>JAWNLY010000100.1:1266211-2532422 GCA_035042045.1 Drosophila melanosoma | reverse complement strand
GCTGGTCTGCTCAACACACTGCAGCTGCTACTCACCACGGGCAGCGCAGACACTAGTGTACCCCTCACTGCTGCCATTTTGCATATAAAAGAGTGGCTCGTACGTGCCGCACTTCTCTCTTTCTGAGGCGACAGTCAAGTCACGAGCGTACTTTGAACGGCATTTGTGCAACCAAACGACAAAAGCCGTTTAAAGCTCAGATTCGGTGTGGAACGTGTTGCTGTTACCCCAACCGCTTAGACTGGTTATGTGCGGTATCTGTGTTTGAACTGTTTGAAAGCTCGCGAACGCTTTTCAAAACCCACCACAGCGTCCAACTGCAAATCGACAGTAAGAGCGTCGCTGACGTCGCCGCTCGCCCGTCGCGTGTAATAAAAGAAGCAAATTTGAGTTGGTTTTGGTGCTTTGGCTTCAGCTTCGAGAAATTGTGCGCGACATCGTAGCCAACAGTGTAAATGGAGCTTTGATAGCGAACGGAAGGACAAAACTGCTACTGCTGCTCTATTTGATCTCAAGCCGAGTGTTTTCAACATAGTGTTTTCTTTATAATAATAGTATTGAAAAAACTAGAGAAAATAATACAGAAACAGTGCGTGTAAAATAATTAGCGGCATACAAAATGGCAAAACTTTTTATAGTTTTTGCCGTTTTGGCTTTGGCGGCCATTGGGGCAGGTAAGCACAAATTTAAAAGAATTATATTTTTAAGTATATATACTTAAAATAAAATAGTTATAGTCTTGGTTTTTATAATAGCTCTGACATGCATTTGCATTTGTGCAGCGGAAATTGTCAATCAAAAAAAAAAAAAAGAAACTGGCCTTCAAAAACTAAAAAAAATATACCAAACTTAAAGCTGACTCTGATACAATGTAAATGGTCAACAGTTGCAGCCTGTTTGTAACCTTGATTGAGCGCAAAAGGACGCGTAATCGTTATTGCTTAAGAGCAATAGCAATCACTTGTTGTACTCGCAAAACAACTTTCATTTTTTTGGTAGGGTTTTTGGAGATCCTGAGTGCCCAGCATTCAGCTAAATTCGAATTCGAATTCGATTTCGATTTCGACACAGAAATTTGTGGTATGCGTTTGTTGACTTTGACAGGCCATCGATCAATGTATCTGATGTAAAGTGTCTGAAGTATCTGATGTTTATAATTTGCCCAGCGGTGTTTGCTTACCTGCCTGCCTGAATGCCTGCTTGCCTGTTCGACTGTCAATTAACCGTTAACAGTTATGCAAATATGGCAACTATTTCTGTTGTTGCCAACTGTGACTGCGAAATGTCAAAGTTATAGCCAAGCGCAACAAGTATTTCATTTTATATGCATATATGTATTTTGCTTTGGGTCTGTGTGCTGTTCTTTGCATTTGTATTGGTGACATCGTATTTCATAATGGCAAACGTGTTTTGGCCAACCGCAAGAGGTACAACCAGCTAGACGACATGCCGTTAGCCCCAGACTGCATCAACATATGTCTATGTCTACCTATATCCATGATTTTATTTTCATTTTTGGATTTGTTTTTGTTTTATGCATAGCAGGAAGTGCCTGGCAAACGACGCATGCCAACCAACATTTGTAACACCAAAATGCATATGAGCTGAAATTCTTCCGGCTTGGAAATCTCAAAGATAATCGCCAAGCATTTTTACTGAAACTTGTCTAAAGTTTTAAGTACTTAAAAAATCATTAAGGTCATCTCGTCTCGACTGACCAACCTTTCCGAAAGAGCATAGTTTAAAACACAATTTAACAATTTAAATTAAAATTATTTTTATTTTTATTATCAATTTTAAGCCATGCTAAGATATTTTTGTAATGTATATATTTTGATCGCCCATCGTTTTGCAGCTAATGCTGAAGAAGCACGTGTCAAGCGTCAGGCGACAACTGAGGAGCCCAAGAAGGAGGAATCCTTCGAGAAGGAGCTGTGCAAGGACAAAGATGCCGGCGAGTGGTTCCGTTTGGTGGCTGGCGAAGGCGACAATTGTCGCGATGTCATTCAGTGCACCTCATCGGTAGGTTACACCCACTTAGCCTCCCAGTTCTTAGTCTTAGTTATGTGCATCTAAAACTAACAATTTTTGGATTCTGTATCTGCTCTTTTGAATTCTAGGGCCTGCAAGCGATTCGTTGCCCAGCCGGTTTGTACTTTGACATTGAGAAGCAGACCTGCGACTGGAAGGAGTCCGTGAAGAACTGCAAGAGCAAGAACAAGGAACGCCGTGTGAAGCCACTGCTGCACACAGATGAGCCACTCTGCCAGGATGGTTTCCTCGCCTGCGGCGATGGCAACTGCATTGAGCGTGGTCTCTTCTGCAACGGCGACAAGGATTGCTCAGATGGCTCCGATGAGAATACTTGCGGTAAGTGGTGCTTAAATAAATCTATAGAAATATATGATAAGTTGAGGCTATTTGAATTCGATATAAATCGATTTAACTTTGAGTAGATTATGAAACAGAAAAATATGCAATTTATTGCATAAGACATATTTTAACGAGAATTTGTACTTGTACAAATTTGAAAAACCTTATGGCCAAATGGCAAAAAGAGTGAAAGGTTTGCACAAGTCAAAAATTGATGTAGCAAAACATATTAAATCATGAATCGAAATAGACAGCTGAGTGTTATCTTAAGCTGCTTGAGTGCTCAGTGAACCACTTCGAGTGTTGGACTATAATGCCGGTTCAATGATTCAGCGCGACTGACAATAAGCTGACAGTATTACATAGGATTGGCTTCAAAGACGATATTACCCCATCATCAAAAAAAAAAAAGACAAACAAAAAAAAAATCACTTTTCTAGTGGCTTACATTTTGTATGCCGCGTCAATTTCTTTGGATTAATGCCTGCCCCAGTCAGAGTCGCACCTTAAAACCGGTTGACGGCATTTAACATTACTTTTGGAGCTTGGAACCACTCCGAAAAACTCTGCAACACTCAAGTGTTTGACGCCTAATTGCAATGCAGATGTTGCACCAAGTACAGACCGGTTTCGTAAGGCCCTTCAGATAGATAGAGAAAGAGTTAGAAATAAAAATAGAGAGAGAGAGGACGATCTTAGAGGCTCATAGAAAAATGGCTTGAATTTATTATACAACTTTGCTTTTTCTTGTAGAAATGTCAATTTTAAAATTGGAATCAAATGACAAAGAAACTAATTTGAAGCTGATCTCATCATAAAACTGGGTTGGACTGTGCATTTTACACACATATTTAATATGTGTGTGCGCAGCATGTTTTTTATTCCATGCTTAAGTCACACACATCTCGCATGCAATATCTAAATGTTAAGTAAATCAATAATTAATGTTAACCTTGGACTTAAAAAAAAGTTATAAAAAAGAGGAAAAAAAAAACCAAAAGCAAAGCAAATGCTTGTATTTAGCTCTCAGTATGGGGCAGCTACCGAAAGGCAGCTCAAAAGGTGTTTCGCAGCCCGTTCGATTCATGTGTAAATTAGGCTTACACAATCGGCTTAAAGCGTTGTATTTTTAGCAATTGCAAAAAAGCCGACAAAACAAAAAAGCTGCAACCGACTTGTTATTTATTTATTTATGATTATTTTATTTTTATTTTTTAAATCAGCGTAAAAACCACAACTAATTTTAAATAACAACAAATGTGAGTCTTTCTTTGTACCAGGCTTAGCAGTTTGCTGTTGCTTTTGATTTTGCTTTTGCTTTTATTTTATTTAGCTTTTTTTTTTCATTTTCGTTCATGTGGTTTACATACATAATAATTGGCAAAACACGATTCCGACATTTCTCAAGAAGCGCCCGCATATAAATGTGCATTAATGAGCAAATCAAATGCCAAACAATAGTCGAGAAATGAATGGCCATTGCCAGCTAGATCCAACCTGACCGGCCAATTCTAAGACCTCTTTCAGCCACGTTGATCGTAGATTGTGTATCGGCTCAGATCGTGTGTTGACCAATGTGAAAATTGGCACGTTTTACAGCCAGTGGTGGTGGCGGTGGCGATGGCGGCAACTTAGCCAATGAGCACCGAAGCATTAAGTTGTAAATAATTGAATTTGAAATAAATAATCCAAGCACTTGCCATATGCCAGAACGATATTCATTGCGCGCCGCTACCCAAGTCAAGCAATAAGGAAGCCGACACGGCATGAGCCAATTTAAATGGCAACCCATTTGAAACTGTTTGCGTTTCAAAAGACCAACTTTGCAGCTAAGTGGAGGCAGTCTGAAGTGACGATAGACACGCTTAGGTAGTCCAGCAAATTATATAGCTTAAGAGCACTTACGCTAAAGCCATAAATACAAAGATAATAATATATTCTGCGAATAATGATTTATGCTTTTTGTTGCAATAATGACAAGTATAAGGACAAGGACGTAGTCAAAACAAGTTTAAATTATTTTGTTTATGCAATATTCTTAAGTGTTGATTTCCTTAAGCAATATGGTATGCAAATAATCACAAGAATCTTTTTTTTTTGTATATAACTAAAGACATACAAGGCAAATTTCATTATAATTGAAGATTTTTTAAATATTATAGTTAATTGTAGAGCAAGAAATTTTAAGAATTACAAGACTATTTTTGTTGGAATTGAATTTAAGAAATAACATAAATATTATCGAAATTTAAGTGAATTACAAATCCAAAGCTATAAGCCACATTTCACATTATTCACTGACTTCTCACGTTGTTGTTTAACTAAATAACAAGATCCGTAAAGAGCCACTTGAGCAACTTTATCACGTAATCGACCAATAGCTTCGAACATCCTCTTGAGCGAAATGCAAGATTATAATAAGCCAGCTCACATTTAGCTCGAAAAATCCAGTCGCAAGACGTAAACAGAAATTACTAAGCAAAACGAGAGGCAGACAAAGAAATGGCACGAAAATAAAAGACAGGCAAGGCAAGCCCTAAAGTCGGCATAAATGCCAGGGAACACTCAGGGGCTGAGGCTGAGGCTGCACAACCGGTTCGATACTCAATGACATAACATTTTGGCTATAACGAAAGATTATTGGCAAACAAGAAGGCGACAACAGCTTTAGACAGAGATATGGGTAGAGAGGGGAGAGAGGGGCGAGCGAGACAGAGCAAGTGATAAAAGGTCAGGCGGAGACAAATGTCGGCTGCGACCTACTTGCGAAAACCAATTCAGAGACATAAAACCAAAAGTGAAAAAAAAAAATCCAAAAACGCAACTGTTTTATTTTATTTTTTTTTCTTCTCTTATTTCTATTTTGTTTTCAATACTATTTGCTTGGCCTTTGCGTGTCTGGCTGCCATTTCACTTTGGCAAGTGCCAAAATCCAAAAATAATTACGTCAATTGAATTTCTTTCACTGTAAAAACTTTCGCAGTTGAAATGATGATGATTAGTTTGCTGTGTGTATTTGATACATGCAAGTGCAACAACGCTTACAAATTACGATGATGTGCCGTATTTGCATATGATCGCTAATGAATGGCAAACACGTGGTTAGCCTTTACTGAGGATGGCCAAAAGGCACACATATGATATGAGCCGCATAGATTAACCAGTCGAGACTCTTCAGTGAACGTTAGCTGCATGCCAAAGCAGTTGCCAAGTCAAAACTCTTCGCTTGATTAACGTCGACGACTCGGCTCAAACAACACTTGAGTAAAAATTGATTAATAATAATAATAAAAAAAAATGTATATTTATGTACTGAAAATGTGCAGACATTTTCCATTCACTTTGCGTGGCTTTCCCGGCGCCTGCTGCCTCATTTGTGATTGCTTTTCCAGGCCTCCGTCCGCAGTTCGTTGAACTGGCTGACAGGCGCCTTTGCACTGTTAGCTAATTGTTTGAAATATGTGTCGATAAAGTTGATTGAACTTTACTAAAAAAAAAAAAAACACCGCCAACAGAATACAAATTAACGAAACAATGCACAAACACACTGAGAAAAACCAGCACAATAAGAATATGCTTATTGATGGATATAATAGTCTTGAAAGCGGAACACTAAATTTTTATTCTTTATCACATTTTAATATCACTTTAGATATTTTTTCAAAATTATATAACTTTAAGAATAATTAAAAACAGTTAATAGATTTATTTTATATTACCCAAAAATAAATAAGAAAAATGAACAAGCCCATTCCAAAAATTAAAATTATACCATATTGTATAATAATAATTTTTGCCTAATTTTTGTATTGTATTTTCTCTTTCAACATATTATTTCAGACATCGATAACGATCCGAATCGTGCACCACCCTGTGATCCAGCCGTGTGTGTATTGCCTGACTGCTTCTGCTCGGAGGATGGCACCTCGATACCCGGCGATTTGCCCGCCAAGGATGTGCCCATGATGATCACGATTACGTTCGATGATGCCATCAATAACAACAACATTGAGCTGTATAAGGAGATTTTCAAGAACCGCAAGAATCCCAATGGCTGCGACATCAAGGCCACCTATTTCGTATCGCACAAGTACACGAACTACTCCGCCGTGCAGGAGACATCACGTAAGGGTCACGAGATCGCTGTGCACTCGATAACCCACAATGACGAGGAGCGCTTCTGGTCGAATGCCACCGTTGATGATTGGGCCAAGGAAATGGCTGGCATGAGAATTATTACTGAGAAATATGCGAATATTACCGACAATTCGGTTGTGGGTGTGCGTGCACCTTATCTGCGTGTGGGTGGCAACAACCAGTTCACCATGATGGAGGAGCAGGCGTTCCTCTATGACTCAACCATAACCGCACCCCTTTCGAACCCACCATTGTGGCCATACACAATGTACTTCCGCATGCCACATCGCTGCCACGGCAATCTGCAGAGCTGCCCGACGAGATCGCATGCCGTGTGGGAGATGGTCATGAATGAGCTGGATCGTCGCGAGGATCCTGCCAACGATGAGTATCTGCCCGGCTGTGCCATGGTTGACTCCTGCTCGAACATCTTGACCGGCGATCAGTTCTACAATTTCCTCAATCACAATTTCGATCGTCATTACGATCAGAATCGTGCTCCTCTGGGTCTTTACTTCCATGCTGCCTGGCTGAAGAACAATCCCGAATTCTTGGACGCCTTCCTGTACTGGATCGACGAGATTCTGGCCAATCACAACGACGTGTACTTTGTGACCATGACACAGGTGATACAGTGGATGCAAAATCCACGCACAATCAGCGAGGTTAAGAACTTTGAGCCCTGGAGGGAGAAGTGCACAGTTGAGGGCAAGCCAGCCTGCTGGGTGCCAAATACCTGCAAGCTGACCTCCAAGGAGGTTCCCGGGGAGACCATCAATCTGCAGACCTGTGTCCGATGCCCCAATAACTACCCATGGGTTAACGATCCCACCGGCGATGGTTTCTTCTAAGTCAGCGTACAAGAGAGATAATGAGAGAGAGTGAGAGCAAAAGCGAGTGTGAGTAAGAGTGAAAGAGAGCGAAAGCGCCTTAGCATCCAAGCAGCCCCAATCCAAATTCCTACAGTCATCCAAACTACTCGACTTTTATTATTCCCATATACTCAAGACTTTTTTTATTGTACTTATATTTTTTGACTGTGCCGCGTTATAAAAAAAAAATAAATAAAACCCTAAAAAACACGCGCGCCAGCTAAGTCTGCTGTGTTACGTTATTGAAATATATAATTAATAACAAACAAAAACCAACAAAAAAACAAAAAACAACAAAAAGACCACAAAGAAAACAACAAAATTTACAAAGAGAGAAGATCAAAAGTAAACAACAAAAAAACATCAAACAAATGAATAAATTTTGTTTATATACTCATTTTTTGTAGTTTTACGTTAATTTGTATGTGTATATTTAAAAATACCTAATAAAAAATAAAGTAAAACAAAAACGAAACGAACAAAAACAATAAATTTTAATTAAAAGAATATTTCGTCATTTTTGATTATTATTTCTGATAATAGATTCAGTTTGAAAAGCAGCCGTAATAATGCCATATTGCGAGCAGCCTGATGCGATGCGTTTGGCAACAGTTTCTTCTACCTGGCAACAGAGACAACACTTGGCGGCCCACTAACTTATCTTATGTATATATATATATATATATATATATTTAAATATATGTATATTTCCAAACGAATAAAACTACTAGTATAGCCAACAATCAACCCAATTTGTGCGCGCTACCCACTGACTTACTAACCAGTTTTGGATAATCCCAACAAAAAAAAAAAATAATAATAATTTGAATAACAAAACGCGTTTTGAATTTCGGTGTTCAGTTTCGATTTCAGTTGTGAATTATTTCATATGTAAATTATTTCTCTCTTTTATAACTATTTCAGTATTTCCTAGACTGGTTTTTAAAAACCGTAGCAACCGGTCTAGAATTAGGCATACTTAGCATATATATATTTTGTGGTATTGGACCATATGCATAATAATAATTCAAATGCAAAATTTCGGTATATTAAAGGTTTTTTTTTTATTATTTATTTGCGGCTAATTTATGCTGACATTTAGAGTTATTTTTATGATTATGGGTTGGTTCTCAATTCATAGGGAATATTTCCAAAGTCTACGCAGGCGCCTTATGCAATCAAAACAAATCACATCACAGTCGATAATTAATTTTAAGCATTGCGAATTTCGTCTGTCATGGAAATACCAAAGTTATATGAGTGCCAAAACCAATTTATGTGGTTTACAAATTTTTGCTGCGCACCGCAAAACTAAATTAATAAGATAAATAAAAAAAAAAATATGAATAAATTTCCAGGTGTGTATATTGCATATTACATATATAGTATACATCTTGTTTTGTATATGTTTTTTTTGCGATTTTTGATGCATGAATAAGTTTTATCGACAATCAAGGTAAGCCACTCCAAGGAGAGTGCTTCAAAATTAGCGATCGTAACAAAAAAAATGCCAGCACAGATGATTTATTTTTGACTTGATCTAGATAACTTCTTACCTGCAATAATTGTACAAAAGTAAAGTAGATTATCATTTCTAATTACACAATAAAATACAATTTCAAAACTATTAAATTATATTGATATGTGTTAAGATACATTAATAAAAATGCGGAAACTTACAGACTAGAAATTTATGTGTTACACATAAAAACAGCGAATAGTGCTATATATTTGCTATGCCTTAACCTAAGACTGTGTAATTATTAAGTATACGCTTTAGCAGCCCAAACCAGTTCCCAAGACACATTCATAACAATATGGAAGACTGTGTTCGCAAACTTTTACTCTTGCTAAGGTGAACTAGTTGTAAAGTGGACAATTTGCATAAGTCGCACATGAAAGCGAACGCACAGTGGCTGAAACGCAAATGTTTGTGCTTAAAGAGTTATGTGATATGCCAATGTTAAAAATATATTATTGCCCAAAAAAAAACCTAAAAAAAAACATATATGCATAATAAGTCTATCAAAATTTTCAATTTTGCTTGACAATGGATATGATTTTTATAAGAAGCATATGTAAATATCACAATAGTCAAACATAAATGATTGTTTTTTATGAAAAAAACTCATAAATGATAAATCAATATTCCATGCATTTGCATTGGCTTTCAATCAATGTACGTCATCCGCACCCTTGTCTTGACAGCGACTTGTCGAATCTGCTTCCTAGTTCTGGTCAGGAAAAAACTGAATGGATTTTAATCTGGCCAGACACGTTTGTAAAGGAAACTGTGTTAGAGTAATTCTGAAGTGTGGTTTTAAAAAGCAGACAAATAACCATAATAAAGACGAAAACAAATAAAAAAAACCCAAAGGGCACATTAAAATAAAAACATACAGATTGGAAAAAAAAAACTCATCCAAAGTGCACATTAAAATTAAAACCTAAAGATGATTCGTAAAAATAAACTCATCGCATAATGGAAGGCGACATGGAAGCATGTTTGGTGGATCAAAGCATAGATAACAAAGTGCAGCTCAACTGATGAATCGATGAGCAAATGAAAATGGAAATTGAAAGATAAACATTTTAAAATATAAATACACCGAAAAGAAACTCCGTTATCGCTAAAGGGCCTTCGCTGCTCTCCACTTGCCATAAATTAAACGCTGTCTCTGCGATCCACTCCGTTTGCTTTGGTTTTAATGGGTTGGCATAGATTGAAGGAGGGAGAGCCAGAGGGAGAAAGGGAATGCGTCTTATGCAACTGTATATGGTGTGTGTCTTTCTTTATGTTGATTATGCATTTCGTTTTTACAGTCCACAGTTTACAGTTTACAGTTCACTGTTTACAGGCTCGTCTTCAGCTCGCAGCGCTCGTCGCACATTTCCTTCATTAACCATTCCGTTTTTGTACAGTTTTCTCGAAGGCAATTTCTCTTTTTCGCCTCATCTGCTTATTGTGTTGATGATCTCTGCATTTGGAGTAGTGGGTTCGACTCAAACTGCAATTAGTATGATAATAATTTGCATTGATTAACCGATGATTTGAGAAATGACCCCTTGGAATAATAAAACTGATTTTGGAATTAAAAATGCACTCTGTCATTTGTGTGTCAATAATTAATTGTTATCCGCTTAACCTTTATCTCGCTTACATCTATAAAAAAAAAACCAAAGACAAAATAAAAAAAAATATATATATAAAATTTAAAAATTGAGGACAATCTTTGCTGATTAAATTATGTAAATTCGTTATCGTTAAAAAAAGAAGATTTTCACTCGTCGAAAACTATTAATTTCAATGCCTTCGTGAACGCTTGAAGAGCCATCACCAACATTTTCACTCTAATTGAAAAACCTGTTTAACTGTTGATTAAAAAAAGTAATAACAATAATAATTATAATCATCGTGCTCAAATATGCGTTCGATTATATCACCCAAATGTAAAAACCGTTGCTAACTAAAATTAATTGTTACTATCAAAAGCAAAAACAAATTAAGCAATAAAAAACTGTAATTCATCAAAGAAGGTAAACAACTTTTTTTGTGGCATCTTTTACACAAACAGACACACACACACACACACACACACACACATATATAGATAGTTTTAGTTAACATTTATCTTACGTTGATTGAATCACATCTGTCGCACCCTTCACTTGACGCCAATGAAACCAAATTGAAACGTTAATCGACAACGCCAATTAAAATGCAGTTTTAATGATCTCTGCAATTTTCAGAATTCTCAAGCAACAAATCACACATACGCCAAGTTGGCCGGTTTGCTTTTTTCATTCGTCGTTTTTTTTTTAAATTTTATTTCTGCCATGTTCTAGTGCAAACCAAACTCGTTTTCAAGTTCAGGAAATAGCTATGCCACATTGTACATACTACATACACTTTGTATGTATATATTGATATAGATATTCCATATCTAGAACAGTCACGAAGCAAGTTAACCAATGGACTCTACAAACAAAAAGTTGATTAGTTAAAAAAAAATTGTTGGCAAAACTGCTGGAAAAGTGAGTAGTTAATCAACTTAGGATGTCATAAACATAAATTACACATAAACCTTTCAATCATCTTTTCTGAAATGCTTATTATAGCCTTCAAATTAATTTGCCACTCAAACCAATCCATCAATTCACTGTTTCATCATTTTATCATAAAATTTGCAAGTTAAATTCATTATGGCAAATATTTGCTGATGGGACTTAAAGCATTTTCATTGTGCAAATTTCTTACGAATTTTAAAAATTAATCAACAAACAATATGAATAAATATTTGATACAAATATGTACTTGGACTCAGAGTTGGTCATCGTTAATTGACTTAAAAAAATAAACAAACAAAACTCTTAAGTGTTGACAGAAATTTATGTAAATTAAGTTGTCATCGACTAATTGTAAAATGTAAAATAAATGTTTTTTATAAGCTTTTTCGGGTGGGTGGCCTCAAAGACGTTTAAAGCAATTTACCTCAAAAGTTGAAGTGGTGACTGGTTAAAATGTTCCAGAACAATAACTTAGTGAACAATTTATCCGAATTTAAGCAACCAAGATAACGATCATGGTTTGACCTCTATATAAGAACTGCGTTCGAAGTTAAAAACGCGATTCTAGCTTGCAATCCATGTTAAAATTATGAATATAAAAATACACATGAATTCTATCTATTTAAAGCCTTCATTTAATTTGACGTCATCTGCAATTATGAATATATTTTTATCACATATAATTTGCCTAAAGTACCTATTTTTATCGTGCCATTTGAGTATTATTTAGCTTATTATTATAAGTAATAACATAACACACTAAAGGCTAATGGTAGTTATAAACCTTAAGCGAATCTTAACATTTTTGCAATATTTGGGCTTGTCCATAACAATTTCATATCCGTAAACTTGCTCCGTTTTAGTTAACTTTTTTTTTTGTTGATTTTTTGCATATGCACAGACGGACGGAGGGACAGTCATTACTACCAGCATCATCATCAGTTTATTCGGGCTCTTAACTTATTGAGTAACAGCCCCTTTTCGATTGGCTCGCCTGCATATCTTTTACATAACCAGATGGCGACTGCAAAACTGAACAAGCGCATAATCAATTTGCCATTAATTAAAATTTCGTGATCTTCAGCCAATGGAGAATAAAAACAAACAAAAATAAACAGATTTAAGTTAACCTTAACGCGTGTGTGACTCAGCGACAATTAAAGTGTTGCCACTCGTTTCTGGAAGACAATGGAAGGAGGAGTAGTTGTCTGTTCATTTGCAGGAGGTTTATTAACCTTTTTTCCTGCTGTCTTAGCCACGTTCAGGAGAATTTAATGTGCAAGTTGTGCGCGGAATCGACAATTTTTCTGGCTAAGCGGGCTGGGCAAAGAGAGCCGTTAAAATGTAAATGGAGTGTGGGTGTGTGTGAGTGTGTTTCTCATTGTTTCTCATTGTTTCTCATTGTCGGTGTCTATCCAATTGCCATGCCAAGCGAGTGTGGGTGAAAATAAAAAGTAACTAAACAAGCGGCAACCAAAAAACGTGTAAAGAAACATGTTCGAAACGAGTTTGAACACTAAAAAGACTGCGACATACTCTATTAATGTATATATATTATATATTATTCTTGTAATTCAATATTGGTTTTCTTATAACCATTAAATATATCATTAGTAGTCTCTATGTTAAAAATGCATACATACATAAAAAATAACCCAACGAACCCAACATACTCCTTGCCCGTTGCCAGACAGTGTATAAAAACAGTAACGGAATCTCGCTTTCGAATCGCACACGTCTTTTCATAGAATCCCAAGATGACAAAAAAACAAAGACGCAATTTCAGGGTCAGTTTGATGATTGATGTTAAGATTTTGATTTATGCAGCTTAGCAGACAACTGCATTTGGGTAGCAAAAAGAGCTGCCCACCAGCATTAGTTGCAGCAAAATGTAAACACATACAGAGGTGCAGCCCCAGGCAAGCACCAGGCACCGACGCACACCCAATCCCACACAGACCAACAACAACTAAAAAATCAGCTCACACCTGCGCCAAAGCTAATTAACCTTTCTTCAAATCAAAACTCACACACACAAACAGGAACTCAGAAGCAGAGCTGAAACCGCTTTGGCATTTTCGAAATGGGTTCCACAAAAGCGTCGCATGGGTTTTACCCCTACAAAAGCTCGGCAGCAAGTTGCGCCGGCGCCGTCGTTTGTCGCTGTTAGCGCGAAACTCACCACACCGGGCCAAAATGGCGCACACACCACGGCTTAATAAATAGAACTCGTTGTCCGCGGACAACACCTAGTGTAAGCGTGGCTGTTGTGTTGGAAGAGTGCCCTCTGTTCACTCGTTAATAGCCGCAGTTTCTACATTTGCTGAGCGCTAAAAGTAATACTTGTTTCCAGTACATACATCAAGTGCCCATAAAAGTGTAGTTTTACTAATTTATTCGTTTTTTTATTCGATTTCTCGATTTTTCAGCCAGCGCTGGTACTGAAAATGGCGCGTTGGTGGCCAATTTTGAGCGTTTTGCTGATCTGCTGTGCAGCTGGTGAGTACCACAAACCAAAACATATACCATAAACCATGTACCCCATACCCGCCTCCCAAAAACCTAGACTTGAGTTTAAAACTTGAATTGGCCACGTTGGCAAAAAAAAAAATCCGCGCCTACTTGACCTTTACCAGCTGAATGAGCTGCAGTAAATAAACAGATTTTTGCACAAACATAAATAATAAATAAAAGAAGAAACAACAATAGATAAAAAAAACACAAAGAAAAAAAAAACCGTAGACGCCTCGGTCGTTGGCCAAGGCAAATAAACTTGAAAAAAGTGATTTGTTTTCATAAATCATTAGCGACATGCAATGGCAAACAGCTAAAGAAGAGTGGAGATCACTCGAAATACAGATATATACACATATATAGCCACGCATGATGCAAGTTTAACAATTTCCTGAGCAAAACCAGAAACTGGAAAGATTAACAAAAAAATAAAATAATAATAAGGAAAAAATAAAAGAAAAAAAACTGTGGCAAGAGGACAAGAGACAGCCGGAGTTGGCCATAAAAATTAGCATAGGCCACATTTTGATACAAACACGATTGGTTCCGTTTATTATTTTTGGACGAGACAACTCTGATGTTGTTTATGCAATAATATACATCAAGTTAAACTGCAAACGGGTTTCGCTGACTCCATCCAGCTACAACTCCAACACAAGAAACATTCATTAGCCAATACACAAACCAGTTTAGCGGCAGCGCCAGCTGCACCTTACCATGTAAACAACATGCTCCATTAGCAGACGTTTTTCACTTACACCCTGTGTGTGGTGTATTTATGTTTGTGTGCGGTATTAAGCACTATGGCAATTTCGCTTTGCCCTTTCGATTTCGTTTGCCGATGTTACCAGTCGAGAGACACAGCAGTAAACCGAAATAAAAACGAGAGTTGTTTGGCTATTAGAAGTGGTTTGGCTTAAACCGGTTCAACGTCGGCCGGCCGTTGCTTGGCGGCATAAAAACTAGTGTTAACAAGCCATAAATGCCAAAAGATGTTGTTTAATAATAATTATGTGCATAATTAACTAATAAAAAGTATATTTTCATTAAATATAAATGAACAAAAATCCATACAGCTAAAGAAAAAATTTAAAGTTTTAAACGAGTTTTGAAAATATTTATGTTGTGCAGATTAAACGAGTTGTAAATAGTAGGCATATATAGAATAATTAAATAGGTATAGTTTAAAAACAAATTGAATGTTACTCTCGTAATCCTACATACCTTAATTTTCATAAAGAATTCTCAATGAAAATATCTTACAAAATTTAACCAAAAATTAATTTTTCTCCTGTTTTTGTTTATTTTTTTTCTACCCTCAGTGCACAGTCAGACGGACAAACTTGAGGGCGTTGATGTTGAAGAGGTATGCGCCGATCGTCCAGCTGATGAATACTTCCGTCTGGATACGGAAACCGATTGCCGTGAAGTCTACAGGTAAGCATTTAAGATCTAGCTTCAATTTCAGCAAACTGATAATATGCAGTCTATGATGATAATGATGTTGGGGATATGTATTTGTTTTGTATTCACATCAACAATTTTATTGCACTTATAAAACAAAAAAAAAATAATAATCTAAAGGTGCGACAGTGCCGGGGAAGATGGCACCAGTCGCTTGGCACCGATCCGCTGTGCCGGCGGCTTGGCGTTCGATGTCATTCGTCAGCTGTGCGATTGGAAGACGAATGTCAAGAATTGCGATATCGATCAAAGTAAGTGGGGTTGTGTCCGAGCCAGCCATTGGGCCATGTGCCCAAAAGAATACTTCAAATACGAGCTCAAAACAAAAAAAAAAAAAAAATCAAAATTCCTACACACTGTCTAACACTCTCTGTCCTGTAACGTCTGTGTCCATCTATCTGTCACTATGTCTATATGTCTATATATCTATCAATTTATCTATATGTGTGTGTTTATGTGCTCTTTTATTTGCGTCTCCCTATCTCTCTGTTACTAAAAACCAAACCGATCGCATCATTGCATTATTCCAAAATTCAAACCAAATCCAAGCTCCCCAGAAAACTAGTGCCAAAGTTCTCTTAGCTAGCCAAACAAACAGTTCAGGAAATAAGTGAAAATAAAAAACAAATTACACCAACGAAACGAAATTCGAAGCGAAAAAAAACAAACCGCAAAAAAACCAAAACAAAAAATTTATTTTTTAGATGTACTAAGTCGGGGCTGAAAGAAATTCAGTGCCCCTCCGGTTTGGCCTTCGATGTCTTTAAGCAGACCTGCGACTGGAAGGCCAAGGTGACTAACTGCGATGAGAAAGAGAGTAAGTGTGTCTTGACTGCCTCCAGTCAAGCAAACAAAATTCAAATTCAAATTCAAAACTAAGCAAAATCAAAATCAAAAAAAAAAAAAAAAAAAAACCAACAACAACACTTGTACATAGCACTTAGACAGATACATGTATTTATGTAGATATAGCGAACTTTGGAACTTTATCAATGAACTAAACTAAACTAAACCACAACAACAACAACTACAGAAGAAAAAAAAAAACACAACAGCCACAACAACAATCACCAACAATAAAAAGCACCCTAACCTTCCTCACAATCACTTGTATACTTCTCACTTTAAAATTTAGACATTTGTTGTCACTAACCCACAACCAAACCAAAACCATCATTTAAGCCAATATCTAACATATAAATTCCTAATCCACTTCTGCACAGGGCCACGCAAGGCGAAACCCATTCTGAAAACGGATGAGCCCATTTGTCCCGATGGCAAGCTGTCCTGCGGTGATGGCGAGTGCCTGGACAAGGAGCTCTTCTGTAACGGCAAGCCCGACTGCAAGGACGAGTCCGATGAGAATGCCTGCTGTAAGTATCAATTTCAAGGCTTGCTTAAGAAAATTTAAAAATATCAGATTGATTATATAAAATTATTCGATTTATATTCTTGATTCGATATTCGATTTGACTCCCTAATAAATATTGTAAAAATCCGTTTTTCTTGCAGCTGTTGATGAGGATCCTAATCGCGCACCCGAATGCGATTCGACGCAGTGTGCTCTGCCCGATTGCTTCTGCTCGGCGGACGGAACACGTATTCCCGGCGGCATTGAGCCACAGCAGGTGCCACAGATGATAACGATTACGTTCAACGGTGCCGTCAATGTGGACAATATTGATTTGTACGAGGATATCTTCAATGGACAGCATCAGAATCCTAATGGCTGCTCCATTAAGGGCACCTTCTTTGTCTCGCACAAGTACACAAACTATTCCGCCGTCCAGGATTTGCATCGTCGCGGTCATGAGATCTCTGTGTTCTCGCTGACGCACAAGGATGATCCCAACTACTGGTCAGGCGGCAGCTATGATGACTGGCTGGCCGAGATGGCCGGTTCCCGTTTGATTGTTGAGCGTTTCGCTAACATCACCGATGGCTCCATCATCGGCATGCGTGCTCCCTACCTGCGTGTGGGTGGCAACAAGCAATTCGAAATGATGGCTGATCAGTTCTTTGTGTACGATGCCTCGATTACCGCATCTCTGGGCCGTGTGCCCATCTGGCCATATACCCTGTATTTCCGCATGCCCCACAAGTGCAATGGCAATGCCCACAATTGCCCATCGCGTAGCCATCCCGTTTGGGAGATGGTCATGAATGAGCTGGATCGTCGTGATGATCCCACATTTGACGAGTCGCTGCCCGGTTGCCACATGGTTGACTCCTGCTCAAACGTTGCCTCCGGCGAGCAGTTTGCGCGTCTTCTTCGCCACAATTTCAATCGCCACTACAACAGCAACCGTGCACCACTCGGTCTGCATTTCCATGCCTCGTGGCTGAAATCTAAGAAGGAGTACCGCGATGAGCTGGTCAAGTTCATTGAGGAGATGCTCGGCCGCAACGATGTGTTCTTTGTGACCAATCTGCAGGTGATCCAATGGATGCAGAATCCTACAGAGCTCAATTCGTTGCGCGACTTCCAGGAGTGGAAGGAGAAGTGCGATGTCAAGGGACAACCCTACTGCTCCCTGCCCAACGCCTGTCCGCTGACGACACGGGAACTGCCCGGCGAGACGCTGCGTCTGTTCACGTGCATGGAGTGCCCCAATAACTATCCCTGGATCCTTGATCCCACCGGTGATGGTTTCTCCGTTTAAGCTCTCTTTCTCTCTCTCTTTTCCTTTTTCTCTCTCTCTCTCTCTTTCTCTCTTATATTTCTTTACCCAAAAAAAAACTAAACAAAAGAACAACGAATTAGTAGTTCAACCGAGAGTCTGATAAACTAAATACAAAATCCTACACAACGCAATAAATTTATCTATCCGACTGTAATCCTTCTACTCCCCCCTTGCTCTCATTTTTCCGTCTATTCTTTTGTTTATTATTTATGCAAATCTTTTTATTCTTCTTATTGTTTTTCTTTCTGTGCATCTTTTTGAACTTTTTGACTATCCATTTTCCCTGTTCGTTTCACTATTCCTTTGATTATGTTGAATGATAAAGTGAATTGTTTTAAACTGCTACACAAACAAAACAAGAAAAATCCTTTGCTGCTACTTTGTTATATTAAAAAAAACAACAAAATTTTCACAAAAAAAAAAAATCGCGCCAAATATCGCAGCAACTAAAAATCTTTGTAATAATATAAGTATTTTTTGTAAGAAAAATATAAAAAATATATAAAAAAAATTTAAACATTTGCTGTTTTAATTATTTAATTTTTTTGTAACAGATAAAGCATGCTTTCGATATAACTTCTATATAGTATCTGTTTACCTTTTGAACAAAACACAGCATTAAAAAACATACAACTTTACTCACAAAAGAAACTACATCTAATCCACAATAATATTAATACTGTAAAAGACATCGCAGATAAATATATACAGATGAATATATATAGTTTACAATCTTTTTTATGGACTGTAATATATGTAAGTATATAGAATATAAACATAATATGCGTAGTCAAATTGATATATGCTTTTAATAGTTATCCTTAGTACCAGGGATATTTACCTTACCCTCATTCCACAACACTCGTGCTCCTAAAAAGGACTATAATTACTTTATGAAACTGTTAGGAACATCGGTGGAGCCAGTTCAAGCCCAAACCGAGACTTCACCGAATGAAATAACTTTTAAAGCCACTCCGAAGATGTGGAAGAAGACACAAGGAGAAACCACTACCTCAACGAAAACAATGGGCAAATTCATAAAAATTACAACTGCTAATCCTAGCATATGGGGTCAATTCCTTAGTAAGAGTACTCCAACGGAGGCAACGCTCGAAGTGGTAAAGCTAAGCAAAGATCAAAACGGTAAATGGGTAACACATGCCAATCAACTGAAGGAGGAGGTAGTCTCCAAAAGTGTGCAAAAACAGCTGCGCGTCAAAGTTGCGGAAAAGCCAAACAAACTTTACAATCCCGAAGCGAATTTGGCCAATGTTTGCATGCCAAAACATGCCAAATCACCGCGTGTAGAGCACAAGATAATATCTTGGTTGGATCGACATATCGATAAGGATAAGCGTAAGGAGCGTGTGTTTTACATGGATCTGCGTCGCGATATGTACACAAAAAGCAATGCGGACGTGTGCCATAACCAAACCATGACAAATTGGATGAAATTTCAGGAGTGCTCGATACGACGCCATCAGCGATTGGAATCCTTCGTACCAAAGTATCCACTGCATCAGAAAGTCAGGGTAATTGCTTCAGATTAATTGAAATATTACTAAATATATGTTTGTCTTCTAGTATTTAAATTGAAGTGATTGTTCAGTTTTTGTGATGCTTCCTTAAGCAATTTATTTGCAATATTATATCAATGATAATTCAGCGTACTAAGCTACAAAATTATGCAATTAGACTACGTATATTGAACCAAGTGTAGAGAGTGCAGAGAGTATAAAGCGAAGTACGTAGTGAGATTAGAGCCACAAACGCACTTGCTGATCCCAACTGGTTGTGGCTAGACACATGCCATTTGGGCACAGGCTGATGCAAGTTATACGATTCTCATGACCAGACAGCGTGCCTGAGATAAAGAACAAAATATGTCAATAAAAAAAGGTTAATTGTCTGTTTATGGTGCAACTATACAAAGTGGTAACATGGTAATTTTATCTCTTTAGTTTTTCCCGTCTTGACAGCTGTTAAGCAGTTGCTGTGATTATATTTTTGGATATTATTTTATATTTAATAAAGATGTAAAGCATTGCTTCAATGATATCCAGGTCAAATAAAATAAATCAGCTGCCATTCTATACACACTCGGCAAGTCTCTTTTGCATTTTCTTTGGGCTAATGCCTCAAAATAGCTTATGTCATTACCTGATATAGTTGCACCATAGTCTAGGCTTTTCTCTAATCGTTTTGAAACCTACCCGTATGCTTTTGCTTCGTTGTGTCCCACGAGTGCACGTTGCCCTCAATGCCGCCGCACATTAAGTAGCGACCGCTGGTCGATAAGGCTAATAGAGCACAAAATCAAATTACAAATTAAAGAAAAGTCTAAAGTCAAGGTAAGCAAAAGAAAAGCGCAAGAAAAGCAAAGAATGCGCAAGCATGAATACATATATAATTCCATTTATCTAGCATAAAAGATAAAAGGTAAAAAGAAAAATCAAATACGAACCGCACGATGTGAAGCCCGTATTTTTTTGGGGCGGCTCGTAGAGTCCGATTTGTTGATCCGCACGCAAGTCGTACATGCGAGCCGTTTGATCCTCCGAGCAGGAGGCGAAGCCAAACCCGCTTGGATGATACTACAAATGAATCCAATAAGAGATCGAGAAGCAGCAGTCGAATAGGTATAACATACGCAAACAGAGGATACATCCATGTCGTGTCCGAAGAACATTTGCTTGTGTCCCTGTTCGCGTACATCCCACAATTTGGCAGTTTTGTCCACGGATCCGGTTATATAAGTTTTCATATCGGGCGACAATGAGAGACCAGCAATATCACCAGCATGTCCATTAAAGTCCATCGTCTTGACACCCTTCTCCAAATCCCAGTGACAGCTGTAAAGAGTTAAAAATCAGAGCCAACTTATTGTGTTTTTTTTCTTCTCGTTCTACATACATTTTCATATCGCCCGAGCCGGTTATCAAATGGCCATCATCGAGAAATCGGCAAGAGCTGAGAAAACCCTCATAGCCAATTAGCTCGCGCACCATTTTGGCCACTCCGGATGCGTCGCGATTGTTCACATCGTAGACGGTGCACTGATTGTCCATGCCACCGCATGCAACAAAGTTACCAGACGGCGAGAAGGCAACGGTCATCACCCAAGCGGATCGCAGTGGTATAATCTGCACTTTATTGGCCGTCCAGGTGTCCCAGATGATCAGTTTGCCATCCAGTGACCCGGTCACACAGTGGCGTGAATCGCCAGCAAAATGCACCGAGTTCACCTTATTAATGTGACCCTTCAGGGTCTTTTTCGATGAGAATCGTATCTTGGATACATCGCCCATGTCGCCACATTTGTCGGCCAGTGTGCAGTCTGCCTTGGCTTTTTGATCATCCTAAGCATGAGATAGTTAACAACATATATAAATATTTTAACGGTGATGGTAAAATAAAGAATTCAAACTAGTCAGAATTCAAATCTACAAGTTAAATGAATTTATCCAAAGCATTTGAATCTTCCTAATAAAATAAATATTTAAATCAAAGCTAAGTGGTTTACAAAATATATACGACGTAACAAATTCTTAATTAAAGTTTCAATAATTACAATGATCTTCGATTATTTTTAATTTAAATTATTTATTTTAATTATATAGTATAATATTTGATATATTATTAATTTATCTGCATATATTTTATATTAGTTAGATTAAATTTATAATATTGTAACCTTAAACTTTTGTATCATGCCATTGATCTCGTCGTAGAGACTTTGGGTTTCTGGATCAATTTTCGGCGGCATGATTAAGCATTAAATTTTTTAAATTCCAAAAAAGCCCCGTTAGAGTGCACAAGACCAAACAAGAACGCGTCGCGAGACAAACTAATTTCGACATAAATATTGAACTTACACTGTTATGATGGTTTCGTTACAATGCCTGAGACTGTAATGCAATTAACTAATTGGATTAGTTCTATGGCAAGAGACAAATGCAACAATTTTAAGCAATTTCCAAAAACTTTGGCGGTAATACAAACACAGCACACTCGCGCATGCTTAATGAGGACTACTGCCTACTGCCCAAAACTAACTTTGAAACACTGAATGCGCACTTAACAGAATTACTCCTCACTTAACATGAATACTTCTGTTAAATAATAAGTAATCTGAAAGAAATGTTTCTGTTGCTCTCGTAGATTATATTTAATGATATTTGAAATTCGTTGAAAAATATTCAACAAGCCTCTAAGCGAAGCGTCGATGGAAGCTACCATGGAATGGTATAACAGCTGCTGCCAAACATAATGAACATAGCTCAATATCGTAAATAAGATTTGCAGCTATCGATATTTCGATAACGATGAGAAATATGCATCAACGCACAGCTGCGGAGCGTGCGATTTAACAGCTGTTCGGACGGCGAACGAAATTGGGACCAAAATAATTGTGTTTCTCTTTTTTTGAAAACAATTAACTCAGCAGGTCGTCGCCGCCAAAATGAGCCACAAATACAGGCACTAACAATGGAAACACTACCAAGTGCCAGCGAAGTGTCGCAAATTCAACAACAACAACAAACTAATGTGCTTGCTAACATTAAACGCGTTTCGTTGCCATTTGTAAGTCAAAGCCAAATGGATACGGATGCAGTTGCGTATATGGCCAAATCAGAGGATGTGACACAAATGCTGAAGCAGAAGCCACAGCACGCGGAAGCACTCGTTGGGGGCAGCTCACATCTTGTGAATCTCGGCAGCACACAGAGCCTGTACGACAATGTGGTCAGCATACCAAAGGAGCTTATACTGATATCGCTCGTCTCGCATGAGCAGGCGCTCTACAATCCCAAGCATCAGCTCTATCGCAGCACCAAGAGCAAGGACGAAAAGTGGACGGAAATCGGTAGCCATGTGGGCTGGACAGGTAATTTATAGACAAAAACTAGCTTTAAATCACAAACTGTTGCTAAATAGTTAATTAACAGATACGCAATGCAAGGGCAAATGGAAGGCGATGCGGGATCAATATTGCCGGGAGCTAAAGCGCGCCAAACTGAATACCAAATGCAACGTCAAGTGGAAGTACTTTAAGGAACTGGACTTTCTGCGTCCCTATGCGCTGGCACGCAAGTAAAAACAGTAGCAAATTTAAAGCGATCAATTTCTCTTAATCAACCTTATTCCTATTCGTTTGCAGCTATCGCTCACGCGGCGCACAGAATGGCCATGATGCAACTATATTGAGCGCTACAACGCTGTCAAATATGACCAGCACTGCTGTAGCCGCCACCAACAACAGCAGCAGCATCAACAACAACCATAATGGGCACAACAACAACCACTCTTTTAGCAACAGCAACAGCAGCAGCCAAAATCTTAATCTATCCGCTGAGCCCAGCAAATTTGCCAATATCAAAATTGAAGATCGCAGTGGATCAATGCTAGAAAATTGCACCTTTGTGGCAACAACAACTACAACGGTGTCAACGGCGGCAACAGCAACAGCAACAGCTGCTGCAAATATTGATAAGAAACCGGATGCGACACGTGGTCTCATGAGTGCGCTTATAGCGGGACAAATGCTGGAGCATCAACAGCAGCAGCACCAATCACAGCAGGACAACAATTGGAGCTATTTGAGTGATGCCAGTGGAAATGGTGTAGAATCCACAACAACAATGACGGTCACTTGCGAGACACCAAATCAAACACTATACGATGATTTCGTTGATTGTGTAAATGCTGCAAGTGCTGTCAGTCAAAACTCGACGCACAATCATCAAAGCAATGCCGATGAAGATGATGATGATCCCATACACACATTTCTCAACTTGGAGAGCTACTTTGAGAAAGAGCTAATCACACTCATCGAGCAGGAGGACATGATCTACAACTATAGCAATCAAAACTATCGCAATGTCAAACTAAAGCACGAAGTCTGGGATGAAATAGCGCGCAAGTTGAAAAAGCCAGGTAAAAGCCGACTATATTTCTATATAATTAATTTGCATATCTAACAAATTTCCAACCACTCTCAGTCAAGCAGTGCAGACAGAAATGGAAGGCACTTCGCGATCAATATGCACGGGAATACAAACGTCTGAAAACGCAACTGCATATGGATGTCATATCGCGCTGGAAACACTATGACTCGCTCGGATTTCTGCAAAAATATATACAACAAAAGTCGCTGTAAGTTGATAGTAAACAATTTGATTTGTGAATGTGTATATTATTATTGCTGAATCGCAAAAATAATATTTTGTTTCTTACTCCATCGACTTCAATTTCATCATCATTTGTGTAGAATAGTCTGTGTTTATCTATTGTCTGATAAACATTTTCATATACATATATATATATATATATATATAGACATATAATATTTTTTAATATCTTAATTTGCAGCGATGGGGATACGTTAGGTTCGCTGCTGCCCAAGCATGAAACTGTAGGCGAGCTGGATGAGCATATGGGAACTCAATCGCCCTTGCGGCATTCCGAGCCACAGGTCAGCACTCTGGGGGCATCACCCAGCAGCTCCTCACAGATGAATATACCCACACTTCCGCCGCTATCGGCACAAAACAAAGCCGAACTTTCGGCAACAATGCAACAACAACAGCAGGAGGTGCAACAGGCTAGCGAACTGTGCGTGGCTAGCTATGATGAAATGGACATTGAAAACTATATAAATGGCGATGTGGTGCAAGATGATGATGAGGAGGATGAGAATGAAGATATGGATACAGCGGCAACAACAGAAGAACCAACACAACAACAGCAACAGCATGTTGTTAGCTATGATAATAATGAGGACTCGGTTTATTTAGCCGTACAAAGTGTTAGCAATACGCTATCCAAGCCCGATCAGCAGCTCAATGAAACTGGCAGCAGTCTGGAGCCGCAGCAGTTGCAGCAGCATCAACTGCAAACAGCCAGCGAATATGCGCAATCCAAGCTGGAGGTGCATACGCCGACATCGACCAGTGCACGATTTCAGAATTCGAATTCGACCAATACACCTTCGGCGGCTAGTCAGACACTGTTTCCATTGGGCGCCTGTGCTATGGCCACGGAGGAGGATGAAATTGGTGCATTCTTTAAGGCCGTTGCCATGAAAATACGCAAGGCACATCTGGAGCCCGTGGCTTTCACAGATCTGCAAATCAACATATTGGGTGTCATCAACGAGGCGCTGCGTAATCACTAGCCATACACGTTGCAGCCGAAACATGGATCACTAAATTACTGGAACAGATCTCGTTAGATCACAAAAAAAAAAAAAAAGAATACAAATAAATAAATTCAAAGTGGTTTCACAGCGTTGCGCGTTATTAGCTCTTAAGTGTTATTTTGGAGATTTAGCATTATTTCACACATAATCTACTTAAATTCTCTTTGTCATTTTTAAACTTACCACCCAACAAACACATGCAACACAACATACACAAACATGTATAAATAGGCCAAAATTTGGCAAGCAAACAGAAATGTTGTTTAGCTTTAGTGTGCTTCCGGTAGACACAACTGGAACTAAAATACAAATTTGTTATAGACCTGATAACAACATATTGTGTACTCAAACCGAAATGGAACAAAATAGTAAACGAAAAATACTATATGCATCTTTTTCAAAACAAACTTAAATTTGAACCAATTTATTTACTTTGATTGAAAGCAGTTCTTGCAATTGTTTATTTGTTGTCTCTTTCAGTTATAATTTTGATTAATTACAACTGGTAAGTTTGGAGAAATCTTGGAAAACTGAAAAGATTTAATTTTATAGTTTGTTAGTTAGCTAAATACATAATTCATAGTAGTAATATAAAATTTTATATTTTACAACAAATATTTAGGATAGGTTAAAGTTCAGCTTCTAAGCTATGCTCTAAAAACATACCTGCTTTATTAAGATTGCTTCTGTTTTATAAGATGACTACTGATATACAAGAAATGTGGCAGAAAATGAGTTTAAGATTTCATAGTAGATTCATAATTACATCATGATACTCTTTATTAAACAAGGTTAACGATGTAAGCGATTACTTAAGAGTGGTATTCTGAAGATTATATACGAAAAGAAAAAGGTAAATCGATTACACAAGCATTAATTTGGCAATATGAGAAAGGTATTCAAACTGATGTTGATATGTGCATACCCAACAAGCGTATTTGTAGAGGGTATAAAAATCAATGCAGCTGGCACTCAGCTCAGCACTCAGTTGATGTAGCATATTTGAGCTTACTTTGGACAGCGCTTTGCGATTTGCTTTGACTCCCAGCTCGATGCTCGCTTTTCGCTGCCACCGAGTTGGCAGTTGTGGCAGCAGTGGCAGTAGTGGCAGCAGCAGCAGCAGCATCTGTGAACAAACATTTAGACAACTGCTGCTGAACGGGGCTCCACGACCACCCAAGTGGAGGCACTTGCGCAGACCAGCCAACTATCCACAACAACAACAGCAACGACCCGCAGACAGTTGCCAATTATTATATGTATGCTACACCTTGTGGTATATAAGACAACAGTTGCTGGTTGCTGGTTGCTGGCTGCCGCACAGCTGGCACTGAAAATGGCTGTTGCCTGGCATTGGCCGACTGATTGCGAAACGGGCACAAACCGGTTTAATTGGCGTAACCAATGGGCAGGCAGCTAGAGCGAGACGACACTAGTGTGCACACAGTGTACATAGGACGCATTGGGGGCGTTTCCCGTCGCCATATGGTGGCACATTGGGTGTGGTTACTTAACTTACAGCAGCTGCTGCTGCTGATGTGGCTGCCAGGAAATTTATGTAAAAGTGAAAAGTTTTAATAAACATTTTCATTTTCAGGCGGAAGCTTGCAGCCGTTGAAACCTAATCAAACGGAGAGAAATTCGATATGTATGCAGCCCTGGCACCAGGGTACTGCATATACATATATATTTATCTGGAATTGGGGCCACGCTTGATTGATTCTGTTCAGTTGTATGCTGATGCAATTAATTTGCATGCAACGCTGAACGGTTGAGTGCGCGACTTTTAATTAAATCAATTATGGGTGCAGGCTTTGCAGGTATCACAATACAACAATACAAAAGGCAAATATCAATTTTAATCAGC
This sequence comes from Drosophila melanosoma, assembly GCA_035042045.1. NCBI lineage: Eukaryota > Metazoa > Arthropoda > Insecta > Diptera > Drosophilidae > Drosophila > Drosophila melanosoma. Next base: position 2,505,242 of record JAWNLY010000100.1, on the reverse strand, counting down.
TAAAACTGTGCATTTGTCAAGGAATGTCAATGAATGTAAACATGCTTTTAAATATTATCCCTTAACTAATGAATGTGTTGCATATGAAACTATCTAAATACAACTTTTTGGTGAATGTAGAATAAGACTCAATGTGGAATACATATGACGTATATGACGTAAAACGAAAGCACAAAATTCAGTATTCTCAAATTTATATATTTTATAATCAATCGCTTAGTTATTGCCTTACCCATCTAGATTAGATTAAATTTCTTACTCGATTATTACTTACTGTGTTTATGTATATGTATATCATATCTAACTGCTTTTGTTCAGAATTTGAAAGTAAGCATAGTAATACTTATAAGGAAATATAAAAATTACTGGTGATCTTGGCGTAATAGCCTTATATTTTTATCAGCATTTTGTTTTAAATTTCCAATAAAGCGCCTTTAATTTCATTTCGGATTAGAGATGGCTCTTAATGGGTTTATTCTCCTTAAATAACTTTTCATCATATATATTTGTGTACCATATCAGCACCACTCACCAAAGCAATGCTCTACTAAATAAATCATATTAGATTGCAGCTATTTAGATATTTATTTTAGAAGTAATTCTCTGCATATTTTACTAAAAATAAATATTCAACAAGCATTTAATGGTTCTGTCGTGCTTGTATGCAATTTGCGTTGAAAGTATTCGTGTCGTGTTAAAAAAAAAAAAAATAGCCTTAAGCGCTTTCATCTCTGCTGGGAACTCAATCATCTCGGCAGTTTAAAAGAAAACTCACATTTTTTCGCCTTAACGTTAAACATGCAATTTACTAGACGCAAAGACGGAAACTATTTTCGCGGCTCATTTAACGGGTTCGCTAAGAAAAAATGAAAAATAAATATATAAAAATATTATAATGCTTGCGGGCAAGTGTTGCACTCTTGCCACAGTTAAATCAATTGCCAGCTTCTTTCTGCCTGCCACGAGGATTGAGATTGTGCCCCAATGAATCCACACCCAGCCTGGCAAGGCCTGCAGGCTACGAAAAATGTCAAGCAAAAAAAGGTCTAAGAAAACTGAGTGTAAGCCGAGCATACTCCTCTACCTTGTGCAACTACAGAGGACACACATATATATTTAAAACTCATTTCCTGTCCTCTGACGATTTTTCACTCGCTCCAAATTTATTTAGCTTCAAATGGACGCCTGCAGCTTTGGGTCGAGAAAGGCAACTAACAAAAAAAAAAAAAAAGAAAAAGATACAAAATAAAAACTCACAACGAAAGTCGGCGACAAAATGCTGACAAACTGCAATGTTGTGAAAACTGGAGGGGCTGTTATCATAAATAAAGAGCGCCAAATGTCAAACGTTGTCCGGGTTATAATATCATAAAGTAAATGCAAGTGGCGCAGAAATCAAACATGCAACATTTCGAGCATTCGAACAATTCACGATTTATTGGCCATGTTCATAATGTTGCGAGACTGCAACAGCGACAGCGACTGCAACCGCAACTTTTTTTTTTTTTAAACTGAATTGTTTCCGGGAACTGCCGCTCCAACACCAACAACAATGGTCCACAACAACAGCGGCAACAACAACAACAACAACAACGAAGCGCTGAAAAGCTTGTAAAACATTTGTAGCAACTGCTGACTGGCAACAGCAGCAATAGCAGCAGCAGCAGCAGCAGCAGCAGTTGCAAGTTGCACAGTTGCCGCAGTTCGAGCAGTTCGATTCAATTGCGTTGCCAATGCGGCTGCTACTGTTGGCCACGTTCATCCAAACCAAAATGTTTTATTCATAAAGCAACAGCAGCGACAAGATCATCGCCGTTTGTTGCTTTGAGTGTCCGCTGGCTGCTGTTTGCTTTGCCTTTGTGGTCAGTGGCAGTGGTCCTGTTCCTGTTCCAGGCCTATGCTAATTTTTGTTAGCAAAACTTATCAGCCGCGCACATCTTGCCCAGCACATTTTGTTTGCCTCTTAGATTGCCCTCACATATCCAACTCACAAAGGGGTGCTAATCGCCAAATTTACAACTTGATGCAAACGCTCGAGCAACACAACAACACACAACAAAGACACACACACATTTAACACACACAATACATGAGAGCAAAACGCAAATGGTGCAGAAAACAAAACGACCGCAAAAAAAACTGGTGGGGTTTTTAGTATCTGCAACTGTTTTGCTAGACAAAACTATAAAAATCAACACAGCGCAGCAGAGAAAGAGCTACATTGATATCCACACCCAAGTTGCGAGTCCCAAGTCCGGGGTATTCCGAGTCCCGAGTACACACACACACACATTCGGCAAGTTGTCGCAACGACTTTCACTCGCCCCGCTAAGCATGCTATGAAAAACGTTACATTTGAAAAATGTACTTTTACCACACTTTCATCCCCTACCCAAAAAAAAACTGTGGCGACACTGTCTACTGCACAGTGGTACTAAGTGTGTTACGATATTTTATGTTACTCTTGGATTTTGACAGCGAATCAAAATCACAGGTGAAATAATACAATGGAATATATCTGTAGTAAATATAATCTGTAGTAATATAATAAATCGTAAAATGTTTCTTTATGTTTTCGAAAAATTGGGCTTATCAAAACCTTACCCAGCAAGAAAAGTTATTTCGAAATCTTTGCATAATACCTTTGCCTAAAATATTGTTTTGTCATAGACAATATATGAACACATCGAACCTTACAAAAACATATTACATTAGTAACAGAAATTAAATATTAAAAATTATAAAAAAAAAAAAATTAAAAAAATAATTAAAATAAATCTTTTTTCCGCAAGATGCGTTTTATGCCTGTTCAATTCTTTGATTAAAAAAGAGATAAGAAAAGTATGCATTAGATTTTTGCGAACATTTAACCACTGTGTCTCTTTCAATGCTAGGTGTGTGGAATGGGTGTGTGGTGAAATGAAAGGGTATTTTTACGGCCACATAGTGTTAGTTACAAGGCACATAACACTTTGTTATGCGCGCTTGACAAAGTTGTACGGCGCTAAAAGTGCTTAGTGCCTTAGTTTAAAGCAATTTTTACTTTATTTTTTTCTTTTTTTCTTTTTTTTTTGGTTGGATAACAAGAGATAAAGGCACACACACACTCACACACACAGCTTGGATGGGGATTGAAAGTGGGTGCTAATATGGTCAAAGCGCTGCGCTTGAATGGATGGGCTTTCGTCCTGAACTGATGTGCGGGGCGGCGCGTAAGTATCTGAATTCGTTTGAATCTTTTCTATTTTTTGTATTTTTTTTTTTTTTTTAAATTTAAAGATTTGCACATGCTGATAAGCGCTGCAAATAAATCTCATATAAAGGAAACGGATAACGGATATTTGCGGAATTTGTAGACACGTGTGTATGTGCGGGAGACAGTCCGGAGTTGGTCTGAAACAAATGGATTTAGCGGAAGCCATTTGGCAACGTTTCCGAGGGTGACCCTGCTATGCGTTGCATATGTTATATGTTAGACGACGCCCAGCTGGTAACTTAAAGAGTACGCACAGGAGGGGTTTGAGGGGAAAAGTGCCAAAATGCCAGGCGCGACAAGTTCAACACCTTTCGCTGCTGCTGCTGCTGCTGCTGATGTGGCTGTTGTTGCGATCATGATCCACTCGGGCAGACGCACAAAAAAATACGGAGTAGGTAGAAGCAGTAGACCCACTGTTTGAGGTCTGGCTGAATGTCAACTTTATTAAAAGAAATTATATATTGGTATGCCAGTCAGTTTGGTGCGGGCACTGCGACCAGGGACCAGAGGCACCTACAGGCCAACACACTTCACAGAAGACGCCGCGCGCAAAATTCCAGGCTCACACATCATTAAACGAGCAAGAAACTGGCCAAAGCCAAAGAGGCAAACTGTCTGGCAGGAGTTTAAGTGGTTGGCCAGGCTTTCAGCCATTACAATTACTGACAAAAAGCATCAAGGTAATAATAAAAACAAAAGATACCACACAGCGAGGGTAGCTTGAAACCTTTAGACAGCAATTTGTGTGCTTAGAATTATGTAGAATTAAATAGAAAAAAATCTGATTCGGCTTTATTTAAATTTTAAAAGAATTTAAAGTTCATTTAAAAATCTTCTATTTATTAGTTAGTGTTCCTATTTGTTGTTGGATATTAACTGGTTAAATTGTTGTAAGTTTTTGTACAACCTTCTTGGCCAAAACTGTTGAGGAATTCTTAAAATAAAAAGTATAATAAGGGAATAAAATCGGTTGGCATTGCTCTCTCGGGCGCTGAGACAAAGACACAAAGCTCATGTCAAGACATTTAGAATTATGATAGAGTTTTGATGTTGTCATAAAAAAATTTAATTGAAATACCAAAAATGGCAATGAATTGCCAGCCAGACGCTGCGACGGCCACGATGAAGACGTCAATGTGGCTGATATTGCGGGCCGCAACTTTTGACTTTTAATGTGTATATTTTTGGTAAGCATTAAGTATTTATTGCAGACAATGTCGACCATGTATCACTCACTCAGCTGCCCAGTACCAGTTCAGAGACAGCACAGAGCACACAAGTTTCCAAGTCCCAAACAAGATGTCAAAATGAGGCCACTTAGGCGCGACTTTTGAAAATCAACTCACAAGGCAAAAAAAAAAAAAAAAAAAAACAGAAAATGAAAAAACACCAAACTACTGAAAACTGATGCGACAATCATGATGATGATGATGATGATGAGGATGAGGAACGAGTTGCAGACCGCTTGCTGTGCAGAGACCACAGAGTAGTCAACGCCAGTGGTTAACTCTTTAAGGTGTTGCCAAGACAAACAAGTTGCAGAAACTTGCGAACAGTGTAGAGGACGGGAGAGAGAAGGCTGGTCCACTTCATGGCTACATTTCAATTACTTTGTGGGGCACCCATTTAAATGAAAATGCCACACATTGCCCCAGGCACAAGCCACACAGCCACCGAACACCGCCGAGGGCACAGCAGGTAGCGTCCTTTTCCTCCTACATACCTCAGACCCTGCGCTGCTCCACCCCCTTCACACATGTGGCGACAAAGGAGCGCCCAGAGGCGAAGGTAAGTAATCATAATCTTAAGGTAATAACAGGCACATTACATGTCACATTAATAAGCCAAAACGTTTAAATTAATATCATAATTCATATTGCAATAACTTAGCATGTTGCCAACACACATGCAATTTTCACGACTTCTCCATGCTTATTAATTTTATGTGACTTTATTTTTCGCCCGCTCTACGCCTTCTTTCCGGGTTTTCTTCTTTTTCCTTTTTTTTTTGGCAAGGGTGTGTGTCCTGCGGTTTTGCGCGTGTGTGCCAAAAAAAAAAATTAAGTAAAATAAAAGTGGAAAAGGAAAAGCCGCCAAGTTGGTTCGTAATGAGAGCAGGCCTTAGCCAAACATTTACATTCAAGTCCCTTAAGCTTGATAAATGAGTGGGCCAGTTGAGTATACGGGCAAACATATGCATATATATATATATATATATATATATATATATATATACAGATATAGAACCTGCCTAACTAAACCGGGTCATGTGGCGTATGCACAATTATTTTGATTGCCAATGCGGGTAGCTGTCGAAATTAACTGTTTTTCTCTGAATAATATATCTACTCTTATCGCTTATAGACATTTTCATTTATGTTAGCCCTGATTAGATCGATCAAAAACAAATTCGATTCTTATAAATTTTAACTTGTTCATAATCAAAACTTTGTCTATGCTGGCAACTTAGCCTCAAACTTAACAATTCATTTCAATTTTAATATATATTAATATTTACAATTTATTCTATGTATAATTAAGCAAATGATTTTTCTTTTATTATTTTTTATTAGTCGTGTAACATATTATTTAAGCAAGCACCTAGTAGAAAATAAATTATGTAAATAAATTAAACTTTTCTCTAATGGTTTATCTTTGGAACAACTACTTATATAATGATTATTGCTGCTTTTCGACTACTTAAACATGGCCTAAATGGAAATGGTGATCATGGTGTTGTTGCAACAATAATTGACAATACATGCAACTAACTTGATGTCAACATGGTATACCAAAAGGCCTTATAATGCCGATACTCGTGTATTGTGCATCGATTTGGGCCGCAGTTAGCAATATCAACAATATCAACTAACTGCCACTTCTCAGGTATTGAGTGACTCGCTGACTTCGAGATTTTCTTGTCTGCATTTCATTTTCATTTGGCAGCCACTGTACAAATGTCAAAAACAATTTAAAATGCCATTTTTACATGACGATTTATTTGTTGACATGTTTACAGGCCCATTCTCCCCAGTCGCCCCAGCCAAACCGTTCAGTTTCGGCATGCGAAGATTTTACATTTGGCCAGAGCCGGCTGGCGACGGGAGCTGAAAGAGTTGGCTAGAGAGGCGCACAGCTGCAAAAAAAAAAAGGCCGTTGACAATCGTCAGAGATTCAGAGATTCAAACGGACCTCGTGCTACTGTTGCTGTTGCTGCTGATGGTGCTGCTGAAGATGGACGCAGACAGATTGCGTGTTTTGCATGGCCAACTACAAACTACAAGCAACAACAACACTGCGCACAACTACAAGCAGCTTAGCACTTGTCGCCTGGCTGGGGCACATCTATAAATCTGACAATATAGCGCATCCATCGAAGCCACATCCACAACAGGCAACACACAGCAGAAGCAGCAGACCCGGCAGCAGCTGCCCGATTGAGCAGTGACCAGTTTTTGGTCAGACCACGGTAGCTTCTTTTAAAACTCAATTTGCGCTAATAAATCGCCGAAAAAGCATTTTGACAGCTTATGATGCGCAATGGCGCGCGCATAAATCTTGACGTTTTTTTTTTAGCCTCCACTCCTTGCCACTCCCCCGCGCCCCCAACCATTGAATTTCCAGCGAAAATCACGCGCGCGGCTTTTGTGGCAAACGGCAAAGTGAATCCAAGCCAGACCAAACTGACCAGGCCTGAACCTGAAGCTGAAACTGAGGATGGCGACAGCGACGGCTTCTGCCGGCATTCGTCATTATTTGTTCATTTTTAGCATTTAACATTCCGCCAAAGTGCAGGGAGCTGCCGCCACAAACAAAAGGCATCCTCGAGCCTAGCACTCGTCCCAGTTGCTCGGGTTGGAAGGGGTGCGGCAACAATGGGCGAATATCGACAATATTACTTATATATATTATCTAAAAAGTTTAGCATCGGAGAAAGTTTGTTTAATTCAACTATTTTAAACTATAAACAATTTTCCCAATTGCTGTAAATTATTTTTAAATAATTAGCAAATATTTTAGTTTCAATAATTCTTGCTCCCAATAAATATTTATTTATCTTTATTTTTATTTTTCCCTAGGTAGTTGTGCTTAAGCATTTCCTATCAAATGCCAATTGAAGATTAAGTTATCAGAATTTATTTGATAGTTGAGATTATATTTAATATGATTAACAGTTCTTCAATAAAGCGAATATATAAAGCCAAATTATTATTTCCTAAATAATAACTAACAAAGAAGAAGAAAGAAAATGCCATATAAAAATATATCCGAAATTGTATTTATTCGGTAGCATTTTGATTTCTAAATTTCATTTCATACCTTTTTTAAGAATGGGATGTAGTAGAATCAAATTAAATTAAAAAATTTTATAACTTAATTTTAAATATTTTTTATATAATAAACATTATTTTATTTTGTATATGTATTTTATAAAACAAAATTATTATATGTTAAAAAATAGCAACAACATAGTAAAATATAATATAAAAAGTCTAATAAGCTGTTAAGCATTATCTAATTATATATTTTAATTATATTTATTTAATTAATTCCACTCTTGAGAAACTACAACTTTTGCAGCCCATTGTACAGCCAGAGATAAAACTACATTTCGAATTGGGTTTCGACCGGTTCCATTTTGACCATCTTCTCGCATTGTATTCAATTTTTGTCAACAACTTTTTCGGCTGGTTGATGTCGTCGCAGTGTCTGCCGCAAACTTGGTGTGCCCCAAATGGTTGGTGGACCTTCGCTAAATGTTCGCCTATCCGCCCCAAAGGCTAATTAATTCCCCATGGGCAACACTTTTTCCGGTGGCCATAACTTGACCAAGATTTGCATAGCATTTGAATGGAAAGTGCTCAGAGTGCTTGGATGCTGAGCAATGCAAGAGTCTAAAAATCAGTTTCTACAGAATAATCTGTAAAATTTGAAAGCGGGAAACTATTATAAATTACACACACACACACACACACACACACACACACACAACGAGAGACACACAGGTGTTCGAAAATACACAATTTTTCAAAGAGTTCAAACCACTTTTTCCAACATGACAATACTGGCACACACAGTAGCTTGGAATGGCCTCAGCTCGGCCAGCCTCAATGTCTGCTGGTTGCTGCTCCAGTTTTGGTTGCTGTTTTGGCCCCCGGTCAAAGCGAAATCCAAGAATTCCAACTGTGCGCTCAATTGTTGGAAGGCGACCCAAGCTCAAAGATTCTTTATAAGCGCGCACAAAGTCAAAGACAATCAAAATATTTGCATATTACCAATTTTATATGCAAATAACCCGTGTCAGTCGTGAGCCGCCCGTCGTCGCAACGGCTACGACTCGGTAGTCACAGTCGCAGTCACAGTCACAGTCAAGAGACAGACTGAGAGTCGGAGAGTCGTAGTCAGAGTCGGAGTCGGAGTCGGACTCGAGTCTTGAGTTTCGAGACTGAGACGTGGACTCGAACTGTTTTTGGGGCCGCTTTGGCGGCTTGTAGCTGGCCTAATGCAAGGAACTTTACATTCTTACTTTACACAGCAGCGGCAACAAAAAGAGCCCAGACAAAGAGTCAGCCCAATCCAATCCCCTGGATCGGCTCGCAAGTGGTGTGACAATCGCACGTGAAAGTGCATTGGACCTTGGCCATAAGTTCGCAGTCAAAAAAAAAAACACAAGTAAGAATATTGTAGTCTCGTAATCGCAACTACGATATACCCTGTACCCAGTTTTTAAAAATATTCTAATATTAAGAGCGAATTTCCCTTTAAATTATTTTGCACCCAAAAAAAAACAACGAATGCCGCTAATATTTTAAATCACAAGACAGAATTGATCCCTAATTGGCTGGCTAGAAACACGTGCATATACTTACATACACACATACGAACACGCATTCGTACGTAACGGGGATCTTCAGAATATACACAAAAATATATTTTAGCTCGCATCGATTATCATGCCATCTCTTTCTCACAAATGCGCTCGCATTTTGATGCATACTGCAAATGCTTGGGGCTGCTGGTAGAAATCAGATCAATATGAGAATGTCTTGTTAACCATATCTTCGGTGATTGAGGAAATTTGGCAGTTGATCAATATTATGCATATGCATTTTATGTGTTAGTAAGAAGATTCTGGAATTTATGTCTATTGTAAATCTAGAAAAGGAGACAGTTATCGATAAAAATAAAGCAAGCTTGTTCTGCGCCGAATATACGAGAACCTATATTCCAAATTTCTCTAGCTCTTATAGACTCTGAGATTCGTATGATCATAAAGACTGACGGCCAGACGGACATGGCTATATAGGTTCGGCTGATCAAGAATTTATATAATTTATTGGGTCGGAGAAGCTTCCTACTGCCTGATACAAAATGCACAAAATCATTATACCCTTTTTACCCATTTTCAATGGGTTCAGGGTATAAATAGGAATAAAGTAAAGACGGGTGAGGTGGCCATGTGTATAGAACAAGTTCAAAAGTGCTTTGAGAGTGCAGGAAACAAGTAAGGGAACAGGAAAAGTGGCGATTCATAGAGCTGAAGTATACACAAGCCACATGGACAATTAAACTTTGTAAAGCGAGCAACAGCAATATTTCCTATATCAATATCATGTGAATAATTGAGGTCAAAGATAAGATGAATCAGTTCAGATGAATCAGACAGCAACTTGCCAAAGAAATGTGGAACGTGAAATACATTTGCAGATAGATATAACATATATATCAGTTCGATATGTGTATTTTTGTTTATACCTATATATAATGAAGAGTTGGTTAATCGTTGCAAGCCTACTGAAGTTGTTATTGGTAAGCTAATAAGCCAAAATGATTTTTATAAAAAAAACTCGACTTTACACAAATATTGTCTTAGGCAATTTTTATATGAATATATTTTTATGCAAATTATAGTTTTAAAGAATTTATAGAGTTGTCATATTAAATACAAATAGCTTGCGTAGACAATATTTAAATTATAAAAAGTAAGATTTAAAATTTCGACTCGCTTTTAGTTTAGTATTTAACTCCTATTGATAATTAACTGTTTTGAAAATATTCTTCTTTTTAGTCTAGAGAGTAAATATAATGCTTTAATCGAAAGGAGGGATTTGATTAACTAAACGTCTGACTATATTATTATAAAGTATAATAAAACTCTTACCGGTTCTCTGTAGACTCTTAATACGAATAATTATCTGTAGAACATTAGTATATATATTGTAATAAATCATATCTACCACAGAGCTTCGATTTTTTCGACTTTTTTGTTTATCAAGCGGATTGCATCTTTTTGCGCATTTTTCCTTGATGATGTTTTTTTTTTTTTTTTAATAAATTGCAAACAACATAAATCAGACTATGAACCAACCAAAAGCGTTAACGTATTGGCTGCACAATATGAGTATTTTTTTTTTTATTTATTTCCATTGTTGTTGGGGCTGTTGGTATTGTAGTCATCAATCCATTTAATAAACACCATTTTTGGTTACGCCAACCATTTTTTAAGCCATTTTTAATGCATTGAACCATGGACAAAGGGGAGACAAAGGGGACAGCAACAAGCAATTAAGAAGCGAATCAAACAAATCGAACAGCTGACCCCGGTTCGATTCCAGAGCTGGTAATGGAGTTTTGTAGAGCTGTAGGAGTAGGAGTTGGAGGAGGAGGAGTTGGATCTGGGTCTGTGACAGCTCAACCGGCTTAATGCGATTTATACGAACTGAACGAACGGCTGTTTCTCTTAATTGGTCGGCAGGCCGCAGTCAAGAAAATAAAGTTGCTTGTTCGACATGGAAAGTGGAGTTCTCTCTGCGAGCGTGGCAGAGTTGGGGGGGGGGATTGAAGGGGAAAATTATGTATGTCGTTTAATGCCATTTTCATAGACAAGTCAAACAGGCGGCGAACAAAAATGGCAAATGAATGATTAATTAAAAATCTTTTGCTCGCTGTTTGCTTAAATTTTTAACATAAATTGCACGTTTTTTAAATTTCAAACGCATTATTTCGAGTTCGTTAGCTCTACGAATACGAAATATGCTCCCAACTCCACTTGGATTTGTCAGTCTGTCTATGTTAGCCACAATGCAAATAGCATTGGGAAAAAAAATATATATATATACGTATAATCCGGAATATATCAGTAGCATTTGACGCCTCCCTTTCCACGCTCCTTCTCTCTCTCTGTTCTGGACATTTTATGCAGATAAGTCGAGGAAAGTGGCGATGATGGCAAATCCGCAAAGTGCTTTGTTGACTTACTTAATTTGCAAGTGGCCAGCCGGCTGTTTGGGAGCTGGGCCAGAGCTAGTGCATCGAGGGAGTGAGAGAATTCACAGGTCCGTTTGGCTGCACAATTTTTAATTTCCGCTAAGTCATTCGACAGCTTCTTGTCATGCCAAATTAACAACAACCAAAAAAAAAATGTAGATTTTTTAAAAAAGGAAAAGAAAAGAACTTCAAAAGAATCTCGGCATTTGCCGGCTTCTTATAAAATAATTTAGCTTCTAGAATGCTGGCCACTTAATCAGCATAAAAATCGTCTTAGCCGTCAAATTTAATTAAATAATGTTGAACATTTGAGGCCACTTGCACAATTAGCTGGGCAGGTCGATGAGTAAATGAGCAGCTAAGCGGCAAAGTGGCGACACCTGTGGGACGTTTTTTTTTCCAAAACTTGCAGAGGCGTCAATTGCAAGGGGGTCTCTTATCCTGAATAAAGCCACTGTTTCCATCAACGCGCAACTTTCTCGTCCCTTCTGAGCTACGCTCCATTTGCCGAGTCTGAGCGAGCATCAAACTTCAAAAAGAAATCAAATTAAATGTGTAAAGCAGCGGAGATAAAATAAAAAAAAATTGTGATAAAATGTGAAAAGATACTTGTAAATACCAGGGGAAAAAAAGGTCAAAGCGCGTTAAATTTAAGGGATTTTTGTCGACTTTTTTCTTCGGCAAATTGTTTGGTTTTCTGGGAGGGTTGGTGTTGAAAATTGACACTTGAAATTTAGCTGATGAGTCCAAAGGGAAGGGGGCGGAGGGCAATTTCAGTGCTGTTGCAATCAGACAACGTTGTAGCAAATGCAACTTGTCCCGGCAGCATGCCCCACGATGCTAATGACAATATAACAATAACGGGGCAACATCATTGCAACAACATGACGGCCCAGTAGACGAAGGAGAAATTCGGAGCTGACATCTCGCTAATGTTGCTGACTGGATTGGATTGTTGAATGTTGATTGCAGCTGGGATGCGCTTTTAAATGCCTTCATGGCTCATAAACAGACAGACAATCTGTTTGCCACGTCAATAACTAGGCACAGCCCATCTGTGTGTGTGTATATATAATGAACAATGCAACAAGAGGCAGATGGGTTCCATGCCTATGACTAAGTAAGAGTAAAATGGAGTACTCCTCATTAAAGGGTTGATTTCTTAGTATTGCTTTTTAGCTAATCAAATTCCTTAGTTAAATCGGAGAATAAAGCAGTTTAATTACAATACAATAAACATTGAAAATGAATCTTTAATTATTTTTTACGAATACTTTAAAAATGTTATTTTAAACTATAATTATTAATTTGCTAAAGTATGATTTAATTTAGTATTTATTCTGATACAATTTTAGACATGGTATAAAGAAAATTGAAATAGCGAAGTTTCAGTTGATATTGTAATTGTAGTTTCTATTGTAGTTTATATAAAATAATTATATAAATAATGAAGAGCACTACTTAATTTATTTTAATAAAACACTGAACATCATCTTTGTACACCTGAATAAGATTACTGCAAAACATGCTTTAATAAAATATAATTTGAGATGCTCCTCCACTTCTGATAGATATAGCAAAACACTATTTTCCTTTATACAATAACAAACTGAATAGTTTGTATATATGCAAACCATATGGCAAAATATTAGCTAAGGATAAGCAAAGTAAACTTGCCCCATTAGCATATGCAATACATCAACAAGTCAAAAGTGGGGGGAAAAAAAGAGTAATCAGCACAAATAAAATGCCAAATCATATTTTACTAATTTCAAACAATGATTTTCCTCCACACACCGACACACATAAAAGGCGCGGACGTGTGGCATGCCACATTTTGGCTCTGTGTGCGATCGAGTGTGCTCATAAACAACAACAACAATAACAACAACATGCATACAAATCGGAAATCAATTTCAACATTGAAAAGTATAACTCACAAAGCGACAACAACAACAACAACAATGCCAAAGTGTAAACTAAACTGGATGAGGAGTGTTGCCATATGGTGCCACCTTTTGGCTGGCAAACAGGGCGGAAAAACCACACAAACAGAGAGGGAGAGAGAGTGAGCGGCAGAGGGAGAGGGTGGCAGGGCTGCGACTGAGGTCGAGGTCTGGTCGCGCGTGGGCGTCAGACCGGGGGTCGTTCAAAAGATTAGTAAAGTTATATATGGGAATGTCTTAACCCCATCTAAACAAACAAATTGGCCGACGGCTGCGTATGAAAAATATTCCAGCTATTTAAACGTGCAAAGTCTGCCAAACAATAAAACGACAATTTAATTTCATGTCTGCTGCCACATGCCAGTTGTTGTTGTTGTTGTTGTTATTATTATTGTTGCCATCACTTGATCAGCCAAGAGAGAGAGAGAGAGAGAGAGTGAGAGAGAGGGGAGTCAGCATCTCTGCCGATTAGCGTAAATTTAATTTTCTGTGACACACATTAAGCTGCAACCTCCTCAGCGCACTCCATGCCCCAATCCAGTTTCTTAATTACGCTCATTATTATCGGTGTAACATTTCGACTATTTTCAGTTGCAGCATCAACCCTTTGTCCTCACCCCTTTCCCCCTCCCGCAACTCCAACTCCATCTCATCCCCCCTTTGTGGATGGCTGGCAATTGTTTGCATTTGGTTTTTATGCTTGTCGCCTGACGAGTTGCTTCAAATTGGCGCACAACATAAAATTGTTGAATTTATTGTTGTTGCTTGCATTTGGACTTTAATGTTTGGCGCCACATAAAAAACAATTTGGCGTGAAAATGGCTAAAAGAGCTAGCAAGTAACAACATTTGAGAGTGTGTGGAAGCGAAGAGGAGGAGGTAGATACAGTGGCAGAGGCAGAGGCAGTGGCAGAGGGAGCGGCAGAGGCTATATATCAAAAGTATATCCGACAGAATTGAAGATAGATGCAACTAATGGGCAATAAAACAATTCAATATACTTAGCAAAGATTTAAGTAATATTTAGTAAAGAGAACATTTTAAATATAGGCTATAAAAACTGAGAGTTAGACAGAGAGTGAGACAGAGAGAGAGAGAGAGAAAGGGGGATACAAAAGAGAGCAGATCTTTTAAATATGGCAATTTCAATGCTCGATAAATTTACTTTTATAAATTACCTATTTTACAAATTTGCCAATTATGACACATGCGACAAATATGTAATTGTTGTACGAAAACCCTTTGACAACTCGAAAACAGTGCTGGGAAACCCATCCTTCCCCAGCCAAATGCCAGAACAGAATGTTTCAGCCACTTAGCAACCGCTGCGCTGTTCGTTGAACTTTTGACCACCAATTAATCAACAAGGAAATTTGAACAAAATTCATTTGTGCAACATATGGCAACAACAACAACAACAACAACATCTGACATCAGACTGCTTTTAAGCTCCCACACCAAACAAATGCAAATGAATAATTCACTTTTAATTAGGTTTTTACACATTGCTCAAAGCAGAACTTTGATTGTTTTTGCCAGTTCGCTGGCATTGTGGCCATTATAAATAATTTTGTATAATTAGAGACAGTTGGCCGCCCATTTGCAGTTTGACATATGATCTGGTTGCCCTGCTCGTTCCCAGCTCCAAACCTGCCCGCAGCATATTGTGGAGCAATCGCCCCCATGCCATGTTGACTATCTTGTTGAGAAATCCTTTGCTGCTCTGGTTAAGCCTTAAAGCCTGGACAGGGGCAGAACAGAAGCCTTTCGACTATCTGCTAAATTAGCCACAGAGTCTCATAAATTTGGGCAATGACAACGTCGCATTGTTTTCCAGGCCCTTTTGCCAGCTAGCTAGGAGGTCACAGTCTGGCCACAACTATTGGCAAGTTATTTTAATGCACTAAGCCAATTAGTGGGCGGCCTGTGACTTGGTCTTGGTTCATTTGTGGTCTTCGGCTACGGCACGAGAGCAACTGCAACCACCGATGTCATCAGCCACACGTGTGCATGAAATGACAGCAACTTGGTGGACAAAGTATAAAGAAAGAATAAAAAAAAACTTCATCAAGCCCACTAACACTAAACGTGTCAAAACTTTTATAATATAGTCGCTCATATATCTCCACAACGCGTCCACATAAATCCCAGCCAGAGTTCTGGGCCCAAAGACGGCGGCAAAGGGCTTCTTGCCACATAGCCAAAGTTTAAATTACTGCACAGGCTGTGACAACAGCCCACCAAAAGCGGGAACCATGTGTGATGAATCTTCACACAGACACACACAAGAGTTGGGGGCACGCGTTCGGAATTACTTATGATGATGCATGATGGGCCCCCAGCTAGAGATGGACATAGATACAAAAAGTAAATATCGCTCTTAAATGAGATAGTTTCACTTGAAGCATTGAGCAGAAATTTAAAATCTTTTACGCTTTTAGAATTACTGGAAAGAAATATGGCTGTGAATTGTCCATGAGAAAAATAAAGAAAAATAACTTATCATTATAAACTAATGTTTCGTTTGATATCATATATATAATACCAAAAAAAATATATAGATATTATATATTATATTAATACGAAAAATATATAAATATTATATATTGAACACACATTCCAAATTTAAAATGCCAAATTGCTGTATTTTGAAAGCTGTTCGAAATCCTTGAAAATGATAGAAAATCAGATCCATTACCGAGAATATTATTAGAATACCTGTATAAATATTGCCAACTGCTGGGTCTGTCCTACCACTTTCTTATAGATGCGTCAAAGTTCTTGGTGAAGTCCTTAAAAACAGTTAGTTAAGCCATAGAATAAGTCTTTTGGTTCTGGTAAAGTCAGCGCCCCAATAATTCACAATATATGCTTAGGATTAATACAAGTTACAATCTGACAGAAATCAACGATAAAAAGAAACACTCATGCAACTCACGCCCGCATCTCTAGTCTAACAAACACAACGGAAACAACAACAACGACAACAACAACAATTGCAACATTGGCTAATACAACTTTAATGGTCTTTGTTGTCCGGCTGATGCGTGTGCCCCAAAAAGTATGCAACACACTAAGTTGGCCAGGGCTCAAGCGGTCATTGTCGGCTGAGTGACCACAACAAATTGAGCTTATCATTGACGGATTAACACTAAACACATACACAAACACACACAGAGAGAGAGGGAGAGGGAGATAGAGCGAGAAGGAGTAGAGCAGAGACTATCTCTGCTTGGTTTGGACATCCACTTGTTTTGCTGGACATAAATCTGCACGTAGCTGCGAGGTTGACTAAAGCTTAAATTAGCGGCGCCAGCAAAAGCATATTGATGAAGCGTTAAGACCGCAGCTGACCCATGCACGGAACTCGAGTGTGGGATTGCCAATGGAAATTAGATTGAGATTGGGTTTGGGTCGGGTCAGAGACGCAGACACAGTCAGAGTCATAGTCATAGTCATAGTCAGAGTTAGCTTCAGCAAGTCTCAATGTGTGTAAGTGGAAAATCAATGCCGACATCAGTGGCAGGCAACATGACAAGTTGAGCCCTTTAAGCCGCAAGTTATGCCAGCCACGCTGACATGCGGGGGGAGCGTTTGTGCTGCGGGTAGCGCCCAGTTACGGGGGTTGACTTTTTTTTTTGTTTGTTTTTGTTGTTGCTGCCTGCGTTTTTCTGTCACTTTGTGCAAATGTGTCCTTGCAAATCCTGTTAAAATTGCATTTGAAACATGTCAACATTGCTATGGCAACCAACAAAAAAAAACCACTAAAAAAAGAGCCCCCCCCCTCAATTTCCGACGCCAACATGTAAGCGCTTTGCCCTTGTTTTTTTCACACTTTTTGCTATGATTTTTTATTGTACATTTTGCTTTGTTTCATGCAATTTTCGTACATTTATTTCGCTTGTAATTCATTTCCATTCATATTTACATGAATGTATCGGTGAATTTTTCTCTCCGTTGATTTTCACCACTGCACATTTGTCGGGGATTTGTGTAGGATTCGGTTTTTCCCATTTTTTTATTATACCTTTTTTTTATGGGAGTCGCAGATGTTTGACTGCGTTTGGTTTTGGTTTGCTGCTGGTTGCTGCTCGGAAGTGGAATCAGAATCGGAATTGGCTATGACAGTCAACGCTTTGCACTTGCTCTGCGGTTTCAATTAATTTGGAGGCGTGGCTGACTGGGATTTGAGCAGATAAAGGAAAAGTAACGAACAAGGCCAGAGAGATTCACAGAGAGAAAGAAAGAGCAGGTGCCGTCAGTGGAAAGGGCAGACTGCTGCAAATTCCATGCGAGTGACAGTTGTGCGGATTGAAGGAGATTCTTGCAAAAAAGGGAACTTGTAATCTGTTGAGATCGTCAACATGGGGAGGATTAAATTAAGTTGCCAAATACCATATTTAGCATGGGAGAACTAAATGAAACTTGAGGCATTTCTCAGTATTTTGTTAGTTTACCCCATTAAAAATAGATCAAATTGGTATAATGACCAAAATTATGTAAGAAGCTGAGGGAAACATCTTCAACCCCATAAGCTATATATTTTCTTGAGTCTATATCGAGTCTATATACCCATGTCAGTCAGTTTGAAATCGATCTCAAAAACTATAAGACTGCGAGAGTTCAAATTATATTCAAAGTATATTAAGTTTATTTTATTTTATCGATAAATATTAAACCTAAAACTATAACTAAGCATCGGCAAGCATATATAAATATTAGTACAAATTTGTAATCAAAAATTGTATATTTTTTTTATTTATATAATGTTAACTAAACTCAGTCATTTAATTAAATTAAAAATATGAATAAGAAATATTTATAAGATTTATTTATATTATTTATTACCCAATATTTTTTTTTAATACAAGCAATACAAAAATAAATGAGATCTATTATATCTAACTGTAGTACGAAATTAAATTTAGGTAATTTTGTCAATTTTGAACATAAAATATATAGAACAATATCAGCAGACACACTAATCCACAAACCGAAAATCATCAACAATAAACATAAAATTCAACCAATTAAAATAACATTTTTGGCAAGTCATTGTCAATTATATATGTGTATAAATATGAGTGTGCTTCATGCTAACTGAAAAGACTACTAAATTATAGAAAATTGCGCTTGCCAAAATTATTAAAGAAGTGTGTGGAAAATGCTAAGCGAAGCAGCTGCTTTCTTGGCCACTACATAAATTAGCTGTCAGGCCAAAATGGCACTCGGTCTATGGCCAACTTTATACATACATACATACATGTCACATACACATACACACACCTTTCATACATGCGTGAGCACAGGACCACGCCCATGCCCCTCGACCTCCAGCTGCCACACATCTGAACGCTGGAGGCCATAAAAAACAAAGACAAGTATTTAATTTTGTTGCAAGAAGCTGACAAACTGAGAAATACAAGCAACAAAGAAAATATATAAATTGCTGGGTAATCAGAGGAGCAGCGAGGGGCACAGATAGATAGAGAGAGAGAGAGAGAGAGAGAGAGATAGTGAGAGATGGAGGGAGGAGAGGGAGAGCGGAGTGAAGTAGAAGACAGCAAGCAGCACATAAATAAAATGAAAAATCTACTGCCAGCCAAATGCAGTTGAGTCCAGCAAAGCGAAGCTAGCTGTACATGGCAGTAGTTCCGCGACACTTGGTTACCCCCTCTCACACTCTCCCACTCTCCAACTTTCTGCCTCTCTCTTTCTCGCTCGCTCTTTTGCTCTGTGTGTTGTGGTGCTGTCCTCCGTTATGTATTTGGTAGCCATATAGTATTAGGCACATAATGTAGGCTACCTAGAAGCTGATGGAGCAGCGCATGCGTTCAACTGTCCAACTCCCTAGCTGTCCCACTCTGTCGCACCCGCCCTCTCTCTCTCGCTCACTCTCTCTCTCTCTTTCTCACGCACACACAGTTTGGTAATAAACCAGGCAATGCCTGGAAATTATAAAGTGCAACTGTGTGCAGGAATTCTTGAAATGTAAATATAATGAGCAAAAAATTAGCCAAGACTGCGCGTCTCATCTTTCGCAGTCCAAGCTTTGGGCCCAAACATGGTCACAGGCTAAATTTACTAGGCACCAATTAAAGACATGGCCAAAGTCAACTTGTGGGCGGAGACGGAGCAGGAGGGGAACTGTTTGACGGGCACTTGTGCACCCATAAAACATGTCAAAAGACTTTTTGTAGCCACTGCTTTTCTCATTTTTTGTTTTCTGTCCACTCTCAGACGTTGCCCGTCCTTCTGTTTTTTACGACTAAATTGCAAGCAAATATTTTATTTGGTTGGTAAAAAAAATATCACAACGCTTCAAAATCAGAACCAACATTTTTAACAAACAACGCCTTTTTTTCATTAGGTTGCTCTGAGTTTTGTTGCCTTTTTGTTTGCTGCTCTCTTCGGTGGTTAAAGTTCTCTCTTGTTATTGCTGTTGTTTTTTGTGGATGTCATGTTTTGTTTGTTTTAATTGTAGTTTGCTGTCGTATTAATATGCTGTGCCACAACTATTTGGGTTTACTGCACAGTCCGACAGTGGGCTCAAATAGTTAATGAACAATATAGCAAAATAGTTCATATTTTGAAGTATGAAATTTACAACAGAAAAAAAAATATGAAGTTTACCCTGACTGGAATTAGCAAATAAAAACACATTTTTATTATCAAATGCCACAAAAAAAAACAACAAGAATTTGAATAAAATGATATTTTTATTTTAATTATTTTAAAAGAATCAAATAATAAAGTAATATATATTCTTCTCCCTCACAAAGAACAGTTAAATTTAAAAATTAATCAAAGTACTTTAAAGTTGTTAAATTAAAAAATGTCAATAAAAGCCTGACATAGTAGTACCTTATATAATAGAATGATTTTTGAATATGCACTCGGAATTGAATTTAAGACTGGCTCAGATCCAAATATGAGTGTTTACTGTGATTACATAAAATTCTTTGAAATACTAGACTCTTGTTTTATTCATTTATAGGCAAAGCTTGATGATGAATATTCTTATTTTTTACCTATACAACTTCAACGTACAACAATTTGCAACATATTCTACAGATCACTTTACAATTTTATATCTTTAAAACAATTTTCGCCATCATCTTGGTCAATAAATACCACAGTAATGTGCTATATTAAGTGTCCGGCCAACAGCCAGCAAAAAAAAAATATTAAAAAAACAATACAGCAAAAAAAGTGACTTCAAGATACTTGTAGCCACTGCCCAAGCTAACAACAATAACAAGAAGAAGATGAACAACAACAACCAACAACAGCAGGCAATCCAAAGTCAAAATGCTTCCCATACGGTTTATTTACACAAAATGTGAAAGGAGTCGTGCGGAGAAGGGCGAAGTAAATGGTTGAGAAGTGCGGGGACCAGTCCCAGGTGCTGGCAGACAAACAGGCGTACAATAACCAGCAGATAAACAGACAAACAGGCAGCAACAGCAACAACAACAACAACAGCAGCAGCAACAACAACAACAAAGAGATATTCAACCATTTTGGAATAATAATGCAGAAAAACAAACTGACTAAAGAGGTAAACATAATGTAAAATAGCAGCGAGGGAGAAGGGAAAGTAACAGTATCAGGCAGTAGCAGTCACAACTGTGAGTGTGAGCGAGCTGGCACACAACCAAACCGGTTCACTTGCTCTGACCAATCAGAATGCCGCACAACAGAGGCGTTGACAGAGCAAGCGACTGCGCAGCAGCTGCAGCAGCAGCAGAGCAAAGCAGCGGTGTATCGAGCAGCACAGACTAGAACTGGCTGCGAAAACAGTTGGTCCAGTTGGACTTTTACAGCGCGTACGTGCGGATGCCCTGAAAAAGAAAGAGTGCTGAGCTGAGCCGAAAGCCGAGCCGAGTCGTGTCGAGTCGAGAGCCGTGCGTTAAATGCTTTTGTGCCGACGCGCGCGTGTTTTGAAAATACACAAATATGTATACATAAATATACTTGCTGTACATAAATGCGCACATAAATACATATGTATAATTTAATTAACTTGTGCCAATTAATATGTGTAATTGCATTTATAATTACAATTATAATTACTATTGTTAATTAAAGTGAAAGTTGACGCGATATGCTGACCAGTGCCAAATTCATAGCATATTAAAAGCAACCGTAACAACAAAATCAACGACAACAACAACAACAACAACAACTAAACAAATTAGTTAACGAAAAGTTGCAGATGGAAAGCAACGCATTTGTTAGCAGCCATTTGCCATCACAAGCGCTTGTTGTACTATCGGAGGCCGCTTCCGGTTTGCATGAGGCACTGCGTGGCCAACGTCCGTTTCCAGCTAGAGTAAGTAAAATGCCAATCAGTCTCCTCTCCGCTACTGCCAATCAGTTCAATCCCGGCTAAGAAGCTAATCACTCGCGGACAACAGCCCAACAATAACAACAACAACAACAACAGCAACGGCGACATATTTATGACAAATCATAAACTGAACAGCGACTGCGCCGGCGGTTCAGTAGAATAAGTAGCAATAGCTGTTGTTGTTGTTGTTGTTGTATTAGTAGTAGTAGTAGTGGGCCGAAGTAGTAGCCGTCGAGCTGCCAAAAGCTCTCGTGTCCACAGATGCTATAAATCAGCAGCACACCGGGCAACGAGAACTGCACACAAAACAATGCGCATTGTAAAACAACAAACCAAACTAAACAATACACTGAGAAATACTGTATATGACTCAATATATGTCTCGGATTGAAAAACAGAAACAAAATTGCTTTATTGACACTTAAATCAAGAAAAACATTTTTCCACTAGAAATTGTTTATTTTATTTAAAGAAATGGCAGTAAAATCAAAATCCTCAAATCTATTTTTCCTTAGTTCTTATTATTATAAAACTCACCATTTCTTGCTATATGGAAACTATATAATATTTTAAAGGGATTGAAAATTGATCTATGAATTCAATATAGTAAATTTGAATTATTATACATATTTATATATTATTTATATAAATTGTCTAATTGTAACCTACATAACTATAAATATTGAGTAAATATATCAATGTTTCAGAAACTTTAAAATATATCTTAGAAGCCGTTTCTTAAGTTTCTTTTCTTTAGTTACCAATATTATTAAACTCATAATATCTTATAATAAAATAATATCTATAATGAAATAATAAAATATTTTAAGGATAATCTTAAATGTTCAATAAATAAATTTAAATAGTAAAATAAATATAATAAACAAAATTTGTTTTCTAAGATGTTCAACAATATTTCACATCCTTAACAAACTCTGTTCGCTAAAATCGACAGTCCATATTTTTTAAAATCTGAAGCAAAACGCTGATATAATAATCGAATTCAGATATTTAACACACTTATAAAAATACATGATAGAAATGTATTCTTTAAATTATTCAAATTGAACATTGGAAAATGTTCTAATTGTAATTAATCAAATGCCTGTTGCCAATTGCCAAAAGTATCAAAATATTTGGCTGAGTGTAAGCGATATCGAGAGTCGCAGCTGAAGACAATCGAAAGTCGACAGTCAGTCAGATTCAGATTCAGATTCAGCTACAGTTTTCAGTTTTTAGTTTTCAGAGTCGCATTCCTCGATCGAATGCGAATGCGTTTGCAAACGCCCCATTGTGTGTAGATTTTTGCGATGAACAGATTTATGATAGCTACCAGATTCTTGCAGCTCGCCAGCTTTAGTGGATCTGTTTGGATGATTGTTTCGTGGCTCTGAGCTTTGGGCTCATCCGACGTTGTCGATCCGATTGGCCCCCGCCCTGCCTGTCATCATTGTAAACATGAGCAATGATCTTGACGCTGATGCTACAAATGATGAAGAACTCGAACTCAAGATGAGCTGGCGACTGGCACGAATTGGAATAACTTGGCCAGCAAAACTAACTTAACTGGTTGCTGGCTGACTGGCTGGCTGGCTAACTGACTGGCTGGCTGGCTGGCATTCGAATTGAAATTGGTATCGAAACTTGTGCATAGCATTGAGTAGCGTTAAGATATGTTAAACATGACAACAATATGTCCTGCCTTTGTAGATGCGAGCTGGGTGATATGATGGCCCCAAAGAAAAATCACTTGCAGCAGAAAGAGACAGCAACTGTCCTAAGTGGGACTCACGATTAAAAAGTAAAGTAAATTAACATTAAAAATATATAAAGAAAGTGTTAAAAAAGATATAATTTTAATCATTTTTACCTCCCTGTTTTAATTAATCGGGTATAGAATTCAGATTCTCATAAAATTCTCTGTGACAACGATATTGTCAGCTAAAAGGGATTTATTTTAGCTAATAATGTAAACTTTAAGAGTTGACACTTGCATCTATTATATTTACATTCAATTTAAAAATTATCAATCAACAACCAGTTTTACATGCTTTGACTTCATATTTTTTCAAGTACAACAAACCTAAACTTGAATACTTCAACTTTATTCTCTCTCTCTTATAAATAATAGTTTAGAGCTACCCACTCTCCGAGCAATGCGAATTATTTATAACCCTGCACAATGTATGACAATAAAAATTAATATTAAAAAAAAGCATATTAAATGCAATGTCAAATGGTTTAATGTGGAGCTGGTTCTACTACTCGACCACAATTTAACCACCCGGACACAGCGAAAACAAAAAGAGGGAAAAGCAAGAAAACAGGAGAGAAAAAAAATAAGAACTCACCTTAACAATTGTGGTAACCACAACAACAAAGATAACCAGACTTGACCCCCCACAAAAGATGGCTGAGAGCAACCCCGACTTGAGGGCAAAATTATGAGCCAGAGCTGAAACAACATATGAAACGTAATTCGTTATTTTTTTGCACTTATTACACTTGTGTTTAGGTGTGTGTGTGTGTGTGTGTGTGTGTCTGAGTGTGTATGCCAGTACGTGTGTGCGAGTAGTGTTTGCTGTGTGTGAATGTGCTTAATTTAATTTATAGCAATTCATCAAGGGGCACAGTCAACGAGGCATGTAACAAGAAGTAATCGCAAAGGCCCAACTGGCCAAGGAGTTGCCTTTAAGGAAGCAATGAAGTTAACAACTTGAGCTAGTTAGAAAAGCGTATTTATGACTTTGTTAGTTTCCAATTAAAAATACTCTGAAATGGCTTGCAAAAAACAAGTAACTATCCATGTGCATTTTAAATGGGTTTTTATAAGTAATTTAATTAATCATTTCTAGATTATTATTTGTATACAAAGACTATAGAAATATAGTAATATAAAATAATCATCTGTGCGTAATACACATAAATACTTTCCTATTAGCCTCGTCATGTGCCTATATAAATCTCAAACAGAATGATTAATATATAATATAAATTTAAAAAGAAGCTTATGGGAATGATTCCGCTATACAAAAAGACTATAACAGTAGAAATTTTTCCCCTTTTGGTCTTTGCTAGAGATATATATAATTATATATATCTTCCATCAGTTAATATACTGAATGAATTGTAGAATTGATTCTCTTATCAAAGACTATAAGTATATAGATATTATATATAAAAAATTATATTTTATACTTTTGTATGTGCCTACATAAATCTCAGTTAATATTCAGAATGACTAATATATAATATTTATTTATATATAATATATAATATATAATATATAATATATATATATATATACAACTAGTTACTTATAAAATTTATTATCTTATTAAAGACTATATCCTTCTAAATTCTATTAATATATAAAAATAATATACTTAACTAGTAGCTATCATTTTATTAATGATTGATTCTCCTAAATATATATCTCAGAATAATTCATATAGAATATAAGCTGAACTAATATCGAACATTGTACGCTTGAGGGTATTAAAATTATATTCTTAATCAAAATCAGCCTCTGAGTATGAAACCACTATGCTTCTCATACTTAGTAAACTGCATTTTAAACCAACTTACTGTAAATTATAACAAAAAGAGAATTATACTTCTAAAAAAAAACAAGATGCCACGCAATTGGAGGCACAACAGACGCAGTTGCAAGTCTCGGCTGTCAAGAGTCGGAAATTCAGAAAGCTGCCATAAACAGTTAGTTCGAGAAAATTGCCAATTGCCAATTGCTAAACGTTTACTGGTTTCATTTTTGTTTTGCTGCCACAAATTGAGATTTATTTGCAGCGTAGCTGAGCAAAGCAGTTGTTTGTTATTTGTTGATGTTTTTTTTTTTTTTTTTGGTATGTTTGTTTGTTGTCTGTGTTGTTGTAGTTTATGGCCAAGTTAAGCGAAATTGGCAATTGTATTATGTGGACTCTCGTTATCGTGTTGTTGTAATTAAGCTGTTATTGTGTGTTTGCTGCTGCTGCAGCTGCGGGTAAATTACAACATTACAAAATGTTCAACAATCTTCGACTCCACCAGTGATAAATGCCAATAATTCAAGTGTTAAAACACAAGAACAAACAAGAACCCAAATGCATTATGCAAATCAGCAACCCTCGGAGAGGGCGAATAAATCACAAATTTCAATGCCTGCTAAGCAGGGCAGAGCAGGGCAGTGGGGTGGCAAGTGGCAAGTGCCACCTGCTGCTCATAAATCAATGGAAATTTCTATAACCAGGTTTACATATTGCATTAAATACTCATTCGTAAATGCTGACAAATTCACAAAAGTTGTCTAACGCAAAACACGTCCAGAGTGGTTGACCACTTGGACGACCCTGACTAACTAGCTCCCAACCCTCTCCGCACCCAAACAACCCAGGCAGTCCACATCTGTGCACGTGGCATTTAATCAGTGCCACTCATTGGGGGGCACACCGCCTTCAGCTGACTTGGCCAAAGTGCAACTCATGCGGTTGGCAACACTCCTCAACCCCAATCATCGAAACCCCAACTGCAACTCCAAAACTCATTTACCACTGCAATTTGAGCCCGTCTATTAGACTAATCTCATTTTTGAGGGGGGACTGACTTGCATTTGTTTGTGTTTGGCAACAGCTTTAAATGTTGCAGATGACGACAATGATAATGATGATGGAGCTGGATGGAGCTGATAGAATAACACATCCCATTTTGGTTGAGTTGAGGTGCTAATTTTGTTTTGTCAACGCTTTGATAAGCGTTAATTTGTTTAGATTTATTGGCATGGAATAGTATTGATATAATGTAACATACGAATTTAAGTACTCGATTAAAACATATATTTTTCAGATATGGAGTTTTATTCAACAAAGGGGAGGCTATCGAAAAAATGAAATAATTTTAATATGTATTTGGCATGTGATACTTATATTCCAAATTTAAAGTCACTAGTTAGAATAGTCTCTGAAATCGCCGTTTTTATACAAAAGCAGGCTGATCTAAAATATATATACCATATTTGGTCGGAAATGCTTTCTTCTACCTTTTACATACTTTATCACAACATTATTACACTTTTTTTTAGCCTCTTTCAAAGTCTTCAGGGTATGTCAATGTTGCAAAACTGTTTAAAGATTTTTTTTATTTTAGAATTGAAAATATTAAAATAGAGTTCAAGATTTTCGGTATTCAGGTTGAACACTATCAATATTTTTATAAGTTCACTCACATTCAATGCTTATTATTCGACTGCCCCAGATTTTTACATATAAAAGATAACAAAATATACACCGATTTCATATATATTTATATATTTAAATAATATATAAAATATGAATTTTAAGTGTGTTGTGTTTAATATATGCTTTAGTCTAATAATGATCATGGATAAATCGTCTTTGGCATCGGCAGCTATCGAAATGGATGTAAATAAAGAACACGCAGTTATTATTGAAAAATCACCAAACAACGTAAACTAAACTCAAAAACATCAAACTGAAAATGAGAAAACTTCATTACTTGATTGCACTACATTTGGAGATGCAAAATACATAATTGTTCATAAAATCGAAAATTTCCTTTAATGCCTTGCGTGATTCTGAGACAGCAGGTCCTGGTTGGACAGTTATCCAGCAGCGAATCAAAGGAAGGGAAAATTTCAAGCCAAAATGGATCACATATCGGGATGGCTTTAGCTGATCACGACTACAACTCTCCTCAGAATATTAATAACTGTATAAGACATATAAATTGTATTGGCATTTTTTAAATTAAAAAGAAAACCATATTTTTTCAATACCTATAAAGATTAAATCTCTAACCAATACCTAAGCTCAATCAGTCATAACATGCTCAACTGTAACTTTTCACTCTAGAGAGAAATGCATCTTAAATTGGGTGAAAAAAGCACAGTTCGTAGAATGTGGTGTAGGTGTGGTGTGGTGAATATGGGTATAACAGTAAATTGAGGAGAGTTGCTAGATGCTTACAATAGTCTCTTAGCAGAAGTAGAAAAACGTAAAACATCGAAGCTTAAGTTTTACTAAGGCTATTCAATTATAAACAATAAACTCGTAATTTATGTATACAATCATTCTTCCATAAATTCTCGATGTGCTTCAGAATTCACATATAAATAATTCTGCTCGCTTCGCTGATCATGCTGCTCGCTTCTTACTCAGACAAACATATATATTTATATGTACAGCAAATACTTACTCCTGCTAATGTTGGTCTGTGTTTCTAGAATTATATTGATAAAATTATTCTAGTTTTGTCAATGTTAAATAACATTCATTTAATTTTCCTACAAAAGTTAAAAGAAAGTAAATGAGAACAAGTCTACTTTAAAGTATTACTTTTAATACACACAATGAAGGGAAACATTTAGATAAAACCAGAAGTATTTATTTAAATAAAGTATTCAATGTAAGCTTAATGTTTAATTCACACAAAAATTCGTTTAATTGTTTAACTATTTATTTATGCAGTGTTTACATTAAATTTCACACTACTTGAGCAACATTTAGATATAAGCTAAAAATATTTATTTAAATCAAGTATTCCATGTAAGATTAATGTTTAATAGACATACAATATTGTTTTAATGCTTAACTGGTTATTTATAAAATCCCTTAACAACATTTTCAGTTTTAACATTGAAATTCCCACCACTTGAGCAACACTTAGATATAAACTAGAAGTATTTCAGTATTCAATGTAAGCTTAATTTTTAATACATACACAATTTCATTTAATTGGTTTACTTAATAATTAAAAAAAATCTCTTAACAACTTTTACAGTGTTTACATTATATTTCACACCATTTCCAACTACAAACATCAAATTCACAATCTCAAACTCGATTTCTCTAATTACTTTGCGTGAATTATACCAAGCAAATTGAGCGTAAAATATGGCCGTAAATAAAGGCATAATGTGAATTTGGCTAAATTATGACAGCTACATGACTTGGCACAAAAATTAACCAATTACAGTAGGTAAAAAGGAGGGGAGGGGAGAAAAGTCTGAAATCAGGGCAACATATGTGCGCAAACAAAGTGAAGAAGAAAGATTTCGGGAAACGATAAATAAATATAAATTAAACTTTCGATATTAAATGAGCCAATAAAATACCTTAGATTTCGAATGCTTTAAGGAGATACATATTAGCGATAAGAGGACGCTTATGTAAGACTAGCATATCTCAAGCCTAGACGCCCTAAAATATGCAGCAAAATGTTTAATTTACGACAAATAAATGTTAAACGGGGCAAAATTGAGAGATTTGAGAATGACGATATCGGCGCACATAAACTGTGTCATGTGAAGCATTTTCGTGAGTGGGGGCAGAAGGGTGGAGTGTGAATTTGGGTGTGAGTGTGAGCCACCAATGGGGTGTAAAATAACGAGCGAAAATTTACCAACATACAAAGGACTTTGCAAATGATATGGGTACCCCAGAATTGTTTGGGGTGGCTTCACATGATAAAAACAGCAAAGGATAAACAGACAAACCGTTTATAACAAATTGAGCCTGAGACACAAACTCAAACACCAACACACACACACACAAACACACGCATGCACACTTACACAGATACTTATATCCAAGTAGACAGGAACATAAGCGGCGACATGTGTGACAAGTACCAAACTGTTCACCCACAAGAAAAAAGTTGACAAAATACAAAAAAAAAACATCATCTGAATTTACATACAAATTTGTCTGCAATGCGCTGGGAAAGTTATGCGAAAAAGTCGGAGAAAGTGAGTATAATTTGAAGTTGCTGGAAACACCAGGCGGGAAAGCGCTTTAAACTTAATCCATAAATAAACTATGCAAAAATTAAACGATGTCTAAAATGTGTTATGTCAAACGGTTTCCTGATCGTTTAAAGATCCCGAAAGAACCGTAATTTCTTAGGGTTTTTTTCGTTTTTAACTGATGATTAACTGAGTTAGTTCCCTATATTCCATTTATTTTTGAAACATTTAAACACATGCATTTTCTGAAATATTTATCAGATTTATAGAGTTAGGGTTTTGGTGGAGTTTTTGAATTTTCCATTAACTTCTATTTTACAACGCTTAAAATGAACTTGTTATTTAAAAAACTTTCTGATTTTGCAGATATCTTAAAAAAAATTCTAATATTATAAAAACTTTGATTACATACATATAGACTATAAATATGTAACAACAACTTTTATTCGAATTGTTGTACAAACTGATGTTTTTTCTTATATGGTGTTTATATTTGTGAACATTTAACAACCAATTGAAAAACTTTTCAAGAACATTAATTCGACAAGTTACGAATAATACCAGGAAGCTTAATTAATTAAAGCCATAATTTGATAGTTATAATAGTTAATTTTTTTCTTAAAGTTGATCAAACCTAGCATTTTCTCAGCAGAATCTTTTAATTTTTATTTGTGGCGATGTAAAAAAATGAAAAGAATAAATAGTTTTAATTTTGAAATATGAACATGAATAGTGAAAATGAATATAAATATAAATAAGAATATATTCTTGTGATTCATTCAATAATAAATAAACGTTTTTTCTTTTACTTTATTGCCCAAAAAACTTGTCAATCTTAACTAACAAAATAATATTTTATTTTTAGTTACCTGACGCCAAAGATCTACACAACATGTCACTAGTCGGCAACTATAGCACCCAATTCCTGCACAACTTCCATCCGCATTTGCTGCAGACGCTCAACCATGGAATGCTGGCGGCGAATGGAGCAGCTGCAGCTGCTGCCGCCGCTGGAGCACCTGGCGGCTACTTTGCCAGCGAGCGCTCGCTGGGGAAGCCGTCGGTGCTGTCAAATTTCTCGCTGCCGTCGGCGTTTTCGCCACCCAAATATATTGGCATATCTCTGGATCAGGTGAGTGACGGCAGAGAGACGACGTAGCTAATCGTGTGCAGATTGGCAGTGTGTCATAAGTGAAATTGAACATTTCAGAATCTCTTCAATGGCAGCGAATCATTTCGCACGGATTCGGCCAGTCCCACGTGCACATCACACGAATCCATGGAGGGATCACAGGATTACGATGCCGTTGAAAAGGGTGAAAGTCCGCGCAGCAATAATTCTCAGGATCCCAGGGATTTGAGACGTAAGTTGGGTCTCTCTATGTATATTTCTCACTCGACTGTTTACTTTGCAAATTTGCATGTTTGCGATAAAGTAAAAAAAATAAAATAAAAAGTGGGCGGTAATTTTGGGATACATTTGCTGCCTGCCCTTTTTTTTATCAAAGTATTTGGCGTATTTGTTTCAATTTTACTTTTCTGTACAATTTTAACGCTTCAGTGGATAAGCTTTGACTGACAGGCCAAAGGCGCCGGGCAGATGAGAAAAATGCCGCACTTCACTCACTTTTTTCAATTTTATTAGTTTTTTTTTTTTTAATGCTGTTCACAAGCAGACATTTAAATCAATTTTGGGCAAATATTTACCTGAGGGTTGCTGCCGCTTATTGCATTAAAGCTGCTCCCAATTTGCCCGAATGTAGGCTAAACAAATTGCCTACAAATGCGTTGCTAATTGGTCTCCCAAAGAGCCGCTGGCCTTAAGCGCCTTATGCCCAAAACTCGGCAGCATATGAACATGATAAATATGAATGCAAAACGAGCAGTGTGAGTCTGGCAGTGCCAGTGGCAGTGGCAGTGGCACGAACAGAACCAAGTGGTGGGGGGGAGGTTGTGTCAACAAAAGTTTTCGAATCAGTGGCGCAGCTGCTGGCAGGGTGTGGCAATTTGCATGCCCAATGATAATATTCAATACTTATAAAGATCTTTCCACACTTAAACAATGAATATAAATTTTATTTTTACGCAATTCGAAAGTTAAAACTTGAGTAAAACGAAAGAAATTTTAAATTTACAAGTTAGTGTAAAGAGTGAAGTAGTAGAAAATAAAACAGAATAAAAATAAATGAAAACATTGTAAAAAAAATCTTTTAAAAACTCCAATATCAGTGTTTTTAAAGCTGAAGGAAAATAAGCTTCTTGATTACGAAGTTAGTAAATCAAAAATAAAGCCTTTCAATTTTTAGGAGACGAAATATATATTTAAAGAATAAAACTTTGTCAGTAGTTGACAATTATAATTTTCTGCAGCCATTCACTTTTATCAAAAGAGTGAAAACAGAATTTATTTTTAATTCAAGTTCATCTTAAACTCTATCCTACATAATTGCACATAACAAACATCTTAAATGTTCCACTACCAAAACTAAATTTATCCTGAACAGATTATAAAGTATCTTTTGTATTGAAATCCAATTTTATTAATGTTGCATTAAAACGAAAAATAGAAATACAACAGCAAAGTTCGTTTCGCCAAAGCTCCAGAAATACATCAGAAAATTTGAAAACAATATTTATATTTATTGATATAAATTCGTAAACATTATTGTATTGAAGACATTAAAGATCTATAGACATATATACAAATATCTATATTTTTTATCATATATTCAATTAGCCCCTCTTTGACTACGCCTGTGCCCTTTCAATAATATCAACTTTTTATTTAACTTTCATATTTACATGTATACTTAAGCTGTAAAACCAGTTTTCTGCACACACTCATACACACCCATCTCCCTTCAACCCCCCCAGACCCCTCTCACATTTTATGTTTAACTTTTGGCTTATGACAGTGGCTGAACTAAACTGAGCCCATAAATTATTTTAAATAAATAATGCGCTTTTAATTAGCTGCAGCGCTGCCAAATTCAATAAACCAATGCCAACTATAGCTAAATACAATACTGCTTTAGGCCAAGTTTATCAGCTATATTAGAGACTCTTGCAAAACTGTCATCGACTATCGAATTTAATTATGAGTTTGGTTTGGATATCTTGTTAAATAATAAACTACTCCAATCTCAATCATATATGTTCCATATATCATTACTCATATTGGGTAAGTTCAGTTAGAATAACTAGAAATGTAGAATGGCTAACGAACGAACGATTCTGCTTTGCCAGATAAATGATATAGTTATCCGATCCGGCTGGTTCTGTATGTACGAGCCAAGTTTCAAAAATTAAATTAAATTAAAACTGAAGAATATTTTACATAGAATCACAAATAGACAGAGAGATATAACAATATTGTCTCGACTAGTTATGCTGATCAAGAAAAGATATATATTTTATGAGGAAGTTTAAGATGTCTTCTCCAAGATGTTACAAATCTGCCGTTATAATTATAATATCCACTGCAAGGGTGTAAGAAGCACGCGTCGTCTGCCAAAAAGCGCCAAAAGTCAAAAAGCCACTTGGCAGAAGTATCTATATACAAATGTTTATGTATGTAGGTATTTCTGTATGTGTGTATATAAATATGTATATCTATGTAAGTGTGTGCGTGTGTATGTGTGTAAGGGTTAGAAGGGTGCACATTAAGTGTTTTAAATGTCGCAATGGCTTATTGAAATGTAGCAGCCCTGCTTAGTGTTTTTTTTTTCCTTTGGCCTGCCACTTGACTACAAAGTCAAAAACCGCAGGACAGGCAGGACGCATCCTTTTTGCGGCACGAGGCAGCTAATTACTCAGCCTGCAACTCTTCTTCACTTGGCACTTGAGCCAATTATAAGGCAGCTAAAGCTACCCCAAACCAACCCTTGGAACGACGACGACGACAAAAAACTCATAATGTTTGCTCATTTATTGTACATGTTGTTGTTGTTGTTGTTGTGGTTTCTTCTGTGTATTGGTTTCGTTCAAAGGATGTTGCAAGTGTTGCAAATCGCTTTGATTGCATTGTCGGTATTGTTATTATGAGCATTACTTATTATTATTATTATTGTTGTTCAGATGATGTATTATATCCAATGCACACTTGGAATTTTCATATTAATTTCTGGAATATTAATGGCACACACACATATATGTACACACACACACACACACACACACATACACTAACAAACAATAAAACTCATATTTCATGCTATATGCGATATTTGGAATTTCTCCCTTTGGCGGCTTTGAAGGCAACCAGCGATTGGCACGTGACTCTTTGGAATTCGGGTTATTTATTCTAAAATGCCAAACAGAAACACTGATTTTGTGCACTTATATGAAAGTTCTCTATTTCCATTAGAACTTATGTATATTTGGCAATATTACAAAACGAAATTCTCAACTCTTCAAAATAAATATGTCGCATTAAAGCTACTAAGGTTAATTTGTGTAAAAATTAATTCTTTTATATACAACATTTTTGTTTTTTTTCGAAAGATCTCCATAAAATCCAGCAGTTGTGCTTACTATTAACCTATTTACATTTGTATAATGGATCATTAAAATTAATTAAATTATCATTTAACTTTGATAGACAACAGGTTAGCTTTTGTCTTTCATATTCGAATTGCCTGAGATTGTCCTACTCTCATGTAAATTATTAATTTATATATGATTTAGTAATCTTTAGTTTATATTTTAATTAAGAATAGGGTATCTATATATATATATATCTTTATATAATATATTATGTCAAATATAACAAATTGGTTTCGCATAAAATAAGACATCTTCAACCAACAGTCTCAAATGATTTTGTGTTCTAATCAGGTCGATTGTAAGAAATCTACTATCTGCAGGGTAATTAAAACTTTGACATTAACTTCAAAAATAAAACAAAAAAAATTAAACAAAATAAAATCTCCAATTAATAGGTAAATAAATAAATAACATTTCTGGCTAGTAATATTAAATATCTTTAAAGCTTAACTTTTGCTTTTCTGTTCTTGTTGAATAATTTGAAATTGAATAATAACTGAATTTATGCAGAGCGTCAACAAATTGAACTCACACCTTTTGGCCATTTTGTTGTTAGCCAGTTCGCTGAGTGTTTCTGTTACTGTTATCCGCGGTTAACCGTTGCCAGCCAACATATTATGTTGCCCATCTACACATATACGTATTTTAGGCCAAAACATTTGGCCGTCAACAAAGGCAACAACATTGGCAACATTTCTGTTTGTATTTGTTGTAATAATATTTTAATTGCTGCCACAGTCACGTGCAGAACTTTTGACTCTGGTGCCGCAAACAGTTTGTATTTATTGTGGTTTGTTGTGCACATTCTTTTTTATGTGTGCCTGTGTGTGTGTGTGTGTTTGTGTGTTGTACGTGCGTCTGACAGCTGAGCAGCTTCAGCAAGGACATGCCACAAAAAAAAAAAAATACAAAATACAAAATAAAAACCAGAAAATAATAACGAGCGCCAATTAATTTGGGCTAAGTACGTGTTAAAAATGTGTAGCATGCAATTAGAAAATGGCCAGAAAATTTATGGGCCAGCAATGCTGGTTGTGGAAATTCCAAAAATTGAAATCAATGCGAGTTTGAAGGGTGGTGCAGTGGGGTAGTGGTTGCGGCGGGGTGGGTGGTTGTATGGAATTTCAATTTGTATTGCGGCACTTTGATTGATGAATGCGGCATGCGTCCAATTTCAGATCTGCATAATGTTAGCAAAGCGCATACGATTGCCTCCTCCTCGACGGCATCCAGCAGCTCCTCATCTTCCTGCTCCACCAGTTCGGCTGCGGCGGCTATTAGCTCGGCCGCAGTCGCAGCGGCAACGAGCAGCGCTGTCGTCTCCATGGCCAATCATTTGGCCGCCCATCAATCGTCGCCAGCCCATCATCATCCGCATCATCATCATGGCCATCATGGAGCGGGTCCACCAACACATCATCATATGGCGCATGCACATCCGCATCCACTGTCGCATCATGCCGCCCATCATGCGGCTCTGGCCAGTCTGGCCGGATTGCGTGCGGTGCCAGGTGGCCTGAGTCTGGTCAGCGGTTTGCAGGCAGCTGCTGCCGGTGGCGCCATACCCGATCTGTGTCCCGTCTGTGGGCTTAAGCTGAGCGCCGAGGAGTGGCATACGCACTTCCTCACCGAACTGGATCGTCTATACAAGTTGAGCGCCGGCTTCGAGCGGGCCAATCTGCAGGCGACCTACATGTTTGCCCCACCCTGTCCGGCCCAGGAGAATGCCATCCGCACCAGCCACAATCGTTGGGAGGTAAGCCAAAAAAAATGACAATGAAGTCTCCTTTTGTCTATTAAGCATCCTCTTTTTGTAGACCTTTCAACGGATTCGCAACAATCGTCAGAATCGGCTCCGGCTGAAGGTGCGCAAGCGCAAATATGGCGAGATGTACATGATGGAGAGTCTCTACTGTAGCAGCTGTCCCATTTGCAAGCGCAAGTATGCGCTGGAAACAGGCAAATTACCACCAGAGGTGCGTTTGGGTTCTATATAATAAAATTTAATTCAATAGTTAATTCATTTCTTAATTATACATTTTTAATATTCAATTTAAGTACTATACAGAGCTAAATTGATTGTAGGAAATAGAAATAAATATATAGAAGTATTTAGATTAACGCCTAGCTCAAAGAATATGTTCGATTTTTAAGTGCTGCCTCCAAAGTTCTAACAAATTCCAAAATATAAATTTTTAAAGACTGTAAATTTATTAGCAAATCTTTTCTTCGAATAATAATTTCAGGACACATCTACATTTTGTATCAGTTAAAGCTAAATTATAGTTCTCTTCCAAACTTGTCTGCCATCTTTACTTTATTCATAAGCTGGTGAACACACCATAAATGTCGATCGATAACGATAACAATTAATATTGTACCTAGCTGTTACAGTTATGTTACAGCTGTTATGTAACAGCTGTTATGTTACAGTCTTGTGTTGGTGTCGTAGTATTAACTAGTGCCCTGCTACAATATAAAATAATATTGGCCTAAAATATTTATATGAAAAACGAAAAAAAAAAAGAATTAAACATATATAAATTAAATTATTAATAAAACAATCAATTATTTATATTATAATAATAAATAGTCTTAAGACAAGAGAATAAGATTAAAAGCTTAGAGCATTCAACATTTTCTTACTGTGCCTGCAGGATGAAGTCAAGTTGCAGGACGAGATCGAAACGGTGGACGTGGAAAGCTGCAACGACGATGTACCGGATTCGGGTTCGGAGCTACCCGGCACCAATACGGCGATGACAGTGGCAGCCAATAGTATGCAGCAGACGAGCATGCACAACAGCAATGCGCAGCCGGGAAAGCTGGATGGGATATTGTATCGCACGGCGTGCGTTATCAATCAGAAGGAGGCGCATGCTGATGAGCAGGATGTGAGTACCAATGTGACCACCGTGGCCAGCAGCAGCAGCAACAACAACGTCAGCTGGTCGGGCGAAACAATTACGCCCAACAACAACCACACACAGGCTCATATCAGTGGTAAGTTGTGGTGGAGAGTGAGAGGTAGAGGTGAGTTTCCAGATTTCCAATAGCTAATTGCCTTAAATGCCACCTAAACACAGTGAAAAACGTCAGCGAGCTGTCATCAACCACAAATCATTATTACAATGCGGATTCGTGCGGCGTGGGCGTCTCCGAGAATAACAGTAATAGCAATAACAAGGAGCTAATGATGGAAACGGCAACGTGCCAAAACGATAGCGATGAGGATGTCATTGTGGATGACGACGAAACGGTGAAAATGTCAAGCAAATCGCACAGCTTTAAGCGACGCCTGGACGAAAATGTCGCCAGCAGCAGGTAGGCAAACATCTTTCTACGAACTGTGGAAAAATTAATTAAAAATGTGTTTAATTTAATAGAAGCCTGGATAATATATCGCCACATGAAGAGCGTCCGCGCTCCGAGCCACAGGTCAGCAGTACCGAGCCGGGTCCCATGGATATCTCACACAACAACAACAACAACCTTAGCAACAACAACAATAATAATCATAATAGTGCAACAACAGCAACCAAATATGTTGAGCCCATGGAGAGCAGTTTGTCGCAGCTATCGTCAATGGGTGTGCCGGGATTAACGCAATTGGACACAAAGGTGGGAATTAGTTCGGATTTAAAACCGGACGATGAAAACAAGTGTTTCATTTGTAAGGTAATTTTCTCAGTTTGCTTCAGTTCTCATTTTCTCGCTGTCACGCTCTGTACTCCTCCTCCTTCCCACTCTCTTTCTATCTCTCTCTCTCTCTCTTTTGTATGTGTGTATGTCTGTCGTTAAGTATAATTGCACTTTTTTGCATGTATATAACTTGCACTCTCTTCTTGCTCAATTTGTGCTCTAAGCCATGCTCTCCGTTTGTGTGTTCTTCTCTCTCTCAAGACAGGCATAAAGGATCTCAACACGGATGCGTTTCTGCGCGGTCGCAATTTCTACTTTCACCAGAGCTGTGCGAATGTGATGAGTAGCTATCGGCTCAACAAGGAGCTGCTCAGCCAGGCGCAGGCACAGAGGGAGGCGAACACGGCTAATTCGGCTACGTCGCTGTCGCCCGCTCAGTCGCCGCAGCAGAGCGTTGCCACACCGACAATGATGGAATAGTGGAGAATGTCAAAATGTCGAGCAATCAAAGAGCGTGAATTTATTACAGTTAATTAATTCAAATATTGTGGTAGCTAATGAAACAAAACAACAAAAAACGAAATCAAAAACAAAAGAAGAAATCATCTTTAATTGCGCGTTTCAAGCGTTCTCACAAAGGCAGGCAACACATTTTCTCGCCCAAACGCGAGCCACATTTATTTTACATTTTATTTATTTATTTTTTCGCTGTGTATATTTGCGTGATGGAATTTTTTGAAATTAACAAAGTTTAATTTCCTCAGTGTGGATGTTTAGTGCAATTTTTGCGTTGCCTTTCAATTTTTTTTTTTATGTATGTGTGTGCAGCTTAACATACAAAAATATATTTGTATTATTTTCTTTGTTTTAGTGTTCAAAATTCTTTAATGTGCTATAATTGTTAAAAAAAAATCAAATTAGTTATCATAACTAAGCCAATTAGTTGTACATTTTAAGCCCAAAATATTTATGAAAAATCAAATAAAAATATATGAAATACTAACAAAAATGTAATAATTTTTTTATTAAAAAGAGGATTACAAATAAGAGAAAGGATAAATATATTGTTGTTTTCCAAATAAACTTACTTCTCTCAAAACATGAAATGTCCAAGTAACATATTTTGTTTAATTAATTTTATAAATTTGCAAAAGCATAGTAAAAGCTTCATATAAAATTCGTAATAGATTAAACAGAAGAAGAAGACAATACTTTTGACACAAGATTCCAGCTTAAGCAATGGAAAATTTTTACAGATTGCTGTAAAAAATAAGCACATAATAAGAAGTTTTAATAACTGCACAAGCAGCAGCAACAACAAAACAACGATTTAATAAAGCTATTTTTATATACATATCAAAATTTGTGCATAAAAATGCTTCGCCAATTTATATATATATAGTATATGTTTTTACGCCGGAAAGCTAGTCAGATAAGCCCAAGTTGTCAAGCGAACCTGCAAAAGCAAAACATAAAAAAAATAATGAGAGGATTTTAAGCAATTACGCTCACCTCTCTCTCACATTCAGTTGGGGGTCTGGCGTAAAAGCTTATCAAGAGTCGCGTGACGCGACCAGCGAAAAGGCTATAAATAGCGTGATCGCAACGCGAGCGAACGTTCAGTAAAGCAAAGGCAGCGATCAAGTGCGAAGGTGCCTAATATATCTCTCCAGAATTACTTATTTTTTGCATTCAATAAGCAGAAGCAAAATGTTCTCCAAGCTGAGCACACGCGGCATTGCCAGTCGCCTCGGCAATCTGGCGCAGAAGACGCATGCCGCAGAGTCGGCTGCTGTCTCTACAGAGAACGCTCGCTCCCAAGCGGTTTTTGCACGTGAACAAAAATATGGAGCACACATCTATCATCCATTGCCGGTGGCGCTCACGCGGGGCGAGGGTGTGCACGTGTGGGATGTGGAGGGTAAACGTTATTTTGACTATTTGAGCGCCTATTCCGCGGTCAATCAGGGTCACTGCCATCCCAAGATTATCAAGGCGCTCACAGAGCAATCACAGAAACTGTCGCTGACGTCACGGTAAGTAAAAACATATTTAGTTTTTGATTTTTATCTCCAGACGTGCCCCTCTTGACAGCTTCTCTGCTCAATGAGCCCATTTCGTTGGAGGAGAGCTTTATGAGCTTTATTATTAACATTTCTTTGACCTTTATTTTGGTACTCTGCGATAATAGCTAGCAATTATTTTTAAACCGTAAACAAAGTAAACTGGATTATACTCAGCTATCAGTGAGAACAAGTGCCTTATGAGATTTATTATTAAATATTTCTTTGACCTTTATTTTGGTACTCTGTGATAATAGCTAGCAAAAATTGCCAAACCGTAAGCAAAGTAAACTGGATTTTACTCAGCTATCAGTAAGAACAAGTGCCTTATGAGATTTATTATTAAATATTTCTTTGACCTTTATTTTGGTACTCTATGATAATAGCTAGCAAAAATTCCCAAACCGTAAACAGCATAAACTGGATTTTACTCAGCTATCAGTCACAACAAGTGTCGCTACCATTGATAGCATGGCTAATCTGTTAAAGGCTCAAAAACAGGCGCCCATTAATTAAATATTACTGTTGCCAAGTCGTACTTTCATGTAAACGAGACATCTTAAATGTGCGTAAATTAAACGACAACGATGTAAATAGTAAATATTAAATATTAAATATTACAAAATATAATAATAAAAGCAAGTGGATAACAAATTAAAATGAGTTGGAAAAACCAATAGAAATTATCACCATTTTTGACTCAACTACAAAAACTTATGTTTTTATGATTTTATGGCATCAGCCCACACATTGTAATCATCTGATTCGCACAGCCAAAGCTTTCTAAAATAAGTTCAGTTTGTCTTGGCAGATTAAATGTTCCGTTAACTTAAAAAGATAACGCACACCAAATCAACAAAAACACATCGAAAAAATTAAATATAAATAACACGAGTTGCTTTATTAATTATCAAACTTGTAAGCTAATTTTAAAATTGTTTATCATTCAATTAATCTTTATGTTTAAATGACCTCTAAAACTTAGTGAACTGCAAAAACATAAACAATCAAAGCACCAATGGGAATCAGCTATAAATTATTAAATCAGTCGGAATGAATGTTTTTAAGTTTGACTAATGGAAAATTAATAATAGATGTTTACTTATGGGTTATCGGCATCGAAATTTAATGTCATTTTTTAATCATAGAGATTTTCTAGTATATTTTGAATCTGTTTTATTTTGCACAGAACTCACTTATTAAAAAATACTCTTCTCTCAGCGCCTTCTACACGGACGTTCTGGGCGAATATCAGGAATTTATTACAAAGTTCTTTGGCTACGAGAAAGTGTTGCCAATGAACACCGGCGTTGAGGGCGGCGAGACGGCCTGTAAGTTGGCCCGCAAGTGGGGCTATGTGAAGAAGCAGATACCGAATAATAAGGCCAAGATCATCTTTGCCCGCAACAATTTCTGGGGACGCACACTGGCCGCCGTCTCCGCATCGACTGATCCGACAAGCTTTGAAGGCTTTGGTCCATTTATGCCCGGATTCGAGCTGATCGATTACAATAATGTGGCCGCGCTGGAGCAGGCGCTGCAGGATCCGCACGTGTGCGCCTTCATGATGGAGCCAATTCAGGGCGAGGCTGGCGTCGTTGTGCCTGACGATGGATATCTACGGCAGGTGCGCGATCTTTGCACCAAGTACAATGTACTCTGGATAGCAGATGAAGTGCAGACGGGACTGGCACGCACTGGGCGCATGCTGGCCGTCGACTATGAGCAGGTGCGTCCGGACATACTTATACTGGGCAAGGCACTCTCCGGCGGCATTTATCCCGTATCGGCGGCACTTTGCAACGATGAAATCATGCTGTGCATTAAGCCCGGCGAGCACGGCTCCACATATGGTGGTAATCCGTTGGCCTGTCGTGGGGCCATTGCTGCGTTGACGGTGCTTAAGGAGGAGAAGCTGGCCGAGAACGCCTTTAAAATGGGTCAACTACTGCGCACTGAGCTGGCCAAGCTGCCAAAGGATGTGGTCTCTGTGGTCCGTGGCAAGGGACTGCTCAATGCAATTGTTATTAATTCGAGTGAGTTTTTTATTTTTTGTATTATTTCCAATTCAAAACTTACTTTTTTGTGATTTATTTAGAATGCGATGCCTGGGATGTTTGCATGAAGCTCAGGGACAATGGACTCCTGGCCAAGCCCACCCATGGCGACATCATCCGTTTTGCCCCGCCTCTGGTTATCAACGAGACGCAAATGCTCGAGAGCATTGACATCATTAAGAAGACCATTCTATCCATGTAATAAAATTATATAACACGGAAAAATAGCATTTAAATAATTTACTAACATTTATAAAACCAAACTAAAAAGTCTGAAAATATATTTTTTACTGTTTTATGTGCATATTGTTTATATATTTTTTGATAATATCTTTAATCTTTCACAGTTG
This sequence comes from Drosophila melanosoma, assembly GCA_035042045.1. Lineage (NCBI taxonomy): Eukaryota > Metazoa > Arthropoda > Insecta > Diptera > Drosophilidae > Drosophila > Drosophila melanosoma. The sequence goes on along the minus strand of JAWNLY010000100.1, from coordinate 2,463,007 downwards.
GTAAGTATTTTATTTCATTATATCTACTTTCTATAATTGTATAGAAAAAGCTTTCCATATTAGCAATCAAAAATATTTCTCAAAATCATTTATTAAACTAAAACTTAAACTATTTACATAAATTAACTAAAATTTCTTTGCATTATTATTTAATATTGGTTTTTATATATTTAGTTATATCGCAAATAATTATATATTTCCAACCAACTTCCATTTTACCAAAATTTATTTATGGTATATTTATTATAAATTGCTTATCATCTATAAATTTCTTATAAATTTCAGCTAGTTGTTCTTTTTCAACTTTGTTCTTTTTTTTTTAGATATTTATACACCCAAAAACTCAATTATCTTGCTTTTATTCCTTTTTATAACCTGTTAAATGCTTTAAGGGGTAATATGCTGATTAAATGTGTCAATGTGCTGACCTAAAAAAAAAAAAAAGAAATCTTTTTCATAACGCTAATAACTGAACTACTTTCTCAGCATCCATTGACTTCCCTTCATTCTTCTTCATTCCGTTAGAATGACACACATTCTTGATTTTTTAATTAAAATATAAAAAGACCACACTGGCTGGATGGATGGATGGATGGAAAGCTGAATGTGATGGGATGGGAGCGTGCCGCGGTCGTTAGGCAATAAACTTGGACACCGCGCATCCTGCAGGACAATTACCAGGCGGAAAATGTCGCAACATTTTCCGCCTTATCTGCACACTTGGCACTTTAAAAGAATAAGAAAACGAATTAACAACAAAGCAACAACAACAGGAACAACGGAAGAGGGTTGCTTTTTTAGAGCGCAGGGAGTGCAAAAGAATGTTGTTTCTTTGTCGAGTTTATCGCACGGTTGCTCGGTGCAAAGGATGCGCTGTGCAGACAAACATATTTCCGACCAAAAAAAAAAAGAGAAAACCTTTCGTTGTGGAAAATCTTTATTTTTAATTTTAACGCTTTATTTAATTATGTGAAGCGCCTGCTGAGGACAACAACAACCGGCAACTAGACAACTTCAAGTTCAAAAGTTGGCTGCTAATAAAAATGCCCAAGTTGTTGCTGCCTCGTTGCCAGTGGTCTGTCTGCCAATAAAACCCACAAAAAATGGGGCTAAAAATTGCATTTTTTGTGCGACTTCTTTGCTTCTTTTTTAATAAAGACATCAACAGATGGGCGGCGATAAAATGCCAAAGATTATGGACAAAAGGCAAAAGGACAAGCGGCAAGCAGCAAACACACAAAAGGCAGCCAAGCGGCGTGTGTTTTTTGTCACCACCAACCACCCATTACCCCCCTCCACACAAAAAAAAAAAAGTATGACCTTTACTTGGACATAGCTGTGATAAGCTTTGTCGGTCTGCAAGTTTCCATTCACATTCAAAGTAGCCCTTAAGACGTTGTATTAACCCAGCACTTGAGCACTCTTGGCCAGGTCAACATGAATAGCTTTGATTTAGTTGACCACCACCCCAACACACCCCCACACCCCCTCCCCAATCCACCTTCATCACCCCCTGTTAATCGTGTGTTTTTATGAGTCTGCAGATAAGCGTTTTACATTTCAGCAACTGTTTCTTAATGTTTTAACTTTTAATTAGCTGTGCAAACGAGGCGAAATAAAAAAAAAAAAGCGAAACACATTTCTACCTCAAACCCCAACAACGCCCCTCGCCTTGTTCAGTTGGTCTGCTAACAGTTATTTGGCATATCGATTTCAATTGCTTTTCAATTGCTGACAGCAAATTGCAACAACAAACATAAAATCACCGCGATAAAAATCACAAATCGCAACGTTCAGAAGGAAGTTTTCTACACTTTGCCGACAGGCCACAAAAAAATGGGGCGAAGAAATTTTTAAGAAATGTAGTTTGCTCAACTTAAAAATGCCCTATAATATTGATGAGATTTTTTCGAGGCATACAATATATATAAGCTCTTTGATACATAAGATATAAATCCTTATGGTACTCAAGTAAAATTGTTGGAAAAAAATATACAATTTCAAGTTCTTAACAACGTTAAATAATATTTAAATAAGCTTAACAAAATGTGTAAACATCTTGAAAATGAAATGAATGAGATCAACCCACTGATGTACTACTACAGGGTATAAAAACTGTAGCCTACTTATGGGACTTTGGTTCGGTGTCACCTGTTGTTGCCTGCTTGGTTTGCTGGGCTTTCTGCTGCCCTGATGTAAATCTTTAAAATCAATACGCAAGTGACAAGCAGCTGAGGCTTGAGGCTTAAAGGACACGCCCCAGCAACAGGAATAGCCCACTGCCCCCCTCCCGCTGAGTATAGCATGTCAAGTGGCAAGTGGGTGGAAAAGGTGAGAAAATTGTGAATTGGGAATGGAAATGGGAATGGGAAATGGAAATAAAAGCTGAACAGTTGAGAGTTGACTTGATGGTTTGTCAGTCAGATTTTTGGCTTGGAGCAACAGACGCCGCACAAATCGAAACGGTTTAGATTACGGTGAAATTGTCGCTCAATTTTTGTCGGTAAGCAGCAAATAATTTACACACAGTTGACAGAGTTAACCGTGTTGAAGGTAATAGTGAAAATTCTTTTTAATAAGTAGAAACTTAAGAAAAAAAAAACTACAACTTGACATAAATTAAATGACAAAATTTAAACTGTGCAAAAGATAAACAACTGTCGCTAAATCGTTTAAGTATATCGCTACTTAATTAAAGATTACATTTTCTTTAGTACAAAATTATATCTTGTTCTGACGAAGTTGGTATACCTAATTGATATCGAATAAAAATGCTCGATTTTGAGCAAACTGTGCAGCATAGATAATGAATCGATAAAAATCGATTACTTTCCGACAAAGATCTCGTGCAAAGGTCACTTAAGCTTGAACACTGATTATTATGGAAGGCCTCAAAAAAATATACATACTATAAAATCAACATTTTAATAGGGAATTGTGCAAATTATGGCCTGGTTGCTCGTAAATTTATTAGAGCTTAGCTTAGCGCGCCGCAAAACGTTTCATAATAAGCCCAAGGCTTATTCACATGTGAACAGCCAATTTCCGTTGATTAAAGGGATTTGCAAAAAGCAGCGAAAAGGCGACAACAACCAAAAAGAAACGATAATAAAATGTGGATGGGCGGCAGGCAAGAAGTGAAAGTCAAATGATAAAATAAAGAGCAATGCAAAAGTAGCTTATTACAAAGAAGAAGAAGCAGAGCGAAAAAATGATGCGAATGAGGGTGCAAAGGGTGGCAAGGAGACAAGTACCAAGTCGACAAGAACAAGGATAACTGTTACTTTTTTTTTGGGGTAAAAAAAGTGCGCATAAAAAAAAGTGGCAATATTTTTACGCTTATGGCGTACTTTGTGTGTGTTAACAATAATAATAATCTTAAAGGCCATAATCGTTTTTTCCCCCTTGTGATAATTACATTGAGATGGACCCGAATTATTTTCATGGTTTCGCTTTTTGGTTAGCATTTTGATTTTTTAGCTCGTTGTTTGTCGTTTGAAAATTCAATTCAATTGCTTCAAGAGCGCATAGAACAATTAAAAAAAAAATGGCACAAGGTGGGTTGAGGAAAAGTTTAAAAACTTGTGTTGCATATTAAACAGAAACAGTGGAGTAAAATCGGTGCACGTAGTGCTTAACTTCTCCTTTCCTTTTTTTTTGTGTGCAGCACATTTTTAAATGGCAGCAGCATCGAGTGAGGCACGTGCATTAAACAGCCCCAAAAGGCTGAAACAACAACAACAACATGCGTGGGAGTAATTTACAAAACTCGTCGGCAGTTGTTGACTTCGACGCGTTTGTCTGCGCAATTAGGCAATTGACCATTTGCATGTGTGTGTGTTGTGTATGTATGTGTTGTGTAATTGACAAAAAATGACATGCAATTGTGGAGAGCAGGACAGAGTTGTCCATGCGTCGCACAAAAATAAACCAAAAATTGATTTTCATGTAATGAGTTCAACTGCGGAGGCGGCTGCTGCTGTTGCTCTGTAGTCCTCCTTTTTTTATTTTTTTACAGTATGCTGACTGCATATTAAAATGTGCGTGATGCCAACTGACGAATGTTGAAGTTCCTTTTTTTTTTTGGTTTTATTATATTGTTGGCTGTCAATTTTTATGAAGTTATATTACTGGACGGGGGCAACCATCCTCCCAACACAATCAAATAGCAGCCAGATTGTGGGCAGTGTCCAAAAAGGTGTTGCATGCAATGAAGCGCATATTTTTAATTGGCCTTTGGTTGAATTTAATGTGGCAGCAGTTTAATTGCAAAAGTCCTCATGCATTAAAGTGGAAAAAATTCAAAAACAACACTACATATTTCCCAAATAAATATATTTAATAAAAAAAAATGTTTAACTGTGATGTGTATCATATCAGACTAAATTCAAATTGCGCGCTCTGCTTATCACACTTGGTAAATGTACTGTGCAGCACTAGATTTATCGCTTAACGATAACATATGAAGAGCGTTGCCCATATTCGAATAACAGGTGACATTAACAGCGACAGCTGGTTTATCAGAGTACTGTTATTGCGCTGGCAGGTGTTTTTTTTTAATTCGATTGGCTTTTCGCTCAAGCTAAGCGACATTTATATTTATTTTTCCATTAAAAAGATGGCCAGCTTATTAATAAATATAAAAACAATTTGTAATTTTCTTGGCAACGACAGTTCATTTAAACCACAAATAAGTACGCGCTGCTCATAACATTAGCGCGCTAGTTAACATGTTTTGGGTGACCACAGCTGTAGTTGCAAAGAAGAAGAACAGCAAACGACGAAACATTTTTATTTTGTAGAATTGTACAAACAGCAGTTTGTCGAGTTTGTGTGTGCAACAAAACAACAAAGAAAAAAGCGATGTCGCAACAGCGTTCAACAAGCAGCAACGATTCAGAGCAAAATGCGAGCTTGAATACAATTGTCAATCTAGACGACAGTGACGACAAGGAAGACGACGACGAAGACTTGCAATTTGTTGGCGTTTTGCGTCCTGCGACAACAACAACAATCGATCTCTGCGTTCTTCCATCGACCTCAGCGGCAGCGGCTGCGGCACGCGCTGCAACAACAACGGCGAAGAAGTCGCCCAGCAGTGCTGCCGCAGCTGAATCACTCAAAAGTGCCACAATTGAAGCGGGTAACTGGCAATAATGAAATAAATAACCTAAACTTTTAATACTTTCTTTTTTTTTAGCTGCGACATCGAATAACGCTGAGAGCGCCCCAACTTTGGAGTGCCCCATTTGCCTGCAGACTTGTATACATCCCGCACGTCTTCCATGCGGTCACATTTTCTGCTTCCTGTGCGTCAAGGTGAGTCTACCAAGAAGAACATAAAAAAAACCAAAAAAAAATACCGGAAGCATTTGCAATTTACTTACGCATTCAACTCAAGTCGCGCCTCGATTGAAATTTTTAATTAGCGAGTGGGAGACGCATGCGCCCAACGCGACTCACGCACGCACCTAACACGCGCAGCAATTCACGGCCTTGTTTAGTTTTTAATATTAGGCTATGATTGAACCTTAAGCTGAGCTCCCTGCTTAGCCCTTAGGCTACGCGTTCTATTAATCCTTATGCTGCGCTCTCCCTTGTTCCTTATGCTGAGCGCTCTCTTTTAAAACTTATCCCATGCTCTGTTTACCCATTAGTCGCGCTCTACTTAACCCTTATGCTGCGCACTTTCTTAAATCACTCGATCTGTTAAATCGTTGGGCTTGCGCGTTCAGATGAACACTTAGGCTATGCGCTCTTTTAATCGCTTAAGCCAGTTGCTCAGTTTATCCCTTAGGTCTTTCGTTCTGCTTAACCCTTAGGCTAGGCATTTTGTTTAACCCTTACGTAGCACATTCACCTTAACCCTCATGATGCGCGTTCTGCTTAACCCTTACGCTGCTTACTCTGTTAAATACTCGTTTTAATACTTTTTTTAAAAATAATTTTCAATTTAAATTACCTTCCGCAAAAAGCCGTTTACCTTAAAATACAGATTAGTCCCCAGAATAATTTAGATAGCATGCAATTTATGTAAAATGCAAGGCGGACGACTAGTTGCAACCTAGAATAAGTTGCAATTGCTACATATTTTTAAACTTTTAAACAATTTTAGTAATTTTTATTTATTGCACAGGGTGTTGCCTACAAGAATCGTCGTTGTGCGATGTGTCGACGAGAGATACCCGCCGCATTCTTGGACAATCCGCAGTTGGTGAATGGCATTGATGATATTTGTGCCACACGTGCTACAGAGGATGGCTATCAGTGGTACTATGAGGGACGCAATGGTAAGTATTTAATATCATTATTTGGTGGCAGTTGCCAGCTTCACTCCAATCCTGCGCCAACACACAAACACAAACTAGGATGCTGGTGGGAATACGATCTGCGGACCAGCGAGAGCATTGAGATGGCCTTTAAAGCATCCCTCAACGGGACGCAGAATCTGGAGCTACATCCAAACCAAACGCAGGCAAGGATGAGTGATTCATCAGAGCTGCTGCTGCTGATATGTGGCAATTTGTATATCATTGATCTGCTGCAAATGATGCAAACGCTGCGCGGGCAGCCCACGAAAAGCCGCAAGATCTTAAGACGCAAGCGCTCGGATCCGCCGCCAAATATAAATGGCATCGCCGGAATAAGACGCATTTAAAGCACACAAAATTTAATCCCATTGCCCCGCCACTCCCAATCATTCCCATTCCCATCCCTGAACCGAAAGATACTTTGCTAACTAGTTGATATACAGGTTGGTGGCAATACGACGATCGCACCAGCCAGGACATTGAAGAGGCCTTCAAGAAGGGCGACAAATCCTGCACAATACTCGTCGCCGGCTACGTGTACATTGTGGACCTGGACCAGCTCATCCAGCAGCGTCAAAATGAACCCACACGTTGCCGCCGCGTCAAACGGGATCTGGCCACGATACCCAAGAAGGGCGTTGCCGGTCTGCGCATCGAGGGTAATCAGGTGACAAGTGACACCGTCTTCACCCGTCCCAGCAATCCCACGCCTACTGCAGCCGCCTCCTTGGGTGGGGTTAGTTCCATCACCTCCAACTTTATATCCACAATTGCGGCACGGGATGCTGCCATGCGGATAGCTAGCGATATAATTGGCTCAACGCTGGCGCAAGCGGATGAACTGACGCGAGGATTGGCGGCCAGCAATATTAGCAGTGACAGCGCCAGTGACTTGAGTGGTGAGCTAATCTACACAAATCCACAATCCTCCAATCCAAGCCAGACATCATCATCAGCAGCAGCCGCAGCAGCAGCAGTTGCTGCAGTTGATAAGCAGCTACAACAGCAACAACAGCAGCAGCAGCAACAACTGGGAATTGTTGTTGGTTCACTTGCCTCAAACTCGCACTCGAATTCTATACAGGATCTGATGCTGAGCGCAACGGAGGATTTGCTAGACACCACACAGCAGGTGATCGAGACCAATCAGCATTCGATAGATCTATTCGAGCAGGCCTTGAACGATTTCCAGGCGCTTACCATGCTCAATTTTGTCGATTCCAGTGATGATGATGGCGTAGATGACGACCAGGATGATGACGAAGATGATGCTAATAATGCTGCTAAAGATTTGATGGTGCAGAATGCTGCTGCTGCTGCTGCTGCTGAGACACATGAGGCGAGCGAATCTACTGATAATCAACAACAAACAAATTCCTTGGGTTTCTAATTAAACACACACACACATACACACACGCACACACTATACATATACCATATGTACCGTTGGAAGTTCCTTTTGAGAGAAATGTCACAATTTCGGAGTGTTAACTATAGAGAAATGCCGCGCGTACCTGACAAATAACTATATATATAAAGCAAATATATAGATATATATGTATATCTATATATTATATATATATGTAGGGTGATCTATGCGTGAGCGAATAGAAAAGCCCACAGGGTAATACACACACACACACACATGTAATTTCCTTATCAAATGTGAACCTGAAAAAAACTGTATTTACATATATCCAAAACTGGAGCTATTTCAAGGATTGTTGTGATTTCAAAACTGTATAATATCAAAAGCAAAACTCCTAAATAGGTAAAAAAAAAAAAATTATAGCATTCGCTCAAAAGTTGAAAAAAGTTAAATGTTGCTTGAAATTTATTAACGTGATATGTGAAACAACTGTTAATTCAGTTCTTGGGTATATATTGCTTTACATATATATATATATATATATATATATATATATATATATATATTGACAGCTACATATATATTTTAGGCATTCTATAAATATTTCCCCCGCAAACGAGCCAATTAAGCAACCACCAAGAAAACGTAGTGTGAGATGGACAATATATATATATATATATATATATATATATACATATTTTTGATTGGGCGTTGCGAATCTAAAGTATTCAGTTAAGCGAAGAACGATTCATTTAACATTTCAAGATGAATTATAGATGAAAAGCACTCTGTATTTTTATTATAATTATAAGTCGCCCTTAAAGTGCGTTAAAGCAAACAAACATTTCTGTGAACATTAAATATATAAGTTATTATAAAAATTTCGTTTGGTCACAATTGAGATTAATACTTTTATTTTTTGTATATTTTCTTTGAATGCAACTCAATTGTGTCCAAACGGTATTTATTTGGAGAAAACAAACATGCCTATAATATTAATGTATAAATATGTATATTTTGTGACTACTGTTTTATAGATTCGATTTGTACCCCGCCATTACTTCTAACTGTGAAATGCCTATTCATAGCTATCCTTATATCAACGATATTCCTAAAACTCTACTGAGCTACTACCCAACCGAGAGAGCCCCTCCCAATCCCAAATCCGGTAATATGAAACAAAGAACAAAAACCATAAACCAAAAAAAAAGCTACAATTAAAGATTATATTTATTTATGCATTCATTTGAAGAAAAATTAACAATTCTAACTCATTTTGAATGCTAATAGCGAGAGTAGATCACTATCATTATCTCTCACACTCTCTGTCCTCTCTCTCTCTCTCTCCCTTTATTTCTCTATCTCTGCCTCGCTATATTTTCATGTCTTCAGCTAATTGTTCCTTTTGGTCTGAAAACTTTACACTTTCAAGTACTACTTAGAAGACCATCATCCTTTATATGATATTACATTCACATTGCGTACTTATTAAATATTAAAAAATAAAAATCTCATATTTTTCTTGACTTTAGTCAAATTGAAAACGAACTCATTTTAATACCAACTGTGCCAAGCGCAAATCGCTTACAGATCAGTCTTCTGTTAAGCAGACAGTGCAATAACAGCACTGTTAAGTGTATGCACATTAACAGCACGTTACCTTCGTTCACCGGCAAAACATTCATTTTTATTATCATTAACGAGAATCATTTCTATTTATAAATTTTGTTAAGCATAATATTATAAACGTAATTAAGTTAAAAATAAACATTCTCATTAAAAAAAGAAATATAAAATCAAAATCAATCTTATTCCGTCGATAAGCGTTTCATTGTAGGTAATAAAGCGCGTTTGATTGTAGGTAATAAAAGGAGTCTTTTGACTTTTACTCCGATTAAATATATGTAACAATTTCCAACATTGTTAAAGGGCCAAGAGATACATATGCCATAGATCATAATATATCATGAAACAGCAACAAGTTGAACTGCACAAAAATCCACCCTATTTGAAAAACAACTGATTTCTCTGGACGCGTTTACCTGCACTCGACTACAAAAAAAAATCCTTTTTTATTATCGTTGTTTCCTGCTTTTCTTTGTTTGAGAGTCGAAACCGATATTGGACCCTGTCCCTCCACAATAAATAGTTGGCTATTGAGTCATGCACAATGGACCAAAAGAAAAAACGCATACAGCATATTAATTTACTGGATTTCTTCTTGGAGTTGTAGCTGTTGATGTTGTTGTTAGTGAACAAACAAGAAAACCTAAACAAAAAAGGCACCTTACAATGCGAAGAGTGGAACGGTGAGTCAGAGGTGGTGCAACAAGTGAGTCGAGATCAGCGTTGCTGTTCGGATTTGGGTCGGGAACAGTTTTCTGGGTGTTTGTTTGCCTGTATGACTCATATTTGTTTACATAGAAATAATTCTACCTGCTTCATTTTTATCGTCTGTCTGCCAACCTGTCTGTCGGTCAGTGTGTATGTTTTTCTGTTCCTTCTGTTCTAATAACGTAACATTAAACTGGTAAACGACAAACGAGTCTTGCTAAACACAACTTGTTGTCACCTCTTATCAGCCAGCCAAAAGTCATATATAAAACTTAACAGCGAAATCTAATCTCGCAATTTAAATGAGAAACCTCTTTAAATATGTTAAATTTACAATTATTTTTTCTTAAATGTTTCCGAAAATTTTTCTGTGTGAATATACTTTCAATAAAATATAAAATTAACCAAAGATTTTCAATATATATCTGCAACCTCTGCTCTATTTTAAGATAAGTAAATTTGGGGTTAGACAACATAAGAGACGATTATTATTGCTTTATATTGAGGTACAGGCTAATAAGATAAGGTTTATATTAAGATATTATATTTTCAAACATATTTAAAATAATTTGAAAAATTGCTGTTAACTTAAATCATATAATAATGCTTTTTATGTATGTATTAAATTTTGTCTTTTAAATTATGTATTATTTTCGTATATATTTTTATGTTTATCTGCATCATAAAGTAATTAGCAGGAATTTAGTCTCTGCTAATCTTTATTTACATCATTACAAAAAGGATGCAAGTTCAAAACCAATAGTCAGCGCTCCAAAAGCTTTTGCGAGCTTAATAAGAGCTTTGTGATCATTGCTTAACTTCGGTATTAACTGTTAGCCATAAGCTTCAGTAAGCATCAAGCAATAACAAGACGGCTTGCAAATGTTGGTGGTGGTGGTGGTGTCTGCGACGCTGCCGCCGACGCCGACGCTAACTGGCCATGGAATGCTTCTCTCGCTCGCTCTCCCTCTCTCTCTCTCACACACACACTACGACACTCTTGGGCGCATGCGCAGTTTAACCTGCGCTCCCAACTGGTTTTGAGGGAGGAAATTGGCCCGCTTGGCTGTAGTAGATGCTGTTGTTGTTGTTGGTGCACATACCAATTTCTGATGCTCTCGACCAGGCAGGCAGTCGGCAGTCAGGCTGAGCGTGCGCCAGTTTTTCTTCTTTTTTTTGGTTTGTTGGTTAGTTGATTTGTATCTACCTATGGTGCGGACGGTTGGTTGGTTGGTCGGAACGATATCTAAAGGCCAACCAGTGTCTTTGTATTTATTGTACAATAATTCGCTTATAAAATTTATGAGAAATTATCAAAATATACAAGAAATGTAAGTGAACGCATATTAAGAGAAATACGTGTGCAACACATTATGAAAATTCGTTGAAAACTGCGTTGGAAAGTGCAAATATAAATTTATTGATTTTCTTCAATGCGAAGCAAACTTGATGAAGAAGAAGAAGAAGCAGCAACAGCACAAAAGTATAAGCTGCGCTGTAAGGTTTCTGTGTGTGCGTGTCTGTGTATATGTGAGAGATTATGTACATGTGTGTGTAACAAAAAATTTCGTAGCTGCTTTTTGTTGTTATGTTCTAGCCAAGTTAAAAAGCACAGCACCAAAAGCAAAAGGCAAAGCAGAAGAAGTGAAATACAAATGCAAACACAAATACACCTATATATGTATGTGTGTGTCTGTTTGTTCTTTTGTGCAATTTGCCATTTAAGGGTATGCAAAAAAGCAGCGCTGCATTCGAAAGTGAAATGTGCACAACTATTAACATTTGTATTTATGTACATATTTAAATTCAGTTGTATATTCATTTGTATGTATTTATGTATGTATGAATGTGGGCGAGACAAGTGTTTGAGGTGCACTTGAATATTATTTGATAGCATGTCGCCGACGCCACCGCGTCTTATACTTCTGCTTCTTCTTCTTGTGTTTTATCACGCGCTTCCGCGGTGGCTTAAAGCTTTACTCTCCCTTCTTTTCTCTCTCTTGCAATCCATCTCTCTCTTTATGGATTTATATATATATATACACATATATATATGTTTATCTCTGCCGCACTCGCTCTCCTTGCATGCGTTGCCGTTTGCGTGGGTCGTCGCCATCGTCTGTTGTAATTTTTGCCGCTTTGCGCTTTTTGACTTCGACTGCCAAGCGTAACATGAGGGGCCTACGACAATGCTACACTCAGAAAAATGACTTATTTAATACTTTTCGCGCCAAATTGAGAAAGTACATTTCTTAAAACAATAGATTTTGTTTTAAGCCCAAAACCCTAAATCAATTCCTTATATATCAAAACAATGGCTTACTGCATTTCTATTTAAAAAATAGGTATGGTCCTAAAGAGTATATATTACACATTTCGCAAAAGTGTATGTATTATTTCAAAGAAATTGATAAGTGAAATGTATGAATGAATGTATGTATGTATGTATGAATTGTTTAGTGGTTTTCTAAAATTAAGTGCATTTTTTTGTGAGTTTATTGAAGTGTCCGTGTCCCCTTCAAAGCTAGCAGATACACACGTACATATATATTAACATGTGAACTTGCACACGTACATACAGACACTTACGTGTAGCCGAGCATCCTGCGAGTGGGTGTTTTGCGTCGTTTTATTGATTTTGTATTAGTTCATTGATAAAAAGCTTTGCTTGTGTGTTGAACTTTTCACTTATTGATTTGATTTTTGAATTCACGCTCCTTCAACAAACACGAACAGCCCCGACACAAAATTGGCACAACATGTCGTAGGGTGTTAAGAGCCTTAACACCAAAGAGCTAAAAATAAACGGACAATGCAGCCATTTAGCGACAGTCTAAGCAAAAGTCGCGATGATTTGGTTAATGACGCCGCCTCCAGGAACCAGCAACAACAACTGCACAATAACTACAGCAGGCGTAAGCATCATGGCAGCAGTCCAAACTTATCGCTGGATACAACCGATAATTTGCGCAGAAGGTAAGTTATCGATCAAAACTCTTACAGCTAAAATAGTTATGGGTCAAGGTCATGTTGGCATGGGAGTAATGAGCAAGCTGGAAACTTTATCTCGTTTTCAACACTAGATTCTAAATTGAATATTTTTAATAAAGAATTTGAACTGAGAAAAATTAAGTTTTATGAACTTTCATTTTATTGAAACTCGGAATTTTTGTTTCCAAGATGGTTTACAGTGCTTCTCATATTGAAAAAAGCATCAGATTACACTGTCTTATAGATCTTACAATTGAAAACAATAATTAAATAACAAAATAATTAGCAACAAAGATATGGATGCAAACATATATATATATATATATATATATATATGTATGTACCTATAACAGTTGGAACATGTTCAACATAAAATGTGCACACGTGCAAAATGCAACTTGTGGTGAAATGAAACAATCAAACAAAAATACTGAGTAGTCTGAACGTTCAGTTAGAAACTTCCTTCTTAAATGCCTATACAGTTCACAAATACACACACACACACTCCAATATGACAGACACACATATGCACGCACGCACACACCTGTGTTTTGAAAACTTGTTTCACAGCCGGAGCAAGCCAGCCGCATGCTGCTCCAATGTACAAGCACTTCCCATAGTTGGTCACTCTTAACAATAACAAAACTTGATAACAATGAACGAGCAAACGAGAGACAGAGGGAGCTAGAGAGAGAGAGCGTAAAGCTGAGCTGATAATGTGCTGGGAGCTGTGGCTCGTTTTGGGGGCTATGCTCGCAATTTAGTATGCGAAAATCAATCGTTTCAGCTGGTTGTCTGTCGGTAGTTGGAAAGAGAGACCGAGAGCGTGTCAATCAAAACTGTGAGCCTGCCTTCAAATGCCTGCGTGTGTGTGCAGACAACAATAACGCTGCTTATCGCCAAATCAGTTGCTAACTTTTGTCTGTGTTGGTGCGTTTCTCTCTATATGTGTGTGCAGCAGTGTCGCAGTTTTTCTACAATTTGTGCAGAAATTGATGAAATTCAGCATTACATTCAATTGCCTTTGAAACACACACAAATCGCAAGTGTTACTTCTTGGTCTTGCAATAGAAGTCTAAAGCGACAATAAAAATAATATTACCAACTTACCTTGACGTCATTTTTTTTTACAGACGACCAAAACGTCAAAATCGTATTTGTTGTTGTTGTTTGCTTTGGTTGGTTTGGTGGCTGGCTGTGCTTGGCACGAACCGAATGAACGTTTTTTATTTATTTAATCAAAAGTTGTTGTTGCAGCTTATACGGTGCGTAAAAACGTCAAAAGCAGCAAAAGCAAGTGTAAAAATTTGCATTAATGCAGCAGCAGCGCAACTTGGCATTAATGAATGAATTTGTAAACAATAAAATAAAAATAAAAAAACACAAGTGTGCTAGCATAAAAACCACTTGGAAAAACAAACAAAACCGCAAAAGAAGAAGCGAGAATGGTTTATATCATACCGATTTTTGAAAAAACTGAGCCTCCAGATATAATCATAACAAAGGAGAAAAGGTAAATGAAAAAAAGGATATCGATTAGCAATATGTTTTTATCTGAACGTAAATTTTGGAAAACATATTAATAAAACCGTGATCTCTTGCCAACGTTACAATTTTATTTGTGGTGCCAAATTGACTGACTCACCCTACCAAATAACAGTTTTTAGCTGCACTTGCTGTGCTTGTGAGAACCAAAAAAAGAAGCCCAAATTTAGTTAAATTTCCGCGTTCTGTGAACTGCGCGTCATCGCGATTCAAAAGAGCGAGCAGCAACAACAGAGGTCAAAACGTGCTGCTGCACTGATTTATTTAATGCGTTTAAATTTCATAAGTTATTAAAAGGTTTTTGACATTAGTAGCTGCGACGGCAGTTAACTTGTGAAAGGAACTCATCGCTCCCATAAACGTCATTGGTGCGAGGGGGATGCCTATACATTCATATGCTGGGAATAAAAATCTGCAAAAAAAAAAACATTGTATAGGGTATGTGATGGTGTAGGTGTACAATCTATAATTGGGTGTGCGTGTATGTGTGCACAACAGGTGATTGCGCCTGTTAACGCACGGCATTTTAGCTTGGCAGCCCATCAAAGCTTTTACCCCCTTGTCCATTGTACTTGCTGTGATGTATGTTTTATTTTTTTTGCAACTGAACGACGTTCACGTGCTCGAGAAATTCTTTCTCGCTCACTCGCACAGTGTTAGAGAACGCTGTTTATCTTATCGCATGCAAAATAAAAATACACACAATAAATACGCAAGTTAAAAAATGGCTGGGAAGTTACCACTGTGTGTGTGCACAAACACCCCAACAATCACACTCATTTTTAAATAGGTGTCGCTTTTTCCAAGAAATCGCCGTGCGATCGGTCTTTACTTTTCTCCCTAAAACCCATACACACCTGTGTTTATACATACAAGTGTACGTGTGTATGTGACAGAAACATTATCAATTATGTGCAAATATAAAAAACCCCCAAATGTTTTGATTTTGTTATGGAATTTATTTAGAACACAATAGCTATTTGCTCTTATTGCGACTTATTTATTTATTTATGAAAATTCCCATGCCCATTCCTTATGCTTAAATGTATACAAGTTTACTATTCAAAGAACTTTAGGGTTTCTGTTGAATTACTAAGATATGCTATATTGATAGTTAGATCCAAACAATTCCAGAAGCAGTACTAAATGTAATTTATGGCGTAATACTAAACAATATAATTATATATATACTATAAATAATATTTAAAGAAATTACAAATCGAAATCCTAAGAAAACAAGTCGAGGTGGTGCTATTATATTTTTGCAGTCGTATATAATTTATTTATTAAAGCTTATAAAATATCGAATTGATCCAAAACAGATATTTAATGTGGTAGAATTTTAATATACAAAAATAACAATTAGTTTAGTAGAGAGCTTGGCTATTAAATAGTTAATAATATATGTATATATATATATTATAAATAATAAATCGCATTTATAACTATAAAATCCTTTTTATTTTATAGTATGGTCTGTCTGCAGGATGAATTCGGCCACCTAGGAATTGCGACAGATCTGCCCTTTAAATCATCGGATATCGATGCATCTGTGCCGCAGTACAATCACCACAATAACAACTATGCGGAGATTACGGACAGCAGTGCGGAGAATACGTGCCAGCAACGCTGGCCACCGCATGTCGGTGGCGGTGGGCTGGCCAGTGCCTTTGGGCATCCCGACAAGCCCATTGGCTGGATGTACGGGCTGTTGGGCTGTATGAAACCGGTGTTGTCCTTCATCGGCAAGGCGGGCGTCATTGAGGTGAAGAGTCAGCGATGCAGCGAAGATTGGGAAATACCCTTTGAATCGATTACGAATCTGGAATGGTTGGCCAGTGGTGCTCAGGGTGCCGTCTTCAGTGGCAAGCTCAAGAACGAAATTGTCGCTGTCAAAAAGGTGAGGGAACTGAAGGAAACGGACATCAAGCACTTGCGCAAACTGGACCACGACAATATTATCAAATTCAAGTGAGCAAACTTCAAACAACAATTATATAAATAGATGATTAACATGTGATATACGTCTCTGCAGAGGGGTTTGCACACAGTCGCCCGTGTTTTGCATTATCATGGAGTTCTGCCCGTATGGCCCGCTGCAGAATATTCTAAAGGATGAGCAGGTCATGTTGCCGTCCCGTTTGGTGTCGTGGTCCAAACAAATTGCAATGGGTATGCAATATTTGCACTCACACAAGATCATACATAGAGATCTAAAGAGTCCCAAGTGAGTATATTAATTCTTACAATACACAAATAAGCATTTACATATCTTATTTTGTTGCATTTTGTTAGCATACTGATTAGTACAAAAGAAGTGGTGAAGATTAGCGACTTTGGCACCAGTCGCGAGTGGAATGAGATTAGCACTAAGATGAGCTTTGCGGGCACTGTCGCCTGGATGGCGCCCGAGGTTATACGCAATGAGCCGTGCTCCGAGAAAGTGGACATTTGGTCATTTGGCGTTGTGCTCTGGGAGATGATCACGTGTGAGATACCCTACAAGGATGTCGATTCATCGGCCATTATTTGGGGTGTTGGCAATAATCGGCTCAAGTTGCCGGTGCCCAGCACCTGCCCGGAGGGCTTCAAGCTGCTCGTCAATCTCTGCTGGAAGAGCAAGCCGCGCAATCGGCCCTCGTTCCGACAAATACTCAGTCACCTGGATATTGCGGGACCCGAACTGTTGCGCAAAAATGAGAAGCAATACTTCGAGACGCAAAAGTCGTGGAAGGAGGAGGTGCGCTGCCATCTCAAGGAGATCACACAGAACGGCACCAGTCTGCACAAGTACGAGCAGGATCTGATCAAGCGGCGCACCGCTGAATGGCGACATGCCCAGGACATTCGCATGGTGTACGAGGACAAGCTACAGAAGACGAATCAATTGTTCTTCGAGCTAAGCGAATGCATGACCCAGCTGCAAGAAAAGGAAAAGGAAATTGCCGAGTAAGTTGCAACGGATAGTGGGCTAAAAAAAAAAAATCATTACTAATCTATGATAATGGACAGGCGGGAACGTAAGCTGCCTGGTTCAGGTTACAAGCCAACGCGGCGCTTGGGCAACACACTCAGGAAAATGCAACATTATCGACGACGACTGAATGCGCCGCCAGCTCAGCAAATCCAACTGCAGCAATCGACAACACCGGATCCCGAAACAACGCCAGAGGTAAGCCAGGACGAATTCCATTCTATTGTCTGTCCACACTCATGCTCTAATCCCTCGCACAGAGTCCCGTGAAGTGTGCTTTGTATGCGCAACTGGATGGCAATTGCCAGCCAAAATCGTATTGTGCTGTGGGCAGCACACTGATCATTGGCGGCGGCAGCTTGGCCAACAAAAACAAGAAGACTTGGCGTCATCGACGCAATGGCTCCGGCTCCTTTGCCGCACCGCCCAAATACAGTCCGACAAGGGATCGTCGCTACCAGAGCGAGCCGGAGAATCGCAAGGTGCAATTGGTGGAGCAGCAGACGCAGACCGATGCTATGGATGTCAGCGAGACAGACATTAGTCCGAGTGCCGACCAGGCTATCGATGTGCCGCCACCCAACCATCGAAAGCTGCCGTTGCAGCTGCAGCGTGTTCAACAATTGGCTGCCGCCATGGCACAGGCTCAGGTTAAAAGCAGTAGCGGCAGTGAGGCAGTGATCGACGCAAGTCCCTCCAATGGCAACTCAATGAGCAACAGTGATCTGGCCTATCATGACGCGTGCTCCAGTCCGGATCAGCTCATTGACGATGTGATGAACAGCAACGAGCGCTTGGACATCACTGACTGCTACAGCGACAACGAAAATCTCGAGCGTTTGGGCCGCAAAGTCATCGGATTCATCAACGAGAATCGCCTGTCCATCCAATCAAATGCAACCACTGTTACAGAAAATGGCAACGGTGGCAACGGTGCACACAGTCCACACACCACAACGGTCAGTCCCGATCTGCGTGATAAGGCTGTCGCCCACAGCAGTCCTTGCCTGAGTCGCTGCAGCAGCACCCACAGTCGAAGACAGACGAGGCAACAGTTGACAGAGCATACAACAACAACTGGCATTGCTAGCAATGCCAATGGGGAATCGTCGCATGAGCATTTGGGCGAGGACAGCTGGTCCGATGAGGAGGGTGAGGATACTGACTACAATTATGCACTGCGTAGGAGAAGGTGAGTTTTTGTTGTTACTGCTTCGGCTTCAAGGCATACTAAACCTTTGTTCCTTTTTGCAGCATTGGCCGGCTGCCAATTGGACGTGGAATGCGTCCAAGGCGGAGTTACAAAGCGCCGCCGTCGCAAAAGATGGCCACACATAAGCGCAATGCGGTCATCGTGTCTGATGAGGAGAACACCTCCGAATACAGTCATTCACCCTCGAGTCAACACTCAACGCTGGAGAGCAATACGGATGTGCCGGCGGCCCTAAAGCATACACACCAACAACACCAGCAACAACAACAACAACAGCAGCAGCAGCAGCAACAACAGCAAAAACAGGTAAACACAAACCACAGCTTCAGCGATTCGGATTCAAGTGACTCCAGCGAGGATGACGACGAGGTGGAGGGTAAGGATAAGGCCAGCTCGAAGGCAACAGCATCTTTGGCGTTACCCACAGCCGCCATACGCAGCAGCGATATTATATCCATACCCACGTTTGAGGCTGATGGTGCTGTTAATATGGTTTAATTTAGTTAAGTTAAGTGAAAAAGGAAACAACAAACAACTCCTACAACAATTAACCGAAAACAACTATCTCTATATACTCAAAAAACAAAAAACAAACAACAAAAAAAGATGGAAAAACAAAAGCCCAAAACTCTATGGTATTATTCTGTGTCGTGTGTCTCTCATCCATTTTATGTCCGATCTGTATGTCCCCCATTTAGTTTAAATTGTATGTTTGTATTGTCAAAGCGTTGATCGCCTCATTTCATATTAAACCATGTTCACTTTTAAGGTTTAGGGGCAATGCTATTATCTATTTAATATCTGTTTGAATGCATTTCCTATGTTGCAAACTTATGATTTAATTTTAATTTGTAAGCTGCCTTTGTAATATATTTAAATGCCGTAATTGTACATTTAATTTAGTCATTAAGTAGTCTTCAATCTTAAGAGCTTAACCGCAACACGCTCCCAACAACAACAAAAAAAACATAAAAACAAACAAACAAAAAAAATCAAAAAACCTAATAGAATGGCCTCAGGCAATATATATATATATATATATATATATATAGGCAAGGATGTAATAAAATAGTCAGGGATATTTTTTATATAACGAAATTTGCAAAGAAATCGATAAGAATGTTTTTTTTATAAGACGCGCATCATATAATTTTGTAGCTCGCATTGGAAAACACTTCAAAGAATTTTGGAGCCAGTTCTTATCCGGCAAACGTACTTACTTTTTTGTAATGCACAAAATTCAAAGCTTCAGTGCCTTAAAGCAAATATATTTGAGAATCAATAAACAAAATAAAATATATATATATTAAAAAATTTGTAAAATAGCAGACAATGGCTATGACGTGGAGCATGTGCGCTTTTGTTCCCTCAGCCCCACGCATCATTTTGTAGCCAGACCTGTGCAGCATTTGCTATGAAAACTCCCAAAATCTCCGCTCTAGTTAATTAAAAAAAAAGAATGTAAAACCCCACTCAAAAGCGCACATTACGCTGCAAAAAAAAAAATATAAATATATATATATACATATATATAAATAACGAGAAAACGAAATACAAATTTAAAATATTTCTATATACACTCAATAATATACACACACTATATATTTACACACTAGTTGGATGTTTAGCTACTGTAAGATGCGTCGCATGCAAAAATTTCTTCATATTAAGTTTAAATTTAACGACTCATACGAATTAGCCCTAATCATAATAAAACCAAAACCGAAAAAATGAATATTCATTCAATTTGTATTATTCCTGCTAATATATTGGTTAATGATTGATATTTTAAATAGCTAAATAGGAATCATCAATCAATAATCAATTGATAACGCTTAAGCTTTATAAAACACTAAAAGGATTCTGAGAACAGATCTTTATTTTTTTTATATATATATTCTAATTTCAAATAGCTGACAGACGAAAATCAATCGATATTCAAAATTTTAATTATTATTTTATTACGATGGCCAAAAACTGTACAAATTATCCAGAGATAAGATCTTTATCTATTTAAAATTGTAATAATATTTATTTTATTATAATGACCGTATACCGTCTAACCTATATAAAATATTACAAACGTAATATCCTAAGTGCCCCGATTGGGCTGCTCCAATCGACTGTGCAGCATTGTCAAGGCTTGCGTCTCCCGGGAATCAATCATAAAGGAGACCATCTTCGCTTGGCTCTGAAAAGTTAGCAGATCTTCGGTATCTTTTCTCGGATCCAAATGCCTAAAGCAATCAAGGTTACAAGTGCAGCCATTGAATAAGAAAAATACCGAATCCTGCTTATGGCCACCCACACGAAAGACCACATAGTTGCCCCATGGCGTCATAGTGAGTACACGATCGGTTACCTTAAAGGCTATATTTAGCAAGCGGTTCAGACTCTCCACGGTGCCGCTCTCGGAGCCAACGACAGCGAGATTCTGGGGTATGCTGCTATAAGTGGGATACCTCATCTCTGGCAGTAGATCTTTCGCAAGTGATTTAGCGGGTTTTTGAGCCGAATGATAGCTCGTTTGTCCGGCGGAGACGCGGGAACATTGGTCCAAGCCACCAAGCTTAAGGTTATCACTTGGAAGTGTTTGATGCATGGCACATATTTTAGCATCAATATTGGATAACTTGTCCTTTCCGTGTGGTGGTCTTGTTGTTGATGTTGTCGGATTCATTCCAGTTGCCGTTGTTACCTTCAATTCTGCTTTCCGTTTGGCAGTTGCGGCTCCATTTTTGTTGGGATGAGCAGTGCAATTTTTCCTGCGCAAACAGTTCAACCTTTTGGAGGTCTTGTTTTCCTTTACGTAATCTATAGCTTTAGTTCTGATTTCAGTTGCTTTTGTCGTCTTAAGCGGAGGAGGATTGCTGAGTGGCGTCTGTAGGATGGTAAAAGGATTTGTGATTAGCAGCTTTCAGCTTTTAGGACTCTTCTACTTACAAATTCATTGTGTATGTCATACTTGGCTCGGGAAGGTTTGAGAAACTTCAGCTCCAGCTCATGGTTACTTAAGTTACTATCTGTTAGTGTAAAATTATCCACATCGGTTGCGTCCTCGGGGACACTGAACCATTCCGGCTCATAGGCGCTATTCTCAGCCAGACGCTGGTCCGAATCCTTCAGCTGCTGGGAAAAATAAATAGTGGCATTTAACGGTTTAAATTTGGGAGCAATTTTCGGTGGCATTGGCTTCAAGTCTGGCGGACACTTGGTTATATGTTTAATGGCGACCACATGAACATAAAATGACGAACGACGATTGGACTCGCTGAGCAGTTGTTGAAACACGCTGAGCATGTTGGGAAAATCCGGAAACATGCGCAGCGTGGCCAATTTGGCGGAATTTTTAATCCCATCCATCGTCGTTGTGGGGCTCGTCGTTATCACACAGTGCCGATAAGGATCGAGTAAATAGTAATAGTCGTCCCTGCACCAAAGTGTGTATATCTGACTATTGATCTGGAAAAGTGCGTTCCCATATTTCTGCAGCACCTGGAGTATCTGGCTTGAATAATCGATGCCCTGAGAAGTAGTATAGATATACAAGTAGAAGATAGTTAAAAAAAAATCTCACCTGATAAGTGAGACTTTTTCGCCATGTACCGCTCCACATCTTCGGCAGCAATTTGATCTCGGCCACAAACTGGCCAAGACGCACCTGTGTGGGAAATGTGTCCATGTCAATGGGCGATCGACGCTGCATATTGGCGCCCCAACAACTGCGATAAAGGTCTAATCCAAAGCAGAAGATGCGATCCAATGTGCTCGTATTCCACGAGGCAGGATGCTCAATGTTGGCTGCCAATATGCCAGCCACTCCCACAATCAAGCTGCTTCCGTTGCGGAGCATATTCGCCGGATTTAGCAAGAGATGCAAATTGCTCTTGAGATAGGCATACTTCTTATTGACGAGACTGTACTCCATGAAGACTTGATTGTTGTTACGCACAAAGGTGCGTCCATCGGGAGTAACCAGACGGATCACGATCAGCTCACGCAGGGTGAACTCTTCGCAACCCTTGCAGTCACTCAGATGGGCAAGCAAATAGACGACATTGTCAAGTGGCTGCAAGCAGGACAACATTTCAACTCCATGCGGCAAACTATTCAGATCATCGCCTTTCCGTCTGCTCACATCCACCACGAAGAAGAGTTGGCGCCGTCGCCAGATGAGCAAACAAAACCCTCTATGGAGAAACAAACAATAATGTGAGTTGCGGAAGAAGTTTTGTAGCACCGGCTTCAGATTGCTGATAATGTGTGGAAATTGTTGTTGCTTGCAGGGCGGTCTCAATGCCAATGTGAAGTTGTGTCCACCCAGCATAAAGCTGCGCTTGATGTAAATGCCGGACCCGTGCATCTGTCCCTCTGCATAACCCCCTTCTGTGTCGGCATCCGGTAGCTCTTCACCCTCAGCCAGCAGTCGTTCAATATTTTCAGGTAGCCAATCCTCCTCGGGCAGTATGTAGATCAGTGCAAATGCCTTCAGATATATGCCAAAATGCGGGGAGTATTTCGATTTAAGCATCTCCTTGGAATTGGGACGGGTAAGCCCAACATCGCAACGTTTTTTCTTTCTCTTTGCTGTGCTTGTCATTTTTAAGATTTTTAAGTCAGCACCCTTGCCACATTGTGCATCAAAAATCTTAGAACTAAGCAAAGGATTTAATTTAGTTGGGCTAAAATTAGGTTAAAAGAATCTGCACCTGCCAGCGGCTCCACGTTTGCTACAACTTAGACGCATCCGGAGTCTGGATTTGGTCTTCTCGCCGGCACAGCGGGAAGAATTGTAACTTTTTCTTATGTCTGTCATAGTTTGCATATATTGCAATTAATAACAATGAATTTTAGTTTCCCTAAATTTGTTCTGCTTAAATTTTGAGTTGAAATGCAAAGAATATAAATAGATATAAATTAGAATACTGAAAGATTATAACGTGAAACAAAAAATGAGTTTGATTGAAAATAAATTAAAAAAATTTTGCTTGTTATAGAGTTAGAGATAATTAATTTTATTAACAGCGATGAGGTTTAAATTACAGTTCTTAATTAATGGGACCAGTCCAGGAGCTGCGCATTTTCGGCAGTAGAAGGGAAGAACTCACAAGTCGTTGCCACACCGTGTATTTATTCGGGTGTTTCTTGTTGATTGGTTGTTGCAGTTAAACTGATGACGATGACACTGACGCCAGCTTGCCTGTGCCTGCCTATTTCTGCCGGTCTCAACATTCCATGGCCAGTGAATTTGAGTTCTCGTTGAGCGCCTTGACACCGTTTTCAATGGGCATGGCCAGGCTGTTGTCGTCCATCGCCGCATCGTGGTGGGCCGTTGACGACGACGACGTTGATGGGCCATCGTCGAGCAACATTTGGGCGTCGGAGTGTCCATTGTTGTCATGGCCATTGCCATTACTGCTGCTGCTGCCAAGTCCATCGTCCCAGTTGATTTTGAAACGTGTGACGCGCGGCTTGCTGGCCAGAATGTTGCGCGTCAGCTTGTCGAAGAGCGGTTTCGTCGGTGGATTCTCTCGCATCTCCTGATCGGCATAATCGTTGTTCACATAGTAGCCCACGCGAACGAATTCCTGGCCGCGATACGAGCACGTAAGCAAAACAATGGTGACACCAACTGCATCAGGTTCGGGAATTTTGCTAACATCTGGCGGATCTGCCTGGAAGACAAATATGTGACGGCCCTCGGGCACGGGACCAACGTAAATAGTGTCCAGCACTTGATCATGCTCCTCGGACTCCGCGGAGCCAACGTAAATCATTTTCCACTCGAGATCCTCTTTCAGCTCCTCAATACATTCGAATGTCAATTCAAATTGAAACGGATTGAAGAAACTGCTCGGATTATCCAGCACCACAACGTTGGTAATATGCACCTTGGCCATGATGCTGACTAATGACGCGCAGGGTCTTTTTGACTTTTCGGGACAAAGATGACGCTGAGCGGCGCGCTTTTTGTCTTTCTTGTATTTTTTTTGTGAGATATGATGAAATTTGCCAAAATTTTTAGCACAGTTAGTATAAGCGAATTAAAATTGTGGTATAGGCACTTATTTTTGCAGCTAATTGGCTTTACATTTATTTTTAGTGCTTGTTCTCTTTAATTTTGTTAAAAGCGGATTATTGCAGCAAATAAATTCGATGACAGCAGCTGATATGCCGCTTTCCCGCCAATTCCAGCTGCCAATACACGTTCAGTCTTTGAGATGCAACGCTGTCTGCAACCGGCAGCATTAAAAATACTGCCGTATTTTTTGCTTACTTTTACTTGCAATTCTTATATTTGGCATGAGCAGATTTTTAATTAATGAATTTTCTCTAGCTTCAAAAGGTTGTGAATTTGAGAATAAAAATATATGTACAATAATATTGTGATAACTAATTGATTTACATCAAATTAAGTACCAGTTTATTTGAACGGTTTTATTGTTATTTAAAGAGCAGTGTGACCTGTATGCTAAATTCAAATCGATAACTTTCGTTACACCCACAAAAGTGATAACGGTCACACCGCGGACGATAGGCCGATTTGGGAGGCGTTGTTTGCAATATTAAGTAAATATATAAAATTATGATACATCTGACGGGCCAAAATTATAACGCGCGTGATGTAATCAAGAATATATTCTCGCCACTCATCGGTGTTATAACCAGTAACTTGGCCGATGAGATATGTCATCGAAACAACTTGTCCTTTGTGGAGCTGCTGCAGCCATTTGCCAAACTCCCCAACGACGGTGAGTAAACAAAACCATCTCCACGCAGGTGGAGTTAATATAAATGAGTTAATAATTGCCAAACAGCTGCTGTCATTAGCAGAATATAAAAATGCTTACTAATAAACTACTTTAATCTATTAATATGCAATATTTTCCTTTGCTTCGCAGCTCACTTTCGGGATGTCTCAGGGACAAGTGTATCTGTGCGCGGGTTGCGTCTTAATTTTTGTGACGTAGACTGGCGTCCGCCACAAACTGTGCTGGCACGCAAAATGCTCAACGAGTCGGTGATCAATGCGCACAACGAAAAAACAAGACTGGCCACAATTGGTATACATTTTTTAAAAGTAGATAAAATGAATATGCATAAAATGTATAATTTTTTGTAGCTGGAATCGATCTGGAGCTGCCCACAGCAGAGCCATGGTTTGAGCATTGGCGTGAGACCTTTTTGACCGTGCAGTTTCCAGCTGAGCATGAGTTTACGCGTCATCTGTTGAGCTCTCTGCTTGTCTTGTCCAGCGCCGACACCCAGATTGTTGAGACTGCCCAGAAGCTGACGCAACGTGTGCAGCAAATGCAGAGCATTACGCCGCAGAAGCTGCCAAAATGGTTCCAGCCCACAGAGGTGCTTAACAGCTATGTAGTGCTGCACGAGGCCAGCCAGGCGGATCTGTCCCGCGCCCAGCAGGGCTTTGAGCTGCTCAAGTCCACTTTCGGGGATAATAGGTGCTTCCTGGTGTCAATTAACTCAACGGATCCCAATAGCGCAAGCGATATACAGGACTATTGGCGGACTTACATTAAACGACAACCCAAAACCGATGCCATGACAACAAGTGAGCTCAGTGCACCCAAATCCCCACAAGAGGCAGTCTCGGTAATTAGTATGCCAGCTATGCAAATGTCGCAACTAATGGAGAGTCAGTCGCAGGCGCAGGAAAATGATCTGACCATGTTGCATCCGCTCAGTCCAATGCAAGAGAGCGCCACCGAGGCGATAAATTCAAAGTTTAGCATTAGCAGCGAAAGCATTGCCTCGCAGACAATCAATCCGAATGTCTGGGCCAACGAGTTGGATGTAGATGCACCACATGGCTGCTGCCTTGCTGCACGCGATATTGATAATTTGCGGCACTTTGTGCAGGATTATGCTGTACGCGCTCTGATTCCCTACATTGAGCATCTGGTAGTCAAGCTCAGCGAGGGCGTTACCAATAAGAAGGGTGTCAGCAAATCGCTGCTAAGCGCCACAAAACGTTGGTTCGTCACCAGCAAACCCGGTGCAGGTGCCAACAATCAAAATGCGGTCATGTGAGTCAAAGACTAAATTTGTTTATATTAAATTAAAATATTTATTCGCAGCTATACAAATGAATCTGCTGAGCTGCAGACGCGCAAACTGGGCGATCTGTACTTTATGTTTGGACACTATAATCTAGCGTTTCAATCGTATCACCAGGCAAAGCGCGACTTCAACGCAGACTCCGCCTGGCAGTATTATGCGGGCGCCTTGGAAATGGCAGCTCTCTCAGCGTTTATGCTTGGGACAGCGCATAGCAAGACATATGACTACATGGAGGATGCCATTGTCTGCTATTTGAATGTGTGCAAGTGAGTCAATTGATAAGCCTTATTATTATTTATATTTATTATTGTTTTTTATTTTTAGACTGCAGCAATTTGCCACACGCGCCACGCTGTTGAGCATGGAGTGCCTAAAGACGGCGCGCCTGTATGGCGATGTGGCCAAACAGCTGATACGCATGACCAGCGAGGAGTCCGATCTGCGCTCGGCCCTGCTGCTCGAGCAGGCTGCATATTGTTTTTTGGTCACCCAACCGCCAATGCATCGAAAATACGCGTTTCACATTGTGCTCGCCGGCAATCGCTATTCGCGGGCGGGACAACGGAAGCACGCCTATCGTTGCTATCGGCAGGCGTATCAGGTCTTCCAGCAGCGGCAGTGGAGCCTCGCCGAGGATCACATTCAATATACGATCGCCAAGCAGGCGTACATGCTAAAGCAGTTGGAGGACGCGAGTCGCTCTTTTGCCCATCTACTGCGTCCAGGCAGCTTGCAGAGTGCCCAGCAGCAGAGCAGTTTCCTCAAGGAATACATACAGACACAAAACGTCAGTCGGTTTTCCCTTTTCCCTAATGATACACTCAACCTTAATTTCCATTGCTTTGCAGGAGTTACTGAAGCGCAGTCCAGAGCTGGGTCTCTTACCACACGCTCTGCCCCAAGTTGTGCAATCGTCGGTGCGTGTGCTGACTCTGGTGCAGCCACCCAGTGTTCAAGCGCCACAGGTGCCAGCCAGCAATATAGACATCAACTCCAATTTGACAAATGATGAGTACATTTGGCACAAAATCGAGGAAATGCTTGTCATCACAGCCGCATCCAATAAGCCATTCGTGTTCAAGCCCTCACGTTATTTGTACACCAAACAGCAGCCGGCTACGGAATGCCCGCTAGCCGTGCAGGGCGAGCCCATTGAACTGGCCGTGACGCTGTTCAATAGTGTTCGTTGTCCTATCACCTTGTCAGAGATTGATCTGCTCTGGCGTCTAACGCTGGACAATGAAGAGGTGCTTTCCAACCTCTGTGTATACGAACAATCTTCGGACAGCGCTAGCAAAGCTGCTGTTAGTGCAGCCATAAAGACCACCTGTCCGGCCACCTTGGAGCTGTCCGAACAGGCCGAGCAGCTGCTCCATTTTAAGCTAACTCCCAAGTTAACCGGCCGCCTTACCATCCTTGGCGTAGTCTGTCGCGTGGCATCCAAAGTGGAGCCAACTGCAACTTTGTTGGGCCTCTTGCACTTTGAGACACAGCGTATCAAGCCTTCAATGGCCAAACAGTCCTCTCAGACTCTGCTGGACAGCAGACTTAGCATCAAGCTTGTGCCTCAGGTGCCTGCCCTAAGTGTCAGCTTTAGTCCTGTGCCCACAGAGTTGCTGGCTGGTGAAATTGTGCCTGTTCACATAACGCTGCGCAACTTGGGCATTGCTCCGATAGAAGAGATCTATTTGGGCTGTGACAATCCGCGTTGCGTCACGCTTCTCGAGCAAGAGGGCACAGAAATTCCTCTGACCATACTGAGCTGTAAGTGAAAGATCTAATTTTGTATAGTTACTTAAGATTTGTAATACTTGCTTACAGCTCTGCGAAATCTTTCGAATGATAAGCTGGTCAAGGATAAGGAAATAAGACGTCAGCGAGTTTTCCGTCTGCTCCACCGACCGGGACATGCTGCTCTGGATGCACAGGAGAGACAAACAATGTCCATGTGGCTGCAGGCGCCGCACACCGCAGGTCCCTTTTCACTCCGTCTACTGTTTTACTATGCGCTGCCGAGTGCTGCCAATGCACAGATTAAATACCGTCTGGTGCGTCACATTTGGCATATCCAGGTACAGAGTTGCCTGCAAGCCGAGGCCACCTGTGTGGTCAACAATGCAGTCAGCCGGGAGTTAAGTCTAGATGTTAGCCTGAGGAATGTGAATGCTGCACAGTTGACAGAGGTATACATTAATTCGATGTCCTTATATTCCAAGGAGTATGCGTTGAAACGTAAACATTTTTACAGTAAGTTATATGATAAGAATTTCAAATTCAAGCATTTATATTTTTGTTAATCTTATGCAGTTCTTAAAAATATGGAAGTGTGCGCCGGCCAAGCTGGCGACCATTGTCTTAAATCGTGCAAATGCTGCAGTTTTCAGTGTCGCCTGCAGGCAAAAGATGTGCATCAATTTCCCAATTTGCCCACAATGAAAACGCTGCTGCAAACTCGTTTGTCACGCTTAGATATTATGCCGGCACATCATGCCCAGCAGTTGGAGCTGCAAACGCCTCAGCTGCAGGAGCCGCACAGTTTTCTGACGAACGAGGAAACCGTTTACTTCAACACCAACATCAGCACGGAGGAGTTTAATGCCAGTGTTGCTACATATGATCCACATGCCACCGTCGCGATTAGCTGGAGTGCCCTAGTGCAAAAGAATAGTGTGCAGCGGGTAGCAAGTGGTCTGCACTTTATAAAGCTATACAATCTGTACGAGACCGGTAGCTGTCCACCAGTTGGAGATGTAACGCTTAGGCGCCGATTGTCCATAGATGGGTCACATAACCATCACGAATTTCAACTGCCGCCAGATGACGGTAGCGAAGCTGCCAGCGAGCCATTGGGCGACGATGATGTGGCTGACTTTTGGGAGCCCAATGAGCATTACGTTGGTCAGCGCTGTCTCCTGGAAGACGAGACGTTTGTGCTTTCAGCCCGAGCTTAGATTAACTTCCATACGTTCCAAATATTGTGTCTTTGCATGTGATTACACAGATCTAATTAGCGAATAAATTGATTGTTAATCTACAAATGTATTCCATAAAATTAATGATGTAGCTAAGAAGATAGCAATTAGAAGACAGCCTGTATTTATCTATATATAAACTACACGAAGAATGTACGGATATTTTAATTTTATTTAATCTCAGGCTCCGGAAAGTATAAATTTCTAGTGTCTTTCAAAATGATGAACAGGTGAAGATAAGAAATAGCAGTGTTAGTTGTTAGTTTATTAGTTGATTGATTTAAAAATGAAATAATTGTACATGCTAATTAATTGCTTAAACTTGTAACATTAAAGTATTGTTAATTGCTTTTTGGTATATATATATATTAATGTATTTATGAATGCCTGTAAATCATAAGCAGGTTGACTAGACGACGATGCGATTAATTGCTTCTTCATTGGGTGTAGATATGATGGCAGCGCAACGTACATTTTCAATTTGGTGGCAGGATATCAATATATTGATTGCTTTATTGTACTTAAGCACGTTTCTTGCTCATGTAAACACGTCCGCACGCGTACAGAACGTGTGTGCAGGCATAGATGTTGCCCAAGGCGCTGCCCAGCAGTGCACCAATCACATTCGGAATGGGATACACCTGCCAGTCACGTCCCCAGTCTAGCGGTGCAACCACACTGCCAGCCCAAGCGCCTAGAATGCCACCGAGGGCATTGTATTTAAACAGATGGAGCGCGGTGTCCTCGCACTTGGTCACAAAGTCGGGCTTCTCGCAGAAACAGACTTGCAAGGCGCCACCGCCGCCCAGGAGGAAGACTGTGGGCGATACTGTTAACAGAGTCATCAGTAGGGACAGTACAAATGTCTGCTCGTAGTTAGCCAAGACTGGTGCTCCCAAAATGATGCAGATAAATGCGTAAAGTAGCGTGCACAGAAATTGCAACGTAAGTCCGCCGAGAAGTTCACGTGGCGTAAAATATGCAGCCTTTTTCTGACGTTGCTTGACCGTTAATACACCATCCTCGATGCGTCCGAAGAAACGGGCTAATATTACTTTGAGCAGTTCACCAATGAAGACAAATGGCACGATCAGTGAATCCCAGAAGCTGCCCAGATGCGCCCAATTGCGGCGATACTGCATGTAGGTCATGCATATTAGTATAGTGGCCAGACTGAGCGACACATGGAAGAGCTGGTGCTTTGTCTTTTGTTGATCGAATCGCGATACCATTTTGTCACAAAAAAATACTGGTAAAAATTGCAAATATTTTCTATTTACTTTCGATTTAGGTATGGATGTGTCGTTGGCGACCGGTCGATAGCTCGATAAGTTGTAGTGATTTGGAATAAATCAAATCTATCGATAGTAAAGATGCAATCAAAATTTGTGCTATTTTGATGGAAGCTAATTTTCGTGCCTACCAAAAATGCGAATCGCCAGTACTTGCAGTGCAATCAGAATTTTAAGGGACAAACGAAAAAAGCGTAATTTATTATCAGATTATTCTCAACATTTTTTAAAAATTTAAAACAACCGACAATGTGAAAAATTAATTAACTGCTCATCGATGTAATACATCGATGTATTATCATCGATAGTTTTGCAATAATTGTGTCGTATGGTGCTGTCATTTCATCAGCTCCATCACATAATCATTTCACTTACACTTTTGATTCTTTGCTGCGGCACTTGTTTTTCGTTTATCAATTAAATAATTCGGTAGCGCGCGCCTATATAATTTTTGATATGATTACACGTGCCATACGTGTTCGTTCCATGCTGCGTGGTTTGTCCACAGTGGCCGCCTGTGCACGTAATCGCCATACGCAAAGCTCCATGGTTGAATATTTCAATGAGGTGCGGCGTCTGCGATACAATGGATCCGCTTTAATGATGCAGCCACAGCGCTTCTATGCCAGCCGAAAACGCGGCGATAGCGATGATGTGATGGCTGATGGTGAGCCCGAACTGTTGTCGAGTCATCGAGATTCGCAGCAGCTGCCGGTTACTGTTGCCGTTCCAGATGTGTGGCCCCACGTGCCAATGCTGGCGATGCGCCGGAATCCTCTCTTTCCCCGTTTCATGAAAATAGTCGAGGTGGAGTGCTTAGCTGCAAAACAACTGACCAATTTTGTTCAAAGCGCTTGTTTTTCCGTAGGTTTCTAATCCGATTATAATGGATCTGTTGCGACGAAAAGTGAAGCTAAATCAGCCGTATGTGGGCGTCTTTCTCAAGAAATCAGACGGCGAGGAAGAGATTATACACAATATAGACGATGTGTATTCTGTAGGTTGCTTTGCACAGATACAGGAGTTGCAGGACTTGGGCGATAAACTGCGCATGGTTGTTGTCGCTCATCGACGTATCAAAATCACCGGTCAAATATTGGAGGAAGTGCAGCCACCGGCAAAATCAGGTAAAGGAAATATATATGAACACTTCCCAACTATTGTGACAATGGCGTTGTCTCTCAACTCTCAACCCAGTGAAAATGACAACTTTGCAATATCCACTCTTTAATATAAAATTACGCATCCCAGCTGAAGATCAAGCGACTAACGACACAACAGCCAAGTCGGTCAGTAGAAGCGCACGCAAAGCTCGAGGACGCGCACCACGGCGGCAAACGCAGAATTTAAGCGATGCGGATACCGCAGCGGAGGTTGCCCAGCGTCAGACGCTGGAGACACCACTGGCCAGCGGTCGCATGGAGCCAGCAGCTGCACCAACGAAACCGCTAGAAGAAGACGCGCCAGTATCCTCCGCTAATGCAGCGGAAGAGTCCACAGCATCAAATGGAACGCCAGTGCTGGTTGTGGAGGTGGAAAATGTAAAGCAGCCGGCCTACAAACATACCGAAGAGGTCAAAGCGTTAACGCAAGAGATTATTAAAACTCTGCGCGATATCATCACTATGAATCCTTTGTACAGGTGAGCAGTATTCTAAAGCTAAGCGAGCATCTGGGTATATATATGTGTTTATATAGATGTATATATTTAATGCTAATTGCTTAAATTATAAGAAAATATTATTATACTTTTTACCTAATAGGAAAGGTGAATCTTTTATTTATAGAGAAAGCCTACAACAAATGCTGCATCAGAATCAGCGAGTTGTCGATAATCCCATATATTTGTGTGACTTGGGCGCCTCACTCTCTTCGGGCGAGCCAGCTGAGCTGCAGAAAATCCTCGAGGAAACCGATGTAAGCTGTGAACTGTTAAATACCATAACGAATAACTTTTCTAATTGTCTGTGTACAGATACCCGAGCGTTTATTACTTGCACTGGCTCTGCTTAAAAAGGAATTGGAGTTATCGCGATTGCAGCAGAAGATTGGACGCGAAGTG
The DNA here is from genome assembly GCA_035042045.1 of Drosophila melanosoma. Classification (NCBI taxonomy): domain Eukaryota; kingdom Metazoa; phylum Arthropoda; class Insecta; order Diptera; family Drosophilidae; genus Drosophila; species Drosophila melanosoma. The sequence goes on along the minus strand of JAWNLY010000100.1, from coordinate 2,429,862 downwards.
GAGGAGAAGGTCAAACAGCAGCATCGTAAATACATACTGCAGGAGCAGCTGAAGGTCATCAAAAAGGAGCTAGGCATTGAGAAGGACGACAAGGATGCAATCGGTGAGAAATATCGCGAGAAACTTAAGGACAAAACAGTGCCGGAGAATATCAAAACTGTCATTGACGAGGAATTGACCAAGCTAAACTTCTTGGAAAGCCACAGTTCCGAATTCAAGTGAGTCATCAGTATCTAATTATTAATATTCCCAGTCTTAACTATTTGGATTACTTTTTAGCGTTACACGAAATTATTTAGACTGGCTTACCTCATTGCCTTGGGGCGTCATTAGTCCTGAGAACTTGTGCCTCGACAAAGCCACCGAAATTCTAAACAACGATCATTATGGCATGGAAGACATCAAGAAGCGTATTTTGGAATTTATTGCTGTTAGCTCTCTGAAGGGTACAACGCAAGGAAAAATTCTGTGTTTCCATGGGCCGCCTGGTGTTGGCAAGACGAGCATAGCGAAATCGATAGCGAACGCCTTGAGTCGCGAGTATTTCCGCTTCAGTGTTGGCGGCATGACGGATGTGGCGGAGATCAAGGGTCATCGTCGCACATACGTTGGTGCCATGCCCGGTAAACTGATACAGTGCCTAAAAAAGACCAAAACCGAGAATCCTCTAGTTCTTATCGATGAAGTCGATAAGATTGGAAAGTGAGTAAAGACAACATTATTGTGATTGATTGTAAATACTAACAGACAATTATTTTTCCCTTAATCGAACAGAGGTTATCAGGGGGATCCTAGCTCCGCACTGCTGGAGTTGCTGGATCCCGAGCAAAATGCCAATTTCCTTGACCATTATTTGGATGTGCCCGTTGATCTTTCCCGTGTCCTATTCATTTGCACAGCGAATGTGATAGACACCATTCCGGAACCACTGCGAGATCGTATGGAACTCATCGAAATGTCAGGATATGTAGCCGAAGAGAAGGTGGCTATTGCGCGCCAGTACCTGATACCACAGGCAATGAACGACTGTGGACTTACGGATAAACAGGTGAACATAACCGAGGATGCACTAAAAATGCTTATACGCAGCTATTGTCGCGAGTCTGGTGTGCGTAATCTGCAGAAGCACATCGAGAAGGTCATACGCAAGGTGGCTTTCCGGCTGGTCAAGAAAGAGGGCGAGGAGTTCCCAGTGAATGCCGACAATCTAACAACGTTCCTGGGCAAACAAGTCTTCAGTTCGGACCGCATGTACGCAACGACACCAGCCGGTGTAGTCATGGGCTTAGCCTGGACAGCAATGGGCGGATCATCGTTATACATTGAGACATCCCGGCGTCACATTCGCTCCGAAAAACCCGAAGCGAACAGTGGAGCATTACACTTAACAGGCAATCTGGGCGATGTTATGAAGGAATCAGCCCAAATTGCCTTGACTGTTGCGCGAAACTTTTTGCACGCATATGATCCAAAGAACAAGTTCCTTGAGCAAGAGTGAGTAGCTAATCTTTAGCAAATATTTTTCTTATTTATTTTAGTAAAGCTTTTGAGGTAGAAATGCACCTTTAAGCAATCCTTATTTGTCCCCATTACAAGTTTTTAACTTATTAATTTTCCTTTACAGACACATTCACCTGCATGTGCCTGAAGGCGCCACACCGAAAGATGGACCTAGCGCTGGTGTTACCATAATCACAGCATTAGTTTCACTGGCCACCGGCAAACCAGTGCGCCCCGATGTGGCAATGACGGGTGAGGTTTCCCTAATGGGCAAGGTTTTGACTGTGGGCGGCATAAAAGAGAAAACCATTGCTGTAAGTTCGATCAGAAAGCCATTTTTATAAAATATTGCACTCCAATGATGATATTATTCATTTTAGGCTCGTCGTAGCGGCGTCACCTGTCTCATTCTACCCGTTGACAATAAGAAGGACTTTGACGAGCTGCCCAGCTTCATTACCGATGGCTTGGAAGTGCACTTTGCCAGCACCTATGATGATGTCTATAGGATTGCCTTTGCGGATCCACAGCTATTAGAGACAGATTGCACAAGTGAATCTACGACACCGTTTGAAAAGATAGCCAGTGTTTCGGCTAAGCCAGTCAGCACATAGTCGCATCGACTACCTTTAGGTTAAGCACTTGGGTTGGGCGTTTGGGGACACAAACTGCGTTCATGTAACCTTTTTAGATATGACTTATGTTAACATGTTTATTAGTATCTAAATAACTGTATATATTTAGAGCAAAGCATTTGATTAGCTAATGCCAAGTAAATTAAATGTATATCATTATATGTCTGCTTGTTATATGTCTGCATTAGAAACGATCCAATCCAGAAAGCGATCCACACGCGTATATATGCCTGGGCGTTTTGGTATGCCGCATTTCAGGCCCCAGGAGACAATGCCAATGGTGATCCAGCGCTGATTGGGCAGCTGTACAAGCAACGGACCACCGCTATCACCCTGACAGCTATCATGGCCGCCTTTCGGGTCACCAGCGCATAAGGCCGTGTCCGGTATTTTTTCAACCATGGCAGAATTGCAATCCGATTGTTTCCACACTGGCAAATTTGTCTAAAAAGTTCTCAAATTTAAATAATAATTTTGAACGGTTGTTGGAGTCTTCTTACCTCCATGAGTATCTTGGAGTAGGGACCACTGAAAGTGAGTGAGCCCCAGCCCATGACAATGGCCATGCGTCCCGTCCAATCTTCATTGAGCGGGGGCATGCATATGGGCCATATATAGCTATTAAACAGCGTCGGTCGCTCAATGCGTATGAGGGCAATATCATTCTCATATGTTAACGAATTATAGTCCACATGCAGGACCAAATTACCAATCCGGAAATCTCGTAAGCGTGTCTCATTTACTTGCTGTTTTTTTTTTTTGATTAGAAAGATAGATGTCAAGTTTGTATAGTTTGAATTGAAATCCTCGTATATTTACATGGGTATTGTACTCGCCCAGTCGTACAAATATCTCTTCCTTGGGGATTTGGTGCAGGCAATGAGCCGCCGTTAGCACATGGCGATCCGTGATTAGCACACCGCCGCACCACACATATGAATAATTTTCGCGCAGCAGCGCCGCCATCCAGGGCCATTCATCTGACTCCGCTGGACGTCCACCACTAATCCGGGGAAATTGACGTGTTGTAATGCCGCAACCACGTTTCTCCGGCCGATTGACAATGCGCGGCGATTCCTCATTGGGGTCCACAAACTGTGGATTGAAGCGTGATGTTGTCGACTGTTCGGTGCAGCAAATGCCAATGGAACTGTGATATCGAATAATATTTTAAATAAATTTTAATGATTGAATTGATTTTATTGGGCGTAACCTTTTGTCAATGATGCATAGCTGGGAGACCAAACGCCACACATCGTTCTTCAGCTCCGGCATGCGGCAGTAAATGACAGGACGACAACGCCCAGCAACGCCAAGTGACGTGCGACATGCGCCGTAGTCCTTGTTTTCCTATAATATTTATAAAGTAATTTAATTATTTTATAAATATATATAATAGTATAAATAACCAAATTAATTTTTCAGCTTAACTGTATTCACTTAAAGTATTATTTTTTCATGCAATATTCTGTTCATTTTTAAGAAAACTGATTTTGATTTAAAATAAATTTGTGGTGACTTTCCAATACTCACCAGAAGGGAAGAACCACTTTGAGCTTGTGCCTGTCGCTTGCTCAGACGATGACGTGATAGAAAACTGGATACATCACTATTATTATTGGCCTGGGCATGTTGCTCATTCTCTGCGGCGCCCCACAGGAACTCATCGTTGTCGCTGAGCTCAAGCAGATCTACAGCCAGAAAGAATTTATTTATTATTTATGGGGTAATGAATCACTCAACATTACCCACCCGTGTACTCAACGGAGTAGCTTTTAGATATCACCGGCTGCCATCTGAAGCTAAGCAGCGCAACGAATAATAGCTCCAAACACTTCATCTTACCCTTGCAAACTAAATATTTAATTTCAAAACTTTTTTCACATCAGCAAGTTTATAATTTTTATCGCGTGTCGTTTCCGTTGTGAGCAATCGAAGCAGTGTTTTTCGTACAGCTCTCGATAAGCTGCCTAAGTCGAGCTATAGATTCTCAAATTACGTCTGTATAAATGTTTCTCACTGTTTCTCTTCAAGCTCAGCTTGGTTTACATTAATTCACCTTGCATGCGAACTTGTATGACACTTTGGGAATTTACTATATATAACGGCTATTTACTTTATTTAATGTATAATAATTGCAAGCCGCGTATTTTAAAGATTCCAGACAAGAATTCGAAAGCTCAAGCAATCAAGCCAGTTTTCGACTATATATATAGTACTAAATATGTATATTAGGTACCACTTATCAGTAAACTGGAGCTCTGAAATGCTGGTCCCTTTTAATGCTTATTAGCTTAGAGTTAGACCCAGTTTCAGTGGCAAATAATTGAAGCTCATCTTTCTCGGCAACATGCCTATGTCAATGGAAAATTGTGGCAGAAAACGTGCCGTGCATTGCTAATGATGCTGTTCGACAGGTTTTAATTCTCAACTATTACCAAATACATTATATTTATAAATAAAACAAAAAAAAAAACTTTGTTAAATTGAACAATTGAATTGCCTTATATAACCTGCCAACTGACAGTTGATCATCAAACAACAAATCTTTTCAAACCGGACTGAGGGAAGAGAGCATATTAAAAATTCGCAATAAAATACTGTTAAGCACCTAATTTCATAAGAAACAGCCTGACCATATAACAGGTTTTATTAAACAATAATCAATAAGCTCAATGGGAAATCCCCATTTTCTTTTGGTTCTCAAACTTGGGCTTAACTGTTCTTCTCTATTCCCAACTTTAAGATGATTATCAAACACTTTTAAAACATTGTTACAATTTATTGCTGATATTTGTTAACTAAATACAACAGTATTTTTGTGCATTATACACATTTTTTCATATTACACATATCGTCAAGCAAACATATACATATTTAAAACTTATAATCTTTTGGGCATTACAAAATAAATGTCTGCAGGTTTAGTTTTACAGCTCTTATATCAAAAAATCTATTTATAAAGATAGTTAGCTATTTATTATATGATTATTACATTTTTTGATTCTGAGTATGTAAGCATGTAGAAAGTTTTACAAGTAGTCTCCAAAAAGGGTCTCACAAAAATATAAATAGAGCGTGTCGTATGGAAACCGATGCGGCATAGAAAGTTGTACGGTATTGCGGTGTAAATAACTAAATTTATCTAAGTTTATAAGTAAATTTATGTATATAAAATCAGTACACATTTATATGCTTGTATATAAGTATTGAACCGCGGGTTTTCAAAAAACATTCACTACTACACACACATAGCTAAATAGTCTCATATACACATCAATATTTATGGGTATACGTTATATATATATATATATGTATATAGTTTATTGTAAAGTTATCAATAGGTGGAATTTGAGAGGCCTGTTATTGTGATTGGGCTCTATTCACTTTAAGATAGTATATATGTGATTTTAATTTGATTTATTTCATTGATTGTTGTGTTGCGTAAGTGAAATGAGATTTCTCGTTTTTTATTTTTTACTTTTTATTAGATAAATTTCATATTGCGTGTTCTTAATAGATTCTAACCTAAAACAAACCGTTCGTGCTTTACGTCTTCCCTCAAAACTTGATTTTATTTATTTATTTTAATTTTGTCCGATCACATTTAGGTTAACAAAATGAAATATGTAATGCTGACATACAGGTAAATTTAGATATACAAGAGTTTTAATCCAATTGAGGACTCTGTGCCGTTTAAAGCTCTTTTATGGAACTTTCCTGACATCAGGAAGACTAGAATTTGTGCTGAGTACGATTTGAGCAAAATTAAATTATTTTAAGTTTGTAGCGACAGGCTAAAGAAACGAAAAATATAAATAATCTTCCACATATCAAATTTATAGTTGATACTTGAAACTTTTCAACGAAAAAGGGATATTTCACAAAGATGGAAATCAAATAAATGAAGCTTCGTTACCTAGTTTCTGCTATAAATTAAATATTTGATGTTGACAGCACTGAAATTACTGAAGATTACACTTTCCTGCTTTATATAATTTTTTGTGCATTTGAAATTTGTCAATTTTTAAACATAGGCCTAGAACTAATGGTCATTTAAGCACAGTGGTTGGACTTTCATTTTTGTCAATGCTCTGTCGGTGAAAAAAACTTTTGCATATTTTGATTATGTTCCTTGGACTTAACGTAGACATTTGCTTTTGATGAATTTAATTCTTTAGTCGACCAGTCGAACACCCGCCTCTACATCGTCGGCCATGGTGACACCTTTGCCCTTCTTCTTTCCATCCGCCGATGGTTTCTTCTTGCTGAGGACCAGCGTCTCGGGCTCATCCTGCGACTGTTGCCGCTTGCCGCCAGCTGCTGATGCACTGCCTCCGTTAGTGCGCAGCTTGAAGCGCGTTGTTGCTGCGGCCGCATTGTTGTTGGCACAATTGCAGATGGCATCAAAAATGCGCACCACAAAGCCCCGGGCGCGATTCACAACTTTGCCGTTCTTAAAATCTGGTATGGCGAAACCTAAGGTGATTAGTGCCAAGGCAGACGTTTGAAGAAGGAAAAAAAAGTAAACAAAATTATAAAAAAAAGGTTTGGTGAAAGGCTGACGAGAAAAGTGCAACGTAAGTATTCAGTCATGCAACCGAGCAAAAATAAATGAACATATCACAAGCAAATATAGCATTTCATTAATGTCGCTTTTAATTATCGGATGTCAAAGTGAATTGCCAGTGGCCACCCACCTACCAAGCTTATAAAAGGCACCGTGCAACCCACATCTAACGCATTACACCACCCACATCATGAGTTTAAACCAATACAACCCAGTTCAACGGTCTGCCGCCGATCCCTCGTGCAGGGGAAGTTCCTGGCAGCTCCTGTTTCTCGGCTTCCTTGTGCTTTTTCCAGGATTTTGCAGTGGCGTCACAATGCAACAATTTATCCAATCGATTGATATGATGCGCAGCGGTTGCATCGGTAAACATAAGGTCCCACTGGAGATCCTTGATCGTATACGTGATGGCGATTTCGATTTGGAGCCCACACAGGATTTAATGGTGAGTTTTATTAATCTCTCAATTGCTCTCCTCCTCTATTTACTCGTTTAACTTAGTGCTATACAAAATGCGTTGCACAACTAGCAGGCGTTTTGACCAAGAAGGGTGAATTCAGTATATCCAAGTCCCTTGCCCAGGTGCCCATCATTCTGCCAATCGAGTTACAGGAACCAGCACGGGGGGCACTAGCTCATTGCAAGGACGCACGTAAGTCAACTAATTTTCTTTAATCCTTGCTAAATTTGTCGTTTTTACAATTTTACTTAACTACACTCTATTTGGCAGTTAAGTGGCTCAGATAAATTCAATGTAGGCTTAAGTTTTTAAGACTGAGAAGGTTCGTCTTTATCCATATTATAATAGCGATTTCAAGTCTAATATAAAAGTGCAAGCCAATTTAAGAGTGCTAAGAATTTCAAATAATTGCTTCCCCTATTAAAAATAATATATGTAATTGAATTATATCAAATTAAAATTTAAAAAAATTTTTTTATAGCTAAAACAGATTTAAGATATTTTTAACTCATAATAGGAATACTGCCAGTTATAAATAAAAATGAGCTGAATTAATAATTGATCCTATTATAATACAGTATTCCCAGAACATCATTCTCTTTGTGTGACAATAACACTTTAAGCCTTTGCCTTGCAATTTGAATCCCTTGAGAGACACTTACGTACTCGAGTAGCTACTAGTTAGACCCTGAATTAATAAAAGGATTCTATTTTTGGGACAGAGAATCAGTACAAAGACTCATGCGAGAAGATCTACTACACGTGCAAATGCATGGCAGACTTTGATCGTCCAAGCTTTAAGTTTCCATAGCAACAAATGAAGAAGAAGTACAATTGACGGATGAGAGATAAAGAAATTGGCTGCTACTTACTTGGCCGCTTCTCCTTGCCCTGTAAATATAAGCGTGTTTTCATATGTATAACGATACGTTTCCAATTGACGGATAATAAATGATTAGCCAACCTGTTGCAATTTATGGGCATCAAGGGCTCGCTTATTGGCCTCTGTTTCGGCTCGTTGGGCCACCTCATCGATGAAGCCATGCAGGACGGCCATGTTGTTGGGATTCTGTTTGAAGTGCTCGATGCGTGCCTCCAGCGATTCGCTTTCAATCTCACCCACACTGTCCGGTGAGGCTGGCTCGGGTTCCGCAAATCTTGCATGCATTTCACGTTTAATTTATTATTTTTTATTTCTTTTCAAAAACAATGCGAAAATTTTCAAACTACTCAGCGCCTTTGTCGAAAACACACACTGATTAATTTTGGTATGTACAAGGTGTTTGCTTTGTTGTGCGAAAAATCGATAGACGAGCACTTGTTCCTCGCACATGCGTGCTAAGCTGAGCCACGGGTAATGGGGAGCAGGAGACGGGGCGTAAGTAGTAGAATGTTTTGGGGGTTGCGTTTTGTTGTTTAATGCATGTTTATTGCATGTTGTTTTTGTTAATGTATAAACTGGTTTTTCAACTTAAATAACTAAGTGGTGGGGAGTGGCATAGGGTGTATGAGATGTGCGATTGTGTGTGTGTGTGTGTGGAAAAGGCTACTCCAGATGCGATAAATCATCCAGGCCGGGCGGTGAGCGCACCAATTCCGTTTCAATGATCAACGAATTGACATCCATAATGCTCTGAAATGCGTATAAACACAGCATATTAGAGTTGTTGTGGGATTTAGGGAGTTGGCAGGTACCCAGGACTGCTACACACATTATCACTGCTGCGCGCGGTCAGCAAACTGTTCGCCACACTTCCCGTTGACGATGAATTAGAATTTGATGCATTCGCCCCGTTGGTCGACGATGAGGACAACACCACGCTGTGCGGTGAACTACCACGGCGCACCACCTTCGCCTGCGCCTGCTGCGGCGAGTTCTGTGCAACAATCACAAACTTCTGCGGCGGCTGATTACCCTGAATGGCTCGTATTTGTGGTAGAGTGGAGACCACAGGGCTGCTAAAGAAAACAAATAATAATATTTAAGATTATTTGCAATTCGTCTCTTAAAGCTACAACTGAATAGAATTTTCATTGAATATATTCTTGAAGTATTTCAAAAAATATCATAACAATTCACATCTATTTACAATATGTTATCTATAGTTAATATACACTCGACACTTAAAGCTGCTAGCTAATGTCTTTTGAAGGTTCCTTCCGATAAACAAGCTATAAATATGGCTTTAAAGGGGTATCTCCTAACAATTCACATCACAACAATAAACGTATAATTAATACCTATGGTTATTATAGGGATACAAGGTACCTAATCTGTTCCACACATATATGTGGATAGATATATCTTCGGCTCGCATCTTCCATTCCTATACTCCATTCCTATACAAAAGCCTTTTACACGTTTTATTCTTGATATACTCAAATCTAACTTTGCTTCTAATTAACTTTTAGTAAGACATAACTTACCCCTGCCTTTGGGAGCTGGGCATTGAGACGCGTCCGATTGTTGTAGCCGTTTGCGCAGCTGTTGTTATGGGCGCCGTATTGATGGTAGTGGATGATAGTGTTACGGTGCTGCTGGCGGGAGAATTGCGCACCTTGACCACAGCCTGACACAGCGAGGGCCCAAGAAAGCCAAAATCCATTTTATACTCCTCGGCAATGTCCGGTGAGCCGCGCATTTGCTTCAATATGGGTGGACAGCATTTTTGGAGCATAGCTCGTATATGTCCGGCGGCTGTTTTGTCGGTATTACTCATCGAGGTGCCCAACAGATGCAGCTCGATGCGTTCCGAGATGAACTTTAGGCGTGGTATAATAAACACTTTAATCACCTCACCGCCTAGCTCGGAAAGGCCCGCAACGGATCCATAGAGCGATGACAAATGAGTATTATCATTTTGCAGAGCCTTGCTAAAAATGCTGCAAGGAATTTATGATTATTTGTTTTCTTCAATGCTATTGTGTCTTAATGCTCTTACCGTGTAACACGCGTTTGCAGATTATTTGTGAGCGTGTTGAATGTCTTACAAATCTGGGCCATCAGGCGGGAGGCGAAATCACGCAGAGCCCAATGATTGTCCAGTTCGGGGCGCATACAAAGCTGTTTGGACACAATACAGGTCATCACAGATGGTATCAGCTCGTGCAGCTAAAGTAAAAAGCAAATTTTCAGCTTTGTGTATAAAAATAATGATTGCTGTTACTGCGTACGTATTTCTCTAGGAAGAGCGATGGATTGTCGAGCAGGGCGCGCACCATCCGCATCAAGTAGATCAGCAGCGCCAGATTATTTTGAACAACGTTCACTTTAACACCCTCGGCAATGAATGTACACATGCGGGGCAGCATTTCGTGCAGACCTGGATCAGAACCGAGCGATTGTAGTGCTTCGGCGCGTCGGGGCTCATCGGATCCGACGCATGCTTCGGTGATCTCTTTGTAGTAGAGCTGCTGTTCGACAGACAGTTCATGTGTGGCCAATTGTTTGACATGTATCGTTTCTACGTTCTTAAGTTTGTGAATTTTTCCTGTGGTCGGTTTGCCAGCAGCATCTTTGTTTAGTCCCTGATCCATTTTAATGACGGGATTCACCGAATCCAGAAATTGCGAGTCCTTGGAAAGTGGTGGTGGATTTTCCGGCACAGTGGGTTGTATGCCCTCGACAACGAACCAATGGGAGCGCAGCGTCAGATCAAGCGGTAGCTTAGCCGAATTATTGGCGATTACCTCACTCAAATCGATCTCTTTGTCCTCCGTAAAGTGCAGCTCACGGCCACCGCCGGAGGCAAAGCGAAAGGGTATAAAATCCTGCGCGACAAATCCATACTGGGGCTCAATGTTGCGCACTTTGAGCGACATATCGATGTCCCGGACGGATAACTTCTGCCGCCTAGCATGGTGCATAAACTTGGCAGCATCCTGAGCCATACGCTTCAGTTTGATGGAAACATCTTCGGCTAGCTCTTTGGAGGCGTCATCTGAAAGGGAGCCAACGCCGATGCTTTCTGCTATTACTTTAATGGATTCGGCTGATATGCTCGAGCCATACAGCATGCTGCTGGCGGCACTGTTTGCTTTTGACGACTTGTTACTCATTTTAATAAACAACAATTTTCACCCAGCAGCAATATTTTGGCGTCTTCTTCTTTTACGCCTTCTGATGGCTGATCATTGTGAATAACAATCGATATTTTGCTTTTGACGACATATCATGCTCATATCTTTTTGCGGTTGCAAATAGTGCTGGGAAACGTCACAAGTGCACACAGTAAGATATCGAATAGCTCGATAAGTTGAAAAATTTTAGCAAACGATGTATCGCTATGTGCTATCATCTCTAATTCGTAGTTTCTTTTCTTTATTTATGTTCGTACCTTGTGGCTTTTTTGTTTTATTATTAAAATTGAAGAATATTTCTTGCAAAATATTGCAAATGTTATGCCATAAACTATTCGAAGCCAATGCAAGTGTATTATATCATCAGCAAAATAAATGCATGTGAATTGAAGCATGTCGCGTCGCGCCTTTCGAACAAAGCAGCAGCAACAGCAGAAGCAGTGAAAATTCAACGCGAGACTGCAGGGTGAAAACGGCGCCATTTTAAGAAACAAAACAAAGCCACAAGCAAAAGCAGAAAGCAAAACTTGAATGCGATGCAATTAAAGGCGCAAAATTCATTTGCATATGCCCAAACAGCAATTACATTATTAGTGTGCATAATCAATTACCACTAAAAAGAAAAATAAAAAAACGTAAGTGTGTGTGTCTACGTATGTGTGTTTCTATGTGTGAGAGTTTTACTCACCCGCGCTTTCGCCCCTTTCTGATAACTGCAACGTATTGCTCAGTGTGTGCGTGTGTATTTTGTCTCTCGGTTTTTGTGGTTTGACCTACTTTAATTGTCAAAAATTCTTAACGTGTGGTGCTGTAATTAATGTGACCGGGTTGATATATTTGTTAAATTATTTCACAGCTCCGCCCTCGAGTTGAAATATGAGCAGTGGCCAAAATGAGGCATCAGCAGCAGCAGCAGGAAAAAAGGAAAAGGTTTTCGAAGCGCAGCAACGTACACAAGAATCCGGCAGTGAAAATGAGGCAAGTCTTGCATCCAAAAAAATCATATTACAGGCTACAAACGAATCAAATATCATAATTTGCTACTATTGTTATGCTACTCTCAACGTTGTGAATTACATATATACAGATATAACCATATATAGATATATATATACATATCAATAATATGACAAACTTTAAATCAAATGATTTTAATTTTTACTGTATCACTTAATATAAATGTACCAATCACAAAATTTTAATTTTGTTTTGCTTTTGTAGGAAACTGATTCTATTACGGATCAATCGAGTCAATCGAAGTCAACGAAATCAGCAACACAATTTAGCGTGCAACGTTCGGATACTGATGGACTTCGTATGAGAATATCTGCCATAAGAAACCCGCCATTGACAACAGCAACAAGTCTAACAATCTCACCAGCTACAAAGGAAATATCAACAAAAGCGGCAGCAGCAACAGCTGCAGTGGCGACAGTTGAAAACAGTTCACGCAAGAAGCTGACAAAGGTGCGCAAAATGAGCGAGGCTCTGGATACGAGTGGCTGCTCAACAATGGAGGCCAGTGACAAGCCAAGGGACAAGGTGAAGGCCAACTTGTCCACTGTAAACACAACCAAAAAGATTAAAGTCAAGCGAAGGAAAATTGCACAAAAGACCAGCAGCACCATTAAAAATACTACCCATAATAACAACAATAATAATAACAATAGCAAATCACATCGGTCGACGTCAGCAGCTTTTAGCTCTGACTCTGAGGATAATCTTCCGCTGCAAGTGCATATACAACGTGCGCCACGTTTGCTGCTAACAGCGATTGGGATTAGTCAAGGACAGGGTGATAACATGGGCATCACCAGCAGCGACAACGAGGCAGCCGATTTGGTCAAGGCGGCCATCAAGCGCGTCGAAAGTGATACCGAGGACAACAGCAGTATGGCAGCAGCAGCAGTAGCTGCCAAAACTAGGCAACAATTGCCGCAATATCAATCCACGCTACTGCAGGACTTTATGGAGAAGACACAAATGTTGAATCATACGGGCAACGCTGCAAGCCTAGTAACTCCAGCAACAACTGCTTCTCAACCAAATGCAACTGGACCTGAAAAAAAGAAGAGCACTGGCAACAACAACAATATCTGCAACAACACGCAACCGTTGCAACAGCAGCAACAACAACGTAAGCGTCGCGGTCGTCCAAAAAAGTTGCAGCCAAGTGTTGCCGTTGCTGCTGTTACTGCTCCGCTGCAATCTGTGGCAGTGCCTACGATCAATGAGTCTGCAGATTCTGGTGTGATCAGCACAACACCATCGCCGAAAATGCAGCAGGCCCTAGTGAGCGATAATCCCAAACCCAAAATCGATATGGCCTATCTGGATAAGCGAATGTATGCAACGGAGCGTGTGCTTTATCCACCGCCGCGCAGGAAGCAGCGACAGGGCAACAGACAAAAGACGAATAAGGAGGAGCTACAGCTCGATCCGCTCTGGCGCAAAATCGATGTGAACAAAAAGTTTCGTTTACGTACAGTTAGTGGATATAAAAGTGATGGCGGCGGCACCGCTACCGTCGGCAGCGTCACCACAGGCACCATTTGCAGCAAAATTCTCGCAGCTAAAAGCGGTTACGTTTCTGACTACGGGAGTGTGCGGCATCAGCGGCACAATCACAACTCGGGCTACAAGTCTGATGCGAGCTGCAAGAGTCGCTACAGCAGTCGCAGCTGCACCAGTCGCCGCATGAGTCGTGCCAAGAGCTGCGGCTATCGGAGCGATTGCAAGGAATCGTCCGGCAAATCGAGCAAATCGATGCGTCGACGCAGACGCGCCTCCATGCTGAAGAGCAGCCATGAGACGGCAAATGCGAATGCGCTGAGCGATGAGCACGATCTGGACATATTGCAGCTGGCTGGACTGTCGCTGGGCCAGAGCAGTGAGGAGAGCAACGAGTACATTAGCAAGCCTAGTCTGAAGTGTTTGCCCAGCACCAGTGCCAGTAAGAAATATGGTGAAATCAATCGATTTGTGGCAACCGGCCAGTATTTTAGTGGAGCAGCGAAGCCAGCAACTGCCGCACAGACTGGTGGAGCCACTCCCACAACAACAACGCCAGCAACTACAACAGCGGATAGTTTTATACAGGGTGAGCTTAATTTTTAACTTTAAAGTAATTGTTGATTTACATACTATTTGTTGTTTTTATCTACAGGTAAAATGCTGTTGCAGCGCAAGCACTCAATCAGTCAAGACACAATGTTGCCAAGCAAAAGCGCGTGCAAGATCAAAAGTCGTCGCTCATCGGCGGCGAGCATGTGCAGCAGTTATGTGTCCGGTGCATCGCGAGTGCGTCGTCGCCATCGTCGAAAGAGTTTCAGTCATGCGAAATCGCTAAACATCGACTCCAAGCTGCTCACCGAAATCGATATAATAGCGAGCACGTTTTATGCTCGCTGTCGCATACAGGATGATCGCTTGACGGCGAGCAGTGGCAAGGAGAAGCTGCTTGCCGATGCCAACAAGCTGCAGGCAGCAACGCTCACAGCGCCAATTGCGGCCACGTTACAACCGCTGCTAAATGGCAGTGGCAGCAGCAATACCATAGCACCAGCGACGGCAGCAACAGCCACAAAGCCGGTGAAGCGGGCGCTCAAGAAGCGCAAACCCAACGAGCCATTGATCGACTTTGCTATGCTCTCGGCCAGCGCTGGCAATGCGAATGGCATTAGCAGCAGCAGCGGCAGCGGCAACGGTGCCAAACGACGGCATAAGAAGTCGAGCAGCAACAGCGGCGGCAGTAACAGCTCTAGTCCTGATGATCACAAGTTGCCGCTAAAGAAGCGACACTATTTGGTCACCACAACAGGTGCCGAGGTGGCGACTGCTTTCGCCAGCAATGGCGGAAAACTAGATGCCGAAGCATGGGCAGCTGCTGCAGCAGCGGCCAAGAGCAGCGCCAACACCAAAGCCCAGGCCCAGTTCAATGCCAAGAAGTTGACGCCAAAAAAGCGCCTATTGCTGGTTAGCCAAGAGGCAACCGTAGGAGGAGTGGCGACTTCTGCATCTGGCGGCAATGACTCACCACTGCGCATTGTTGTGGATAACAATTCGATAAGCGGCGGCAAGCTGCTGGACATAAGTCCCAGCTCGTTGTGTTCCCTTAAGCAGCAGCGGCGTCAGGGCGGCAAGTCAAAGAGCTTAACGGTCGCAGGCTCTGGTGCAGCATCAGTAGCATCAGCAGTAACAGCAGCACGTGAGCTACCCCAGCATCAGCAGCTACGATCGCCCGCAGGCAGTAACAGTTGCCCGCCGCCGGGCATCTTTGAGCCGTCCGTGGAGCTGGAAATACAAATACCCATAGCGAAGCTAAATGAATCAGTCATCACGAAATCGGAGGTGGAATCACCGCTGCTCGCTTCACTCGATATCAAAGAAGATGCCAACAAGAAGGAGCAATGCCAGCGCGTGCTGGAAACGCTGCTCCACAAAACGGCTGGCAATTTATTGCTGAAGCGCAAGCGCAAGAAAATAAATCGCACCGGTTTCCCCACAGTGCGACGAAAGAAACGAAAGGTGAGCATAGAACAGGCAACAATCCAACAACAGCAGCAGCAATCGCCACTAGAGCATCAGCAGCAGCAACAACAACAGCAGCAACAGCAACAATTGCCGACGCGCGAAACACGCAGCAGCAGCACGCTGACAGCAGCTGTGGCCATGGACTGCGAGCGAGTGCCGTCGACGGGGGAGGCGCGGGAAACCTTTGCGGCACGCAGCAGCAATCAGCGGGCGCCGCGTCTGTCTGTCGTAGCGCTGGAGCGCTTGCAGAGGCCACAAACGCCCGCCAACAGCAGCAGTGCCGCTGGCAATGCTCGAGGCAAGCCACGCGGTCGGGGCAGACCTCGGCTGCAAAAACCACCCGAGCCGCCAGCTCCTCCCCTGTTGCAGGTGCAGCCGGCTAAGAAGCGTGGACGCGCTGCCAAGCAAGCGGAGGTGAATAGCATGCCCAGGCTAGAGCAGAAGCTTGAACCTAGCATCAAGCTGCCGGCTGGCATTGATCCTAACACAAATTTTAGCTGTAAAATTCGCTTAAAGCGACGTAAAACCATTCAGCAACAGGAGAATGCTGCCAAAATGCAGCAGCAAAACCAGCAGCAGCAGCAGATACAGCCAGTGACAGTGGTAGGGGCAACCACGCGTCCAACTCCAGATGACCATATTAAAATCGCAGCAGAAGCGGAAGCAAAACGCTTGCAGCAGCCAGTGCCGCTCAATGAACATGAACCTTTACCCGCCCATGAATCCGCCTCCAACCTGGCCACCGACTATGCCAGCTGTAGTGATACCAGCGAGGATAAATGCAGCACTACATCCCAGCGAAAGCGAACGAAACTAAAGAAAAACTATTTGGTTGCGGGTCTCTTCTCCAACTATTTCAAGCAGCAGCCAGTTGCTGCAGCAGCACCTGCAACAGCAGCAACAACTACCACAAATGCAATCATCTCTTCTTCGGCCAAGCAGCAGGCGAATAGGAAAATTGCCGATGGGGAACAGCAGCAACAGCAGCCCCTGGGAAGCTCCTTATTACCAGCGCCCATGTATTGTGAGCGATATTTTCGACGCAGTCAGATTGACTTTGAGCTGCCCTATGATATTTGGTGGGCCTACAGTCATGATAAGCTGCCCACGCGGCATGTGGTGCCGTCGTGGAACTATCGCAAAATACGCACCAATGTTTATGCGGAGTCGGTGCGTCCCAATATTGCGGGCTTCGATCATCCCAACTGCAATTGCAAGCCCCAAGCGAATGGTGCTTGTCTGGACAATTGCCTGAACCGCATGGTGTACACGGAATGTGCTCCAAGTAATTGTCCCGCGGGCGATAAGTGTCGCAATCAGAAAATCCAGCGACATGAGGTTGCCCCTGGTGTGGAGCGTTTCATGACAACAAACAAGGGTTGGGGTGTGCGAACTAAGTTGCCCATTGCCAAGGGCACCTATATACTGGAGTATGTCGGTGAAGTGGTTACGGAGCGTGAGTTCAAGCAGCGAATGGCCAGCATATATCTAAATGATACCCATCACTATTGCCTGCATCTGGATGGTGGTCTGGTCATCGATGGGCAGCGCATGGGTAGCGATTGTCGCTTTGTGAATCACTCGTGTGAGCCAAATTGTGAGATGCAGAAGTGGAGCGTGAACGGCTTGTCGCGCATGGTGCTCTTTGCCAAGCGTGCCATTGAGGATGGCGAGGAGCTCACCTACGATTACAATTTCTCGCTATTCAATCCCTCCGAGGGTCAACCCTGTCGCTGCAATATGCCCCAGTGTCGCGGTGTCATTGGCGGTAAGTCGCAACGCATTAAACCGCTACCAGCGGAACTGAAAACAGCTGGGTGTGTAGATGGTGCAACTACTGGTGCTAAGGATATTATCGGGAATCAGAATGGTCGACAGCGCAAACACAAAGCCAAGAAGCATGCACAACGACTGCTACAAGCGGCAAAGGAGGCGGAGGTGGTGGCGGCGGCACGAGTGCAGCAGTTGTCCGACAAGGAGAAGAAATTGGTCAAACAGTATAACATCTTCCTCGTGCGCAACTTTGAGAAGGTAACTTATAGTACTAAGCTTAGTGCTTATTTCGAGCAACTCAACAACTTTCACTCTTTCTACAGATCCGCCGCTGCAAGGCCAAACGTGCTGCGGCCGCAAAGACGACAGCGGCTTCTTCAACAGATGCTAGCGATGTACCTGGACGCCGTCCATCGACACCATCATCGAGTTCAATGCTGGCCGCACAAATATCTGCACTCTGCACGCCGCGCAACATGAAGACTCGTGGCCTTACCCACGCCGTACAAGATCCCGAGTTGGAAAAGATGGCCAAAATGGCTGTGGTGCTGCGTGACATTTGCAGTACACTCGAATCACTGAAGATGTTCGATCTGCTGTCCACTGTAGCAAGCAGCAAGAAAAAGAAGCAGGTAAAGCCAGTGCGTCTCGATTTTAGGACAATTCAAACGCAGGTGGAACAGGGACATTATAAGACGCCACAGGAATACGATGAGCACATGCAGCAGCTCTTCACGGAGGCGCGTCAACTGCACGGCGACGATGAGGGTAAATCCAAAGCGCTGCAAACGCTGCTGACAAGGTACAAGCAGCAGAAAGCGGCCAGTTATGCACAGCTGCTGGACATACTTGATAAACCGGAGGCACTGCACAGTTTTAAGCCCAAGGACGAGGAGGTGGAGGTGCCAAAGAAAGCAACTCAGCTAAGCGTGGAGTGCATAAATCAAAAAGAGATTGCGCTTACCCCTGAACAACTGGCAGCAACCGATGAGGAGGATGTCATTCGCTGCATTTGTGGTCTGTACAAGGATGAGGGTCTAATGATTCAGTGCGCCAAGTGCATGGTCTGGCAACACACAGAATGCACCAAGGCGGACATCGATGCGGACAACTATCAGTGCGAACGCTGTGAGCCGCGGCAAGTAGATCGCGAAATACCCCTGGATGAGTACACGGAAGAGGGGCATCGCTATTATCTATCCCTAATGCGGGGAGAGCTGCAGGTGCGCCAGGGCGATGCTGTTTATGTTCTGCGCGACATACCCATTAAGGATGAGACCGGCAAGGTGATGCCAAGTCAGAAGCATACGTACGAAACGATTGGAGCCATTGACTATCAGGAGTGCGACATCTTTCGCGTCGAGCACCTGTGGAAGAACGAGGCGGGTAAGCGTTTCATATTTGGCCATCACTTTTTGCGCCCCCACGAGACGTTCCATGAGCCATCGCGGCGCTTCTATCCCAACGAGGTGGTTCGCGTCTCTTTGTACGAGGTGGTGCCCATTGAGCTGGTGATTGGACGCTGTTGGGTTCTCGATCGCACCACATTCTGCAAGGGACGCCCCATGGAGTGCAACGATGAGGATCATTGTTATATCTGCGAGCTCCGGGTAGACAAAACGGCACGTTTCTTTTCAAAGGCCAAGGCAAATCATCCGGCTTGCACCAAGAGCTATGCGTTTAGAAAGTTTCCCGAGAAAATGAAGATCTCAAAGAGTTATGCGGTAAGTAATAAATTGATAAATAAATATCATTTGTATAGCTATTAAATATATATTCAACTATTTGCAGCCACATGATGTAGACCCATCGTTGTTGAAGACGAGGAAGCAAAAGACTGATATAGAAGTAGCAGCAACGTCCAACAAATTGAGCAGGCAGGAACAGAAGGCGACCCAAGCAGTGGGCAGCAGAAAACAGCGCAATGCACAAATGACACTGGCTGTGACTGTTACTTCAACTGGACCGGCGGCAGATGCAGTTGTTCAAGTGCTGACACCCCTGCCGCCAAACGGACAGGTAAATATCTCTCAATGTGTATCAAATAATTTCCTAAAACACCTTGACATATGCAGGTGCTAAAAAAGAAGCGCTCCCGCTTGGAGAACGTTCTGAACACCATGAAACTGAAATGCCTGGATGCGCAGACGGCGCAGGAGCAGCCGATCGATTTGTCCTATTTGCTGAGTGGACGTGGCGCCAGACAGCGCAAAACCAACGGCACTAGTTGCGGTAACAATAACAGCAACAGCAACAGCAGCAGCAGTAACAACTCTGTGACGTCTTGCGCCTAGTGTATCCTTAAATATCAAGCCATGTACATATATAAACAAATCGATTTCAGAGGCATTGCGTTCTATTTATATATATAAACATATACATACATTCTATGTTTAGTCCTATTTAATAAGTTGTAAGCGCATAAAACGGTGATAGTAGTAATTCTAGTTTGTAAATTGTTATGAACAACTTCTTGAGCAACTTATAATTATGTACGATTATTATTATTGCAATTATTTATACAAATGCGATTATTATTATTGCAATTATTTATACAATTATTATTATGATTATTGCAATTATTTATTCAAATACGATTCTTGCAATTTTTAAACAAGTATGCCTACGATTATGATCCGTATTAAGAATCTATATAGACAAATTGCTTATGCTTTTTTAAATGGTTTTAACATATGCATTTCCAATTATTATTATGTTTTACAAAAAAATCCAAGGCCCCTTTTTTAATAGCGTTTAGAATTGTTATTTTAAATTATTATGAATTATGTTATGGCTGCTTTATCAAACTACTTGTACAACACAAGTAGTACACTCAATGCGCGATTAGCTCTAAATCATGTACATTTTAAAAATTGTTATCAACTTCTAACACAAATTTGAAAGTAAAATATATATTTTCAGTAACAAGCAAATTTAAAGCAAAAATATATATTTTTATAAACGAGCATCCAACCAATTTTA
Source organism: Drosophila melanosoma (assembly GCA_035042045.1). NCBI lineage: Eukaryota > Metazoa > Arthropoda > Insecta > Diptera > Drosophilidae > Drosophila > Drosophila melanosoma. The sequence goes on along the minus strand of JAWNLY010000100.1, from coordinate 2,409,329 downwards.
AATATTCGTTAAAAATATATCGAGTTTTTCGATTGTACAAACAAAAAAAGTAAAGAGTTTATTCGATACATATCGAACTCGCTGGAGCAACCGTGCTGAGTTTCTTTTTTGTTGGCACGTTGATGAGCGACCAACACACTGGGACGGTGGTTAATCAAATAATAATAATAATCAATTAAAAAAAGGCCAGTGCCACTGTGTTCCATTGTGCAGCAACCAGTATTGGATTGCGTGATCAAGGTCAAGTGTAGGAACAACAACAAACATAAATAGCGCCACAATGAGTCAATTTGCTAAGATTTTGCAACGTGAGTTTCCGGCCATTGACAATGAGCTGAAGGACTACGTTGAGGGTGTGCTCACTGGCAGTGAGGAGGACTTTACCACCAGCGATGACATCTTTGAGGCTGTCGGTGATATACTGCAAGGTATCGATGGAGAACGGTCTGAGGAGAGTATTCGGGGGCTATGCGATGAATTTTTCAACATAATGAAGAACAATTCGAAGGACGTTGAGCGCAAGGTGCTCAATGCGCCCGTTAATATTGAGGAAATGGCCAGGAACATGGAGCGTATGGACAAGGATATGCAAAGTATTTGGGTGGTCAACAAGGATGGCGCCAATGTGAGTAGCAAACTGGATTTTATATATTATAGGCACTCAACAATATTCCTCATTAAAGAAAGTGGACTCCAGAAAGCTGGAAAAAGCAGAGGCTAAACTGATGCAGAAGCAGGAGAAACGCCAGGAGGTGACCAAGCAGGGTGTTGTGCCGGTTGCAGTCAAGTTGCAAACGGCCACTGCCTCGCAGGTGACCAACAAGAAGAACACCAAACTGGATCAAAAAGGCCTCAATCGTTCCATGGACATTAAAATTGAAAACTTCGATTTGGCATTCGGTGAGAAGTAAGTAAAAGTAAGCAGTAAATATTGCTGTTGATTACAAAATATTATATATATCGCACCTGTGCCCAGTAAAAGTTATTAATTCCAATTTACGATTAATTTGATTAATTACTTAAATTTATTTTACCAGGGTGCTGCTGCAGAATGCCAATTTGCTGTTATCCTTTAATCGACGCTATGGTCTCGTTGGACGGAATGGTCTTGGCAAGACGACGCTGCTACGTATGATTGCTGAGCGTCAGCTGCAAATACCGTCTCACATCAGTGTGCTGCATGTGGAGCAGGAGGTGGTTGGCGATGATACCACGGCTGTCGAGAGTGTGCTCGAGTGTGATACGGAGCGTACACGGCTATTGGCGAGAGAAAAGGAAATTCTGGCCGCGTTGAATAGTGGCGTACAGGATGCCACCCTTTCCAGCGAACTAAGTGATACGTATGCCGCACTGCAGAATATTGAGGCGGACAAGGCTGTGGCACGCGCTTCTGTGATACTTAAGGGTCTTGGCTTTGATGCCGACATGCAGCTCAGACCGACCAAATCATTCTCAGGCGGATGGCGTATGCGTTTGGCATTGGCACGTGCGCTGTTCTCTAAACCGGATCTGCTACTGCTTGATGAGCCGACGAACATGTTGGACATTAAGGCCATTATTTGGCTGGAGACTTACTTGCAAACGTGGCTTACTACCATTTTGGTAGTGTCTCACGATCGAAACTTTTTAGATACGGTGCCCACGGACATCCTCCATCTACATTCCCAGGAGCTGGAGGCATATAAGTGAGTACATGTTGCTGGCGCTGAGTGTTCAAACATGCGTCCAACTTTATTTACCATTTCGTTTTGCAGGGGCAATTACGAGCAGTTTGAGAAGACAAAGACGGAGAAGCTAAAGTCGCAGCGTCGCGAATACGAGGCACAATTGGCGCATCGGTCTCATGTTCAGGAATTTATTGACCGCTTCCGATACAATGCGAATCGAGCATCATCTGTACAGTCCAAAATCAAAATGCTTGAGAAACTGTAAGTAGATATTAATTCCTTTATTTCACGTAGATTAATTGCCTAATTTGTATGTTTACACCGTCAGTCCCGAGCTGAAGCCGGTGGAGAAGGAGACGATTGTTACCCTAAAATTTCCGGAAGTGGACCCACTTAATCCGCCCGTGCTGGCCATCTCTGAGGTCACGTTTCGTTACAATCCCGAGGATCCGTTGCCCATTTTCAAGGACGTTAATCTATCGGCCACATCGGATTCACGAATCTGTATTGTGGGCGAGAACGGAGCGGGTAAATCGACACTGCTTAAGATCATTGTCGGTCAACTGACCACCATCTATGGAAACATAGTACTCCATCGCGGCCTGCGTATTGGCTACTTCGCCCAGCATCACGTCGACCACTTAAATATGAACGTAACCTGTGTGGGTGTGCTGGCCGAACTGTTTCCCGGCCGGCCGGATGAGGAATATCGACGACAACTGGGCAGTTTTGGTGTTTCGGGTCCATTGGCTCTGCAGAGCATCGCCAGCTTGTCCGGTGGACAAAAATCACGTGTTGCCTTAGCGAAAATGTGCATGGGTTCGTTAACATAGATATCGACAATATCTTACAAAACAAATATTAAATTTTCCATTATTTAATAGCGGAACCAAATTTCCTGGTTTTGGATGAACCGACAAATCATTTGGACATTGAAACAATCGATGCCCTTGGCAAAGCTATAAATGCATTTAAGGTATAGCCGCTCGATCGGTCATTAAGATTTCATCTTACAGCTAACTAATTTGATCTCTGATTTAAGGGCGGCGTCATTCTTGTCTCTCACGACGAACGACTTATTAAGGTCGTTTGCAAAGAGTTGTGGGTCTGCGGCAATCGCACAGTTCGAGCTATCGAAGGTGGTTTGGATGAGTATAAGCGTGAAGTTTACAAGGAAATTGAAGCCAATAGTTGAATTTTATTTAATTTACAAGAAACAAAACATGTGAAAAAATTTAGCAATAAATTTGTAGTACGTCAATGATATATTACGAAATTCTGAATACTTTAGAATTAGTTAAAAATACCATTGAATGCAAGAAAAACCGCAGCTAAACTAAAATAGTAATTAGTTTGATGTATTTGATAACCAATAACAAAGATTATAATTAATCATCTTTATTGATAAGCTTTCGGCGTAGCTCAAAAAGTATTAACGTTAAAGCAGACGCCACATTCAGGCTATCAATGCCCGCTGCCAGAGGAATATAGACGCACTTACCTCTGCCTCCCACTAAGTGCATAAATCTGAAAAGGAAGATAAATCAGTTAGGGATTAACAGAAGAGCAGTGTTCAAGTAAGACTTACTTGTAAGCATCCTCGCTGACGCCGTGGCTCTCGCCTCCAATAATGAGAATGTTGTGGGCCCCAATCTTTCCCAACTCTTCATAGTCTACGGTGTTGCTGCCTTCTTGATTTCCCGGTTTTTGCAAATTGTTTTCAGCAATGAACACATGACAATCTTCGGCTGTTTCAGGTGGTATATGCAGTGCTAGCTGCTCCCAGGTGACATCATCGCGTATGGGCAATCGGAATTGTCCGCCACAGCCGCCGCGCAATGCCTTTGACTCCCAGGGATCGCAACAGCCGTGCGTCACTACAACCTGAGTGCAGGGTAAGGCTGCACAGGTGCGTATAATACTACCCAAATTGTTTGGCTCTCGTATGTTGTCACAAACCACTGTGATGGGCAATGGTTCACTGCCTAGTTGCTGTTGCTGCAGCAGACCAAGAGCCGATGGGCGTTCGAACAGAGCCATCAGCCCGGGTGGCGTCACCAGCGCCGACCATGTCTTCAGATCATGTTGTGGCACCTTGTAGATCTTGGCGCTGTGCTCTTGCTGGGCCTGTGCCACCTGTTCGCGCAGCAATGCAAGTTGATCCTTCTGGCTAAAAAACAATGCATGCATTCGCAGTCCACATTCCAGAGCTTCCCCAATTAGACGGCGACCCTCTATGATGATCTGCTTGTTCTTATCGCGACGCTTGCGAGAACGCACCTCTGTCAGTAAAGTGCTCATCAGGGGATCCTTAAAAATAAGTATAGTTAAAAAACTAACATAATATAAATCTTTATTTGACATTACCTGCAAGGTAAGACGAGTAAATTCTAAATTCAATTCGCTGTCCTTGATGAGAGGCGCATGCGTGCGACTGAATGCCGGATGAGGAATTCTGGGCAATGAATGCGTCTCCGTGATTTTTTCAGCTACCAACACATTTTGTGGTTCCTTTCTGGGTTTTCTCGTAAAATTGGGTTTGTGCTTGCGTAGAACTTCCCGCGTGTTCACCGGCCGATGCTGTATTAGTGAGTTATCAAACAGACTTGCTTCAATGTCCAATGCGTCCTTAATATCATCATTTGGCTTCTTAAAGCTACTAGTAGGGCGCACCAAATTCTTGTTGCCCACATTCTTTATTTGTGTTTGGATAGTTCGTCTAAGAACGTTATAAAACATGTTTGGAATACCTCGTCGGCGGACACGATATGTGCTATCGATTGCATTATCGATAGGAACTAGCTAAGGGGCTCAGTTCATATCACAATTAATTCAATCGCACCGATGTACTGCCAGTTTTTGTTTTGAGTAATTGGGTGTTAAGTATGATTAAAACCATCTATTAAACTTCTTTCTGTAATGGAAAACTTTTTATAAAATTTGGCAAATTAAATGCAGTAGGTCACAATAGATCCAAATGTTATCGATATTTCAAAAGTTTTTATGCATGAAATGATTTTTGTGGTGAGAAGCGTAAATATAATTCAATTCGGAACTTTTTTTTATCTTACTTTTATTGGTCATAAAATTTAACAATTGTTGTGTTTTGTGCAAAATTCGCCGATTACTGTTTTGGGTCTATCGATATTTCAGGCAAAATCAGGGTGCGGCGAAGACAGGTTGCGGTGCGGCGAAGTTTGCCAGTTTTACGCTGCGCTTGCTAAAAAGAGAATTATACATATATATACTATTTTATATTTACGAAAAAATGGAATTGTCAAAGAAATTGCAAGCAAGAGGATGGTAAGTAGTTCACACACACATGCAAATTACATTTGAAGTCAACGAATTGATTGTTAGGCATTTGACGGACGAAGGCATTAAGATATTGACAAGCGCCGTCGGTGACGACCCCGACCCACTCAAAATCATTGATGAAGCTTTAAATGTGAGTAGCAAAAGCAGGGAGAGTTTTTAGTCTTCCACATTACAATTCCCCTAATTTCAGCGCGATCTGTGCGACATTGGTGGAGGTGCATTGCCGACGAATCTAGAGGATGCCAGTGGATCTGGGAAGCTTGCTGGTCGCATTGTGCTGCAGGTGCAAAGAGTGCGCAACATTTCCGCACCCAAGGCCAATGAGGAGTCGAAGGCGGCGCCTCGTCTCCTTCAGTTGGAGTTGAGCGATGGTCTATCAACATTGCAGGCACTGGAATTGGAGCCGGTGCCGTCGCTTAGTCTGAATTTGGCACCAGGCACAAAGATCTACTTTAAGGCAGAGGAATTGCAGCTAATTGAAGAATTTCTGCTACTGCGTCCCAATGATTTTCAGTTACTGGGCGGCCGTGTGGACGCACTCTACGAAAAGTGGGACTTTGAACGCACCATGCTCAAATATGCACGCAGTGGACGGCCACCAACCGGTTCAAATGTACCACCGCCATGGGTTACTTTCGGCAAGAACATTGATGATGCGGTCGATGAAAATTTTAAAAGTCTCGCGCTGGGCGCTGACAAGGACAAGCCAAGCAAGGAGAATGACGATTTCAATACGATGCGAACAGAGGCGATTGCAGAGGCCAGCAAGGCAGCTGTTAAGAAAGTTTTCGGTGGCGGCGGTCAACATATTATCGATCACAACATTAAGAAGATACTCGAGAAGGGCTACAGCAAGGAGGAGGCAAAGACTGCACTCCAGGCGACACGCAATAATTTAGAGCGAGCTCTCTTTAATCTTAAGAGGCGCAGGGACATGGCTGACAGCTACAGTGAAAGCCATGTGCGTGGCGGACGAGGGGAACGACCGGGTAAGGAAGGAAAGCGCGGCGCCAGTCTTAAAGATGAGGCCGAGGCAGCCAAACCAGCTGCAAATTCAACGCTATTTGATTTCCTGACCACAAAGCTACCCTCAACGGATGCAACAACTACCGAAACATCGGAAGAATCAGCAGGAAAAACTACATCAACAACTGCCGACAAACCGATAGTCAAGCAATACGAAAAAGATAGTAGAATGGCCGCTAACAATTTCACCGAAAGCAAATCCCTAAGTTTGGGTGAACGTTCGCGGTTTGAGAACAATGTTTCCAGCAGTTTTGCTGCTAATCGTGGTGGACATTCGGGTCGATTTCAACGTGGCGGTGGCGGTGGTGGGTCACGCGGACGATACGGGCGCGACGAGCGTCCGTCTCGTGGTGGAGGCAACAGCTACAATGAACGGTCTGCTGCTGGTTACAGTTACCATGAACGTGGTGGTGGCCATGGCGGAAGTGGTGGTCATGGCGGTAGTAGTGGTGGTCATGGCGGTAGTGGTGTTGGTCATGGCGGTAGTGGTGGTGGTCATAGCGTTAGTGGTAGTGGTGGTCATGGCAACATGCGCAAGCAGGACATTAATTTACGTGCAGCGGATCAAACTTATGGCAAGAGCACTAACCGCAATGGCCACGACGCTCAAGCTTCCAATAAGCCTGCTGCTGTCTCCGAGGTAAAGCAAGAGACTGTTTCGAGCAAAGAGCAGGCCAACAATCGCCGAAGCCACGAACGCCAAACCAATCGAAATGCAAATGCTCGAGCCGAAAATGGAGCTGTCAGCAACAGCAACAATTACATCAACAACAACAGCAATAATAACAGTAACAACAACAACAGCAACAATAATCGACGTCGTCAACAACAAACAAGTGGTGCTGCACCATCGGGTGGAGGTGTGGCTGCTGCTGTCCCACCTGGCAAGTCGAACACTAATACGGATGAATTTAATAATCGCTTAAATAAAGTCGTCACCGAAACCAGTAATTTGAAGGTGAGCGCTCCGAAACGTGAACGTGAACATAGGCGAGGCGGCAAGCAGAGCTCTGGCCAATCCACTAGGCAGCCAGTTGAATCCCCGGCAACAACAACAACTACTACGACGGTGTCCGTAAAAAAGTCAACGGAGAAACATCTGCCAGCAGCTACAAAGCGACCGCAAAAATCCCAGCCGGTCAAATCTCGACAGCAATCGAACCCGAATTGTACTCAATTGCCAAACGGATACACCTATGATCCGAGCAAAATCATGGGTTTTCAGAGCAAGGAGACCAATGAGTTCGCTATGAGTTTGCTTAAGAGCCAGGGCTTGGCTGTGGCGCCTACAGGCAATCATCCACCTGTCCAGGCACCAACTCCGGCGCCGGCATCTATTAAACCCACAAGGAACATGTATTCTGCTGCACAACCAGTTACTGTTTCCCACGTGGCGCTCAAGCCACAGCCAGCTGTATTACAACCACCGCCGCAGGATTTTGGCCAGGTGCCTGATGATTCGTGGATGTGGAAGAGTACGGATTTATGCATGGCCAAGTATTGGGATGATGGACAGGTAATTAGTAAAATATTTTCAAAACTAAAAATTATAAATATATTTTTCATATTTTTTATAGTACTATGAAGCTGAAATAACAGCCGTCTCGGAAAATACTTGCGTGGTGTTTTTCCTCGGCTATGGTAATCACGAAGAAGTATTAAAATCGGACATATTGCCAATAACGGACGAGCAAAACAGACCACTGAGCAACATGTCCCAGCAGCAGTATCCACAACAACATCCCCAGCCTCGCCATCGTGGCGATCGCCAGGCTCATCATCAGCATCAGGTTTATGTGCCACCACACAAACGAGAATAAAAAGAAAACGATGCATATGTAGAGGGAACTTATTTATGTATGCCAGTCGAGCCGACAGAATTGAAATTAAATTAAATGTGTCGAATAAATATAATTATAAACACTTTTTTACATTTACATTGGTGTGTAAACAATGAACATACATTTGTATTTTCAAGCTAGAACAGTATTGAATTAAAAGCTTAAACACTAAGCATTAAATATTTATGAATCTAACGGAAAATTATTAATTTTAAATTAAATTATTCCCGATCGCGTTAAAAAATAAAAATTCCAGATTGTCTCGGTTTTTTAAACAAAATATCTTATAAATTACTCTTAGATTAATTATCGTTTATTCGTTTTTTTTAATTTGAGGGAAGAAATAAATATATTTATTTTAACGCAATACTTGTCCAGCGATGCCAATTTAGATATTTTAGGTGTAGCTTTAAAAAACTTTAAATACACGCAGTTTTGGTTGTTCACATACAAACAACATATTCTTAATAATTTATATTAGTAATATAAGTGCTACAGACATTTTACTAACTGCATGCATACAAATCTCAATATTAAATAAAAATATCAAATATTTTACCTCTAAAATAAAATACCAATAGGTCAAAGCTGAACACCTTAGATAGTTTGGTGTTTCTCGTATTGTAATCGATATATCGCCTGCCAATATTATCGGGGAACAAATGTGAAGCTGGTCACACTGTCAGCACGTGTTCAGGAGCCAAAGAGGTGGAGAGCATCTTGTGTTTTGAAATTAAATATAATAAAATGGTTAAAGTAAAGCTGGAACCGACTGGAGATGCTGATGATTCAATTACCATCAGCGGATCTGTCACCGTAAAAGAGGAGGAGTCCTATGACGACAAATTGTTGTTTATAAACGCTATAGCCAAGCCAATGGCTGGCAAGAAACTTGCCAAAAAATGTTACAAACTGGTGAAGAAAGCAATGAAACATAAAACATATTTGCGCAATGGTCTTAAGGATGTACAAACGCGGCTGCGCAAGGGCGAAACTGGGTAAGAACCATACTAGCAATATGCGACTGCCTTAATTAATATACGTTGTCTTTGTAATTCAATCTCACAGCATTTGCATCTTTGCCGGAGATGTGACTCCTGTGGACATCATGTGCCATCTGCCCGCCGTTTGCGAGGAGAAGGGCATACCCTACACCTACACGCCAAGCCGTGCGGATCTGGGCGCTGCAATGGGTGTTAAGCGGGGCACAGTTGCTTTGCTTATTCGTCAGAACGAAGACTATAAGGATCTGTACGATGAGGTCAAAGAAGAACTATCTAACTTAAATGTTCCAATCTGAGTTACAACTTTAATTTTGTATTCTATTTAAGAATTTCTATAGATAAGGTCACATCGTTTTGAAAATAGCATAAACCTACAAATTTTTATAAGTAGGCTGAACTTTTTAATCCCACATCCATGTGTACAAACAGATATACAAAAAATATATATAAGTGCATAGTTAATGTGTACAAATTATTTTTGTAATATATGGGTATTTTCTATGATTTTCAGATTTTTTCTTCAATTCGAGTGATATACTTGATTCCTCTGTAAGTATATACAATGCAATTCATAGACTATATGCAGTTCTTGAAAACGAACGTATAATATTATGGCATTATTTTGAGCTACGCTTTCGGTATCAGGTTACCCACAGCTGTAAAGAAAACTATGACAAGTTTAAGTCTCCAAGTCAGAGTGTACTGCAATATTCTTCATTGCTACATTCAATTTAAGTCATCATAAACACTGAAGAGGAGACGCCGTAATTATGAATGGAACCTGCTGATTGATTTAAAATTCATATAGCCGTCGCAAAGGAAAGATGTACACGGTTTCTTTTTTTGTGTCCCTTTGGGATTTTTTAAAACATTTTTTTATACGTATGTATTTATATAAATGGATTTACACAGGTTTTAATTATGTGTAGTCTAGATGTTTGTGTATGTATGTGTGTGAGTGTATGTGAGTTTTGAAATCAGCATTCAAAGATATTTGTGCTTAATAAAATGTGTTGTTAAGACAAACTGACATACATATAACTATATTTTTTTTCAATTTTTACTGTTATTTAATATTAGATACATATATATTTCCTAGTTTAATTTTGTTATAATATAAATGATGATTAGATTTTATAAATAATTACATTCATGCATACTTATTCATATGCATTCAAGTCGCTGGCCAAATACATACATACTATCAAAGATTAAACTCGTGGAAAACACTGAGAAGGGGGAATAGAAATAATAAAATAAAATACCCACTGGCCTAAGCTAATCGGTGTCTCAATCGGTATATCGAATGAATCCAGCAGGGAGCATTTAAAATACTTATCCAGTTCCTACATCCACAGTAAGCAACAAATAAGAAACACCAAGTAAAGCATTTAAAGCTTTAGCGCTTTTACATATATGATTAAAGTTGATTTATGTGTGGGGTATGTGTATGTGTGTGTATGTGAAAGTACATACATACATACATAGAATAAATATCCCATAATAGCCATTATATATTTAAAAGTACAATTAAGAAGCATTATATTTTGTACGATATAAGTACGTAAATAAATTAAAGATTTGAATAAAGACAATTAATAATGTATTTGAGTACATGGTAAATTTTCAGTTTCTAATTTTTCGAATGATCGTCTGCTGTACAAAACTCAAGGTACTATTATATATATATGTATGTATTTTTAACTCAAGCGCACTTAGGCCAAACTGAACATTCTCGTAGCATTTGAGCTACGACTAATAGAATGATTATAAAATACAAACTTTTTTGAGTTGCCTTAAAAACTAGCTAATTGTTGTTGTTATTTTTTTCATTTTCTTTTCAATTTTTTTTTTGTATTTTTTTTGTTTTCTTTTTGTATGTTTTTATTTTATAAGTTATTATTTACTTTCAGTTTCAAGAGATGGGTGCTCAGAGCGACCCTGCTACATACGACATGACAGCGCCAGGGGCGTGCGTGTGTGTGTGGGTGGAGGGAGAGAGGGGGAGGGGGCGGGGCGGAACGGCCTGCTGCGGCATTTGTAACTACTAAACATATGCATATAATATATATAATAATTGTAATAATAATTAAATCTACAAATTTAAATTAAGTGCGATTACAAAAAGCAAAACGGGAGAGCTAAAATTAACAAGCAATTATTTTTTTTGTTTTGTTTTTTTTTTGTAGTGTTTTTTTTAGTGTTTTTTTTTCATTTCTAATTTTGCAATTTTTTTTTGTTTTTGAATTTGCGCCTTTTTTTTCTCGAAGACCCTAAAAGACTTTGATGCCACGAGCAGCAGGCGTGGGTCGTCGCTGGCGCATTGAACGCTGCCATGTGGTCATAGGCTCATTGAAAGTAGTTGTAAAAACCAGTGGTGGCCTGTCCCAATTCACGTATGGCCGCAAATGGATCCTTTTCCATGTCATTGTTTGGCTGGGAAGATTTTGATGATGGATGCAACTGTCGGGCCGCATTCATTGCTGACTGTTGTTGTTGCTGCTGCTGCTGCTGCTGCTGTTGTTGTTGCTGCTGATGTGCAACGGCTGCTTGCGGTCCCTGGCTGAGTACGGCCGCATATGTGGTGGCAGCTGAAGACTGCTGGTGTTGATGCTGGTGTTGGTGCTGATGATTGACGGTGTCCGCAGCGACGGACTGTGCCGATTGATTTGGCACCGCCGCAAACAAGTCCAAATCATGTCCGCCCTTCAGCGCGTTATAGTTATTGTAGAGCAGACCGTGGCCATGATCCGATTTGTTTGAATGCTCGGCGACAACATTATTGGCTTGGAACAGGGCCTCAATGAGATTGGTACCGGGATCCAGGCCGGCAAACAGACTGTGCATATTATTGTAATTGTTGCCCCCATTGCCGGTCATTGGCTGGCGGCGATAAAGCGGCACCGAATTATTGAGAAGTCCGTTGCTGTTGTGGCCAACATTGCTATGGCTATTGTTGAAGTTGCTGTTGTTGTTGTACGGCTTTTCGTTATGCAAAGCATTATTGGCTACAGAAACATCAAGACGACAAGTGTTAATATAAGAATAAATATCTTGTTTTTGTGGTATATAATTGCAGCTGACAGAACAAAACTTACCAGCGGCCATAAAGCTGGCAATGCCAACGCCATTATTGCCCCCTCCTGCCGGATGGATAGCTGCTCCAGATAACGGTCCAGCCATATGATTGCTATACATGGCTTGCGGCGGCTGTAGCGGAACATGGTTAGGTGCATGCTTGGCCAGAGACAAGGGCGCTTGCTGTTGGGCTGCTTGCTGGCCTTGCATCATGTTGAAGAGGCGACTCTGTTGTTGTTGTTGTTGTTGCTGCTGCTGTTGTTGTTGTTGCTGCTGCTGCTGCTGTTGTTGCTGCTGCTGTTGTTGCTGCTGTTGTTGATGCTGCTGTTGTTGTTGCTGATGCTGCTGCTGTTGTTGTTGATGCTGTATATCGGCGCCATTTATCATGCCATTGGAGAGTTGTGGCATGCCTCCTGCAACACCTGCCGCTGCCGTTACACCCACCATGCCGAGCACATCACGTAGAATGGGTTGCGCTATTTCATTGGCTCCATTCATAATCGAATTGAAGACCAGATCGATTTGCTGATTGAAGTTTTCCAACGGTGGCGATGCATCCACTGGCTGTTGCTGTTGATTCTGCGCCTGTGCCGGATACATCATGGGATATTGTGGCCGCTGTGGCTGTGGTCCCATTGCCATCGCATGCGGATTGGACAGCATCTGTCCTGGTCCTGCCGGCGGCGGCGGCGGTTTGTGTCCCTGCGGATGATGCTGTGGCTGGTGACCCTGCTGCTGTGGCAACGATGCCATCACCTGCCTCAACAGGTCACCGAACTTGTTGGCCGCCTCCTGACCCACGGACTCGAGCAGTTTCAGATACCACTTATATTGTTCCTCCTTTGAATTGAAGGCCATCTCGTAGATACTCATATTGGGCGGCAGCAATTCGTGCGCCGATGGAAAGCGCAAAGCGCTTGGCGACGGTTGCTTCCCGGCCGTATACATGTAGGGAGCAGGTGGAGGCTGCTGTGGCGGCACCGCCGGCTTATCGTAGTTGGGGTAACCGGGTCCCGCTCCATTATGCCGCAAATACGGTGGTGGACCGTTTTCCATGGGACTCATCGGACCATTGGGTACACTGCTGCCACGCTGAACGGGCATCTGTGGCTGGCCATACATATGGTGTTGCGGAGGAAGGGGCTGCGGCTGAGGAGGTGGCGCCTGGCCATGGTTGTACAGCGTCTTCTTAGCCAGGTAGCCCAATTCACTGGGATTCCGTAGCAATTGTGCGGCACTCGTTGCGTTGCCTGCAGCCGGTGGTACGCTGCCTCCTCGAAGTGTCTGCGTGTAAATAAATAAATACGATATTAATAAAAATGAAAACATTTGCACAAATGCTTAATTGCTTTCTCTTATCATAGATTAAAAGTTATCAAGTTATCAGTTAATACCAATATAGCCCTATCGATAAAAAAGTAGCTTTAAGATGGACTTAACTATTCCTGGTAATAGACTATAAAGTAAATAGATATAAATAATATACATATATACATACAATTGATAATATATATGTATACAATAGACTAATATATAAATATATTTTAAAGACTCTTTTTAATCTACAAAATGTAAAACAAATCCAGAGATCAATATTTGCCTAACTTAAATGTACATTTAATCTTCGCTTAGTTTTTGCTGCAGCAAAAACGCTGTGGCAAGCATTATGCAACAACAATTATTAATAATAAAATAGTGATAATTTGATAAATTCAGGCACTTACTGGTGGTGGCAGTGGTCCTGGACCGCGACCGGGCGCATTTGGTGGCTGTTGCTGTGGCGGTTGCTTGTTTGGGGGCAGGACGCTCCAGGGATTTGTCTGTGGCGGTGGGCCCCAGAGACTGGCATTGGGATTCTGTTGCTGCTGTGCCTGTTGCGGAGTGACGGGTGGCCGCCAGTGCTGCATAGCTGGATACTGGCCATAAGGTGGCGGCGGCGGTCCACCTCCAACACCCGGCTGAGACTGACGCAAATGCGGGCCTGGCGGCGGCCCATTTGGTGGCGGTCCACGCATTCCCATATGACCACGCAGATGAGCAGCCGCTCCCTGACCAGGTCCAGGCGATGGCCCATTGGGTGTCTTGCCACCGGCAGCCACAGCGGCAGCCATCATGGCAGCCATGTGGGTGGAGTACATATGCGACAGCTGCTGATTAGCCATGGCGGCGGCCATCTGATTCATCTGATGAGCGGCAACGGGTCCGGGACCCATGCCAGCAGTTGCAGCATAGTGTGCCGCCTGACTACCGGGTGGTACGTGTGGTGGTACATTTAGGTAGAGGGCCGCTTGTTCGCGCAAATACGCCTCCGGCTGGAGGGAACGCGGCACGAATTCAGGTGCCAGCGGATTGAGCACATAGCCCCGCTTCATCTCGACGCCATCGAGTTGCGAACGGAGATTAGACCAGGTGAGACCAAAGAGTGATTTGTGCTCATCGCATATTTCAATAAAACGTTCCCAGACCTTGCGGCAACGGCCAATCGAGCACAGAGCAACCGGATCACCGACGACAGCAACCAGAGATTGTGCACGTGTAATTGCCGTATTTAAGAGTTTCGAATTGCTGAGAAATCCATAATCCGTGTCCGTATCACCAGCATTGGCAGCGCTGGCGATGGCAGCAGCTGTTCCTCCCGTACCCGATCCGCTACCGCCCTGGGGCAAACAGGTGCGCCTAGTGCGCACAGTAGACAGGAAGACGGCACGGAACTGCTTGCCTTGCACATTGAGCACACGCTCCACGGAGATGCCGCCCATGCGACGCTTCCGCAACTCGGAACGGATGCGAAACACTTGATCGGCATAGGGTGTCATTATGCCAATGCTCGTATCGTTCAATTTGCCCCATGCACTGGGCCAACGCTTCCGCAGCTCGGAGACACGTTCGACCACCTCGTAGACCTCGGCATTGTTGTAGAATGCCGTCGAATTCTTGTCCTGCACATCCTCGCCGCGTGTCGTAAAGAACGTCAGCGGATAAAAGCGATCGTGGCGCGGCTGTTTCCCCGATGCGACCAGCTTCTGCTCGTAGAAGAGCTCCGAAGTGAAGCGTATGATGGCCTCGTGTGCCCGATAGTTTTCGCACAGCAGAATTTTACAGGGAAAATTCGATGGATAGTGATCGTAGAGACGCTCCAGCAGCGATATATGCAACTTGCGCTCCTTGGCAAACGCAGAGAAGAGTTCGGGACTCATTTGCATATGGTCACCGGCGAGCACAATGCGTGTCGCATCATTGGCCAGCGCCAGCGGCATTATCGCCTCACATTCCATTGCCTGTGCGGCCTCGTCGAGGAAGATGTGTGTGAATAGGCCCTTGGGCAGACCAAGCGTGGCCAGCTCCATGCTGATGCTCAGTGTGACGACAATGATGCGGTGTCGCATTATATCCTCAACGCTGGGACGACGAAAATTGCCAACGCCATCTGTTATGCAATATTTTTGCACAACACCGTTGACGGTGGCCGACCAACGTTTGTGGTAATAGACACGCAGTGGCGTCGCCTCCTCGAGACCTTCCTCGACCCACGGATGCAGATACTCCTTGATATAGAGATCTGCCGCCGAATTGGAATGCGTGCATATGAGTATCTTGGCCTCCGGCTGAGCCAGCAGCTGTTTAATCGCCTGCGCCAACGTATATGTTTTGCCCGTGCCAAATGGCCCGATCAGCAGAATTGGGGGCAACTTAATGCTCAGTGCCGTGGTGATAGCATTGACGGCCTCGCGCTGCTTGGCATTCAGCTTGGGCTCGCAGGAGTCGGCCCATTGCTTCTTGGGTGTCCAGGGTATAGCCGGTTCCAGTTCGGTGGCCGGAAATATTAAACGAAAATCGGTTATCTTATCAACGGCATTGTGCCACTCACAGTAGGGCATGCGATTCAACTGGAACTGAATGTCCACATCCAACTCGGTGTCCGCTTGCAACGACATTGCTTCCACGCACTTGGAAGATAGCTTTAGATAAATAACATTTTTGCCTTTATCTTCAATGAGGGCCTCAAACACAGCACGATCCGATTTATCGGATTTATCCAATTTATCAGGTTTACTCGCTCCCGCCTCTTCGGGTGCTGAAATGTAGACGCTGCTGCAATTGGATAGAATTAGACGACCCGGCGATGTATCCTCCGAAATGTCTTTGCCCAGTCGCATCAGTGCGAACAGTTCACCCGCCAGCGAATACTTGGCCGTGCTTGTCGCCATGCCCGCTGGAGTTAAAATATAATTGGAGGCCACCGTCAACTTGGTGCGCACATTAAATCGGGCTATCTGCTCGTATCGAGCAATCTCCTCGACGTAGAGCAGCTCGTGGATGCGCGAACGATAGTTGTTCTGAGTCAGTCGTTTCTCCACAATCGTGGACTGTGTTAACGTGAACGTGGCAGCCCGTGGACACGGATACCTCTCCAACAGCTCCCTTTCATGCTGCAAATCGCTGAGATAGGCTTCCGTTTTGAGATGCGTACCAATTGTGGTCTCAAAGCGTGTTAATTGCGTATTCGCCACATCCCATCGTGTGGCCGAGCT
This sequence comes from Drosophila melanosoma, assembly GCA_035042045.1. Taxonomy (NCBI): domain Eukaryota; kingdom Metazoa; phylum Arthropoda; class Insecta; order Diptera; family Drosophilidae; genus Drosophila; species Drosophila melanosoma. The sequence goes on along the minus strand of JAWNLY010000100.1, from coordinate 2,392,863 downwards.
GTTGATAATGTCGCGCTTGATCTCCTCGATCTTTTCGGCATCACTAACGGGCAGCACATCGACGCACAGATGTCGCACCAGCAGCGGCTCCTGGCCAAGATCAAAGCAGATCGACTGACGAAACGTGCCGTAAATTTCTGTATGAAATTCGATAGTGATCTCGTGTGTGTGAACAATTTTCGGCGGTGTGGCGGCGGTTTGCCCATCCTGACCATCCTGCGCTGAGGCTTCGGGCAATGTGGCTGTTGTCACCGCACCACTTGTGGTCACCCACTCCTGATCAGACTTTAGTTCTACATTGGTGGCCTCCGTCTCGGCTCCTGCAGCTGTTGCTGTTGCATTGCCCAGCTTGATGAATTTCAACGCAAAATGATTGCGATGCGCATCCTGCAGCAAGGCGACCGCTTTCAGAGGTCGCGATGTCTCTAGCTGAAAGAGCCATTCCCGCTTTGAAGTCTTCGAACTGATGCTCGTTACCAATTGTTGCTCACATTTCGCTTCCACATCCGCAACTCTTTCGCACATTATACGCTCTGGGGCTGTTGCCTGAATCCAACGTTCGAGCACCTGTTCCGTGTACGATTTGCCATACAATTCCTTCTCGCAGGCTTTTTGCACACGCATTCGCCGATACTCGAAGCGTTCCTTCCACTCGTTCAGCTCCTCGAGGCCATGCGCCTCCACACACTGTGCCCCATAATGGCAGGTGTGCGCCTCCGCGAATGTCTCGCACACACTGTACGTGTCCAGCGTATAGCCACGAGGAGGTGGACGCCACTTCCAATCACGACCTAATAATATTTAAATTAATTTTTTTTGTAAATATACATTGAAATTTGTCTACCTTCATCGCTCATTATCACTTTCTGGTGGCTTTCAGTCTGACAATGTTGCCTTAGCTCGTTGCGCGTTTGAAAGTTGATGGCGCAATAGCTGCACGTTATTGTTGTCGCATGTGCTGCTGCTGCTCCTTGATCCGACTCGAATCCAAGTTCCACTGGTGAATGCTTAACGCCAGTCAGCTTAATCGCCGACAGCAGCTCAATATTCTTTGCACTCGAGCTGGACATGGTGCTGCTACTGCCTGTGCTGCTGCTGCTACTACTAAAGCTACCGCTGCCATTCTGCTGCAGTTGCTGCTGCTGTTGTTGCTGATGCTGCTGATGATGTTGTTGGTGTTGTTGCTCACGTTTCTTAAGGCCCTTATTGCTGAGTAGCTTGCTATACTTGTCCAGTGGCAGATTGTTGGTTGCCCAATGATCCAGTTTGGTATCCAATATGGCCATCTCATCCTCGAGCCGGGCATGCGGTATCTTTTGCGTTGGCAACTTGTTGTGTCCGTTCATAATCATTTGAATGATGGACTTGTATCGCTCCAGCGTCTTCGATATGTCCGAAAATATTTGTTGGCCACTTAACTCGTTGATCCATTTGATCAGAAAGTGCTCCGCATCCTGTATGCATACAGAAATATTAGCAAATTAGAATTAGTTGTTTATTGTTTTTATCGCAAGCGTAACTCACCGAATACTTGTGCAGCTTGAAGAGCGCGTGGACCAGCCAGCGACGTGCTCGGGACACGCTGGCCAAGCACTCAGTTGGCTCGGCCAGCAATGTGAGCACTTTGTGGGCATCCGCTAAGCAGTCCTCGTATCTGCCAAGCTCCAGCAGGCACTCGCAACGCCCGAGCAGGCAGGCGATTTGCTGATCCTTTTGGCCGCGCAACGTTCCATTTGCCTGCGCCCCCTGTTGAGGCTGTGGAGTTGCACTGGAGGCGAGTATTTGATCGTAGAGCGCCACAGCGCGTGCCCAGCTCCGTCGTCGCACCATGTCGTGTGCCTGCATCTCCTTTTCGGCTGCCATTTGTAGCGGCCCCTTAACGACTTCGTTGGCTTTAGTTGTTGACTGATTTTGTTGTCCAGCTGGCTGTTCTCCGTCTGGCTGAGTGCTCGTCCCGTTATATTAAGATATAATTCCAGTAATATTATGAATAGTTAGTTGGGTACTTCCTTAAGTTACAATTTACAATTATAGAACAGTTACTGTTTACTGCAATTAGAAGAAATGCAAGAGAAATTAAAAGAGTTGACCTAAAATTCCATGTGCCGAGCTGAAACCCGCCTGGGGAGGCTTCTGTGATCTTGTGAACCGACCAGCCTTTAACTGAAAGATAATAATTATCTCATAAAAAGGCTTTATGAGATAATCTATTCATGATAGTTAAGCTGTTCTTTAGTCGATCGATATATATATATATATGTCGTTTTGCAGTTGGCTTCTTCTGCGGAATCCACGCGATGATCCTTATTTCATTTTCTTAACCCGTATAGAAAATTAGAAATGTTATTCCGTACAAGCGGCGGGAAGTTATCAAATACATTAAATGGTTATGTATGTATTCAGGACATGTACATACAGTATATATTTATAGAGACTTCTGTTCATACAGTGATACACCCTCATTATAACCGAAAAGCAGTATTCGCAAAATTTCCATTGTATTTGTTTTATTTATAAGCAGCGGCACAGCGGCTAAAACTGTTGTTTTTTTTTTCAGATTATTTACACAAAAGTCGCACAGACTGCTTTCTGTTAACTTAAATGCGTAAGGCCAATAAATGATTATGGGGTGAGGAGTGAGGGGAACGGAGGGTATTACATTTTTTTTGTTCTTATTTATTATTTTATTTTGTATTATTGTATTCTTTTCTTTAGGTAGATTTACATTTACATTTATTTAAGTCAAGTTGCTCTTCTGCTAATTTTAATAGCCTGCAGCGAACGGCTGTTTTCCATTTGTGCTGCATTCGCATATTGTTGCTGTACATCAATTATAATTTAATTTTCCCATTTTGTTTTCGCACAATAAATTAAGTTTTTCTTTTTAGATTTTTCGCCTTTTTGGTTCTGCAACAGTAGACGACGACGGTGTTGAACACAAAACGAAATGTCAAATTAGCACCGAGTGCTTTTTGATACGGCCATACGCAATGATGTTGCCATATAAATGTGCATTGTACATATGTATAATGTATATATACACAGGTATACACACACATATAATCATATATATGTTAATTAATTTCTTGTTTGTTGTAAGGTAATGCACATGGGTCGGCATTTGTGCGCTTTTTGCCAATATAAGATTACAACATTTTTCGCAAACCAAACGAATATGCCAACAGAAAAATGCAAAAGGCGCAGCAGCTGTCATTCGACAAGGGGAGAGGTGAGTATATATACATTTTTGCTGCTTTCAGAATGGTCCACAAGCACTTTGTAGTTACCTTTGCACTAACTGTTAATAATTCTACACTAATGTCTAATTTAATTTTACATGGTTAAGCACAAACTATGATAGAAAATGCACATCTCACGTCGAAAAATGTTAAAAATAAGCTATGTATGTACTAGTGTTGGATCGTTTATGACTGACTTTACACAGTTTTTATCAACACTGAATACTGTGGTGGTCTGTCGACTAAGAACAGTTGTCAAGATAAAAATCGGACTATCGAATCGAAAATATCTAGTTGATACGTATTTTTAGTCAATTATATATATATGTTATACTAGAATTCAAATTATTAAAAAATAAAAAAAATTATAAATTTGATTTAACGGAAGCAGCCCTGACTTAATCTTTTGTGACTTTACATTTGCGAACATAGAACGAAATATTGGCGCGAAATCCTTTATGGATTTAAATGGGTTTTGCAATATTGATTATTACATTTTTCATAGCTTACAAAATAAGAGAAATTTGCAATTTGATATTGTTTATTTTAATTGTGTACATGATAAAAATGGTATTGGCAGATTAAAGATTTATGACTTATTAAGCTAAACATACAAGAGATACAAAAAGTTACACACAAAAAATAAATACATTCTTAAAACACAACTAAAAGAAATTTTTGGCAAATTTTATTAGATCAATGGCCAATTTTAATTCCTTTACACCACGAACACCCAGCGATTCCAAATCATCAAAAGTCATCTGAATGAGCACCTGCAAGTCAATTTCTTGACGTGTAAATAATTCGGTCAAATGACCATTTCCAGTGCGGCTAAGCAGCGAACTGACTCGAGGACTAAGTGAAGGATGATTAACGGGAGAAGCACGCTTAAATTCCCGTTTTATGCGAGGGTGTGCAAAACTTTCATTCTCCTTTTTTATGGTTTGGCAGCATGATTTTGGCGTGACATTTTGAGACACTGTGCTCTGAGCGCATGGCGAAAAAACGGAACGCAGACGTTTAAAATCCTCAGAATAATTTTTTGTACTTTTTGAATGATGTGTGCTTGTCTGTGATAATTTGGGCACCTTTAATAGACTAGGTTTTAGACCCTGAAAATTATTATTTAGCGGTGTTGGTGTGGCAGGCGACAGCACATTATCAAAGTTGAAGACACGCGTTGTGAGAGGGGTTATGGGCGTCAGTGGAGATCGGGGATCTGTGTGAGCAGAGCAATTTCAGCTACCATTATTTATTTATTTTTTTATTATTTATGTTTTATTTACCTCTCCAAGCACGGTTGTAGCGTTCCATTTCTGTTTATTTAAATTATCTTATTTTCAGCCAGCAGAAAATCTGTTCTTTTAAAAAAGTTTAACTGTAAATTACACATATAAACGCACACACACACGCACTCAGCATAACAGATGTCGCCTTTTTTTTGCTAGTTGGCAGCACCGTCGATAATTGTGTGTTATTTAAAAGCCTTGTTTACTTGATCGATATTGCGCTTCGTTCGAATGCATACAATAAAATTATTTCATTTCAATATCAATCAGTTTTATAAAAAAACGATGCTCCATAGTGTGATACTACTTTTTAAGTTATATTGAATAGGGCCACAAAAGTTCAAATGTCAAACACGGGTTTTTATTATATTGAATAATTTATACCATATATTATATGATATATTATATATATATTATATTATATATATGAGTTCATTTGTCGGTCAGACTTATACTTCTATTTTAAATTAGACATACAAATTAAAAGAATTTTGAACTGTGTTTTGAAATTGGCAATTTTGCATTATTAAATGATGTTAAAATTTTATTACAGTTCAATAAACTCAAAACAAAACAACATACGTAGACAGGTACTCTGATTAATATTGAGGACTTGCAGGTATTTAGCGCCTAATTATAACAAGTTTAGCAAGTTTATTTTATTGTTGTGTTTATTTTCTTTCTGTTTTCTGTTCTTATTAGATACTGCGCATAAAAGTTAATTTTACAGCCATTGTCGTAAAAAGAAAGTACGAAAAAAATTAAGAATATATTAAATTTGTCATTATTTTTTATTTGTTTTATGCAGCATTTTGAATTGTTTAAAAAATAATATTAATTCTATAATAATAATTCTAAAATATAAGCAATTTACATAAAATTCTGAAAAATGCGCAGAAAATATTAGCAATATTTAATGTTTATTTAAAGTCAGAAAAAATTAAAAAATGCAATATAAAAATTAGTTTAATTTGGCAGGCAATGATGATTTTCTTATGTAGATAACAAAATTGTATTTTCTCTTAAAAGAGGTACCAAAAAATGAATTGTTTTGTGGAAAAAAGTATTTATAAAAATACTTTAAAAATTAATATGTTGTGTAAATTAAATTATTTAATTAGTTGCGGTTTGGAACAGGTAAGACACATTTTCTGACAGAAATTTTATTTGCCTTCTAATCTGTAAAGCTAAAAATTCGACTATTGAACTTTTAAACTGAACAGGTTATAGATTGTTTTCAGCTTTTGGAGGAAGACATAGGCGTGACAATATTATGTTCCTTTAGTTATTAGTTTCTTTAATATGATCAACATAATCAAACAAATAAAATTTCACCAACTGCTTAACCTGTTTTACCTTGTAGCTTTTTTAAATTTCTTATTCATCTGCTTCATCTGTGAAGTTCGTTAATTTGATGAAAATACATACATCTTCATTTGCCTTGTGTTCATATTTATTGTTATTGGTTCAGTCACATCCACAATAGAATTGTGCTTTTGATGTTGTATGTATATGTGTGTGTGTGTGTACATCAGCATCAGTCAACTAGTCGGGCTATTAACGATTGCAAACTCAAGCTTCGCTTTTATTGTTGCCGGCTTTTGCAGTGACACAAAAAAAAAAACAGCTGTGTCTGCACTCAGCGTAGCCAGCTGCTTTGTGTTTATATTTGTTTGGTCGAGCACATGCGCAGAGCGCACAGCACGAAGCTTCTATATTAGCTTATAAGCTTCGGCTACAAACGGGGCGCTTATAAAATTGTGGTTTGGCGCTTGTCGTTTCAGTCGTCTAACGGAGTTCGAACTAGATGGGCAGAAAAGTTCTGGCGAGCTTTTGCCAACTGAGCTGCAGTCGTTTATTGTAACGTCGTTGTTTAAATAATTTTTTGGCGAAAATTTAACTCGTTCTTACTACAGCCGCATCAAGCAATTGTAAAAGTCGTGAAGAAGAAGTGCGTTTCAAAAGTGTTGTACGGAAAAAAAAATTATAATTATAAAGCATTCGTGCTGTTCTGTTATGCTAAAGTGCACAAAAAAATTCCATTAAAAGTCAATGATTAAAAACAATTTCAAAATCAACAGGCCAACTGCCATTGATTAACCAACCATTCTAAAAGTTTTCCTGTGCTGTGTGTTCTCAGACACGAAAAAAGGCAGTGAAGTGTTAAAAACAACAACAATAATAACAAAAACAAAGCAAAAACAAACAAAGACATACATACGTATGTATGGATGTATGTGTGTACATACATATGTACATACTTTGTAGTACTTGCGAAACACTTTGCTACGCCTGAACAAAAGAATTGAGGTAAGTTTTTCTGTGTTGGCTTTATTTATTAATTTTGTTCTTGCTCATGCAAATCAAATTAAGCAATTAAGCCCAAAAAAAAACAGTAAATATTGTTTCTTGTGATTATGATATTTTTTTCAAACTTTAATTAATTCGATTTCGTCAATTCAACGTCTCAATTCAAGCGTTTGCAAATTTTGACGGGCGCAACAAAAAATCTGACCAATTCCTTGTTTACTTGGACTTCGTCTAATTAGTCGTTATTTTCTTTTTGGAAACTGTGATAAAGTTAATCACAACAAAAATAAAATAATTTAATATCGCCGACGCGGGAAATCAAATGAAAATTAAAAAAAGTTTTTTAATTTCTATATACATGCAACAAAAACTGTGCATTGACTCTCAAGTCATAAAATTAATTGAACAACAAAAAAAAAAAAAGAGAAAAATAACAGAAAAAAAACAACTACAACGCAAAAGCAGCTGCGATTTGATTTTATTTAGGCCTTCAAACGATATACAATGGAACGTAGCCACAGCTCGTTCTTAGTTCAAGGAAAAATCTGAGAGAAGTCTGAAAATACTGGCAAATTTGCATGTACTTACTAATACTTATTTACATAGCACACAGTGCTCAATGTATGTATATGTACAAGTTAATAGAAAATATTTTTGGGTGTGACAAAGATTAAACACCCACGCAGATTAGTTACGCCAATTAATAGTCTGTTATTCGACTAAGATATTCCTGGAATTCTCATTAATGGCCAGATAAATTTTAGCTAGTGTCATAACCATTCAGATAATTGCGCATCGAGATATAAATTTTGGTTTATTGTACTATAAATTATGTTCATACCTTAGCGCATCGTTCCATTCAAGTAGAGTATAATTATTATTTGTAATTAAATCAAAATATTCTCCACAAAAGTTTATGTTAGGAAGCTTAAATGGTATATTAAAAAATACTCGGTTAGTAGATACCCTATTAAAAGTAGTTTGTTAAATTTGTCAAATTTTACCTTTTATGCAATAATATTTTTATGTATATTTTATATAAATTAAATGGGACGTTAAATCTTAACCATTATGGCTGTATTTTAATCGTAAATTGAGTTGTATCAGTTCGCAAAACTGGTCAGCTATAGATACAATTATCCATAATGTAATAATAATGATCAAAACTAAACCAACAGTTAATACTGGTCAAAAATATATAGACTTTATGGTTGGCCGACTCATCATTTTATCTGTTTGGTACATAATTTTGCACAGTTTCATTATATCCTCATTTAGACTTTTAATGCGTTTAATGTGTTTGCTCGAATCCTTTTTGCATGTCACTTTCATTTCCGCAAGCAATAATATTTTATGCCTTGTTAAATATTTAAAGACATTTACATTATGTCAGTAAGACTAAATGACAAATCAAACACTATCTTAGACTGTGTTCATATTTAAATTATTTGATGTGTCTGTAACATTTCCGGTAGAAAAGAAACATGATAATAAAATAAAATACAAAGGGTCAGCGAGAGACTTAAATACATTTTCAAGTTGATATATATACATAGAAATTCTTCAAGAAAATATATACATATATGATTTGAATATGTATATAAGTTTGTATGTGCATTTACACTCATTAAAATGCTGTTTCCGTTGTTTCTTTGCAAAAACTAGATTGATGTTCAAGTGTGGGACTATTACAAATATATTTAGATTTTGCATTGTACTTAGAAAATGCCAGTAAGCGTGTTGCTCAACTGATAAATACCCTCTACACAGAATTCGACATTTAAATGTTGTTTGAAAATCGAGAATTTTCAGTCATTCAGATCGAGAGAGAGGACCGAAATATTTGTAAAATGAAAATATATTTACATATTTTATTACATTTCACAATTCAATCAGTTCATTATGCCCTTTTGTTTGGACACATTTTTGGTGGGTGTTAAGTACAAAACGGACGAAAATTTATGTAAAAAAGTAAGTAACGTTAAGACAAACTCAAAATAACAACCCACATTGGATATCCTGGATAATGAAGAATAGCACACAAACAAAGCAAAACTAATCGATATCCAAATACAAAAGAAATTCAAGAAATATTCTTCAGTATAAATTGATATATATATATATATATGTTGCATCTATATATATATATATAGATATTTTGGTGCTGCCTTGATTGCTGCCATGGTCAAAAGAAATGTCCAGCGGTTAGCTTTGATTGGCTCGCATAGCACGGAAGTGCAGTAAATTTTACAGGAAACTTAATGGATATTCGACAAATTGTTGGCTGATTTGCAGTTTGATTCTAATGCAGTCTCGTCCTTTGTGCAAATTTCATTCGAGTGATTCGCAACCAAGCTCATCCATCCTCTTCTGTAATGCTTGACAATTGGATTTTCTTTTGCTTTTTGATATTTGTTTGGGACACACAAAACTATTTATATTTGGCTTTATGCTTTTAATTTTATGTCATCTATTTATATATTTTATAAAGACTGCGCTCTGCTTTGTTCGCAGTGTATTTTTAAACAGGTGTGTAGATTATATAAATAAAACAAATTGTTTTAGTTGACTGACTTCCAATTCACACCGAGATATTTATTGTTAGATAATGGAAAAAGGCAACCTTCAAAATCCATATCTATATCTGTTTTTTTTTTTTATCAATGAATAGATTTTTTAAGGCAAGGGAGCTATTAAATATGACAATACTGTTTTAAGTCACATATTAAATATTGATAAATTGTGAAGCTAGTAAAAACGTAAACATTTTATAGTGTGTAATTCCCCTAGCTACTTAGTTGTCAGGTGTTTGAAAAAGCCAAAAAAAGAACAAAAGCAAAAATTTTTTAATTATATACCTGAGTGTCTACATACATATACAACCCACATGTATATATATATATATGTATATAAATCTGTGAAGAAGCAGTAGAAAATCGCCAAGTTGCTAAAAACACAAACAGCTTCAGCTATTATTTTTTTTGTTTTGTTGTTTTTGAGTTTCTGGTCGAATCAGTAAAGGTAGTTAAAAGTCAACTCTGTCCACAACAAAAACAGAGGATGAGTTCACAGCTGAGCAAAAAGCCAGACGAGTGACGAATAGCCGCACTTTTATGGACAAAGATGACAGCTCTTGTTTTCCAATTGAAATGAATGTTGATTAGCTGGAAGCAAACATACGTGAAGCGACCTTCCTCATGGCTATATAGACTTGGCAGGGAGAGTTGGCGCGATGAAGTGTCACTTATTTTGCATATATTCAAACATAAATATTGTTGAGCATTATTCAAATGAGGAATGTTTGTACTTCTTTTATGTAGTGTATAAAATATGGTGTCGATCTCTATGTTATTTTAGGTTGCTTCAGCTCATACAGTAATTTTCCTCAGCTCTTGTTCATATTTGTAAAAGTTTGCATTAATTGGATACATGCCTAATTATAAAGATGCTCATCCAATTAGCTTTCAATTTGATATTTATTTATAATTATTTAAGTCACCAGTTATTAATTAATAATGAACAATCACAATGACGGGAAAAACTTTTCAACAAATACATTTTTTATCATAATTAATTGACTTATGTGTTTATAAGATGACCATCCACATCTTATTTTTATTGAATCTCTAAGAAAGAGTTATGTTTTTGAACTCCGAAAGAATTTGTCTTATAGTCTAGCAAAGGGTTAAGATTGCTAGGATAGTAAAACAAAAAAAAAAAACACAAATACGCCGAGGGATAAATCGATAAATCTCATATATTTCTTACAAAAAATATTAAAGGTTGATTGCTGCTAGTCTTACACAAAGATTGGATTTTTACGATGATGGATTCTTGCATAAATTTACCTGCTACGCCCACACACGCGCCTATAAATTGCAACAATAATTTTAGTACAATTTTAGATGATACATTAATTTAAAGCTATTTCAAAGCTGGCGACTCCAGCAAAACAACTTTTTATACACCTGCTTTTAGATGGTATCTGAGTAATTATATGATAACAAATGCCTTAGGAGCAACTTCTGTTTATCACTAAAAAAACAATCGGTCAGTCCCGTTGCCTTTTGTTGATTCTTTTTTTATGGATAAGTACTGTGTTCTGCCATTAGAAAAATTACGGCAAGTACAGTTTTTTGCTCGCAAGCGACACTCTTTTTTTTTTTTAACACTGCTTTACTAATGTTCCCCTCGTTGCCAGTGGCAACTACACTGGGGAGCCAGCGCCATGTTGCAATTATTATTTCCGGTTCGGAGTGAAACATAAAATGAGCAGGATACAACACACACACACACACACACACATACGGTGGCAAAAAAGAAACGCGTGAAAAAAAAAAACGAAAAAAATGGGGACGGCAAAAGCCTGCCGCAAACGGCGCACAACCTCAATTCAAACCCGAAGCCATCGTCATCAGCACCGAAAAGTATTTCAGTGCATCCAACATAAGGAGCAGGAGATGGAGCAGGAGAGGCGTTTCCGCTTTTGTTTGTGCTCGACGCATAATTTGCGAGACAAACATGCAAAAATGCCAGCAGTCAAGGCACATTCAAACCCCAACGCACACACACCAACACAGACACGAACACACACACCATCACAAACACACACACACACATGCACATACTTATGCAGACATGCATTGGTGCAAAGTGGAGTTGAGGTCCCGGAGCTCATGTACGCTTCAAGACGTACAGTTTATCTTACGCTTGGGCGTCCGGCGTCGGGTCCTCTGCTGCAGCGGAAAAGCAACTGCACGGGGACCCTTGAGCTACGGCGGACGTGGATTGCACATGGCTGATTCTAGTTGTGGTGCTGCCTGCCTCCGAGTGTGAATGCTTTTTTAGGCGTTCTTTGCTTATTTATGATTATAAGTTTATGTCCGAAATGAAATTTGCCAAAAGGGGATTTCGAGTATTTTTTTTTGCTTTTGTTATTTCGGTTGCAATTTTGTTATTTGGCCACAGCAAGAACCACGGAAAACTGCAGCACAAAAACAGCATTGCAATTGAAAACTTTGCCTGGTGGTGCTGCACTGTGTCCCGGCTTAATAAGAGGTAGAAAATAGAAACTGGCTGTTTATGGCGGCAAAATATAGGTTGTTTGAATCCTCATCTTTAAAGTTGACCTGAAATTCTATTTTATTTTGTTTTATGTGAAGCTAACTTAGAGTTTAAAACTTTAAGCTAACTTTTAGTCGAAATTCGCAAACATCTGTAGAAAGCGATGTTTATATATATTTGTAGTATATATGTACTACTATATATATGCACTACTATATATATATATGTTATAAATATGTACAAGTTTTGTATATAAGAATGCCTAAGTGTAATTTCAATCAGGCCACGTGCTTTCATTAAAACTTTCAAAGTTTAATAATGTGCATGTGAGTAGAGCAAAAAAAAAAAGGAAAAAAGAATGCAACTTTTTATGCTCCATTAAATTTAATTAATTTTCATTTGTGATAAATTTTTGTCTCTTTTTTACTGTGTGTGTTTGTATGTGTATTTGTGAGATGCTGTCACAAAATGTTGTTGTTGTTGTTGGCGTCGTCTCCCCTGCAGCTGATGACAACAAGAGAAGGGTGGCTAAAAGCGATGAAAAGTTACGCTGCTCTCTCTTTCACTCTTTCATTCTTTGTGTGAGTGTATATATATGTGTGTGTGTGTGTGGGTGTGGGGGTGTCAAAAGAAAAATTAAATTTAAATAAGAAGAACTATGTAAGTACGCTGCTAAGGACTTTCGAACGCCGCTTCAAGATTGACTTTGCCATTAAAACGTCCAAACCTATCTTGGCCATCTTTAATCAATTTCCGAGTAAACAATTTCCTCATCATTTCCGCGAAGAAGAAACTTGAATCAGTCTGAATAACTACCTTAATATTTATTCAAATTGTGCCTTCGCACCGAGACAGGTAAGACTGATCTAAGCCAACTAGCAGACTATTAGCCATGGCATCAATTTTCACGAGTTCAGGTTTCAGTTTGTTTTTGGGCGCAGAGCTTTAAATGGCTTATTGACTGAATTGGGCTGTATTTAGAATTTCGATTACTAAATTTCATGGCTCCAGACCTTAAATTATATGTTGTAAATTGTAATATAATTTTACGCATCTTTTGGCAGTTTACAATTTCTATATTTGCACATATCGTTTAGTTGGTTCGGGTTGGGAGGCAGAGACCTTCCTTTATCTTATAAGCGTTTGCTGAAATAGTAAGGCTTTGATTGGTATATATACAACAACAAAAAAAAGAAATAAAGACACCCACTGCAGGATTACTAGGGGCCAATTTCCATTACGTCTGCTGCTTTTGTTTGCAGCTGTCTGAAATGTTTTATTGTTGCTGTTCTGTGTTCAACAGAAAATTAATTTGCACAGCCGTTTTTCATTTGGTTTGTTGGCCCAATGCTAACTGTTCCGTCATGGTGTTTGTGCGTACCATGCATATTTTATAAAATTGCATTGATTCTTATGTCCTGCCAACAAATAAAAGAGGGCTGTTAAAGCTGGTCATGAATTGCCATTGTAGCTTAAACTGACTTACGGCCAAATAGAATTTGGTCTCGTGGAACACAGAATTACGCTTCTTGACATGACATATTTGAACCAGCTGAGAGTAGCAGGGAGTGGAGATAAGCCCCAAATTCACATTCCTATTACTCAAACGTTAAATATACTTTCATGGCCCTTTAATGGGAAACTATTTAGCTTATCAGAATTTACATAAATATCGCCGGGTTTCTGTTCGAACGTCCACACAGCGAACACAGATATTATCCAGTCGATATTTTATGCCATGATGCACTAAAAAATAGAACACTTGAATAATATTATGTATTTCCCCCAAAGCGAATTGCAATAGACGCGCTACGGTTTTCCGTAACTCCTTCGGGGAGTGAACAAGGCCGTAAAGTTGTGGCAACAACAACCATCAATTTATAGTCAAACTTTGGCCAGGGCTTTATGCACCAAGAGCCTGCTCCACCTCACTGGAATATACAAATGTTATATTCATAAATTTAATACGAGTAAACATTTCGCATATTTCGTGAGCAGTAGTTTCTCTCTCTCTCTCTCTCTCTCTCCCCTTCTGCTTGCCCTCTCTGCAATCACGTTTATCGCGTAGGCAACGTCAAGTACTAATACCCCTTTCCCCATAATCTCCACTCCCCTCATCGAAAAGCATTTTCGACTTTTCTTGTGGCGTTTTGTGTTTTGTGTTTTGGGTTTTTCTGTTTCTGTTTCGTTTTCGTTTTTCATTTTTCAGTTTGATTTCTGTTTGTTTCTCGTTTGTGGCTGCTTGCAACCGAAAATAGTAAAAATAAATAATTCATAATGCAAATAGGCCATAAACTGGGGGAAGCTGCTGGAAATAGTCGAATATGCAGACAAAGCAAGATCACAGACGTCATGGATATGCCGTTTTACCAGTTAGTGTTAGTGATATCCTTGGCTTCCAACAGGACAATCAGCGCTTGGCACTTGGATACATATTTGTAAAGGATTTCATTTGCATTGTGCTTTACGGCTGGGATAGTTGATCTTTTTTATCAACTGAGCCACAGTGATTTACATGAAAAGCGTTACATTCATAAAAATATAAATGAATATATAGCATAAAATGAAAAAAAAAGTTAAGATATATAAAAATTTTATTCGCTGGTATTAACACATGTGCTTAACTAGAATATACCCTGTACCCAGTACCACATGATTGTATCGCCTACCTCTAATGCTCTAATGCTAAATAAGTATTTAAGTTACAAAAAGGCTTAAAGTATATTTTGTATACAAAACACCCAGAATTTAAATTATTTCTTAAAATTTGATAAAATCAGTAACTTGAAATATAAAAGGGAGAATCTCGTTTTATAAATTTACTTTGGATTTGGCGATTTGCTAAATTAAGATCGATATTTTGTGTATACGACAATTTGCATCGCAAATTTAGTATATTGAATATAAGTTTTGATTAAAGTTTTGATTAAGTTTTGATACATGCATTCACCTTATAGAGTGGGAGATATCTGACACATTCACACACAAGTTTGAACAGAAACGTAGCCTTTAAGCGATTTCTCGGAATGGAAACAGAGTATAATAATGCTAAGCCTGTGGGATGTAGAATAAAATAATCAAAAGTGGCGAATGAATAGAAAGAAAGAGGAATAAGCGAGCGTAATCGCTGAACAGCACACAACATGGCAAAAAAATGCAACAAAATCGGATTAAGAGAGCTCAGGGGTAAAGCAACTGGGCAAAAGCGTAAAGCCAACCGCCGAGCTGCTCTTTTTTTTGCGCTGCTATAGGAAATAGAAATTGCAATAAGACGGTATTTTATAGTTCAACGATGGATTTACGATGTTGCACGACTTTGAACTACATTTGTCGAGGTTGAATCATCCAAAAGACCACTAGCCTTCGGTTAACTTGCCAGCCATATATACTGGCACTTAAAAAAAAAAAAAAAAAAAAATATAAAAAAATTGCAAAAAAAAAAAAACACCAACAAATAGTCTAGTTTGTTAACAAAAATGGGTGGTGTGGGATGAGGTTGGGTGTTTGGTTCTTTGACTCTTTGCTTTCATCAATCCAGAAAGGGTGGCTTGTTTGGATGTATTCCGCACATCTGTGTGCCGTAGACCGTTGCGAAAACGTCGTTAAACTTCAAATGCAAAGTTGCAGGTTTATGGTGGTTAGAGTATGTAGATTCAATGTTGCCAACGCCATATTTAGCGTGGCCAAGCGTCATCAGGAATGAAGCGAGGCCGTAAAAGAAGTGCCATAGTTGCAACAAAATTGCCGAGTTCCAAACCATTTTACGGTCGCAACCACCCACACAAGGACTCAACGTGAAGATTCCAAAGGGCGGCAAAGCAAATTACGGATTCAAATTAGCGGCACTCGATCGCAATCTAAGTTCTGACAGAGCGGCTGGCGTTGCACTCAACCGACTGCTAATGCGCTTAATGGCAACTCTCTATGCCCACTTTTATGCAATTTAATCAAACGTTTGTTTTTTAACAAAAAAATCGCTTAAGTGGCCCTGCCCCTAAAGGAATCGTTGATTTTTCGAATTTTCTATTTAAACAAGGCATTACTCATTGCCTCCGTTACAGAGGGGTGCTTTTGATTTGGAATTGAATACAGTCATAAATTTTGTTATAGGTTCTAATCAAGTTTAGAATATTGCAATATTTACATATATATATATATATATATTGAGAGATTGTTGGCAGAATTTTAATAAAAATAAGATTCACGTACTTGCATTAAATGTATAGACTTTTGTAATAAAATTACTTAAGTGATTGCTCGTCACGTCTAAAATATATACATGTATGTAAATGGGTTTATACATATGGATGCATTTTTATATGTATATCGGACAAGTAAACCGGTTTGATTCAAGGTTATCAATCATTTCTTTCAAGTACACCTTAGTTTTCACCCTTTGTTGCTGTTGGAACCAAAATGGAAACAAGTTTTTCACAAACTGGCTCGACATGCCACTTGCATATTCATAAAATATATATAGTTCCCGTACCTTATTCTAAATTACAAATTAAATCAATTCAAATGGAAAATATTGAGAAACTAACGACAGCTGTACGCTTGAGAATGATGATAATTATTTATATATATATATATATATATATATATATATATATATATATATATATATATACAGCTTGCTTAGCGCATCATTTTTCACACCTTACCAAAAACAACTTATGAGTGGTTGTTGTTGTTGTTATGGTTGTTGTTATTGTTGTAAATAATAAGCTAAGCTTCAGCTAAGTATACCCAAACGTACCTTGCACGTGATGTAGAACTTTTAACAGATACAAGGTCAAGCGCATGCAGCACCGCCGCAAACCAGTTGGTGAATGAGCCAAGCCAAGTCAAGCCACAGTCACAGCCACAGCCGAGCCAACCCAATGCTATTTTAAATGCTATTCATATTCAGGCCCGTCAGTCATCTGGCGAGTTGAGCAAAAATACTCCAGTCGCTAGTCGGTTGAAAGCGCTTAATAATTCACATCTCAGAACAGCTGTTTACAATGGACAAATCGACGGTAGAGCGAACAGCAAAGCTTAAAGTTGACTGCAACAGCGGCAAGTGCTTTAGGCTTACTACACTCAGCAAAAAAATACCTTACTTCAATCAAATAAATACTTTTCAAATAGAAAAACACGTTTGAAACAAGAAATATTTTTAAGCTAGATAGGTTTTTTTTTATATTCTTTAAGAATTGAAAATATTTCTATAAAGTACAAATTTAAATGTTAGTTTTTAGTAAAAATGTATTTGGAAATTCAGAAAATAGTAACTTGATTTATTTCATCTTTTGCTAAGTTTAAAAAGTCTTAATGTTGTTAAATTTAAATAACTGTCTAAAAAGCAACCTCGAATTTAAGAAATTTGAGAAAATATTACCTTTGCATTAAGAAAAGAAAAATCAGTTATTTTAAATATATACTTGACCAATAATAAAGCCATTGACGCATAATTTATGATTTTATAAATTTCAGTTAAATTTTTTTTTCTGAGTGTAGTATCTTTATAGTTAAATATGTATGTACACAACAATATTTATATGTGTACATTAATTTTGGGATGTTTACGAAAGTAAAGCCAAACAAAGATCTTGGAGCCGGTTATGACAACTGACAAGGCTGCGACAGACAAAGCTTAATTGTCGACTTGTGCTGTGTTTATATTTTCATTATTTTCAACTTATAATCGTTGCTAGCTGATTGAAAATCTTTTCAATTTGGTACACGGCAAAGATTTTGAAACCTATTTTAGCACCTCTTTGTGAATTTGTAATATATATACACACTTACAATGCGTATGTATGTATGTATATATGTATATGTATGTGAATAGAAGTATGCACATACTTGTATAGATAAACAAATGCAATTTAATACATACAAATAGGTGCAACCCACAATGTTTACGTAAATATATAAATACACATTCAAAAAAAATGATGCGCTAGATTTTAAATAATTAGAATATGTTTCTTTGGTGTCAAGGAGTGCTTAATTTTTTTGAAATATTATAATTTAATGGGTTTTTAATAGCCACAAAGCAAAAAAAAAAATATTTTAAAAATTGCCATAATTATCAACACATCAGAAAATCTATATTTAATAGTATTATTCTTAAAAATTTTAATTTTTAATTTATATAAAGCGTCTGCATTGTGTTCTTTTTTTTTTAATATATATTATAAAAAACATTATTGCTTAAAATTAAACAAAATAGTAGCCGGCTGTCAGGTTATTTGGAATTTTAATGCGATATTTAAAATTGTAATATAAATTTTATTTTGTGTGTAAATATATATGTATGTGCTTACGTAGATGTCTAAAGACACTGTTGCGTATTAGGAATTTATATGCTTAGCCTGTGTTGTTGCCAGCTTCATGCATTTAGCCCCCAAAGCTGTTTATCTCCAAATGACAGTTTAACTTGCAGCGGCAACAAGCAGAATGTACATTCTATGCCGACACCCCTACACACACACACACACACGCACACATATACGATATATATTACGTATACGTGTGTGTGTGTGTTCTGTTAAGAGATGTCCTTTAATTCATGCGGGAATTATTTAAATTGCACATCTTTAATACTGTTAATAGCTTACAATCAAGTGCTTATGTGTTGATGTTATTGTTGTTATTGTTGTTGTGGCTATTGTTGTTATTGTTGTTATTGTTGGTCTTGTTGTTCTGCTAAGTAGTTTGCCTGTGGCCTGTGTGCACCTACAAGTGATATGTTAATGCAATTTATAAACTACTGCGGTGCGTTGACACCATGAACAGACCACCAAAGAGCGAGATAGACAAAGTGGATATATTAAAAGCGAGAGAGCGAGAGAGAGATATTGATAGACAGAGTAAATGTCAGAGAAGTTCTTCCCTCAATTTAGCCAAAACTATGCTGCTGTTTGACCCCTTGTCCAAGCCAAATGGCCTCCTGTCGGTTTGCTGACCAACATTTTGGGGGTCCATGTTCCGCATTTTCAAAGTTATGTTGTTCTATCTATATATGTATATATATATATATATGTAGGCGTATTGCTATTTTATATGGCTATAAGTTAGCACACACAAAATGGGTGAATGGCAATAGAGAAAAACAGAAGTTTAGATGCTGCCAGTCTTAATTCAATTATTCATAATTGAACCATTTAATATAATCGATGAAGATAATTGAACAGTATTATTGTAATTAACGATACTTTTAACAATAATATATGAATATCAGATTTTGCTTGTGCGCAATCTTCTAATTAATTTTATTTGGCGAATACAAATGTCTGGAAGTTTAATTGCATCTCGCTTTGCTAATTGTACGTTTGCATAGTAATTTATTTATTTTTTTTGTATATTGAATTGTTTGTTTGTTCTGCCTGAGCTCATACAACTGCGAACCGGTTTTAAATACGTTTCTGATCGACTGACAGTATGACGGAGAAATAACAAGTATCCACAATCATACCACATTCATACATTCAACTCGAATTATTTCTCGGATCGTCTTTTTGTTTGTGCCCCGACATTGAACAGATCAAAGTGTACTCTCGGTAAAGTCATGTTTAATAAGCTTCTGCTTTTCGGTTGGGGCCTTAACTAATCATTTTTTGTTAAAGGTTGAAGATGCTTGCCACACCATTTTGAATTGTATAGCCAACATCCATACAAAATGTGTGTATCTAAAGACTATCAGCAAATTAGTCGATATGCATGCAAAAGCGCTGATTTTAGATACAATTTAAATGTAAATAATTAGGTATATTTAATGTTACAGATTCTTGTGTCAATTCTTCTGATACTATACTAATTTAAGATATACTTACAGAGTACCTATTTGTTTTGCACTTTTATGGGGCGCACAATTTAGGGGGCTTACAAATTAATAGTTAACAAAGTATATTTTTATTGACACACTAATTGGCCGTCATTCGACCTTTCAGAACATGACTGCCTATATATTAGCAAATGATAGATACTTTTTGCGTATCTGGTGTCTACTTGCCACAACCATAACTTGCTTTATATCAAATACAGCTATCGCCATCTAACTTAAATATGTATGTCAAGGAGAGTACAAAAAGAAAGAAGTGACTGTCAGGCCAAAATAGGAATATAAAGACGCCCACAATTACGTATGTGGATCTGATAAACTTCTCATGCGGGTTGGCTAACACACACACATAGACACACACCCACACCCCTAAGTTTGGCATTTGTGTTGTGGCAGTTTGGTGGAATGAACTGCGACGGCTGTGCATAATCAGCATTTCAGCCTATATTAATGTCGCTGTCACATTTCAGACTTGTGTATATCAAATTTTTCAATTATACATGACTCTCCACACACACACACACACATATATATATATATGACTAGCAATGGTTTAGCACTTAGACAGGTTAACCAGAGCGTAACAGACAGGGCAGTCAGCAAAGTTAACAAACGCAAAACCAATTTGGTCCATTTTGCATAAACAAATAAAAGGCGGCAGGCGTTTGGCCATAGACACATCACTCATGACCACAAATATGCTTCAACGTCTTGACTCAATCTCCTCCCAGTTCCAGTCAGCCAGTCAGTCAGCCAGTCAGCCAGTCAGCCGCCCCGTATAACCAACGTCCTTCAGCTGCCTGGCTTAGTCCTTAGTCCTTATCGCTTGGCAAAGTTCAGTTGGCCGTGTGGCTTTTCAAAGCGTAATTTTTTGTGTGCTCATTATAGCCACTTAACATTAAATGCATGAAAGGCAGCGAATCACCCTATTTATATACTATGTACTTATGTAAAAGTCAGTTGCCGTCAACTAACGGCCTTCATACAATTTTAGCCATTGAAAACATAAAAATTAATTTCCCATTTTATCACACTGAATTGTTGAGGTGCTGCTGCTGCCTGAAAAGGGGAAAAAGTTTAATTAATACGTTTTATTTTTTTTAATACAATTATATAGTTTCTGCAAAATTAAAGACTGAACAAGTTATAAGTGGGGTTTGTTATCACCCAAATGTTTTATTTTATTACACGGTGAAAAAGATATTATTTTGGGGGATGCCTGCAGATTAAATATTCGTACTTGATTTTTATTTACATATTTAAATGCTGAGTGTATTTTTTGTAACGACCAAAATAAACGGAGTATGTTTTCTTTGGCTTATACAAAAGTAATTTAATCATAAACTAACTGTAATTGCAGAAAAGCCACAAGTATCTGAGTGCAACACAATGCTAAAAATAGGGTACTTTTTAGTCAATGGATTGCTTGCAACATGTTGTGCTTTATTATTGCCTTGGCCTGGCACTGTGACGTATATGTTGCGACCGTCTGTTTGTCCGTTGATTGTTTTGTAACAAAAGCTGCACAAAATCAAATAAGCAACACCATGCAGACAACTTTCATAGATCTAGAGCAAAAAAGTTAAAGTTAAGCAAAGGAGTCAGACAAAAACCCGACAGCCAACAAATACATATTGGCAACACAAACTGCAAGCCATCAAAAGCCGGAACTAAAATTTTTGTGGCAGAAGTTAAGCCAACGCGGCAAAACTTGTCGATTCTTAGTTTCTGCGGCGGCGTCAAAACTTTTTATTTCTTAGATTTCTTATTGCACTATTCGTGCCAACAACTGATTTGACTGAGCACTTTTACCATTACCACCCCGCATCCCCGCATCCCTGCATCCTCGCATTCGCTGGACCAGTTGATGAGGTAGAGATGAGAAAATATTTTCGGTTTTTCCTCAAGACCGACAATTGCTTTTTGTGTTTTTATGAAAATACCCGTATCTGAAATTTCAAATTAAAAACACACTTTAGCTGGCGCTTTTTACTATGCGGTTTATAGTTTATTGGGTATGAATTTCGTGATTGACAGCTATTTGATGCCCACAAAATTATATTTTACAACCAAAAAAAAAAAACGTAAACATTTATAAATGGTCGTTTAAGGTGTTGACTGAAATGTGCATAACGCTCCCAAAATTGCATTTTCTTAAAGTCTCTCCCATAAAATACAACAATTAAAAGAAGATTTTATGATATTGGAGTGCAAGCTATCCTACAACAATTTATTTCAACTCTCTTTAATTTACTTTTATTACATATCGGATTAAAAGTGCTACAGAATTTAAATTCCACTGCTGGAATGGAATTCTTTAACTACGTTTGTACTTGGCTTAAGCTTTTGTTTTTTTTTTATTTAATGGCTTATTATTTGGCTTTCATGCAGTGCAAATATATTATGGTGATTTTCACTTCTCTGTGGAGAAATCTATTGTGGCTTCTAGTGTCCCTGTTGGCTTACAGGCCATTGGTTTGTCGCGGCAGCACTTTTGACTTTTGTTGGCCATTTTGTAAGCATGGATTTGTTCTGTGTTTGGTGATGTCAGCTTACAATTTTGTTGTAAAAGTTTATTTATATATATATATATCAGTTTTTTGCCATAACAGAAGCGAACTTTTCTTTAGCAATTCCCAGTCCATATTTTTGAATTGTGCCCAATTCTTGCTTCTTATCAGCACTGAATGAACTCAGACGTCGGGGAATTTGCGCATGTTTACATTCATTTTGTTCACAATTATTGGTATAACAGATTGGACCACTGTGAGATGAACTTTTTTGTTGCACCAGTTGATGCATCATTGCAATCAGTCATAGAACAAGTACAAACTTATGATTCAAATTGTCTTGCTATTTTCGAAAAGACGCAAACGGAAAACTTTAGCTAAATAAATGTGACTTTTGTTGATTTCAACGTTGCCAACATTGAATTGATCATTGACCTAAGACCTCAACTGATTAATACACTGTTTTGAGTGGGTTATCAGATTTTTAGTTTCACAAATGCGCATCAAATATATAAAAAAAAGAAGATTTTTCAGTTTGATTGTCTTGTATAAAATTGTTTTATAAATAGTAAACAAGCGAAATATTCCCACTTATCATTTTTTAATAAAGTATGCACACATTAATTAATTTGATATTAAAAAAAAAACGAATTTAAGATATTTTTGGAATACACAAATTTAGTTCATTACTTCCTAGTTCTTTTTTTTATGTTAAGAAACAAGCTGGCCTCTTGACGTATGAGCGATTAATCATTTATAATTGCGAAGAGTGTTGAATTAAAACTTTATATTGATGAATGATTTGTTAAATTTTTTTTAGGCCTAAGCACTCTCAATACTCAATACGGGTTTGATGTCAAGACCTGTTTTTTTTTTTGCTTGGTATATTTATAAAAATTCTATTAAAAAGCAAATGATTAATAAATGCTATAACTTTAGATATTGTTTTATGTTCTTCAAATCAGCATTTGCTTTAATCAAAACTCGTTAAGTGCTGAGAATTTAAAAGTTGAACATAACCTACTTATATTTATTTAAAAATCAATCCTTTTTTTAGGAAATTTATAACACAGTTATAATCATTTCTTAAAAAAAAAATGTGATGTGGCAGAGTGCCCCGATTTCCTTACAAATTGGGCATTGTCGCACAAAAGCATTGAACGGGGTCTCCATGACAGTGATAGGCAACAAGATGAGTGTCAAAAATATTTCAAGCCATATGAGTTGCTGTCGGGTTGAATCTCAACTTTGTTTGACTAAGGAAATGAAACAGCCATTGAAGCAGGCTATGCTACCCACGCAACGACCACCTCCAAAAAAGTGTTGACATGTGAAATTTTAATTAAAACTGAAATGAAAATAATGCAGCGACGCCAACATGTCGACTTCCTGCAACAACAAAACTGTAGCCTAGCAATAGGAACAGCAACAGCAACAGCAACGGCAGCGGCAGCGGCAACGGCATCGGCAGTGGCAACAAATGTGTCAAACGAACATGTCAAAAATATCAAGAGCAAACGCATAGCGTTGGCAATTTTGGCAGCGTGGCATGAGTGTGGCACAAAGCCCTTAAGTGCTGGTGCTGCGTGCAACATCGCCGACATCTGCATCGAGTCTATAAACAGAAAGTTTGCCAACTGTTGTACAAGTTTGTTGTAGTGTATTGGCAACCTGCTCTTTATATGCATCCTCCGTTGCTGCAACTGTAGCTCATTAGCGCCTCATGGTTGCAGCCGCATCGCGCTCACATTTGCCTTCTATTTACTTATTTGGCTGGGTCGCGGTTGACTTGACTTCGCGCTGCCGTGCCACTGAACACACTTGCCTCTTCGCTAATCCCTGCCTTGTGGGCTACATTTTGTTTAAATTAAGTTAACCGCAAACTCTAGATTCTAGTGCCAAATCTGATTTATAAAAAAAGTAAACCAAATACTTTTGGCAGCATAAGTGGCTCCAGTTTTTTTTTTCGTTCGTCGTTATCAGAGTTTTCATCAACAAAATGTTGATATTATAGTAAGTTGAACCATCAAAAAAAAAAAAAAAAATCAAATAAGTTAAGCTCAAGCTATCCTACTTAAACGAAATTTGTTTCGAAAACTTGGACAGTATTTTAAAAGAACAAAAACTCTTTATGACCGAATGAACTTTTCACATTTGATAAGCTTTTAATTTTCTGAGTGTAGCCGAGGACTTATTTAAAAACAGCTAGTTGAAATCATAATTCGATTTGGAGTGCTCTGTATAAATTTCACACATAATTGGTCTGCTGGGAAAGCTTTAAGATATCAAAGTTCAATAATGAAGTCCCAGGAGTGACACAATTCCAACTACTTTGAACTTTGTTCTGCTGCGGACAAGTGTTTTGCTAACTTTTAACATCGAAAACTTGGGATGTGTAAACACATGCGCAACCTTTCCAAGTGATTAAGTCGTTGCGAAATATATATTGGAAAGTGAATTTTCTATTGATTACCTTTGTTGCAGACCCATGTCTAACCAACTTGGCCCAAAGTACAACAACAAGAAATAGTTGCACTTTTAGCAAGGCGATAGTCCCAGGAGTAAATTTAATAGTACAACTAGTACCTTTCAAACAAGAGAAAGAGATAGAGATAGAGAGAGATAGCGAGAGAGAGAGAGAGAGAGAGACGAAAAGTAAAAGATGTAAAGAACTAACAGTTAACACCAATTGTTTTACTTTTCAAAAAGTTACCACTTTTTAAAAGGCTTTGAATGGTCGTTTGCCCGCTGGCTGGAAGACTATAGTAAATCTAATTTCTAACCGCACAAACTGAGCCTCGCGCTCTCCGGCGTTGTTGCCACATCTGCGGCGATGTAACTGCAACTTCTACAACTTCGTCAGTGCGTTAACTGCACTGTTTTTTGATGTCGACAGGCGTCAGACGTCAGTTGTTGCCGTTTTTGAGCTGACTGGCTTTTAAGTTGTTGCCGACAACCAACAGCAGTTAGCATGTATTCATGTATGTGTCTTTATATGTGCATCTATGTGTGTGTGTGTGTGTGTGTGTGTGCATGTGTATGCCAAAGCCGTAAGTCACTTTATGCATGAGGACCTATACATGTGTGCATCTGTCGTCTGCATTGGACTGCTTAGGGTTATTTTTTTTTTTTTGTAAACCAGAATGGGGCAAATAGATGGATGTAATGGAATTGTGCAACAGTATGTAACAGACAGTCGGAAGTCACTCCGATAACATACAGAATATATATAGTTATTTATTTGATATGGCTAGATTTGGATACATTCAATAAACGAAGCATAATAAAAGCTAAGGCATTTTAATCGGGCATAATAATAAAAACTTAATGTACTGATTTAAAAAAAAAAATGAACAATCTTTTCTTGAGGATATCTTCTAGCTGAGTAGATTTTTCTTATTATTTTTATGTGTATGTGCGGCGTAATCATGCACATACACATATATATATATATAAAATGACGCGGCTGCTGTTGCCGCAAGAAATGCGTGCCACATATGGTGGATGCATCATGAATGTTGCTACAACAACGGCTCCTTCGCATCGGTAACAATGACAGCGGCGGAAGCTACCAGGCAAAGCGACGGAAATGTAAAGTCAATGTCGCAATTTGTTGTTGTTGTTGTTATTGTTGTTGCTGGTATTGTTGCTGTTGCTCGGTTGACATCGTTGACTTTTTTGGTCTGCGCTTTTAACAAAACGTATTTTTTGTATTTTTATTTTTTTTTATTTTTAGTTTTTCTGTGTGTAAAATTGTAAGACATTGTTGTGACTGTTGTTTGGTGTCTTCCATGCGTACTTTTATTTTATTGTTTGTCGTATTCGTGCATCGTTGTTTGTCTGGTTGTTTTTCTTTTTTTTTTTTATTATTATTTTTTTTTTTTTTGGTATTATTGCGCATTTGTGCTTGAAGCGAATTATGAAAAGTTCATATAAGTTTAGCAGCTTTGCACACAGCGAAATGAGCAGGGCAAAATAAAGAAACGACAATACACATAACAAACAGCAATCAACTTGCATTTGTACCACATTCAAGTATTCATGTTGGGAATTTAGGATTTCGAATTATGAATACTTGCCTAGACACATTCACATTTTGTGGTTCGTTTTTTATTATCAAATGTGAATCAAAATATGCGTTATAATGCATTTTATATTGTTTGCCTGCAGTTTGTGATACATTTTTGGTAGAGGAAAAAAAATATTATCATAGATGTAATCCATATCTGCATATAATTTTGAAAATTTTTAATTTATGAATTCTATTTGTTGCTGTTCTTGAACCAACTTAAGCATAGATTACAAAGCGAAGTAGGCTATATGATATATATTTTTAAAATACTTATTAAAGCAAAGCAATATATTTAATCACATATATGTATATTTATACAATGGCTTTAATTCGACAGACTTATACATAATTCGTAGAGCTATTTTTTTTTATAGGGTTTGCATTGGGAAAAGCCTAAAGTCTTAACTATTCTCGCGAGAAAATTATGTTGTGAAGCCGCAGCTTAAGTCTTGAAGTAAGCCCTGAAGCAAACAGGCAACAAACTGAACAACAAACTATTTATACATACTATTCCATCAGATACAAATACTATATACATATATATATATATATAGACGTCGACACGCTGACAAAAAGTTATTCAGAGCTCAAAAAGCAACTTGAATCTAGATGTTTGCATCTACTATGGCTTATACGCTAAGCAGACTGCTTATCAGTTCTAAAAAGTTTCTCAGCATAACCAACTTTGTTTGTGGTGTTGACCAAAAGTTGTCACGTTGCGTGCAAACAATTTTTTATCAACACACACTTACAACAACTATGTACACATAAGACAAATTCCTAAATATATATATATATATATATAAATATATACACTAACATTCAGAGAGGGGTTGAATGCCTATACGAGTCCTATGTATGCATATTTCATTTAGAGTGCACCCTCCCCCCCATCACCCCCCCCCCCCAGCAGCCAACAACAACAAGAGAATAGTTTGAAGACTGTTGCCAACCTTGCACTAAGTTGTAAAAATGTTCTTTGGCTTTCGGCTCTGTGTGGCCAGGTGTTTAGGTATATACAAACACACACTTACACTCTCACACACACACACACACACATACCGACACTCACACACTCTCACAAGTGTTGTCACCGCCGGTAAGTATGCAATACTTTTACTTTTCGGCAGAGTTCGCTGTGTTGTTTTGAGCAAAAACACACCCAAACCGACCACAGGAAAGCTGCTTAAAAACACAAACAACAATGTTCGCAAAATGTAAAGTTCTGTTTTGTTTTTTATTTTTTTTTTTTGTCTGGGCCATGTCGAAAAATATTTTACACCTTTTCACAAGGGTACAATCTACGGAGACTTTTAACTACCGCTCTGATGCGGTCCTTATCTGGGCTTCCAAAAAGGCAAGGCCAAAATACGAGCTACATTGTAAACATTTTGAGGTAATTAAGAAAAATTACCTCTTTCCAAAAACAAAAAAACAAAAAAAACACCACAGAAAAAAAGACTAGAATAAAAAATTAAAAGCCAAGCAAAAAAAAAAAAAAAAACAAAAAGGCAAATCATGGCAACAAGAGATAGCCATGGTAGCTATAAAGTTGCTGCTGCCAAATACAAGCAAACAACGGACTGTCGGATGATCGGACGGGTGGATATATGCATGGAGGAGAGCAGGCTGCTGGCAGGAGGACCATGCCAACAGTGTTGCAAAACAGCAAGCAGATGGAGCTTTCATGACTAGCCACTTCTCAACATTTTCTTGTGGCTAGAAGAAGCTTGAACTTTGAATTAGCCGTAAAGTGGAAAGTGTTGTCGGTTTGCTTTTTAAATGTTTTGCGGTACATTTCATTTATCAACAAGGATATCTGGCATCACCCAACAACCCAAATGCCACACCTTGCACCCCCCCCCCCCCCCCCACTGTCACTTGTTCGTCCTTCCCTGAGGCAAGGCGGCGACTATGCTGTTTGTTTGTCGTAAAATATTACGCCAAATTTAAAATAATTTTGTGGCTTTTGTGGTACAATTTAATTCCTCGTATAAATACACATAAATTAACCTTTACATGTGACACAAAGGGGACTCTTGTTGTTTTTCCTAATTAAGAATCAGACGGGATGGGGCAGCTAATGCTACTGATAAGGTTGGACTTAACTTTCATGATGTATAACTTGGTATTTTTTAAAATTGTATTAGAATAAAATAAAATTGTATAGGAATAATTAAGTTATTTAAATTTGAAAACATTTTATTTTATTTTATTTTATATTACATTAGCTAAATTAAAGATAGGTAATATTTTGCTCTTAATTGTAATAAAATATAATCTCAGATTGTGTGAATTAAGCTAAGAATGTCTAATCAATTAATAATCAAGTCAAAGGAATTTACTAATGCGGTTAACAATCATGGTTAATTTGCAAAACGCTTACACTAATAAAATAAGCATTACCCCAGAGAGAGAAAGATAGACACTCTGCGGCATGACACGCCGAAGCTGAGCCGGAAGGACTTACTAGTCGCAACTCATGCAGATGGAGATGGATAGAAGAAAGTTAACGCACTTTTTGACGCTTGGTGTGCTAATAAAATCAAAACTGATTACCACATCATCTTGAGCAAGCATGGCGGGCGCTACCCGGTGCGGAATCGAAGCATGCATATCAGATTACTCATACGCCACGTTATACAATTTACTTATAATGTCAAAACGAGCTGAACGTTGACTGCCACTAACTCGACAATGGGGGAGGATGACGTCGACGAAGATGTCATTCATGTAAAGCACGTATGCGTATGTGTGTGTGACTGTGTGTGTGTGTGTGTGTTTGTGAGTGTGTGTGTAGTATGAACGGCAACGAAAAGAGCAAAAGCAAGAGCAAAAACAATTAATTGAGTGGCTCTTTGTACGTGTCGCACTATGGCAGAGTGCAACTGCGCCAGCGAAAGATAAAACGCTTTGCAATAGCGCTATAATTTAATCAAATTTGTCACTCTTGCAATTGAGCAAGTCCCGACCAGCCAAAGCCACAGCCAATGGCAAAGGCAACGGCAAAGCCATTGTCACCAATGTCCCCGAACACCTCCAGCTCAAACTCCAAACGTTCTAGCTCCGACAACATAACCATCACCATCATTGTCATCGTCACGTTTTCCATTGTTCGCGAAAACGAGAAAATGTGACTTTTACAACTACTATTAAAGGGCGGTGAGGTCGCAATCGCAACGCGTACGCTTCACCAATTTATGAATGGGCTCGAAGTGTAAAAGATCGGTGCCGAGAGGGGTTCCTCTTTCTGGTGACTCTGTTGCAGGTGGCTACGCTTTTACACGTTGTAAATTCAATTTAAAGTGCTTTTAACGAATATCAAATATCTTTGGCCGTATACAGTCAGCCACGTTCCCAAACACCATCCCTCTCTGACATATTACTGTATTGCACCATAGTCGAAGACGACGACGACTGCGTCATTGGCCAGTGGTCATGAATTGCAGTTGGCACTTGGCAAACGTGCAACCGACCTTTGATACCCTACAAGTGCCATTACCAAGGGGCCGCGAACAAAAACAAATACTGTTCCAGCAGACATGAACTGATTACCGGGGGCAGGGTGATGACGACCCCAAACAGCAAACACACAACAACACGCAACAACACACAACAACACACATCACACACAACAATCACACATATACTTGTAAGGGTGATGTAAATACAGACAGCTTTAAATGACATTACTCGACGCAGGGCTCGAAGTAGTCTTTTTCTAATTGACAGATCGATCACCTTAAAGTTTTTGTATTTTGCTTTCAATATTAAATATTTTTATTTGCAATCAATCAGAGCAGAGAAAGTTGAAAATCGAACATGATTGATTGCATTCAACTTAGGCAATCTATAAAAATTTAAAACTTTACTAAACTAATGTTAAATTCTGCTCCTGTTCAAGTTTAAAAGTATAATATATATTATATATGTATATATTTATATATAGGCATCCAACTGCTAACATTTATGACCAGTTTGTTTTAACAGTGTTTTTTTTGGCTTGTTTTGTTAGTTTCATTTAACGTAAACCAGATGTTAAATGGATAAAAAAGAAAGTAATAAAAACGTATAAAACTGGCCAACGGATATATCTTTAATAGAGTGAATCATTTATGTTCACTTAAGGCCAAAATGAAATAAGATATATGTAGTTGTACTAGTTGAAGAGTTGTGAATTTATAAAACTTGTCAAACGTTAAAAATGTACTTCGATTTGGAGACAATCTCAGTTGTCTCTACGATATACGCAGAACTTGCAACAGGCAACATGTCAGCATCCAAATACTGCAGATTGCTGTCTTTAAAAAGTTTATCAACAGCAAAGATAAAAACCAAAATATTTATGTGTATATATACACACATATATATATATGTATATATATATAGATAAAAAATGCAACTAACGGAAAGGTAACAAAACATGTCATGGGTAACAGGGACTTATATGTTGTATTTTATTTTATTTTATTTTATTTTCTTTATTTTGTTATTGCATTGAACGAACACGTCAACATGCAGTTTCCCTTTGACAGCCAGCCCCCCCCTCACCGTTAGCCCCCATAAAGTGGCACTGCTACCAAGTGGTTGTGCTTTCAGTGTTAGTGTGTTCCTGGGTCCGCGATTGCTGTTTGCAATGTTAGTTGGCAGTTGACAGGTGCATCCGGCTGTGCGTTTACGTCCGGGCCAAAGGGCCTTGCGACCGGCGATGTTTTTTTTTTTTTTTTTTTTGCCAAACACCCCTTTGCCGCCCAAATAGCAAAATGTATCTCACAGGTTGTAAAAATTGATTGAAAACTATTGATTGTACAGTGACCATTCACCCTATTTTCAGAATTTTTTTGATATTTCTATTTTTATTTATTTTTTTTTGTATACGTAACTAAAATGTATATCTAATATTAAAAGCAGAGAAAAGGCTTTTAATACAAAATGCCAATGGCATTCGTTTTGGCTTGAATGCTTGATATTTGTTGTCAAACAAGAATTTTCAAAAATACATTTTTAATTGTGAATGCAAACTTTTAAACGCACAACAAATGATTGACATGTTTCTAAAATATTTATTTTTTTCTCTTCCATTTGCAGGCAATAAAAGGAATAATGCTTAAGCTGTTTGTGCTGCAAATTATAACAATATGTCTATTAATAACGAATGTTTATTCAGGTGTGCCAATAGGTAAGTCCTACTTTATAGCACATTTAAGGGGGGGTTGGGGAAACATTTTGACACTGTCTAATCTTCCATTTTGAACTTCCAACTGAGTTGTTTGTTTATTTTATATTTTATTTTGATAATAATTGCTTTCTTAGGAACTGGTGGACCATCTCTGATATACGAGAATAAAGATGCTCTACTAACATGCGTAGTTTCCGATAATTCGGGCAATAATACCGTAATCTGGAAGAAGGGTGACGAAATATTAACGGCTGGCGCTGTGCGGGTTACGAAGGATCATCGTGTTCGAGTTTTGCACGATGAAAGTAAGTCAAATTTGGGAATATAGAGAATACTCGGCAGGCAGTTAATTATTTCCGCACAGATCCCAAGGGACGTAACTTGGAGACGGGTGGAGAGGTGTGGGTGCTATTGATCAAGACGCTAAAGGCAAGTGATTCCGGTGCCTATATGTGTGAGCTAAACTCCGACCCGGTATTGCGCAGCATTCACATATTGACAGGTTAGTTGCTTTCAGCTTTCAGTTCTTTCCCTTTCTTATTTTAATTAATTTTAATTAACCGCAATTTAGTCAAGGAGCTTCCCGGTGCTAAAAGGAATAACACAGATGCCGAAACGGCTGAATCCAGTGATGTATTCCTCTTACCACCGCCCCTCAATGCGCAGGACAACCGCAGCTTCTGGGGATCAAGTCAGACTCCGCCGCAGCTTACCCATGATTTTACCGAGTGCTGTGAGCGAGCCAACGTATCTTCCCAGTGCATGGGCTTTTGCAATGTACACAACATTCTGGATGGTACCACGGGCATCGATCCCGAGGCCTGCGAAAGGGACTTTCCGAGCATAGTGCGTTGCATGGCCGATGGCCGTAATCATGTGCCATGCTGTGTGGAGAAACAAATACCTGATCTGTGCCAGGACATGTGTCGCGGCGAATATACACCATTCACCGACCAGCTCAAGACTCGAGTCTCCTGTGTGCAGCACACTCTAAGTGGACTCCAGTGTATCCTCAAAGGTGTCCAGCTAATACCAAGCACACCCAATTTGGTGATGATTGACGATGTGCGAGAGACTAGCGTTCGGATTAGCTGGGCACCGCCGGTCAAGCTGCCCGAGCAGGTCTTACATTATGTGGTGAATCTCACAGTATTGCACAGCTTCGACGAGGATGAGCTGAGCGGCGAGGTCAAACATATAATACCAGGTGCGAACGGCAGGCAACCGAATGAGAAAGATGAACAAACATTGCTATACAATGTGCCGGCAAATAAAACATTCCTGCTGCTGGACAACCTCATCCCGCTGCAGATGTACGCACTCACCTTAAGGGCTGTCAATGAGTTTGGCTCCAGTTTGCCCAACGAGCGTTTGCGATTCTTTACCCATACAAGTGCCTCGGTGTCCGAGTCCCAGGAGGGTAGCTCCGACAAGCAGGTGATGCCCTCGTTGCCCGACATACGCAGTTGCTGTGAATCGAATGGGATGACGCACCGCCTCTGCTTGGATAAGATGTGTGATCCGCAGAAGACAGACCTGGCCACACTGCCGGACTTGATGGTTTGTGCACCCTGGTCGAACATCACATTCACATGCCTGGCAAATAATATTGATCATACAGCCTGTTGTCGTGCCCGAGGCATACCCTCGGCCTGTTTCCCCATCTGTGCGGGAAAGCTGACTTCCCTCGACTTCAGTTTGTTCAAGTAAGTATGGATTAAAAGCAGTAAAAGTTATAAACTAAATTCTGAAACAATTTGACCCAGAATAACATAGTCTAAAAAGTAGTTAAATTTATACTTTTTTTTTAATAATAATTGGGGATACTGCACTGCTACCTATTAGATCTATTGTGCCCCATTCTGAGCTTATAGCTCCTCCATCAAGCCCAGTTTCTGCACGAATGCCAGAATCTTTGATGGGTTGAGGGCTTCTATGTCATTGACACTCATAACATGCATCCCTAGGATGCTGCATCTTTTCCTGGATAAGGCGAAACATTCTGTTAGGATGTGAATTGAGGACTCCTCCTCATCTTTATTGTTACTATAAATATACTTAATAATAATTTAAGATAATTTGTTTAGGCAAGTTTTTTGACACATTCGTAGATTTAGCAATTAAAATAACTATTAATAAAATTTAAAATGCTATTATATATTATTCGAATTTAAATAACAGAATTTATAATTTCAGCAATATATTTTTTTATATATTTTTTTTATATAGTATATATAAGTTGAGAAGTTTTTTATTTTGATTTATCTAATTTCTAATTTATTTCTTGCTTCATACGACAGATGCTTGCGTTTCATGTCCGAGTATAGCAGTTGCCTGTTTCAAGGCTATGGTGTCCTGGCCGATCCTCCATCGAAGCTCCGAACAGTGGCAAAAACGGACAATTTTGTCATTTTGGATTGGAATAACCCCAAGCGTCTCGCCGACACGGTGACCACATATCATGTCAAGTTCCGTCGTCTTGGCGTTGGCGATGACTACCTGACGGTGGAGAAGGCGAGTGCTTTGAGAATGTTCAACTAGTTTGAACGATTTGGCTGACAAATTAAATTAACTTTGCAGCGTCAGCCGCCACTCATCCTGGAAGGCCTGGAGCCGGACATCTATTACGAATTCTATGTGGTATCAATTAATGCCTATGGAAAGAGCGAACCATCTCCACGGCTGATTAGTCGAACGCTGCCCGTTGAGCCGGCCACAGAGACCACAGTCAAATACAACATGACGACGTGTTGCAAGGCATCTGGAATGCTGCCACAATGTGCTCCACTCTGTACATACAACATACGATTGTCGGACATCGAACATCTCGGTCCGGCGTGCCGTGCCCAAATGCGTAAGTAACATCTCTAAGCCCACTTTTAATGACACACATACACACACATACACATACATACACACATATGTACACATATGCATGCATCTGTATGTATCTGTGTGGCAAACACTAATTAGTGTCAGTCCAGCAGTCAGATTAATCAACTAGCACAGGGGTAATCCCAATCCGATTTTTGTCCGAGCGTAATTGATTTTTTTTTGTTGGTTGGTTACTTCAGTGGTTCGGGCATACTCAGCTGGAGCTATTTTAAACAATGGGCTTGATTATGGTCTGTTGCCAAAAGGAACCCATGAGTTGGCCGAATAAGTAGATTTAATTCAATTGGTGCCTAGATTCTGCTATATTTTGGCATTTCTTACAAAAAGAATGTTGAGTGAAAGAGTTGAAAAAAAATGGATGAAAATGGAAAAGCAACAACTTTTTTTTTTTTAACGTGTTTGATTGATTTATGTGAGATACGATGGAATTTTATTGAAATTGTCTGCTAGTGAATTTATTAAGATTGGCTGTGGATTTATCTACTTAAGTGTATACAAACTGGCCAAGAGTTGTTTATAGCCCGATTACGCGGCAACAGCCAGTCGAGTTCTAACCCAAAATAGTTACACAATTAAATGTCGTTTAATAATAATTATTCTGGTGTTGTTGCAAAGCTATTTATAATCGACACAAGTTGCTAAATAATTTGCAGTTGAATTTGTTAATGAAATCGATGCAATTTAGATTTAGTGTCCCCTCAACTTAGTAACGAAATATGCCAAAACCATAAATTGAGGCAGCAGGCGTGAATAATAGATGTGTGGTAAAAGCCACAGTTTCTCGATATTAGGTGCCACTCAGGCAAATATGACTCTAATTAACTCCTCCTTAATTATTCTTAGCCATATTGGCACGTTGCGCTGCCGGTGGACGTGACCACAGCCCCTGTTGCAGCAGACGCAGTGTAATAAGCGCATGTATGCCACTTTGCCGTGGCGTCATCCCACTTACATTGACCACCAAATCGACAACAGCAGCAGCAGCAGCTGCATCATCTGCGTCATCTTCAGCATCAACTATAAGTGGTGGGATGACATCCTCATCGACATTGGGTAACAATAGGCCAGATTGCTTATCATATGCTGGCAACATTTTGCAGTGCTTTGAGGAAGGTGAGTAATGCTTAATTGTTGTGCGTGTGTCTTTTAGGTGTGTGGCTGTAACAACACAATTGTTGTCAAATGGCAACATTGTTTTGTTCGGTGAGTATTTTGCAATGCCAATGCCTTTGCCTAAGTTTCAAATTGACAGGGCAAAACCAATATTGGCCAATTAAATTTGCGTTTAAACAACTCAACTCAACTCAACTCGACTCAGCTCAACTCAACTCAGTGTCGATATTCTGGTTTTGCAGGCACAATTAATATACCAGGACCACCCGAAGATGTGCATGCCACATCCGTAACAGGCACAAGCATAAGCGTTGCATGGACCCCACCCAATGTGGATAACAATCAAAACTCCCCATCTGCCATGCCCACTGACATGACAACTGGCGATGAATTGGCTGCAGCCGAAGGAGTTGTTGCTGGCGATGTTGCAACCGTTGCTGAAACGTCAGCGTCTCTGCCACAGTTGCACTCCACAAGTGTGCCTGATGTTGATGAAGCTAATGATACAATTGAATTTGTTGTTCAATATGGCCGAGTCAATAACATGACCATGTACGAGACAGTTGCCAAATTGGAATATGTGAGTACATCAAATGTGTTTAAAATCAAACAAAAAAAAAAACAAATTGAAGCAACTAACTTTAATACACCGAATCTTAGCTGCTCTTGCAACTAAATAATAATTTTAGTTCAAATTTAATTATCATTGCATCTGCGTTGGTATGAGTAAAATTAAGTGGGGGTACGAAATCAAGATATCTGTCAATATTTATGCATGCTTAAGAAGCACTTTATTAATTAGAAAATGCCCTAGGTAAACGCATATATATTTTGGATGGTCGGTGCCCAGCATGATTGTGCCTACGTGGAAGGTAAACAGAAAAGTCAAGTCAAATTTAAAAGCACTTACCAAATATATACGACAAAATCCGGAGGCCAAGTAGAGGCACGTGCCTGGGCATAACTTAAAGTTTTTGTCTACGGTTTGAAGGGTTTTTTTTTGGCTCCATGGCTCATTGCTGTCGAATGTCCAATTTTGAATGTCGTATCGCAAACGTGACCATAAACCGAAAACTTGTCAAAATAGTATTGTACTCACACCAAAAAAAAAAAAAAACAAAAAAAAAATACAAAACGGACTAAAAAAGGAACAACGTTTGCAGCCTAAGTTGGTTTAATATACATATAAATTGCCATTGGCATTGTTGCAGCTACAACACCAGTTACTATTGACTATTGACTGGTGTTGTTGTTGTTGTTGTTGTTGTTGTTGTCACACATCAAAGCGCAGCAGCAGCAACGCGCCACCTGCGCCAGCAACATCAGCCATGGCCATCAACGGAGTTACTGGCCTCAAAAACTTGCAAATGCTAAAAATGAAAAACAACCAGAAAAACAACAAAAGCAACAAAAAACAAAAAAAAAATAGTAGAAGAAAAATGCAAAACAAACAACTGGCAAATGTTTGTCGCGTGTCGTTGTTGTTGTTTTTGTTGATGCGCGCAAAATGTTTTCAATGTGGCATGGCGTGGCCATGCTGACGGCAGTGTCGACGCTGACCTGCCCCTTGTGCCACAAGCCAGCAGTGCAGAGCCAGCAGAGCCAACAGCCAATAGTCAGCATCCAACAGTAGACACCAATCGAATCGATATTGGAGAAGCGCTTAACAGCATGCTGCCAACATTCGTATTTGACAATGTTGTTGTAATACCCTGTAATCATTTGAAATTTACTAAAAGGTTATTCAGTTTTAGACATCCATTTTAATTTGGTCTTGCTAAGCTGTAGATTCTTAAAAGACTATTAGAGCTAAAAAGCTGATTTGGCGATTTTGAAATACTAAAGCTAATCAAGCGAATCGTTTTTAAATACCTAAAAATATATCAATAAATATATCAACTTTTGGCATATCTTTTCTATTTATAAAGTGTGTTTTTCGTGTTTCTTTGCGCTGAAAAATGTTTAATCTATGAATAACTAACGAAAATGTCATGCAAGAAATCAGCATTTTTTCTTATACTTATATACCCGAGTCGATTCCATTGGATATACGATCTGAGAGTATCTTTATATATATATATATATATATATATAAATATAAACCAAATCAGGACTCAAAAGTGAGCACAATAGATTTAACTAGTTTCCAGTACATGAAATAAGTACTTTAATAGAATAAATGTGTCTTTTTAGCCATGTTATTTCTGGCTACAAGGTATCACCTAGTCGGTCATTTCTTATAATTTAATCTTCTTTAAAATTCATTCGCCTGTTCACTTTGGTTTTGTTGGCTTAGTGGAGCGGACTCAGCTGTTGCAGAACTGTTGGCTCTGCTTATTTTATTTTTTTCGTTTGACCGCCTGGTGTCAATTGGTTTAAATGCGTCTCGGTGCATCGGCTTCGGGCTT
This sequence comes from Drosophila melanosoma, assembly GCA_035042045.1. Classification (NCBI taxonomy): domain Eukaryota; kingdom Metazoa; phylum Arthropoda; class Insecta; order Diptera; family Drosophilidae; genus Drosophila; species Drosophila melanosoma. The sequence continues at coordinate 2,354,953 of JAWNLY010000100.1, read as the reverse complement.
TTTTGGTTGCTGTTCTAGTATTATTTAAAAAAAAAAGAAGAAAAGAGAAAAAAGTTGTGCATATACACTATATGTGTGTGTATATGTTATTGTATCAAAAACTCTTTGTTAAGTCATGAGCATTATTGGCACGTGAAGTTGCCATTCGGCCTCGGGTATTGCTTTTATAAAAAACTTAATTGCTTTTGAACGTGTCAGAAATACTGTAACCTGTAGTTTCAATATTTGCAGCTACAAAGCAAAATATACCATTCGATTTCCCGACTTTTATTTATTTGGTTAAAAGTTTAATTAAACTCTTTTTCTGATGCAGCGCTTTCAAATCGAGCTTAAAATGTTTTGTTTTTAAATTTTCTATAATGTTTGCATTTTTATAATGAATACTATTTTAAATTCGAACGATTAAATACAAAATTTAAAATTATTTATCGCCCGGCTTACTTCATTAAGATGGACTTGTTTTTTAAACCAGTTTAAGTTGACTTGAATGATTGACAGGGAAGGACTCATTTCAAACTCAAAACAATTAAAGTGTGTTGTCAAATAATGGCGGGTCTTAGTGAAAGAATTTTTGGATATCTTACGATACTCCCCAGGGTGCCATTGTCATTTCCCGTCCTGGCTGCCTTCGTGCCTGATTGAATCAGTGCCAATAATTTGGTAATTTCTATTCGATGGCAGTCTGCGCCAGAATCGTGTCACCAGCATCCGCAACTGCTGTCCGAGACCGAGTACGGTGCCTGGCAAGTACAACGACCGTTGTATTCCGGGAATGGCCCTAAAAGGGGTGGTTGGATAGCTGGTGGTGGGGGGCGTTGAACTTGACTTTTGCGAACGTAACTTTTGCCGCTTTAAGTTGACAATTGCATGCTAGTGTTTTTTTTTTATCCAGATTTTTGGCTTATACCAGAATGTCCAGAATGATGGTCATAAAAACTTTTTAATATGGTTGCTAGACTTAAATAATAAAAATCCTGCACACTATCAACTTTTAACAATTTGATACATTGAAAATGCGTTGAAAAAGAGAATTTGTGATTTTTAGCAAAATAAATACCAAAACTGAAATACCTGAATAGTTGAAAAGTTCAAAAAAAAAAAATAAGTGCGAAACTCTTTGCTGAGCGTTGGTTTCCACACTATTTCACACAGCGCTGTGCACCTTTGAATATATATTTGCTTAAATAGTTGCCATCCTGTTTGGCAACAACAACTGGCAACAAGGATTGCAGTCATTGGGGTCCTGTTCAACTCAACTGAACACAAATGTCGACCAACAACGCACGTGTTTGTGGCAGAATTAATTATTCATTTGGGCATGTCTCGCTCGAGATGACCCTCATCATGGGCCACAATCCAGGACCATTCCAATAATAGGATATCGCAATTATTGCTCTACAGATACACAAACATATATATACATGTATATATATTTATTTAAAATAACATCGCAATTGTAATCTGATTATTAATATTAATTATAAAGAATGCAATTAGAGATAATTAAACTTAATATTTATGTCTCCTAGTCACGACTCAGATATTATAGTATCTTATAAATATTGCAATTTTTGTTATACAATGCTGAGATTGCATTTGATATTGTTAAGGGTATATTCAATGGGTAATAATTATTACATTTACCCACCACATTGTAGCTTTAGACTAAAATTATTATAAATGGCCCTCAGGGCAAAGCTGTTACAACTGAAATATAATCAACCAATTTAACAATGAAAGCTGACTTATGAAGGGTTTTCGCTGATCTATATCAGCCTATTGTTTGCAATATAACTTCTATGTTTATGTGTGTGTTAGGTATTGCAATTGTCAGTTGGTGTATTGACAAGATAATACTGTAAACATTGTTATATGTGGGCATAAATTGTAAATGATATATGTGTGGATGATGTAGCTGTCAACTTTGGCGATGATTCCTAAAAACAATATGGCGCCAGAGTTCAAAAGTGCGCAATTCACAAAGCTTGCCACGTTAGGGTCGGCAATGTTGGTGTTATAATGTGGCTAAATACCGCAAATTGCGCTACTTGGCGGCAATTACAAAACATGAAAAAACATGTCTCTAATCGAAATCAAGCCAAACCGCAGTCAAAGCCGCAGCCACAAAATGCAGAATGCAGTGCAAACATTTTTACACTCCTTCTATGTTGTCGCTTGTTTATGGATTTAATACCCTATGTTTATTTATTTAATGTTATTCGTTGATATATCAGTTGTCAGAGATAAATAAACTATAAAATTTAAATTGAAAGTTCTGTTTGGTATTTAATTACACAATCAGAGCAGCATTTGCTGCATGAATTGTGAAAACATTTAAAAATTAAACACAATTAGACCCAATAAAAAAAGATATAAAAAGTTTAAAATTTGATTTTTATGTAGCGTTATATATAACAATTATTTAGGAAAACTTTATAAGCAGTGTAAATTCACCATCGTAGTTTTTCTTATAATAATAAATAAAGATACAAAATATTTAAAATTTGAGGCAGAAGACACAGTTTTTTTTTTATGTAGTTTTAAAAATAACAATTATTTAGGAAAACTTTATAAGCAGTGTAAATTCACCATCGTAGTTTTTCTTATAATAATAAAAAAGATACAAAATGTTTAAAATTTGAGGCAGAAGACACAGTTTTTTTTTATGTAGTTTTACAAATAACAATTATTTAGAAAAACTTTATAAGCAGTGTAAATTCACCATCGTAGTTTTTCTTATAATAATAAATAAAGATACAAAATGTTTAAAATTTGAGGCAGAAGACACAGTTTTTTTTTTTTTTGTAGTCTTACAAATATCAATTATTTAGGAAAACTTTATAAGCAGTGTAAATTCACCATCGTAGTTTTTCTTATAATAATAAATAAAGATACAAAATGTTTAAAATTTGAGGCAGAAGACACAGTTTTTTTTTTTTTATGTAGTCTTACAAATATCAATTATTTAGGAAAACTTTATAAGCAGTGTAAATTCACCATCGTAGTTTTTCTTATGAACAAATCTAAAGCCAACATTTGTTTTATTTAAAATAGTTGAAAATCAGTTGTGAAGCAGAGTATTTTGTAGTCGGTGGATGTGTTATAAATGTTATACTTGATTTTTTATATATTCTACGAAATTGTACTCATAGGAATTGACCACCAACGACACCAGTATCGATTTGACAAATTTGGAAGAGAATGCCTTATATCGCATTATGGTTGTGTCTCGTGGAAAATTTGGCACATCGTTGCCGGCGTCCATGTTGCTGCTGAATACGACGAGTGCTGGCCAAAAAGGTAAGTCAATGCAGTCTTTATACATTTCGGGTCAATTCGAACTTGGACAGTCAATGTCGACAGATGTGCTGTAATTAATTGTTGTCATTTTTGTTGTTGTCGTTTCAATTTGATTTTAATTTGATGTTTGATGTTTTTTGCAGCACAATATCTAAATAATACTTGGGGCGCACCATCGCCGCCCCATTCGCTGACCGTACTCACGCATAGTGCCACCTGGATGCAGGTCACCTGGCAGCCATCAGAGTACTCGCATCCACACGAGCGCATTACCTATAGGTGAGCCGTAGATTACGGATTAAATTCTTAGAGAGATTATGCGTTACTAAGATCCAGGTTATTGCAGAGTCTATCACAAGACAATGAACTCCGATGGCTTTACCAAAATCGAGACGAAATTAGCCTGGCTACGCATGACAAATCTAAAGCCCAGCTCCCAGCATGTGCTCTATGTGGAGGCGGTGGGTGAGCGTGCCACATCTCTGCCCTCAGAGACGCTTGTGGCGTGGACGGATCCGGCTTTGCCAGCATTTGTCGATGTAATTTATTTCAAATTCTAATTGCAATTACTAATTCAGTGAAAAAAAAACAAACAAATTTGCACCAAATGTTGAATTGTGGCTTTTGGGGCACATGTTTTGCGCTGTGTCGAAATGTGCTGTTCAAGACAGAAAATAATAAAGCAATTTTATATACATTTTGCATTGGCAGCCGCCAACAGTGCATCCGGCTGATAATATACCCGAGGGTGGGTCAATGACAATTCTGTGTCTGGCTCTGGGCAATCCGGCGCCCACAATATCCCTATACGTTGGTGGCCATTTGGTGCGACAGGATACCTCGCGGCATATGGTGACGGTGATACATAATGTGTCTGCGGATATGGAGCACGTTTCGTGCTATGCGGACAACGGATATGGTGTACCCATGCAGGCGACCAGACGCGTCAATATCTGCTGTAAGTAATAAAAATGAAATTAAGCCAAACTATTTATAGACCATTCCCGATGACTCGTTTCCGCTCTCTTCCTCTCTCTCTCTCTCTCTCTCTCTCTCTGCTTGTCTATCTCTGCAGATCCGCCAAAGATTCAAGCGGCTGGCATAACGGTCGCCTCAGTCGGCGATGAGGTTGAGTTGAAATGCATGGTGGACTCGAAACCGCCACCCAAGACCATTTTCTGGCGGGATCACGATGGACGCGTGCCGGTGCCACAAGGTGGCAACTACTATGTTTCCTTAACGAATGTCTCCACGATCTATACAATGTCGCTGCGGATTAGTAAGCTGCAAGCGAACGATGTCGGTGACTATTTCTGCCATGCTGAGAATCCATTCGGTTCATCGACCACACCAGTCTCGGTGCGTATTCGGAGTACTCCGAATCTAAGCCGCAATGTCTCACAATGTTGTGCGGAGCAGAATGTGTCGATGAGTTGCCGTGATGCGTGCACCTTTTACGTGGACTTCGATGCCATTGACAATCGACCCGAGTGCATTGTCGACTTTGATAAGTTGATGAAGTGTGCGGCAGATGGATCCGATCATCGTTCCTGTTGTGCCGATGAGCAAGTGCCGCGTAAATGCTTAAATTGGTGTCGCGGCGAAACAGTGCGCTCCAAGGAGATCTGCAGTCTGATGTATGCCCGTACAATCATCGGTTGCTTTGAGAAGAACCGTGATCGATTGCCCGGTCCGCCTGAGAATATTGTGGTGAACGTGATGTCGGACAGCGAGGTGAACATAAAGTGAGTGGATCATTTATAAACACAGCTTTCCTATTTCATTTAAACGTATCAAATTTAATCTCTTAACTATTTCCGGCCCAGCGATGCGTTCCCCAACCAAAAGCCCTTAAAACACATATTCATTGCCCCGCTCGGGAAGTGAACTCATCCATTTTGCTCACAAGCCAATACATTCATTATCCCATGTATCCCATTCCATGTGTGTAACTCTCAGTGAGTCCGTGCGTGTCTGTTTCTGCGGCTGCTCCTACTCCTGCTGTTGCTGCTCCTCCTGCTGACTGCACTAATAGACCGCAATGTCCATTAAAGCACAGATTTTTATCTCACTTTAATACACTTAGTCAACGTCAAAGGTTGCGCACACAAAACTCAGATCGGTTCGCTGTGCACAGCAAATGTTTGATAATGCTCTGGTCTGGTTTCCCTGGTTTTACTGGGTGGGTGGCTGGTGGAGGGGGGGGGGTCTATGGGTTGTTTGGGGTGGTGGTTTGGCTGCTTGTTGTGGGTGACGAATGAATGGGTCGTCCAGCGCAGTTCAGCTATGCTCAGCTTTTTTCAGTCCAGTCCAGTTCAGTTCAGTCTCAGTATCAGTTTCAGTTTCAATATGCCAGCATCCGCATTTAATTTATTAAAATTCCAGACAAGTTTTGCGCCTGCAACAATATTACTACTCATAATATGGCGCCATGCACACGGTCTGAAAACTATTTCATTACAGATGGGATGCTCCAACAAAGAATCCAAATGCTGTCGACGGCTATAGAATATATTACCATGAGGCCGCCATACTGCCGCCATCGTCGACGGCGCAGCCAAACGAATCTTCAATGGACCCGGCTATGGCTATGGATACACAAGCCACCATGAATAATGCAACAAGTATGAGCAACATCCACAAAAGCCACAGCACTAACAACAACAATAATAACAACGGCGCAATGGAGATTCAACGCATCGACGTAAAGGACACAACAATAAGCATTAATGGCCTGAAGAAGGACGTGCTATATGAGCTGGTCGTGAAAGCTGGCAACACATACGGTGGGTGAACTATTCCAACATGCAATCGATTGTTTGCCCTGTCTTGTCTCGGCTTAATTTGCAGACTTGTCTCGCAGGTGCCAGTGTACTTACCGATCCGATTAGATTCACTCTGGGCGACCAGCATGTGACCTCGGCAACCAGCAGTTACTCCAGTGCCGTCGGCACAATCAGCGGCATTGTGGCAAGCATTCTGGCCATACTCATGGCGGCAGCGGCAATTGTGTTCTATCGCCGCCATCGCTGCCACCACGGAAAGGCACTCAATGGCAATGTGGCTTTCGAGAATCCAACGTATACACGTGGTCTGGAGCAGGTACAGGTGTGTATAATCCATATTAATTGTACACTCAGATTAAAAATTATCCCGAAAATAGAGAAAATCGCCACAAAAAACCGTAAAACATTTTGACAAATATCATTTTTAATTTAACATACATTTTGGTACATACATAAAAGTTAATTTTTATTTACAATTTTTAGATGTACACTTTAAATATTTTTGCGACCAACTTAGGAAATTTTAATATTTTTTTTTTGTGAATATCCATAATTTTTCTTTTTAATATATCTAAAGGAGTACATTAAATAACTAGATTTTTGCTTGATTGCTTGATGATTTCGGTATGTTTTGTATTTAATATTGCGGTTTTCTCAACACTTGGGCATATTATTATTCTGAGTGTATAAACTATAACCTAAGCCAGTTGTGAGACATTTTTTTTTTTTTGCATATATTTTCGTGAAAACATATAAACTGTAATGTTGTGACCGTTATGTGTTTGTCTCTCTTTCTATCTCTCTATCTATCTCTCTTTTTCTCTCTTTCTCTCTGTCTATCTGTTTACTTATGTTGTTTTCCAATTGAACTACATATATAAATATATGCGAACACACACACACACACTTACACACACATACACATATTACAGCTCCCCACTGTGACGTCGGCAATCACAACACAGAATGGCAACAATCATACGCTTGGCAGCAGTGCCAGCACTGGCAGCTGTGTTGGGGCACAGAATGGCAGCAATAGCCACAATCACAATGGCATTGCAGCCACATTGACGACATCCACATCAACGACAGCAGCAGCAGCAGCAGCAGCAGCGGCAGCAGCAGCAGCAGCCGCAGCTGCGACAGGGCCAGACACGGGGACCACAGTCAACGGGAATGGCAACCGACATCAGCATCAGCATCATCGAAATGGGCAACGCGGTCTTACGGATGCCTCGCACCATTTTCACAACCCGCTTAGCAACACGCAGTGCAATGAAGTAAATCCCTCAATTTATGAAGAGCTCAAACTTGGCCAAGAAGGTGCTGGATTTAAGAAACTTGTGCCATAAACGTTAAGCGCTCGCACAACGCCTACAAAGAACCGAAAACATCAACATCTCAAGTTTAGCTAGTTAACTTATGTACATACATATACATATGTACATGCATACATACATACAATACCTATGTAAGAGTATGCACACACACACATGTGTGTGTGTGAGTGTGTGCATGTGTGTGTGCGTGTGTGTGTGTGTGCACATACTCTTACATTCAATGTAGACGTATACAAAATCTGCAAAATGTAGACATAGGCCGTGCAAACAGCGCGAAGCGCATCCACAATAACTACACACACACACACACACAATACATATACCCGCACACACATTCACACACACACACAGAGAGATACGCACACTTGCAACATCTTTGCAGAATGCATTGCGAGAAATATTTGGGGTAGTGTTGTGTAGAAAATGATTGCCAATAAACATATATTTGGGTTAGTGTAAAGTAATAAATCTGTAGTATGTAACTGTGATTGAAAATTATGTAAAATAAATTTAATTGGTAACTAAAAAAAAAAAAACAATGCTTCTCCTATACCAAAATATATATTGTGTTCCTTTTGCTCTGTGTAATCTGTAGTAAGCATTTGATAATAATGAGGCTCATCTTCCAAAATGGGCATCGTGTAGTGTTTACACAATAAAAAACTTGCACATGTTTACCATCCACCATCTACCATCTACCAGATGCTACATACTCCTGGCAAGGACATGCTTTACATTTATCCATATGTAGAAGTGTATGTAAATTGCTTTTTATTAAAATATATCTGAGTAAGCGTGTGGATATGATAAGGGCTAATGCGATATGATATGATACTGATATGGATCAGGCGCACATATTTATACATAGTACAACACACACAGACACACACACACACACAGCGCCTAAGTACGTCTAAGAATATAGACTTACTTTATAATAGATGTCGCTCTGTGACGACAGGCTACACTTTGGAGATTATCATAATTTAGTTTTGCATAAGCGGCGACAATCTGACTTTTTTTTTGCCTATCCTTAAGTGTGTGCATAGGCACAGCACAAACAACGTGGCTCATAAATGGTAACGAGATGGAGGCCATATTCCATATCCCATATCCCATATCGCATATTCATATCCAATACCCCTTTTGAAATGCTCGCGTTCGCTTACATTTGTGCTCAGACAGCCCCCAATATAAAGCCACTAAGCAGATGAAAAGAAGGAAACTCATATGCTGAGGAGTCACATCGTTGGACTCATCAAACGTTGGCATCCATTGCTTGGCTGTGTCCTTTTACACTTCCGTTTCCGTTTCGAGGCTGCTTGTCGCTTACTGCTTGCTCAGTGCAATGGCCCTGAATAAATGCAACTTGAATTATGCAACACGCTTAAGTGCCACTGAGTGCATCACGTGCATTCATTTCTTCGTAACTTGCGGTCCTTTATTGTGCTTTGATGCACTCAGATGTGTGTGCAGAGCAAAATGCTGTTTCTTTTTAGGAATATCTAATGGTAATATTTACAGTGCCAAATATGTCGCACAGTCCACAGCAAAACTGTTGGTTGATGAGTAGTTATTGTACTTTGTGTTATTGTTTAGATCTTTCCATAACCATAACTTAGCTAAGCCAAAAGCCAAATAAATTATATATTTTAGAATGGAGCTTGAACTTGATTTATTGCCAAACTTATATTACTTGAAATAAAAATAAAAGTATTACATATAAAAAGTGGTGTAAAATCATGCTTCATATTTGTAACCATAAACTTACGGATTTTACAACACGTTTTTTTTATTGTCACATTTATTTATGTCCGGTGACCCCAAACATTTAACTCAAATGAACTGCGAAATGGCCCAATAATAAAAATAAAATAATCATAATAATAAAAAACTATATAGACATGCTGCGTGTTAAAGTACAATGGGTGAGTACAAAGTTTATTTCAAAGCTAGTTAAATAATTTCATTTGTCCTCGTTGGCCTTATTTACTTACTACCAAATTGTGAGCCTTTTATGTTGACCCTTTTTTCATATTATTATTATTATTATTATTATTATTCTTATATTTAGACTCGTTTTTTATTCACTGTTTTATCCAGTTTATCCCATCTACTTTAACAAAAAAAAAAATGTTTTTACAATTTTTCGTTTCTTTTATATATTCTTGTTTCCCATATCCGGCCAAACAAAAATCCACATTGTAATCCATAGGCCTACGAGTTTTAATTTTCGACGCGGGAACAGGCAATTTGTCGCCTGTCTCTGTCCAGCGCGGACAACAACAACAACAGCAACAACAACAACAACAACAACAACATCAGCAAACACAACAACAACAACAATAAGAACAATTGCCTAGTTGCCTGGGTGGCTGGCTGTCAGCCAAGTGGAGCAGCAGCGGCAGCACAAAGTCTGGGTCTAAGTACGATTAACGGCATCGCATGAGTTTTGTATATTAGAGGAAGCGCACACACACATACATACATACATGCATACATATATAAATACATAGATACACATACATATATACACATATGTACACATCTGTATACAAATTTGCCAATAAATACTTTTACGAAATGGTCTTAAACCGTGTTTGGATTATTATCGGACCTTTTCACAATATGAATAATAACAATTAGCTTATTTTTGCTATCAATTAAGAGTGTTATTTAGAATTATCGACACGTAAATAAGTACACATTATGGGTATAATAAAATTTATTTTCAGTTATATTTTTGTCAGCTTTAAACAAGAGCAGTCTTGTTTATTTAAATTTCTCATATTTAACACGGCTTCGCGTTATTTACTTTTCAGATCAAATACTTATTTCATAAAAAACTCAAAGCAGCAAATGTTGAACGAACAATTTTATTGATTTATACAAGCAAAAATGGCATATTTAAGTTACTTTAAATATTATTATTTTGATGCAATATTTTATTATTGAACGAGAAAAGTGGAAATCGTTCCATCTGTAGTATAAAGTTAACTTAAATTCAACTTAATTATCAGTATAGCGTCTTCTTAAAGCAATCACATTGAGCATTAATAAAAAAAAACTGGCATTCTTAATTTAATTGCTCAGATACTAAGCTCCAAGCCAGTCGGTTGTCTAGCTTATTTAAAGCAGCTTACACTTTTGAATAAGGAGTGATATTATTAAAATTCTGTTTTATGTATTTTTTGTTGGCTGACATTGACGCAAAAATTAAATAATTGGGTTTTAATTAATTTTCATTAAAGCCGAAACCCGAAAAATATGATAATATCGAGCTGTAGATAAATGGGCCTCATTAAACTATTAACCAATTATAGCGGCATTTTAATAATAATTTTTAAGTGGAAGCCTTGGCAATTTCAGTTTTATCATTATATGTATCGCGGCACTGATTATCTATATTATTCATATATATTTTTTAATATTTATTCAACGTCCAGCATAAATGACGGAAATACATAATTAGTGTTAATTGCGGAGTTAATGCAGTTGCCACTGTACTCTTAATTTAATAGTAGTCCTGCGTGCTTGGGCAACGCTTCCATTCATATGAACTTCCTGAGCAAGAATTGTGTTTTTTTGTATTTAAAATTATATTTTAATATTAACGCATTTATCATGCAAATATGTTTTAATTATACTTTTAAGTGAGTATATTGATAAATGCACATGTGTGTGGCATACAAATGTACAACGCAATATGTTATGGATACCAAAGTGTGATTTTCAGTACGAGTCAAAGAAATATTTATACATAAAATACACACATCTGGAATCTACTTAAAATTTAATATAAAATTTGATTTGCATGTACTAGCTAAATTGCATATGCCAAAATTGTATATGAAGTAGATATTTTATTAAAGCCTTAATGGTCCCCAAAGAGCACATTTCATTAAGCCAAATTGATATATATATATATATATATTTGAATGATGTAGGACACAAATTGAAATCCATGAATACGGATTTATATATATATATATATATATGCATATTTATTTAACTTTTATTCGATGTGGTTTGTGCTGATAGTTGTGTGTCTGTGTCTGTTGTGTGTTTATGTCCTTCTGTTGGCCACTTCTCGTTCTGTGGCTCTCCGACAACAATTCACTTTTATTTATTAAAAGTGCTTATTACTTTAGCACTTGAGCGCGATTTAACACGATTTTCTCAAGCATTTTCGAACGACTTCTCGTTTCTCGTTTCTCGTTTCTCGTTTGTCGTTTCCCATGGCCAACGACGGATTCTCAAGGTATTTCTATATCTGTGTCTGTATCTCTGACTTTACTCTCTTGTGGGCGCCAGAGTGGAGGGCGTGGGGGGCATATAACTCAACAACATTTACCCTACTTCAACTACTTAAGTTGAAGCGTCGAAAACGTGAACTCTGCCCGCCATCCTTCCATCCTGTTCTTGCACTTGTAAGCATTTAGCTCACCTACACCTCGAGCAGTTTTATCTTTTTCATGTGCACCGAGGCTCAAGCTGGGGCTGCTTCATCATTTTTACTCCTTTTGGCGGCAACATACGACTGGTACTACTTTGCCACGACTGATGCTGATGCTGTGGCTTATAAGCTGCCGTTAGTTACGCTCCTTTTTGTTGCTGTTTGTCCTTGTTGGCTTCTCAACGCAATACCTCCTTCCCACCCCCCTCCCTCGTGTGCGACGTACTTCAGTCTGACTGCCGCCCTAACTTGGCTGGGTCTGCTATCACTGCCAACATTTGCTACTGAGACTGCGACTGAGACTGAGACTGGTGTTTGGGACTGCGGCTAAGGTTTTGGTTTTGGTTTGCTTTTGGCCCTAATATTGGCTTGACTGTTGTCAACATGCTCAACCTATTTGCTGCCATTTGTTGGTGTTGTTGACTTTAAGTGTGTTGATTTCATACAATTAACTTTTTGCCTGTTTGTCTTGTCTGTTGTTCCCCGAGGCCTTTCCATAATTTCCTGCTTGACATTTGCCTCCAGTCAATCGACTGACTTCCTCAAACTGATAGTTTGGTGGTTTGGCGGCTGCTTGCGAAATGCCCGCAATGTCAAAAATCACTTAAAGTCATTTAACATTCACCACAAAACTTAAAGTTTCAAATCAAAATTGAATTATAAGGGATAAATTTACAAATATTTCTAGTTTTACTCGCTTTGCTTTTAAACTCTACAAAGTTTGGATCAAATTACTTAAAATGTAATTAGTGAAACATTAGAACAGTCTGCGATTATCACATCGGTTTTTTGTATTTGATATATATATATAAATGTGCCTTTTTGTAGGTCTGCCAGAGTAGTTAATCTTCTTGCTTTGGGTTATATTTAAGTTTTAAAAAGCTTATTCCATACATATACAAGAGAAGCCAGTTACTCAAAGTCTGAGCGCGTCATCAGCACACACAAGTTACAAAATAAATGTGTTATGGGTGCGCTTAAGTGCTCATTAATTTCGAATGTCAAACTTTGAATGTGCTAAGAGAAAATGCGGCACACACACACACACACACACACACATACTAACACACATACACACACAAACACACACACACACAAACGCATACGCATCTGTTTTGGTTGAATGGGCCGTTTAACTAAGACTGGCTCTAATTTAAATGATGACGTTGAATCTCTGTGAGATCGGCTTGCATTGGGAGGGGGGGGGGGGGTTAATAAAAGCCTCAGAAACAGGCCGAGGATTTCTAGGTAAATATTTAGGAGCAAGCAGCAAGGAATTCATCTGCTTGCCACATAGCAGCATCTATGTGCGTTATTCTCTGCACAAGCAAATGCAGTCAGAGCAGGTCACTGAAATGGGGCAGGTATTTCAATCGAGCTATTTCTGTTGCTGCCACAACTCTCGACTGCCAATACACAGCAAGCATGATTTGGCCAGCCTTGGCTTGGCTTGGCTTGGCTATTCTGGCTTTTCTGGCTGTGCGTTTTCCTTGTGACCGCCTTTTGCTGCTATTTAGATTAGGAATAACATTGCATATTCTTTCAAAGGGCCAACATGAACTTTTGGAAATTCCTACATCAAAAAACAATAAGCTACAATTAGAAATATGCCAGGGAATGTCTTGGTGTGTGAATCTTATAATAAGCATGAATATTTAACAATTTAGCTAATATACTCTTAACTAACTTTTTTTTTCTGTGGCAGGGAGAAAAGTCAGATCTAAAAATTTGGTTTCAATTAGCTTCTTTTTTTTTAACTAAGTCAGGTAACTTGTTCTTAAGCATTTTCCTTTTAATTAAATTTTCAATATGTTTCCTTTGGAGGAGACATAAACACACACACACACACACACACACAGAGACACACAGTGGTGTATGTGCGTAGAGTCGGATGCACACCAGCATAAATTAACTTTGCGTAGGTGACAACCCCCCCACATAGTCCTCTACCCCTCTTTAGAGGATGCTCGTGTAAACGTAGCTGTAAGTACATTATCTTAATGCGCGCCATATCTACCCTAATGCAGATAATAGAAGAGGCCGCTATTTAAAGTCTAACAACCCTTTTTATATGCAAATTGTTGCGCCACGCGTCTACGCCCTGACGCCCAGTCTGAGGCGACTGACTGGGTGACAGTCGGACGGACGAAATGAGTACCTGCCAGCCATACAGCCAGCCACACAACTTGACATTTTTTGTACATACTTGGTGGAATAATGCATACATACATACATACATACATACATTCATATATACATATATAAACATTCATCTATATAAACGAGTACAGCAACGGTGCGCTCTTTTTTTTAATTTCCCCCATTTTAGTATTCTGTGAAAGGGAAAAGCTATAAACGAACTCGTGTGTGTATGTGTGTGTGTGTGTATGTGTGTGGGTGTTAGCTCTTTCAAGGTGTTCCCAACTCTGCGGTCCTTGGTATGCGTGAGCAATGTTCCAACGTTTTTACATGACATCTACTGCGTTCTTTGTCTACTTTTTCATGTCGAAATGGGAGTATTTCTCTCTGTGTGTGTGTGTGAAAAATGTTAAAATAATTTGCAATTTAAATAGTTTTAATTAACTTTTACTAATTTGTCGTCGCTCAACTTGCGCAACTTGCGCAAACTAATTTTAAAGTGATTTATTATTTAAACGGCTTGATGATTGACAGCGCCCAAAAAGGGGCGCTTAATTGCCTGCGGCCTAATTAGCAAGATGAGTTCATTGTGTGCTGACGCTTAAAGTGTACACTTTACTCATATAGTCGAAAAGAATAGATAGGAAATTAATATAATTTACAAACTTCATTTACTTTCCAACAATCAAAATATATGAACAGTTAAACAAAACTTATTTCGGCAACATTCTAAGCCATAATCTCGCCGCCTCTGAAAACAGTCGACAGGCAAGTGCCACTCCCATAGAGAGATGCATGATTGCAACGTCTTATCAGGAACAGGGCCAATCCAAACAGCAGCAATATTGTAATTAGAAAAACAGCCAACAATTCATCGCATCCAATAACACTACGCCTAATCTGATATCAACTTTGGTTATCCTTACTGCACATTGCACATACGCACCGTTCTCCCTTAGTCATATGGTCAATGTTGGAGCGCCCAATCAAATTGCCACAATCCCGGCATTTGCAGCCAGGATTCATCTCGCGTGTGTCGGTCTCACATTTTTGCCCGTAACTGTTTATTTTGTCATTGATGCTCTTGCAAGTGCGTTCGATGAATCCCGATGGAGCGATCTTGCACACACAACTGGGGCGAATGTTATTCAACATATTCAAAATATTATTTCTTTGTTTGTTTGATTTTGTGAAGTGAATTTGTCAAAATATATTTTAAAAAGTCTGTCATATGATTTCGTAGAGCATATATTATATATTGCCTACTGGATTCTAACTAACAGCTCTGATAAGGTAGTTAAAAGTAATAATAAGTAATTATTTAAAGCAAAGTGGCTATTTTTAATTAAATTTAATTGCGAAACAAATAACAAATATTTTGCATATATTTTCATGTGCATACATTATGCAAAATAAATTAGTCTGAGTGTCATACGCGACGAGGACATACCCTTGAGGTCAAATCAGTATATCTGTCCTGTACCTCTGTCATATACATTTATATATCCTAATGGCTACAGGGTAGATGTAGTGTACAACACTTATTTGGCATAACGAAATTCAAAACCATTATGTACAAAATGGTAATAATAATAATACCTATTTACGAGTATAACTGTCGCTGATTTCAATTTAAGAGTGGCCGTTACGAAGCCAGATGACCAATCAGCTGGATTTAATTTTCAATAAAAATCCACAGTGCAAAATGTAATTAACAACAAGTTACAAAAACGAGGCAAGCAAACAAGGGTCGCGCCGCACTTAGAGCTAATTAAATTTGCTGCTGTGGGCAAAATGATGTTTTGGCAATAAAACCAAAAAACCCACAAAGACAAGTGTTTCACATTTCTTAAAGTGACCGCAAACAGAGAACTGCCTTAAATTAAATAAATCAGACAAATTACATTTAATGAAAATACAATTAAACAAACAAAAAAAAAGAAGAAACATTTAATTGATTTGCCAATATATTCCTTTATGTTTGGACCTAATGAAAAGTTTGCAATGCCTCCAGCAAAAGCAACTAGAAAGCTGTAATTTGTAATTGGCCAACTGTAGTCAGCTAAATAATTGACGTTACAGAAAATCGGACTTTTTCTTTAACCAATACATAGCTGAATGTACGTATGTATATATGTATGTCTGCCACACTATACTATACATACAGACTATATACATCAATTGCCACAAACCGCCGCTGGCAAAGTAATAGCGGCAAAGTCGAGCCACACAATTTTTGGCAAGTGATGCGAAACTAATGCGTCCAAAAGTAGACTATGAAAAAAAAGGACGGCAGTTGGAAAGGATGGCTATATAGTTGTGCCCATTGCTCGAATTGTTGTTGTTGCTTTTGCATTCGAAAAGTTGACCAACGAACTTTTTGAGTGCCTCCAGTGCCTCCACTTATAGTAGCTTGCTCTTCCCACATATTAGCGCAAATTGCAATCATATTAAAAGCAGTCGACAAATGAAAGAATTAAAAAAAAAAAACGTAACAATTTGATGGTCAACCAACGGACCCAGTGCGGCATCCCAGAAAGGAATGTGGCGCAAAAAAGCATTGTAAATAATAGAAAGCTAAACCAAAACTAATCCGAGTTGAGCGGGGAATGAATGTTTTTGGGCAAAGCAACAAAAAATTATCTGAGAGGTGGCCAGTGAATTTGGCCACATTCTGGTGTCGTCGATAAATGTAAATTTTCACATCAAAAACATTCGGCCATTTGCATTATTAACGAATAGAAGGGCATAAGAAAAAATTTAAAAAAAAAATACAAGAATACTTGAAAAAATTTATAAACTGTAAAAAGCAATCATTTTAAAGCGAAAAATTGTGTAGCAGCTTTTGATTTAAAACTAATGACTATCTGGAATATTGATTTGAATAATATTATAAGTAATTCAGTCAATTTGTGCACTTTGTGTCTGTCACCTAATCGCATCATGAAAAAACCACATAATCTGCTTATTTATCAGATAGCTAACGATTTGGAAGCTCTTTTTATATATTTATATATATATGTTTTTGTCAACAAAGTTTAATTACAGATAAATTACAGACATATAGATTTTATTTAGGAAATATCAATAAATATACAATATTTAAATATTACTTTTATTACTGATAAGAAACGGTTTTATCACGTATACTTAATATTTATATTTACACTACTGGTAGGTGGGCACAAATCATCATCAGATTGCCGCAATCCAAATTCCAATTAAATGTGCCGACATGCAACAGGAACTAGCATTGGTCACAAGTTAAACAATCGCATTCACACATCCTCCAGGAGCAGTCAATTGAAACTTTTGCCAACAGCCGCCGACAACTGAGAATCATTTACAATCGAGGCAACAACTTGTCCTTTCAAGCGATGCCGTTTTATCACCAGGATGTATCTGTGTGTGCTTGTGTGTGCATGTGTGCGTGTGTGTGTGGGCATACCATGACGATGAATACTCCAGCTATACCGTTACCAAGCAATGTGTGTGCATTACTTAAGCCTTGGCAGAACAGTCACATATAAGTAGACGTTAAAGAAATAGCTTGTGGTCAGTTTTCTGTCATTCGTATTCGTATCCGATCCTTTCATTTTGTCATGCGTTCCATTCATTTGGGCAAAGTAGATGCTTGGTCAATCCCTATTGATATGGGTACCCAAACGTTCGTTTTGTTATTTGCTTACATTGCTCACTAAGAGTGCAGCCCGATAGCTAGTATGATAGTAAATGCAACAGCAGCCACATTGTTAGCTCTGACAGCTGCAACCGGAGACGGAGATAGTGACGGAGCCGGAGCCGGACCCTCTGCTGCAGGCGGACTCGGACTCAGACATTGTCTCGTTATTGACGTATTCGTTGTGCGAGTGCCCCAGTAAGTAGTGTGCCTTTTGTTGTGGCTCATTCAGTTGCATACAGCGCAGCGTTCCACCACTGTCAGCGTCACACTTGCTGCTGCTTGTCGCACTTGCCGCACTTGTCGCTGTTGCATTCTTCAACGTTTTCATTGCTTAACGTCATGTGCACCACACAAGTCGTCGTTTGTATTGAAAAATTATCACGCGCGACTGCCAGACAAGACCTACTTTTATATTCTGTCAAAAATGCTTCTGTTTCTCTCATTGCACCCAATAAGCAACTGATGAAACTGAATCTCTGCATACTAAAATTATTTCGAGTTGTATTATAGTAAATTATTTTAATTATTATTTATTAATAATAACAACAAAAATTATTATTATATTTTTTGTTAATCCTTTATCCATATATTCATATATTCTGTCAAAAATGCTTCTGTTTCTCTCATTGCACCCAACAAGCAACTGATGAAACTGAATCTCTGCATACTAAAATTATTTCGTGTTGTGTTATAGTTAATAATATTTAAATTATTATTAATTAATAATCATAACAAAAATTATTTTTATATTTTTTGTTAACTCTTTATACATATATTCTGTCAAAATTGCTTCTGTTTCTCTCATTGCACCCAACAAGCAACTGATGAAACTGAATCTCTGCATACTAAAATGATTTCGTGTTATATTATAGTTAATAATATTTTAATTATTATTTATTAATAATCATAACAAAAATTATTTTTATATTTTTTGTTAATCCTTTATCCATATATTCTCTCAAAAATGCTTCTGTTGCATCCAACTGATGAAGCTGCATCTCTGCATACTAAAATTATTTCGAGTCGTATTATAGAAAATAATATTTTAATTATTTCGAGTTGTACTATAGAAAATAATATTTTAATTATTATTTGTTAATAATCATAACAAAAATGATTTATATATTTTTTATTAATCCGTTATCCGCATCTTTTGTAAATTGTTATACTTTTTAAGTCTTTTTCATACCTTAAGTATTGATTTTCTTTTCTGAGCTTAAAATTTAATAAACATATAGAAAACGATTTTTACATTTGTGGCTTTCTAATTACATATGTTATTTTCTCGAACTATACCATGAAATGGCCTCGTTTCATGAAAAGCTCGCCAATTTGCTTGCTGGGTTGGCATTATTAAGTCGAGCTTTGCCCGAGCGTCTGCTGCAGTTTGCGGCTACTTGTTGTCTTTGTGGGCATGCGTCCTTTGTCCTTTGTCCTCATTGCCATTGTTAAATGGTCACATTAAAAATGCTCCATTGTTGTCGTTGTCGTTGTCGTTGTAGTTGCTGTCGCTGTCGTTGGTTTCGCTGTTTGGCTGCAGTATTATTCTGACCACACCCTTGCACCATATTCCCTATCGCTTTTATTTACAATATCTCAGACGGAGACATCGCCTTGTGGTGCGCTTATGTTGACTTCTGCTCACTCACAGTGCACTTCTGCTTGTGTCTCGTGGGGTATTCAGATATGTAAATATAAACACCCAAATTAGCGGGTGTACCAGCACCAAGTACAGTGGGCATTCACCAGCAAGGTCAGTCTTACCCAAGCCAAGTCTCTAATCATGTTAATAGAACAGATTTCGTTGATATATGTATTATGACAACATGACAATAAAAAGCTAAATTATTTTATTATTCTATACACTTATAGGTTTTCGCCATATTTAAATAAGTAATAAGTAATTACTTGTTTTACTCGATGAGTGCAATGTCTACAAATCACGCACATTCCGGAAATAACATTAAAATAATACATTAACTTTAACAAACGTTCCTTCGCCCACGCGATTATAACTACGGAAAATATAATTAATAATAAAAAAAACCCTTGAACAATAGCTAAGTGGGAAAGAGCGAGAGAGAGAGAGAGAGAGAGGAGTGTGTGCGAAGTAGAAAATTTTGAAACTCCCAAGCAGGCGTTATTTATACTCTATTATACAATAAATCATACATACGCTAATGTAATAAAAGCCAAATATTCACAATCATTTGGCCTAATTGTGCGACAAGAAATACCAACTAAATAATTTGCTATGAATCAGTTCTGCTCGAATAGCGTGACACAAACAAAAATTGGACCACTAAAGTAGAGGGACTGCACTCCGAGACTACCCCAGGCAGTTGCATGTAAATGCGAAGTACGCAATTTCAAGAACCCGCATGACTTGGTGAAAGAACCTGTCGCGGCTGACGTCTCCCACAATGCCCGACACCAAAGTCACTACACGAGTACTACAAAAAAAAAAAAGAAAAACAAAAAAAAAAACAAAAACATATAGAACGATAACCTAAGAACTATTTAGCATTGCTAGCAGTTATTTAGAACTTATAGATTTTACAATTATTTAATTATTTTGTACACAATGCCCTTTTATTTGGAATCGTAAAAAAAGGAGTTTTATGTCAAAACTAATTTTCTGAATAAATATTTTTATTTTTTTTTAAATATACAGCTTAGCAACAATCCAACAATTGTTTATTGCCATAAACATAAAAATGAAAATTAAACTTAAAATTAATTTTTCTTCTTTTCTGAACATAAAATATATATTCAAAAACAAAACGGTTTATTTTCACAAAAATAGTAAGTTAGAAAGAAAAAACAAAAGGCATAGAAATTTATGTTAAATGTATATTTATTGGCAATTTACGAATAAACTAAACCTACATTTGTCTTGAGGAATAGAAACCAGAGTTTATTCTCTACTGTGTATTTTATTTTGATTATTTTTCATAAGGTAGGTTTCAAACATCTTTGCGAAAATATTTATATATTTTTTATATACAAAAAATATTTTATTTTTTGCAATTCAGACACCAGACATTTGATTCCTATCCGTAAAAGATTGATAATCATTAGTCGCAGCTTAGTGGCTCTTTCGAAGATATTTGGTTAAGCTATGTCATTTTGAGGTTGAACCACAGTGCGTCTTAGCCATTAAGTAACAAGTGCTAACTTTGGCGATACACCAAACTGAAGTCGTGCACTCTGCTCGTAATGTCGCCGAGCAGGCAAAGGAAAAAAGAACACCCGCTAGTTTGTGCAGAGCAGGAGCAGGAGTGGAAGGGAGGGTGTCTTGGCCAGGGGAGTGCAGGTCCCATGGCAAAACGGTTTAGAGAACGTGGCAAGTGGAATGGCACAATGGTTGGTGTTGGTCCCGTTGACTTCTAAGCGGGGCAAAATTTGTTTTGTTGGAGTTGGGTTTGGGTGGTGGGGAGGGGGGCTACCAAAGCAATGCCGAAGAAGTCGCGTGGCAGCATTAGCCCATAAGTCAGGTACTTGCACCAAAACTAAAACACACCAACAACAATAGCAACAAAACGTAATTCAATGCCCGCCGACTTCGACGTGGACGACGACGCCACGAGAAGCCCGAGTCGCTCTCTATGAAAATTGGCTCCGTGGACGACTTTAGAGTGGACAGGCACATGAAACACAATTCAAAAACACTTTGACCGGCAAAGTTGCCAGACGGAATTTCTTCTGCATTGTGCACAAATACGTTCAAATACGTTGCCAAAAAGGAAGCCCATCTCGAAAAGTTGCACACACTTTGGCTCTGCCAACTTTCTTGTGAGATATTTTAATAAACTTTTCCTCGAGTTCATTAAATTCGATTCAAGTAAATATGTGTGAATGTGTGTCCCACTGTGTGGGAGTGTGAGTGCTGTATTGTCTGCGTGTGTGTGGGTGTGTGTGTGTGTGTGTGTGTCCACACTTTTCCCTCAAGTGGGTCGAGACAATTGCGACTGATTGATAGGCAATTAGTGCAAGTGTAACTATACGGAAGCTGCAAAAGCTGCTGAAAAAGCAACAACTGTTTGCGAATTAATAATCAACAACCCGGCGGCGGCGGCAGCGGCGACGGCGGCGACGGCCTGCAACCGAAGTGTCATTAACCTAATTGGCGCAAATAAAAAAAAAAAAAGGAGAAATACGTGCAAAGGACGACCAGGACGACCCCAACCATAAATAAAAGAAGCACAGCAGCGGAGAAGTGCAACGTGTTGCAATAAAAACAATTTACATAAAGCAGGTAAGCAAAAAACTAAAAAAAAAAAGAAAAAACATATATATATAACTGTAAAAAATAAAAAATGCGAACACATTTGCTGACTTCTTCAAACCCCAACAACAACAACAACAAAAAAAGTTTCCCACTGAAATTGTTCGCAGTGGTAAATTCACAGTGGTAAATTCCAATGCAGTTGAAATAGTTGCAAACGAATGGAGAAATACGAAGAAATCTCACGTCACTTGGAACACTTTAATCCCTGTAGCCTGTAGGAATTGGACAACAGGCAACGCCTTACTGTCAGCTCCATATGCAAAAAATGCACATATATATATATATAAATCTATATATACATATATATATATATATATATATGCATATATTCCTAGTTTTATGTGGCCAGAAACACAGACCTGCACAGACCTTTTGCAAACTGGCCAACTGTAATTTTGGGCAAAGCAGAGTGAAGGAGCCACTCCTGGAGTTTTTGCAGGTCCAGTTAGTCCGCTCCAGGCATTCATTTAAGTGTGAGGTTGAATGGCCAAAAGCCAAACCCACTGGCCGTGCTGCAGGCGGCAAAGGAGTGTGTGGCGCCAAAGTGGACGAGTGGACTCCTTACACTGTTTTACTGTTTGCTGACAAAGGAACTGTGAAGTTGTTGGTCCGACAGTTGCTGAGTTGCGTCTGAAGTGGATCTCAAGCAGAATCGTTAGTGGACATGACATGGTCTCCGTGAGTTCAGCTAACATATCCATAATGGCCAACTTCCAAAACTTCGTCAGTGGGTTGGCCCAACTGCTTCAAAGTGATGCAGATGCTGTGACTGTACAAAATAAAGTCATGGCAATGAAAAATGAAAATACACGCAATAAATACAATTTTTATTTTATTATTTAGGATCATCAAATGATAGAGTAAGGGCGCAATAACATGAAAACAGAAGTTGCAAGCAGAGAACCTAACCGCACACGACACTCAAGTCGACTAGTGGCAATTTAAAAATCCGTTAGTACGTGAACAAACTACTCTGTGCAACGTTTGGAGTCGACGCAACTCCGACATCGACATCGACATCGACATCGCAACTGGTTCGCACGAGTAGCGACTTTTTGACCACAACAAATCAGTCACGCAAGGCAACGGCACGCCGAGATTGGTGCCACAGCCAAGGAGCCATTGAAAAGGGGGTTGCTTGTTAGCGAGCCTGGTGGCTCTTGAGTGGCTTAAGAGAGTCTCTCACAATAGAAACAATGTCCAACGAAGAGAACGACTCCTTGGATGGACTGGGCGCTGTTGCTGGCACTGCTGCTGCTGCTTCTGCTGCTGCTGCTGGCAATGGAATTGCAAATGGAAATGGAAATGGTGTTGGCGATGGTGATGACGACGCTGGCCTCGCAGCTGTTAATACTGAGCCCATTCTCGGTGGCCAAACAATGGCACAAATTAGTTCGAACTCACAAGTCGAAGGAAACGTTTCGCCGACTGGCCATTTGGATGATAACGATAACCAAATAAATCATAATAATACAAATAGCAACAGCCACAATTTCGATAGCAATCGCAGCAGTCCCACAAAGAGTCCATCAAGACGCGCCGGCAGCTCCACAAGTTTTCAGGTCCAGCATCACCATGCACACAACTATGACGATGATGATGATGATGACCTAGCAACCGGCGACTTGCAGGCTAATAACACTGCAGCTGCAGCAGCTGTTGCTGCGGCTGTTGGTGCAGGCACAGGACGTGCCTCCGGCGGTGGCATTCCAGATTATTGGCAACAGCGCAACGGAGCAGCTGGGTCGATTAGTGGTGGCGCTGGTGCACATAGCGGCCACCAGAGTCGTGCACTCAGTCCCAGCTACTTGGATAACATGAGCGAGAATTCGGAGCAACCGCCTGTTGTGCCACTCACACGATCCAAATCGCGTCCAGAAATATCCAGTGCTGCTGCCTCACGCTACTCGAATCTTTCATACTGGAAGGCTCGACGTGTTGTCTTCTATCGCAATGGCGATCCGTTCTTTCCGGGCGTGGAGCTGCGCTATCGGCCAGGCAGAGATGTCACCTCGCTGGACAATCTGCTGGACAAGATCTCACCCAAAATGGATCTGCCGCGCGGTGCACGATACGTTTTCTCCATGGATGGCGATCGTAAATATCATCTGGACGAACTGGAGGATGGCGCATTCTATGTGGTCTCCTCATTCAAGGTCTTCAAGGTAAGCGTTGTTTCCACAATTTCCATTGATTCCGCGTGTTTAGCTTCAGATTCTTTTTATAACTTTATTATTAAGGTTTTTTTTTGTTGTTGTTGTTTTTACCTTGCTGCATTTTGAAGTTTAAGTGTTGTTTTTCACGTCAACTTTACTGCAAAATCAATAGAAATTTGAATATTTTGGTATAATTTTGCATACATATGCAAGCTGATATATGTGTGTGTGTGTGTGTGTGTGTGTACCTATTGACACACTACATATATATATATATATTTACCAACTCATATAAAACTATATACGGCGTTGGGCTTTTGCGGTCAGCGTCCCACACCACGACTCTAGTCTTAGCCACCAACTCAGGTCACTTGGCCTAAAAAAAACCCAAGAAGTTCTCAGTATTATATATGTTTTTTTTTTTTTGTATTTTGCTCCATTTTTGTTACTGTTTTTTTGTATTTCATTTTTTGTTGGTTGAGTTGAGACACATTTTTGCATGCGAGCACTTTCGCTTTCTCTCGCCATGCGCTCAGTTGTAAGGAATACGACGGAATGGTTCATGTACATGCTATAGTGTGTACGTATATGTGTGTGTGTGTGTGTGTGTGTGTTGTAAGTGAAATCAGCTACCGTTCTCTTACTCATGTTCTTATGCTGTTCAGCGATTTGTCCGACATTCGTGGGAGTTTAGCTTTCATACACGCAAAATAAATTTGCGATAGGTTTGAGTCTGAGTTTTCTTCGCAAAGAGGGTGACTTTGAAATTGGGTCTTGCGTTTTATGAACCTATAAGTGGGCCTTAAGAGAGCGGCTATTTCAAAAGAGCAAGAGTAAGTCTAGATTCTAGACTCTAGAATAATATTTGCTCTAGCAATTGCTTTTATTCAGCTACTCTAGAAACGTGTGTGTAGAAAACTTATACACTTATAGCAAAAACAAAAAAAAACACATGTTAGAAAAATTTGCTTAAGGATGATGAAGTTTAAATACCCTATCTGAATGGTTACACTATATAATATGACAGATTTAGATCAGTCCAGATAAACTTCTTTCAAAATTGTACTTTTTGTATCGCCTTTTTTAGTTACAATAACTATTTTTTTTACTTCTGGAAACACAAGCTCGACGTGTCCAGTTAGATGATCGAAATAATAATAACTTCAATATTTCAATATCTGCAAGTGATGTCCAAAGCTGAGTAGTTTTATGCAAAGCCAACTAAAACAATAAGTCTTCGTAGCCAGAAGAAGTGATGGGAAACGAGAAAGATTTTTGATTAGGATTAAGCACAAATTGAAATTTATGAAATCATTGGACTGCACTTCTCACACGTCCCACTGCCGCGATTAAACAAGATTTTGTCTTCCTCCTTGGCAAAGTCAGAGCAAAGCTGTGCCATTGGGGGGGGGCTCATGCATCCATAATCGATGCCAACAATAGCTTACCCAACAGAGCGTTGGATTCTATTCAATATCTTGACTGTGGATTCCTAATGCACTCCGGCTGAGAAAATGCGCTTTAGAACACACAACTCAAAGGCGGAGATGGCCTAGACAAAGCGCCCGGGTAAAAGCCGAACCAAAAGTCACCTACTAGAACATTGCATGCCCCTTGCTACACTTCCAGTTGCACGTTGCTACGGAAGCAGCCGCATGCATTGCCCGTGGATGGTAAACAAAAGCGCAGCAAGAGTCTTTCTATAAAATCAAAACTTATGAGGCAGGCGTTGGTCGGGTCGCCAGAGGCGCTGTTGACGCTTACAGTTGCTGCGTGCCACATGGGCGCACAAAAGGCAACAATGAACAATACGAGCGTACGGAGATGGAGCTTGGAGCTTGGAGCACAGAGCTCTAACCATGCCCTGCAGATGGCTCGAGTGCAATGAATGCACTGCTGGCCTCTGTAGCTTCTCTCCGGGCGTTCTCTTGCGCGTAAAGCGTCCAATTTCAAAACTTGCGGCGTTGCACTTAGGGAAATTAAAACTGTATGCATGAGTGCGGCAAGCAAAGAGAGGCATACTGAAAATAATAGACAGAGAGCGAGAGAGAGCACAAATTCTTGGGTTTTTTGTAAAAGGCGTAAACTGCAGGTGCAGGCTAATAATATAAATTAATCGAGCAGCATATTTGATTCAACAGGGGTCGCCAGCTCGTTGCATGCAACTGCCATCTAAGCCAGAAGCGCTAAAACTCCTTTCTAGCAAAACATTTATGATAATTTATTCGTCATGTGGTGTGCGTGACTAGCTGGACGGATGGACGGATGGACGGACGGACGGACTGACGGACGCTCTTCTGCCGTCGTGATTTTGGGTGCAGCAAATTGCATTTCCCTTGTTAAGTCATAAATATAATTGGCCATATGCAAAACCATCGGCCAACAAGGTCAATTCGCCGGTGGGTGGACCAGCCACGCAAGGTTGAATCGAGTGAATTAGGCCATATTCAATATGGTAATTTGTGCACAGTGCAAAAGAAAATGCATATCTTGATTCAAGTAAATATTTGATTACAAATTTCTATCTTCAATCTTAAATCAAAAGTGTGTTTTTTTTTTAAAATTAAAATGTAAATGGGAAAAATTTGATTTATGATCGTTTATTATAGATTAAACTAGCTAGAAGAGGAAGAAATCAATCATTGTGAATATAGGAAAGTCAGCAGATAGATAAATAATTAAATATTTATTTCAGTGTTCATTTAATTCCAGATTCGAATCAAGATTTGACACTTTGATCTTAATTGTTTACTCTGTGCATTTCTGCCGTAGATTATGGCAATTTTATTAATTTCAAATTTTAGCTGAGTGTAAAAGTCTGTGTACAGATTAAATATCAAATTGAATAAATACATTAGCTAATTCGTAGATTGTACAAATATTTTGACGAACAACTTCATCGCATTGGACAATTAGATAAACATTAACGCAAAACAGGTGCAGCCAATGATTGCGGCAATTTTAGAAAGGTGTATTTGAGAGTGTGTGTGTGTGTGTGTGTGTGTGTGTGTGTGAGTGTGTGCCCATTTGAGTACATGCAAGGTGTGCTGCTGCTGCACCCTAAATAAGAAACCAAAATGGACACGCAGAACGTGTGCTCTGATTCCATTTTGTTTTTGGGCCAGCACCAAAAGAAATTAAGATTTTTTGGCAGAAAACGTGCGCGGCATGCTAAAGGCGAAAACACTGCACCGCAAATGCATCACGCAAGGTCAGAAATTGAGGCAGAAGTCCAGGCACCAGGCGCCAGTCACCAGTCACATTGTAATTAACTGCAAACACAGCGCGCACGAGTGAAAGGAGCACGAGCGGACCAGATTTGACGTCAATTAATATTTTTTTTTTTTGCACGTTGTGGCCAAAACAAAAGCCACTAAAATTATGGCCATCATGCAGCAGTGACACATGAACGAGATTTTCGAAAAACCCAAGCAGGCCAAGCAGGCCAACCCTGCCGCAACAACCACACTTCCCGCCACCACACTCTAAACATCTGCAGACCCATTTCGCAAGCGCCGCAAGGCGATTTGATGAATTTCGCTGCCATTTACGTGATGCATGCACCAGAAATTGCGCTTTTGCGTGTGCCACAGCCACAGCAGCGACAGTCTCATCTCTAGCCGGCTTTCAGTTTGGCGTTTGCCTTTGTTATGGCTGTGATATGATGGCTTTTATGTAATGAATCGTTGTAGCTGGCTGGCCAGATAGCTCTTGGATTTCATGGATTTGTGGCTGCGTCAACATGCCATAGTTGCATGCTTAGTGTAGGATGATTTAATCAACAATTGTTGCATAGCACACATGCAACATTACATTTTCTCCTTTAATCAACAATTGTTGCATAGCAGACATGCAACATTGTTTTTTTTTTCTTTTCTTAATCTTTCATTTTATTAGTAGATTACTCCTTTGAGCCAAGGTAGTAAGCAATAAATTGTTGGGCAAAAACTAATTGGCAACAATCGGGAATTCAGAGAAATGCATCCAAATATCTGGCAAAATCACAAATCAAAGCAAATACTTGAGTACACATTGCCAGACATATATGTATATATGTGTGTGTGTGTGTGAGTGTGTCCATGGATAAGTGAGTAATCCTTTGAGCCTGTGCGGGCGTGTGTGTATGTGTGTGTGTGTGTGTGTTAATGTATTTGGGCATTTGCAATATGGGGTTAAGCCTGATAAGAAACAGGAGCAGCAGCAGCCACAGATTCAGCAGTCTGCTGAATTTGCGTAGGTAAACGCCTATTAATATTATGCATAAGCCCCATTGCAGGCCAATGCCTCGAAAATTTGACCCATGTGCAGCTATTGTTGTTGTAATCATTGTTTTACCTGCTGCATAGCGTTTGAGCGGATTTTAAACTGCTATTAATAGGCAATTTAATAAATTAATCGACCCCATTATGAGTGTGTGTATGTGTGTGTGTGTGTGTGTGTGTGTGGCAAAATTCAATCGATATATTTAGCCGCTTGACTTACTATTTTAAAGAGCATTCAGGCATTTTAAATCTTGTTTTTCACACTTAATCCATAGCTTTAATTGAAACCCAGCGGGCTTAAAGTGACATCCGTTCATGATATACATAAAGCAGTCATTTATACACACGGATATATATATATATATAATTGTATATATATATGAAATTTATGTAGGTGTTGAAGTTAAAAACACACACAAAAAAAAATAGCAAGCATGACAGCTCCAACCAATAATAACAATTATTAAAAGCAATGGAACTCAAATTGAAAATAATAAAGCCAACAACCCAACCCTTGCCATAATAATAAAATGTCAACAAACATTGAGCAGTTTCTGCTAGCAAATACTCTGTAATCTGAACAATTGAAAGGATGTCTGAGTATTTGGGTACTCTTTAGTCTGTTAATGCACATGACTTGTGTATATATTTGGTACTTGAAGATAATTCAATAACTTGATTTAGGTTCTGTCTGATTGTGCTCGATTCTCAACCATTGTCCAGGAATTCAGTGAACGACCGCACCACCCGCACTACCCGCACCACCCGTAGCACCCACACAAATGTGAACATTTGGTATTTGCTGAGAATCGCCGGAGGACACTCCGGGCGCTCGACAGCCGCCGGACACTGTTGTATAAACATGACAATTTAAAACGCATTACAGTGTGGCAATTAATTAAACTGTCATTGGTTGCACGATTCAGAATTGTTCGTGTGCAAAGAGTCCAAATAAATTGTATACAAGGCGCATTGCATTAAATGCGACGATGGCCCTTGGCAAATGAACGGTCAGATTGGTCAAGCGGACAAACGGACAAACGGACAGACGGAGAGCCGAACAGCCGGAGAGCA
The DNA here is from genome assembly GCA_035042045.1 of Drosophila melanosoma. NCBI lineage: Eukaryota > Metazoa > Arthropoda > Insecta > Diptera > Drosophilidae > Drosophila > Drosophila melanosoma. The sequence continues at coordinate 2,325,467 of JAWNLY010000100.1, read as the reverse complement.
GGACAACCGGAATGACGGTCGCCATGCAGACGATGGCATTGCGTGAATTTATTGAATTGTAAAAATAGCATATATCAGCGATTTTAATTGCATCGACGGCAATTACGACACAAACAACATTAAGGAGTGGCGTTAAACAAATATCAAAGGATTGATTTAAAACTTCATTGAACTATAAAACTATAAAACTTTATTGACTGACCAATTACGCAAAATATAGGTACAAAATTGTAAAATCGTATTTAATGTTTAAATATATAAAAAGCAGTGCACAGCACAAATAATAAAGATGACAGATTCAAACAAAGTACAAAAGAAAAGCAAGTGAATAAAAAGCGGAAATATAATAAATATTTTGATACACAGCCAGAGGCAAAATCAAAATTTGTACGCGTTGAGGCAAGTGACAACATAAAGTAGCGAAAAGCAGTTGGCTGCTTATGGCCAACCGCAAAGCCGTTCGAGTTAAGCGAGTGCCAAATGACAGTAATTAGAAATTGTTGTCTGTTTTTTGTGTAACGTTTCGTTCGCTTTTTTGTTGGAAGTTGTTTTGGCTGCCAACTGGCAACAGCAGCTGAAACAAATGATCACAAATTATATACAGCGACAAAAGCCAAAGCACCTAAACTGTTTATCCAATTTGCGAAATATATAAATTATTCACAGTCACATCTACCCCCTCCCCCCCCCCCCACACCATTTCAGTTAAATGCAATTGTAAAGGCTCTGCCCCATCATATTTTCATAACTCCAAGACGGAGTGACGTCAAGGGATTTGTTTAAACTATGCAAAACTCGATTCACCGGGCGCGCTCTAAAGTAGGCAACGTTTCTTGTCCTGCCCCAAGGCGCACAGCAATAAAACACAGACACAAACACGATGCCATTGGTGTCGCCTGGGCGGAGTTGTTTCTTTTATTGCAGGGTGGAGAGGGGGGAGGGGGGGGGGGGGCGAGGAATGGGAAACGTCTTCAACTTGAATTGATGGCTCAGACAACAAATTCGACTTGTGTGTACAAGTGTGTGTGTGTGTGTGTGTGTTCCATTGTGCGCTAATGGTGAAAGTTGTCAAGCAGTTCAAGTGGTGGGCATGGCAGGAGTTTGTCGAAGGCGCTTGGCGCGGCAGCTGTGTTAAATTTCCGTTCTTCCGTTGTTTTTGCACACAGACAACTTTCGCTCGGAAAGCGGCCCGGCCCGGCCCGGCCCGGACAAGGGAGTAATAACATACGCTGCATAATGAAAACGATTCAATGAATACAAATCTTTTCGCTTTGGCCCACAATCGACTAAATATGTATATATATATATATATTTATATATATTTACACATACCAACTAGGCATAGTTTTGCATGTAGAAATGTTGGCACATATTTGTGTCGTGAGTTGTGTGTGTTTGGCCCATGGTGTATGCTACCAAGAACGACATATTGAAAAGTTTTAGAATTTGCAAACAGTTGTGCCGCACTGTCAACCACAAGATCGTGCGCTGCCCAAGCCACTACGGCGCAGCTAAGCTGCCTGGGCCCAAGTTGGTCACGTCGTCAACAGCGTAAACAGCGTCAACAGCGTCAGCGTTGACGTCGTCGAAAACTTATGAGTTTTGAAATGAAAACTAGTACAAGCGGAAATGCAATTGAAACGCTGCCATTGCCTTTGTCGTCGCCGTTGCTGTTGTCGTCGACTTGTTGGTGGATGTGTGCCGTCGACATTCTTCTTGATGGTTAACGTGCCACCATCACCGTCACGACACCGTATCCCTTAAAGGGTGTGTGTGTGTGTGTGGTTGAGTTGCGGTTTTTTGTATAAAGTTTCTAAGCCATTTGAAAATGCCATTAGACCATGTCACACATATTGTCAAGACATTCTGGCTGCCCCTTCTCCTGCTCCCCCCGATCTCTTCATCTTTTCCACTTTGCTGCATGTTTATATATGCGCTGAAATATTTGCGCCATATTGTCGCCCGGGTGAAAGCTGAACTTTTTAGCGGACATAGGCGCAAATAGCCAAATGGCACACCAAAACAGTCGTGCAGTCCAACCCGGTCAAACAGTTGGAGTACGGCAGCGGGTAATGCGGTTGCACGGGATCCGGATCTGGTCAACACGAGAAGCATTTTACAAAACATGTGCTGTGCTGTGATGTGTTGAAAAATATAATGATTTCATAAGCGCCGTGATTAGTTCGTGCAAAAGCATTTTCCATTTTCTTGAGGCATGTGATTTATGTTGAAAGTGTAGTGTGGCAGTGACGTTAATTATATTAACTGTGATAAATGCTTTTTTACACCATCCATATGGTGTCGTAAGCCAAATTATTCAAATTACCAACAAAAAAAAGGCAGTCGAAACCAACCCAAACTAATCCCACACATTTCACACATAAATCAGGTCGCAAATTGTCACGTGCTCTTAATTTATTCATTGGCTTTTCTTACCAAGAATCAAGTCAAGGTACACACATTTTATACTTATGCCAAAAATAGCAAATCTAGGCTAAGTATTTGAACCGAAGAAATCCAATTGCCGGACAAATGTACGCCGAGTCGACCACAACGGAGATGACCAGTTACCCCTCAAGGGAGCCCCCCGAAAAGTCTACACTGCGTGATTTCTGGGCCAAGGAGTCCGCTGTGAATGCCTTTCTGCAAACATCTCAAGTAATTAAACACACTTGGTCAAGACAAATAGTCAATCGATTGTGGTTTTGTGTCTAAATTAAAAAAAAAAAAAAACAATCCTCAAATAACAATTTACCAACTGTCCGAATGTGTCAACCCAATTAGTTATGAACTGATTTACCACAGATATATATTTTTTGGGCATAACGAGTATTTAATCAGTGCAATTCAAATGATATGAAACATGCAGACATAAATCGATATTGCATATTTTGTGAATATTAATAATATGTTAAATGGCGAATGTCACTTCTGTTGAATATTAAGTAAACTGATTAAGTGCATAAGTGATTTAAATGCTTGGCAAGCTCTTCACTCCACACACATAAATTGCAATGTTCAACTTTTGCCACATTTTGGCAAACGTGCAACAAATGCAGCATGAGGATGGCGTTTGAATGTAGAGTGTCTAACATTTCTAACATTTGTGCAAAGCACGCAAAACTTTTCAGTTATAATTTATCAGATTTTGCAAGTGGATGCAGTTTGAAACAATGAGATGCGCATAGTTCCGAACTTATTTAACAATTTATTCTTCGTGTTATTTATGTATGTATGTGTTTATGTATGTGGCAATTATTTAAGTGTCAATCATCTTGGTCGTTTACAAAATATATTATATTTTTAATTGAAAATTGCAGCAAGTCAACTTGAAAATTAATAACAGAAAGCATAATTGAATATTCTCTCTGAGTCTAAAACATTGGCTTTGAACTGAACGGAGCCAATAAAACAATTAAGAATTTATTAAAAAAAAACCTGCCAAATGCGGAGCAGGCGGCCAACAGTCGTAACGGAAACGGAAGTCAAGTAATTCCGACACGTATGTCCATGATGCTTTCTCGAATGAAAAGCACACAAAACGCAGAAAGAAATATGACTTCATGTTGAATATTTATGCGAGCTATAGACCCCATATACATTTAAATGTGTGCATATATATATATATGTGTGTGTGTGTGTGTGTGTGTGTGTGTATGCACATTTCACAGACTCTAAGTACAATGTGGCACTCATGGGGCTGGCAAGCAAAATATTCGAAACTTTGCATATGCATGAGGGTGCGAGTTTTGAGGCGTCGAGTATACGTAGTGTGGCGCATTACATTTGTAAAATCTGGCACACGAATGCAATAAATCACAACACACACAAACACCACAAAATACTTACACCTCCCTCCAAGGGAAGCATATGTAAATACATGTGCACACAACCATACATGCATGCCACATAATGGTTATTATTAGTAATGCAAGCGCGTAGTTCGCCACAACTCAGACTAAGAACTCTGAAAATTATTAGGGTCACATATGTAAAAGGATATTTCCTTATTAGCCCAGACGCAGCTGCCTGCCTCACACACTCTCTCTCTCTCTCTCTCTCTCTCTGTGTGTGTGTGTGTGTGTGTTTGTTGTCCATAAAATGTACATTATTATGGCATTCTGCACACAAATAATTATGGTGTCAAATAATGAGACAGAGTGTCAAATTTACATACGCAGTCAGTTTGTTACATTCAAAGAAACTAAATGCATAAATTTAATCGTTGTGATGCGATGGGAAAATGAAAGCGGCTCCGCTTTGTAGACAAACAATGTACAAAATTTCCATGCGTATCGTTAGTATGTATGCAAGAAAAAGCCATTAACACTAAACTCTACACAAATCAAGTAAAAGTCATATAACATTGAGTTAAAACTGTAGATGCAATGCCATTTGCAATTTAAAACACTGACTCGCAGCTGAATCATCTCTGCGCATATAGTGTTGTGTAACTGTGCAGAGTTGGAGAAAATAAGTAAACATTTTAATCTTAATCTCTTGGTGTATCCAGCATGCAGAGCAGAAGCAAAGTGGTATGCAACAACTGTAGCAGAAAAAAAATAAAAATTTAATTAAATATTATATTATATATATTATTATCAAACACTTCTGATTACTAAACTCGAGCTGTCGATCGCAACATCGATAACGATCAATTCCGAAACATCATGTTACGCACAGTGTTGCATGTTATGTTACAATTGTGATTACAGTTTTAGTTCTACGTCACCAGTGAGTGGCCTGTTATCTATGTCACAATTGGTCGGCCACACAACAATGTTGCGTGTTGTGTCCGTCTGCCACTTGCATGTTGTTGACGCTTTGTCTCGCATATATGATGAAAATAATGGAGCAGAAAATGTCACTAAGCATGGTTAAGACATATGAGTGTTATGTGTATATATATATAAAGATACACATATATCTGTGTGCATATGGGTCTATGTCAGGAGACATTTTCCCCCTCCCATAAACACACACACACACAGACACACTCTTTTATGGTCTAAGCGTCAAGCTGACATGTCTGAAATGATTTAGTAAAGTTGGCATTCCTACGCGCTTTGCAGCACTCATTAACATGCCACTGAAAGACAGAGAGCCATGACATACAGTGCAATTAGGCGCTGCCACCCCCCTAAACACCCACACACTCCACCCACCTCCTTCTTCTGCACGCCACGCCTTTACCTATTATTTAATACATCCATCAACAATTTGTCAGCATTATGAAAAACGACGAGCGATATTAAACTTGTAGGTCAGGCAATTTGCATAACGTTTATCGGCAAACGCAAAGCAGCGCCTCAATGCCAAACGACACATAACAAAAAAAAAATTTAAATAAAAAAGAAATGCTTTTATATTGCTTTTGTGCTCGTAATTAAATCTAAATAAATAAAGGAAATTAAGGAAATCATTTATATTGTTCTTTCCTTACCAAAAAGAAGATAAAAATGGGCAATTCAGGTTTAATTATTTTATATTAAATATCTGCGTTTGCTTTCATAGTTTCATAGCTTTTGTAAATTAATTTAAAAAAAACTATTATAAGCCAAAAAGCAAAGTAGATGCAAATTTCAAAATAATATCGTTTTTTTTTTCATTTTTTATTCATAAAGTTGAGTTAGCCGTGCTCAGGCAGAAAACAACTGATTTTATACCTCTACTTTTACTGTTATGGAGTCGCTACACATTGTGATTTCCCAAGCGAACAGTCAGCTAAAAAGTTGTATTATGCGACACGTGCGAAAAAAAACAAAGCTGACCTCAAGCAAATGGGAGCATTTGACTTCAATGCTGATGTGGCCATTAATAAAAGGCGCGCATGAGGAAAATAATTAAACAACACACAAAAAATAAAAAAAAAAATACTGCTTTATAAACAATAAAAAATTATGTGTTATATGCGTGTTGCCGAGAATGTACAAAATCATATGCACATAAAAGCAACACAACCCACACGGGTCAAAAGTTGTGCATGAATGAGGCCTTTGGTCATAAGCACTGCAAAAAGGGGTATTTGACAAGGCGGCTCAAATGGCTGCAAAGGCACAAAAGAACCAAGACTCAGACTGTGGCGCGTTTCATGCATTGGAATAATTAACCCATAGGCCTCGACCTCTTTCTTTCTCTCATTTCGAGCAACAACTTACATTCTTTCTTGGGATTTTTTTTTATGTTTATATGTATGTATATATATATTTTTTTTTTTTTTGGCCAACTTGTGAGCTTGAAATATTTACACCTAAAACAAACAATAAAGGCCGAAATTATTTATACACGCACGCACACTCAAACGATAAAGTTTGTTGCTTGAAGCTGACAATGAGCGACGAATGGACGCACGTCGATGGCCGACGGAATGGCGGCGATAAGTCACCAGCTATGCCACTTCCGGACGAATGTTGCATAAAAATATTTAGAGCATGCTGAAGCCATCAAGCAAGCAACACCAGGGAGCGGGGTAGGGCCAAATAGAGATGGCGACCAGACAAAGCCGAGTGGGTTCCAAAGTATGTTTGTATAGATGTGTGTATTAATACATATATATATTTTTGTACTCGTATTTTGTAATAATAAGCAGCAACCAGAGAGAGAGACAGAGAGAGAGAGAGAGAGAGAGAGAGAAACGAATAAAAAAATAATAATGAAACTATCAAGGGCACATAAAAAAGGGAGGCACAATATATACCAATTGAAACTATTTAAATCAAAAGCACAGCACGGTATCCAAGAAGCCAGAGGTCCTGGGTGTGGGGGGTAGAGTAGGGGTTGAATAGACGAAACGGGTAGCGGGCGGATCAGCATCTAATGTATGAAAGGAGTCTGCTTAACCTCCGGGCCTTTGCAGTGGAATTTCTCGGGCACTCAAATATGCAAAAAGCTTGTGTCGAATAGTGGAAAGGGCACAGGAAATTGCGAGTATTATTATGACTTTTATTAATTTTCCTTGGCCAGCTGGTTTTTGTTTTTTTTTTCCATTCTCCCTTATTGTTCGCTCTCTCTCCCCTTTCCTGTAACACACCGCTCTTTTGTTTCAACTCAACTACACAGTTTTTTTTTATATATTTCTTTTTGTTACTGCTGCTGCTGCTGCTGCCGCTGCTGCTCAGAATGTGAATAACGGCAACGGCTGTGTCCAGTTCAAGTTTTTCACTAAACAACTTTGCACGCACGCGTTGGTCAGCTGAGCCAGGACTAGAACCCGTACTGGAAGAGACCAACTTGCCCAACCGGCGCTTGTGTGACTTGGCTGCGGTTTGGCTGTTGAATTTTTGTGCTTGATTTATGTGCGCTAAAAACTTTAAATTGTGTGGCTCCGCAGTAATCATTTTGGCAAGGCACAAAATCGGTAAAGTTTTATTAACAAGTTGCGACCGGTAGGCGACATCCGATGTCCAACAATATCCTCAGAGACCTAGGTCCACACAAAAGAAGAGTTTTTGCGTTGAGTGGGACTATTCGGCCAATGACAATAGACATTGAAAATATGGTCATGGTTGCTCACAAAACTATGCAACAGTATGCTGACCATTGTCATCATAGTTCTGGCTGACAATGCGAATTGTTTAGTTCCAGTGTGTTGCTTGTACAAAAATATTGCAAATTCTATGAGCTGCCAACATGGAATGATTCAAAACATACACACAAACACACACACACATAAACATATAGACACATGAATTCATTTGTTGTATTTTGCCACAGAACTGCCAACGAGCAACAATAATACTACATGAATACGTGTTTGTTTCAAATCATTTAATTCGATTATATGTATTTGGTTATGTGTTTGCTACAAGGCAGATCACCTACGTACACATGGTTGGCATGGTTGGCCGGCGGCTATTGCCGGTGTGCTCATACATATTCATACTCTCACAAAACGATTGTTGAACCTATCATCACTCCACATGCAAACCCCATATGCGATTCGAGCATTGTGTGTACATATTGAAAATACGGCAACATGGAATGAATACATCAGCGTATTTATTTACGTACGCTGCGGAGTCTTGTTGTTTTGGTAACACAATTGATTTGAAAAACATAAACATTGCTCTGATATGTATATGTGTCCATTGGGGTCTATATGGACAAACATACGACTTAGTTAAGCTTATTGTTCTATCAAATGGATACAAACTGTGACAGCATCAGGCATTCCAATTCCACAAGCATGCACAGTAAAGATTAATTGGCTATTTTATATGGCAGAACTAGCCCATTGAGGCATTGAATATAAAGTAATAAAATTAGTAGAAATATTGTAAGAATTTTATCCATGTTGGGCATACTTTAAAATGAATGAAATTAAATGAAACAATTAGAAAATTAAACATTGAAAATATTATCACAATAATTCAAGACATATTTTGAACTGCAGCCAATTTTCTCTGCACTGTCTAAAAACCATTGACGGCAATCAAAAAGTGGCAGCAATGGCTAAAGGAATCAATTGAATTCGATTAAAGTTCAACGTATTTCTCACACACCATCAGATCAGACAATTTATTTTCACATGCCTGGGCGCCTTCGAAAATATAATAAGGAAATAATCAAAAACAACAGACAATAAAATTTGTGAGAAAATACAATAGATTTTGATTTATTTACTTTTGAACTTGTCGAGACTGTCAGTGTGTCTTTTTATACATACATATGTAGGTACATATTTTTCAAAAGTTTAGTTATAAATATTTGGTAAAATTTTTTAAGGGGAAATACTTTTGTTGTCGGTCAGAATGTATTAAAGATATAAATTTATACTTAATCAAGCAGCGAACATTCTAATCTCTCCTATCCTTTTAGCAATTTAAATGAACTTTTGTGGCATGAACCAATTATATTTTTGCCAGGTGTAATTACCTTTCGTTATTAAAAAGAATGTTTTAATTTATACAATTTTGTCCACAGCCCTAACTCACGATATACTCTCAGAACATTCCAACGAAATAAAAGAAAATTTAAATAAAAAAGTGCAGAATTTATCCATCAGTCGAAGATGGAATACCCTTGCTGACATTTTGTATATATTTCATGATAATATTGTAGTTGGTCTTAAGATGAGATGGTTATCAAATGGAGAGACCAATTCTGATTGACATTCTGGTCATGATTTAGGGTGCAAGATGTCTTCATCAATCAATCACAAGGGTATTAAAATGGGCGCATATCAGTTAGAAATTGAAGAATGGCCTTAGGTAGCCATATCAAATCGAAAAACTAACGAAAAATCCATGTCGCCTATTTTGTCTTGTGTGTGTGAGTGCGGGTGTAGGTGTATGTGTGTGTGTGTGTGTGTGTGTTGTGAGGGTGCTGGTGTTTGTGGAGAAATTGAAAGGAGTGCGTGCCAGTTGGAAATGAAACTCAAATACAACCGACATGGTAATAAATATCCATATAAGCCACTTCAAAGTGAAAAGCAATAAGCTAAACTACTACACCAACTCGCGAATGGACGAACGGTAGAAAGAGGCCAGCAGCAGCAGCAGCAACAACAGCACCAACAGCAACAGCAACAGCAACAGCAGCAGCAGTTGCTGTCTGTACAACAACAATTCAGGACAAAATTGCTTGATATGCATACTGAATACCAATAGCAATACCTATACGAAACCGAAACCGAATCCGATACCAATACCAACGACATTGGCTATAGCAATAGCTATAGCTACAGTTATAGCAATAGCAAGTGCCATACCCTGACCAATATCAACAACAGCAAGACACCAATACCAATAGAAAGCCAAAGGCAAGAACGAAAGTGCTTAATTCGATGGCTTTGCGTGTGGGAAAAACCAAGAAGTGTTGCTCGTAAAAACAAACCCGAAGTCGAACATTGAACTAGTATCAACATAGGCCAAGACTCTTACCTCGCCAGTGAAAGTTGTAATATAAACTAGACTACAAGCAAAAAAAAACAATCATATGCCAATGCTTGATTTAGTTGTTTTTTGGACTTAAATATAAGTAGTTAAAGTAGCTGTCCTTTGGCAAATCGAACAGGTGATATAAGTTTATTTAAGGCAATTACAATATGTGTTCACTGAAATTTGCTTTTGGCGCGAATTTCCATAGCTGTTGACTCGTGCATAGCGCCGCACAGCGTCGAGTGGCGGAACTACGCCACTATTGACAACACAAACACAAATGAAATTACTACCACTAACATGGACGACGGACGACGGACGACGGACCACGAACAAAATGGCAGCTAATGTTCACGGCTCGAGGAGATCGGTGCTGATGATTTGGCTAAACAATAAATAAATACATGCAAAGCGAGGTAGATGCGGGCACGAGAGTGCCTGTGTCTGTGTGTGTGAAAGTGACGAAGTGTGCGAGTGTGCAAAGTGGGCTCGCCATGGAATACACAGTTGAGTGTGGAGTTGGCAATTTAAATATGGTTTATGTAAACAGCACGTGTGCTGTACACGCTATCGCCTTATGCATATATATATATATATGTATATATATACTTGGTCAGTTTACTGGCTGGATAGCGTAACGTAACAGCGTTGTAACGTAGCGTAGCATGACGTAGCATGTCGTTTGTGAGCCTTTCGATTTTTGAATTTGAGCCACTTAGCTGCAGTCGTTAAGCGAACGCCAAGGAAACCAAAGCGAAATACGCAAATACGCAGCCGGACCAAAAAAACAAAAAATAATTGTTGTTATTGTTAAGTTAAGTTTCATTTTGCGCGCGCCTATTCACGCTGGCGGCCAACTAATGTGTCTACGGGCAGCTGGAATTAGTGTTCCTATGGTGGACTAGGTGGCATCCGCTATTGCATAATCGCGAACTGCCTTGAACCGAGTGCGCGCGGTACGTCTGTCAAGGCCTCGGCAAACAGTCAACTAATTTAAAGTGCTATTACATTTAAGTGGTTTCAATTAACACACTTTAAAATAAGGCAAAAAAAAAAAAAAAGATCGCACAGAGAGACGCGCATTGAAACTAGACTATATTACTGAGATGGTACTTTAGCCGACTCGAGTTTGCGAGAAAACTACGTTTATTTATTATTAACTTAATGCTGTATAGTGCTGCTGCTACTTCGGCGGATGTTGTTGTTATTTTTAGAGAAAAACTGCAACTGCAAGTGAATTAAAAGCAAAAAGCCAACTAAAGTGAGCAAACAGCCACACCCAAAGGGCTCAACAACTTCCAACTCAGAGCTCACTGCTAACAACAGCAACCAAAACCAACTCATCAACGGGCCAGAGAAAAACTTTCGCTTAAATGTACATCGACGAGGATAGCGAGGAAAGTTCGCCCTTTGTGATGCTCACATCGCCGACCAAGTCTTGGGTCAGTGTTCAGTGTTCAGTGTAAACAATGAGGCCACCAATCCAACCCAGCACACGTCTCTTAATTTCTCATTTTTTTTCCCCGCTGCCATTTGATGTATAAACAGTGAAGCTCAAAAAGCAACAACAACAACAACAACACAAACACACACACAGACACACACAGACGCACACACAGAAAAAGAAGTTAGCAAAAAGTTTAAATGACTTTTGTTGTTTTTCTAAGTGTTTTTTAATGGTCTACGTGTGCAGGCTGTGCGACTGTCTTCCCTCGTTTTTTTTACCTTCTTTTTTTGACGTATCGTATGCTCATTTTTAAATATTTTACTTCAAGTCGTGTGGACAACCACATGAGGACATTTGAATGTTGAATTGAGCTGCCTTAATTCTTGGCTGGAAATCGGATATCCGTGAATTTAAAGTTCATATAAGTGGGACGTTTACCAGTTCAAGATATACCCTGACTTCCAGTCTAATGTCAACTAATTCTATTTAGCTTCGTAAATCCGCTTTAATTTGTATGCATAAAAAGAATGAAATTTGTACATTTTAAATAAGTAAAGCAGAGCCAGGAAATTTAACAATAATTTCATGCGATGACGCCATATTTGCCATTGTGGAGACTGTATCTCACCCAAAAGCTATTTGTGCTCTCGGCTTGAAGGGTGCGGAGTGTGTTGACTTAACAGCCGTAGAAAAGGAAAGAAGCTTCACATCTTAGACACCAGTGTTTATTTGTTTACACAATATTTGTCTAACCATGTTTTTTTGTTTACGTCAATAAAATTCAATATCCCAGAGCAATAATAATCACTGCCATAATGGTTAGTTAGAAATGTCAAAGAAATCTGATTCCAAGCGTTGACAACATAAAGCTGCATCTAATTTTCGGGGCTGCCCTGTTTGCCGTACGATGTTTCGCCCTTGTCGATTGCTTCAATGAATTTTCTGCGAGGCTGCACCTCAAACGAAGGGCTTTGAAGTTACTTTCCTACTCCAGCCAGCTCCCATTCCCACTCCCATTCCCACTCCCACTCCTAATCCCGAGTTGTTCAAAGTTTAATTGAGCGTGTAATTTAAGCTTTTGCTAAACTGCTATTTGCTAAGTAACCTAGCCATAAGTGCGCTAGTTAAAGTATGAGTCTCGGCTTTCCTTTGGGGTATTTAGATATGTATGTATCACTCTGTCTTTGATACATACATAAATTATGTCCAATTGAAAGTTTCAGATTACAAAATACCCCTCTTCAAGGCATTAAATAACTTATTTGTTTACTCTCTGAGTTTTGAAATATTCAGCGATAAATTGTTATGTGTAGTTTCCCTTTTAGTTCAAATTGTTTATTCTGTTTATTAACCAACTCTTTGTAATTATATGAATTAAGTAGATTTGGAATTTTTAGTTTTTGAAGAGTATTTGTATATATTTAATTCGGGAGAAGTCTCTGATATAAACGGACTTATACGCATTTGCCTACTCATACTCAGTTTTTATCAATAATTTGCACATTTATTTACTAAACTTTATAATATTTATTTAAATGTACATCAAATATAAAGTGCATATTATGTGCACAGTCAGTGCAAATACTTTTTCTGTCGACACATACGGTCATGTAAATGTACATTTTTTTCACTAAAAACAAATGAAAACAAATTCCATTTCACACCTAAAGTCAACGCAGGCTTCCCCTTTCCAATATTTATTTTTGTTTTTTGTTGCTGGTTTTCAATTAAAAGCCTTGATTTTGCACATTCTGTGTACAAACATAAAGTGCATGTATTTGCGTATATACATATAACGAAAATGTTTGTTTTTTTTTTTTTTTTTTTTAAAAAAGCATATACAGACTCTGCAGGATTTGTTACGCAATTTGAGGCCAGGGCAAGTGGCAAGTTTGACGTGGCTGCCAAAAAGCGATGTACAAATGCCTGTTGAGAAATTGTGTTTAAACTGAATTTGCATTAATTTCAATTTGAGTTTTTGTTTCTTAAGCTCCTGTGGCATTTTGTTTTCAAAAATGTTGTGTATGAAATTAAATCGAAAAGCTTATGGAGCCGCACCGGAATTAAAATTGTATTTTCACCTCCAAAAACCTGGCCAGCATACCAAAAACAATTTAAATAATACAGTTTAGTTCTAGCCACTGAATCTGCTTTTCGCTGCGAGCATTTCTGTGATACGAAAATCGCATTTATTAAATTGACTCTGACGGGTTTACCTAGATTGATACGTTTAGTGTATCTAGAGTTAAAATTAATATTACCTAAAGCGAATCAAAAATCGTTTTATATTTTTTAATGATTTAAATTATGAATTATGCAGGAAAAATAACTTACGGACCGGAGTCTACCCTGCACGTATCTCATATATTATTAGAAGCATAATAATTATCGTCACAATGATTTTAGATACTAATCAGAGTGGGGAGTCGGAATTTAACTTTGATTTGTACAATTTTAATTTAAGTTTTATTAATAGTCTCAGCACAGATACTAAAATTTAATTTACATTTAAATCCCTCCAACTTTAATTTTCTAACTGCAGCAAATTATCCCCAGATATGCATTCTAAATTTCTTTGCTGAACAAGTTTAGTGCAACTGTGCTTAAAAATCTTTAAAACTAAGAAGTTTGTTTGCACAGTTTCTGACTGACGGACAGGCAGTACTTGAATAAACACTCATCACAAACCGCAGACTAATTAAACCACTGAATTGTTGAAAACAAAAGAAGCGTATTTCAAAAGATAACATCCACAGCAAGTAAAATACGTTACGATGATACGATTGTCCACGATTGTCCATGGCTGGATGCTGTACCGCAAAACAATTTCATTAATTTCAGATTTGCGAGCATTTTTTTACACAAAAGACGCCGTACTAACGATGTGTCTACCTACATGCATTGTATATAGGCGAAAATTCCGTAAATTCACGTATTTCACCATTTGTTTATTTCTCTCTCTCTCTCTCTCTTTGTGCACAGCCTGCCAGCTACGGTAAAAAGAACGGCATGTGGTACGCTTCACCCGGAAATCAGGGCTGGGGCTCCAAGCCCGCCAGCCGAAAGCCTTCAATAATGGAAGCGGATTTGGGCACATTGTCGACCACATCGGGTTCGATAAAGCGCAGTGCTGGCCGGGTGATACGCATCATCAATAATTTGGATCATTCCGTGCAGGTGAGTGCCGGTTGCAGAGTTTCTCAAAAATATATACATTTACACATACACACACATACACACACACGCACATTCTACTCATTAATTCGCAATCATTTATTGTTCCATGAATGCAAAATTGATAAAAAATTAAAAAAAAAAAAAACATTTATACATATATATTTATATACATATATATATATATATATAAATAACATATTGCAGTAGTTTTAATTTGCAGATTTGTTATTGGTTACTCGATATTGTTTTTGTACTGTCGATGATTTAATTATTTCAATTAATGTTGTCAGTGCTAACAAATATTTTATTTATTAATTATTCGCTTGACTTATTGCAGACATCTCGTTTTTTAAAGTCTGGCTGTAAAAAGTGTGCACCACAATTTTTTAATCCTCAATAGAGGTTTGCATTGTTACATATGTGTGTATTATGGCCAAATATGTCAAATGTCATAGATATTTAAATAAAGATAAAATTAAAGACAAAAAAAAAAATACTCTGGTATTTGCAAACATAACTATTCTATTTGGCGTCGAGTGTTGCAAATAAAATAAATATGGTTTAATATTCAACAGTGAAAATGTGCAAATATGCATATTCATATAAATAGCCACACGTACCGCATCTACCACATGTGTATGCCACAAGTTACCACCTGCACGCAAAACTAGCATGTATTTTTAACAAATTCGCTTTTTGAACTTGGATTGTTTGTGTTTTAAATACTAAATTGATAAATGCATTGCGCTCGCAATTTTTCCACTTCCCAAGCGTACAGTTCGCCAAAATGTATATGCATTTATTTATTTTTATTCATTTTATATTAATGTTTGTGCTTATTAAATATTTAACGGTGAATTATTAATTTATTTTTAATTCGTACATCAATTAATTTTACTTGTTACTTTACCCTCACGAAAAGGATTTTAATAATGTTGGCCTGTCCACAAATAAAAATGATCGATATCGATATATTTGGGTCTTTAATATTCGATTTCATTGGTTGTCTGAAAAGCTTAGTTAATATTTCTCTTTTTTTTTAAATTAAACCAATTGAAATTTGAATGGTTGCCTGTAAATATGTAACGATATTTAAGTTGTGTTTTAAGTTTAGTAATTTGAAATATTTGATATAAGGCCAACAAACATTTTTATAAAGACCACAGATAAAAAATGTATGCAAGAGTATTCATTATTCGTTTTTTTTTTTTTGAATCGTTTTTTATGCTCGCCGGAAATAATGAGTTTTATTTAAATAACAGAAAATTTATTTTAAATCGCTGTTTAAATATGTCCAACAATGATGCACTCAAAAAAACATTTGATGAGAAACATTTACGCAAATTTGGCAGCGAATTGTCGGGAATTGGGGGGGTGCAAAGGTCAATAGCTGCATTTCACTTTGACATTCAAAGGGGAGGTTGTGGGCGTACAAATCAAGCAAAGTGCAATTAACCTTTGCCTATATATTTTTTTAACAATCATATGGAAAATCAATTGTCTGCAATTTGTATTTTATTGTATGCATGCGATGGCAGCACCAGCAAAAAATTGAAGCCACGGCCAATTTGGCTATTTCCGCTGACATACAAAAAGGGCAGACCCCGTCCCAGCAGCTCACCCCACCTATCCAACCACGTGTAAATCCTGGCGAAATCTCCTCCTCCGCTTTGCTGCAGGCGAACTCTTTGCAACGTCTATAATCGAAATGGCCCAAAATATGAATTGGCATGCGACTTCCGCTATGAATGTGGAAGTATCCATGTTTGCCAAATGGTGTTGATACACTCATAAAAATAAATACAGAGATCTGATTATAAATACTAATTTAGATGAGTCAGCAGTACAGTAATTCAAAATAACCTCGTTTTATATTATATACATTCAGAATGAGATAAATTTTAAATTAAAATATAATTTTTGCTGTTACAAATCATAAAGCTATTTAAGCTTTTTTCAGTGTACAGGTTCTGGTGTTAGCGTCGGTTTCAGCGCAGTTGCCGAGGCAGTAATAATGTTTTATGGTAATTTTACTAAGTGCAACTCAATTTTTTAGCGCTCTTTTGGGCTCTTTGTAAGACGCGTTAAGTTTTGTGAATAAAAATACGTTACTTGGTTGCCGGTAAACGTAGTCTGAGGCAATATATGGTGCCATATACCACAAACCCCAAATCAGAATTAACGTCCGCATTTGCATTACATTATAATGGACGCTTGTTTTCCACGTCTTGCCCGGCTTAGTTAGCTATGCATCTTTTTTTGCCAAGGTTATTCGTCGAGGCCAGGCAGAATTCGTTTGTTGGTAATGACTCAGAGGCAGCATTTTGATATTGAGCAACCACGTGTCTAGAAATAAGGCGTGAATGAATTGAATTTGCTTTAAGCTAAACTCATTCATAAAATGCACTTTTGGTCTACAGCTGGAATCGTGATCACGCAACAAGCGTTGAGCTCCGGCAGATAGGGCCGGGCAAGTAATACCAATGAAAGGCTAAAAACGCCGGATTCGACCAGTCGAGCACTTTACTAAGGAAGGAGCGAACACACTCTTTACTCAGTTTGCAATGCAAATTTTCAAACAACGAAAACAAAAAACAACAACAAAAGCAATAACGACAATAGGAAATTGTAGTACTTTGTAGTTGGCTACTGTTCTTGCAGATGCTTTGTTTCCCCCGCCCCCCCCCCCCCCCACACACACACAGCTAGGACTCCATGGCACGCGCCCTATGGCCGCCAACCAAGGCCAAGGACATGTCTTGCCGTCTACATACAGAATAAGGAAGTTTTGCCAAATATTTGGCAGACCAGCGAACAGTGAATACGAATATTGTACGTAACATATAAATGTGGATGTGGATGTGATGTATATAAAAGGCGCCATCGCCGATTGCATTACAATCGCACTTGGCCACTATTCAAATTGTATGTACAACACTGTAAGTAGCTGCTCAGCTCTGGCGTCCTCTGCTTTGGTTTGCACTGCCTGCAGTATTTGCTTGGCTCTCCTCTGGTTTCCAAATGTGCGTATACCCCAGTCCAGCCCCTCCCAAAATCCTGCCTCTCCAGTAATGCAACTGAAAGCCACAATAAATAGCTGTGCATAATGGCGTGCTACTCAATGTTGGCGGACTGCATATGTATGTATGCATTTGTAGTCTGGTTGCCGGTTGCCGGTGGTTGCTCGTTTCTGCTTGCTGCTTGCTGCTTGCTGCTAAATAATATTTGGCAACCTAAAGCACCACAGGCAACGTGCCGCATTGCATTTTGATTCTTTCAACATTTGGCGTGGCGTTGTGTTGGAAAAGTTTCGTGCTGACGTATGATCAACTTTACTTTTCATTTATTATGTCTGCACACACATACAGAAAAAAAAATTAAAGGGGGAAAAACTGGTTCAGTTTTCCATATGGACATGCCGGATTTCCGCAGGAGTATTGAACAGTCAACAAAGACAAACCAACAACAATGGCAGCAACAGCACCTGACATCCTACATAAGAACGTTAAATGACGGCAAACATAAAAACGTAGAGTACTGAAAAACCACGCAAAAAACTGCAAAGAGTTAAGCCACAACAAGCCAAAAATGCTCTGCCAAAAATGGTATTTAATCAAAACATTCTTTATGCAGTTTTCAGTTGGACAAAACCTTTCAATTCGTGTCAGCTGAGTTTAGTGTTCCCCATCCTGTATTATATTCCTTTTTAGGTAAAAACTAATTACATTTTTCTTGTATTATTTTTTTCATTTAATATTTCGATTAATTTTCGTACTATTTCTAGTTTTACTCACATTTTTTTGTGTTAGATAACTTTTGTAGTTCATATTTGAAATAAACACATTGCTATACTTTAATCGTCTTTATAAAAAATTGGTAAATTTAAAAAAAAAAACAAAGTTTTTTCTTGTTTTATCTAACTTGATGTAAGCTGAATTACTTAATATATTTATTAAATTATTAATATTTAGTTGTCATAGAAGGTTGTCAGGAAGGGTATTTAATTCGTCTGTCTACGGAATCATTTATCTTGATTATGTATTTATTTGCTTATTTCTTTTTTTTTTTTGGTACTTTTTTATCTTTAAAAGGCTATAGCTACATGCATATATAGATATTCCTGTACGTTGTTGGAATTCTTTTGTTTGCGCCAGCGAAAGAAATCGGATAAAGTATTTATAAAAAACGCACCCAGATTTTGACGTCAGTCAAGCAAAATCAGTCATGAGGTGATTCGAGGCATAGCTGGAAAATGGGTATTGGACAAAGTGCATTGTGCACAATTGAGTTCTTTAAAAGCGTTGAAGCATAAGTCATACAGATGTTGCCACGACACTTACATACTTACATATGTATGTACATACTTACATATGTATGCACGTATGTACGGTTTGCCTGGGAGCTGTATCTGGGAATGGACAAATACGTTGCAGCTTGCATCCTTCCTTCTTTCCGGCAGCTATTTGCTGTCAACCGTTCGTTTCAGCTTCCGCGTTGCAATTCCCCCCCCCCCCCCCACGCCCTATTAACAAAAGTGCACGTAATTGGCTTAACAAATGCCATTTGTATGGGGTCACGTGATTGGAGCTGGCAACGTAATGCAATTATTTGCACACATAATTATTTATTTGTTTGTACAGCATGCAGAAACCAAGGCAAATGCCATCTTGACTGCAGCTGCGCGACTTTGCTCCCGGTAAATCCATGTTAATTGTGAGCTTACACTTGCCCACACACACACACACACATACACACACAAACACACACACACACACACACACGCACACCCACAGCTCAAATGCATACGCACACAATAAGTGGCATTCATGCATAAAATGTGTGTGCTGGCAACTTGATAAGTTGCATCTACATAATATTAATACTTGCAGCTGCAAAATAATACAATACAATTGCACAGAATTTACTTTGCATTAGCAAATGCATTACACTTGAATGTTCATTCAATTAGTTGAGGGATTTCATCACTTAAGTTTGAAGTAGCACCATCAATACAAACTACGGATGTGAATATTTCAGGTGTCTCAATTCGTTAAGAGATCAGTAAATATTGATTGATAGTGAATCGCAGCAGTCTCAGTGCCACTAACGACCATTAAAGCCGGCTTGGCCTAAATGGCGCACTTCAACTCGGAGCTGCAAAAAAAAAAAAATAATAATAATTCCACCTAAATCAAATTGATGGCCTTACAAGTTGAGAAAAAAAAATGTAAGAAGACCTGGTCAAAGGAGAGAATTTTTCAAGTAAAAATATATATCAATAACAAAGCCAAGGATGAATTTTGCTTATATTAATATTCAACATAACATGAAATATGCATAAAGTTCAAATAATTGTAAGTTTTTCAAATTTTGGTGCGTATTTCTTAGAATTCTTAGATCGTAAACTTTTAGTTCTTCAACAATTATTTAACTAAAAGTTCTTAAATTGAAAGTTGGAAAGTTTTCGAGAAGGAGAATAATTTGAAAGGTTTCCATGAAAAGCTGCGACCAGTTTTGTAATCAGTCTAAGCAAAATTAAGCACAGAGACCAGACAGCAGTTTACCACTCAACAAGGATCTAAAACCATTAGACCATTAGACGTCTTTGCCGACGAAAGCCAAACTAAATACGTAAATTAGAATCAATTCACAGCAAATGCTAAAGTTTGCCCTGTCCGCAATTGTAGCAAGGACAAAGTTTATACCAGATGCTTTAATTTTAGTTTTTTTTAGTTTTTTTTTGTTTTTTGGTGAATGCACCAGAACGATGCAGGATGCTGGTAGTTACCTATTCCTTTGGGCACAAAGTGGTTTCGCGTGAATGGCAGTTATCAAGGCCTAAAGGTCATTAAAACTCAAGATGCACACTTGACATAAGCACAAAAAGCTGAAAAGCTACAGCTAAGCAGCCAGTCTACCCAACAAATACAACAATGCGTATCCCTCATCTTGCTCTCTATCTATGTGTGTGTGTGTGTGTGTGTGTGTGTGTGTGTTTGTGTGTGTGTGCGGGAGGATGTGGCGTGTACATCCAATTATGAGCGCAAAAGCTTAAGTGCAACAAAAACAACAACAATAACAATAAGAATAGCAAGCGAGAGAGAGAGAGAGAGAGAACTGCAAGAACAAGTTAAAGTAGTTGGCAAACAATGCTGCAATAGCCCAACGACCCCTGCCAACTACAAATAATGCCATTAAGCAGGGAAATATAACACAAAAGTGGGTCACAGCCTCGGAATGTGGGGCAGGCTAGAAAACACATGAGGATGTTGCCATCCACAACATATATAGAAATAGAAATATAAATATGAATATGAATATGAATATGAATATGAATATGACTATGCATAAGCATGGGTGAGTCCACGTAATTATAAATATTTGTTGCCAGCAACTTTTGGTTACAAACTTCAAGTGTCATGGCCGGGGCAGTTGCGGAAGTTGCGTGTCAGGGCTAAATTTCTGTCGTTGGCCAAGTGTTGAAAAGTCAACGGGCGCAGCCAATGCTATATATGCCAAATAAACTAAATATATATATATTCAATATATATGTGTGTATGTGTGTGTGGGTGTACTTAATATTTTGCAAAGCACAATAATTCATATTTTATGGTCAAAACTAATTACGCACCCATAAATCCAAAAAAAAACCCCCCTCTGCCACTTCACCTATAACATTAAACACGTCGTTTTATATATACTCGATTCGACTTTATACATATTAATTTATATATATATAAACGTACATTATTTTTTCTTACAAGTGTCGCGTTTTACTTAACTTGCGAACTTCGCAGCCGTTTGAGGAAGTGCTCGAGGATTTGGGTCAAGTGTTGAAAATTAACGGCGCCAAGAAAATGTACACAGGCACCGGGCAGGAGGTAAACCCGAATGCTTCTCTCTTTTCCCCTTTTTTCCATTTATTTTCCTCTTCAATCGCGTCTCGCCATAATAACTTGATTAGCATAAAATAATACAAAACTAAATAAAAACCTTGCTAAATATCGCAAATTTACAACATTCGCTTCAGGTACGGAGTTTTTCGCAGCTACGCAACGAGTTTGCTGATGTGGACACATTTTATTTGGCCACTGGCACCGCATTGATTGCTGGTTCGCCAATTCGACGCTCTCGGTCGCGTCCCTCGGTGGTGGCCGCTGCACCCATCCTGCCCACAGAGGAGCTACCAAAAGTTCCATTGCGGGGCACGCGACCGCGCAGCAAGAGCAGGCCCCGCATTCTCTATGCGCCGGAGAGTGAGATACTGAGACCGAATGGCGAGTACACCATGCTGGACATTATGAAGGAGGAGCCCACAAAAGTCACCATACGCGGCTTGCGACGCACCTTTTATCCCCCAGTTCATCATGCGCCGGCAGAGAATTCGCCCCCTGACAAGAAACTACAGCTGCAATGGGTGTAAGCCCTAATTGAATAACTGCAAAAATTACTTTAATTTAAAAATTGATTACGTTCGTTAATTTAGCCATGGCTATCGAGGCATCGACGCACGCCGCAACTTGTGGGTGCTGCCAACGGGAGAGCTCCTCTACTATGTGGCAGCTGTGGCCGTTCTTTTTGATCGCGATGAGGATGCACAGCGTCACTACATTGGTCACACCGAGGACATTATGTGGTAAGTGGCGAATTCTGCAAACTCTACACATCTAAAAATTATTAGTTTACTTTATAATTCAAAATTAAAAGTGTTGAAATTTAATGCTCCAAGGAACTAAAATAATATATATAAAATACGAAGTATGTCTTAAAAACTTAAAATACGATTAAAAAGTTATATTAAAAACTTTTAGTTATGGCTTTAAGTAATGTCCAAAGTTGTTTATAGAAACATAAAAATTGATAAAACAAAGATTACAGTTTTGGTTTGGTTTAGCTCTGCCATATTTTGCTTTTGGTTAAATATATATATATCTATATATATATATACAAGATATATATTTATATATATACAGCAAATTTATTGCTATTATTTGCCATTGTTTATTCTTTACACAAACACAAATCATCAAATTCATTTCGAGTTTAATCAATTTATTTAATTAAAATAATTAACAAACTCGAATTGAATTGATTACAAATTTATTCTAATATGTAATTTATTTTTTACTTACATTTATTTTATTTAACAATTATTTTATATAAATTCCTTATTATTCGGCATTATTCAATGCTTGTACGAAAATATACACAGCATGGATGTACATCCATCAAGGGAATTGGTTGCCTCGGGTCAGAAGGCTGGACGGGATCGCAAGTCGCAGGCACATGTGCGGATTTGGAGCACGGAGTCATTACAGACGCTCTATGTCTTTGGAATGGGCGAGTTGGACACTGGAGTTACCGCCGTGGCCTTCTCCCAACTGGTAATGTGCTCAAAACTGCCTTTTGAATCAGTCTCTAAATATATAAAAACTAATTTCAGAATGGCGGCAGTTATATTCTTGCCGTGGATAGCGGACGTGAGAGCATTTTGTCTGTGTGGCAGTGGCAATGGGGCCATCTGCTTGGCAAGGTGGCAGTAAGTAATCCTTTGTAGATATTATCAAAGGCATTTCTCCCATTTTCATTTTCATTTTCATTTTCAACATGAAACACTTCCATTTGCAGACGCTGCAGGAAGGCCTGTCTGGGGCTGCCTTTCATCCGCTGGATGATAATCTAATCATCACCCATGGTCGCGGCCATTTAGCGTTCTGGCATCGCCGCAAAGATGGCTTCTTTGAGCGCACAGATATTGTCAAACAGCCGTCGCGTTCACACGTTACCAGCGTACAGTTTGAGCCAGATGGCGATGTGATTACCGCCGACTCTGATGGCTTTATCACCATATATTCCGTGGACTCGGATGGCGCGTATTTTGTTCGCACTGAGTTCGAGGCGCACAACAAAGGCATCGGTTGCCTGATTATGCTGGGGGAGGGCACTCTCCTGTCCGGCGGTGAGAAGGATCGCAAAGTTGCTGCCTGGGACTCACTGCAAAATTATAAGAAAATTGCTGACACAAAGGTATAAGTATTCTGTGTATAATTATCTTTTCGAATATAATATGTATGCTTTAATCGCTGGCCTGTGCCTTCAGCTTCCCGAGGCGGCCGGAGGTGTGAGGACCATCTATCCACAGCGACCGGGTCGCAACGATGGTAACATTTACGTGGGCACGACGCGAAACAACATCTTGGAGGGCTCTCTGCAGCGTCGTTTTACCCAGGTCGTCTTCGGACATGGCAGACAGCTGTGGGGCCTGGCCGCCCATCCCGAGGACGAGCTGTATGCGACGGCTGGCCATGACAAGCATGTCGCTCTCTGGCGCAAGAACAAACTCATTTGGACCATACAAACCGGCTACGAGTGCGTGGCATTGGCCTTCCATCCGTTTGGCACGGCTTTAGCTGCAGGCAGCACTGAGGGCCACTTGCTGGTCATCAACTGTGACAACGGTGCGGTCATGTTGACACTGCGTGTTTGCGGATCCCCTCTGAATTGTGTTTCCTACAATCAGGGTAAGCAATCTGATCAATTTATAAATTTGTCAACACACGAGAAAAATTATAATATTCTAGAATTTGTAGAATCAACAATCTTTGTACTTTTCTAAAATAAAATTCTGATTTTATTTCAAATTTAATTAGAACTATATTATATATCTATTTATTTTTAATTTGAGGTATTTTTTTTACTTTTTATGAACAATTAAATTTGTAATTATTATTAGTTAAATTTTATTTATATTTATCCTTTTGCTGGAGAAAAAATATATTGATAAAATAATAATATCAATATTAAAATATTATTAAAATGGTAAAAGTATAAAAAAACCTATCTATATTTTAGTTAACATTCATAACACACTAATATATTTTTTTGAGTGCACACTCCTTTGAGTAACATTCTCACTTTTACCTTTTATATTACAGTTGGCGACATGATTGCCATGGGTTCGCAAAACGGAAGCATTTATCTATTCCGTGTTTCGCGCGATGGCTTCTCGTACAAGAAGGTTAACAAGATACGTGGCTCGCAGCCATTAACTCATCTGGATTGGAGCATGGATGGCAACTTTGTGCAGACAGTGACCATTGACTTTGACCTGCTGTTCTGGGATGCAAAATCATTGTCGCCGGAGCGCAGTCCCATTGCCATGAAGGACGTCAAGTGGCTGACCAACAACTGTACGGTTGGCTTCTTGGTGGCCGGCCAATGGAGCAATCGTTACTACAGTAGCGCCAACACCATCATAGCCACCTGCAGTCGGTCGTCCTCACACGACATGCTCGCATCTGGCGATGCCGAGGGTTATTTACGCTTGTATAGGTAACTATAATAAAAACGGATACAAGTAAGGTGAAGAGAACAATATGTCTTGCATCGTTGACAGATATCCGTGCATCTCGCCCCGCGCCGAGTTCCACGAGTCCAAGGTCTACTCGGGCATGTTGGCCTGTGTGCGCTTTTTGTGTGGAGATCACACTCTCATCACTGTGGGCGGAACAGACGCTTCGCTTATGGTGTGGGACATTGTCGAGGAATAGCTGAAATGGCCACCGTGGCGCCCAGCTGCACAATACGATACACGATATCAGGATTACTGGCAGAGACGCAGAGTCTCCCAGGTATCTTCAACGGTACTGGACAGTGACTCCGTCGATTATCAGTAGCGAATTGTGCAGCCTCGCTTGCATTAACAAAAGCAAAAAAAAAAAAAACACAATATCAATTGGCCAGCAAAACATTGGCATAAAATACTTATTATATTAGATAAAAATGCACAATTGATTGATAAACTTAGCCACATAGAGATGTCCAAACATATGTACGATTGTGTATACAAAAGAGCAGACAAAATTTACGTTTTCCAAACTGCATGCATAATCCAAACAAATTATTAAAAATCTGTGTTCGCAAATGCGCAGTTCCGTTGCACAAAAAACTTGGCTTCCATTCCCGAATCTTCCGTTAATGCTGCCTGCCTGCCTGCATTGGTCCTTTGTTTATACATGTTTATTGTGCTAAAGACAATTAACAGACTTATATGCCACTGGTGGATACTGTAACTATACAATATGAATGCATTCACAAGAAAATACTAAAGCTCTATCATATACAGACTACTTCTTACGTAAAACACATGTTGTGTTTTTGTAAGTACTACAAATCATCTTCCAATTGCGCTCTCATTGTTGTCACACCTTTTTCAAGAAAATGCGGTAACAGGACAAGAACTTGAACACCAACACAACCAAAAAACCACTCACACACACACACCGACACATTTATAAAGAAAACTAAGTGCACTTAAGCATATATTGAATATAAAGTATTACTTATAAATCATTATATTCAATTTATGTATATTGTTAAAGCAATTTTAATATAAGCGTTGAAATAAATAAACCGTTTTAACAAAACACTCAGTGTGGCATTATTCAAGTTGAGTGTTATTGAAAATCCACAATTTTATAGCATATTTTTAGGATGACTAATAATATCTGTATCGCTAAAGTGGCTAGGATAAACACAAGGCTTAAAGCATACTTTTAGGACAAGTCAGAAGATTGAATGAATTCATAAAAATATACTTGGCGTTATAGCATAAAAATGATATTTTTATAAATGAATTGGGGCCAGCCCGCCTTTCGGAGTTTACTATTTCGAATTTATAACGCAGAACGCAATTTTGAGCAAGCTATCGATTATTTAGAGCCACAGCTGTGTTTCCGATATTTTAATGGTGTGACCAGTTTTTATTTCACCAATACAATTCTTTTTTCTTTCAGTTGGCATC
Organism: Drosophila melanosoma; assembly: GCA_035042045.1. Lineage (NCBI taxonomy): Eukaryota > Metazoa > Arthropoda > Insecta > Diptera > Drosophilidae > Drosophila > Drosophila melanosoma. Next base: position 2,299,162 of record JAWNLY010000100.1, on the reverse strand, counting down.
CCAAGAATAATAAGCGCAATTTTTAAACATAGTCAAAATTATATATATCCAATCCCAGCAGAATAAGAAATAACACAAAAACAGGTTGCTTGCCAGAATATTATTTTATTCAAACAAACTAGCATGAAGACAATTACTTACTACTGATGGAAGACAATGATCATATACTTAATTTACAGTAAAATAAACTTAGAATGTATATATTGCAAGAGCCACGATTTTGAGGCCATAAAAAAAATTACGAATCAGTCTCGAACTCCCGCTATCACAGTTAAGTTAATGTTAAAGCTGAGTCACATCACAGTTTGCCCAAATTGGTTGTTCGATCCAATTAGTGAAGCGCCATCGCCTTGGTTTCAAGTTGTTCGTTTAGCCAATTTTGAAGTTCCTCTTCTGAAGCAAACGACGATTCGCCATCAATCTCAGACGGAGCCATTTTTGCAGGTTTCGAGTGAGTAAAGATGCGCTTAACAGTCTTGAAGAGTTTTTTCAGGTTGACAACAGCACCCGTGAATGAGCGCTTATCGGAAAACTCAACCGTATTTTCACGTCGAATGTTTTCGCCAATCATTTTGAAGTAAGTTGAAAAAGTTGTTCTGCACGTTGCAAGAGCTGTAGTAATAATGATGCCTCTGCTCTGCGGCTGCTGCCTTTTATACGATTTCCGGGTTTCAACTTGCAACCACCACTTTTGAGTATTTCCAATCCACCCTCCTTTAGGACTCGAGCAGGTAAAGCAGTTTACCTGCTTGTGGGTAACGGATTTGCTCACAAATACATTGCTGATCGTTAACACATATATCCATACATAGATATCTATATGTATATAAATAACAAGGATAAATTGCTGTTGAGGCAAACCGATTAATGAGCTGTAGACGCGTCGAGATAATTGCATACACATTATTAAGTGCATAGCTACTTAGGTGTGTCTGTTTATAGTTGCGGATTATCTTTACAGGTTTTGTATAAATTTTGCAGCAAAAAAGTATATCAAAAATAAGTTTTACTTAAAATTTTAATAATTTTAAAAACCCTTTGATTACAAAGAGAAAATTTACATGAATTAATGGCTGTGTTTGTATATCTGTATGCTCTATCAGCTTTTGGATACATTTATTTTCAATTAATAACTGAGAGATTTATTTCCAGTAGAATATATTGTTTATTGAGGCTAGAAGCCAATGCTTAGCTTTTTATTCAACGACAATTGTTTATATTAAGGTTAAAAACAATTGTCACACCTTCTCACAATAAGAGTTACGAACGATCGATGCGCGAACTGAAGATTTAAAGCCACTGCTAAATCTGCTCAACGACGAAATAAACTATAATCACGATTGATCAGCAAGTTATATGCGAAACGACATCGTAGTTTGAGTTATCTGTTAACATAGTGTAGATATATATATACTACTTAAACTTAGCTATTTATGCTACTTTGGCGACACATTCAATGTGTTCTTCAAATCATTATATGTTCTGCTACTGCTGCCAACAATATCCCTTTAAAGGATTGATTATGTTGCTTTGTGTGAAATGAGTGGAATTTATAAATGGACAAATATCCGAGCCTATAAAATTGATCAGCATCACTAGTCGAGTCGATCTGTTATGTTCGTCATTCCTTCTGTCCTGCCGTCTTTCAGTTTCTCTCAACTTGATGAACGTTGGGAATTTATCTGTCTTTATAAGATATACATTTAGTGCATATATCAGCACCTGAACAACATATGTACCCGCATCGAAGGTTCTACTGAATACTACAGATATGTCTTCTTTTATTTGTATGTCTTTGTGGAGGTTATTAAAATTTGTATCCGACCTCATAAGTATATGGTAGGTATATTCTTGATCAACATCACTAGCCGAGTCGATATAAGAATGACCGTCTCTTCGTATGTTTCTATTTAAGCTAGTCCCTTAGATTGAAGCTATCTTTATCCAATATTTCCTATATACATATTTTTACTGTAGATACTACAAACCTTGGCGCCGGCCGTATTAAATAACTATATCAAATAGCTGTATGAGAATGATCTGGCGAAATATGAGTTCTTATGTTACTTAGCCTTTTACATTTAGACAAAAATCATTGACACTTAAACCAAATGCTCCATATATATGTGTTACAATTGCATAAAATATTATCAACATCGAGCTGCTATATACTTACCATAGGAACTAAGGTATAGAGTGAAAAAAGTAGGCAGTTTGAGTCTGTCTTACAAGGATGTGCAATATTCTTGTTTATAGACAAACGATCATTAAAATACGTATTGTTAACAAGTTGTGATTTTCTTAAAATTTTTATGTTAATCAGCGAACAACATGCACATATATTCAATAGCTACTTAACATCAAATTGAAAGTTCAACAGATTATAGCCACACGTCTGAGTTGTCTTCTCCTAGAAACAAATACACAATAGAAGAAGTGGACAAGTGCATCGATATTGATATAGTGTTTAAATGAAGCCATTGAAGGAAGAAGGCAAATTAGACTAATCGTGAAAATTGCGATTTTCTCGGTAAATCTTTTCAATAAACGCGTAACCAACTCTAAAATCAATGTTTGAGGTAAACTCTTAGTAATGTGAGCGTAAAATACGGAATAGTACGATGTTCAACAGCTGAAACGAAACGGGCCATTGCAATTGATTGTCATCGATTTGGAACCAATTGATTTAACATAGGTTTATTTCTTAGAAATAAAATGTGTAACTGTCAAGAAGTCTAGTCCCAAAAAACCTCAAGCGACTGCATGTTCAAACAGGAATCGCCCACACAAAAATGCTCAGTTCAGAGACCGAAGTGTTTAGCTCCTTTATGCTCAGGTTACCATTGTGCACAGTTTGAAAGGAGCTGGCAACGGCAACGGCAATGGCAATGTCAATGTAAATGCCAACTGGGATGTTTTGTTTCAAGTTCCAATTTGCAACGCATGAGCCTTCGTATTCGTAATTATGGTACAAAGATCACGTACCCGAATAAATTCTATACAATATGTTTTCTGGACGACTTTGTCGCCCGTAAACGCAAATCAATTTGTTCCAAATGGGTGACGATGAATTACTCTTAGCCGATATTGTTATATTATACTTTCATGTCCGATGTCGTAAAGTAACCAAAGATAAACTGTACAATTTCGTGCCATGAACTCACCTCAGCAATGCTGTACTCTCTGTATATGTACTGTGAAAATTTTAATTTAAACGCCTATCTGAATTTGTCATCCAATTCTAATAGAATCGTTTTTGCGTATAATCAATTTCAGTGCACACTTGACAATTTGCACACTTAATGCCTATTGCACACATCCAATCTTTTAATTGTCACATTGTTTTTGAAGGCCAACTCTTAATCTTTTTCTTCCAAGGACTTTCTAAATGATTTTAATGCAGATCAACTTAATTTTTAGGTGCTAATTTGGATGAAGATTGTCCTTTTGATGCCAATAAGTAAATATTAAAAAAATACCATATGCACAGTTCGATAACTCTACTTTTATTTATTATAGCTAATGCTAAAGATTCTATAATGATTTTAAATATTGACACTAAAAGTTTATCTTTGATTAAAAATAAACCTACTAATGCAAAGGTATAATTAAAATTAAAATATAGCCATATGGGTGTCTTCATCTATTCCTATGCAAACTATTCCCTTTATTTCAAACTATCTTAATAAAACTTCGAATTTTTTCATATTCTTTCTTACATATCTCGGAACCAGTCTAATTGTATTACCACACCATATATGTATGTCATAGGAGCGATCGGTCGAAAGATGAGTTCTTGCTTGAACAACTGTTTTCTTCAACCAGATATCTATCAATGTTACACTATATCTGTATTTTTATTTTATTTATATTTAAACAAATAACCATTCTCATATAATAGCCATTGGATAAACAAATCGACCGCTGAGTTTTCCACATCGAACTAATAAGCTATGCGTATTTTGTGCTTTAAAAATTTAAAGAAACATTTTCAAAACCTGACAATTATATCATTAAGCTCCCATAATAATTTTCAATCAATTAAATTATATGTATCTTTAATTGTAATTACAATTGATTATTTTATAGATATAATTTAAACTTACTTTACACTAACACCTGTACACCACATATTCTCTGAACATTAAAACTTCCATATATATTTAATTATCATACACTTAATGTAAACAACACACTTTATTAGTAGGAATCAATGACTTGACACTTATATATAGTAGCGGAAAAATTGTAATTTCTTGCCCAAACACCTGGAACATTGGCATATCAAACAAACGACAGGACGAAGCGGTGGATATGTTCAGATGAGCCCATAATAGAATCTCAACCAAGTGAAACGAATCAATTTGAAAGTAAATCGCACACAAGATGTATCCTATTAGAAAACCAATCAAGCGTTTCCAATGGGCTACAGCTGTCGACATTGGCACACTCGCACCTAGGCAATTATCTATCTATCCATGTATGGATATGTGGTGTATGTTAACAATGTGGATATATTTGAGGCAAAAGGATTAGCAGCGTATAAACTGAAAATGGATCCCGATAATTCTTGATTTCAACTTAACAAAAAGTTAGCCTTTGTCATGTTTAATAAGAGATTATAATTTATATATTTTTGTTATTTTTTTTTTTTTTAGCTTCTATTAAAACCAAACAAAATGTTCCCATACCTTTTGGGTCTAGCAAAATTATATAGTAGAAACTATGTTACATATATAAATCAGCTTTACTGGTGGTCCCAACTAAACTAAATTTGACGGCATTTGAAAGTAAATCAAAGAATGCCTTGTTTTGCCCATCGAGAGCGGAGGTGCAACACGTATCCTAAAATGAACGCACAACCTAAATCATCGAGGCAGGCAAAAACGAGAGAGGAAAACTGCTACTTTTCTCACAATGCGCAGCGTATGAAAAGAGACACCTCCAAACTATTCTCTTGTCACTTCTACGTGTACGCCGCCCTGGCATTATTTTGTGTCAAGCCGACGCATCCGTCACCTGGTGCGATTAGCAACTACAATGAGGGTTCTCGATACGGCAGCATCAAAGTGGAAAATTCATTTAGCTTGGTGGTCTTCGACATGGTCTCTTTGATGTTCGCACAAATTGCCGTTTGTGCAGACAAAAAATGATGTGCACAAATACAGCCATTGATGACCTATCATACTTAATTTATAATTGGTTGAATACTTTTCATAACGCTGCTTTCATTTGTTCAGATCTCATACTTTTGCTAAACATATTAACGATAGGGGTAAAAGAGCGTTTAAAGTATTGATGAAAATATAATATAGTTGAATAGAACACTGGAATAATTGAGCATCTTGTTGAAGTTCCTTTTTGTTTGAAATACCTCGTATTCAGCTCTAAATTTCGATAAAATACATTTTATTAAATAACGCTTTGTCCTATTTTTCATATATATTATATTAACTTCAATTCTATGGAAAAGGAGAAGATCGTCAAAAATATAAATGCGCTTGACTAAGATTTTTTATTTGTGTACAAAAATATTGTAAGATATAGTAGTCCGACCGTAGATATTTTTGATCTAAATATTAGAAGCTTAAAATTTGACCTACCAAACAAGAACTAATTTAACGTCTGATTTGTTCTATGAGTTTGTGAAGTCGAGGAGGAGTCCTCAACTCACATCCTAACAAAATGTATCGCCCTAGCCAGAAAAAGATGCAGCATCTTAGGGATGCATGTTATAAATGTCAATGACATAGATCAAAGATCCTGATATTCGTTCAGGAACTGGGGTTGATGGAGGAGCTATAAGCTCAGAAGGGGGCACAATAGATTTAATAGGTCGCAATGCACAAGATAATAATAATAATAATAATAATAAAAATAATTGTTAAAATGACAGATGTATGCCAAGCTTAATCAAGATAACTTATTTGCTAAGAAACAGTCAAACAGACGTAGCTATATCGACTCGGCTAGTGTGTACATCACGAATACACATATATACTTTTACCGCAATTATTTTTAAATAAGTAAACATATACAGATGTGATAGTTTTACAAAGAAAACAATTAAGTTTTCGAAATTTGTGAAAATTATGCTGATCAAGAAAATTATAGTGGAATAAAGCGGATCTTAGAATTAACGAAGTTTAAGTTTGGGCCCTATGCCTATTAATTCTCTAAATTTACATGACAAATTTATAGTCTATAGTGGTTATGATCTGAAATTTGTAGAAACAGACAGACACAGTTTATACGTACAACAAATCAGCATTACGTCCTGACTATTGTATATGTTAGTTTTGAAATCCGTAATATTACCATTTTACTAATTTTATGAGCTTATATCCTGTAACCTTAAAAACACATATATACATGTGGGAGCGTGCGGGTTTGGGTATACTAAAATGTACATCTTTTATTAAGGAAGTGGCAAATTCAATGCTTCCATGTGGGCATTTTGGGAATAATAATTGTCCTCCTGCAGACAAATAGTTTTGGGCATATGTTTGTTAAACCCGCTGAACATAAAATGTACCATAGAACATTGGTGTCATTGACTATGCATTGAAAACTGAAAAACTGAAGAACTGAAAACTGGACATTCGTTGCGCATGTGCAGATACATTGGCATTGTGTTAAGATATGAATGGGCTGGCGTACTCCATGAACAATGGTGGTAGACTCTTCAGTCGAGTGTGAATACCAGCAGAGGTCTGGCAAAATTGAATCTTGCCATTTAACTTATTGATGGGCACTCGTGCATAGCTCCGCAGGACTTCTTTCAAATACGTTGCATTTTAGATGCCAATTCAATGTTTCGACCGGATGTGAATGGGCAACTAGTACTCAAATGCGAATATTTTTACGACATATTGTACGATTGTACGACGTTTTGTCAATTAGCTTGACCAATTGATTTTACAAAACCGTGCACTCTATTGCAAACAGACCTCTAGCTTCATTCATAGACATACATTTATATATATATATTTATATAAATATATATTTTGAGAAATTTCATATTCTTTGCTGATGTTTCTAAACACAAACTGTATTGCAAGATTAAAAAATGGTCAAAAACAAAATACAGCTAGAGATCGTCTTCAACAACAACATGGGACTTGTCTATGAGATGCAAAAAAAAAATAAATGCTAATGTTCCGAATGTTTATTGAGACAACAGACCAGCTAGTAACTTGATCCCTGTGCTATTGTTTATCTTATCAGCACAAACATATCTTGAAGAAAATAAAAATAAATGGCAGAAAGTCTGAAAATATTTGTGCCCTAAGACGGAAACAAAATAAATCCAAGTGGTTCCCTTATCAAGATCTAACCCAGACTGCAATGTTGTTAATCCATGCAAGGAGCTCGAAAATGCGTCTGGGTCAGCAGCTAATTTCAAGATTGCACATCACAGATAAACACTAAGTAGCTCAGTGCAGACATAGACATATATATAGACATTCTGAATTTGGCATCGACATCTTGAAGCATCTATTGGTTGCTGGTCATCCTATACGATAGGAGCTGCGATTAGGTGTGAGTTTTAAATAACTGTTCCTATCTTATCACTGCAAGATGCTTGCCACACATAGACTTTCTAACCCAGTTGGTAAACCAGATCAGATTATCTTCGATCATGTGTTAGCTTTGTTTGCTCAGATCTAATCAAGCTAAGTTCGTAAATAATAATCGTGTGTAGACACGTATATAGATAGATCTATGTCATATATCTTTGATAATTTCGTTTATTCTTTCTGTCTTTGTTAACGACTCTTCAGCTAAATTGTTAATTATCTGATATTCTAACACATGTAGGAGAAAATCTTAAGACAAATTAGTTTCATGGAATCCATAAGAGAATTATCAGAAAATTTTTATTTTCCGTGTTATTTTCTTTCAGCTTTAATGATATTTTAAATATTTAAGAATAAGTCAGTCTATTTAACCAGGCAAAGTAGAAAATGTAGATCATTGTAAATTGGAAAAACAATTGGGTTGTTTATTGAATTTAGCTTGCTTAGAATGTATAATGTATATTTAACTTAAGTAAAGAGCATTTAAAACATTTTCTTTATTCTTTTAGTCTGCATTTTAAATCATTTGATACCATGTAAATATATAGGTGTAATAATAGTATTAATACATTGAGTGCGAATTCCCAGACGAATCACATTTTTATTGTAATTCTTATTCAATAAACTAGTACTAATATCGAGCACACATTTAACCATACACTATTAAAACTTTGTAAAGTAATATTTACAAAATTAGTTTAAAAAAAAAATACAAAATATTTAAGTGTCTGAATTTCTTATAGAACTATAGTACACCTTATTTTTGTAGCTCTTATGTATTGATTGTGTCTCGCTAATCGCCAGTATAAAGTTTATCATTTATTACATTAAATTAAAATCGCAAATTAGAAACACAAATATTTTCAAAAATACTTATTTTATTTTAAATACAGATTTATAAACATTAAATATCCCAAGTTTAGTATTTAATTGCAATATATCCACACAAATGAAAGTAGACGACAGACAAATGAGCTCATAAGTAACAACAAACTATGTAGACAAAAATGCCCATCCACATAAAAGATCCTGCTTACCCAAAAGTATCCCATATTACAGACAAGGGATATACAGGATATACACTCACACAATCAACCCTCAGTGGTAAGCCGAGGCAGTGGTTGACCATTGAATTTTAAGGTTTACATTTTGGTTGTTCATATGTGCTCATGTATTGTATATGTGTATTCTATAGATATTTTCCATTGTCTACAGCGTTTTTGTACTCATAGTAATATTTCAATAATATTCAGAGAAAAAGGGAACCTAATCTTACAATAACATTTTAGGATTTGTCCTCTTTTTAAGTAACCTTTACGTTTGAAATTTGTTATCAATAGAACCAATCTATAGAGTAAAGCATGCATGCATTACTTTAATATAACTTAAAATAACAGACATACTTTTATTCAAAAAGACAACGCTATGGAAATTAATAGAAAAATGCCAAAAATTATTTTAAATAAACATAGCTACGAAAATTTTTTTGGTATTTCACTATACAATATACTTTATTCCTACGGAGGTAATAAGTTCCTAGTACCCAGAATTCTGTAAAGCAGCTTAAAGACATAGTTATAAGTATTAATCAACGGATATGTAGTTAAAAACAACTCATATTCTCAAATGAGGATTTTCAATAAGAAAACACCAAGGATATGTATACTTATAGCAAAGGGTATTATAATTCTGTCACCAAATTAGTGAATTTATCCAAATATTTCTGTCTGCTTCCATTAAAATTATTCGCTTCATTTTGAATCTATGTATTTAAAAAATTATTCGCTGATATCTGCCAGATAAGTGAGCTATCTTATAGAGACTTTTATATTTATCAAGAGAATATCCACAACAAACTAACAAGTAAGAGAGCTATTATATTCCCATCACTTTATAAAAAAAAATATATATATAAAAAATATTAAAAAAAAACAATATTTTATATTATGGATCTCTTAGCAACATATTCCATTTTTTTTTTTATCTAAAGTTAGCATGTGAAGGGTACATAAGTATATAATTTTCGGATGGCTAAATATACTTATTTTTACTTGTAGAACATTTGAAAGGTTGGAAGAATATTCTAAAAAAGCAAATTTTAAAGATCGACAAATGCACGCAATGCTTTTTTATGTTAAGCATGTACTTATTTTATAAGTAATTTCAGTAAAAATTTCAATTTTCATTCCAGATCTTTTGTTGATAAGCTAGTTATTCTATTGACACCCGATCAATTATCTCTTGATGGAATGTAACCAAGTGCTCCTCTGCGAAATGTTGTGTTTGAAAATTTCACTGTTTTCGAAACACGGATCTGCAAAAGACACAACATCAGTCAATGGTAAGGAAAGTCATGCGTACAATACAATAGTTTGTAGGCTCTTTGTTTAGTTCGCTTTGAAAATATTTGTAAACAGATTTTTAGAAATTTTCGGTGTTTTCAGTGGCCTTTGTATAACAGAGGGTTGGATGTAGGTATGGCCAACATAGTGAGACGTCATGGAGTTTCACGTGTTGTCACCAGCCACCAACCACCAGGCTTATTAATATCCAGCAGAATTGCCGGTAGGAGTGCAGTAGAATCTGTTGAAACGTGAGACGTTGAAGACGCACAAAGGGGATTGCTGCAGCCAACGGAGGCGAGCAGACAAAAGTGTGCCTTTTAACGAGCTCTAATTTGGTGCTGGACCATTTCGAATGTACAGCGGCAAAAAGGTTGCCCTCCTTCACAACTTCTTCTTTTTTTTTTCTTCTGCTGAACATTGACTCAGACGAAATAATGGTCTACTCTCAACCTCATCCGAATTGGAATGCCTTGGCCAGTGTACAAGAGGATAAAGGGAATCTACAGATACCACGCATGTTTACACAAAGACTCTGGCACAAAGTCCTATTTCATTTTAAATGCCTTTTTCAGCAGCGATAAAAATACAAGCAAGGCCTTAACGTGATAATCTTTTAAATTGTCCTGCCAGCGCAGATCTCTCTTTACAAAATTTATAAATAAGATCTTGTTATTTGGTGTTTTATCCAAACAATGAGTGATACCTAACATTCACCAATTTTTCTTGTCTTTTCTGAAAAGACCACGTTTGTGGCTTGTTTATAAGAATTGCAAGATATTCGGTAAACACAATATCAAATGTTCATTATACTCTATTAAATACTGTACAAAAAAATGTCATATGTTGTATGTAGCAAGCTAAAGAAGACATTTCCAACTGCTTAGAGTATTTTGTGTATAGGATCCCTCATGGCTGATTTATCTTACAAATTAACTCTATATTTATATTTATCTTCATTAATAAAAATCAAGCTAAAACCAATTGGTTCTAAAAAAATTGCTATAAAAAAATATAGAGAAACTTAACGTGTTCGCATTGACCGACGACCATGAAAAACTTCTTTTAACCTGTTGCAAATAAATTGCACCAATTTCTTATATTAAATTCATGCTTTGTAAAGTGTCGTGAAGATTATTAGGCATTGAAGGAAACGAGCAAATTAAGAATGCATTTTCCTGATTAGCATTACTAACCGGTTTATATTCATATGTATTGTCTATACCTTCAGTTTAATAAAACTTGGCAAATATTTGTCTTATTATTATACCCATAGTAAATATGTCGAAACCGACCGTATCGTATGATTAAATCATTTGGCTATCTTGGAAGCAATCAGTCGAAACTTTAATACTCAAATAAATTATTTTTCTTTAACAAAACATCCGAAGTAAAATAACCCAAAAAGTGTAATATTATGCTCCCCACATTTGGTTATGAGATCGGATCTTTATATCATATGACTGCCATAGAAAAAAAACGGTCGAAACATGAGCTTATGTACAAAAAACCTTTTAGTTTTTAACTATGGTAACCTAAATGATCAGCTATGCGTTTTATTATGTTTGCAACAGTTTATCAAAAATCATCAACGTCCAAATAGAATCGGTAATTTTACTCCATGGCAAAGAATACCCTTGCTTTCTTATTATTATTGATTTCTAAGTAATAAATATCCAAAAGAAAACTTAGAAAAACAACATTGTCTCTTTAAGTTTCCTCTTAGTATTATGATAACTCTATCTTTCAATCTTCATTAATAAAATACGACCTAAAACCAGTTTGTTCTATTAAAAAGCGCAAAGAATTATAAAGTAGTTTAACACAGACGAAGGAAATTATATAATTATATCATATACCTGTCATAGGAGCGATCAGTTGTGCATACATATTTTTTTTTAAAAGACATCAGAAGTAAACTTACTCAACATGGTTACAAAATCTATGAGATTTGTTCATTTGTTCATATGACTGCCATAGGATGGAACGGTCGAAACATGAATTATTTTAAAATAAAATTGTTTTTTCTTTAATGCTATGCAAATCAAAATGATCAGTTATTCGTTTTATTATGTCCATAACAATTCAACCAAAATCATCTACATTTTATTAGAATAGAAAATTGGACTTCCTTGCATAGCAAAGCCGTTTTTCCTTGTTATTATTGGTTAAGTTAAGTAATAAATTCACAACAAAAAAAACTATAAAAACTACTTTGTCATGTCTTTTTGGTATTAATTTGACGGTCAATATAGAATCAGTTATAAAAATAATACAATACCCCACACAACAGTGCACAAGTCCTATGTACACACACATATTTTCTTATTTGTATACACTTAGGTAGATGTATTTGTGTGTATATAACATAGCAACACATACATATACAAATGTAGAAACGATCACGTAGGAACACACACAAAACAGAGAACTGTCCGAAAAAATTTCAATGAACAATGGAAAACCCAAATCAATAAAACACTGCACCGCAGGGGACATAACTAAGGATCAGAAAAAAAGAGAGAAGCGTAGAGTAGAGAAGAGGAGACCCTCGCACACGTGTTCACAAAGAAAAGTGGCCGACGCTTTGGGATATTATTCCAACAAATTTTAACGGACATTTTAGTTTAAAATTTGTTTCATTTTCTTTTTCGAAAACGACTTTAGTGGCTTTAGATTTTGTAATTGTCGATTCGGTCGATTGCTGCATATATATATACAAATATATTTTTTATATTAACAAATAGACAAATAAATAAAAGCAAAATAATTTTACATTTCGTAGAGGTAATAGAAACCTGAAGACTTTCATTACTACAAATGCAACTTGATCGTTTTTCATAGCACTTGACAATTAGGACACTTGGGCGACGGCGACAGATTGAAGTAAAATGTGTGTTCGTAAATATCAATTTACAAAAAACGACCACCGATGTCTGGTGTCCCGACCGCTGTTATATTTGACAACAGCAAGTCTGTGTTTTAATCTCAAGTGGAGTTCATAAACACAAACCTCAACAACTCGGAGAGTCGTGGGATGTCGCTTCCATTTTTTTTTTTTAAATTAAGTGACGCTAAATGGAATGTGAACACTGCATTCAATCGCATTGGTTCATTCATTAACTATCAGTTTTTGTGTGCTGAAGCGTTTCAAGTGCGGCTGCATGTTGCATGCAAATGTTTACCATGCCCGAATAATCTTTACTAATCAGCAATGAAAGCCAGCCCATATGCTTGCCTCCAAAGTGAACTCTATATTCGTGTAATATGATACATACATAGTACCAAACGATCCCGAAAGGCTCTTACACATACACATATGTGTATAGACATTCAAGTTAGCTATCGATGGCAAAGATAATACAATCCTAACACATATACACGATAGCTAACGAGTCTTAAAGTGTTGATTGAATTCGAAAAAATTATCAACATGATTTTCCATTTAGGCCCCACGTATTTTTTTTGGCTTGTTGTGTATTTTGAAGATATTATCTTTGCCTACTATCAACACTACAATTAATTTTCCAATCACATATATTCAAAACAGTTCGTGCTTGTGTTGCACAATTTATTTGGTTGCTCAAGGAACATTTCTTTTATTTAACAGGTAAAAATTTAAGATGCGACAGGTACGCCCATCCGTAAGTCCGTTAGTCGTTAGACGTTAGACGACAAAAATCAGCAGGACGCCGGCGCCAGTACGTTTTTCATTTAATTTCCTCCTTTGTTTGACATTCTTAGAATCGCAAGAAATTTTCTAGAATTTTTCGTCTGTAGTGCGATTTGTCACACCTGATGAACAGAGAGTAGCTGACACTGATTCTTACCTACTTAAATGTCAACCTGTTGTTGCACATTAGAAATCCTAAAAGTTTACTTCAAGAACTCTTATATAAATTTATATGTATAGAATTTATACAAGGAAGGGATTTAAGTAATAATTTAGTTAAGAGATTTTTAATGTACATTAAAATCCGTTAAAATTATATGAAGTAAGTTTTATTCTCACTATAAACCAAACTAAATGGTGATCATTTACTTATTTACTGCGTTAGCTGAATCTAACAATTGAATATTAATATATTTATGATAATGTTTGGCATATATCTGCCCTTTTGCGGCAGGAATTCAGAGTCGGTCGGATCTGATCCATATTTTAATTAGCGTACATATGAATTTAGTTTAGTTGAGATCTGGTAAAAAAAAAGGATATCCTAACTAAAGATGCTCAATAAGCCTCATTTGATGTGCTTCTCACATGTGTAAAATCAAGTAAAACAAGTCCGTAGAACTATATCATACAGAAGCCATTGGAACGGATTTTTTTTGCTTAACAATTCATTTTATCCAAACTTAACCCTTATGCGTAATTTTATGTGTCTCACATATATAAATAAAAGCATTGACATCTCCTACACTAACAATTTCCCACCAAATAAGTTATAGAAAAAACCTTATTGCTTAGTAATAACTACAAATTATGAACTCCTAAAATTTGCACAACAAATCGTCGTCAAATACATTTCGTAGTAAAACTCGATAGAGTTTATGATTTTAAAGTGAAACTCAGAAGTCGGCTTTTTGACTTCGATCTACAAGTCTACATATTATCTTTTTCGCAATTTAGATAGCCGTCGTATTTTGTTCTTTGTAAAACATATATTATTCGAGAGTCAGGTGTATGATCATTATTTGAGGATCAGTTAAGAAATACGTAAATGAATCAGTATGAAGAGGAGAGAGTACGTTTAAAAATAAAAGTAAGTAAACTAAATTACATTACGTCTACTGACAAACTAAGAGATTAAGCAACTTTAACTTATCAGAACTAAAACTATACCTGTTACATTTAGCCTAGACATCAAAGTAATGCAGTGAAAATAAATACCATAAATAATGTTTGGGCAATGGTATTTTAATCCGTTGCCGGAAGGCTACAATTACGCTAGATTGGACGTGATATTTTTCGGTTGCATTGCCCTTTTCTAATGCATTCTGTTGTATACATCATTCGATTGTATATTGTTGGAGATATAGTGGCAGTGGGTCACACACGTGCAAGGGTCAGATCCCGCAAACGAACTCCGCAGGTAAAAACACCAAACGCATAAAAAAGATAAAGGGGATTTAATGAAACGAACCCTAAAATGACCCAAAACGAATGCAGTTCGTTAAAGAAGGGATAACTGCCATCACTCGAAGGCTTTAAAGAGCGATCGCCTTCGAGAAGATGTTGGCAGATAACCGAAATCGAGACTCACCAGCAAATGACTATGAAAACGAACTATTGTCGAGAATACGCGACTCTCAGATACAATAAGAAAACACTTTAAAAAAAAATTAAGAGGGTGAACGGAGGCCAATGCAAAGAAAACACGAACACGTTCAAACGTGTCATGTTTATGTGCTGTTACAAAGAAATGGAGAAAAGGAGTCCGAATACAGGACAAAGACAGAACCTTCGACCCAGTATGGAGACAATTTCAATTTCACAATCAGAGCTACCATCAACGACCCTTCAAAGTAGATATATTCGATAAGAAAACTGAATTGATCTGAGAGTGCTGAAAAGCAACAAGACTAAATGTGCTTCTGGAACCAATCAGAAATAATTTCGCAAGTTTTCGTAATTTGCATCATTGCTTAAATTACTACTGACTATAAATTTAAAAAACGATCCTTCAAAGTAGATCTATTTGATAATAAAACTGAATTGATCTCCGAGTGCTGAAAAGCAACAAGACTAAATGTGCTTCTGAAACCGATCAGAAATAGTTGCGCAAGTTTTCGTAAATATATAAATTTATTAAACAATAAACGACCCTTTAAAATAGATCTATTCGATAATAAAACTGAATTGATCTCCGAGTGTTGAAAAGCAACAAGACTAAATGTGCTTCAGGAACCTATTAGAAATAGTTTCACAAGTTTTCGCAATATCCATCAATGCTTAAATTACTACTGACTGTAAATTTATAAAACGAAAATTACTTTATATACGTTATTCCTGTTAGTGCAGCCAAAGACTATAAAGTTATAGCTATAGTATTTTAAAAGAGCTCTCAAAGATTGTTGTTATATCTATAGCCTCTGTACTTTTCTGTGATTTAGCTAGATTCAGATTCAGATAGTCGAAATACAATAGACTCACATTTTTATTTAATTCTATGAGCAAAACAGTGCCTTATATTATGTTAATACCGAATTATTGTTTTACTAACCCCCAAAAATATGCCCAACGCTTAAATGGTACATGTGTCCCTTATACGCTACATCGGTATAACAGAAGAACTGCAAAAAAAAATTGCGAATCGTTTCGTTAATAACCAGAATTTCGTTAAATGTATCCAAGCAAAATGTAATTGAGTAACGAGTACTGTCGGGTACGGATATGGTCTGACTACTGCTAATGATTTGACATAATTTCACAATTTTATGTAATATTGCTATAATGATCCCAGCAAAGAGAATCTGGTGTCTTCTGACTTCGAATAAATCGCCAAGTGGGTAAAACGAAATACTCACAAATATTTATGTGTATATTTATATGATTTTTTAAGTCAATGCGTACCAAATTGATAAACCCATTATCTTTTATTTGTCCGCCTTTTTAAAGATTATTGTGGGCGTCTGAAGTAGCATGCGGAACAGTAATTAAACTTTATCAGCTATTTAATTGTTTGGCTCACGATCAACAAAATACTGTACACAAGTACACATATTTAATGGATGCTTGCATTAAACCCTTAAAAAAATAAAAGTAACGTTTCTCAAAAAGGGGACATACAAACAAAAAAATTGGAAGGCTCAAAAATAATTTGCCGACAAAATTCCTCAAAATTTGGAGTTTGAGGAAGCATTACCCGCGTCGTAAATTTTTCACGCATCAACAGAGAGAGTGAGTGTGGCAGAGAGAGATAAGAGATGGAGAGATGCTAAAAACAACAATGACAAACAAATGTACTTGGAATCGGTTGTGTACCCACTACCTGACACTCAGACAACGCGGCATATCCCAAATAGCGCGTTAATTCGTTTTGACTAACCTTCAAAACCCAAATAAAATCCGGTACACAGAAAATACGTTATTTTCTACCTACAGGTTGGCATTTTCGGTGCTGTCTCAATGAAATGACGAACAAGTCGATTTTTCCCAACATTTCCGAGATCGCTGCGCAAGATATGTAAACTATTGTTTTTCTTGCTCCCCGCCAATTTCGGATAGTGTGTCGAATTTGTAAAATCCTTGGCACTTAGGGTCGGGTTTTTACGGACAAGTTACGACTTGTCCGTTTTGAAATGGGATGTTGGAAGATTTAATGCCTGGCAGGTAACGAGTGAGTGAGATAGAGCAACAAGAAGCCGTTTTTCTGAAATCAAAAAATGCCAACCAAAAATCCACTTTAAAAATCTGGAAAATGTACAAGCAAAGGCTCGCTTGCGCTCTTTTGCTCTCTCTCCCTCTCTCAGTTGGTGTGCAACCAACCACCTGCCTAAACGGAGCGTTTTCATTGGCTACAGCACCAGAGAGCATTGCGAGAACAACGGGTATTTCGAGACAGCTCGCATGAGCGTCGATCGTATAAAAGCAGGGTCTGTGTCAGTTGTAGAGCAGAACACTACCGATCAGCAACGTGGCAAGTTGTCCGCCACAGTTATTATTGTGAAAAAATAAACCAACAATTTTCATACATCGTATTCACACAATGTCTTTCATCACACGGGAATACAAGTTCGAAAGCAGCATTATGATGCAGCGCAAATCAGATCAACATACAATGGCCATGCTGAGCTTGAAGAAACTCGTCAAACCACTGCTGCGACTGATCAAGAAGAAGCAGCTCATTCGCAAGACTCTGGACGAAGTTCAATCACAGAACGAAATCAACTCATCGCTGGAGGACATGCGCAAAGACTCCGTTGCCAGCTGTGACAATATGGCCAACGAGCAACTGGAGCAGCGTCTCATCGACGAGCTGCGCCAGTGCCCCAGCGATGCGGCGATCATTGTGCAACAGGCCGAACAACAACTAATTGTGCCAGTGCAACCCGATCAGACTTTTATACCGGTACACTTTGCACGCACCAGCAGTGGCACCTTCTTCTGGACCTCGGCTGAGGGCGCTCGCCAGCAAGTGCAGGAGAACACAATGCACGAGAGATTCGATCGTTGGGTTCAGGCTTAATCCACATCGTCTTCAGGCGCGTTAACATTGATGTCAGCTTTAATACCAATTGTCACACATTCCTCCATCGTTTATTGAATGGGTGATAAAATTGGTACGACCGCAATCTCAGGGTGATATTAGCTTAATTGGTTCGACTGGACTGGGAACCAACTCGCATTTAACTCTTTCAATTATAAGATTTGTAAATTATTGTGATTTTATAATAGCTTTTATTTCCTAGTATAGTATTAAGAGAATCATTGTCTTCCATGTTTGTTTGTTAGGTTACTTTTAGCTTAAGAATCATTGTCTTCCATGTAAAATCTAAGTAAGTTAATTTTAAGCAACAAATAATAAAAACTAGAACTAGAAAAAAAAAACAAAAATGTTTCCTTACTTGCATCGAATTTTCAGCTTCTCGTTTTCAGCTAAACATTTGGGTTCCAAAACAATGCCAACAACCCACATTAAATCAGTGAATGGAATCATTTGAAATTCAATGCTGGTAACCGCATCCCCATTGAATAAAACTCCAACCAAATAATTACAAAGCAATTCAATTGAGCGCTGAAAATTAATTTTTCTACGCCAACATTTTTAGTAGTTTAAAGCCAGTTGGACAGCTCAACAGCATAAATTTCCTCCATTAGATACTTTGCATATAGTCACCTTAACCATTATTTTTAATTGTGTATCACCTTGAGATCATAAAGTTAGTCAACGTATCATTTGTGAAACACCCTCGCATATCTATAAAAAAAAAAATATATATATATATAACGGATTTAAGTTTTAGTATGGAATAAAAAATATTATGTTAAAAACAAATATGTGTTGATGTTTCCTTTTTTATGTCTTTATTCACGACAATATTATAAAACCCCTTAAGACTAAACAGAGTAGGAATTTCTTTGAAAGTGCTAAGTCTTATCCTGCTTCTCCTTATGACGAAGGCAATAAGTTTTGGGATGAGCCGTTGTTCCCATCTAATGTTCCCCATCACTCCCAATTCATAGTTTATTCCGGTCCTGATTGGCTTCCCAAACTGCAGATTTGTAAACCTAACACTCATACTTCTGAATTCTGTCATTGGTAAAAGCACTTCAATTTAAAAAGTCAAATTCAACTAGAAATTATACATTTCCTAAGATTAAAGATATAGATTTAATTTATTTCATTAAAGTCTTTTTCATTTGTACTTGTACACTTATGACATATATTATTAACATGAATTGTGTATCGCTTAATCAATGTTTTGACAAAAAAATTCGACTAAAATGATTGAAAATTGTTGTAGTATACTTTTAAGATGACAAATTTTGAGGTAACTGTATTTTTATCGAATAAGTATGCAATACAAATATGATTCGAACGATCTGATAAGATCTAATAACGAACTGCAAAATTATGTAACAAGCAGAAGGAAGCATGTCCAACGCGAATAGGTATATATATTCTTGATCAACATCAAAAGTCGAGTGAAACTATACATTTCGACCTGTATGAAGAGGCTGTTGGAGCTAGAGACCTTCAATTTGTAATATAAGTTCTCGTATACCATATAAATTTCAAGCGTATAATATATTATTATTATTATTATATTTGATAGCTATAAATATGGTTCATTTCAATTAAAAACCACAATTAACTGTATAAATTTAATTAAAAATCGGACCAGAAATACAAAAATTAGTAACCACAAAATATTTTTATATTATGAAAACTTATATTAGCAAACCTACTTAAATAATTAATGTATTTAACCACTCGGTTGAGAGCAGCTCCTTGAATTGCTATATTTTCTACCGACTTTAGGGTATCTGCTAGTCTTATCTCTTCCGACTATAACATTCTGGCTTGTTTACATTAACCGTGCTCAGCTGAGGCTTAAACAAGTACTTTATCCTTTACTAAGCTTAATCACTGATTAAAACAATAATTCGTTGTTAGTCATCGTTCAAAAAACATCAACATCAACATAATAAAAACGCAATGCAACCTAATCCATTAACCTGACAACAATTTCGAAATGTCTAAACTACCTGTCATTATCAAATACATTCACTTCTAATTCTTTTCTGGCAACATGTGTTTAACGAGGGTTCAAGGCTTCATGCTCCGCTGTCATCCCATTGGCCATGGAAAGACTAATCAAGGCACAAATTTCGTGAAAAGAAACTCCTCCGCAAAAAAAAAAAACCACTCAAATTACAAACCGTGAGTGGGAAAGAAAAGTAGATAAATGAATTTTTATATGATTGCCGCACATAAAGAAAAAACAATAAATATTCAACAGAAATTATCTCTCTCCCACGAAGTAGCCAAAAGATTGTTGATGTTTTGCCCTAAAAGTGGAAAGGCAGACAAGCGAGCCTGACACACGTGCATGGAAAAGGACCCACAACTACCTACCATCAAATTACTCGAAGGACGGGAATGCGTGACTTGCAATCTCAACGTATAGCAACAGAAACACCTGCGTGAAGCGGCGTTGTGATTGGTTGATCAACACTGTGCAAGCAGGGGATGATTTTCGTGAAGCAAAAAAAAAATATAAATACGCACAGATTCCGTAAGGTGGACATCAAATCACATCAACACTTAGACAAGTTCAGTCAATTGTACAATGGTTTATGAATTGCTCTCCAATGCTACGAGTAGTCCTCTAACATTGGACGTGAAGACGACGACGAACTGCAGATATTTTCAAAGTCTACGAAACGCATTCAAAGTGGCATTCAAGAAAACCTTTAAGGCAACAATGCAAAATACTTCGATGGACAAAAACGAGTTCAAACTGATCAAAACCTGTGATTCAAAGGCACTGGATGTGACAGCAAGCGAAATGTGATCAAATATAAAACTTCTGTTTTGCAAAAGCTTTAAAGACACTTGGTATTCGGTCTCTAAATATGGTACAACTAGCTTAAAACTATACACACATATGTCTTCCATATTTATAAGTATACAAATTAAATAAATTTCTGGCAATCGATAAGATTTGTTACTGAAAATTTCGTTTTTGAATTTTAAGTAGATGGAAAACTATTTTATTATTTCAAAGGGTCGTTTACATAAAATTACCAAATCTTTTCAAATGTCCAATGCATTCAACAAGTGTATATCTATGTATGTTTCTATATATATATATTTATTTTATATATACATACATACATAAACAAAGGCAACCCAAACATTCCATTTCAGAATAATAAATAGAGCCGAAGCCTTTCTCGGCTACCTGTTCCTGCGCCCTTGGGTTCAAAACCTGTTTTCTCATTAAAAAAAATGTATTAAAAAAAAATGTAACCATCCGTGATTCTTCTGTTTTGTTTTCTTTATTTTGTTTTCTTAAGCTGTGCACGAAAAAATCTCAGATTGCATTGGAACAGGTAGGGACAATAAATAAGACTGTAGCCACAACCCTACGCTGGACACAAGGGTCGACCTGACTAATAATGTGTTTGAACTTCGATTCTTATTTTGCTGACTCATTGCTGTTGCATACAAATTTACGATTGATAACCACACGATATAAAAACCAGAATATTAATGGTCTTAGAGAAAATTACAATATTTTTGTTTATTTATTACAGCAACCATTGAATATTCATTATTTTCTATGCAGCTCTCTTAAAAGTGTGGAGCGTTGACTGCTCTTCGGATAGAATACTAACAGAATGAGAAAGTAAACTATTAATTTAATTTTCAACCAGACTTATAAAAAGTATAGTCTTACATTTTATGATAGCTGATTAAATGTAAATATTCACAGTTAGTATAGAACGAGCTTATAATAGGTTGAAATGCACGAAATCTAGTTCATTTTATTTCAAACTTAAATTAAAACCTGGTTTAAAAACATCAGAGAAAATATACAAATGTAGCAAACATTAAACAAACTTTGGTAAGAATTATAAAAACAATAACAAATCGGAAAATAGCCTTTCTTGGCCTACACAGCAGGACATTACTCTGCTGGAAAGTGCAAAGCAAATAATTAACCAATTAATGTATGGCACTGCCATTCAAAGGAAAATCCCAAAGATTTGGTTCCCACGTCAAATGTGCTGGCAGGATAATTGTTCTCAAAGACGTAGTCATGGGTTTCCCACGCTTCTAGCGTTATTTGTTTTGGGGCAAGTTGCCAGGACTCTTTTACCTGTTAAGTCTTGTGTATGCCACTACTCGGATGAAACGTGAGAAATTTCAAGTCTAGCACCTGCCACGTTTCGGCAACTGTGATTGGCCGAGATGCTGCACCATCTCTCTGAGAGCGCTTCTCTGAGACATCGACTTGGGTTTCAAAGAGAGTGTATAAATAGGCCAAGCATGCTGGAGAGAGCATCAGATACAGTTCGACTGCTGAAGCGACAACACGACTCGTAAAATATTCACTCATTATTCCAAAAACCAAACGTAAAAAGAAGCGCGAAGATGTCTGCCATAAACAAACAGATCAACCACAACAATAAGAAGAAGTTGCCGATGTACTCGTATAAGTCAAAAGTGTCGCCAACTCGTCGACTTAAGAATATGCTAAAACCGCTTATTAGCCACGTCTTCAAGCTAAAGGATAACAAGCAACCCAAACGCAGCTCGTATATCGCATCGGAGGAGAAGGAATCTGAATTCGATTGGCTGAGCAACGACATGGATAATATGTCGAATGAGCATCTCGAGAATCGACTCATCGAGGAGATCCGTCAGTGCGCTAAGGAGGACGCAATCATTGTCTATGGCGATAACGGATCCGGTGAATTGCAAACATTTAATCAAGAAGAAGAATACTGCGTCCCGGTGCACTTCGCTCGCACCAATGCTGGCACTTTTTTTTGGACCTCTCTGCAACCGAAGTCGGCGAAGCCCTACGACATCGAATGGAACTTTCATGATCGCTGGGCACAGGCATGAAAGACCAAATTAATAGCGCATCTGGGTTTCAACTTCTTCATATCAAGCTATATGGCTTCAGTTGGTTGGGTACACGGGCCTACGGTCTTCAATTCAAAGTTCTGGCACTTCGACTTTGAGCTCATCAGCGGGGAAAAAAGTTCACAATGCAGCTTCTCGAAGTGGCTTTGCATTTTAAATGACATTTAAAATGTTTAAGACACTTGGAGGGCATTAATTTTGCTACAATTGTACCAATTTGTTCTTTTACCTATGGTAAAGGCATAAAATTGCGACGGGAAATGATTGTAAAAATTATATTGAATAAAACAAAATTAAAACAAAAACAATATGGTTCAAAATTTATTCTCTCTTGCTTAACAATTTTTTTACAGTAATAGGTAATTTGGGCACACTTCAGCAAATCTGTCCTGATGCTTTGTAGCTGTCGTATAATCTTCTGGAAAGCAGTTTTTCTCATCGAAACCTAAACAAAATGTACATATAAACAAGAGCAGAACTCGAAATTAATACAATATTTAAATTTTCAAATACTTCATATATTATTAAAATTTCATATCGTCATTCTTTTTAATAAAATAGTAATATATAGATCAAATATAATCCACTCAGGAGGTGAGTAGTTGGAAGGATGAAATTCATATCATTCCTATATTAGATTTTTGAGAAGCTCAGAGTAGCTACATATTAATATTACTATCCGTTTAACCGATAAGAGCAGAATAAGAGTTATACACAAAACTAATAGCTGGAAATCAAAAACTACTTTAAATAAAAATTTAAAAAAGCATATTCATTTTTCCTTTTGTTTATTGTTAAAAAATACTATATTATACAAAATAGACAAAAGAAAATTAATTATTACAAACATTTACACAAATGCAGAAATGCATAAAGATAACAAGTTGACAATTACATTTAACGGAAGACGTATAAGATTTTGTCGTTTTTTAACTTTGATAACGAAAGTTATTACTTAAAATAAAATAACAAAAATTATAAAACTGCTTATAACGCTTAAATTATAAATTTGTTTAAAACATAACATTATTTGCAGTTGATATGTACATTTCAGATGTAAAGAGTCATCCACTTAATTGAATATATATTTATGGCTTAAGGTAAATTGCACTTTTGTACTCCCCGGTCCTGTTGTTTGCTGTCACCATAGTCTTGCTCGGTGACTGCTAACTTTTTTAAAGCTGAACACCATCCAAAAATCGAATAGGATTGCGCTTAGAGCGCCTTAAAGCTCCATCCCTCAAGCTGAGCCTGCGGGATGTCCGTCACAGCTCAGAGTTGCTCCGCGATAAGTAATTTGTAGTGCCGCCTGGAGGTCTTCTAAACTCTCGACGCCAACTCGTCGGAGTCATGTTGCCGCTGACGATTGCCGCTCAGAACTGATTCCCTCGACAGGCGACGTACCCATTTTTATAGCGGTCGCGACGCGGAGCCGCAGCCAGATATCTACTATAAATAGAGATAAGTAGTATACAAAACAAACTGATGCATACATATGTGAAACGAGTATTATTATCATAAAACATTCTGAACACATATGTGCATACAGAATACATATGTGTAAACATAATAGATGAGTAAGAAACCGGAAAGTCCAAACATGGCTTGGTAGCCGCAGCTACCTAAATACATAAATATTTCTTTATATATGTATGTATTCTTATGCAGGTATGTATGGGATGCTCTTATCATTTGACCCTTGACCCGCGATTGTGTTTATCACATTTTCTGTTCTATCGCTTACCAAAGTCATTCTCAGTGTCTAACAATGCACAGTGGAACGAAAGTAAATTTTTCTTTGTGTAAGTCATAAAATTTGTTTCAGTTGATTGGCATGTACATAATTTGAAACTTGATAACATGGTAGAAATGGTTTATTCATTTTGTTTCTTTCTTAATTACAATTTTGGCGTTTATTCAAAGAAAATGAAGTTTTTTAACATAGTTGATTGATTGCATAAGGGTCAAACTCTTTCAGATGCGACTGCTGTGTTTTGTTTAATGTATTCTCTTCATGCAGTCAAAGAACAACACATATGTGTGTATGTGTGTGTGTGTGTTTATACATAAATATGTGTACAGCCATTCATACATAAACGTATTTACATAAATAGAAATGAGACATGACTGATTTCCGACATGTTCGATAGGAAAAAGGAGGGCGTTTTTTTATCTAGCAAAGTTTGTTACTATAGTTTTTAAACTAGTACAAAATTCATTTTAAAATTTACCCCTAATATATGCTCTTTGGGACGGCTTAAAAATTTCGATTGCCATAACTTTGTCAACATTTACAAACATCAGTGCTTTTGGATTATGGTTTGTTCTTTAAATAAGAAATGCATTAAAATTTGGAAACACTATTCAAATAGAAGTACACCCTCAAAAATGGTTATTGCGACAATTCAAACTATTCAATGTTTGATTTTCTGCTTCTCTCATCCTTTTTTTGACTTACCGTACCTGCGAACTTTTCTTATATTTTTTTATATTATTTAATATTTACATTTCGAAATTAAATTCAAATACAATTTATACACTTTTACGGGGTGTATAAGTAGTTTTGCTATCCACAAGAATCGTTTATTTAAAGTAAATTATTTGAGAAATGATGCTGTGGGTCATTTGCTTACCCATATCCACAGTCGTTGTCCACCAGCCACCATTATATAATTTGGCACAATTGCCAACAATGTATTTATCATTATCCACTTCATATTGGGTAAATGGTTGATTTGTGCCATTGTACAGGAAATCATTTGTGGCATTGCCATAGGCTTTACCCAAGTTTATCAGTCGGTATTTATCGCTTTCTCCAGCTATTGTAAATTAAGTATAGTTCGCATATTTAATTTCCCCTCGAAAGTCTGAACATAGAGCTCATAAGGCTTGGTGCTCGTCAAGCGATGGATCTTCTCCAAGTCCAAGAAGAAGTTGCCGTTAAACGATCCAAAGCCTTCACGATATGTGGCCCAATTCCTGTTGAAATCTTCCATACCATTGATTCGCTGTTGGGAGACTGTACCAGGGTCTACTGTACCAGAATCACATAAAGCATCAAAGGAATTGAGAAACTAATTTTATGAACCCCTGGAGCATCTCCATAAGAAGTGCATAACTAAGATGATTAAATAAAATAAATTTTTCTTCTTCTGAATTTTTTTTAATTTTCCGCACACATCTTTGTCAATTGCTATAACTAACAAATAGGATACAGTTCAGATCAAGATTAAACTTATGTGTAGAATATACCATACACAATTTACTTAAATTTTGATTTTGGTGCGGTCAACTACTCTTAACAGTAACAAAAATAGAATAAATATATAAATTCAAACGCCCCTAAAATGCATGAGGGTTTTAAAACATAAGGAAACTAGTGAGAGCGTTACAGACTATGTTATAGTCTAATACCAATATGGAATACCATATGAAAATAGATGCCACAGCACTGGTTGGTTTTAGACAAGAAATATCATTCTTTGAAGGAAGTTTCTGTTTATTTACTGTACAAGTTTGATCTAAAATTGAGGTATAATATGTTCCAAGTTTGAAGTCGAGGTGTCGAAAAAGTTTGCTCTGATAATGCTTTAGTGGCCTTTTAGTATTAGTAAATAATATTGCTTTGTTGGTTTTATAAAAATGTGCACAATTATGTATATCATAATAATTAAACGTTATTATTAGATATGTATAAATGATAATCATCACCAAGAGTGATAGGTCCACGCTCTGAGAGATTATTTTAAACTGAGTAAAGATAAGCTATAAGTTGTAATTATTTTTACTATTTTGGTGACAATTTAATAATTAATGAGCTTATTACAGATTAATAAATTACCTAGTAATTATTTTACTGGAGTGCCTATCTCAGAACATCCCGATGAAGTAGATGTAAATATAATTAACAAAAATGAATAATAAAATATGTTTATCAATCTAACCCATTTTGTGCATATAGAAACAAATGAAATGTATTTATTTTCATATTTTATTTTATACGGCATAAATCAATTATATTTTTCGATCTTTAACATACATAAGTTTTAACAAACAATACAACTTAATGACTACCAAGAATCCGTGCCCAACTGCATTTGGAACTGGTCAACTAAGACTTTCAATGAATCCGCCTTCGATCTGCATCTGGTCAGTTCCAGTTCCAGCTAGTCCAGGCATGACAGAGCAGAATTACAAGCTCCATTTTACAAATAAGATTACAAATATTTTTGTGGTTAAGTGGGAATGTGTTTGTCATGTGAGTAACTGAGTGTGTGTGTGTGTGTGAATGTGTGTGTGTGTGTGTGTGGGTGTGTGTAGTTGAAGTATTCAGTAGTCCTAGTCGCACGGTCACAATAAAAACTCCACCTTGCGCAGTCGTTGCTACTTGTTAACGCTCCGATAGATCATTGGAGCCGAGCGATCATTGGTCTTCGTGTGACGCAACTTGATTGTGGCAAACTGGGAGGCGCTGCAAAGATGAATGCAACTTTGCGAATACAACATGGCAGTGCACACATAAATATGAACTTGGTACTACTGAAATGAGCACTTACAATAGGCGCTGTTATAGCTTCTTTATACAATTGATTAGAAAAAAATGGGAATTATAGCTTTTTACATACATTGGAATTTGACCAGGATTGAATATTTGTGGACGTGTTTTTACTAAAATATACTTCTACGGATATGCATTTTGTCGTTTTCTTTCAATAGCCTATCGAGTAGTTGCGATAAATACCGCGTCTTCTGCAAAATACAAAATATATTCATAATAATTCCACTCATTGGATGTGTGCTTAAGGAATGTAACATGTTGCAAATTCTTAAGTCTAAAGCAAAAAAAAAATAAAATATATATAAATGTATATATATTTAATTATGTGTATATGGTTTATGTACTTTTCTTAAAACTGTGCGTAATGCAAGGCACCAAATAATGAAAGTATTTTACTCACTTTGCGAGTTTTTACATAAGTGATAAGCAGTGAGCGTTTGATGTGTGTGTTTGTGTGTGAGTGTGTGAGTGTGTGAGTGTGTGTGTGTGCAGAGTTAACAAAAGAGCTCAACTTATTCATCTTCCTGTACAATAAATCACCGGAATATGCTTAGTAATACTACCCAATTCCATTTACAAAAAACAAGTGGAATATAATTGGAATCCGAAACGAATGGCCATCAAAAAATTATGATTATTTTGTAAAACAAAATTTGGTTTGAACTCCACGGGCTCTTAACAAGTTCTAGAATTTCTCGGAATGTACTTTGTTTGAAAATTCAATTTTCTAGGCTCCTGCAAGCTGCACAGTTTAACTCAAGTTTCCTTCAAGCCATCAATCAATCAATTAATCAATCAGTCGCCGCCACGCTCGGCGCATTTTCTTCTCTGGTAAGAAAACGGCGAAACTACAACTATTTCCTCCCACAACATGGCTCACTTTCTCTAAACCCCACAACCCCTCTCCATCTGCCTCACTTTAGTTTGGCGCTAACGGGCTTTTGGCCGGTAATGCCATGCTGCTCCTGATCCCAGAAATCGTACCACGGACCGTAGCTCTTGTTACCCACATGCGCTTTCAAATTTCGCTCCAATGTTGCGCTGCTTGTGTTGTTGTTGTTGTTATTGTGATTATTGTTGTTGTTGTTGCTGCTGGAGGAGGATTTGAGCAGGCGGGTGCGGGGCAGAATGGTGGCTGTGGGTGCTCCCGCATTGACTGTGGAATTGCGGGTCAGTGTGCTATCCTGATCCTTGGAGTTGGACTTCTTCAGCGTATTCGTTGCCATTGTCGATGTGGATGAGCGAAATGTGTGGAACTCCATCTGCTGCTGCTGTTGATGATGATGATGCTGACGCCTCAGCTTGTCATCCTTGCGCACCAGATGATCGTTGATGACGATGCAGTCATAGGGATCGGAGCTGGTTGACTTGATCTCCGCCTCGGACTCATCCTCGCTAGTGTAATACTGCTTGAGTATATCCTTGCGCTTTAGCGTCTTCATCACCATACCATGATGATTGCCACTGGTTGGATTGCCGCCGCCATCATGTTGCATATCATCAAAAAAGTTGTTCACATCGCTCAACTTGAGTGTTCCATGCTCATCGCTCTCCCCCTCATCCGTTGAATGGAGTGGAAACTGTTGTTGTTGTTGCAGTTGCTGTTGCTGCTGATGTTGTTGCTGTTGCTGTTGATGTTGCTGATGCTGATGCGCTGGCTTGGATCGGCTGAGCGTCTGTGACTTTTGCTGCGGCGTGGATGAGGCAGAGGCAGAGTTAGAGCCCTGTTTGTCCAGCTTGCGATGTCCATGGCCATATTCCGACTGCTGCTGTTGGTGTTGATTTTGCGACTGGCCACGACGCATTGTGCTCAAGCGCTCACTCTCCGAGGGCTCTTCAATATCGATCTCAATGGTCTTCATAATCTTCATGCGTGACTTGGGCGTATAGCCGCTGCTCCTCTGCTGCACTTGCTGCTGCTGTTGTTGCTGCTGCTGCTGCTGCAGTTGTTGCTGTTGTGGCGGCATTGCTGGACTGATCCCGTAGATGTTGTCGTCATCTTCACCATAGATTTCGGTGCTAGTAATGCTATCCTTGCGACCACGCTTCTCCTGCGACGAGCTGGAGTTGTGCGACTTGGTTAGTGTGCCATTGGCATTCGTGTGTCCATTGCGCTCCCGATCCTCATCGGAGCGCGGCTCATCGGCGCGCAACTCCTCCAGATTGGGTGCTGCGACCAGATCGCGATGCTGCCACAGTGACATACCGGCTAAAATATCCTCGCCGCTGCGTCCGCCGCCAAATTTCCAAAATGATTTGGTTCGCTTCAGGCCCGCACTCGATGCCTGCAGTATCTCATCGTCCGAGGCAATCAGATCGTAACGCATCTTTCCACCCAACCGATTCAAGGTCTTGTCATCAATCTGACTGTCAACGCTGTTGCGGAAATTACGGCTCAGTGTCCAAGAGGCCACATCCCGTGGCACCGTATGCGTATTCGTATCCGCGCGTCGTCTTTAGTTTTGTTTTGGTTTTCGTGTGAGATTTTTCATTGATGTGGATTTGTGGGTGCGGGCGGGTGGTTAACACAAAGGATGCGACAATGATGTTGTGGGTGGTGGGTGGGTAGAGCGACAAAGTATATAATGATGATACATGAAATCAAAAAAGAACAATTAAATAGCAAACAAAAAGTCAATTAAACACATCAATTCTAGCAAATCATTTGCATCTTAATGGGATGGCACGGATTAGTGACAATAGCAGCCGGTTTGATGGTGATACAAGTGCCAAAATGGAATCAAATATTAATAAATGTTGTTGCTGTTGTTGTTGTTGTTGTGGCTTTAGCAATGATTTTAAAAATTATCAAATAAATATAGAGATTAGAGTAATATTTTACAAGTAAGGAATGAAGACAGGAGAAAGTCTTCGAGTCTCAGATTTCAAGCCAAAGCTTTTATTTTGTTTAATTTTTAAACTTTTAGCTTTAGTAAATGTTTAACAAAAAAATTTAAAAAAAAAAACAAGCATTTAAAATTGGAATTAAAAACATTATTAGATGGGTTAGTAACAATAATCAAAAACAACAACAGAACATTTAATAATATCGGATCTAATTGAAGCTTACCGAATAGGCACACGTTGGGTGGATGCCTCCTCATCGGAGTAATCCACCTCCGGCTGTGGCGGTGGCTCATTGGCGAATCCGCTGTCGTTGCTGCTGTGCAGCGACGTCTTTGCTGCCGCCGCTGACTTAGTCGACTGTGGTTGACTCATGGAGCTCTGCATGGCAAATCATATTGTTAGGAACTAATAAAAGTAGGATTAAGATTCTAATTGTTTATTCACCTGTGCTCCGTTGAGCAGCTTCTGCTTGCGCCTCTCCACGGCTGCGGGCACACCATTGGTGGCACAGAAGCTCTGCGAGCTGTTCAGCATACGGGCGCTCTGGTTTTGGCCATTGGGCACTGGTGCCGGCAGTGTGGGTGGCGGTCCGGGACGTGGATTGGCCGCCGAACCGGAGCGATATTTCTTCTGCTGTTTGATGGTGTCGCCAAACATGCGCGTGGGCGATGACTCCTCAGCGCTGTGATTACGTCGTCGCCGATAGGTGGCGTCGTTCTCCATAAGCTCCAGTTGCGCCTCGTATTGCTGATGCTGTTCGTGGTAGTTGCTGCGCATTCCGCCGCCGCCGCCACTGGCGCCACCACCAGAATTACGGTCATAGCTTATGTGCATGTTTTCATAACGCCGACCGGCAGATGGCGCCAGCTCAATGCTTTCCGCATTGGTGTAGGCCACTGGGAACCAGCCAAAGTGTTGCGTCCGCAAATTCTCGCCAAACTGCCAGCCCTTGGCCTTGGCACCCACCAGCGCCAAACGATCGCCCTCTTCGAAGGACAATTGATTCTCCCCGGATGGCATATATGCATAGAGCGCCTTCACCAGTGGACGCTGATCTCCGCGCTCAATCTCTCCATGCGGCTCCTCAATTATTTTGTGTTTACTGCCTGCAATAGATAAACAGTAATTTTATTTAATATTCAACTTGGGTTTGTTCCTTGCTGCGGATAACATACCTGTGATGGGTCCTGCGCCGACCAGCGCCAGATTAAAATCAGATTTGGCACGTGGCAGCGAGTTCTGTGCATAGTGCGAGGATCCCAAGGCGCCATCGCGTTCATGCAGGGTGCGCATATCGCCATATGGTGCATCGATGCTGCGTGACTTCTTCAGCTGGGCGCCACTGATTTGTTCATCCTCAATATCTTTTATGCGCTCCTAGAAAAAGAGAGCGTCGGCAATATTTTAGGCAGTTGTAAACAGAAAAAATAATGCAAAATCTTAAAGAATCTGTTATTGGATTAGATAATGTAAAGTTCTTTGTGCTATTATAGTTTAGTTCTATCTAAACAAAATCTTAATAAAATTATCGTAATCTTTTTTATATAAATCAAATCAGTTTAATGATCAAGAATCATGTCTAATATCATTAGCAGACCGTGATATATATTATATAAATATAGTCTTCCCAATTATTTAGGGCTTAAATTCACTGGGAATCCCAACTGAATTTTGTGTTTTTGTTAATTACCTATTTTCGTTTATAAAATAATATTTCAATGTGTATAATACAAATATACAAAGAGGTATTTGAAGTATTCAATTTACATATATATATTTCATAAGGTCTATGAAAAATATGAGCTTTACTTTACAGTTCTTATAAAAGAAATCGAAATACAATGTGTTAATTTCGAATATGATCACAGAAATTCTAATATAAAAACAACTTAAATTAATATTCTAAAGAAGTTAGAATTGTTAAGTTCTGTGGCTAAAAGAGTGGTAAGTGGCAAGTGGCAAGTAGCAAGTAATGACTCACGAGGCGTCTTGTGTTGCTGTTGCTGCTGCTGTAGCCGCTTTCGTAGGCGGCCGGCGGAATAATCTCACGAGAAGCAGCAATTTCTTGCCAATTTTCGAAATTATTATCAATTACTGTTCTGCCAGTGGTGTGGTAGGCCATCCAGTGCTTGGCAATCGAGCACTGACGCTCCAAGACGAAACCATAGCGACGACGCTCCTGTGTCATGGCCTGTTTTTTTGTTTTTTTTTTTTGTTTTTGGAAAAGCATAAGAATTATTTCTTATTCTCGGAAGCGAAGCAAATGAGTTGGAAATAAAAAACGTACGTTCTTATAGCTCTGATCACAGAATATATCCAGCTTTTTCTTTTGATCCTCCAACAGTTGCAGGCTCTGCAAAAATATATCATATTTGTGCAATTGTTCTGTGCTTTTAATTTTTTTGCAGTTGTGTGAAAAATTAACTTACTCTTAGCTCCTTTTCGGTATTCTCGGGCGTTGCCTTTTTCTTGCGCTGCTTCTTCATTGTGGAGACGGCCTTCTGGTAGCTCTCCATGCGCACCTTGTGCTGCTGCATGAACTTCTTTTGCTCATGCTGCACCACTTTTGTGTCCTTCTCCAAATTTGTCTCCAATGGCACCAACAGATCCACGTAGAAGGCTTTCAGCTAAAATACATCATTTATATTAATAATATGTATTTTATATTTATATTTAGTTATCTATAAAAGTATTTTTTAATCTTATTCGGCAAGAATTTAATTTATATAGTTTTGAATGAAAATTGGATAATGTTTCTTTCAACGATTTGATTCAAAAGAATTTAAATAAGTACAATTATTATTTAAAAGATTTAATTCAAACGAATTTAAATGAATACAATTATTATTTAAAGTATATTTAAAAGAAAATCACAACAACGGGATTTTCTCTTTTATAGGTAGGTTCATATGGAAAGCTTTTAGAAATTATTTAAGTTTGCTTTAAAACTTCATTAATTAATTAATTAGATAGTTAACAGCTTTTAACTTATAAGATTCACTTACAATATTCATCTGTTGCTCCTGAATCTCCTTGTTAACGTTTACAACGCTCATTAAAGCTGAACCTGCAATGGAATTTAGACAGGTTAAAAGTATAGATTGTAGATATTAAATAGGTCTCTCTCTCTCTCTCCCTCTCTCTTTCTCTGTTAGTCTTCGGAGGTCTTACCAATATCGCCTGTTCCGCTTTGTTGCGCGTTCATTGCAATCTTGGCCAATGCTTCATTGAATAGACGCGAGGCAGTTGCGGCACCTGTTGCATATACATATATATATAATGGCACGAAATGCATTACAAATAAGTTAACTGTATGCCACACCATAAACTGATATATGTGTATTCGTATATGAGTGTGTGTGTGAAATGATGACAAGTTATGTGCTCACCATGCAACGCCTTCAGGTAACTTTTGCCCGCTGCAATTAGTTGTCTGGCTCCCGGGTTGAATCTATCGAGTATGTTCTGTAATTGAATAGATTAATATTAATGTCATTAAAATACACCTCTCTATGCATGTCAATTAACTATAAATTATGAGCTGCCATCGCATACCAAGCGACAGATAGTTTTGTGTTTCTATTTTTTTTTGTCTTTCCATTTCATTATGTCTGAAATCGGTGACTGTGTGTGTTTTTTTTCACGACTTGCTTCGGGTAGTAAAAGTTGGTTGTGTAAGTCACATCGAACATTGTTGTGGTCAATAAAAAGACATCAACATCATTAGTTCCGCGTAAGCTGGCATCCAGGGACTTGTGTTAAAGCCGCAATGCTAACTGCACCTGCACATTTGCCTAGGCCATGTAAGTGGTGAATGGACTACTGCATCGACTTGTGTTTTGTAAATGCCATCAACATAATAAATATACACATTATATACTGAGAAAGTATATTGGTAGCTTTCTTCCTACATCTATTTCGATAATCCCAACAAGCAGACAGATTAAAGTCAGATTAGCAGACTTTCAAGTCTACTCAAAGTAAAAGTATTTTTATAATAACACGCATACATTTTAAATATTCAGAATTTATATTAAAATAATTTAAAACGCAAATTTAAGAAAAGTTAGAATTGTCTGAGAAAAAAAACTGGCAGACAGATGGACAGACAGACAGATTTGCTGATCAAAATATTTCCATATATGCTGATGATTTCTACTGTAAGAATTGTTTATTTTAAAATGTCTGTTTTAAATCAAGATATACACTCAAGAACAATAAAAGTTGCTCAATGTTACTGCGTATTTCTATATTTACTTATTATTTTTATTTATTTATTTATTAATAGCTATAATGACTGCTCGAAACAAAATCTAGTGTATAAACAGCTCTGTGGCAATTGAAATCTCTCTCAGCTATTTTTAACATACGATTTTTGGGAAAAACCAGAAGCAGATCTGGAAAATGATTCATTGCCAAATGTGGTGGCACACTATAAAACATTTCAAGATATTTGCTTTTGATTCAATCTATTTGTAATTGAAGACTGCGCAAAACAAACTGAAATCAAATTGTTTTAACCATAAATATATTAATGGATAAGATCCATCGTTTGATCTTGAATACTTTCATGGGGTAATCAAATATGCAAGATTTGACAAATTTGCCATCACTGGCAAAGCAATCAAAAGCGATTTCGCTTAAGTGGTTTTATTGGCAATGCTCCAAGTTGGATGTCAGAGGCTTTCTACAATCAGATATTCAGAACATATGATTTTGATAACACTAAATGGATTTATGGTATTGGCTGGTAATATTCGGAATATGTAATGCGTATATAGGTGGGCAAAAGACTATCTTCAAAGTCTGTTAAATATTTTAGTTTTTAGTTATTTATTTTCTTTTGTACTTTATTAAATGGAGAGTTCTACAATACCTGAAAAACTTTGGTATGTATAAAGATGGAAAGTTGAAAAAAGCCAAAATGCTTATACGCACAGCCAATTTATAAAAATAAGACAAATGTTATATGAATTGTTAATATATAGCAAACTTTTGAAATAAATAAATTTATATTCAAAATTATGATAAACTCCGTAAAATATTTATAGTGTTATATATAAATTTGATATGTAGGAAGAATCAGCTGCCTAAGTTTCCTTAGAAATGCGCGTTGTTCATATTTTAAATGAATCACTACACAGAATGACGACATTAATCAGATAATGATTTTGCTTACTAGAATTTAATTAATAATGTTTACAATGAATCAACTCGAGAATTTTAACTTCAAATTCATGGAAATATAAGCACTTAAATGATAAAAAATAATGCATTTGAATACAATCGCAATTGCAAAACTTACAATATTTGTATTTTTGGGTGACGTAAGTGGTAGTTGTCATCTGGCAGAGAGGCGAAGGGGTATGTAAATGAAGGTGATTTCCTCGCTTAGGTTAAAATGACATCAGCTCAAGCCCAAACATAAGCATCATGGCATAGACAACGGCTCTATTCAAGCCGTACACACATGAATCCTGGGCTGGGCTCCAAGTAAAATGTGAAGAAAAAAAGACAATGCCCAACCACTGAACCACTGAACCACTGAATCGCTGGCACGCAACAGTTAAAACACTTAAAAAGTTATAAATGACTCACAAAGCATTTTATTGTCTCGACACTTGACCACTTGGACCAGTCCTAGGGAGGAGGAGGAGAGGAGCATTGGATGTGTAAACCTGCTCAGGCATAATTAATTACTAGCCGCTGGATTATTGAACAATATTTTGCTAAGAACTCATTTCCGCCTGACAAGTGAATAGCACAAAAGAGCAGCACTCATGAAAACAATGAATTCGAATGCTCAATTGTCGAAAATAAAAACAATTAGCAACAAACTGTCAAAAAAAAATATATATATATATATATAAATTAGGCATGCAATAATAAACAAAACTTTGTTTTTCTCTCTCAAGAAAACAGTTTCAGTTTTTGTATACCCAAGCACAATAGCAATTGGTTAACCCAGACTTTAAGCAGTTCTTAATCTTAACTCTATTTTTATTTGGCTAACGAATTTATTTGCTAGAAATGTGAGGCATCAAGGCGTGGGAATGCATTCACTCAAACTGGAAATCAAACGAAAACAAAACACAAGGTTACACTTGGCTTATAGATATATACGTATATATATATATATATATAGATATATATATATGTACTACGATCTGTTGCGACTTATTTCGAGTGTTTACTTTCATGCGAGACTTCTATTAAATGTTGAATATACATTCAACTTGGATTGTTTAATTATTTGAAGTTTGAGGGCTTGAGAAGTGCGCTCACCTTGACATGGGTTAAGCTCCCTGCACTTAGATAGATGAAAACTAATCTACCAGATACATTTGTGCACCTTCAATTTAAGTGCAGAATGTGGTTTATTGAGCCATCAATTTTGGTTGTTTTTACTAATTTGTGGTCGTTTACAATTCAAGTGCTTATAATAATTGCCTGAGATTAGTAGCCCTAATTGCCATAAATGACCTTATAGACCTCGAAAATTCTTTGAGTTTTATTGATTTTATTAAAAAAAATAGTAGATATTAAATATGATGATTTATTAAGAGCAATGTACATTTGTATATGTTTTATACCACTAAATCTTGAGATTTCTTGGACACACAGTAAGTCTAAATTGTATAGTAAACATTTCCATCTTTCACTTGTTGACCGCTTTTTTCTTATGCAATTTAGAAATAAGCTGACGCAACGCATATCGTACTTGCAAATCTCTTTTTAGCCAACTCGAAACGCTTAAGCCAAAATAAATTGTGTTGCCTCAAGCGGCCGCCCAAAGTGGGTCCCGCGAGTGGCCTAATCGACGCTTAACATAAATCGCCAATTGCGCTCAGCACATGTAGTTTTTTAATTAAAAAAATAAAAAGAGTGCGACTCTTACAAAATGCGGCGCAACAATTTAGTTAACTGTTTTCATCCCCCTCTCTCACTCTCTCTTGCAGTGTGCGGCATTTGAGGCACGCGAGGCTCGTGGTTAACAGTGGCTAGCATTTGGTATAATATCAAATGGGCCTGGCCATAATTCAAACGACGCCAACGGCCACACCCACGAAATGGGCATGCGAGAATGCAATCCGCCAACAAACACAACAACTACCCACAACAACAACAATAACAAGCACAAGCCGCAATTATGCCAATTAGAAAATGAAAACATGCAAAAAAATAAGAAACAAAAAAACACGAAAAAATTAATGCAAGGCAGCCAAGCACGCAACAGGTTAAACCACACAGAGAGAATTAAGAAAACACAAACTGTTGACAAAACTTTAGCTAAAGGCGTCAAGGCGTAACCTACTCTCCCACAACTCCCCCCACACCTATCACTCCTGCACCTCCATGCACGCTACACTGAGAGATGAGGGCAGCGTGCGTGAAAATTGTTTGCAATTTGCGTGACTGCCCCCAGTCCAATACAAAGTGTGTGCGAGAGCAGTAAGGCTTCCCGCCCCCTTGGCCCACTCGGCCGTTGACCCAGTTCTATTTGGCTCAAGCCTTTCTCTCTTTTCCCCTCTCTTACTATCCCACCCGCACGCTCTCTTTTGCTCCGTGTGTCTAATGCAACAGCAACCTTAGAAATGCCTTCGCCTACGACTAACACAATCCGTCACAGTCTGCGTCTCAATCTGAGTCTCAGTCTCAGTTCCAGTTCCAATTCCCACTTTGCTCTTTGGCACTGGGGGCCTCCTCCATCGGTGACTGCAATTTTCATTTATATTCATTGTGTTTTTACACTTGCTTTTTGCGTTTTGTTTGCAGTTGGGTCGTCCCACTTGTGCACCATGCTGCTGTTGAGTGGCTTCGCCTTCAGACCAGTTCACTGTACCGCCACGCCCCTAGGCACATTTTTGTCCACCTTGCAGACAATTGAAACCAAACCTGGGCATCATCTCAGCGTCCAAAATGTGCCATAAATTACAACAAATAATTTATTATGTTGACTGTAAACTGGTCATTCAATAATAATTAGAAATAAGTCCATTTAAATTATAGCTTTGCATTTCTTCTTCTGTAGATGACTTCTATAAATTATATTATAAAATAAAATGTGTTTTAAAAATTAGCTTACATTAAATTTGAAAAATTGAACATATTAGTTGAAAATAACTTAATTTTAATATACATTTTTCAAACAGATTTACTTAAAATTTCCTTTTTTCGTAAATGTAAAAAACGTAGTCTTTTCAAGCATATCTAATCTTCGCTAATTTTTTATTACCGTCACTTTTTTGTTATATTAAGAGTTAAGAGTGTTAAATATGGTCTTTAAACTAATACGAAATTAATACAACGCCGAAAGATGCTTCAAATATGTCATAAAATAGACTGGTTCGAACTGAGTTTATGAGCTATGAATTATGCAAATTGAATATTATTTTTTGGCAATAGAGCTAACTGGAATTTAATTAATTTGCAAAATAACAAAAACAATATATACATAATATAAATTAATAGATCAATAAATCACTCAGAGCTGACAGCATGTCATAAGTCTGAGATAAATGTAGAGTTTGACGTGTAAATCACCGCGGAATATAGCAAATAATTTTATGGAAAACACAAGGAAATGATTTGATTAATGCGCAGCAATTTGTATACTTCATTATTTTATACATAACACAGTTATACAGATATATATACATATTTTCCAGTTAAAAGCTGCACAACAGGTCCGTTTCCTCAGTATTTTTGCGAATTTGTCAAAATAATTAAATAATTGATTTTCCTTTTGGCTGTGACAAACAACAAAATACCAAAATGCCAAAAAAAAAAACGAAATAGAAATGCAAATCTTGTTCGAGCCAAGAAAATGCATCCATGTGCAACACCTGAGGAAGCAGCCTCACTCACAAATTTCCGCAATTTCGATGCTGAAAACCGCAAAACAAAAACAAAAAACACAAGAAAAAAAACAGCTGCTAGCTGCAAGTTGTGAAAACTAACGGTTGCATAATGAAATAGATGCGCGAAATGTGCAACGCCCGTGTTGCAGCCACCCCTTCAACTCTGCACCCTGTCTGTAATGGCAGATGCCACAAAGCGACGAAACTGAAAAAGAAGCTGAAAAATTGCCAAACTCGCCATAGTGTGTTTTTGTTATTATTTTTTGCAACTGCCACATTGTGTGGCACAAAACGCAATTGAACTTGTTTGCTGCGGTTTCGTATGTTATGTGACAGCCGTTGGAAAATCTATTGAAAACCAAAAAAAAAAACAAAGCCCAACAATAAACAAGAAATATTTTAAAGCCTCGGCGCGTCGTGACCAAGTTTGAGATTTTCAGCAACCGAAATTCACTTTCAAATGTCTGCCTGCCAAACGGGATTTACTTGTAAATACACAAATATGGCTTTAAGTTTTCTTATTTTTTTATTTTTTGGCTTCTAAGCAATTTTGTTTTATTTAGTTGTAGGGCTTTTTATGGACATCGCTTCATAAATTGAAAGTCGACGCTTAAAGACAGCTACTTTGGAATGACCACAGATTAGATACCCGTAAAATAATCAAAAGACTTATATCTCATGGCATAAAGTAGATATTTTCCATAAGGGTAGATAAATTACTATTTTTATAATACATTTTTTTTTAAATAAATATCATTCATTAAGCAAGTTAAGATCATTAAGTGTGTTGCAAGCGTTTAGAAAATAAGAAATTAGTCGTAGACACCTAATAGAAATAGCCTTCACGCAATGTGCTTTTTTGTTGTTGTTATTGTTGTTGTTGCCATTTCAAGCCAGTTGTGAGTTGGTTACATAAGAAAATGGTTAGCGAGCATATTATGTAATTTTGACACAAAAGCTAATTGTTTTCCCTGATTAAAATCACATTACTGTCAGACGATTAATAAATAAGAGCTTTTACCTTGACCGAACTGTAATTTATTATATTATTTATTTAACATATATATATATTTATTAGAGATGACATTATTCAGATTAAATTCAAATCGAATACCTAGCAGAGCAAATTTGTTGCTGTAAGAATAGTTTCATGTTTATAGTTTCTCTTATTTTAATTACTTATTTAATTAACATAATTCTAATGTTTTATTTGAATTATCTGCCTCAACACACGAAATGCCATAAAAAGTACATTTAATTTTCTTTATTACCTCTTTAAGTGCTCAAAAGTAGAACACAAAACAAAAGAAAAACAAAATAAACAAATAAAAAAAATTACTTACCCTATAAACGCCATCAACGAGTTTTGTAATTTCTTCGGCCTCCATTGTTGAACTTTTGTTTTTTGACGTGGATGCAAATACAGATGGATTATTGATGAATGGCCAGAAGAAGTAACGTCAAGTAGCTAGTCTTCAGTCTATCAGCCGACAAGTTTACGGCTACTGAAGAGCAGAGCGTAACGAAACTGATGCCGAATATAATTGAAGTTTACAAGAAAATTCACTTTCGGCTGCAGTGCCCCAGAGGCAGGTTTGACCGAATGTGGCTCAAACTGGGACTGCACTCGATTTTCACTTTCTAAAGTGGCACACACAAACAGAAACACACACGCACACTCTGACACACACACACACAAAGACGTTGAACCGGGCCAAAATGTGTAAACTTGTAACTTTGACTTTCGGCGCAGAATCTTGGAAATCTCGTTTTGAACCGCTTTGGATAATGTCGTGACTTTCTTTTCGGCAGCCACACGAATCTCCAGCCACGTAACCAAAACTATATAAAATGCCAACACGTTGAACGCGGCAACTGCTTGTCGGCTATCGGCTTTTTGCTTATTTTTTTTTATTTTGGTTTTGGGTTTTTGGTTTTTAGTTTGTTTTTTCAATTATTCGGATCTTATGTAGCGTATCGAGTATTTGTTTGCATGATAAGTATTCGACGACTTCTACCGAATTACACGAATTAGAGTTTCCAAAGCACGAGTTGATGTATCTGATTGAGTTGTTAACAAAGGCACTGTAATAAGATAGAAAGAAAGTATTGAAGAAGTGTTAAACTCATTTGCATTGATATTACATAAGAGATTAATTTATTTGACATATAATCTTAATCTTATCTAATCTAATCTATCCTTTAAAATACAGCTTTTTAATTGTAACTTCTACAAAATAAATATTTACTCAATTGAGTCTGTTTCAAGAACAAAAGTTAATTATTACATTGTATTTTATGTTATAAGAAATAATGATGTAAATAGATAGATAAAAGTAAAGAATACTTCAACAATAACTATCAAAAAATAACTGACAGTTGCCCCATATATTCTTACAGTATTTAAATACCAGCATTCAGTATTTATCTTTGAGCACAAAGTTTACCATGGAAACTGAACTTTTTGCTTTGTTGAATCAATATCGAGTTGGCAGCTTGTGTCACACTTAAATTAAGTTAATAAGTGATTGAAACAAGCAAAATGAGCAAATTAGATGATCTGCTGGCCAAGAAGAAAACGGTGGTACCCGTTTTGGATTTGAGTCGGAGCAACATACAGTCAGTGGAGGAGTTTAAAAGGTTAATGGAAAAGGTGCCCGACTATAAGATGCGACCGATAAAAGTGCGCGCTGAGGAGATCAAGATACGGGACAAGGATTACGCCTTCAAAATGCCAAAGAAGGAGATGCGAAAGCTGCTGAAGAGCAACGGAGAGCGTGAGACGCTTTACAGCTATGCGGATCCGGTGCCAAGTGAAATGAAGGAAGTGGTCCTAATGGAGCTATGCGCTGTGCCCATTGACTGGAAAATGTTGACCACACTGCGACCCAAGTCCAAACAGGAGGAGGAGTACTTCAGTCGTATGGTCGAGATGGGCAAACTAGAACTAAAGACCGAGGCGCGAGATAGACGCGAATTCGCATTAAACAATTGCATCAAGAAAATTAAGAACAAATCGGGAATTGTGGAAACTCGCCTTGTTACCTGCGAATCGTGTGGCGAGGAAATGTGCTGGGGTAATATCATTTATATCCTATAT
This sequence comes from Drosophila melanosoma, assembly GCA_035042045.1. Classification (NCBI taxonomy): domain Eukaryota; kingdom Metazoa; phylum Arthropoda; class Insecta; order Diptera; family Drosophilidae; genus Drosophila; species Drosophila melanosoma. The sequence continues at coordinate 2,256,768 of JAWNLY010000100.1, read as the reverse complement.
CTATTGTATTCCATTCTCATTCTTATCAACTACAGGCAAAACCTGCGGTGATTTCAACTACGATCTGTATGTACGTGTGGAGGCCAAAGTGCTCAAGCCAAAGCCACTGGCAAGTTCAACCAATAAAACAAAGCTGAATGGACGCAAAAAATCAACCATTAATGGCACTAAAATTAAAGTCAAGAAGTCGCCAACTTCTAAACAAACTTAATCTGAGTCTGGTTGCAAGTCAGTCAACAATAATAATCGTTTTTCTCACTTTTCATGGAACTTTACATTTACACTTATTATTACTCAGAGTTACAACAAACGGCTGAAAAGTTTTTGTCATGCAAATGCTAATTGCTCTTGTTAGTCGTGACTAGAAAATTTTAAAAAATTAATAATAATAATAACACAAATTAGCCTTCGTTCTAAGCTTATTGCGTAACAATAATATAAAATCATTTGAAGCGTTTCAATTGGGAATAATGCTTAATAGAATTCTAAACATTGTTTTAATATTATGTAGTAAATTTGTTTAATTTAGTTATGAATACTTTTTGTATACAAAAATAAATGTCATTGAAACCACAGCTCTAACTTTTAAGAACAATAACAAACTTGAAAAGAGAAGAATTCTTTGACGAGGCAGCTAGGATAAAAGATTCGCTGTATCCAGCTGTGAAATATATGAAATGGACTAAAGCGCATTTTCTACTACTCAAAAGGTTTCTCATATTTTCAATTAATTGCAGCAAGTAACTTAAATTACTCTTTAAATTGAGAAAAACAAAATTTCTTTACAAATATTTCTAATAATACACGTTCCGTTCTACCTGTTAAAAACTTTTTATTCTTTTAAAAAAAAAAAAGCACGCAAAGGCGCCACCGAAATTCCAAAAATGCTAAGCAGCTAACTGAGACGTCGGCCAAATGCAAAACAGTAGAAATTTTCAAGATATTTTCTATGGTCATAAAAAGGTAAAACTACAAAAAATAAAAAAAAAAAGCAAAGAAAAAAAACACAAAATCAAAGTCTAAAAAGTAACGCTCAAAATGAAATGGCTAAAATATTTAAATTGCTGCTAAACAACAGAGGCAAATAGTCATTAAGGCAAAATAAACAAGCCAATGCGCTGTCGCTGTCGCTGTCGACGTCGCTGTTGACGCCGCTGCCGTTGGCGTTGGCTTCAACAACAGCGCCATTGGCGTTGGCGACAAGGCTCCACGTTCCCAGTGGCAGCCACCTTTTATGCTAACTTACGAGCCCACATGGTCGGCTCCACTCGCTTGTGCAACGATTTTTGCAAGATTCCATCTCCAACAACAACTCCAATTTCAACTCCATCTCCCTCTCTCTCTCTATGAACTGTATTGCTGTCTCTGTTCTTCAAAAAGAATGCATTGATCGTGTCTGAAGCCGTTGCACAGCTTTTGATTACTAATGAGTTCAGTTCAGTTGAGTTCGGTTTCGGTTTCGGTTTAGCCGATAGCTCTGATTTATGTGGTTTATTTATGGAAATATCTATTCGCGTTGAAATTGAGAAAATATACTTTGAATATCAAATTTATAGCACAGCACTACTTGAAGTTTTTTGTTTAACCCTTCGACTGCGGAATATCAATTTGATTGAAGCGCAAAACTTATTTCAATGTTTTGAGGTGTTCGTAATTAAACTAACCCAAAAGAAAGGGCCAAAATACCCTATAAACAGGTGTGCGAATTTCTTTGGTCTAAAATTAACAGCTTATATTATTTATATATTTTGCATATGACATCACTAAAATGCTAACTCAGCAAAGATAAACGTAAAGCATTTTTTTCATCTTTTTTCATTCACATTTTTTTTTAAATAACTAAAAAATACATAACAATCATTCTTATTGTTAAGTCTTGTACATTATTTGCAGCAACAAATTGTCTGAGACACACAAAAAAATGTTTATACATATTGGAATATGTACCAGGCAACCAAACGGAAGTCTGACAATTTAATTTGAATGCTGGCATTGTCTTTCAACCAACTGAATGAAGAGTTAACTCATCAACATCAACATAAGCCACATTCAGATCTTGTCATCCAGCTGTAAGCGTTTAGACGTGCCAGCGATTACGTGGGCACATATAGAAATTGAAATAATACCAAAAACAAAAACAAATAAAATTTCAGCATTACAATAACAATTATAAAAGCAGATGAGGAAAACGCATTTGAGACTTATGAAATCGCTGTCGCATTTCGATATTTAAAGATGATATATAAACAAGATGAGGGATAAGCGACAAGTGAGAGTAATGAAAATATATTTGTTTGTGTGAGAGTAATGAAAATCTATTTGTTTGAGTTCGGTTCGAGTTGTTATCGCCATGCCCCACTGCGCCCCAGTTAGAATTGCCAAGATGGCAAAGACAAAAGACTTGGGCAACGAACTGGCGAGGCATACAGCATTCCTCAAGCAAGGTTGCCACTTGCGGTCAACGCTGACAACTGATACGCTGAGAAGCTGCGCTGCAGCTCGCAGCTCACAGTTAACAGCTCGATTACAAGCATAGAAGTATCTTGCAGATGAACAGATACTTGTACTCGGACTGGTACTCGGCCTGGTACTCGTAGACATGGTTGCACTTGCCGCCGTTTTACAACAATTTATGAGCTACCTGCCCCAGCTGGTTGCCTGGCGCTTAATTGCTGCTCGTCTACAATATATGCAAAGGCGTTGTTTAACTATTAAGAACAAGGCTAACTTGACAATCTAACCAGAGCGACAACCAGGCAGCTGTGCAGCAGTTAATAACTTGACCATGATAACAGCAAATATCTCTTTGGAATTCTAACTGCAAGAGCCAATCATAGTTACTATGAAAACACAGAAAACTTTCGAGTTTCGAGTCGATATTTCTCAGAGTGTACAATTAGTTACACTAAAAAATAAACACAGAGCAAACCCCTCGCTTCAATTAAAAAAGAATGATTCAAAATTGAGCTCGTTAATTGTTAAAGAAAAATATTGTCTTCTCATTAATAATTTTTAATATCATATTCTATTCATTTTAGAATCAATCAATTTCCTCTCTACTAATCTGATAATAAAAGCTTTATTTATGTAAAAAAAAATACTATTTGAAATGGGTCGTTTGATTATTAAATCCAGCAGTAAAATATGTAAAATATGACTTCCCTTTCCTGCAGCATCTTCAGATATCTCTTACAACTTTCGCCAAATCGACAAAAGTCAACAAACACAATTTTCCAAATAAATCACACAGATAGACGGACAAGTTGAAGCGGCTGTCCAAACGAAAATAGTTAAAGCCAAAAGAGCAGGCAGAAGACAAGACAAACCCTGAGCTGTTATTATCAAATGCTCATCATTAACATTTGGCTGGCTGGCTGACTGACTGGCTGACTGGCTGGCTGGATGCTGTTACCAGCTGAGCAGAGATCTCGACGTGACGATCAAATTGCAGTAACTGATGCGAACAACAACACGTGTGACGAGGCACACAAACAAACAAACAGATTGTTGTTGCCGTTGCTGTTGTTAATGTTGTTGTGAAAATGAAATTAAACTAAGCTGAACATTGTTACACAGACAATGTTGCACAGACATGAGCAGCTAAGAAAATGGCAGCAGCAGAGGGGGAGGCTATCTTCGCTAAATTGCCGCCAGATACATTTGCAAATGAGTCTTACACATAACAGCAAAACAACATCAACAACAACAAAAATATAATAAGAAGAGAGAAAAAAAAAAACATTAACAATAACAATAACATTGTGCGCCGATTCAAATTGAGCGCCAAAGTGCTGTCTGCGGGCCTCCACATTGAGACATTGCCCCCCAACAGGCTTACAGGCGTTCAGGCAAATTATTGGCAGTGAAAGTAAAAGTTTAAGTTATTTTCTTTTAGGCTCTCGAACCGAACTCATAACCAACAAAACAAGAGGGCAAATATATATAACAGCAGCCGTGTCTTCAAATCAAATTAACATATTTTTACCTGCTGTTGCTGTTTCTCTATAACAACTACTATTTTAGATGGTGTTAACTCAACCAATTGATTTGAATTGCCATTTTTGAAATTGTTTTGCCATGTTTCAAAAAAAAAAAAGAGCAGCAAAGCAGAGCTAAAGATTTTAACAATAGATAGGGTATAGGAGGAGCAAGGGTACAGCAAGTACGACAGCAAGCAATGAAAACAGAAGAATCGAAAAAATATATGTTTTCTTAAACTATGTTTCAGCTTTACCAAAAATAATCAGATGTTCAAAAACCAAAACTGTTACAAATGAAAATGCAATTTTGGCTTTAAATTCATGTTCAGATTATCCTTTTAAGTGCTTAAAGGAACGATTCTAAACTTTTCACTTTCATAACTTTGCCATAAAATGATATACATACAGCACTTTTTGATCAGAAATATGATCCGATTATCAAAAATAAATCCTTTTGGATACTGATATAACAATATTAAATAAAGCATTCCGGCCCAAATCTATTTTAAATAATATTGAAATTGTAAAAGAGTCATAACTAAAACTTGAGCGGATTTTCAAAAACAAAATCTTTTGCATCATGGTTTTATCTCATAAATAAAACTACCATCAAAGTTTAAAACTGAAATCTGACTCAAAATTTACGTCTAAAATTTACTTCCAAATAGCGTCAAAATTTGAAAGGGGCAATACTTAGTTCTTCGCTAAAGGGTATTAGCTAGTCAGGCACTTTTACTTGCTCTCACAAGAGATAAAATAAAAAAAAAATAAAACAATTTAAGGCGGCGTTCTATTAACCCACTAGCTGGCGTTGGAGCTGCAGCAGTTGTCTCGTAATTGGACACACCTAGGCACCGCCTAGCCAGCCGGCATGGGCATCATCATGGGTATGGTATCTTCGACCCGGACCCGATCGTGACTTCATTTGGCAACGTTGCGCACGTAGCTGCCGCATTTGTGGAATCTCTGTGTGTTGTATTTTGTTGTGTTCCTGAGAGAGCAGAGCCGTCATAAATTAGGTGTAGATGGCATCTCAAAGTGCCGTCGCCAACTCTCGTCTTCTTCGCTTCCTCCTTTTTTTTCTGCTCTGCGATGCATTTTACTGGCGACACAGAGACTCGCCACCACACACTCGACCTCCTTCCCGGCAATCATAGCTAGGGTGGGTGTGACTGTACCCAGAGTATGGAGTACCAAGCTGTGGAACCTAAAGCTAAGGCTAAACTAGTCTAAACATGGCATAACGGTGTTTCAAATTACACACGTCTTGTAAATTGTGCACCCAAGTGCAAGCGATTATCATAAATGTAAAGAAAATGGCATATTTCTCATAGTTGGCAATAATAACCATATAAAGAAACAATCAACAGCATGCACAGATGTCAGATATGATTTGTATATCAAGAATTGAGCTGCTTACCGTTTACCGTTACTTAGCACACACAGAATTGAAACTTGCATGAGCCTTAAAAAATTCACAAAAACTCATTAATACTTACAAATAATGACATACACATAAATTTGTAGACTGTTTGAAATTCCGCGGCTGTTCAGTCAACTCACTTGTTCAGTCACCCAAATCTTAATTCTGCGGCTGCCAAACAGGGCAGTTGCAAATCTTGTGAAATGGCAATGGCGATTCAAATAAATATATATATATATATATATAAAACAGAGAACTAGGTACCAAGAGCAATTCAAATAAGAATTATTGAACGACTGCGTCACTGGCATGGAATGCGACCTTGAGCTGTCGTGGTTGTTGTCGTCGTTGAGAGATGTCGTGACTGGCCAGGCCCGAGATTCAGTCTCTCGGTCCCTGGCGAATAACAAGTACAACTGAGCAGAGCAGACACGACGGGCAAACGCTTAAGGGTACTGGCAATAATAAATACAATAATACATTGACGAGGCAGAGAAAGAAATCAGAAATCAGAAATCGTCAACGCGGCAGAAAAATAGCACAAGTCTCAATACAATAAAACACGTTTGACGAACGAACGCTTTGATGAAGATGAAGATTGAATATCTGTCAGATAAATACACACATACAAGCATATTATACAGGTACAGCAAGCGGCTCGCACAAATGTGGCAACCACTGCAGCAACGGCAACAGCAGCAACAGCAACAGCAGCAGCAGCACAGCGTTCACTTTTATTTTCAGCAATGCAACCGCAAAAGCCAACAACAATAAACAAGAGAAAAAAACAACTTTAACAGAACAGCAAACCAAATAACAAAGATCAAACGCTGTTGCTGAAGTTTACTTGCAGCTCGCAGAGAACAAAGCAACAACAACAACAATAACAACAACAACAACAACAACATACAACAGATATTTAGTAAATATTTTAACTGCAGCTGTTTGTAGTAGGTATACCCAGTAATTCATCTAAGCAGACATAAAACTTGCACAAATTTTAATTTGATTGGCATAAATAAATACACAAAAAAAAATTGTTTTTTTTTTGCCATAAGACTTCAAGTAAAAATGAAAATGAAAAACAAATATAAAAAAGAAGTTATAACGAAAACACTAAAAATAAAACTTTAATAAATAGGTATATTGGTTATCAATAATTAATAACATTATAAATATTAGAAAAATCTAGCAAAATTAAAGAAAATAATACGTTGTTAAATATTTATATTAGTAATTAAAAAGTAATTATACTGAATAAAACAGGCATTTAAATATAAACTAAGTCAAAAACATTTATAAAATTTATATTGGAATGCCCAGAAAATTCAATTCAATATTCAATTTCAAGATTTAAAGCCCTTTTTATAGGAAAGCAAAATACATTCTCAAATCTCCTTGACTGTTAACAAACGATGCTAAGTTTATTTTCTGTTTATTTATAAAGTCTCGTTTTGTAGGCTATCTTGCTGTTTGTTACTTCTGAGAGTTTATTTTTATTTAACATTCGCAATCTCAGTTTACTTTGAGCATTAGGAAATGCTTCATAAATTCTGAGTCAAACACCGCCTCCCACTTCAAATATCAACGCCGTCTCGTATCTAGTAAGTAAAGAATTCGTCAAGGCTACAGAACTCGTATCGTTTTTACAGAGTGGTGTATACTATATAAGTATAATTCAGTTAAAGCTGTACTATTTGAGATCCTCATTAGCTGTATATGTAAGAACCAAAATGGCTTCAAATTAATACAAAAAAAAATGTATTTATTGTGGTCATGTGTAATGAGTTCGCAATTTGATATTTGGGAAGATAAAAATGAACATTTATTGTTGATGAAATATGCACAGAGACCTTGATTTGTTTTGTTGCTAATTAACGACTATAAAAACGATTATTATCTGAAGTTTACTTATCGAACATGTTGCCTAATTTATAATGAGAAAATATTTCACACAGCCTAGCGAGATCCTTTCTCGTTGTTATAATTTTTTGCTACTCAAATTTTAAATTTATTATTCAATTTATTATGTCCGCTTCTTTACTAGGTTTCATTTGAAAGCTTAAGAAAACAAAAATTCAAATGCCAATAAAAGTCAATGAACTTTTAAAGCCGGTCCATGTTTATTTATGCAGGCAGAGACCCAATTACATAGTTTAACAATTCTGAAAACTATTGGCCAAATCAAGACTAAGACTGTTATTTGTGGCATGTCGCAGACGTGATTAAAACAAATCTTGCTTGTGTAATTTTCACATCGATATTTGTAAACAAAAAATGTAGCGCACATCAGATTGAAAACCAGTTACCCGTTAAGAACTGTGTCAGAACTGTTTCTGAAAATTTTCGTATAAATTTATACATATTGCGCTTTGTTCGAACCTTTTTAGTCATAAAACAGGTTTAAATCGGATATTCTTAAAAATTTGCAAAACGTATTTTTCTTTCTTCAATCTTTTATTTATTTTATATTTATGAGAGTTATGAGCTGTCAGATTTATCAATGCCAATCAAATGTCTTTTTCATAAGCCATATTCATATTTCATATTGAGCTATCTATCGAATTTTAAATGGGGATGATTCAACGATTTTGACTAAGCTCAAGATTAATTGTGCCATTAATAACAGGGATAGTTTAATCTTCGATTGTACCATGTATATTAACACTGCATCTAAGTTAGTTAATTTGAGCACTGCACAATTAAAAATCATATTAAACCATTATAGAGTAAAATTAAATTAGTGGCATTAATTTTGTTGCGCTTTTTGTTAATTTCAACGGATAAGCAAGCGTTCAAAACAAAAGACTTAGGCAACAAACTCGGCGAGTAATTATAGCTACGTGCTGCGCATTTTTGCGATAAACATTAAAAAAAATGATGGAGGCAAGAAAAGGCACACACAAATAAAGCTCAGAGCAATCATACGCCAGGTTGGGCAGCAGCAGCCGCAGCACTTGTTTAGATCACTTAATAAATTTTAAACGGAAATGGAGTTACGTGTGGGCAGTCAGATGTATATGTAGAATTAGTAGAAGCGAGAAAAAAGACTTGGGCAACAAACTCGGCTCATACTATAAAATTTTCATAATTAGCAGGCAAACGAGAGAAATCCAAAACCCAAACGTGAGCAAAGCGAATCAAAATCTCTTTTCGGCTTTTCTTATTTTTAGTTTTTTGTTTTTTTTGTTAGAGGTAAATGTTAAATGGCACAAAAGATAAACTTGTACTCAAGTTATCCGTGCATTTAATTAGCTATTTTCACACATTTCACTTTCAACAATCTGCCAAATTGTAAGAGACTGTACAACATATAGTCATAGAGCTGGCGCCGAAGCGATTTCTTCAATGAAACGCAAAAAAGCCATTAACGGTCAGTCGTAGGTTGTGTTGACAACAGACTCAACTCTCTTGAAGAGCCGTCTGTCTCTGTCTCTGTTTATATATATTTTTGTACCTGTACCTGTATCTGTATCTGGTAGCTTCCTCAGCCTCTGCAGACGCTGCCGTTGATAGGCGGCAAATCACTTTCAAGTGGTCATGCCAATTTCTTTTTTTTTCGTTTTGAAAATTTGTTTGTTAATTGAAAATTTCCCATTGCATTGAACTTGAAAGCGCTGCCCAATTTTCAACTAGACAAATGCAAGCATGGCCATAAATCGAGACGTGTAATGGCCCAAACACAGTGTCCACTTCAATTTCAACATGAATCTCCTACGCTAATGTTTTTCTTCTTCATTTTTTGTCTTAGCCAACTTTCTGCAAATCTCCACATACACATTTGATTAATGTACAATTAGCTATTGAGTTTCATTTGTTATTCGCTTGAGATTTAATGATGATATTTTTGGCATTGGCAAAACCCGCATATCACGCTAAAAATATGAATATAAATAGAAGACACTTAAGTACTTATATATGTACCTTACTGATGAGATCAGATTTAATGCAGAGAGGAGCTGAAGTGCATTCCACAAACCTGCAAAGAGTGAATAATTTGAATAAATAATTTTGTAACTATATTCGTAAATATTATAATATTTGGATTGTGTAAAATTGTTCAATCTAAGTGTTTTGCGGTGTACCAAATATTTAATCACATCAAGCATGTAATTTGTGAAAGTTTTTGAATTCCACATTGGTGACTCTTTAGCGACCTGCGATATTCTAAGACAAAAGCAATTTTCGCACACGCATAAAACCTGAGTTTAATGTTGAGACTTTTACTTTGAAAGTGAATGGCAGCCAAAATACAAAGAAAAAGGAGCTCTTTACTTAGCCCAAATGGCGTTTATTTATTTTGCATTTTAGTCGCACAATAATCGCGAGAAAGATTTACCGCCAACCAACCCCTTCTCCAGTTGCCACAATTTATGGCATAGCTGCAGAGTGAAGGCAACGACCCAAAACTAAAGCTGTCTGCAGCTCAACAACGCAAATCAGCCATAATCAGTATTAACGGCTCCTCGATTTCCCAAGGTTATTAGCCACATAATAAATAAAAAGCCAATTAAATCGAATTGATAATTTAAATTCCTTCGATTTGTCTAACTTAATTTTATAGCCAATTTACAATCAAGCCCGACTAACTAATACTCTGGGAGATACTTGGTAAATGTATTTATAAATACGCATTTCTTTCTTGTGGAAATATTTATTAAAATCCGATCAAATTTATATTCTTAAATATTTTATTTTTCTGAGACGCTTTTGATATCAAAAATATTATATACATTTTAAGTGTGGTTCAAGGCCTGCCTTCAATCTGCATTCGTCGTAAAATATTTGGGAAAAACGAAAAATTTTGATAGAATATGTATATTTATCTTACTTATTTAATTTGGAGCAAAAACAGTCCACACTTTTCAAAAATTTTGAAATTTCATTAAAATTACGAAAATTTAAAATGGTACAATATTAACTACAAGAATTTGGAAAAAAAAAACCCAATCTGCTTAGACAAAGCAAACTGAAAAACACTAACAAGAAGAGAGAAAAATAGAGATAAATACTTGTGACAAACAAAAATTTGTTGATGATTAATCGAATAAAAGGGAAATAAATAAGCTGATTAACTCAGATCTATAAAGGTATTTAATCTTCGGCTTGTTGTTCTAAGAGAAACTCAAAAAATTTATTTTAGGTTAGTTTAATAACCGATGAATTGTAATCTTAGTTGCTATTAAATAATGTTACAAATTAGCTGTGGCATGCACAAGTTTGTTTGTTGCCACATTGCAACATTTTGCCTAATGCGACTTGCATTGAATTTGGCACAAGCATTTTCTAGTTGTTGTTGTTGTTGTTGTTGTTATTGTTTGTGGTAGATTGGGCTAGGCTTGTGCTTGAAGTTGGGCTGGGCATGGGGTGGTGGGGAGTGGAATTGGGAGTGGAGCTCACCTGTACGGTCAGCGTTTGGTTTGCTTGCCCCAAATAAATCACTAAAAATCACTGTTCAATTTTCAGCAAAGGCTTTTAGGTGTGAACTCTCGTTTACAATGTTTCGTTTGTTAACTTGTATTTCGATTTATTTTTGGGTCATTTTGGTTCAATCAGTGGCGCAAAGAAAACGAACTCAAGGCGAAACACAGATACAAAAATTAAATGTGGGTCGACACGATAAGTCAAACTGGCCTAATTGAAATTATTATAAATACATATTGAAAATGAATTCGATTTTAATTACAAAAAATTAAGTAAGCAATTAAGCAATCTTGTTATACATATAATAATGCAACACTTTTTCCAGAAAATTCAACTAACTTTGCGAAACGGAAATTTACACACAAGCAAATGCAAAATAACTCAGCGTATGCGTAATTTAATTTTCACTATGGTTTTTAATGAAGCGTTTCGAGTGTCGAATATCGTATTGAGTATTTGATTGATTTTCCATGGAAATAACAAAAACTCAAGCATTTGGAAATGTTACAAAAACCACAACGAGTACGAAAGCAACAGCAACAAGCGCTCAACACGACTACAAAAAATAATTGTTAAAAGGCAATACAACAAACTGCTCCATTTTATTTATGGCTACGGGCAAATATTGGCACATTCTGTGGATTTCAATGGACAAACTTTCGATATCATACTAAAAACAACAACAACAAAAAAAAAACTCGTTTTCCAATAGAAAAAATAAATATATGAGAATTGAATTGGTATCTGAGCAACTGATAGCTGTGCATTGTTATTAAGCAGCAATACTCAAGCGTATTTTCATATAAAATAAAAAAAAAAAATGTTTTATTATATTTTTTTGAATTGAAATTTGTGTAGTTTTACAGGTAAGTAAAAGCAAAAGTGAATGAACTGTGCAAAATTGATTTGAATGATATGTCAGAATGAATATGAATTTCATATTTCTTAAGTGCTTTATGTAATTATTTTTTAATTGAATGTTATTGAATTTTAATTATTTATTTGCTTTAAAATTCTTTGGGATTAGTTTGGTATTAGTTGTTTATTGTTTGCTGATGGTGTCAATTGATTTTAAAGTTTAACGTTTTAATGCAGTTTTACCAAATACAACTCATTTTTAATGCAGACAACTAAATTAAAAAATATATTAAGTTACAGTCTTATTATTATCAGCCTGTTACCTAAATTACAAGTGGCATGCTACAGTTTATTTAATAGAACTACCAAGATTTTCAAGAAATACAGAATTATGGTATTCGTAATTTCATTTTTTAGCTAATAATGTATGGTTTAGCTGACACATAAATTAATTGCTTTAGTTCAGTAAGAAATTGCAGCAGAAAGTATGCAAGTTGTTTAATACCACATTTGGTATTGGTTTTTTTTTAATGTTGTTCACTGAATACGAATTAAGAGTCGGAAACGTTGAGTGGATGTTAAAATTTCGATTTCAATTGCTGGCCAGAGAATTAAGCGCAACTTGCTTGGCCAGACAACTTTCAATGCAAATGCGGCATGCAGCTAAAATCGCCCGATACCGTTATAAGGCACTGCTCTGCAAATAGGTGCAGCAAATGCAATGCAGAAGCAGCAGGTGCAGGGTTAGAGGGATGGTGAAGGGGGTATAGCTTGTTATAGCCATGGGGTAGGTGACATATCATTCGGTTAGCTGGTTGACTGACTTATGAAAAAATGTGGTTAATGCGTTGTTGCGGTTGTTGCTGTTTTTGTTGTGATTGTTATTTTTGATGTGGTTGTTGTTTTTGCCGTTGTGGTCGCTGCTTAAGGTAACTTTATTTATGCACTTGAACATTTTTCCTAATTAACGCAATTTATATATTTTTTTGTATCTTATCATTTTGTTTTATGGCATTGCTCATGCTGGAATTAATCAAAGCGATTAAGCAGTTATTATTATTACTAATGTTAATTGAAATGCCTTTGAAAAATTATGCATTACAAAAAATAAGACATGCATTTAATAGTTGAGCAAAAATCTTGCTCAAATCATAATTTTTTTTAGTACATAACATTTATATACAATAGATTCCATTGAATTGGAAAAATAAAACAACCATAATAAAATTGCTGACTTTACAAGTAATTGGAATTTATGGAATTGATTATATGCTATTATAATCCTCATAAACATATTTTTATTACCATGAAAGTTTATCGAAATAATTTCTAAATATAGGAAAAAATAACTATGAGAAATGACTAACTGCCATAAAAGCAATAACCATATAGTTAACCAATTCGCAAATGCAATAATAAAATTGCATTTAATATTTTCACAAATTTCCCAACATCTTAAAACTTGCATAACGTGCAGTAAATTTGATTTTAGCTTGAGCGCAAACGCAGGATATGCACGACTAATCAATTTTCGAATTCAACAATTAAGCCTGTACATAATAATAAAAAAAAAAAGATGTGAATGACAGTAAGTGTTTTTTTTTTTTCTTTTTAATAGTATTCAAGGAAAATACTCGTATATAAATTATAACCAGACAAAATCATGAGGCGGCTCAATCCATTTCCATTGCCAACATCAACAACAGGCCGTCGAGTGGCAGTTTGTTTTTGGACTGGCCAAGAGCTGTAGTTGTTGGCTGGCCAAATGCTGATGAACTTGTTTGCAGTGCCTACAGCGGCCAACACGAAAAGTGAATGGGCGGAGGGTGCAGGGGCATGGCATGGGGCAAGCGGGTCGGCAGCGTCGCTGTTTGTCGCCTTAACAATTTGGCTAAAGTTTAATAAACTTTATGAAATGTTGTCTTGAGTGGGAAATGCAGTCGTGCAACAAGACAACTTCCAAACCCAACGACTCCAACTTAAGTGACAATGACGTTGAAGCTGCAACAGGCCTAGGGAAGGGGGAGGAGCTCCAAAAACCAAAAAAAAAGTTGGCAACTGATAAAGCAAACTAAAGGAAAATCCATAAAACGGGAAGAAAATTATACACATTAGAAAGTTTTTTTGGGCAAACATGTGGAAAATCGTTTTGAAGTACCATTTGAAAATCAACTCAAAGTTTACAGCAATTTCCTAAGTTGTAAGAGTATACAAATAAATTGTACGCCGGAGCGATGATAAATGAGATATGAAACTTAGAAAAATCGATAAATATCGGACTTTTTAAGAAAAAATGGTTAATGAAAACCATATATAAAAAATATGAATTTATGACTATTAAAAATAGGAAAATCAATATAACAAAGCTATGCAAAAATAATGTACAAAATTCAAGTTTGTAATAAGAGTTGTTATATAAAATGACAGTAAAAGTTTACTTTATTTTATCCATAACTGTCACTCAATAAACAGATGCCTTCTGGCTAGTCGAGCCCTCTTGACTAAACATTCCATCAAATTTTTTAGTACCTGAAGCTATTATTTTGAAAATATTTAACACGTGTCCACTTTCTGTGCCCATAACTCTGGCCAAATATTTTTAACAATCTCTGCCGGAATTTGTTTGACCTTTTTATTTGTAATAAATATCAAGTAAACAATAGTACATAAACGTGGAGGAAGTGTCTGTGAGCCACTCCTCGAGCCACCAACAGTGACGGAGCCGGACAAAAAAAGGAATTGACGTAGAAAGTGCACAAAATGGGGCGAGGAATCGATTGCTACGAGGGTTATCATTATGGCCACACACACACACAAACACATAGCCATAGACATATGTGGCATGTAGAAGTCGCTAGCAAGTGGTAATAAGAAGCAAGTAATAACATGTTGTAAGGCAGGAAAAATGCCAACTTGCCGTTTGATATATATATATATATATTTATATATATTTTTTTTGTTTTTTTTTTATTAGTTTGTATGTGCTGCATTTGAAATTGCATCCAATAGATACGATTCTTATTAATTGCATATACGATGTGTACAGCAGGCAATGGAAGTGAGTGGCAAAATTGGTAGGCTGCTGGCAATTTGTGCTGCAGCAGCTAGTAATGAACTGATAAGCGTATAATGAACACTGAACACTGTACAGTGAAGCCAACAACCAGTTCCCAGTTCGGTTTTCAATTGGAATTCCAATGGGTCGTCCACCTGGTGCGAATTGTGGCTAAAATGCTGCACACACCGTTTTACAATTTGGAAGGCGTGTCTTTTTTTTTCTTTCTTGTGTTCGCTGATTTCAATAGATTTTCAAAGACTTTAATGACTTTTGGCCATTTGCCATGGTTGCGGCTCTTTGGGGCAAGTTAATGGCTTTGCCGGTGCTTTTGTTCTTCAAAAATTTGAAGCTTTGCAGTAGTAAGTGATTTCTCTGACAAAAAAAATAAAACACCGCTAGATTCGGCCAATAATGAACTACAGCTAGATGGGCATTTCTGTCTATAGTGATCTATATGCAAAATTCAAATGTTTTGTCAGACACCTGCTAAGGTCTTCAAAATAGGTCAAATAGCCACAGCCCGCTAAGCGTGGCTAACAGCCCCGTCAAATTAATTAGCCATTTTAGCGTAAAGAATTCCAATTTCTCATTTCAAAAGGGATTTTTTCGCAAAAAAAAATATGCATAAGAATATACAATTAATATACTACTAATAAATTTAGTGAATTATTCCAATTTTAAAGAGTATATGTGCCAATTAATACCCAATACTAAAAAATTACTATCAATTGAATAAAAAGTATTGTTAAATAAACGAAATTATTCCATTTAATGAAATAATTGCACGAAAAAATGCAGTATGCATGTGAAAAGTGGCAAACTGCGAATTTACTTTGTGCGTGTTTAACAACTTTGGAATACTGACTTTAAACAAAAACAAATTCAAAACATAGCTTATTAAAAACAAGACTCAAAATAAGAACAAACCGCTTTCAGCGAGAGCAAAATATGAGAAAAAGCCAAAAAAAATAATCAGTAAAAACAACAACAATATGAAAACTTGAAGTATTTTAGCGGCAAAAAAACACCATTAATAACACACACAACCACTTACACCTTAAACACCTCAGGAAGATGAAAGAAGAGTTCAATGCACGCAAATCGGATTGAGTAAAGAAATTAAGTAATACACCGTGTAGATAGAAATGTAAGTAATTCTCGCATTGGAGTAATGGAAATGAAAATGGAATTGGAAATGGAAATGGCAACGGAAAAACCTGAATCAATTGTACTTAAAACCGACCGTTTGGAAAATGGAAAAAGTAAAATACAGACAGGTAGCAAAGCAAAAAGAGAAGAAAGTATAAAGCGTATATAGAAGCCAAGTCAATTAGCCATTGCCAAAGTGTGAACGGGCCATCTAATAATACGTTAGTTTATATTTTTGAGTCACACGCTCACCTTTCAGTATAGAGTTACAATCCGAATCCAAATCCAATTAAAACATCTCACACTAAACATACGTAAAATCACAAATATTGTATATTTCGAACAATTTATGTAGTTGTTTGCGCCTATTAATCGTGAACGTTAACTATTTCTAATCGGTTTTGAAATTGCATTTGGAAAAACACGCGCAGGCGTTGCGAGTTCAAGAGAACAACATGGGCTTAACAGCCCAAGCGACAGCGATAGATGTGCAACCGAACGCATCGAAGCTCAAAACTCAACTGATATGAAGCTTCCGGCGCTCTCGTGACGAACACACGCGCGGCGAGCTCAAAAGCTGCGCGAGCGCGTAAAAGCTCCCTGTGTATCATTTGCATGCCAAGTGAGATTATGAGCGAGCTTATTTATCATTTGGCACGAAAACTGAGACCAGGTAAAAAGCTCGCTATTTCTTTTGGAAATAGCACAATTCAAGTGATTTATTATATCAGGTTTTCTGTAGTAGATTTTATTTGTTTATGTTTTTTTTTATGTTGTTGTTGCTTTTGCCTTATTGCTGTGAATGTAAAATTCTCAATGCACATGAATTATAATCACACAATTTTAAAAGAGAAATTATTAATTAATTTAAGTAAATAAATAAAGAATTAATACCAGAATAATACATTTTGCATGGAACTCTTAATAAATATAATATATAGGTAGAATAATAATTATTAAAAAAAATCTTTGCATATATTTGCTGCTACACAGTCGTATAATTTAGAACAACATTTAATATTAAATATTATAGAAACTGTAAATTGAACACATAAATTTTGTAAAAACTATATTTTTATAATTTTACCTAAAAGAGTGCACTATTTTATTTTAAGACTAATCACAAATTCAACACAATTCAACTTTATTTATTTGATACATTTTGAATAGTTATATACAATTAGTAAGTGCAATTAATTTTGTTGTGCGTATGATCATTTTAACATTTTTAACCCTTCTTTTCCAATACCATATCTTTGCCAGTCATTATATCCATTATATCCATCATAGTACTTTCAATTTAATAATCTGCAAAAGAAAAGACGAGAACTGTTTAACATTTGATATATTTAGATGATGAAAATTCTTTTGCTTACCTCCTTTGACAGTAATCGGGGAACCACTAGTAAATTGTACTGCAAAATTGCCATTGCTCTAGTCATCGTTGTCATTATGATACGTGCTAAACTGCAAATTATTATTAGCTGATAAGAAATAATAAGTGCAATTGCCACTAAACACATTTAAATTTAGTCTGTATTGATCGCTTTTGAAAGCCATGGTTAATTTGAGCAACCGATTTTATGAACATCCGGAGTATCTGCAAAGGCAATTCAATAAATTCGAGTTTCTCATTGAAAGCTTCCAATTTAAGTTCTCTTTTGTAAATCGTTTTGCATATTAGATATTTTTTGATAATTTTCCGTAATGGTTTTCTAAGGTTCCCCAACTGATTGTTTAACTCCATCAATTTGATTGCATTTCTATTAATTTTAATGTGTTGTATTCTTCGTAAATTAAATATTTGGTGGTACCTTTGGTCAATGATTTTGTTATGCTTCTCCAGCTGTTTTTAAACAATTTCAATATGCTTGCGTCGTTTTCGATATGATGTTTTTGCTTGGGGATTACGTCAATTGTACTTAACTCACATCTCTGCGAGTTAAACTAAATTAAGTCATTCGTGACTGATTGTAAATGGTCATTGACATTCTTTTATATATATATCTGAATCTCTCAACACCGCATTAGAACAGGAGCTGCTGCTTGATATAGATTTACATTGTTCTTGAATTATTTAAACACTAAAATAAAACTCTAAAATATGTCATTGAGTTTAGTGGCATTTCATTATCAGCGAGAATTTGTGTACTTTTGCCAACAATAAATACTTAAACAACCCCAAACAATTAAAGAGCGCAATTAAACATCAAGTGTTTTATTATATGAGGTTTCTGTAGTAGTTTGTATTTTATTCATAAGTTTTGCTCTATTGCTTTGAAATTTATCGAATGTAAAATACACTAATTTTAAAGCGGTTAAAAAGAAATTGAAACGAAATCTTTTGTAATTGAAATGTAATAAACAAATTACAGGCTGAGTGCAAATAAAAATGACCTGCATTTAAGTACTGACACAAAACAAACAAAAAAAATGAAAACTCTGAAAAATTGTGGGTAATACAAAAAAGAAGGGTTGTGCTCACACAATATCATAATAAGTTCATAAGCAACATTAATACCCATATCGGCTATAATCAGACATGCTAAACATTAAGTAAAATGCTTCTTTCTTTTTATAACATTTTGCTTAGTTAGGTGAGTAATTTTTTGCTGTGTTAAGTTTACATTTTTTAAGGTGTTTCTGGTTTGGTTTTTTTTTTTTTGCTATGTTCTTCACTTGTCTTAAGATTTTTCCCAAGCATTAGTTAGCTTTTAAACATAAATAATTGAAATGGCGCGATCGCAACTAAGCATGCCCACCCATATCATCGACAGCGATGGCGCACAACAAGTACATCATTCCGGCGCTGAGAATTGCCGTAACTGGCACAGTGACTATCCACGCATAGGCAATATTCCGAAACAAATGCCAATCGACGCTGCCATCCACCTCCACTGCCGCCTCCGAATCTGCCGGTTGCTGTTCGAGCTGCTCCAGATGTTTGTGCTCCTCAAGCTTCTTTTTGCGGCCGGCAGCACTCACGTGACCGACAAAGACAACCGAACCAACTTTGCAGTGTGTCGTCGAAATGGGCAACCCTATTTTACTGGCGAGCAGTACGGTTATGGCTGCGCCAACTTCAATGGTGAAGCCACTGCAAACATGTAATATAAGTTAAAACATTAGATAAACAATATACAATTAACAATAGTTTCTTAATTTGTTGGTTTTACTCACGTCGATGAGGTGATTTTGGTCAGATCATTGCCAATGGTTTCGATAACGCGCCGCCCCCAGAGCCAAAGGCCGACAGAGATGCCAATGCCGCCATATATTAAAATATAAATGGGGCTTTCCGCCTTTTGCATCACGGATCCCTCGCGATAGATCATATAGAGGGCAATGAGGGGACCAATGGCATTGCTCACATCGTTGCCACCATGCGCAAAGCTGCCAAACGTGGCTGTCAATATCTGCAAGAAGGAGAAGAGCATGGACACTTCGGGTGTCTCTGCGCCGCCATTGTTGGCATTGCGTTTCGCTTGCCGCTTCAGCTCCTCGACCTGTTCATTTAGCGCTTCTTTGCTCTCGATAAGCGGCACCTTGCTGGAATTGGGGGACAATGTGGAGCTGATCATCATCAGATCCAGACTGCCGCCACTTTCCACCACCTGCAGATTGTTGTTTGTCGTAGTGGTGGAATTGTTGCTCGTAATTGCATTGCTGGCTGCTCCAAGCTGCTGCGGCTGCGATTTATGCTCCTCCTTAGGCGATTGGACGCGTTTAAAGCACTCCTGAAGTTTGCGTCCATTTTGACGTTGCTGCAGCTGCTGCTGCTGCTCATCGATGTAGTTTAAACTGGTCACGGTCAGATCGGTGTTATCCAGACTCGCCTTTCCCAACAGATCCTCCGCCTTGCGTATGAGCTCCGGATCGATACGGTAGTCCTCGGCCGGTGCATTGTTATTCTTGGCAGCGTGGCCAAATGGTGCCAGCTTAAACGTTCTTGGTGAATTGTCGCTGAGCGAGACCAGCTCGGTGATCTCGGCAATAGCCGGCAACGGTTTGCCCTCGCTGACCAGCGAGAGCGGACGCCGCTGTTTCTTGGGGCTGCCCGATGGTGATGATTCTGTGCGGGATAAGATGATAATTAAAAAGAGTGCGTAAATAATTTGAATTTATTGCACAACTAACCCACAGAATCTTCAAAATTGAATTTGACGGGATGTTGGGCGCGCAGCTTCTTGGCAATTGCCCGTCGCTGCAGTGGGACAACAATCAATTGCGTCAATAGCGCCACCAGCAGCGACAAGCCAACGCTAACGCTCACCGCTATCCAAGCGGGTATGTTGTCCATATAAAGCACTAGAATTGGGATAAACTATTAATAAATTTGCCAGACAGCAGCAACTGGCTGCAACTTACACTTGGGACCATCGAGTACCACGCTTATTACATTGATAAAGAACGTGCCGCCATAGAAAATGGGCAGCGAACGAAATCCGGCCTTGAGCGGCTCCTGGGCGCACAAAATAAAACGCCGTATAGCCAAATACAATACAATGCTAACAATGCCGCTCATCACCGGCGAAATGAACCACGAACCAACAATGGTGCCCAACGTTGACCATTTCAGGCCCTCCATGCCGCGTGCAACCAACGAGAAACCAATCGTGGAGCCAACAATGCTGTGCGTACCCGAAATGGGCAACTTCAAAAACGTGGCCACCAGCAGCCAAATGGCGCTGCTTGTCAACGCCGAAACACAGCCAAGCATCAGCACATCCTCATCGCCCTCGTACAAACTAACCTCGAGTATTCCCTTTCGCATCGTATCCGACACCTTGTAGCCTGTAATAGATTTAACATTGAATTAAGTATACAAATGAAGACAAATTGGCGTTCTCCTCACGTACCAATTAAAACAGCGCCGGAAATCTCACAAATGGTGGCCAGCACGCATGCCTGACGTATAGTTAGAACGCCGGAGCCGACGCTTGTGCCAAAGGAATTGGCCACATCGTTGGCACCGATGCCAAAAGCCAATACAAATGCAATCAGAAAGCCAATAATGACCATCCATAGCAAATCTGGTGAGTAGCTCTCCATCTTTGTTGTTTTTCTTTTTCCAACCTAATTAAAAATTCTGCCAACTCACTGCCTGTCCACCTGTCTACCTGTCTACCTGTCTGTCTGTCTGTCTACTTGCTCGAACCCAAATTGTGTGTACAAAATTTTTGGACGGGTTAAGGGATTGTAGTTTTTTTTTTGTGCAAAACAAACGTGTTGGTAAATTATAAAATACAAATACTACAATAAAGAAATAATATATTTATGTGGAAAATAATCTTAATTATTAATAATTGAAAAAATCGTTTCAAATATTTTCTAAACAGCCATATTTGCGCTTAGACTTCATTGTTGTTATTTTCATAATGAAAATTAGAAGTACGATCGCGTTGTGACACACAAAACCAAAACACACAAACTCCTCGTGTTATTATTTGAGCCTCCTCGATCGAAGCTGAAGCTGAAGCTAAGGCTAAAGCTGAAGCCAAAAACTGAAGCTTAGCTCAGCTGTCTGGCTAAAAGTATGCAATAAGTTAATATTAAAAGACTAAACACAAATTGTAATAGTGCGACAACACTAGACTACACTGGCTAATAAATTAATTATAATAAGATTTATAATAAGTTAATAAAAATCTACTCTCTATCGCTGCTCTCTTTCTCTCTCTATCTCTGACTCCACTTGCAACTTGTAATTCACAACACTTGTGTTGAATCCCTTGGAAAAACTAGCAATAATTTTCTGTTTCTTGTTTGTAGCAGCTGCTGTTGTTTTTCATTTAGTTATTCTTCTTGTTGTTGTTGGTGGTGTTGTTTTTTTGGTGTTGTAGTTGTTGCTGATGTTATTGAGTAAGTGGAGTTAGTGTTGTTGCTGTTGTTGTGTTTGTTGTTTCAGAGAAGTTTCTTGTTATGTTGAGTAGGAGCTGATGGCAGTTGCCTTGTTTAACTGCAAGAAAAATATAAATAAATAAAACGTAATGCTAATTAAAATAGTAAATCTCTTACCTGACGTTTAGGACAGCATAATTGTTTCCACGTCAGAGAGAAGATATTCACCATGTCTGCAATATAAATATTTTCAGTTAATTAATCACTTCAATTCAATAAATAATAAGTAACTATGCAGTAATTGATTCTTCGTTAGGCACTATCCCTACTATGAAGAAAAGGTTTCTTCTTCTCAAAACATTTGCCACAAAATAATTAAATAATTGAAAAATTTAAATTGCGCATTGCTTAAATTGTTGCAATTTTTGCGTATTAAGGTTATACCAATTACTTAGGTAAGTAGTGTGTGTAGTTACGATACACTCACAAAAAATATGAAAACTATAAAGTTTTATAAGTAAGGAAATTCAGAAAACGTTATCGAAATTGGTTCTATAGTTTGACTTAGAGGCCCTAATTAAATTAGATGAATTATTAATCTTTATGTATCTTAAAATACTTACATGTATTAAGAGGTATAAGTAACAAAACGCTAAGGTATGAGTCAGCCTTGGCCAATTTGTTTATCGATTGGAATTCAATGGTTAATTTGCTCCAAAGATAAGGGTAATTGAAAATCGTGCTCGTATTTATTGTTTTAATAACAAGTGTTTACATTCAGCATCAATGAATTGTTTGTTCATTGCAAATATAAATTGTAATGTATAAAACAGCTACATAAGAGTAACAATATTTAGATTTATTTAGATTACAAAATATTTGTATTTTCCGCTTATTAAATCTATGCCCATAAAAATGCATAAAAGAGCAAACTTAAAATATAAATGGCAGCTACTTAGTAAGCCGACTTTAATCATCATAACTTTACCTCAAATTAATCAAGTTTTTACTTGGGTTTCAAATAATATGTTTAATCATTCATAAATATAGCTGAAATGTGTATAACATTATAAAAAAAAGGACCAAATGGGCAATGCCCCAATGCCCCAAGGATCCGAGGTCAGGGTTTAAGGAAATGGGTTCAGGATCTTAGCCAAAAAAATTTGTTGCCCAGTTCAAAATTTGCATATGTGGCGTCTCCATATTCCCCTCTGTCCCTCCCGCCTTTCGACTATTTGAGTAATCTTCGCATTTTGCTTGAATAATCGTGAAAATAATAATTGTTGGCAATTTGTTAGTACAATTTTTAGCTCAGCTAAAAATAGACAAAAAACACGCAACATTTTCGTTTGTAGTGCTGCTCAAACTGTTTTAGCTGTGCCATTTCAAATTGAAATTGGATAGGATTGGGGGTGGCGATCAGGGTTAGGGGGCCTTCAAAGCAACCCCACTGATTTCAGCTGCAATACAAAATTATTTGAATGACGTCAGGTAAACAACTCAGAAAACACACAAAGCAATTATGACTATTAGATATCCTGTATTTATAGAATAATATATAATAAATACAGAAAAATATATAAATTTAATATAAAACAATGAATATTGTTAGAAAGATATTTAAATATATATTTCATTTAATTTCCTATATATATACTATATTATAAAAATTTCGACAAGAAGCCTATATATTGTATCCATCAATATCCAATAATTCGAACAATTGCCCTATTGGCCGAAAAGACGTGGTATTTAAAGCAAGCAAATTAATTACATATAAAGCGAAACTGTTTCAATCACTTCCCATTCATTATGCACAGTGGTTCAATGCCAATTGGTACTGATTAAAACTAACAGAAACACTGACAGAAAAAATTGACATGCATGTCTGGGTGTCGGAAAGAAATACCATTGCAGCGACGCTAGCCTTGACACTGCCAAATAATAATTGCATTTAATTCGCCTTTATTGATTTAATTTGCCGCATTCCATTCAAGGATAAATCACTGCACCAAAGCAACCACACTGTAAACTGTTAAACTGAAAAAACTACCACCCTTCCTGAACAGATCCACCCTCAACGCCCAACGAATGCGCCTCGGCTCTACTCGGGTGGTTGCAAAGCGGCAAGTTCAAGGTCAACGCGAGTTGGCCGCCATTTCTTGTTAGTTAATCACAAAACAGGTGAACTGGCTTCTGCAGCAGCAGCTACTCTCAAACTGTGAACATTGAATCGCCATGCAAAATTTCCATTTAACTTAATAACATGGAATTGCATATGCTTTCATCTATGCATGAATGAGCCGAGTCTGTGTGAGTATGTGTGTGTGTTTATGTGTGTGACATGCAGCAAAGTAATTAACGAGCACGTGCAACTTAAAGTGCAACAATAACAACAGTGAGTATATTCAATCAATTGAGTGGAAATGGAAAAGTAGAAAGAAAGTTCAAAGTGAATACCAATTTATTGCAGGTTGAACAATTTACTAAATGAAAGAACGTCACACAGTATTTTTCAGCTACAGTTTTTCGCTCTCAACTGTACTCGCGAAAAAATATTTGCAATTGCGAAAGGGAAAAAATTACATTCATCATAAAATCACATCGAGTCCTTTTCGTCAACCCCTTTTGCGAAATTACAAATGGAAACTTCCAGGCAAAAAAATTTAACATAGCATCCCTTCCTATATAAATCCCACTATATATATCCCACCATAACATAACTTAAAAATGTTGCCTCTAATATATTCAACAAATATTCACACAAATGTATGTATATATAAATATTATTTGCTAGTCATTCTATTCTTTCTTTTCTTGGTTTTTGTTGTTCATATTTGGTTTTTTTTCTACAGCAAAATCACGAGTTTGTCGGCTGTTATAAAAACGTGTACGTAGCCAGACCAGAACAACAGCAAAAAAACATTCCGAAAATATCTATTGATGGCGATCATAAAAAAAAGACAAGAACCATTGCAACGATTTTAAAATACACTTTAAGCAAAAAAATACAAATGTATACAAAAACAATGCTATGTTATTTACTTTATATAATGAATATATATATATTCTAGCATTGAACGATTTTGGTTGAATGCGTTGTTAAACTAATATTAATAAACCAAAATGATTGATAAAATATAAATACGCTAAACAAGGGTATTTTCAACTGGCTGACAGCGCTCTACAACTTCTTAATGGTACACAAACACACACACATACCAAATATATAAACGTAAAATCCGATGCGAAGCTGGAACAAAAGCTAAGCACAAATTAAAACAAAACCCAAGCTTATACGAAGTGCGTTAAATGTTTATAGATGTGCCAATCACAGGTGAAGCGAATTGACCGATAACTGTACTTTTCCAACAGTTTCAGATGCAATGGAATTGTATTTATTGTCTATGCCCTTTTTTCTCCATTCCTGACGACCTTGTTGGGGTGGTTGCTGCTGCTGCTGCAACCAATTATTCTGTTCTGTTTACTCATGATATCATCCATGCAGAGAAATTATTGCTTCTTTGCAATTGAGCAAATATACATATAGGCTTATGTACATATGTATTTTGTTTGACGTAAGCGCAAGGAAATAAATATAAAATATTTCTTATATTGAATATTCAAATGTAAATTCATACATGTACAAACACAAATATATATTTATATGCATACAGAAATCGCGAAATACGCCGGCACAGTTATATAGTTACAGGATGGCTTCAATGTCAAATTCATGTTTTGTCCACCTGAGCTCAACTCATACACATATAAATATACGTATTGGAAATTCTTCATAATATTGTGAAATCTATTTTTCTTAGTACGCAAGCAATAAACTGTACACTTTTAATTGAACCACATGCGAAATTCTAATAGGAATCGAAAACAAAGAAGAAGCAGTCGCAGACTGAGAGGCGCTTGTGAACCGTGACACGTAAGAATGAGTTAGGGGGAGGGGGATTGGTAGGTATAACATGACTTGTAAGGGATAACCAATAAATTGTCAACACTACACTATGAGATTCGTCTGATTGGATTGTGCGCCGTGTTGTTGTTGCTGTTCTTGTTATTGCAGCAGCTGTGCAACAATGAAACGACAACAACAAACTTGAAAACAGCTGCACATGGTAGCAGCGCTTGTTAAACTGTACGCCGTGTGTGCAAAGGCAAAGGACATCAAATAACTGTACCAGCGATTTATATAAATTATTCACAAACTGTAAAGAAGTAGAGCAGGATTCTTTTGTCTTCTTATTTTTTTTGTCTTGTGCCCTTTAAGAGTTCAAATGATTTATTGATTTTTCGCGGCAAATTAATTATGTTTGTTGTTGTTCAAAACGCTTTAAAGCATGAAGAAAAAATGTCTAATTTGAATATGTATATGCATAAGCCCACACACACATGCACGCAGACTCCCACACATACACACACACACAAAGGCAGACACGCGGACTGCTAGGGAAAAAACACGCGGCGCCAGCAGGACTACGCAAGGATACACAGACGTATCTGTATATAAATATGTGCCATATACACCCACTTTTAGACACACACTGTAAACACTGAATTGTGGCATGGGTTATCTCAATTTTCTCTATTTTATACAACTGCAGCTTATAGTTTAAGTTTACTCACTTGAAAGCAGCACTTTTTCAAATCACAATTTATTGGATGTGAAATTAAAGCGTGACGAACGCGCGCGCACTGCTGCGACCACCGGCTATCTGAGAATGACGATATTTCGTACTATCGATATGTTATTATACTCAATGGCAACTAATCGATGGTTAGCGCAAAACTCCACATTAAAGTAAAACTCCTTCAAGCTATATATCGTATTTAAATTTATCGTTTTTGAATTTTTAGTAAATTTCTTTTCAAATAAAAAGTTATGAATTTAATAATATGAAATAATAATAATGTTTATAGTGTAAGTTTTTGTTAGGAATAATATGTTTCTAACTGGTAATAACAGTTGATGTTAAGAACAGTGACTGTTATACGCAACAACAAAAGACTGATTGAAAAAAAATTAAACAAATCGTGACAATACAAAAAAAAATATCAAATAAACCTTAAAAATGTAAAGCAAATAAAATATTGCACATTTAATTAAATAAGCAGTGATAGTTTTCTTTAGAAATAAGTTATTCCAAACTGTTAAGAACAGTTGATGCTCATGTTATTGGTGACTGTTATGTGCAACAACAGAAAAAGGAAAACAGAAAAAAAATAGAGCAAATCATTGTCACTAAACAGAAACAAAAGAAAATTTTCAAAAAATTCCAAAACACAAATATATAGAACTAAAAGTCGTTGTGTGTTGGTGTGAGCTAGGAAGACGCAATGTTTCATTTCAGTGGCTTCAACATTATGTTCCCCGACGGCGGACGCAGTTTCCAGGCCACCTACAAATGTTTTTCCGTCTCAATGCTGCCCGGCAATGAACGCTCCGACGTCGAAAAAGGCGGAAAAAGTATATAGCAAAATTGTGTTAAGTCCAAATGATGAAACAAAAATGTATAATTCAAATTTTGCAGTTATAATGCCACCATCGGCGCTGGATTCGCTGACACGTCTCAATGTGGAATATCCGATGTTGTTCAAGCTGACAAACAAAAAGAAATCTCGATCTTCGCACGCCGGCGTCTTGGAATTTGTTGCAGATGAGGGTAAATGCTATTTACCCTACTGGATGATGGACAATCTACTGCTCGAGGAGGGCGACATACTCAGCATTGAAAGTGTATCACTGCAAGTGGCGACATTCTCGAAATTTCAACCGCATAGCACCGATTTTCTGGACATAACCAATCCCAAAGCGGTGCTTGAAAATGCACTCCGAAATTTCGCCTGTTTGACCAAAGGCGATGTCATCGCCATCAAATACAACAAGAAGGTGTACGAGCTGTGTGTGCTGGAGACGAAGCCCGGCAATGCGGTCAGCATCATTGAGTGTGACATGAATGTGGAATTTGAGGCGCCTGTCGGCTACAAGGATCACAGCGATCAGCAGCAGGCAGCGCAGCTGTCGGGCAACAAAACAGCTGGAGGTGTTGGTGGTGAAATGGGTGCAGCTGCTGGTGGAGGAGTTGGTGGCAGCAACGCTGGTTCTGGTGGCTCTGCCCTGCTCGAAGAGGTTGTGGAGACGTTCAAGGGCTCCGGCGTGCGCCTCGATGGCAAGAAGAAAAAGGATAGCCAACTGGATACGCCAGTGCTGAAGAAGATGCTGCCACGTGGTGTCCCAGACTATGATTATCAATTTGGCCTGTTGCGCTTCGATCGTGCCATCAAACCGATCAGCGATCGTATCCAGGAAAACACGGGCCGCGAGCCGGGTTCTGGCCAAGATGCCGACAGTTTCCATGGCATCGGTTTCTCCATGAAGAAAACGCGCAAATAATATGGATCATTTACATATATATATATTTATATCTGCTCTACATAGAAATTAGTAAATATAAATTGTAAAAAAAAAAACAAATGCGAATCACAAATTAAGCGTTAATTTGAGCTCCGTTTCCTGCGGCTGAGCTGGCGGCGTAATTGTCGTCATAGGTGGCAAGCGGCGTACTTTGCGTCCATGTTTGCCCTGCTTTCGTTGCCACAAGCCCGAACGCGGTCGATTTCCTAGTTGACGCATTCGTTGGGCACTGCCTACATGCTCCTTGTTGTGCTCGATGTTAGACAACCGGCCCACCGTTGCCATGCAAATCCTGTCGAAGGCAAACTCCCGCTTTGAGGGCAGCTGAACGACGACTTTGTCATCAAATTTACGCAGAATGGTGCCAAAGGTGCCGGCGGCATGGATCAGATGACACAGCTGGCCGGGATTTTTCTCCAGGCAATGGATGCGGGTTCCGACGGGCAAAGCGCCCAGCGGATAAGCATCGCCCTCATTGGGACGCACTGCACCATGAAAAGGAGATGTGTTGAAAAACAGGATTTACATAAATATATTACTGACTCGTTCACCTGGAATTCTGGGAATTACTCGCGACGTTTTCAGTATATCGCCCTCGCGCATATTCTCCGTGGCCAGTATGTATTTAAGCTGATCGCCGACAGCAACCAGGGCAACCTTTGCTGTGCGACAACCATCGCGAAGCAGCTCAACGACTCGCTCCTCTTGGGGAGCTCCCTCAGCTGGACCATCGCGCACCCATTTGATCCAACGATATTGCTGCTTAATTCCACCACCGATGCCTTTGGCCACGAGGCGACCGCTTACCGGATCTCGTCCAGCCAGATGAGTGATCTTCAGCGGTTCCACAGTATATTCCTCGGGAAAGTGAACAATGCGACGAAACTGTTGTCCTGCACCCGGTTTTGGTTTCTCGACGAGCTTTGTTTTGCTGCGATGCAGTTGAAGTGTTGTAGCTGCCACTATGCGCTGCTGTTGCAGTTGCAATCTGCAATTGGTGAGCAATCGTGTTAAGCTTTGCATTTTACACAGGAAATTCGTTTTATTTCAGATTTCAAACAGCAAAAAAAATATCAAATTTTGGTTATGAAAGCATTTAACAGAATTGCTGCGCACTGTTAACGTTAAGAACAGCTGTGTGTGTGACCAGGTAGTTTACTGTCGCGTGTCTGCTCAAATTTGACTGAGGCAAAATGTGCAACACATCTTCAGGGTTGGAGTGTATGTGCTTCTTCTTCTCAATCGTCACGTCGTGTGGGCAGCTGCTGCGGAGCGCGCTGCAAGCAAATAAGAATTGAAAAAAAAAGAAAAAACCGCATTAAAATTTGTGAAAAAGTGCACAAAACACGTTTAGTTTAAGCCTAAATTATAGGGTGTTAAGCTAATTCGGAAAATACATTGCACAAATACAATCCCAGCGAGAACGGCAGTTGAAGAGAGGTACGCAAAAAAAAGAAAATAATAATAATAAACAAGGCGAACGAGCCGATAGAAAGAAAAATAATATACACACACAAACATGCTGTTGATATATACACACACATACAAACACATGCGAACGCTGAGTGGCGAACGAACTGCACGAAAAAACGTGTTGTGTGCTAAATTTTCTGTGCAAAAAATAGAAAACGCAAAAACAAATACTAGCTAAAGCGAAATAATAATAAAAAGCGAGAAATAAAAAAAACAAAAACAGTTGAGTTTGATAATCAAATGTAACAACAAAAACAACAACAAAGAGTTGTACGTATTTATAAATAAATGGGAAATAAAAGTAGAACTTATTTCAAGCCATCGACAGAAATATAAATAAAAATGTATTTGTTATTTTGGAACATATTTCAAGTGATGTACATGTGTGTATGTATGTACGTATGTGTTACCAGTATGTGTATGCGTGTGTGTGTACCCTTAACTGTGTGTACAAATTTAGTGTGAGGTGGAAAGAAAAAAAAAGCGGGCGGCAAGTTTACGCAATCGCCAACCAACGAGCGACGCAACATATTCATATATACACATAATATATATACATATATATAGATATATATTTAAATATGTATATGTGCATATATGTGTGCTATGTTATGTACCTTGTGAAAAGTGTGCTTTTCGTATGTTTACTGTTTTTTGGTCTGTCGTTTTGTCCACAAGCAAACAAGACAAAATACATATTTACATTTGCACATGCATACACACATATGTAGCTTTGTATGTACATACAAATGTATATGTGTACATATATGTTGTGTGTATATATAAATATATATAGTCAAGCAGGTGGAGTCGCGCCGACGTCGTTTGTTTTTTGTTTTTTCGGCTCCGTTGCTAGCTGAAAAATCAACGAGCGGCATTTTTACGCATTTTCAATATGACCACATATACAGACGTATATGTATATGACTTGCTGTGTTGTGTGCTTGTTTATGTGTATGTATGAGCGCGTACTTGCCTATGCCTATGTGTGTGTGTTTGTATTTTGGTGTTTTTATTTATTTATTGTGTTTCTGTTTTGCTGATGCGAGGTAGCAGAATCGTAGCAGTGACCTAACGTTGAACGTGTATATGTATGTGTGTATGTATGCATGTTCGACCGTATGTATTTGTGTATTTGCTTTGTTGTATTTATTTTTAACGCATTTTATTTACGTTGTTTTCGTTAATTTTATTTTGGTTTCATTTTGCATGTTAGCGCATGCAATCTCCAATCGATTGAATGGGACCCATGTGGGGGCTAGGCCTTTTTTTACGTATATATGTATATAAATACGTATAATATATTTATTGTTTTATGTGTATGCATGTACATACATATGTATATTCATATCCATTCATATGATTGTTATTAAAAAAGATTACTGGCAAAAATTTAACTGTTATTCGTTGCCGATTCATTAAATTAACGTAATAGCAAATATATAATGACTTTATACATTATTTTGTTTTACATATATATAAAAAATCGTAATAAAAATTAAAATATGTAAAACAAAATATATATACTAAATGAAATATATACTAAATGAAAATAAAGCACGTTTTCTAATTTGATACACTTGGCAACACTGTCCACATCGGATCTCGACAACTAATTGTCAAGAGTAAACAGAACGTTGAAGGCAGCATTAAGCACTTTCTGCTCTGCTCTTCTCGCGCGGTTGCACTATAGAAAAATATCAAATTGTATTTGAAAACGCAGTCAGCTTGTTTAGAGCTTTATTTATTTGTAGCTTTGCGTCGCCGGTAGCTGCTCCAATAGAGAGCTAACTGTATGTTTTTGGGGCTTAATGCTCTCTCTGCGGCTGCAGCCCGGGCAAATTGATGCCGCATCAAAAAAAAGGCGCACGCGCGCACTACGCCTCCTCTCTCCCAACGCATTGTGTTGTGCCGTGCTTGCATGTATGTGTGCTCTTTACTCACGTAGTGCCGCAACGTAGTAGTAGTAGTGTTATTATTGTTTTTATTGTTGTGAGAGTTGTTTTTGCTTGTTGCCGAGTGCTGTGAGTACGAGTTTGTATGTGTGTGTATGTACGTGCGTGTGTGTGAGCGGCTATGGTAGCAAAACATGAGCAAAGCAAAAACTGAAAAAGAAACGAAATGTAAGTACATGTGTTTCCATATACATATATACACATTTATGTATGTTGTGCATGTGTAGTGGTATCTGCGAAGTAGGAGACGAAGAGAAACCGCTTATACAGAGAGTGTTGTGTATGTATGTGTATGTGCGTATATATTTGGAAAATATTTTGCGTGTGTTTTGGGCTGACGAAAAACCTTGAGCATAAAATAAAAAAATAAATAAGTAGAATCGCGTGAAAAGCTGCATAAATAAGTTAATTACCTTAATTTTTTCTGTCGGTCGGTCTATCGGTAAGCAACACGCGCTTGTTTTATTTGCAACCAACTTTTAAGCGCGCTGCCTAAAGAAAAAAACAAACAAAATGCATAAAAAGCAATAACAAAAAAATAAATAAACAAAAACAATAATGTGTATGTATGATATTATGTGTGCAATAATATTTTTCTTGTTTATCAGCAAAAATTACTAATTATAAAAATAAATCACAGAAATTATACAAAATGATAGTAATAATATAAATAATAATGAAAATAACATCATAATATCAACAATCGGAAAATAATAATATAATAAGAATAAAAAATAATCAGAATAATAATTAGAATAAGAATAATAATATTAATAATATTTTTTTTTTGAAACCTTTTAGTTTGACTACGAAAAAAAACAAGAAGAAAAACAGCAGCAAAGGCGGAAAGCATAAGTCAGTGTGTAAGTGGATACCTCTAAATGGCTGCCACAACTACAACAACGACAACACTAGCAACAACCACCAATATAAGCAACAACAACAACATTAGCAACAGCAGCAGCAGCAACAACAATCACATTGTAACGGTACACACCGTTTTAAACACACCCACCTCCGCAGCAGCAACAGCAGCAGACGCGGCAACTGTTGCCATAGCCAAGGACATGCTGCAGCTTCATCATGGCGCCGCTGCAGCGTTAAACAACAACAATAATAATAATAATAATAATACTATTAACAATAGCAGCGCCGAATTGGCAACCAATCAAAATAATAACAACAATAACAACCACACAGCAAACCACCCACCTGCCCATGCCCACGCCCATGTTGTAGTCGGGGCGAATTCACCGTCAGCAGCAGCAGCATCAAATGCAGCTGCTTTTGGTGTCCTACGCTTCAATGACGATCTGTTGCACATAACGGACGAGGTGACAGTTATTGGACGCAACTCGTCCACATCCCTGGTGCACTTCAACGTGGCCGAGAACAATTTGGTCTCTCGCAAACATTTCCAGGTGCTCTACGATCCGGAGCGTAGCGCTTTCTTTGTGCAGTGCCTCAGCAAGAATGGCATATTCGTTGATGATTTCCTGCAGCGGCGCAATGTGGATCCGCTGCGATTGCCGCAACGGTAAGTGGTCAATTTTCTTTGCAACTCTCCTCAATTTATGTTGGATACATAAAAATTTTGCAGCTGCTTCTTTCGATTTCCGAGCACCGAGATACGTATCGAGTTTGAGAGCTTTGTGTCTGCGCCGGCGGACAGCAGTGCGAACGATGCCACCGCCGCCGTTGCACCCATCCTAAGCAGTCCAGCTGGAGCAGCAACGGGAGCTGCAGGTGGAACTGCTGTTGGCCATGTCATAATAACGCCACCGCCACGTGACGAACTGCACTCGTTGCAGGCGTCACATCATCACAACCAGCAGCAGCAGCCAGCGCATCACAATATGCAACAGCAGCAGCAATCGCTGCCGCAGCACCATCCCCTCCCACTCCCGCAAACAACACAACACCTGCTTCACAACACATCGCTGCAACAGCAGCAGCAGCAGCGCCTTCCCGGCGGAGGAACGCCAGCTGCTGGCACACAGCTGTTGGCCGGTGGCGGCGGCGTCGATGGAACTACCGCCATCTACTCACCGCTCAAGATTTCAATTCCCAAGAAAGAGCAGAAGAGTCCTTATCTGTCACCAACTGGCAAGTGGAACCTTTCTATATTCAGCTTCAAAATTAGGTCCAATTGGAATCGTTGTCGTATCCTGTTGGAATTTTCAAGCCGAGATCAAATTTATGAGTTATTAGCATAGGTTTTTTATGTCTTGGAATTTGCAGATAAAATCAAGTCGTGCTTAAATTTATTAGTTAGTAACTAAAGCTTTAAAAGGTAGCCTAATTAGCAGCAATCACATTAAGTTCTTTTTGCAATCAACTGCTATTTGCTTTTCAATTTAAAAAATCGTAAAAAATCAAATCAAATTTTTTTTTTTTTAACTAGGAAACTTTAAAATTTTTTGGTTTTGTTTCTTAAACACAATGGTAACTTGGGCATTTTTTGTCTATGTGCTAATGTTGCCACAAAATCTGTTGCGTATGCGTCAAAAGGATAAGAATGATAAAAACGATCAGAATGAGGATGAAACAACTGTTGCATGTAGCAGCACTAGTTGCACTCAAGCAAACAAAGATTAATAATATGTTTAGTTAAGCTAAGTTAGCAAAGTTACAATACAGATTGTGTAATTAACTAATATGTGCTATTATTAAATATTTTACTACAGGTACAATAAGCGCTGCCAATAGTTGTCCGGCTAGTCCTCGTCAGGGCTTTCATCAGAGTCAGGCCAATAGCTACAACAATTATAGCAACAACAATACGGTGAGTGTTTCATATCCTTCTCTTGAGTGATTTTGGCCTATATAAAATATATTTTATTTTGTTTGATTTGAAATTGCAGCAGGACCTATTCCAGACACCGTCTACCGCCAGTTATAACCACAATGAGAAGCCGCCGTATAGCTACGCTCAGCTAATTGTTCAGGCCATATCTGCCGCGCCCGACAAACAGCTCACACTCTCTGGCATTTATTCATTTATTGTCAAGCATTATCCCTACTACCGCAAGGAGACCAACAAAGGCTGGCAGAATTCCATACGTCATAATCTCAGTTTAAATAGGTAAGTGACTAAAAAGACAAAACTTTTAACTCTATTTTAAACATCGTTGTGTGCTCTCTGCTTGCGCAGGTATTTCATCAAGGTGGCTCGCTCGCAGGATGAGCCCGGTAAGGGGTCGTTCTGGCGCATTGATCCTGATAGCGGCGCCAAGCTGATCGATCACAGCTATAAGAAGCGTCGCCAGCGCAGCAGCCAGGGCTTTAGGCCGCCATACGGAATGCCGCGTTCGGCGCCCGTCTCGCCCAGTCATATGGGTAAAATTGCAATCCCAAATCAAGTCTCCACAATCTAATCTCTCTGCTTGTAGATAACTCACGCGAGAGCTCACCGCTTCAGGACATTGTGCTGCAATCGGCACCGGGATCTCCCGGCATGTCTCTCGAGCAGCGCGCCGCCGACGCTGGTAAGCAGCTCAGAGATAATAATTTTTTGCTTTCTATTTACATTTAATCAAAACTTGCAGAAATTATCTACAACTCTCAAAATGCACACCAGCAACAACAACAACAGCAGCAGCAGCCGCCACAAACGATGGCCAATAATTCCAATCAATTCAAGTAAGAATTGCCTTAGGCCAAATATATTATATAAATGAAATAATTAATTATATATTTTTAAATTGTAGCAGTGGCAGTCCGTACTATGTAACCAATCAAAATGTTACTGTGCAGCAGGCGCATGTGGACGGTGTTGGTGGTGGTGTTGGCGCTTTGATTGCGCTCAAACGAAATCACATAATGACCGTTCCGCATCCGGCACCACCAACGCTCCAGCAACAGCAGCAGCAGCAACAACAGCAACAGCATTCTGAGATTATTTATGAAGAGCTGCCAACGGATTATAGCGGTCACATGGATACCGCCGAGGAGGAGTGTGTCACGGCGACAGATGCCACAGCGGCCAAGCGTCCCAAATACGTCTCCGAAGTGCTCTGATGCGTACGCATCCAGAAGCAGCAACACAACAAAGGTAAATCGTAATTCGCAGTGAAACGCTGTGTGTAGAAATCGGCGGCGACGGCAACGGTGGACACTCATAACCGTTAGAAACCAAGCAAAAATGCAAAACAAAGCCCACTTGAAGGAAAATACTTCCAGAAAGCATAAAATAAAAAAAATCTATATATATATATATAAAACAGAAAGAAAATAGTATCTCCATCTTGTATATTGAATTTGCCAATCCCCAAAACCCCATTGAAATCCAAGCGGAAAAAAACAAAACAAAAGAAAAATGCGAAGAAAAACCAAAATTGAAACGGAAATGTTTATAAATAATAGAACTGTGAAATTGTGTTTTAAGTGTTTAAGACCGTACAACGGTTAAGACAGCATTTAAGCACTTTTCAAAAAAAAAGTCCTCATTTACGATTTAACCCTTAGCTCTGACGAATTCAATATGCTCGATGACGCTACTCTCTAAGTACATACAATAAAAATTAAGGTTTAAATCGAGGTAATGCAAATAACACACAAAAAAGCAAGCTAAAATTAAATATATATATATGTATGTATACCTAAATATATACATGTATATATATAGATACATATATATATATATATACATATATATGTATATATACATATATATGTATATATATAAATATATATGTATATATATATATATATATATATATATATATATATATATATATATACATATATATTTATATATATACATATATATGTATATATATATAGATTATTATACGATTGATTATTGTAATGATGTTTAAGATGTTATAGCTATGTGACCGAATGCGCGAGAAATGAGAGAGAAAATAGGGGTAAAAAACAAGCAACAACCACACAAATAAAAAACAAACAAACAGGCGAATGAATATTATTACCTATCTACATACCTTTACCTATATCGATTTAAATATAATAAATATATATCTATATATATATATATATACAATATATAAATATATATATATAAAGTATATACAACAAATATTAAAAACTAAACAAAATTATAAATATCTACAAATTTACGGATACAAATACAAAAATAATGCAAACAAAAAACCATATAAGTATAAATCAAAAACCAATCGAAAAAACAATTGCACTTTATTTCTTAATAATGAAGAAAATCCCATTTAAGTGTTTGGACAAATTGTGTATTAAAACAAAAAAAGAAAATGTCAAAATTTGTCGTTTTATTTCAGCAATTCGAAGTATTCGATTTTTGTATTTATGAAGCATTATATTATTGTAGACTTCAAAAACAAAATTATCGTTGATTTTTGAATTTCTTTTTAATTTCGATATTCGCTTCATAACAATAAGTTTGCAAAAATTTAGATTGTTTTTTTATTTTCTTGTTTGACACATTTATTATCGCTTTATCGCCACACGCAAACAGATAACAATTAAGATTATAAATTGATTTGTTATGTTTGATTTTATTACCGTCTACCTCACCTTGCCCGGTATTGATTTAATAGATTGTTTAAGCGACGAATCCGACCACATTGTATTTTGTATAATATTTCATATTTATCCTGCAATGTTAGAAATTTGGATTTGCCGGGTCCTTCGTAGAACTCATCGCCAGACATTATTGAA
Source organism: Drosophila melanosoma (assembly GCA_035042045.1). Classification (NCBI taxonomy): domain Eukaryota; kingdom Metazoa; phylum Arthropoda; class Insecta; order Diptera; family Drosophilidae; genus Drosophila; species Drosophila melanosoma. The sequence goes on along the minus strand of JAWNLY010000100.1, from coordinate 2,219,522 downwards.
CAATTGATTTGTCCAAATATATCATTTACATATTTCTCTCGCTGCTTTTCGCATTCTCTTTCCTGAAGATCACATGCAGATATTGTGCTAGTATTTTCCGCTTCATCTTCCACATTGCTTTCATCTAGTTTGCTACTTTCTATGCGATTATTATTAAATTCGATTTCGCCACATTTAAGATTTTCGTTGGCTTCTTTGACAGCATTATTCTTCACTGTGCTTTTTTCATCTAGAAATCCATTGAATTGCAAGTACATTTCAATCATTCTATAGCGCAGAATTTCCCGTTTATATTTGTTGGTAATGGCCATATAATGTGCAAAGACATCGGTGCTCAGGCGAAGAACTCGAGTGCAAAATAAGTGCTTGACTTGAGTCCTTAATAGGATCAAAGTAACATATTTGATCAGAGACTCGTTGTCGAAGTTATGCCCCAATTCGAAGAGATCAATTAGATCCTCAATTTTCATGGTGTTCGCCCGTTCAGTCAGGATGGAAAGACAATCCTCCCTTAAGGATGGCACCAGCAATCGATTCCCGCAGACATATAATTCAATTATTGTCTCACTATCACATGTATTGAGCATATTTAGATCGTAGGTGTAAATATATTCGCGAAATGTTTTAAATGTGATCGGTGAGATATCATCCAGTGTAATTTCTTTTGCCGCCAAATTCCCAGGTTCAGTCAAAAACATTCGCTTGAAGAACTCCGAGGCATTGGCCAAAATAACTTTATGGCATTTGAATGTTGCGATACCCACGTTAATTATGCAGTCCACAAAATCGTCATCGCGGCAAAGGTTTTTGGCGGCATTCAATAACCTTCAAATAATCATTCTCATTTAGTGCCATAAAATTCCGAAATTAAACTGAGAAGCTTACGATTGATTGCTCATCGTTTTCCAGGCAAATAAATAAATAAAGCTGTCGATAAATGCCGTCCAAATCCTAAGAAATGTGACTGATTTGGTGCTGTATAACGACGGACAGAGCTTTATAATATTCCATGTCCAAATCAATGTCCGTCCTATGGAAAATTCCTACTTCCTAATTAATTTGGAATTAGATATAATACTAAATTCAAGGAAAAGCAATAAAACTTAATACAATATTCGCATAAAAATTCTTGATTAACTTGAGGTAGACGCACTTAAAATATTCGTTGCGCAGCACTGTCATTTACCGCAAAAGTTTTTAGAACAAAAATGTAAATCTTTTATTGGTTTAAGAACATATAATGCAATTTATTGTGTGTAAAAGTCGTACAGCTATTAAGAAAGAATAAGAACTGTATCACATGTAAACAAAATGATAATAACTATATGGCTTTGGTTTCCTTTTTAAGCCATGCCAAAGTGAATGAGTCCTGCGATAATAATGGCGAAAGTGTTTCCCAAACAAGCTGATGATAGTCGTTTAACAATTTGATCTCATCTTTGGTTAGCAGCTCTTTGATAATCATTTTCGTTTGCTTTGGGCACATGGTGATCGTTTTGAATGTGAGTGCGCCTCGATTTGCAAAATTGTAGTTTACTTGGGCCGGGACAATTTGTACAATGTCCTCAATGCGTATACCAAACTCGCCGTCCTTATAGAAACCCGGCTCATTCGAAATGAACATGTTCTCCTGCAGACCCGGATCGTCAAGCATGGGACGAAAACCAACGCCCATTGGACCCTCGTGTACATTCAAGAAATGGCCGACGCCATGCCCAGTTCCATGGCCATAATCCAAGCCGACATCCCAGAGGGATTTGCGTGCCAGCACATCGAGCACCTGTCCCTTTGTCTTCGTCGGAAAGACCGTCGAGCCCAATGCCAATTGGCCTTTAAGAACACGCGTATAGGTCTCCTTTTGAAAATCCGTCGGATTACCAAAGTGAAAAGTACGCGTCACGTCCGTTGTGCCGTCCAAATACTGGGCACCCGAATCACACAAATAGACTTCCTTGTTATTAATTGGTCGATTCGTTGCCTGCTCGGGATGATAATGTATAACAGAACCGTTCGGGCCCGATGAACTAATCGTGGGAAAACTGAGACCCATATAATTATCTTTAGTTTTACGAAACAATTCCAGCTTGTCAGCTCCTGATATCTCATCAACTGGCTCGCCCCTTGTCACAGCATCTTCCAGCCAGGCATAGTACTCACACAAGGCGACCCCATCCCGAATGTGACTGTTCACAAATCCCAAAATTTCTGTGCTATTTTTGATGGCCTTGAATAGGGTAATCGGTGTGATCTCTTGATGACGACTTGATTTCGGCACCAGATCATTTAAATACAGGCTGCTGGTGGGTGATATCCAAATTTTGGACTTGGATTCGGCAACAGTTTGGCAAATGCCATCACCAATCGATTCATATGGCTGAATCAATATTTTAACATTATTAGCCGAGAGATGATCGTCAAAGTTCTCCGGCAGCTTGCTGGCATCGGCAAACAATACGATTTGATCATTTGTAATGATCATAAATGCAAAAAAGACGGGATTATAGTCGATGTCGGTGCCACGCATATTCAAAAACCATGCGATCTCATCCAATGCACTAACGATCAGAGCACTAACATTTTGCAGCTCCATTTGCTGACGGACACGTTCCCATTTCTTCAATATTGTCTCGCCGGCAAAGTCCAATTTTAATGCAATTATATTATTGGATGTACGGGCCGGTTGATTCACGCCCCAAACATCATCGATAAGATTCCGTTCGATGCCAATTAAATTGCAATTGGCTGCAGTCAGCTCCTTTTTAATCGCTTTCGCTGCACGAAATGAGAATAGGCATGGATCAACACCGATGGTGCTGCCGTTGGGTAGATTCTTTCCGAGCCATGCGCCAATCGATGGCGTTGTCGCCAGTCCATCCTTCATTAGGGTCCAATTATCGTCCAGTTCCTTCTCCGCCTGCTGATAATACCGTCCGTCTGTCCACAAAAGTGCCTTGTCATTGGTAATTACCGCCGTGCCCGCCGATCCCGTAAAGCCGCTAATGAATGCACGCCGTTCATCATGCGGACAAATATATTCGCTCTGATGTGCATCATCCGATGGCACCACATACGCACTGATAACGGTCGCCTCGGGGGCACAGGCATGTTGCATCAGCTCGCGCAGCCTTGACAACTTTAGCGATTGTGTTGTGGCTTCCATGATGGCTTTGCTTGCTGTACTGAATAGGTTCGCACTTTGATATTTATTTCCGGAATGGCTAAGTGGTTGGGCAAATCTAAGATAAGAAATCGCCGCCGATAAGTTAAAGAGCGTAACAAATTCACTTATCAATTGTACAATTACTAAAAATCTGCTTACAGTTTTGCAATGGCTTTCATTAATATTAACTTCTGCTGTTTCCAGCTGGCTTTGTTTCTTTTTCTTTTCGTTATTTCGTCTTAGTGTTGCAAAGCGAAATGCCTATCGATAACGTAGATATAAAATTTTTGAATTGTTATTATTACAACGATTTGATATTAATAGCATTACAAACTTGATAATTTTGTATATTTCATAATTTCTTATTTCATCTTATATGCAAGCAAATCTGATTTTCCGGGACCAGTGTAAAATTCTCTACGACTCATTATTTAGAAATTAACGGAATTAAGTAATGCGTTAATGCTTATAGGTCCTTCTACTTTTATCTAGATTTTCGATTTTGTTTCATTTTTAGAACTTACGGTTTAGCAAGCATTTTAACAATTTGTTGTGAGAAAAAAATACCTTTTACATGATGTTCACAGACAATATTTAGAAAACTGGACAATTGTAATACTGTGCTGATTTCGTTGTAAAAATAACTCATCAAGTTTTGTGTGATTCCACCTTTATTAGAACATATCTGTAAGGTAAATATGAAAAAGTTGTCTGGTATAAAAATTACATCAATATAGAAAATTTCATCTCTAAGGCACAGACAAAAACTAAGGCAAGGACAAAAAAAATAAGAATACAAAAACAACAAGTGTTTTGAAAAAACTCAACAAGTGTATAAAAAATTAAAACTTGTTTTTGTTGTTCGGAAGTGAAATTTGGTTCATCACTACTCCTGAAACGATTTTGCACACAGCGTCCCTGCACACTATTCTATCGATAGTAATAACTGCTGATAACTGCAACATTCTGATTCTCGCTGTTCGCTTGACAAGTTTGGTGACTTTTGCTACCTATAAATTAAGCTCCTGTGAATTAGCATATATAAAAAAAAAGAAATTTGATAAAATGGTTGCCAAAGCTGTATGCGTTATCAATGGAGATGCCAAGGGCACTGTTTTCTTTGAGCAAGAGGTAAATGAGTTATTATTTAGCGTTTAGAGAAAAAAACTAGAAAGAGATATGGCAGACAATAAAGACTAAGGTCAAAGAGCCGGTGCAAACTAATGCATATGCATACAAATACGTACATGTGCTTGTACCAGAATTATTTAATTAGTATGTATACCTGTGTGTGTGTATGTATGTATGCGATTGTGCTTTGTGCGTCGTCACTTCAGAATTACAGAATTATATAAGCACAACAATACTACGCACACGCGTGTGTGTACTTAAATGTAATTTATGTGAGAGCTTTTTTGATTCTACTCTTCACTCGCTCTTTCTCTTGCAAATTCGAGGCGAGGTGTTTCAAGCATTAAATCATGACTTGCATTTTAAATTTAATATATTAAGATATATATATTATATATATTTAAAATGCAGGTCATGATATACTAACCCAATATAATTTGCTTGTTATCTTTTTGACAGTCGGAAAATACCCCAGTGAAAATTAGCGGAGAGGTGACGGGCTTGGCACAAGGTTTGCACGGTTTCCATGTGCACGAATTTGGTGACAACACAAACGGGTGCATGTCGTCCGGACCGCACTTCAATCCCCACCAGAAGGAGCATGGCGCACCAACCGATAGTGTTCGTCATTTGGGCGATTTGGGCAACATAACGGCCACTGGCAATGGACCTACTCCGGTTAGCATCACCGACAAAGAGATTACCTTGTTTGGTGCTAACAGCATTATTGGACGCACAATTGTCGTCCATGCCGATCCCGATGATTTGGGCAAGGGCGGTCACGAGCTGAGCAAGACAACTGGAAATGCCGGCGCTCGCATTGGTTGCGGTGTCATTGGCATTGCCAAAATTTAATCGACTTAAAAACAAATACATATTAATCCAGAAATATATTTTAAATAAATATATAAAATATGAAATGAAATTATCCTTGAGTATAAAAAATCATAAATGATATTTTGCCTTTATGTGTGGTAGTTGGTTTAAGTTAAAATAAATGGTGTTATCATAATAAATAAAAATGTGTTTTTTTTTTACGTTTACTAAAATATTGGTAAACAAATGGTACACATAAATTCGTATTATTTACAATAAGTTTGAGCTATAGACTGACTACAAACCAATATAAAATAAAAACAATATCAACAAAATAAGGAGAAGAAATAATGACTCCTAAGATGTGGTAACTACTACTACTGCTACTACTCTGGTGGTATCCTTTTATGCCGTCGATTGCTTCCGATTTGACAAGAGCTACTTCTATGTGTTGTTAAAATATGACTGATAAACTATGCCCAGCGAGGAAGTCGCAAACAGAGTAAAATAACTCCACCAGGTGGCGAAGCCCAGAAATCCCTTGTAGACTTCCGTCGAGAATACCTGCAAATAGTATCAAATAATAATATGTACTTAAGCTTAAATTTAATTCAAATGTTGCATTTGCAGCACGTACATTTTTTAGACCAGCAAACGAGGTCTGCAGTAACTGTGCCGATTGTAAAATATTGAATTCGTTCTCCACGCCATTAGGATCTAATGGGGTCTCTGGCAGCGTTGCTATTTCTGCATCGGCAGTGCATTCGTGCTGCAGCAAAACAGTGTCCTTATAAATGCCTGCCCAGCTAAAGCCACCTAGGCTCTTGTACATCAGTGTCAGATAGAGGCACAATATTAGTGGTGCCGCAAATTGCAATGTCACAACACACAGATAGTAGAATATCGATGAGATCTGCAAAACAAATTTTGACAAGATAAAATATTCTAGTCATCGGCAAATGTGTAACCAATATGTCTTGCCTTCTTTTGGAACTCAATGTTGGTAATGCGCCCCGCCTCCTTGCGCATATCGAGCACCTTGTCGTAGGCCAAATTCAGATACGATTGCAAATAAATGGGCATTAGGGCAAAACGCACAATGACCACAAAGACAACGAGCAGCAGACGCAGTGTCTCGAAAACGTGTGGCTTTAAGCTGCATACGAACAAATTGTATCAAGTAATTAATAAATTCTTCGATTACAATAACTAATTACTTACAGCGGCTGTTGCATGCCCTCAAAGACGCGCACCGTCAAATAGTCGCGGCTAATGGGTCGTATCCACAGAATGACCAGTATGAAGGGCAGCACAAAGCTGACATTGAGGAGAGCCTGCAGCAATCGATTTCCGCGACAATATTTCAGTGAATCCCAATGCATTTTGGCCATGCGCAGGCCGGGAAAGGTAAACAGCGACCCGAGGACACCGCAGCTGAGCGCCAGGAAGAATTTGACAACAATTTTGGAGGCCGGTCCGCTGACAAAATATAAAAATAAATAAATACAAGAACGCACAATATATATATGTATATATATACGAACGATGAGGGCAGACCCTGTTCGGTGAGAAATTTGGATGCGCTAGCATTGAAGCTGCTGTAGGCATCCTCCAGGCCCGTTTCCAAAATGCGCTCATCAATAATTAGCACAATCATTGCGATGAGCAAATAAACCAGGCACGCCACAATCACCATGGAGCGCTCTCCAATTGATTCGTCGCTTTGGAAATACAGAACGGTCAGCGAGGAGAGCAGTTTCAGTGCAAAAAATATGACCAATAGACACCACACCATGCTCAGATTGATCTCATTCTGTAGTGGATAGAAGTAGTGAAATATTTCCGAAATCACATACACAATGCCCGCGTATACGCTAAAGTCAACCAGCCACTGGTATTCAGTAAAGTAACGCAGATGCACCACATCTCGCTCCTCCACCGGTAGCGTCTCCAGGTCCACCTCAATGTTGCGAGGTATGTGAAACGTATTTGAGGCGCCACCACCAGCACCGTTTGCCAATCCATTTGAATGCTTGTGCTTGCCTTTGGCTGGACGATCTTTGGGCACACCACCCTTGGTGCGCAGCTCATCGTCAGTCGGATGCAAATAGCGAAAGAGTCCCGTGCGGCAGAGTATCCATTTGGCCAGGGAATAATGAGGACTCAGTTTCTGAACGACGCTGACCATCACCAGTGTAATGACTAGTTGGGCGCCCAGCACTGCCTAAAAAAATCAAAGCAACACACACCACTCTGTTATATATTATATTTCTTCCTTTCATATAGCTATAACTATTTTTGGGTCAATTCTATTTTTGTCCAATTATTATGCATATTACAATTTTCCGGGTATGCCGCCGTAGTGTTTTTTTTTTTTCTTTTTTGGGGCTCTCGTTTTGTTGCTTACCATGATGATGTTAATGAGTCGTAATGTGTTGTATTGTGAATGTAGTCTGTGGCTTTGAACAATGTAGGCTAATTGATGTTAAGATTAATTCATGTTTCCTAATTAAAATAAGTATTGCTCTCTATGTCGTACAAGAAATCACTTGAAATGAACGAAATGGATCTGGAACACAGATTGTTCTCAATTCTGGTTCGCTTGAGCTAAAACTGCTTTACACTGCTTGCTCAGTTCACATATGTGCTCCCTATTGTGAACTTAACGGATTACTTGTGAATGAAAGTGGCTTTTCTTTTGCAAATATTTAAATAAGAAAGTGAATTGTTTACATTTGGCAAGAAAGGAACGGCGTCGTGCCAATTTTATATAAAACTAATACAGCTGTTATTTGTGATTTTTATATCGATAAATCGATATATTATTGAGATTGTGTATCCCTGGTCGTTGCACGTTTTCAAACGCCGGCATAAAACAACAAGTGTTCGATTTATTGAAAATAATGTTTATGAACGCCAATCTTTTCGAGCCGGGCAAATCAAAGTCAGAGCGAACATTTGTCCAGTGCGCTGTAAAGCAGAACACACGCTTCGATGGTCGGAAATCTAATGAATTTCGCGATGTTAAGCTGACTTTCGGTGCCGATTGGGGCACAGTCGCTTTATCCATGGGCGACACAAAAGTGCTGGCCCAGGTGAGCTGTGACATTGGAACGCCGAGCAGCGCCCGGGGCAACGAGGGTACGTTGCATCTCAATGTGGACATCAAGGGTGTGGCATTTCTGGACGAGGTGCAAGCGACACTCGACCAGCGACAATTAACATTAAATTCTCTACTGGAGAGAACATTTCGCAGTTCCCGCTGCCTGGACCTGGAATCGTTGTGCATCGCAACCGAGCAGCATGTGTGGTGTGTACGTGTCGACATTAATGTGCTGAACCATGACGGCAATCTATTTGGTGACTAGAAACTTCACACTTTTTTTTATCTTAAAATAAAGCATTTTGCTCTTGCAGATGCCAGCACAATTGCAGCACTGGCAGCTCTGATGCACTTCCGCCGCCCGGACGTCTCATTTATTGAGGACGTGATTCGTACGTATAGCGAAAGGGAACGTGAGTTGATGCCGTTGCTCTTCCTTCATTATCCTGTTAGCGTTACTTTTTGCGTGTACAAGAGCAGTACACAGGCATTGGTCGATCCCACGCTGCTGGAGGAAAATGCAGCGGATTCGACCATTGTGTTGAGCTTCAATTCGTATCAGGAGCTGTGCACACTTAACGCCGGCGGCACAGCACCAACCAATGTTCGCACAATCATGCAATGCGCCCACAACGCTGCCAGACGCTCAAAAGAACTCGTGCAGTTCATACGCAAGGCACTGGAGTTGGATGCGGAGCGGCGTCAGCAGCCGCAACAAGTGGCCGGTTTAATGGATCTCTTGAGCGAAACGGCACCAAAGTTAAGCTTTAAGAATCTGATGGAGGAGGATGAGGAAGTGGATCAGACGCCACACAGAATGAGAGCAGTCGAACAAAAAAGCGATGTTAAACAAATTCAACCGGACGAACCTGTTCCTGAGTCACAGCTGGAAATACCCAAGAAAACTCTAGGTAAAACCGAAAGCGAAGCAGTCGGAGCATTTATGACCATTTCTCATTAATTACTTTCATTCGATTTTAGCGGAGACGACAAAAGACGACATCGCCTGGATACCGCATGAGCAACAGATGGTCGAGGCAACACCGACAGCCACCAAGCCGGGCAAAGTGAAGTCAAACCGCGCTAAAAACAAGGGCGGCAAGAAGCAACTGTCGCAAGCCACAAAAAAACAAAGTATGTTAAATTTTTAGTTTAAAAGAAACTTTATCAGGAATATAAATATTTAATTTAATTTGCAGATGAAAGCGATTCGGAGGAAGAAGTCACACAAATTCTATGATCTATTTATATATATATATATATATATATATGTATATCATATATATATAGATGTATGTTATATAAATATAGATGTTTAAGACAACCTTTGATTTAGGGGTAACTTAAAAGAATATATAATAAAATATGTGAATAATAGGAAAGTTAAATTTGTGAAAGTTCGATATATCTTTTTTATTAATTATTTGGTACATATTTGTTTTAAATATATTTATATATTAATTTAAATTACATTTCATGATGCCACGAACAATTTTGCAACTTCCTACTGAATTTAATTTGGCCCCATCCGCTGTTGGGATCGTCTGCGCCTCTGACATTGCCAGCATAATGCCAACAGTAACTAATCCAATGATTTTCATATTTAATAATAGCATTGTTGATGTTAACAGCTTTTTGGTGGATTTATTTGAAATTAAGTAAAATTATTTCAGCAACGTTATAAAGTTTAATAACAATAGATATTGGTACTAGAAACCAACGAGCAAAGCCTTTTAAAAGATGTAAATTCGACACGATCGATAAGCGAGAGTAATGCGAAACGAATGAAATTACGCTTTTTATATAACGCTTTGCACGGCGGCCAATTCAAGTTTGTAAGTAATAAAAACAATTTAAAGAATTTGGGCTGCTTCCAAAAAACATCTTGAAAACCATGCATCTTTAATAGCGACTTGGAATTGTGGTATAATTGTTTATTTAAAGAAAGACTATATATATATATATAGTTATATATATTGAGCTGTTGAGCTATGCACACTTAACCAACAAATGTTCGCACAATCATGCAATGCGCCCACAGAGCCGACAGACGATCAAAAGCACTCGTGCAGTTCATAGGAAAGGCACTGGAGTTGGATGCGGAGCGGCGTCAGCAGCCGCAAGAAGTGGAGGTTTAATGGAACCAAAGCTCAGCTTTAAGCATCTGATGGAGGAAGATGAGGAGGTGAATCAGACGCCACACAGAATGAGAGCAGTCGAACAAAAAAGCGATGTTAAACACACGTAGCTGGAATAAAGCCTAAAACGGAGCAGTCGAACCATTTATGACCATGTCCCATTAATTACTTTTATTTGATTTTAGCGGAGACGAAAAAAGACGACATCGCCTGGCTACCGCATGAGCAACAGGTGGTCGAGGCAACACCGACAGCCGCCAAGCCAGGCAAGGCGAAGTCAAACCGCGCTAAAAACAAGGGCGGCAAGAAGCAACTGTCCCAGGCAACAAAAACCAAAGTATGTTTAATTATTTGTTTAGAAGAAACTTTATCAGAAATCTAAATATTTGAAATAATTTGCAGATGAAAGCGATTCGGAGGAAGAAGTCACACAAATTCTATTCTATAATATATATATATATATATATATATATATATATATATATATACATTATATATATATAGATGTTTAAGAAAAAGTTTGGTTTAGGGGTAACTTAAAAGAATATATAATAAAATATGTGAATAATAGAAAAGTCAAATTTGTGAAAGTTCGATATTTCTTATTTTATTAATTATTTGATAAATATTTGATTTAAATATATTTATATGTCAATTTAATTTTCTAAGGAAAACATCTCAGGACGCCAAGAACAATTTGGCATCTTCCTATTGAATTTAACCTGGCCGCATCCCCTGTTGAGACCGTCTGCGCCTCTGACATTGCCAGCATAATGGCAACAGTAACAAATCCAATGATTTTCATATTTAATAATAGCATTGTTGATGCTAACAGATTTTTGGTGGATTTATTTGAAATTAAAAAAAATTATTTCAGCAACGTTATAAAGTTTAATAACAATAGATATTGGGACTGGAAGCCAACGCTTAGTCTCTTCTTACCAGCACTTGTATTTTGCTTATACAAAGGTTTGAAGACAGCAAAGCCTTTTAAAAGATGTAAATTCGAGACGGTCGATAGCCGAGAGTAATGCGAAACGAATGAAATTACACTTTTTATGTAACGATTCAAGTTTGTAAATAATAATAACAATTTAAAGAATTTGGGCTGCTGCCAAAAAACATCTTAAAAACCATGTATTTTTAATTGTGATTTGAAATTGTGATATAATTGTTTATTTAAAGAAAGACAACAAGTTTCAAGGTTTATCGTATTGAAGTTTAACCAATATCAAGTATTGTTTGAATTTTTTTAATTAAGCTGTGAAATAACAATAACTCTAAGCAGATATTACAATTAATCATAATAGTTCAGAAATTTTGCGTCGACCTCATTCATTTTTATCAGAAACCTTATGTCAACTTTACTTCTAAAAGTCGTTCAAATAAAATAAAAAATTCTCGTAATATATATACATTTAATTATGCAAAATAACAAACGGGGCTATTCATCGAAAATCTTGGGTCTGGCCAAATGGGATTCGAATGCTATCGAGCACTACAGCAGCTTGGACCGTATTCAAAAGAAGTTGCGCAAGGGCAACTGTTCCTACATAAGCGAACATCCTGAGGTATGCTGTAGATCGTATTAAATTCTCCTTTACATCATCTTAAACAATATACAATTCGTTCCAAGATACGGGCTATTATACGTGTCATAATGCATGATGTACCACATCACTTCCCGGCTATGCTGAATCGCTCTGAAGCACTTCAATATCGTATTTTGTCCATGGGTGCCAAAGTTTAACCTACTGTCAAATATGACGCCGAGGTATTTTACCTCCTTGCTTTTCTCTAATGGGCTTTCTAAAAGCCGTATTTACTTCATCCTCTGTAACTTATATCGTCTAGTAAAGAGAACGATGACCGTTTTGGTAGGGTTTAGGTTGAGTCATCTATACTTCTTATTTACCTCTATACACCAGTCACTCGTTATCTTTAACCCTAACTGGACTATGTCACAGAGTGTCTCTTCAAATTTGCCTCTTGCTATTATTACAATGTCGTCGGTGTAGACATGACATTGAATAGTTCATCTACTCCAGAGCAGCGTAGACAATACTCCCCCCTGGGGAAAGCCTTTAGTGATTAAGACTGTTACTGTGCTATCTTGCGTTGATGCTGTGGCAACAATCCAAGTATCCACTAAATGGTGGCCTTAATGGCATCATGCGATGTGTTGTGAAACGTGCCTTCTATCCACCAGGGGGAATCCTACCGGGCAGTTTTCGTCTTCTAGATCCACTAATTATTTTGGGTATACCATACGTACCGGGTAGATTGAACTCTAGGGACATCTTAAATGGCTTACATCAATATTGGAACTTAGTCTCTGGTGAGGAATTCTGAAAGGATAGTATAATACTTATCCCCACCATTGTACATGCTCTGGGTGCTGAACCCCTTCAATCCCAGAATACCTCTGAATCGGCCGTGTACAGGCCTCTCACTCCATCGTACACTGCTCCCAAACCAGGGCTAGCCCGAGGTGGTGAACATCCTGGCTAAGACGGCTGAAGCCGCGTGATGGATATTCACTGGGCCAGCCCAGTGTTCATGGCCTTAGTTATCTACTGGGTGGTATATCCAGGCTATCGACCTAAGCCGTATCTTTTTGCAGCTTCCCTGCCAGCTCCTCCTCATCTCCTACCTCTGATTCATCGCAGATTGTCTTGTCTGCCTACTCCCCTCCTCCACTGGTCGAGTGTTGACACGGTTTTGCGAGAGTGTTTAATGTGGTGGGAGCTTCCATCATCTCACCCGACGCAAAGGTTCTCAGCCAATCGGCTGAGTTCTCATCGGAGCATTCAACGACCAGAAATGCGGGCCGAAAGTGAATGCCCGCAAATGAGACCGTTTTGTCCCATCCAGACGCAATGAGTTCGTCTATAATGGCCTCTTTCTACAGAGAGAGTTCTCCGTAACTAAGCAATACCTGTGGGTATTCCAGAGGCAACACGGCCAACTTCACCTTCTTCGCCATTTTTGCATAAGGCAGTAGAGGAAAGGGGTAGGTACAGTGGAGCATGGAGATGCATTCGATTGACGTTAACGTAACCGCTTTTTGTCCGGGATTACTTATTTACGATAAATCTCGTATTATTCGCAGCTAACCTCCCCGAGAAGAGGCCTATCGCTATCCGCAACTCGAGGCCCGCCTAGTGGCCTAAGCTCAGCCCCATCCGAACCATTCCGAACTTCTTTCGATTGAAAATCTTAGCATATTTGCTATTTATTTAACGACAAATGTTCATAACAATGTATATAATTCAAGTATGTTTGTTGACCAAATTTTGTGGGAAATTTTAATTATTTGATTACAGCATGTATTGCTTTGTGCAATGTTTTACAAAAATAAATTGGCCCAGGAAGCATCTATATTCTTAATCAGCATCAGCAGCCAATTCGACAAGAGACTTTAAGAGCCAGAGGCTTTACATTTTGAATATAAGATTTCGTATGCCATATAAAGGTCAAGTTTATTTTATTTAAATTGATAAATGTTTCAGGCATTGCGATACAAATCGATTTCTGATAGCCTTCCAATTTGTATATAGTATACCAAGATATATTTGTAATCAATTGTAAGCATCCTCAAGATAAGCAACACAGTTCGATACCGAATTTCACTTAATCTAAACTTATATGGGCTGTGTGAAGGGTATCTGCTAGCAAACACTCTCGTTTAGAGTATTTATACTTGTCTCAAATTAATTAGCTTAGATATCTCCATATATATATGAATATCATATATATATATATATATATATATATATATATATGTTTAAGACAAACTTTGATTTAGGGGTAACTTAAAAGAATATATAATAAAATATGTGAATAATAGAAAAGTAAAATTTGTGAAAGCTTAATAAATCTTTTGTATTGATTTTTTTATATATATATTTTTTTTTTGTTTTTCACAATATTTATATCCTAATCGAATTTACGATGGAAAACATATCACTTTTCCAAGTTCCCTTTTGCATGTGTTATGTCTCGATTTGGCCGAATTTGCCCTGATGCCATTACCTTTTGGAGTCTGTGCGTCTGACGTTGCCAGCATAATGGCAACAGTAACTAATCCAATAATTTTCATATTTATTAATAGCATTGTTGATGTTTACAGCTTTTTGGTGGATTTATTTGAAATAAAAAAATTTGTTCTTTTAGTAACGTTATAAAATTTAATAACAATAGATATTGGGACTAGAAGCGAAGCCTTTTAAAAGATGTAAATTCGACACGATCGATAAGCAAACGTACTGCGAAACTAATGAAATTACACTTTTTATATAACGCTTTGCACGGCGCCAAATTCAAGTTTGTAAATAACAAAAACAATTTAAAGAATTTTGGCTGCTTCCAAAAATAATCTTGAAAACCATGCATCTTTAATAGCGATTTGGAATTGTGGTATAATTGTTTATTTAAAGAAAGACTATAGTTAAATATATTGAGCTGTTGAGCTATGCACACTTAACCAACAAATGTTCGCACAATCATGCAATGCGCCCACAGAGCCGACAGACGATCAAAAGCACTCGTGCAGTTCATAGGAAAGGCACTGGAGTTGGATGCGGAGCGGCGTCAGCAGCCGCAAGAAGTGGAGGTTTAATGGAACCAAAGCTCAGCTTTAAGCATCTGATGGAGGAAGATGAGGAGGTGAATCAGACGCCACACAGAATGAGAGCAGTCGAACAAAAAAGCGATGTTAAACACACGTAGCTGGAATAAAGCCGAAAACAAAGCAGTCGAACCATTTATGACCATGTCCCATTAATTACTTTCATTTGATTTTAGCGGAGACGAAAAAAGACGACATCGCCTGGCTACCGCATGAGCAACAGGTGGTCGAGGCAACACCGACAGCCTGCCTGGCTTGGCTTGTGAAGTCAAACCGCGCTAAAAACAAGGGCGGCAAGAAGCAACTGTCCCAGGCAACAAAAACCAAAGTATGTTTAATTATTTGTTTAGAAGAAACTTTATCAGAAATCTAAATATTTGAAATAATTTGCAGATGAAAGCGATTCGGAGGAAGAAGTCACACGAATTCTATGATATATATATTTATATATATATATATATATATCATATATATCATATATATACATCATATATATATAGATGTTTAAGAAAAAGTTTGGTTTAGGGGTAACTTAAAAGAATATATAATAAAATATGTGAACAATAAAAAAGTCAAATTTGTGAAAGTTCGATATTTCTTATTTTATTAATTATTTGAAACATATTTGATTTAAATATATTTATATGTCAATTTAACACATCAAGGCGCCAAAAACCATTCGGCACATTCCTTTTTGCGTGGTCGCATCTGTTGTGAATCTGATTTTTGGTCTTATCGTTGTCTGCGCCTGCGCCTCTGACATTGCCAGCATAATGGCAACAGTCACTAATCCAATGATTTTCATATTTAAAAATAGCATTGTTGATGTTAACAGCTTTTTGGTGGATTTATTTGAAATTAAAAAAAATTATTTCAGCAACGTTATAAAGTTTAATAACAATAGATATTGGGACTGGAAGCCAACGCTTAGTCTCTTCTTACCAGCACTTGTATTTTGCTTATACGAAGGTTTGAAGACAGCAAAGCCTTTTAAAAGATGTAAATTCGACACGGTCGATAGCCGAGAGTAATGCGAAACAAATGAAATTACACTTTTTATGTAACGATTCAAGTTTGTAAATAATAAGAACAATTTAAAGAATTTGGGCTGCTGCCTAAAAACATCTTAAAAACCATGTATTTTTAATTGTGATTTGAAATTGTGATATAATTGTTTATTTAAAGAAAGACAAAAAGTTTCAAGGTTTATCGTATTGAAGTTTAACCAATATCAAGTATTGTTTGAATTTTTTTAATTAAGCTGTGAAATAACAATAACTCTAAGCAGATATTACAATTAATCAAAATAGTTCAGAAATTTTGCGTTGACCTCATTCATTTTTATCAGAAACCTTATATCAACTTTACTTCTAAAAGTCGTTCAAATAAAATAAAAAATTCTCGTAATATATATACATTTAATTATGCAAAATAACAAACGGGGCTATTCATCGAAAATCTTGGGTCTGGCCAAATGGGATTCGAATGCTATCGAGCACTACAGCAGCTTGGACCGTATTCAAAAGAAGTTGCGCAAGGGCAACTGTTCCTACATAAGCGAACATCCTGAGGTATGCTGTAGATCGTATTAAATTCTCTTTTACATCATCTTAAACAATATACAATTCGTTCCAAGATACGGGCCATTATACGTGTCATGACTTCCCGGCTATGCTAAATCGCTCTGAAGCACTTCAATATCGTATTTTGTCCATGGGTGCCAAAGTTTAACCTACTGTCAAATGTGACGCCGAGGTATTTTACCTCCTTGCTTTTCTCTAATGGGCTTCCTAAAAGCCGTATTTACTTCATCCTCTGTAACTTATATCGTCTAGTAAAGAGAACGATGACCGTTTTGGTAGGGTTTAGGTTGAGTCATCTATACTTCTTATTTACCTCTATACACCAGTCACTCGTTATCTTTAACCCTAACTGGACTATGTCACAGAGTGTCTCTTCAAATTTGCCTCTTGCTATTATTCCAATGTCGTCGGTGTAGACATGAAATTGAATAGTTCATCTACTCCAGAGCAGCGTAGACAATACTCCCCCCTGGGGACAGCCTTTAGTGGTTAAGACTGTTATGTTGATGCTGTGGCCTGTCTGGAACGCAACAATGCAAGTATCCACTAAAGGGTGGCCTTAATGGCATCATGGGATGTGTTGTGAAACGCACCTTCTATGTCTAGAAAGGCCCACATTGCTACTTCTGGGAATATTCCGTCTATTTCGGGAGATTTATTTGGTTATGTTTACATCGCAGACTTTTGGGTGCGATATAAAAGTAGATCTAGGGTAGGCAATGATTTTTTTCTAATTCCGGCATTCCGGCATTCGTTGCATACGTTACGCAGCTATCAAAACGTTGTGGGAAGCAAACCCTGCTCAAGGTGAAAGCTTTGCTGCGGATAAGTGCTGAATATTTCCTGAAGGCAAGAGCTTACCCCACGGGCGAACATAAGCCCAGATCCGCTCTGAGAAGCCCTCTTTTTTTGTATTCGCTCGGGTCATGATGCACGTCGAAGTAAATGTGCAGATCGCCGGTGAAAAATTTGCTTCAACACGTGCATCGAAATTAACAAAGTTAAAATATCCTATAAGCCCCATTGCGTTTATATACAAACCATAAATCCATCGCGGACGTTTTTATATAACCCGAGTTAACAAATGTGGGAAAAAATAAAAATAACGTTAAACAATTTGAAGGCAAAAAAAATTACAATTTTCCTAACCAAAGAAAATAGAAAAATAATTCCGCAACAAACCCCATCTTTGATGGTTGAAAACTAGGCGTAAAAGATGCCCAATATCAAGCATATGTATAAAAAAAACTGGAATAAACAATAATAATTTAAATTAACCAAATTTAAACTACAACCACCACCGAATAGAGAAAACAAAAAAGAAAAAAAAAGCAAGCCAAGACCGCATTTTTGAGAAGATCCGCACGTATCCAATGGAGCACCATCATCACCCCCTCATCATCAACGTGTACCTGCGCAGTGCAGACGTCTCATCGTTATCCTAATCGAATTTTTATATTTACATATATATATATAAGTGATCTGCAGTTTAATTTTGTTTATGTTTAAATATGAAAAAAAAATAGAAAATGTAAAAAAAACATAATTATAATTTATGTATTGTATGGGGGAAAAATTTGTTTAAAGAAGTTCCTAACAGTATTAACTTTTCATTTTTTTGCTATGCATTATTATTGGCAGTTAAATTAAATCCGTCAATTGAAGAACAAAAAATGTACATATATTCATGTATTGCATAAATTGAAATGCAAGACCCGTAGAAAGGCCTTTCTTCGCTGGATGCCCATGTAAGTTGTAATTTATTGATTTTCTTTATTTATGCAAAAAGCAAAGATCAACAACAAGTTTAAATAAAAAGAAAAAATGAATTTGAATAATAATAAAGAAAGGAAAAATGAATGAATAAAAATAACCATAAGTAACATTCTAATGTAAGTATTAAGTATTAAGTTTTTTTTCTCTTCATACATTTTAACTCCCAGTAAACCTCTAACAAAGGGTTAATTACAAAAATATTAATTTCTTTAAATCATTAGCGAACCTATCTAAGTTGATGGACTTTACCCACACGCATCTGTTGAAGTTATGTTAATTGTAGTATAATTAAATGTTGCCTAAGAGTATGCAATAGGAAAAATAATAATTAGTTAAGTATTGACACAAGTATACTACGCTTACCAGATAAGGGCACTTGAAAACAAATAATAAACAGAAAAATCAGTAAAGCATTAAAATAGGAAACCACTGTAAAATTCCAGTAGTCTAATGTAGAAAAAAATTATTACGAAAGTAAAATAGACAACTTTCTTGTAGTATTAATACAGTATTTTTTTAATAAACTTGCTTGTTAAAATGAATGTACTAAAAATTGAAATTTATGAATAATTAGTATACTTAAGAAACAGGGATACTAAATTTGCGGATTTATTTCCTACTGGCCGAAATGTTGGCTTAAGTGAGCAACGGAATTGCTCTTGAGGACTTTCAGAATTAGCCATGCAGCGCAGGAAGTCCAATTGGATGGGTGGGTACAGAGCGCTTTATCGGGGCAAACAACAGCTAACACCCCGATACCATTAACCAACACCAACGAAGCTGTCGCGCTTCTCGCATCTTCAGTTAGGTATTTCATAACCAGAAATTGCTTCCTCGGAGATAGACTCCAAATAAAGACTCCCCCCACCAACCGGCATGAGCTGCCACCAGTAGGGTCCCACACCGCTACAAATCCCGGTTTCCGCTCGCACAGTTAACATACAAAATGTTTGTGTGTTGAATTGACCATAGTTTTGGTTTTAATTGTGCGAGCTAATAGTTACAGATTTTTTTTGGCCTCTAACATCTGGCACCTATCTGTATCTGGTTTTTGCGTTACAAATGTACCAATTGCCCAATTTAATCTCCCCACGGTGAATGTCGAGGATAACACATCCACTTTTTGCATCTTGGTCCTCCCGATGGTATCCAATTTGGCCCGTAGCCATTATCTTTTGTAGGCTGTGCCTCTGACGTTGCCAGCATAATGGCAACAGTAACTAATCCAATAATTTTCATATTTATTAATAGCATTGTTGATGTTTACAGCTTTTTGGTGGATTTATTTGAAATAAAAAAATTGTTCCTTTTAGTAACGTTATAAAGTTTAATAACAATAGATATTGGGACTAGAAGCCAAGCCTTTTAAAAGATGTAAATTCGACACGATCGATAAGCGAGGGTAATGCGAAACGAATGAAATTACACTTTTTATATAACGCTTTGCACGGCGCCCAATTCAAGTTTGTAAATAATAAAAACAATTTAAAGAATTTTGGCTGCTGCCAAAAAACATCTTGAAAACCATGCATCTTTAATAGCGACTTGGCACTGTGGTATAATTGTTTATTTAAAGAAAGACTATATATATATATATATATAAATATGTATATATAGTTAAATATATTGAGCTGTTGAGCTGTGCACACTTACCCAACAAATGTTCGCACAATCATGCAATGCGCCCACAGAGCCACCAGACTCTCAAAAGCACTCGTGCAGTTCATACGAAAGGCACTGGAGTTGGATGCGGAGCGGCGTCAGCAGCCGCAACAAGTGGAGGTTTAATGGAACCAAAGCTTAGCCATTAAGTCAAACCGCGCTAAAAACAAGGGCGGGAAGAAGCAACTGTCCCAGGCAACAAATACCAAAGTATGTTTAATTATTTTTTTAGAAGAAACTTTATCAGAAATCTAAATATTTGAAATAATTTGCAGATGAAAGCGATTCGGAGGAAGAAGTCTCACTAATTATATATATGTATATATGTATATCATTTACATATAGATGTTTAAGAAAAAGTTTGGTTTAGGGGTAACTAAAAAGAATATATAATAAAAGATGTGAATAATAAAATGGCAAATTTGTGAAATTCGATAAATCTTTTGTATTGATTATTTGATATATGTTTCTTTTGTTTTTCACAATATTTACATAATAATCTATTTTCCATTTCCAGGCTCCTATTTGATTTTTCGTTTTATCGTTGTTACGGATTTTGCCCTGCATTCATGTCTTGGAGGCGTCTGCGCCTCTGACATTGCCAGCATAATGGCAACAGTCACTAATCCAATGATTTTCATATTTAAAAATAGCATTGTTGATGCTAACAGATTTTTGGTGGATTTATTTGAAATTAAAAAAAATTATTTCAGCAACGTTATAAAGTTTAATAACAATAGATATTGGGACTGGAAGCCAACGCTTAGTCTCTTCTTACCAGCACTTGTATTTTGCTTATACGAAGTTTTGAAGACAGCAAAGCCTTTTAAAAGATGTAAATTCGACACGGTCGGTAAGCGAGAGTAATGCGAAACAAATGAAATTACACTTTTTATGTAACGATTCAAGTTTGTAAACAATAAGAACAATTTAAGGAATTTGGGCTGCTGCCAAAAAACATCTTAAAAACCATGTATTTTTAATTGTGATATAATTGTTTATTTAAAGAAAGACAACAAGTTTCAAGGTTTATCGTATTAAAGTTTAACCAAGATCAAGTATTGTTTGAATTTTTTTAATTTAGCTGTGAAATAACAAAAACTCTAAGCAGATATTACAATTAATCATAATAGTTCAGAAATTTTGCGTCGACCTCATTCATTTTTATCAGAAACCTTATGTCAACTTTACTTCTAAAAGTCGTTCAAATAAAATAAAAAATTCTCGTAATATATATACATTTAATTATGCAAAATAACAAACGGGGCTATTCATCGAAAATCTTGGATCTGGCCAAATGGGATTCGAATGCTATCGAGCACTACAGCAGCTTGGACCGCATTCAAAAGCAGTTGCGCAAGGGCAACTGTTCCTACATAAGCGAACATCCTGAGGTATGCTGTAGATCGTATTAAATTCTCTTTTACATCATCTTAAACAATATACAATTCGTTCCAAGATACGGGCCATTATACGTGTCATAATGCATCAGGTTATTAATGCCAATCCGGATAATGTGCGACAGTTTATAGCTGATTTTTTTAATTGTTGTCGCTCTCCGATGCTAGTGCATATGGTAATTATATACGGCTTGGAATTGGTATTATGTTTATTACTAATTAAGCATTTAGATAAACACACAATTGAAATATGTTAAGGAGCAACTGAAGCGTGGACGTTGGAGCAGGTTTGATGCGGAAATGCTATTCATGGAGAGTCCATCGACGCATTCGCTGCTGTCTACAGAATCTGCTGGCATCAATGTGCATCCTGTCCTCACCTATGCACTTGTCTTCCAGAAACATGACGAATGTGGAATAGACAAGCCCCCATTCTAGCCTGTTCATCCAACATTCTCACAACAACCATTTAAATTAGTGATTATTAAAATAAATATTGGTGAAAAAATGAATATAAAAACTGTAAGAAATGTTAGAATTTTTCCGCACAAAGTTTAAATGTAAATTGGATGCTTCAAAAAGGATTTCCGTTTTATTTATTTGTTTTTCAAATTTCTGGTAGTTTTAAGAATAAAAGGTAAAAATATTTCTCAATGCCAAAAAAATCTTTTACATTATGTTTTGTGTTGCGAATCAAATAAGTTGCACCAGTTGTTTCCACTCCAGCAGAGATTTACTTTGGCTGCTTCTGTTGCAGTAGCATAGTTGTTGCCGCAGGAGGAGTAGTTGTTGCCTCAATGACTATTGCCACATGCAAAATAGGAGGTGGTATCGCCAGAATAACGCCTAAAAAAGCAAGTGTGAAGAACACAACAAAATTATTCGTTTTTATCCGTTGCGAAATGAGATTTGTTGTTACAGCATCAGCAGCCAATTCGAAAAGACGTTAAGAGCCAGAGGCTTTACATTTTGAATAAAATTTCTCGTATGCCATATAAAGGTCAAGTTTATTTTATTTATATTGATAAATGTTTCTGGCATTTCGATACAAATCGATTTCCAATAGCCTTCCAATTTGTATATAGTATACCAAGATATATTTGTAATCAATTGTAAGCATCCTCAAGATAAGCAACACAGTGCGAGATCGAATTTCACTTAATCTAAACTTATATTTCAAATTAATTAGCTTAGATATCTCAATAAATATATATATATTTATATTTAGTTATATATATATATTACATTTAAATGTTATGCTGCTGTTAAGCAGCTTCGATGATTGCACATTTGAATGCCAATTTGCAGAGAAAATGTTGTTGCCAGTTTGCTTGTGGCAGTTGTGATCGTTGCATCTGCAAATCGAATCGAGAGCAAAATTCGAGGGGTTTGATGAGTGTTCGAGTTATTCTCATTTGGGCAACGTAATAATCAACAGGCAGACGCTGTGGAGCTGCAAAGAGAGAAAACACTCGAATTCCTGCGAATTTTGACATTCGTTCTTTTGTTTTTGATCATATCCCTATATCTATATCGGTTTGCGTTCTAAAATACACAAACCGAAAAACCAAACTGGCATAGAGTTTTGGGTAAGTTGTGTAACAATACAATACAAAAATTACCTTGATTTTAATTTAATGTTCTCGAACTCTCTATGTGCTTGCGCTCTCTGTGTGATTTACTCTCCCTGGGGGACCTTGACGACGTCTTCTTCTTGGTCTTTGTGTTCTTCTTTCTGGTTGCTGGTCTAAATAAAGCCACAGCATTAAACATGCCCAAATTGCCAGCGGTTGGCATTGATCTTGGTACAACGTACTCGTGTGTCGGCGTCTTTCAGCATGGCAAAGTGGAGATCATTGCCAATGATCAGGGCAATCGGACCACGCCCAGCTATGTGGCCTTTACGGAGTCGGAGCGTCTCATTGGCGATGCCGCCAAAAATCAAGTGGCCATGAATCCAAATAACACAATTTTCGGTAAGTTACAACTTTCACTAGGCTTTAGTTAATGAATGCAATTCGGACAGCAATTTAAAGGATGTGCAATTTTTTTTTCTTACATTTTTCTTGTTGTTATTTTGGGAATAGTTATAGATATATTTCTGTAGTTTGGCTTTTCGTGCTTTTGCACTCAGCCAGCTAAAAGTTGTAGCCCAAATGTATTTTTGCATTTTTTTTTTGTGCTAGACCACAACCACCCCCCAAAATCACCCTCCACACACACACATTGATTTAATGAGACACATTCACTTGTTGTGTCAATTCTATTTGGTTTGTTTTCCTTGCCTTCCCTTGCCCGCCACCCTCCTCCACAAGCTGCGAAAGTGCCACTGCAGAAAATAACCAAATGTTTATTAACATAATTTGTGTCAGCGTCGCTTTTGTGTGTCTGTGGCGATATTTTGCGTTGAGCTAAACGAAAATATTTACAAATAGAATAAGTAAACACGATGATATTTACACTTGACTTGATTATTATGTGCACTAAATTCAAAATCAGATCATCTTATTTAAATACATTCATAAAGACGAATGTATCTATTTTGTCATTCAAATACTGCCAATAAAATTGTGTTGATTAAGGTTTAGTTGAGACAATATTCATTGGATTCTAAACCTCAGTAAGGTTTTGTTGGGTTGGCACAGGTTCTGCATATAGTTGATATTGCGACACTTTTCACAGGATTTGTAAGAAATAGTTAAATTTTATGGAAATTTATTGAAGAACTAGATTTCTTAGGGAAGAGAGAAAGACATAGATAGCCGTAGAGATAGAGGGAGAGAAATATAGATAGAGAGAGAGAGGGAGATGAAGAGAAAGAGAGAAGCGAATGGACTTCAATAAGTATAAAATTAATCAAATTATTTTGTTGCTTATGAATTAAGTAAAACAATTCGAAATATTTCTCATTGAATTGCATCTGTTACGCTCTCCAAATAGTCAGTTGTCCAGAGAATTCTCCAGTTTAACTTGATTCAGATCTAGAAGTCAAATTCGTCACATGTTCCAGGATTTTCAGACAAGTTCAGATTTTTGCCGGCTTAATGCAAAGATTTCTTTTATTATATTTCTGTTTGTATTTTCATTTCAGTTTTAGAGTCCACATAAATGTGTCCTGAATACCCGCCCTGCCCCGCCTAGCCTAGGCTAGACTAGAACTACAATTACGAATACCATTCAAATACGTTTAGTACAATCTGTAAAAGTGATCCCAAAGAGTTCCCCAGATTTTGTTCGTTAGTGCTAATAAAGACAAACCCCAATTTGTGTTAATGTATTATATGTGTGTGGGATTTGTTTATAATTTTGCAGATGCCAAGCGGCTGATTGGACGCAAATTCGATGATGCAACGGTGCAAAGCGATCTGAAGCACTGGCCCTTTGAGGTGATCTCGGATAACGGCAAGCCGCGCATACGTGTTGAATACCAGGGTGAGAAGAAGAGTTTCTATCCTGAGGAGGTATCCTCGATGGTGCTCACCAAGATGAAGGAGACTGCGGAGGCATATCTGGGTGGCACCATTACAGATGCAGTGGTCACCGTTCCGGCCTATTTCAATGATTCGCAGCGACAGGCGACAAAGGATGCGGGCACCATTGCGGGATTGAATGTACTCCGCATTATTAACGAGCCGACGGCAGCGGCAATTGCCTATGGTTTAGATAAACAGGCGACCGGAGAGAAAAATGTGTTGATCTTTGATCTGGGCGGCGGCACCTTCGATGTTTCCGTGCTGACCATCGAGGATGGCATCTTTGAAGTGAAGGCCACTGCGGGAGATACGCATCTAGGTGGCGAAGATATCGACAATCGGATGGTCAATCATTTTGTGCAGGAATTCCAGCGCAAGCATAAGCGTGATCTTGGCCAGAATAAGCGAGCCTTGCGACGCCTGCGGACCGCCTGTGAGCGTGCCAAGCGTACGTTGTCCTCCTCCACGCAGGCCAGCATCGAGATTGACTCACTCTTCGAGGGCATCGATTTTTATACGTCGGTAACGCGTGCCCGATTCGAGGAGCTCAATGGTGATCTATTTCGGAGCACTATGGAGCCGGTGGCGAAGGCGTTGCGTGATGCCAAAATGGATAAGGGGCAGATCCATGATATTGTGCTCGTCGGAGGCTCCACCCGTATACCCAAGGTGCAACGCCTGCTGCAGGATTTCTTCAATGGCAAGGAACTAAACAAGTCCATAAATCCCGATGAGGCGGTGGCCTACGGTGCTGCCGTCCAAGCGGCCATACTACACGGTGACACCTCGGAGGCGGTGCAGGATCTACTCCTGCTGGATGTGGCACCACTCTCCCTGGGAATCGAGACGGCTGGTGGTGTTATGACAGCGCTGATCAAACGCAACTCGACCATTCCCACCAAGCAGACACAGATCTTCACCACGTATGCGGACAACCAGCCCGGCGTGCTCATCCAGGTGTATGAGGGCGAACGTGCCATGACCAAGGACAATAACATTTTGGGCAAATTCGAACTGACTGCTATACCGCCAGCACCGCGTGGAGTTCCCCAGATTGAGGTGACCTTTGACATCGATGCCAATGGCATACTTAATGTTAGTGCCGCTGAGAAGTCCACTGGCAAGGCGAACCGGATAACGATTACAAATGACAAAGGTCGCCTTTCCAAGGAGGACATCGAGCGTATGGTGAACGATGCCGAGTCATATCGCCAGGCGGATGATCAGCAACGTCAGCGTATCGATTCCAAGAACCAGCTGGAATCATATTGTTTCCACATGCGATCCACACTTGAAGATGAGCAGCTGCGCAGTCGCATCAGCGATGTCGATCGAAACACCATCCAACAGAAGTGCAGCGAGACAATCACTTGGCTGGATGCCAACCAGCTGGCCGAGAAACAGGAGTTTGAGCACAAGCAACAGGAGCTGGAGCGCATCTGTAACCCAATCATGACCAGACTCTATCAGGGCGCCAATATGCAGCCACCACCGCCGTCCAACCAGAACTCGAATGGAAGCGCAACTGGTGGCGGTGCCAGTGGTGGCCCAACCATCGAGGAAGTTGACTAAATTAAATTGTTACAAGTTCTTTGTTAACCCCTATCAAAATTATAGTGTTCAATTAAAGGAATAAAAGAAACAAAATTATAAAAACAATTTTTTTTATATAGAGATAACCAAAGAATCCAAAAATAAATAGATCGGGTTGTATCAGCTGTCTATATCCACCGAAATTTACTTTAAATTCGTTTACTGTACAAGTTTGTATGTCTTTAGTATATTTTATTTCCGAACTTAAAACTATTTCACAAATTTACGGAGTCTGTCTGTCATTTGACTATAGCTTTTAGAGGGTTTCATTGATCTCCCGGTGAACTATTTAGTTTTATTTTTATTTGCATCATAAATGTTTTATCAACTGAATTGTATTTACACAATGTTTATTAAGTCTGAAAATCATGGAAAGAAATCGGATGAACTTTCGATACCTTGCAATTGATAATATAATAGTGAGTGAGATCTTCATAGAAATCATATTGTGAATTGTATGTTATATATATTTCTTATATCGTATCGAAAAAGAAACTTGACGATTTCTTCAATTGATTTTACTGAACATATAATTGCACAATTTTGGATATGTTCCTACTTTGTATAACAATAGGGAGATATGTAACAGACCTTGTATATAGACAATGCTAATCATAAACAACACATTGATAGTTTTAGTACAGCTTTAACAGATCTGAACAAAAGGACTATGTAAACGTTAACACTTTAACATTAGTAAACTCGAACATAAGTTTCAACAACCATTTAGGCGACTACTACATATTAGTTTTAAGATTTACAATTATTATATATATATTTTTTTGATAGTGTATAGTACATTTCATTCATTTATTGTATTCGTTTGAAACTCCTCTGTGGAAAATGCATAAATTAAATATAATTCGGTAAACAGGACAACTATCCTCATAACGTTCAATCGTTTTTAACATTAACTACTTCTATTTGACTTTAGATGATGGTTGTAGATTTAGTTGAATGATCAATTTATTGAATTCTCACCTGACCTCTTTTTTTTATTTTGTAAGTATACTTGTTATTTGGTTACAATTTGTACAACAAACACTGCCAAGCTGTCAATCGAGGCTTTACTTATAATATAATCAAGTATTTGTATAATTATCGGCA
Source organism: Drosophila melanosoma (assembly GCA_035042045.1). Lineage (NCBI taxonomy): Eukaryota > Metazoa > Arthropoda > Insecta > Diptera > Drosophilidae > Drosophila > Drosophila melanosoma. Next base: position 2,191,950 of record JAWNLY010000100.1, on the reverse strand, counting down.
TTCATATGCATTTAAAGTTATCTATAACTCATGAACTATAATACTCTATTCTCTATGTTTGTAAGTCCTACAACTAATTATATACACATTCATTTTATGTTAATGGCCGAGTTCACACATATCTATAAAATTCAACATCTTTTTAACACATCTTTATTGAAATTACCCTTGTTTCAAGTCCAACAATTGAAGGATTACAATTTTGGATCTGTTGGAATAATTACAGACATGCGAAAGATTTTCGTACGTATTCATATCTGGCCGCATTATTTTACTACATTATTGCATTGTTAATTTCGTAGCTTTTAGTATTTAATATATAGAAATTTTATATAAACCGATTCTTATAAATTCATTTGTGTATATTTAATCAGTACTAAACTTTAGGGTGTGCCACTCCTAAACTCACATTAACTATTTACTTTATTTTATTACTAGCTCATTAATTTATTAATATTATTACAATACTTTGTCATCTAGTGTTTCAAATGTGTATGTGTAATTTAAGTTAATAATTATTATTAGAAGATAATTACTAAATTATACATAAGAGCTAAATAATACAGTAGTCGGTTACAATTATTTTAATAGATTTACACTCGTGGACAAAATAATAGGAAAGCCTATACACTAAGGTATTTAATGTTGTCTTGATAATAACTTTTCTTTTTATTCTTGAGTTAAATCATCAAAATTCAATAATTTAATACATTTTTGAGTTAAATGAAAAAAAAAAATACTTTTAAAAAATTGAAAATAATATTAAGCATATTTTTAATTACATTTTAATACTGGGCTCATTTTAAAATAAACAAACTATTAGAAACTTTTAACTAGAATGTTAAAAAAAACTTAAAATTTTAATCGGATCCGGATCGGAAGTATAGCATTAGCTCCTTTTGCTACTTGAAATTCATGTGGATTTGTTTGTTTGTTGTATAATTTCTACAAAATTGTATGACAATACGTATAAAATATAGTATATACGATGCATACAACTAGAAAATTATATTTATATATATTAATAGAGTTAGCAGCTCTTGCCCATCAAAGGAGACGCTTACTATGTTACACATAATCTAATTGGCTATAACTAAACACGTTTGACGTTTAATTCAATCAACTAACGATAAGGATTAACTAAACTTGGATTACCTCAATAATATATATATATATATATATATATATATATATATATGTATATATAGTACACGACTTAGCTAAAGCTACACTCAATTCAACATTATTCTAAAGAGCCTCATTCGATGAGCTGCAGGGACCATTATAGCCATTTGCATACGAGCTAACCGTTGTCGTGGATCCTGTGGATGTTGTGGCCTGAGGCTGCACGAGCTGCTTATATGTATTCTCCAACCTAGGTGGATACTAATCCAAAACCGGACAATAGCATGGCTTTAGAGATAATAGTAGAGGAGTGGTTAGTTTGCTTACCTCCTGATTCTCATCTAGCGATGGCAGTAGCTCGTCCAGCGAGTTGGGCGTTAGGGGACTGGGAGTGGGCATTGTAATGCGACTGAGTGCTCCATGTTGTAGCAGCGCCTCACCAATGATTATCTGCGGCTTGTTCTGGGTGAGATGCTGCTGCTGCTGCAGACGCGCCAGGCGCAACTTCATCTCCTGCCTGATCTCCTTCTGCTGGGCCTCCTTCTCGAACCGCATCATGCTGTAGCTGCGCACCGAGGAGCTTGTGCTATGCACAGACGCTAGACTTGGTCTTCGAGAACCTGCAAGCGGTCAAAAACTTGGTTTTTAACATATCAAATTGAGATAAATAAGTATTGGTAGCAGCAATTTATTTAGCATAGATTTTATCGAAGCAGAGGCAGAAGCAGAGAGCGGAGGAGAGAAAGCGAGAGTTGAACAGAAAAAGAGTCAAAGAGAGAGAGAGAGAGAGAGAGAGAGAGATATATAGAGAGATACAGAGAAGAATGACAGAACAAACGCCACCACCAAGCGACTAAATTGTATGCAAAGCATTCGTCTATATAATTAAGTAACACACTAAAATATTGAAATATCTCAAAATGCGTTAAAAGTGCACATAATAAACAGGATAGTTTATAACAAATACTTTCTAAATTTTTTAAAAATAATTGAAATAAATTTTTATGCACTGTTGCCATTTAGAACTTATAAATTTTTTTTTTCTTAAAACTTGCACTATTGTTTTTCTTATGTCTTTTCCAACAAATGTACTATGCATTTAGGGAAATAAAAATATCAGAATTTCTGCTGTGAGTAACAATAATAAAAAAAATACAATTTTTTCATTTATAAAATAATAGTAGGCTTGCTTATATAGTTAAATAGTTATATATGAATCCTAACATGAAAAACATATATCTATAAATTGTACAATAGTCCGTTTAACTTTTGTGCCTGGGAAAATTGCGAAAATTTAAATAGAACTGCCTTGGATCAGAGATCAGAGTTAATGCTGCAAGTTGATATTAAGAATTAAATGTTGACAAGCGGCTTGTTTATGATAAAGCTTGAAGAAGTGTGTTATTATAAATGAGTACGAAAAAAAATAGTAAATAGATATATTTATTACACATTCAGAATGAATCAGCAGAGGCTTGCAGAAGTTATCGATATTTAATGAATAAAAATTATTGGATTCGGTTGGTCTGCAATTGATTATATCATTCGGGGTGTTCTCTCAATATTGGTTGCATGCAGATTGGAAATTTTAGTGTGGGTCTAGGCGTGTGTGTGTGTGTGTGTATCTGTGTGTGTTGTGTGTGCATGTTAGTATATCTTGATAATTTGCATTATTTTGTTACAAAAAAATTAGATAATGGTGTTATAAAAATTGTCTGGAAACAGGAACATAGTCACCGCCATATTGCTTCGATATCATATTGTCAAGCTGAAGTTGTACATATAATTATATTTATTTATTATTGTTGTGACTCTGATGAATGTAAATAATTATTCCGTTATTATTAAAGTGTCTTTGGAAATATGCTATATATATATAATCTTTTCAACTTTCATCGGCATAACTGCAATTTTCCATATCAAGTTGTGTCTGGTTTTAAGTGTGTGTCTATTTGTGTGTGTGAATTTATCAAAATACAAAAACTGCTATAGTTCGAATTAAAAAACCTAAACTTAATCGATGTAATTGGTTTGTGTGTTTTTTATTTGTATAGTGTAAATTGTATATTGTATTGTGTTTTTTTTTTTTTTTTGGAAAAGATAACAAAAAAAAAACAAACAACAAACATGAAATTTAATATAGAGATTTGGAAGCACACTTAACATCGATCATTTAGAACATAAGATTCGTTTAAAACTAAGAATTAGTATCTTCGAATGTTCTTCGTTAAACTTTCTTTATTAATGCAAATGGGATGATTTTGAAATGAGCCAATGTACACTTAAGAATATGAGCCAATGAACTTTGGTTTAGAATGCATATTTTTGTATACCCTGTACCCAAAAAAATAATAAATTAGGCTTATCAAAATATTTAAAAAATAATCACCAATTAAATAGGTTTGGGAACACAAAATATCTTGTTCCGCTGAAACTGAAACTGATAAAAAAAAAACCGAAAAATTGGTTTGCGAGTTGTGAGCATCTTGGGCTGGTAATGATGTGTGATTGTTTGTGATTGATGGCTGATGATTGACGCTGAAAGATGACTGTGTTGATTTACCGCAAATCTGGGCGTTTCACTCGCCGGCGTGGGCAGGGCGCCAATTTGCAAATGATGCATCTCGGCACCACCGCCGCCAGTGCCACTGCCATAGTTGAAACCACCAGTGCCATCGCCAATGGCACCGGCACCAAGACTGCAACCGCCACCTAGTGCATCTATGCTATTGAACCCATCATCATTATTATCATCATATTTATTAAAATCATCGGCATCATCATCATCAATATCTTTCATGCCCAAGAGGGTCCTAAATCTATCCTGATTCTTTGTCTTCGCCGGCGACAGCTCGAAACTGAGCAGATGCCGTTGATGATTCAATTGCTTCTGCAGCTGGCGGTTCATTGAGAGAGTGTTCTCGCAACTCCGACAGCCACCAGAGGAGCCGCCGCCGCCGGAGCCGTTGTTCTCGTCAAGATCGTCGCGCGAATGCTGGCTGCAGCCGGCGCCCGATGTTTGACGCGATGAGGCGCGTGAATTTTGTTTGGACACGGCCGTAATGTGACACGATATGAGCAATATGGCGGCCGATCTAGCCGCACCTGTACGAGACGTCGACACCAGTATGCCCTTTGGCCCTGCTCCAGCGCCGTCGCTGCCACCGCCACCACCACCACCAACACCACCACTGTTACCCCCAACTCCACCACTGACGCCGCCCAAGCCGCCAGACGAGGCGCGTCGATTGCCGTAGGATCCTATCGAACCCGTCGATCGTATGCTCGAACGTGACGACGGACGTGCCGAATGCACAGTCAACGGAATGCCTACGGGATTGAAAAGAATAAGTTATCCATCCCGTCCAATCAAGTTCACTCTATGTGCCGCCCTCACCTGTATCGCTGGAGTAGAGGATGGGCGGCGGTATGTTCGCATCCCCGAAATTGCGATGCCTCGGATATTTGGTCTTGCTAAACAGATGCAGCACCATGCAAATGAGACCAGCCAGCACCGCAATGCCAGATGACACGCCCAACAATGTGGGCAGATCGGAACTCAGTTCGCTGAGATCTGCAATCGATAATAAAAAGGAAATTAATAATTAAATAATTTTTAATATATATGAATATTTTTATAAGCTTAATGCTTAATTTATATATTTATATATATACATATATATATATATATATATATATATATATATATATATATATATATATATATATATATATAAATTATATATATTTATATTTATTTATTTAATTAATCATTTATCCATCTAATCAGAGAATCGTACACAAGCTGATATTGACCGATTGACGATTTCCATTGATTAGTATTTGAACTTAACAAACTTAATATTTATTACATTAATACATTAATATATAAATAAGAGTGGGAAAATTATATTATACCATGGAAACATCAGCTAATAATAGAAGGAAAAGAAAAGGGTGCGTGTAGCACCACATTTTTAGCAGGTTTCTAAGAATTTAATTTTTGGAGGAGATTCCTAGTGGTACAGAAGACTTTCTCGTTTTCTTAGCCCTCCTACTTGTCGTAGCACCCCTATTTAACCTTTCATATTAAAAGTATACAAATGAGCCTACCGGGTGTACAAAAGATGCGCCTCGTTGGCTTCGTATAGCTGACCGAGTGATATCCACTGGCACATTGACACATCGCATTGTGTCGCACCTGAACACAGAGGGAGTTCTCATCGTTGTAGATGCATGTCTCGTCATAGAAACACTGATCGCCCAATTTTTTAGCTGCAATTGGCAGAAATTCAGAGTTTACAAAAAAGGTTACTCCATATATAAAATTGTTTTAATGTATATGATTTTATATAAAGCTTACCAATAAGCATCTAAATTTTTCTGTTAAATATAATATAAATATTTGTCTGATATTGCTACGAACTTTATTACAGCAATAGTAGAGACAATAGCAGAAATTCTTAATTAATTCATATCTTACGTTTGGCGCAACCCTTTATTAGTCCCAGCTGCACAGGATAATTTCGCTCGCAGCTGCAAATTTGCGTCTCCTTATCGCAGATGACGTGCAAAAGTTTTGTATCACATTTCAGCTCGTTGCAAGGCGCTCCAATGTATTTACCCTTAGCTGCAATCATAATAATCATTTATTCATTTATTTAAAATATAAATACTTATTTTTCATACTAATAACTGCAATAATCTATGTTTAATATAATTTTATTTACAACTGCATCTGAAATCGGGTCGTATTTGGCTTTCCTTGACCTTTTAAATTTTTTGTCTTGCCAAGTTTTGAGCCAGGTTGATTGTGGTCAACACACACACACACATAAACATATTCATTCACACACAGATAGCTAGTATAATCGAGTCGGCGAATTAATTCCCAAAAGATCATAATTCTCATAAATTGCACAACAGCTGCAAAGTGCTGCACTCAGCCTTTGTTGGTGCCCCAAAAAGAGGTAGGGATTTAGGCAACTGCCTTGACTGCATCTGCATATAAGTAAAGCTATGCACCAGTTTTAGCCGGATTTTATTTACTGTGCTAAGCCGCAATGATTCACGGACTTATTCAATCTATTTTTTTGAAGGGACCCTCTGTGGACCCGTGTGTTTAGAAACCACAAGTTCATCTGCCTAATGACATTGAAATCAGAGCAAGAACAACGAATGGCAATTTAGTTTTATGTTTTGTAAGCAGATTGCATATTTGCATGATTACGTAAGCGTCAAACAAAACCAAACTCGTAATTTATTTTAGTTATAATTTACTAAATGGAAATTCAAATTAAATTAAACTAATATAAACAGGATATTCGACTGAGCACGGCTGCTAGATGCTATGAACACAGCTTTTTAATATATTATTCTCCATTAAAAGTCCAATTTTTATGGATTCTATACTACAATTAATTTCAAGTCTTGTCGGTATTCGTCTGCAGCAGAAGATTAACATATGAAAATATTTGAAAACCCGATTGGAAATGAGTATAGTGCATATAATAGAGTTGTTCCGACTCCATAAAGTATATTAGGATTTGCAACAATAGCTTAGTCGATTTACCGCAATGATAAATTTTTCTTAAGATATAAATAAGTGGAATTTTGTTGTATTTAATATTTTTTTATTTATTCAAAAACTCGTGTAAGTATCTTTACAATTCAAAATCTAACATACAATTTGTATCCAATTTATCGTTCATATGTGCTATATTTCTGATTATTATTATTATTTATCAAGCTATCTATGGTATTTCAATTGAATCCAGTTATACGCAGACGGGTTATATCTTATATATTTAATGTCCCCATTAAATTGTCCATATGTACATAAAATTCAAAATGTTGCCTGATCGTCAAGCAATTGATTTTCTCCAATCCCAAGAAGAAGTTGCCGTGAAAGGAACCAAAGCCCTAACGGTATTCGGCCTAAGACCTGTTAAAATCCTCTTTACCTTTGATTCTCTCGCTATTTATAACTATCCATCCAGGTTCTCCGATTCTAGAGTCGTATAAGACACCATGAGCACCCGGAGCATATCCAAAAGGATTGAAATCTAACTACGGTTTCTCCTTCAATATCGTTTGGTAAATTGGATATTTATTGTGCCTTTTGCATCCATTTTGCATTCCTCCAACTTTTTTTCAACTCATGCAATTTGATTGCATCGCTTTCGATTTCGATTTTGTAAATTATATCACTTTTCTCTGTATCAATTTTCTGTGAACTAAGTTTATTCAACTTATTCTAATTATCAAATCAATGTTCTTTCTAAATAGTTCCTTATTTATAGCTAAAGTTACGTATTGATTCACAAACTTTTCTTGTAGTTCTTCAATTTCCCTATTCCTATATATATTGTATTATCATCACTCTCCTTAAGCAGTTTTAAATAGTTTAGCAGTGGATTCACAGCTGTATGGGCATATTATCCGCCATTTTTTTCCCCTCTCATCGATGCTTGAAAAGACTGATGAATATTTTGTTGACTGCAGGCACTGAAGATAATATCAGGATCAGACTTATGTGTAACATGAAGACAACTCCATTTAAATTTATCTTTTCTGATGTGCTGAACTCAACGGAAATAATGTCAACTGTATGTTGAAAGTCTAGGTCCAAATATGTTTTGAGATTGACCGCAGAATCAGAAAAATTAAAAATTACATTGAACAGTGTTCTTATCGAGTACCACTGCTTATAACCCCTAATATTGACTTTTGTGGTTTTTTGTTATCAGCGATCTCAGTTTAAATCTAGTTAAAATTTCAAGGACTTGACATCAATATTGACGTTCTAAGAGCGTATATAAACAAGAATATTGGTAGCTGTATCTGCACTAAATAAAGCCTGTATCTAGAATACCTATGTTTTCTTTATTCAAAGTTTTCGACTTCAAATAAGAAATTCTATATAAATTCTTTATTAGCAATAACAATAAAAGACATGTCCAGCTATGTGCCTGCCTGTCAGTCCTTTCATATAATCAGGAGCCCTATATACGTATGGGAATTTAATGCTCTTTAGCGCCCCGAGATATGTGAAGGAAAATATTTATATTTATATTCATTTAAATTCATAAGCGGTATCGCAACTCAGTGATTTCAGTTCTGGATGTTTAAATGAAAAGCGCTCATTTAGTTCCTGCTTGGTGGCCCTCTTTAATTTACTTCATTCTTAAATAATGAAGCTAGTCAAGAGTGCTCGACTCGGATGTACAATGAATACAGCATTATTTCATTTCATGTATAAATCTATTTTCTTTATGGGGTCGGAGATGCCTTCCACTGCCTCTTACATATTTCAGCACCGCTTCATTATGGCCATTTCTCATTTTTGAGTGGCTTTAGGGGATAAACGTAAGAGAAAGAAATCAAATCAGATGCCCAACTATGTAAATTAACAAATGTCTATCAGTTTTTAAAGATTGTGAATTTGTTCAAGATTGTGTATTTTGATTTGAATGACAAGTTCTTATCTCAAATGTATATATATTCAAATAAAAATTGCTTGCAACAATTTGGTCTCAAAATGCAATTGGCCATATATTTATTCAATGAGTGCTTAACTCACCTGACTTATTATTAATCAAGGCCTCAATGTCGTCTATATCATCTGGATAACTGGCATCGTATTCATCGTCAGACAGATGGACAACATCGCGTTTTAGTTTCTGTGCGTTTTGTTTTGGTGTTTGTACTTGACTTAAATCTAATGTTTTTGTGCGATTGAACAGGGCCAACATGGTCGCAGTTGTTGACCTCGTTGTTGTTGTTGTTGTTGTTGCTGTTGTTGTTGTTGTTATTGAAGCAGTTGCTGCGGCAGAGGCATGCAGCATTAGATAGCCATAGATGAGAACAGCCAGAGTTAGATAATGCCCATTGCCACGGCACAGTTGCAGCCAGCCTAAGAGAGCCATGCGCGTTCTATTGTTGTTGTTTTTGTTGTAGTTGCGTTGTTCTTCTTCTTGATGATGTTGTTGTTGCTTAGTGGCCAGCTGCAGCGCCGTCAGCTGCAAACGCTGCAGTAGACGGTGCAATGTTAACTTCGCCATTTTGTCATCTTGTGGCAGCTGCCTCAACACATTCGCAAGTCTCCTCTAACTTTTGCGATTTGTTAAGGGTTTTCTCTTTGTTCTTTCTTTATCGTATTTTTTTCAATGTGTTCAATGTGGTCTATTCAGTTTTGTTCGTCTTCGTGTCGTTGAGTTGGTGTTTGGCAAATGGCCATAACTTGTACATATTACGTACATGTAATGCATATGTATTTTTTTACGTATACGTCATGCAGTCCGCACGCAGCGCTGTTCAAGTTTAGCCTTCTTGTTGCCCTTAAGTGGCAAACTTGGCCGCTGCCTGCGCTGCATGATAATTTTATATAATTTGCTCTTATGGCCAAATTGTTCGTGTTGCGGTCATCATCATTAGAGGGGCATGCAATTTTTTTCAATCCTCCAACTAGTTGAAATATTTATGACCCAAAAATATTATTTTACATGCACTATTTTTATTCTTGTTTGTTACTTCTTTTTATTTTACTCGGAAGCTCTTGCGTTCTATGCAAGCCAAAAATGTATTACACGAACTTTCTCGTGTTTTCGCTGGTCTTCTAGCCCATTTTGGCCCATTTATCCAACTGAAATAATACGAAAAGTAAGGTTAACTTTATTAATAAACACTTATTTAATATAGAACTATTCATTTTATCATACATGAATTTACATTATGCATTAGATTTTAAGATACATCGGAGCTCATTTCTTACTTTCTATTATTATTTATATTTTTTAAGTTTTTTAATCTGTAATGATTTGCTTGCATATGTTAATATACATTGGTTAGTCTTTGTTGTCAGAAGGAAAACTATCCTACTCTTTTAAGTGTATCTGTATATTGTAAATAAATTCGACCAGTCTTAACAATCTGTATAGTTATAAAACCTTTCCATTAATCATTTACTATTATGCAGGACGGTAAGGCAATGAATACAAATATTAAAATATTGAAAGCAATTTTGTAAACTTCAATTAGATCGCGATTGCACCTGCAACGAAAGGGATTTTTTTTGTTTTTTGCTCTAGTTGACTGCGCACAGCCAATGAGCTACAAGGACATTCTCGATGCTCAATTGAAATCCTCTAAGTTGGCGCAAAAAACAAGCTATGAAGAACGAAGAAAATACATTGGAAGCGAAGTATTTTTAAAAATGGGGAAACTGTTGGAGTTGTCCAAGCAGAAGCGGAGTGATTCTGAACGGTAAATGATGGTTCCGTAAAGATCAGATTGAGCCGACAATCGAAGTCATCGGGATAATTAAATATGGGGATGAAGACGCCTTGATAAATGCCCTGGCCACTTTTTCTTGGAGTGATTAACCTTTACGAATAAAACTCACAATAATGTAATGTACAAATTAAAGGTGAAATTTTTCACATCTGCAAACTGATTCCGTGATAGCAGGTGTCAATATCTGAAGACGAGAACAGAAGGAAATGTCATGGGCGGCCTGCTCCAGCCATAGCTGCCAGCTGACAAGGAGCACATCCTCGCAGTCGCTTTGATGGGTGTCAGACCCTCCCGTCCACTCCCATCCCGTCCCTTCTTACGTCCTTAGTACGCTTATCGTCCAAACACGGCCATGATTGTTACTGGAACGCATGAATGTCAAGATGTCACGCATTCAAAGTAGCTAGCCTTGGTTTGAGTGGGTTTTAAATAATTTACTTAGATACTAAACCCAACGTTTATATAATTAATAAGGAAAAACAATTGGGCGGAACAGGAAAAGCTTGAGTGAAGTGGCTGGTGAAAGATAAGGAAAGGGAATTAAGTGTTGCAAAGAATAGATAAAAGGAATGCGGAACTAATAAAATGGACAAAAGTAATACAAAAATAAAGGCAAAAACGGAGAAAATTGCAGAGAGCTCGTAAATATAAAACACTCAAGAAAGAAATAAAATTGGGGATTTAAGTATTGATTGTTAAAAAATGAAAGGCAAACACACCCAAAATAAATAAAATTATATTAAAATTACTAGTCCTAACACGAAAATCAACTAAATTTGCAGATCACACTCTTCAAATGTATTATGTATGCACTACAAACCATATAAGTGTGAACTGGCAACAATATATAATAAGTACACAACAGCAGCAACTGGTAATTAAAATGATGCACAGCCAGCCGCCAACAACTGGTGCAGTGAACAATTGTTTAATATCAACAGACAACAACAATGATTCCATTGTTTTGAATTCAAACCCAACATCCTGACAACTGAAAATCCACAGCGATGTGTTGCGGCAAACATAAAAGCCACTTCTCGTATCCAAGTGTTTGCTTGCCATGCAGTATTAAAGCCACCTAACCCCATCCCTCTATATCACCCAGAATCCAGCCACACAGCATGGCAGACAATTGTATAGACACTTCTGTCCCCCATTGGCGCCACCCGCCTAGTCAGCTTTTTGTGCAAAGTGTGGCAACAATCTGAATCATCGTTTTAGTTCTGATGCTTTTCGTTTCGCTTCCCTTCTCTCTTGCCCGTCCCGTTGCCCATTTTCCTTCCTCTCTGTCTCCGTCAATTTTAATATCTGTAACTGTTGCCTTAAGAGGAAAATGTGATAATATCCTATTAACAATGAACTAATGGCATAAAAATAGCTTACTGTATGATATGAGTGTGTGTATTTTTTTTCTATTCAGAATCTAAAGTGGACTTTATATATATTTTTTTTTATTAAGTATCGGTCCTTTTTAAATATATCATCCTAAATTTTCTTATGAAATAAAAGTCTATATGATATATTAGTGAATGTGTAGCAAAAATGTATTTTATTAAGTTTATAAAATAAAAATATACTCTAAAGCTAATACAATTTAAGAATAATTGACACAAATGCAATACATATTTATGTATTCTTACGCCTTTAACCATTAAAAAGTCCATAAGCCGAAACGTTTTGCGTGGAAATACTAATGGCGCAGCAAAGGCGGAACTAAATGCAGCACACGCACACAACAGCAAACCGCTTGGGGAAGGCAGGAGTGGGTGGCACAGACTTGACTATGGATTTAGCGGACAACGGGCTCCCGTCACAAAAGTTTGTGTGTGTGTCTGAGAATGAGAGAGTGTAAAATTTAGTAACGGAAGCATCGAACGCAACGAACAACGAACAGTTCGTGTCGGTGACTCTCGCGAGAGTGCGCGTCGTTCTCCTTTGGAGAGCAACGTAGGCTAATGGTATATAAGATTTTGTGAAGCGTGCATTTGTGTGTGAGTATGTTTTTCGGGCACTGATAAAGGCAAATTTACATGTGCCGTCGCCTCCCACACCATTCGTGGCCAGAGCAGCGCAGCGCAGCGCTTACGACAACGACTAGGACTTCGGTCACGGATTTTTGACTTGTTCTATGTATTTATATATGCATGTATGTATGCAGGTACATATACATATATATATGTTTGTCGTTTAAAATGTAGGTTACACACTGCGAAATATCTACTTACACACGCAAAGATTTACACTTGCATACGTAAAATTCTGTGCTTCAAGTGCACTCGACTACCTTTCTTGGTAGTTTTTGAACTGCCCTATTTCAAAACTAATAAATTAATTACTTAAGCTAAATATTCATAAGGTTTACACAATTTTGTATTTGAGATTCATATTGCCAATTTATTTCATATTTTAATTTTATTTAATAATTAATTTAATATTGAGTGGCTTTCTAGTTTTGAACATTATTCATAAGCATCTAATTTACTTTACATGTAAATTAAATAACATTTTTAAAGTAAACTTTAATTAGCAGCAGCTGATGTAAAATTTGTAGGTCAAATTTAATTCGCAATTATTAAGGGCTTTAGCCTGTATATGTCGAATTTTCATTGGTGAGGCAGAAAATTTCAAACACAATACAAAATATGTATACACTCTTTTAAATACATAATCATGCTCATAAGATAAACAATCAACAAACATTCACTTACCATTTAAATCTGATTTAAATTTGATTTTACAAATTTGGTTTGATTTGTTCTGTTAACACAATAAATAAATGCTTGCTATTGATTACAAAATTTATTTACGTTTTGCACAACACTCGCTTCAAACGCACACAATCACACGCGCAGCATACAATTAAAGCAATTAATTAATTAATGCATTTTGTTGGTTTCAATTTGCAATTCGCTTCTCGCTTTTCGGCTCATTTCGCGTAGTTTTTATTCACAATGCATTTCGCAGGTCGGCACAAATAGCACTTAATCATTTATAGCGCACTTTTTGGGGCTAAAAAACACACACACACACAGAACATATATACATATGTGCTTATTTGTAGTTGTGCACTTTTCACTTTTGTGTGTGCTTACTCAATACGAGATGACAGCGATGCTGTTCGCTTGGTGGTTGTTTGGCGTCTATTCGGCTCCTTTGGCAGCCAGCAGCCCCTAAGGCTCGATGCGTTTAGCAAGAGTGAGAATGAGAGTGCGTCAGATAACAGAGAGAGTGTGACATAATGTTTAATCAATTGCCCAAGCACAGCAGTGTTCCTCTCTGCGTGAGCACGTCGAATATTTACTTTCAAATAGCATTATACTTTTATAAGACGCATTTTTAGCAGATCGTTGACATGTAGATTTATTTATAAGCATTGTTTGGTCACACATATTCGTTAGCAGCTCTGTAAAGTAAGATCATGTTAAGCCATAACAGCTGTAAACGCTCTCTCATGTGCGCCTCTCTTTGCTCATGCGAGCTTACGTCGTTAGATGTGCCATAAAATAAATTCAATATGTTTTCGTTCGTCAACATAGTTGGGTTTATTTCGGAAAGAAGTACATAGTAAAAAAAACTAAGCATAGAGTGTGACTATAAAGAAAATGCGTTTGTGGTTGAATTTAGCGCTGCTGGCCAGCTTAGCCCTGGCAGGTGAGTAATATTAATACTGTTGGTAATATGTAATTTGCAATTTAACATGGTCAGTGTGCAAATTTCTAAGCGGCTTTTTTTTATTTTGCTTGCATGTGTGTATATGTTTTGTGTATATAGATAGCGTGAGACATGCACATGAATATGTGTTTGTGTAACAGTATGTATTAGCATGCATGTGTGAGCTTGTATGCATATGTATTGTAATGGCTGCCTTTTACCGCAAATTTCTGTTAATATGCCATTTTTTATATTTTCGTTTCAGTTTTGGGCACAAAACCTCCTCGCTGGGATCCCAACTATATAGTGAAGGGTACTCTTTATATTCCATATGCTGAGATCGCTGAACCTTTCTATGCCTGGTATGACAAGAATACGCGACGTTCCCGCATCGATTATTATGGGGGCATGGTCAAGACTTATCAACTGGCTGGCGAGGGTAAATTTGGCACAGCATTGAAACTGACTCCAATTACCACCAAGGATGAGCTGAATAAGTTGAGTTGTTTGATGGTGAACGGCACAGAGGAACAGCATGTCGAAATTCAAAGTATTTTGCCAGATGCGAAACCTTTTGAGCTTATTGGCACCGAAACATTTTTGGGTTATACGTGCGATAAATTCCGGCTTGAATCGGTGATTGGGCAAAAGAAGAACGTTTATACGTTGTGGGTGCGCTACAAGAAGTCGCCGCACTATCCGGCCAGTCGTATGCCGATTCCTGTGCGCTACGAGATGCGTGGTTATAATACGCTATTGGGCTCGCATTACGATCACTATTATCTTGATTATGATAGTTATGAGCATGACGATATACCCAACGAGGTCTTCGAGATCGATGAGAGTTTGACTTGCACTGGTTTCCCGGGTCCCGGCACCGGTCACTTTGCCACCTTCAATCCAATGCACGAATTCATCGCCGGCAGCGATAAACATGTGGAGAAGGCATTCCATCACTTCAAACACAAACATGGCATCGACTATCCCAATGATAAGGAGCACGAGCATCGCAAGAACATCTTCCGACAAAACTTGCGTTACATTCACTCCAAGAATCGTGCTAAGCTGACCTACACGCTGGGCGTTAATCATTTGGCCGATAAAAGCGATGAGGAGCTGAGAGCGCGTCGCGGCTACAAATCATCTGGTGGCTACAACACGGGCAAACCCTTCCCCTATGATGTCAACAAGCATAAGGATGAGATACCCTCCCAATACGATTGGCGCCTCTATGGAGCTGTCAGTCCCGTTAAAGGTGCGTTCAGCTCTTAAACTCCGCACACCCTCCCTAATCATAATAATCCTTTACGCTTCCAGATCAATCGGTGTGCGGCTCGTGCTGGTCCTTTGGCACCATTGGTCATATCGAGGGCGCCTTTTTCTTGAAAAACGGTGGTAATCTGGTGCGTCTGTCGCAACAGGCCTTGATTGACTGCTCCTGGGGTTATGGCAACAATGGTTGCGATGGTGGTGAAGATTTCCGTGTCTATCAATGGATGATGCAAGTTGGTGGAGTGCCCACCGAGGAGGAGTACGGGCCCTATCTGGGTCAGGATGGCTACTGTCATGTGAACAATTTGACACTCGTGGCACCCATTAAGGGCTTTGTCAACGTTACCGCCAATGATCCTAACGCCTTCAAGTTGGCTCTGCTTAAACACGGTCCGCTCTCTGTGGCCATTGATGCCTCACCGAAGACATTCAGCTTCTATTCCCATGGCGTCTACTACGAACCGGAGTGCAAGAATGATGTGGATGGACTTGATCATGCAGTGCTTGCCATTGGCTTTGGCACCATCAACGGCGAGGATTATTGGCTGGTGAAAAACTCGTGGTCCACCTATTGGGGCAACGACGGTTATATTCTGATGTCGGCTAAAAAGAACAATTGCGGCGTCATGACCATGCCCACCTATGTTGAAATGTAATAGGTTAATTTCCCTAATTTGTATTTTTTATACTTACGGCCTCACTATGGGGGCCGGCCTTAAATATGCAATAAAGCATCAAATGTCAATATACTCTAGTAATCCTACAAAGTCTTCCTTCTTGCTACTTATCACATACTTCTAAATATACAAAATGTATATATATAAGAACTTTCTGTGACCCCAGCTACTTCGCAGCGATAAGTTTAGATGATAATGGACTGTACTTTGTTCAAGAATAGTGGACGTAATCGCAATCTGTCATTGTGTTTCATAGTATTTTATATCTACAATATTGTGCATGCAATTGCAATTCTCATTACAGAAATATGAGATTGGCTAAACAAGTAATATATATTGCATATAGCATGTTATTGCAATACTTAATAAAAAAAAAAAAAATCTTTCAATAATTCAATGGAACTGCATTATATCGATCATAAAAAGTTTCATTTATTCAATGAACAAAAAATAAACAATGTTTAAAATATTATAGTTTTATTTTCGGTTTTATTTGTGTTTTTCGTTTTTTGTTTATTGTTCAAGAATCTTACGAATTCAGTTTTTAATGTATTTTACAGACGGAAGTGTTATAAACATTCGCGCATGTTTTGTGTTTTGTTATTTGTTTTTCTTGTTTTTAGTAAATAATTAACATATTTAATGTACATCAGTTAAACCAAAGTATAAGGCTAAAAACACTACTCTTATTATTCAAATTCGCACTTAAAAATTATGCAAATACTTAATTTACAGTAAAAATTAATATATTCAATTTCGTCCAAATAATTTATGTTATTTCTTGTGTGATTTACTGAAAACTATTATTTTCTCTTGTTTTTTTTTGTTTTTTTTTTCAATTTTTTATTACGAAACTGGTTTCTATGCATGTAACTATATCTAACTATATTTAAGTATTATACAAATCTTAAATAAATTAACAATATTTTTATAAAATCGCCTTCTTAAATTTGCATGTACTTTACAATTTCTTCATTACAAAAATGTACCGTGAGTTTCTATTTATATACATTAAAGAATACTTAAGAAATATCCGATTACCCTAAATAAATTATACAAGTTAACAAGAGCATTTAAATAGTAAGAAAATCACTTATTCATTTACGAAACAAAATTTCATTTTCATGGCCAAATCGTTTACAAAATTTATACTTTTCACACTCTATCCAGAATTATAAATTTAAATTCTTATATTGTGTGCCAAATGATGTTTAAAAATGAATTTTATTACTTAATGGTAATGCACAAAAAATTAAAAAAAAAATATTTACAAACGTAGCCCAACGTTTCCATTCGTTTAGTTTTGTATTTATTATTCACAGGGTCAAATGGTACTTTTCCTTATATATTTTTTTTTCGTTTTAATTTGTTTGCTGCTGCCAAATTTAATTTAAAGAAATGTTGAAATGGTTTTAATGAAGACAAAAATGTAATTGTCTGATGAAAGCCAGTATGTCGAAAGTTTCAAAACAAGAATGCTAATTTATAGTTTTTATAAAATGGTTTGGGAGGGTGGCATATACTATATCGGGTATATATGTTGATGTAAGAGAGCAGCTAAATAGTGGCAAACTTAAGGCTAAATACGCGACGACCTTTTATATACATTTTTTTAGTTATACTTTTTTTTCTGTTTTTCTTTTAGGTAGTGCTTAAGATTAATTACGTTCAATTAACTCGCGTTTTGTACTCTTTCTTTCAATGTTTCAACTTACAAGCTAAAGTAGCGTTTTTGTATTTTTCTTTTGTTGTTTGTTTTTGAGCTTAGGCTAACAATAAAATTACTTATTTTATATTATGTAATTTTTTATTTACAAATATTTAACAATATGCTCTTCGCTTTTACGCTTGCAAATTTGTATTTACAGCTTTTCCTTTTTTTTGTATTTTTCTTTTTGTTTTGGTTTATAGTATTGCTTGCGTTTTAAGCCTGGTTAATGTTGTTATCTATTTCGTTTAAATAAATATGGTAGTTGAAATATGTTTTGTTTTCTTTTCATCTGTGTGTTAAGTATATTCTCGAAATATTTGCACATTACTTACAACTATTTTAAGGTAATGATTAGAGAAAAAGAAAATATGTATGCATTTATTTTGTGTTCTCGTATTTTCTTTTTGCATATTTCAGTAAGTATAAATAATGTTTTAAAAATTCTTGAGCTCTACACAACTAAAAATGTAACTAAAAGAAATTAATGTGTATATATATTGATATATATGCAATTAACTTAGATTACAAACCAAAGGGAATTTAATGTTACCTAACAAATTACTACATTTTTCAATAAGTTTGTGTGTACGGGTTTCTTCTGTATATCTAAGCATTATATAAGTTTATAGCGCTATGTATAGCTATAGGCATACATATACATAAGATTGATGTATACTATATATACTATACATATATAGGGATATATTTATAGAATATAATTATATAAGTTGCTCTCGATTGTTACGAAAAAACACGACCATTAAATCATCAATTAGTTTAGCAGAAGGTTTCTCTGAATTTCCAGTTTTCAATTTACATTGTTGTTATTGATTTAGCTGTCATTTCTTTTTCCTATTAATCTCAAAAAGAATTACAAATCTAAATATTTCTAACTATACATGTTTGTAAGTAAGTATTATTAATTATAGCGAGTAATAGCGTTTAAAACACAAATAAGGATTTTATATCTGACTGCCGTTTCGGATTTTTATTGTTGCTCCTCTTGCGCTGTGCTAATCATATAATTTTTCATACCCAACGTATGGCATCATTATTTGATAAGACAGCATGCATTGTTGGCATTTAGGATGCCATTTGGATTTGGATTGCTATTTTCAGTGTAATAACTGGGTTACATATTTGGTTTATCATTGTAGTTGCCGTTTCTGATCATTAGGGATTACTCTGCGTAAGGTAAACAAAAATAATTATTATCATTACATAAATAACAACAATTAAATGTTAATACTTCTCATCCACTTACCCATCGTCTGCACGCTCGTTTCTTTTGTTGTCCCTAGGAAACATCGCGCCTGGAGCTCGCTGTCGTTGTCTTTTCCATTACAACGGCACTGCCGCTTCCCGCAGCTGTCGCCAGCTGTCCAGCACCCAAGCGCTCAATCACCCGCGAATCACAGGAAATGGTACGCTGCAGACAACGCGATCGTTCGCTCATCTTCTCCTGCTGCTGCTCCAGCAACGTGGGCGCCGCATTAAAGTGGCCACCTTCAAAATAACAAAAAATTAGCTCAACTTTCAATAAAGGGGCTTCTCTTTCGTATAGCTTACCCTTGGGATTATCGTCGAACATGTGCAGCTTATGAGCAGTGCTCAGGATGCTGTTCACCGTTTTCAGTGTGGCTGCTGTAGAATTTGGCACAGAGTTTAACGTGTTGCTCTTCAGCGCCGACGAATGGAGTTGCTGGTGATTCTGCTGCAATGGCGATGACAACGTTGGCTGGTGCTGCTGTTGATGATTGTTGCTACTGTTGCTGTTGTTGTTCTTGTTCTGGTGCATGCTTATAGAATTACGTCGCTCACGCATCGCGGCCTGAAAGCGATCCGGAGACTGCAGTGAACATTTATTGATGGTCTGCGGCTTGGCGAACAACTGGCGATCGGTCGACGTCGGTGGTGTCGTCGGTGTTGTTGGCGGTGTCGACGGCGGTATTGTCGTCGGCCGCGTATCAACGGATGGACGATGTCGCATCCGATACTCGCTAATGGACAGCTTACGTTTGGGCATTGGGGCCGGCTCCGGCACGGTTAGCATAGGGTTCAAGCGCGGATCATGACTGGCGGTGCGTGTGTACAGTTTCAGCGGCGTTGTAGATGGCGGTGGCATAATCTCTATTGCTGCAGCGGCAGCGGCAGCTGCAGCGGCTGGTGCTTGCATTCCAACTGCTGCTGCTGCTGTAACAGTGCCATTGGGTGCAATGGGAGCAACAGCGATTGCAGGCACAGCCGTTGACGCGGCCTTGGTTTTGGTGGCCTCCAAATACTCGGCCAAACTGGGCATGTTGCTGCTGCTGCTAGTGTTTGCGATTTTAACCAGCGGAGATAATGGTACCAAAGTGGGATTTGTGGACAATGCTGCCAACACCGACGTCGGTTCCTGCAGTTTGCCATATATTGTATTGTAGAAGGGCAATTGCTGCTTTGCCGTGCTGCCGACGACAAGTGGTACAGACAACGATGATGCTGTTGGTGTTGCTCCTAGCGTTGGTTGTGTAATGAGCACTGGAATTGGTGCAGCTGAAATTGGTACAGAGACTGCGCCGCCTATTGATGGTTTGGCCAAGTTTGTTTTCGGTGTTGCTGGTGATGGTGTTGGGGTTATTGTTGCGGTTGGAGGCTTCGGTTGATTGTGACCCTTTAGCTTTGATGTTGTCTCCTTTTCTTTCTCCTTGTCCTTGTCCTTATCCTTCTCCTTTTGCTTCTTCTCACGATCTTTCTTCTTGCTCTTCTTCTTCTCCTTCTTCTCTTTCTTGATAGCAGCCGCAATGAATGCCGCCTGCTGGCGGCTGCCACACATCGATTCGCGCCGCCGAGTGATCGCTGTCAATTTGCCACTGGCGATTGCTGCTGCTAGGCTCATGGCTGCCTCCGGATGCTGATGTTGATGTTGATGGTGATGATGATGATTGTTCTCCTTGCGATGCTGTGCGGCTGTGCTGGGTGCAACAACTGCAGCAGCAATGGCTGCTGCTGCTGCTGTTGTTGCTTGCGGAGCTTTGCTGCTGTTGAGCAATAAACTACTGCTGAGTATTTGGCTATTTGGTTTGGTCAGTTCCTGCTCAAAGTTCGTTTGGCGCTTCTTCGTTGTGGCTATTGGTGTTGCTGTTGTTGTTGTCGCTTGCACTGTTGTTGTTGTTCCAGGCTGTGTGGCTGGTGCGACACATATGGACATGGTGCGACGACGCAATGCCGATTGTTGTTGTTGCAGTTGTTGTTCTACACTGTTGTTGATGCTGCTATTGCTGTTGTTGTGTTTTGTCTTGCCATTCGCTGTTGTTGTTGTTGCTGTTGTTCCTGATGTTGCTGCTGCTGCCAGCAGTTGTTTTCCTTCTTTAGACTGCTTCTTTTTGGGCTCTGGTGCCGCCATCGCTGCATTTGCTGCCGCCTTTAATTTATCCTTTTCCTTGGACTTCTTCTTATCCTTTTTCGATTTCTTTTGCTGCTTATCACGCTCTCGCTTCTCATCCTTCTCTTTGCTGCTGCTCGACTTCTTCAGTGGCAAGTCGATGCTGTTGCTGTTGCTCTTGCTGGAGCTGCTGCTGCTGCTGTTGGTGGTTGCCTTCTTGTTGCGTGACTGCAAGTAGGATATGTTTTCCGCATGGAAGGACAACAAACGTTCCTGAATATCCAACTCTGTTAGATTTTTGCTGCTTGCCGCAGGCGTTACTACTGCTGCTGTTGTTGGTGTAGGTGTTGAGATTCCTGCTGTTGCAGCTGCAGCTGCTGGATTGGGTGCTGTTGCTGAGGTTTCAAGCTTGGGTTTCTTCTTGAGCGGCTCTTCTTCCTCTTTAACGATGGCTGGCGTGCGCGCTTTGATCGCAGCCTTTACAGAATCCACAAGCGAAGTAGTCGGAGTTGTTGTAGTTATTGCTGTTGCTGGCGTTGCTGTTGCTGCTGTGCGTAGCAGCGATTCACCTGGTTTGGGCTCCGGTATTGGTTCCACTTTGGCGACAGCAAGTTTAATTACTGGTTCTGATTTAATCTCTGCTTTGGGCTCCACTTTGACCACCCTTTGTTGACCTTCCAGCGGCTCAGGCTTTGGCTGCTGCTGCTCCAGTTGTTGTTGCTGTTGCTCCTCCTTCTCTCGCTGTACCTTGACTAGCTCTTCGAACTTGTCACACGCCTGACTCTCTTCACGCTCCACATCGATTTTGACATCCTCCGCAGCGGGACTCGTGTCCTCTGGCTCGATCTTAACCAAATTGTCCTCGGCAACAATTTGCTGAGCACCCGGACTGGGTGAGCGTAGAATATCAACATCATCATCCTGTTCAAGCTGATTCTGTTGCTGATGCTGCTGCGATGTCTCCACCTTTAAGATGTCTGTTTTTGAGTCTACTTCCACCTTGTGCTCCTCCTCACCGGTACAGCCAATGACATCAATGTGTGGTTCCTCAGCTGCTGCCGCCTCCAGGCCACCATTGCTCAACACAACCAGTCGTCGCTTTTTCAGCGGCGTACTGAATCCGTTGGAGAGCAACAGTGGCGGCTGTGTCTGCAACTGTGGCGATATACTCGGTGTGGGCGTAACTGGGGCTTGGGGCTGATTCTCATCGGTAGTTTCCTCACTGATGGCCTGGCGCAGCCATCGCTTCTTCACCGACGAGTTGTTTTGTACGGAGGGCATCTGTGAGCGCTCCGTCGCCTCCACCTGATGTATAAATTGCTCCACCTTAAGCAAAGCCGGGGCGGGTGAATCCAGTTGCATTTGTTGTTGCTGTTGTTTGAGCATCTGCTGATTTTGCTGTTGATGTTGTTGTTGCAATTGCTCTCTAGAGCCATTTATTTCACTCATTGCAGCCTGCACTAAACTGTCCAGACCGGATTGTTGTTGATGCTCACCACCCTGCTCTGATTGCTGAAACCAGCTGGACATGAGCGTCTTTTTAGTCTTTGCACCACTAGGCGGATATTTGAATTCACCCACTGGTGGTGATTGCAACTGATTAACAACCGATTGCTGATTTTGGGCATGTTGGGGTTGTTGCTCCAACGGTCCCATGGCGGCCTCAATTAAGAGACAGGCGCTGCTGACGGAAGAAGACGATGCCGATGCTGCTGCCGCTACTGGTGACTTGAATGGATCGCAGCCGTTGTGCGCTAGCGCGAGCAACAATCCTGCTGCTTGATCTGCCGATTGTTGTTGCTGTTGCAGATGGTGCTGCACAGTGTTGTTGTGACTGCCATTGTTGTATAGCTGATGCAGCTGCTGCTGTTGCTGCTGCAATGCTGGTGAAGCGAGCTCCGATTCTGTATGTGACTCCGCATCCGATTCGCTGAGACTCTTGCGACGTTTGCTATTGTTATTGTTGTTGTTGTAGCTGCGACTCACTTTACGCTTCTTTTTGTTGCGTCGAGATCCACCAGTTTTATTGTTGTTGTTGCTGGTGGTTGGCGTTCCCAAGCTGAGAACACTGGAATCTGCCGACTCACTGATCGAATTACTGGTATTGCGTTTGCGTGGCGATGCTGGTGAATTGCTTGAACGCTGCTGCTTGCCACCTACCTGGCGACTATCCGCACTACCACCTGTTTTCTTGCCGCGCGCCTCTTGCTTCTCCATTTTCTCGATGGCACGCAGTATGGCCTCCAGTTTCCGCTCCTCGCGTGATTTTGGTTTATCTTTCTTGGCTGGCGTAGATGTTGCAGGTGTGGATGATGCTGATGCTGCTGCTGCTGTTGCTGCTCCTCCTGTTGCTGTTACCGTCGTTGTTGCTGTTGAGGTGGCCTCATCTTCCTTCGCATCCACCACTGCTGGACTACTGGCGGCCGTTGGTGTTGTTGATATTTTCGCTGGCGTTTTTCGACTTGCTGGCGTTGTGTTGTTGTTATTGTTGATGTTGCTTATATTATTGTTGTTGTTGCAATTGTTGTTTATGGGCTGTATAGTCAATTTGCTAGGCGTTTTTGTGGGCGTAACCACCGCTGACTGATACACTTGTGGTTGCTGCTGCTGTTGCTGTGTTGGCGGTTGTAATAACAATTGCTGATGTGGTGGCTGCTGCAGCAGTAGCTGCTGCTGTTGTGCTGTTGGCATTGATGGCTGCTTCAGCGCCTGTGCTGCACTTATTTTGATGGGGGTTACTATGTGCGACGTGGGCGTGGCATGTAATGTTTGCAACGCACTCACAGCTATGCGTGCCTCATCGGCCAACTGTTGGTGCTGCTGTTGTGCGTAAACTTGTTGCTGCTGTGACTGATGTTGCTGCTGCTGCTGTGGCTGATGTTGTTGCTGTTGCTGCTGCTGATGTTGCTGTCGTTGTACATTGAGCTGTTGTTGGTGCTGCTGCGGCTGCAAATAATATGTAGTCATAGGTCGCTGCGCCGCTGCTGCAGCTGCAATTACCGCCAGCGGCTCCTGTTGCTGCTGCTGTTGTTGCTGGTGCTGCTGTTGTAACAGTGAAGCTTGCTGCATCGGCGGCTTCGGCAACAGCTGTGGCGATAGCAAGATGGGCGTAGGCAACGCTGACAATATTTGCTGCTGCTGTTGCGTTGGACTGCGCTGCAGCAGCGATGTCTGTTGCTGTTGTTGATTTTGATGCTGCTGCTGTTGCTGTTGCAATGTGGGCGACTGCAGTTG
Source organism: Drosophila melanosoma (assembly GCA_035042045.1). Classification (NCBI taxonomy): domain Eukaryota; kingdom Metazoa; phylum Arthropoda; class Insecta; order Diptera; family Drosophilidae; genus Drosophila; species Drosophila melanosoma. The sequence goes on along the minus strand of JAWNLY010000100.1, from coordinate 2,167,622 downwards.
GATGGGCGTTGGGGATGGTATTGAGACAGATGGCGAAGACGACGATGTACAAATGCCTGAATCGTGCAACACACTTGACATCGAAACGGAGCACGAATTATTGCTGTTGCCGCTATTACTATTGCTATTGCAGAGCATTGCAGCGGCAGCTGTTGCAGCCGCCGTTGACGTTCCGCCAATGCCGGCGCCAACTAAGGCCGCTGACGTTACCAATGCTGGACTGGGCTTGAAGCCCAAATTCAATTGGCTTAGCTGCGGACTGTTGAGGCCCATTTGACTGCTGCTCTCGCCACTCGAGGAGGTGGAACGATTGCGTGCTGTGGCCGCCGCTGCCGCCGCAGCAGCTGCTACTGCTGCCGCCACAGTTGTGTTGTTGCCCAGACCCATGGTCAATTGAATTGCTGCCGCGCTATTGGCAGCAGTTGCTGCTGCTGCTGCCGCTGCTGCAGCTGCGGCTGCCTTATTGCGATGACTGCTGCGCGGTTGAGCTGGTGGCGCCTGCAACTGTTGTTGCACGGCCAGTGGCAGGGCAAAGAGACAATCGCTGCCCAGATCGCAGGCACACCGTGTGCTCGTCGGTTGTACGACGGCCGAATGGGATTTTTTGTGCTCCACCGCGGCTAGATCATGTGGCTCGTGCCGTACCGTAATCTCCGTTTGGGCACGAATCGGTAACAGTGCCACAATGTACAGATGCAGGGTGCCCTTCTCGAAATAATGCTGCAGCTCGGCATTGGGGCGGCACGAGCGACGCACGAAACGTGCATCGTTGCCATAGGTGCGAGTATCGACGCACACTTCTGGTCCCTTGAGGTAGGCGGGCAACGGCAACGGCGCCGGCTGTTGCTGTTGATTGGCCAGTTGGCCTGGATGCGTTTGCATTGGCGCCTCAACACCCGGCATCTGATAGAAGAACACAAACTGTCCGGGCGTTTTGTGTACCTTGAAGCTATTCAGATAGTTGCTCGGAGGCGGTGTGTTCATGTTAACGGTGGGATTCTGTGTGCGAAACTGTGTCGTCAGCATATACTTGCCCCTCAGCTCATGGATGGGCGAATGCGGAGCCAGATCAATACTGCTGATGAGCACCTTAGCGCCAGCGTAGGGTATCAATTGGGCACGCTTCTCCAGTTCGCTGGAACAGCCACCCGCAATTACACGCAACGCCTTATTTTCCGTATTCTGTATGCTCTGCAGCAGGCTGGGCTGCTTCTGTATGGCATGAAGACGGGCGCGCAACTCTGGTGAATAATGATTGGTCACCGCATACTCGTAGTGTTCGATCCATTGACGCAAATTCGCTGCATGTTTCTCGGCGGCGGTTAGGGCGGGACTGCTGCCGCCCCCGTTGCCATCTCCGCTCAATTTACTTTTCCGCTTGCTGCTCTTCTTGGTCGCCTTTGTGTTGTTGGATGCTGCAGTGCTAGTGCCTGTACTGCCCCCCGCAAATTTGTCACCGCTCTTCTTGCTCTTCTTGTTTAGTGTGGCGGCGGCGGTGCCATCTTTGGTTTTCTTTGACTTCTTGTTGCTAATGCCGCTGCCTATCGCAGCAGCGGCGCCTAATGCAAAGCTATCATTGAGACCAGCGGCTTGCAGGCGCTGCTGTTGCTGCAGCTGTTGCAATTGTAATTGTTGTTGTTGTTGTTGGTGTTGCTGCTGCTGTTGTTGCTGCTGCATCTGTTCTTGACTGTGGTACAGCAGGCCACCTGCTGTCACACTTGCTACAGCGCCCATCGGATTGGAGCCAATAACTGCGCCTGCTGTTACAGCTGCTGCTGCTGAGGCGGCGGCGTTTGCTGCTGCTGCGGCTACCCCACTCGCCGCCTGTGTGGCCACCAGCATCATGTGCTCCCTGCGCTTCTGACGCTGCAGTGTACGTGCCCGGGCTTTGTCCACGACACGTGGCTGGCACAGCTCGCATTGATACTCTTCAGGTATGTTCAGTCGATCGATACCCATGCAGTCCACATGCTGCCAAGCGCTGTTGAAACGACAACAACAAAAAATTGGATCAGTTCAATGTTGATTTGAATTGCGAAGTAGTTGCTTTCAATACTTACGAGCACTTGTCGCAGCAGATCATATAGCCATCGTCGTGGGTTAGCTCACAAATGCAGCGCGTAACAGAATCATCCTCGGCCTCGGCTTCAGGTGCCGTTTCTGTCTCCTCACCGGGATCAATGTCGGCGCCGGCCAAACGAGAACTGCCGCTTATAGCCGAGTGCGCATCATCGTCCACCAAATGGCGTCCAACTAGCAAACATAAATTTTAAGGTAAGTTTAGTTTTATATACTTATTTTTGAACTTACTTTGCTGTCCATAGTAGTTGCTGTAGCTGCCTGCTGCTGTTGGAGCTGCGCCACCCGCTACCGTAACACCAATGCCACCAAGGGACCATTGCTGTGACTGCTGCTGCAGCAGTTGCTGTGCTGTGACGCCTGCCGACTGCTGCTGCTGTTGTTGTTGCTGTTGCTGATGTTGTTGTTGCTGTTGTTGCTGGGATGCATAGGTATGATCCTGCATGATGGCATGCAACTGCTGCAGCCGCAGATCCTGTGTGTGCACAGGCACAGGACGCACCTCTTCAATGTACAACTCCTCTTCATTGGCATTCAATTGCTGTTGTTGCTGATGCTGCAAAAGTGGCTGCTGCTGTTGTTGCTGTGGCTTCATTATTAGCGTCGTTGCATCCACATGCACGGGCGTCAGATGTGGCGTCTTTACTGGGGAGGAGGAGCTCAACGTTGTCGCTGAGTTCTGTAAACTCGAATTGGAATTGGTATTGCTGCGCAGGCTGCTCAAATTGCTGGTGCTATTGCTCAGGCTGTGGGCGCAGATGAAAGCGAGAAATAAATGTATTTTTTGTTAGTTGTGAAGATGTGAACAGATTGAATGTCACGATAATATCCAATAATATCGAATAGCAGACTAATATGACTAATATATATATATTTTATAGTATTTTATTAATCTTAATAAGTAGTAATATAATAATTAGTATTCACCTGTGCTTGTAATACTCGACCACATTGGGCGGCGGCTTCCGGATGATGGCTGACGCGATAACATCGTGTTGCAAGTGCTGCTGCTGCTGTTTCCGCTCCAGCGATGCTGCACGACTGGTCGGTGCACTCACCGATTGACGACGTGCCGCTGTTGCCGACATGTACGAGGACATTGCGGCACTGCCGCTGGCGAACCCATGCGAAGAGATGCTAACAGAGGGCGCACTGGACGTGGTCACCGTGAGATATGATGTGGATGTTGTTGCCGATGAAGGCGTAGAAGATGCCGCCACTGATGAACTGGGCGACATTGATGCTGCTGCTGCCGCCGCTTGATAATGCGTCAGCAACAGATTATTGTTGTTGTTGCTGCTGCTGGTGTTGTTGTTACCACTGCTTGCTCCATATATGATTTGAGTGGGCGTCGATGTTGGTTGCGGTGGCGGCATGCTTCCCGCTGTTGCTGTTGTTCCTGCAACAGTTGGTGTTGTTTGTTGCTGAAAGCGCTGCTGCTGTTGGCTAAACGATTTTTGGGCCATGCTCTGCAAGATGCGAGCCGACAACTCATCTGTCATCTGGGTGCCATTTACAATCATAACATCGTCGGTGATTAGCGACGATTGTTGCTGCTGCTGCGGATGATCGTTGGTGCTGTCAGCACCACCACTACTGCTGCTGGTGCTGTTGTAGTGAATGCGCTTGGGCTGACCGCTAAGCGTTGGCGGTTGATGCTGCTGGATGACGGTGCCATGCGAATTGACGAACTTGATGGCGCCCGGCGTTGATGACTGCTGCAGCATATAGCCGCCGCTACCAGTTGTCTTCTGTTGCAATTGTGTGCCCTGTGGTAAATTGGCTGCCAACTGTTGCAGCGGCTGCTGGGACAACACATACTTTGTGCCACTGCTAGTTGTCAGCTTGCTGACACCCACTTTGGTAGGTCCCAGATGCTGTTGCTGTTGCTGCTGCTGCTTGATGTAGGCGTTCTGCAGTTGTTGTTGCTGCTGCTGCTGGGGCACAGCAGCTATGGATAGTCCGGTGACTGCGTTGCCAACGCTATTGTATTGCTTGACAAATTTTGGTTTGCCACCAACAGCCTTGTTTGCTGACGCCGCCTGCTGGGAGCAGATGAATGCTTTTAGTTGTTGTTGTTGTTGTTGTTGCTGCTGCTGCTGCTGTTGTTGCTGCTGATGTTGTTGTTGCAGCATATTGCCTACATTTTTTACTGTTATCTTTTGATTGGCTTTCTTCAACAACGCCGCAGATGTGCTACCACCAGCTGCAGTCGTTGTTATTGCCGGCCGATTGATGGCAGCATTTACATATTTTTGCTGCGCTGCTGCTGATGCTGGCTGCACAATTATCTGAGGCGGCTGCTGATGCTGCTGGGGTGGCACATACGACTGGAGTCGCGTCACAACACGTGAGCCCAACGTCACCTTTTGCATTAGCGGCGTCGCCGTCGTTGTTGCTGCTGACGACTGCTGCTGCTGTGCATAGCTTTGCAATTGCTTTTGTGTGGCAGCAGCGGCTTTGTAGGCACCCAGTGGGCTAAACTTTTGCTGCTGCTGCTGCTGCTTAAGAGCAGCTGGCGTTGCAGTTACATAGGGCAAATTTTTTGCATTGACATAGTTTAGTTGCTGCTGCTGCTGCTGTGACTGCGAGGACATGGAGGGCGCTGGTTTGGAGAGCACCGTGAGATTACTGAGCAACAGTTTTGAGTTGTGCGGCGGCGCCGCAGCGGAAGTATCAATGATGACATTGCTGGTGCTGCCGTCTGTTGTTACAATCTTATAGATTTGCGGATTAAGCAGTTCATGTTGCTGTTGCTGCTGCTGATGTTGCTGCTGATGCGAGAGATGTGCCTGTTGCGCTGCTGTTGTACGCACCGCGTACTTTTGTGCGGGTTGCGTCTGTATTGACATCCGCCGTTGCATGATCCGCTTCAGCTGCGCCTGCGTCGAGATGCTGCTGCCATCGATTACAATATGAGGCGGCTGCTGCTGTTGCTGCTGATGTGGCCCACCACTGAGGCCAATCCTGCTACTATTAATGCTGATGCTGCTGCTGTGGTTGTTGCTGCTGCTCCCGCTGCTGCTGCTGACGACTGGTTCCACAAAGACCTTGTCGTGTGTGGTGGACATGGGCATTTTTACAAATTTAAGTGTTGCTCACAAATTATATAGATGTGTATTATATATTATTAACATGTATATGCACGCTTCTTTTTTTTTAAAGCGCTTAAAACTCAATTGTTGCTTATAAGGAGTGGGGTGTTTGTTTTTGTTTTGTTTACTGATGCTAAGTTTTTGTTGCGTTTGGCATTTCACAACACTACTGCACTTGACATCTGATTATTTTTCTTATTCACTAGAAGCTTTTGCCTCTGCGGCCGCCGCTGTTGTTTTTGAAATTGTGAATTTTGCGGCGTCGTGCCGCTGCTGTTGCTGTTTCTGCTGCTTCTACGGATGCTGCTACTGCTTCTGTTGGTGATGGTGGTGCCCCCAAATCTTTGGGGGCTTAATGCATAACCAGAAATGGTTTCTTCGTCGGTGTTTGCCTGCTGCTGCTGACCGCTGCTGGCGGCTGCTAATTGTGGGCGGCGCGCATTCAAATTGCAAATACGATTTCCAACACTGTGCCACATTACATTGTTAGCCATTACAAACATAACGGAACGGTGCGTGTATTATTTCTTCACTTCTCTCTTCCTTCTTTTTGCTGATTCGGCACGCTTTCTAATTGGCGCGCCTTCTTTTTTCTTTTTTTTTTGACTAATGCAGTTTTTCTTCTGGTTAGCTATCAATGTTCTTGTTGTTGCCAGTGGTATTGTCGTATCGTTGTTTTGTTGTTATCCAGCACAACGAAACTGCTCAAAAAGTTTAACACGTCAAGCGATCTTTCGTATTATATTCCACTTGCTGTAAGATAAACACAAAAACAAAACAAAAATGAGTAAGTTAGTAAATAGTAAACTTTACTTATTTCACAAAGCCGAAAAAATACAATCGATAGACGATTGTTGTCGTCTTCCTTGAGACTATCGGAGAACAGCGTTGCCAGCTTTCAGTGTAAAGCTTATGCAATTCAAACAGCGACCAAAAACCAAACGCATGCGCACTAACATTTTTTTTATTGCATGTATATTTTTTTTTTCTTTTTGAATGCCGTTTGCGACTGTATAAGCTTGAAACGAGTACCAGCTTGTTAATAGAGAAGAGTCAACAACAAATAGACTGTCTGACAAACATATCGAAACCTTTATGAACTTGCATTGTTTACATTGTGTGCGTGTGTGCGATGAGCACAGTGGAGCCAAAAGGGTTTGTGACGAGACCAATAACAATAACATTATACACTTCTGCATTAGACTTAAAAAAAAAAATAAAGAAAACCTGTTCTCCTTTTTCAAAGTTAGTCGAAATTTGTAAGGGCAGCACACACTAAATGTATGCAATATCATAAAATTTTTTCACATAATAGGTTTTAACCAACACCAAAAAATCGCTTATTTTGTTGAGTTTGGTCCTGTTCTTCGCCTGCTATTATCCCAATGGTAGTCACACAATTGCAGAGTTTGTGATTTGTGGTATTTCTGCTTTGTGTATGTTTCTCTAATTTTATACTATTTGCTTTTCACCTGGCCATTCGCATTTACAACTACAATGCACGTATGGTCGTTTGGTTGTGTGCATGTGTTCGCCATGATATGTGTGTATGTGTGCGTTTGCATTTGGTCGTTGCCTAAGCCAAAGCACAAAGTGAATGCACTAATTTTGCCTTGGCATCCGGCGCGGCATTCATAGAAATCGACGACATCGTCATCTTATTCGCCGCCAATGATGCATTGTTGTCGTTTCTATTCTATCTACTGCTAGTTTTCGTTTGCATCTCCCACCCCACCTATCATGGCATGCACTTGTCGCTGCTCTCAGTAGTTTCTTAGTACGGCGCTGATGGCGATTTGCGCCTATTCAAATATCGTTTCTAATTGAAATAGGCCAGGCGACAGTGGCGACATCTAGTGCTCAATTGAATGCGATAAGTGCACATATATATATAAATAATCACACACATATGAGTTGTAAAGAGAAAAGAACGAACAGAGAAGGGCAACAAAAAAAATAGCAATTTCCCCCTGTTTAGCAAAATGCTAATTGCACAGTCAATGGGCTTATGTAACCCCATGATGGGTGTATGGTACATTTTTTGTTGTGTGTTGTTATAAATATGCATGGCATATATGCAAATTTATAAATGTTCTGCGCCAAATAAATAATACACATCTAATCAAATTAAATTTATAATTTACAACACTGTATGCCTTCAAATTTTTATGTATATGTACATAAACTAAAAGTATATTGATTTACAGCGACCCATTCGAATACCGTCTGATTGGAAGCGATGCAGAAAATGTAGTTATTTTTGTTCGCTACGTATTCTTATTTATAAATATGTTTTTCTGCCTAAGCAAGAATACAGTGAATTGTGTAATTTAAAAGTATACATGATTACAAATAAACACGCATATAGATTTGTTTTTGTATGTGTATGAGCATTTGTACATTTTATTTTCGTTTTATGTTATGTTCCACAACACATAAACAAGAAAGCCAAAGATAACACTAGCAACTTGAAATTTCGGTTCGCCTGCTATTGTGTTTGTGTGTTTTTGAACTTCGTTTATATGTCAAAGTTAAATAGCATCTTAAAAATTAAAAAAAAAATCAAATCAAATAACAGACGTCATAATTGACGATAAGAGAAGCAGCAAATATATAACTAAACCATAACCACACCTCCTATAAATTGCGCGCCATAAACAAATTACATTTGCTCACAGTAAGCACACATGTGAGAGAGCATCGTTGGATGCACATTGAAACATCGCAGCAAGAAGACATAGCGCCGTGCTTTCTGGAAGCTTTGCTGTCTACTATTGAATGAAACAAAGACTCACCGAATTTAATATGCAAAGGTTGAGCAGCACCGTTAGTTACGTTAGATCACCGCAAGAAAAGCTTCCCAAATTCAAATCGAATTGGTGCCAACACGATCGAACGATAGCAAATGCCTATCGAATACTAGCAATCGTTGCAGATGCATCACTATATCAATAAGACATTCAACAAAAAATAAATATTTGTTATTTACAGTGGGCATAGATAGGCAGACTCACACACACACCTACATTATTCTCCCTTTATCTCTTGTATTTTGCATATGGTTTTGTTTGGTTGTTCGTGATGCCAGCAGCCAGCCAGTAGCAGCTAGTGTCAACTAATTGCGTCTTATTTTGTTTGGTGTCACGCGTATTTCAATACGTTTGTATAGTTCTATAGTTTTAGCCGCTGACGACGTTATAAATTGGATAAACTATGTACAGCCTGCTGACATTTGCACATCTGGCTTAGTTCAGGTCATCTGAGAGTCCATTGGCATTATAGTTTTTGGGAGCGAATTTGAATATAAACGCAAATAGATTAAACAAATAAAAGCTCAAATTTAGAAACTTGCATCTGCTCTTCCTTTATCCAATGTACCCCATAACACACATACACACAAATCATTTCATGTGGAGAATGCATGCATTTGCGCGTATGTGGATATGTATATTCATATATATATATATTCATTGCATGATTTTTGCGCGGGTGTGCATTGAACATTTTAAATATACATTTTTTTATTTGTCATGCTTGGCTCAGTATAAGCGATATATGTATATATAATAAAATACATATAGGTTTCGTATCTACCACCAACATCCAAAAAGAACATATAGGAATAACTTGCCCGTCAACTTTTGCTTTCATTTTGGCTCATACCACAGCACAGAAAGTAGCGAAAAATCGTACAGGGCTGGCAGGCGAGGCGAAAATCACGTATGCGTGAAGAGCATTAACTCGCGATGAGTTAAGTGAGCCCTGCGCAGAAGAGAGACAAACAGATGAACACACACATACCAATAAAGTGTACCACTGCGACCAACTTAATAGCGTACTAGCGTGTAAACAGATAGAATTCAGAATAAATCGTTTGACGAAAACATAACACACGCTTGGAGTGTACAGCAAAAATGGAAGAAAAAATACCAAAGGCAATAGAGAAAAAATCTAAGCAACTGCAGTGCTATTCTAGCATATGGAATTTGTCAGAAATTTAATTTCAACAGACGAAAAGTTTGCACTTGTCTGAATTTCAATATGCAAGGCAAGAAACCAAATGTGTTTATTAAACTATACAGAAATAATTTGTATTACTTTGCTACCGTCGCGCGCATGGCAAAACTATGCATAGCGCTAAAAAAAAAAAGGAAATGCACGGGCAATTTCTAACGAAATGTGTACACACACAATTATATTTAATTAAGAGCGAAACGAAATTGAAATACCTGTCAACACTTTTAATTCTTAATTATATATAATATGCGCAATGTTATTTGCAAAACATACATATACATTTAAATATTTATTTTGTAACGCTGGCAACTCTGTAGAACGGAATTATGCACAACTAACTTCACGTTGCACAAAAGAAAATCACAAGCAAAACAAACGAACGCGCAAGCTATATGCTAAGCACATCAGTGGAAGTGAGCGCAATATAGATTGCTTTGGGGGAAAAGTACGAAATTAAATATGGCGACCCACCGTGCAAAAAAAAACTCTAAAATTAAAACATCACTGAATTAACATTTCATCTTATTCTTTAAGCATCATTCATGAGAACACAAGTTAAGTCAGATCACACAACGAGAACTATTCTCATTTTATTACCAAAAAGAGTTTATGTTATTTAAATGAGATTACTGCCCCTACACTTCGTGATTTGCGCGCGCATTGCTGCTGATTTGTTTACTCACCGTGTATGTTTTTTATGTTGGTTCACTTCATAATTCACAACACTAGTTTAAAAATGGCAAGCTCTGATTTTTTTATTTATTTGTTTAGTGTTTGCATTTATTTTATTCTGCACTAAATTGTGCTCTGCATAAACTTATGTTTTGCGATTTTCACACACATTTTCACCAAGTTTGAAACGCACACACTTTGTTTTGGTTTATATGTCTTGTAGTTGTGAAAGAAGGCGTTGTTTAATTGTTTGTTGCCTGCCAAAATAAACGTTTTCACTTTGATTAATCAATTTTATTATTAAATACGAATGGCAAAAAGAAATACCGAAAATGCGCTCAAAAACATATTGAGCGTGTGTCAGAGCGAGATGACTATATTGTGTTTTGCTGCGCGCGCACTTGTATTAGAAGAGCTATATATATAGTGTGGCCGTTTTAGCATACAGACATAGGCATGCCAACTAGCACAAAAAATCCTACCTATTATCGGCTATTTTATTTTGTTCGCGCTTCTTCTTCTTTTTCTACCTTGTCTTTCTTTAGCCTATTACTACTGCGCCTGCCTTTCCGCAGTGTACTTTATAGTGCTGTACGTACATTCGTTTTGTCTTTCGATCTGTCTGTCTGTCCGTTCGTCGATACATACATATATGCCATGCATGTACACACACGGCGCCACCGAAATATGTACCTACGTCCATATAGACACTTACACATACATAAATACATATATAAAAATCTATACGCGGATATTGCCGCTCATATACACAAAATTTGTTGTATATTTATTAATACTAAACTTTTGTTTTTATTTATTTTTTAATTTTTTTTTGTAATTGCCACGATATAAAAAACTAATACAAATACTAACACAAAAAATGGTATGCACAATGTAATTAATTTGTAATAGATCGACATTTATTTGAGAATATTAGTTGTACACTTTATATGGAAAAAAAACAAACTAGCATACCACAAAAAAAAATAGATTTGTACAAATCTTTATTACATTTTGTGCCTCGCTTCGTACTCACGCACACACACACAAACATACGCTTAAAAATATACAATGTAAGTATGTATATAGACCGCTGCCACAACCAACACTGTAATGGCATCTCGCTCACACTTACGCTTCGCACGCATTTTACCTTTCACGTCCTATGTGTTTTTCATCTTTACCAACACGCTAATAAGACAAATTTTAAAACTACATTTTAAGCAATTACTAACACGTTTCACCATAATATTTTAGTGCAACACGTTTGCTGAAGTTGAGCGCAGGGCGCATAACTAATTTTAAACAATTGAGTTGTTGATTTTACACCATTAATCGCGTTTCACACTCCGCGTTACTCTGAATCTTCTTCTTTCTGTAGTGTTAGCCCAAGAATGTTATCGTATGGTAATGTTACCATACTGTTTCACTCAAATGACACTGCTGCGTAGCGGCGAATTCGCATGTTACACGTACAGTGCTGTGCAGCACGTAATTATTAGCATTGTTTACCACTGTAACTGTAATCGATATCTTTTGGCGATGCCATCTTCTTAATGTTAAAACAGCTGATTACAATTTTCTGAGAAAATAATAATAATTAATGCTGGCATGGAGGTGAATCCTTTAGCTGTGATATTGGTCTATTACGACAGCATAGGCGATCGACTACTCTATCGATATCCCTACCAGCCGCTAGGCCAAACTCTCAAATTGGAGGAACCACGCGAGGAATTGAACAACAAGAAGCGAAATCCATTTGCCGTTGCCCACACAGATGATCTGCTCCAGACTGCCAACAGCCAAAGCCAGAGCCAAAATCATCATCATCATCATCATCATCATCAACAACAGCAGCAGCAGCAGCAGGGACAGGCACAACCTGTCCAGGGACAGGGTCAGGGTCAGCTGAAGGGCTTTGCCGATCATGTGCTGTCCACTTTATTTGCAGTCAAACCGCAGCTGTGCCATCAAAAATTCGAACTCAAATTAAACGATGTGCGTTTTGTGAGTCACCCGACAATGATAAGTGTGCTACCTGGTACGGGTACGAGTACGGGCTCGGCATCAGCAGCAACTGCCAATCCAACATTAGCCTCAACTGCGAGCAGCAACAGCAACACAACCAGCAGCGGCAACACAGTGACTCTGGCCAAAAAGCAACAGATGGTCATCAATATTGTATTTGCGCTGCACGCACAAGCCAGCTACTCCATAGTCAAGTGTTACCACGAACTGAGCAAGCGACTGGGACTCGCGTTGAAGTTTGAGGAACAGCGCAGTGGATATTTAACGGAACAGTTGGCACAGATGGCTCGTACCCACGACGAGCAGCAGCAGGAGCAGCAGCCGCTGGAGCGCATCCTCGAGCTTATTGCGGAACGTTGTAGTTTGGCGCAAGCGTTGAAATCCATATGCAATGATCTCTGCACCACTGGACTGCTGAGCACCACTTTGAATCAGAATCTAACGTTGACCTTCTGCTTGCCGGCGAAGGCACATCAGTTGCATAAGAAGGGCAGCATGGTCGATCCAGAGACCATAGATCGTTGCCTGCGCGCTTTAAAGCCATATCATGGCATGTTGCTGCTGGTTGACTTTGCGGAGCTGTTGGACTGTGTGCCACCGACGGGTGCACGCATGCTGTGGCAACTGGTGGATGCCTATAATCCGTTGATCAGTCTGCAGAGCATGGCCTCCAATGCTGATCTGAGCATTGAGCATGTCTACAAGCTCGTCTCGCACCTCGTGTACTGGGCCAAGGCGACCATTATCTATCCGCTGTGCGAGACAAATGTTTATGTGATTGCACCAGATGCACCGCTGCACACTCGCTCGCATCTCGTGGAGAAGTTCTCCGCACGCTTTGCGGGCCTGTCCCTGTTCGAGGTCATCTCTGACTTTTCGCTGCCCACATCGATTGGGCATTTAACGACACCACTGCAGCAGCCGGCAAGGCAGGGCATCCTGGCCCAGATGGTGTTGTGGATGCTGCAGCATCATCTGCTCATGCAGCTACACACCTATGTGCAATTCATGCCCAGCGATGCGGACGATGAGTTTGGCGATTCGGCGTCCTGTGCGCAGGCTAGCAATCTCACCGAGGAGGAGCCTGACGAGGAAGAGGAGGAGGAACAGCAGCAGCAGCCTGCTGAGAATGATGTTGATCAATTGGCGCATGGTGGTGGCTCTATGATAAGCATGTCGAGCCAACCGTTGCCGGTGCCCCGCAATGCCCAGCGACGTGGCCTTGCAGAGGATCAATACTCTCTTGCCTCGGATAACATAGCAGTGCAGCCCTCGTCCAGTCACAAGTCCAACTTTAGCATGACAGCCTCGCTAAGCACGGATAATTGTGATAGCCTCGACTCCATAGAGGACGAGCAGAAGCTTAAGGAATTGCTGCAGGTGTTCAGTGATGCGGATCGTGCTGCAATTCGTCGCATACCCGCCTCCCTCAACGTCGATGATCTGTCGCTGCTGGTGAAGCTTTATCAGATGGGCTATTTCAAGAGCGAACATCATCTCGAGGAGATTATGTACTTTGAGAATCTACGTCGCTCCCAGCTGCTGCAGCTGCTCGACAAGTTTCGCGATGTCCTCATCATTTACGAGACAGAGGATCCGGCCATTGCATCCATGTACAACAACAAATAGAGAATAAATTATACAACAAAATAGCATTCCAAATGCATTTTTAAAGTTACTTTCAAATATTATTAAAAAATAAACTTATCAATTCAAGACTGCATTTTTTTTTATATAAATTTTTGTTTCAATATATAACATCAGCTTTATTTGATTTTTCATAGTGTGCCTAGCTAAAAGTTTTTTTTTTTTTTTTTGGGTTACTTGATTTTGGAAAATATTGACTATATCCAATTGAAAAGGGTGCTTAAAATTCTAATAGCCAGCCGATTGCAATTTCTGTGAAACGTTTCGTATACTCTTAACTTAATTGTATGCACTTAAATCGACATCAACTTACAAAAATATATAATATATATATTCATTTATCAAAGGTGTACTTTTGTGCTTACAAACTAGTTTTATATATAAATATATTGTTACTAGCTAAATAGATCGGTTCTATGACTTGAAGCTGATCAATTTTATCCTATCTATATATATATATATATTTATATATGTATGTATGTATGCATACCGACATCGAACAACTTGATTATTAATGCCCAATTCTCAACGAATTCAATGTGTGGACTAGATTCGATGAAAATGGCTTGGGCTCCTAGCATAATCCTAGTAATATAGATTTAAGTATAACAAACAATTCAATCAAACAAAAATTGACTTGAGCTTAGTGTCAAGCTTTCAGCAGCAGAAAGAAAAACAGAGCTTGTTGCTAGGATTTGTTGCTGATGCTATTGTTGTTGTTGTTGTTGCTGGTGTTGTGATTGTTGCTGCTGCTGCTATTGGAAATGTTATTGTTGTTGTACAGATAATGTATCAGATTTGGTTCGATTTCGAGCTGTTGTCGCAGAATCGAACTCATCACAAACTCCGTGGAGACAATATGGCACTTGGGATTGCCGTGGCGAGTTAGATCCGCGCACAGATGCATATCCGTGGGGCAGGTAACAATGATATACGAGTCCGGTGCCTGCAGATGTGCCTCAGCAATAGCAGCACCACTGCGACGCTTCAGCTCCACCTTGCCACCGGAGGACTCAATCATGCGTACGATTTCATCGCGTGCGGGAAAAACATCGGGCGTCACATAGAAACAACGGCCGGCGAAGAGTGTGGCTCGCATCGGGGCACAGAGCACCGCATCCAGATCGAATTGCAGATTCTCATCGACGGGTATGTGCTGAATGCGATACTGATCGGGCGACATAAATTTGCCAGCCTTGGCGCTATCCACCAGCCAGCTGGACTTAAGCACATAGTCCACGTGGCAGCAGGCCTGGATTAGTTTGCAGGTGCGACTCTCGCGTGTCATCACCAAATGCGTCGCATCCGCGGGACTATCAACAACAATTCCGCCAAGGAGTCTGCATAAGAAATATATATCATTGATTATTAAATTTTGAATCGAGTTGAAATATTTTTAAGTGCTGCTTACTCGACGGCCTTTTTGAGCGCATCGGCATCGGCGACCTGCGAAAAGATGACCTTGGGTGGTTTTGTCGTTTGCGGATATTCAATACAGACAATCTGCTCCGGCAGATGCTCCTGGTAGGCGCACAATTTCTGGCGTTTTATCTTCTGCTCGTGCGCAAAGGGATCTGAGAGATGACGCTTAACGCGCTCGTGCGCATCCTGTGTTAGATTAATGGGCGCTTTCCAAGCAGCTAAAGGGAGTAAATAATTTAGTTACCTAGAATGATTGGATTATGGAAATTTCTTACCAAGCAAATGCTGCACCAAATTGCATTCGATGCGGAATGGTGTTACTACTGGATACTGTTGATATTTGGGATTCTCGTAGTGGGTAAGTCCGCTCAGATTACCGATGCACACATCGCTGAGCCACAGGGCATTCACCATGGGTATATTCCACTCTTTGGCCGCATTGAACTTGTTGCCCTCGAGTTGTTTGCAGACAACCAATGTATTCACTTTGGACAGATACGAGGTATAAATGGCGCCACATTCCTCGGCCATTTGTTGCAAGCGGACAACTTCCTCACCCTCAAATCCCTCAGAGGTGATTATATAACGCTCCAGCGGTTTGCGATAGCCAAACTGACTGGGGAAGGGCAAGTGCAATGGTTGCCACGGCGGCATCAGTTGGCGCTTCAAGCAGATATCACTTAACCAATAGGCAGTCACACAACGCTTGGCATCGCGCAGTGCTTGCATCACCATGCCGTGCCGCTGGGTGCGGCAGATGACGTGCGTGACGCGGGCACAGTAGACACGCTCGATGTCGCCACCAAACTGACGGATTGTGTCCAGCCAAATGGGCAGCTCATCGCTGTCCGTCTCATCATATTCCACAATGAAAAAGGTGCAACCGACCAGGAACAGATCTGCTGGCAGCTTCAAATTCGGATTGTGTCCATAGAACTGGGGACGCGGTGGCATCGGTATCGGTGGCTGGCCGGGCCGCACCTGCATATAGACATGTGGTGGGCCGCCCACTTGCACGGGCACGCCCACGGGCAACTGTTGCTGCTGTTGCATGTTGGTCGGCGGTGCGACCACAATTTGCTGCTGCACCAAATGTTGTTGCGGCATTTGTTGCTGTGGCACCCCGACAACACGTCGCATTTGCTGCGCTTGCTGCTGCATCAATTGTTGTTGTTGCTGTTGTTGTTGTTGCTGCTGCTGCAGCAGCATCAGCTCCTGTTGTGTACGTGGCGGTCCTGGCACACCGACAGCAGCATTGTGTTGCTGACCCATCATGCGCAGCGCGCCAGCAGCGGATGGTGGCTCCACGTGCTGCTGCGGCACCGACGGCAACTGTTGCTGCTGTGCGGCAACCAACTGTTGCTGTTGTTGCTGCTGCTGCTGTTGGAGTAGCAGCTGTTGTTGCTGCTGTTGTGGGGCACCGCTAACAACAACTTGTTGCACAATTTGCTGTTGCTGCTGTTGTTGTTGCTGCACATCGTTCATAGATATCACTTGTTGCTGCTGCGGTGTCGCTTGTGCCCCATTGTTGCCCAGCCGATTGCTCAGCATGTTGGCCAATGCTGTTTTTGTCTTCAGGTTCATCTGCTGCGGCGTCTGCTGTTGTTGCTGTTGCTGTCCATCGGTTGCTGCTGCAAGTTTGAATTTTAAGTTTGATCGCTTGAGCTACCCAGGCTATCTAGAGATCAGGGATGACTTACCTGCTGCGGACATGACCAATGTTTGCGTCATGATGTTGCCACCAGTTGGACCCGTGCCCGGCGTAGTGGGCGTGCCCGGTGTAGATTGCGGCTGCACAATCGTCTGCTGCTCAATGAGTTGACCATTCGGACCGGTGATTAGCTGCACCGTCTGTTTGCCTAGCTGTTGGGACGCCGGTGCCTGTTGCATAGGAATTTGTTGTACACGCAATTGTTGGCGCTGCATCAACATTTGCTGACTAGGATCATTGGGATTAAATGCTTGGCCAACTGGTTGCTGCTGCTGTTGTTGTTGAGGTAGCTGTTGCGGTGAAGCACTAGGTTGTTGTTGCTGCTGCTGCTGTTGTTGTTGCTGTGTAATCGGACTAAGACCGGGTGCACCACTCGCACGCACCACCACCTGTCGTGTGCCCTGTTGCTGCAGCCAAAGCATTTGCTCCTGTTGCGTCAGTCCACCCGGCATCTGGCTCTGCACAATGATGTGCGATGTGGCATGTGGCACGGGACCGGGCGTACGTGTGGCAGCCACCACGCTTCCTGGTGCGCCTGGCCGCGGCTGATAAGCAACCTGCTGGCGCAGCATGACTCGTGGTTTGTTCTGGTTGAGCTTCGTTATATACTCGGCCCGCTTGTGCGGGTCCAGCGACATAAAAAGCGCATGCGTCTTCTCATCCAGTTGAATCACTTGACGCTGTTGCTGCTGCTGTTGTTGTTGCTGCGGTGGCGGCAGCACATGCTGCTGCTGCTGTGGTTGTTGCTGCTGCTGTTGTGTTGGCGGCGGCTGCTGTTGTGCAGGCCAAGGTGTTTGTGGCCGCATTCCGCGAGGCAGAAATTGTGGTGCCTGTTGCTGTTGCTGCTGTGGAGTTGTAGGCGTGCCTGGCAACGGCGATGGGATGCCCATGCTAGTGGAGGTCGGCGTGCCGGGCGTTGTGGGCGTCATTTGTTGTTGATTTGTCACGGGACTTTGGGGAGACCAATGCGCCGTCTGCTGCTGCTGTTGTTGAAGCTGTGTATGATGCTGTGGCGACTGTTGCTGCAGCATTAACTGTTGCTGCTGCTGTGGTGACTGCGGCGGCGGTGTGCGCTGTGTAACTTGCTGTTGCTTTATTAACACCTGCTGCATGATTTGTTGAGGCGCTTGTTGCTGTTGCTGCTGCGTGCCTGGCTGTTGCTGTTGTATGAGTATTTGCTGCTGTTGCGGGCTAACAAGCTGTTGCTGTTGTTGCTGCTGCTGTTGCTTCTGCTGCAGCAATTGCTGCTGCTGCAAGTATTGCAAACGCTGTGGATCACTGATGACTTGTTGATTTATTAGTATTTGTTGCTGTTGTTGCGGTGGTTGCTGCTGTTGCTGCATTTGCAATCGCTGCTGTTGCTGCTGTGTGAGCAGTTGCTGTTGCATTTGTGCAGGTGCCTGCTGCTGCTGTTGTGATTGCTGCTGCTGTAACATCATCTGATTTGGAGGCAGCTGTTGTTGCTGCTGCTGCTGCTGTTGCAACAGTTGACGCTGTTGAACAAGCTGCTGCTGTTGTTGTTGCTGCTGCTGTGACAGGTTTGTGGAGTTCACAATAAAAACATTTTGGTTTTGCTGATTTTGAGCCAGAATCTGTTGCTGCTGCTGCACGCTGAGCTGACTGAATTGTTGCTGACTTATAATGAACTTTTTGGTCTGCATGGCTGGTGGTGGTTGTTGAGGCTGTTGTTGTTGCTGTTGTTGTTGTTGCAGTGTCTAAACGTCAATTTAAAAAGTTTTTAAAATAAATTAAGATTTAATTATAACTTATACATACATGTTGTTGAGGCTGTTGAGTCAATACTTGCTGCTGCTGTGGTGGCTGCTGTTGTTGTGGTGGCTGTTGTTGCTGTGCAAATTGTTGTCCCAGCAACTGTTGTTGCTGTGGCGGCTGTTGTATGGTTTGCTGTATAATACGCACCTGCTGCGTAAATTGTACTGGTTGTTGTTGCTGCTGCTGCTGTTGCTGGAGTGGTAGCTGTTGTTGTGGCTGTTGTTGTAGTTGCTGTTGTTGCTGTTGCGGCTGCTGCTGAGGTATCATCTGTTGTTGCTGCTGTTGCAACTGCAACATTTGCTGCTGTTTTTGCTGTTGCTGCTGCTGCTGTATGCTCATCATATGACTCTGTATTATCTGTTGGCCCTGAGCCGTTGAAGTGTTTATTACATGTCTCTGCGTTATTACCTGTTGTTGCTGCTGTTGTTGTTGCCCAGTTGCAAGCTGCTGCAGTATTTGTGGTGACTGGTGCTGCTGTGGTTGCTGTTGCTGCTGTAGGGCCTGTATTGTAAATAAGATAATAAAAATTCCATCAAATAAACTTATGCAATTTACTTACCCTTTCTGGCGTTGGTTGTTGTTGTTGTGGGGGTTGCTGCTGATGCAAAGGCGATTGTCGCGGCGATGGTGTGTGCTGTTGTGGTGGCATTTGTTGTTGTTGCTGCTGCTGTTGTTGTTGTTGTTGCTGCTGTTGTTGTTGTTGTTGCTGCTGCTGTTGTTGTTGCTGCTGTTGTTGTTGCTGCTGTTGTTGCTGCAATTGTTGCTGCTTTAGCTGCTGTTGGCGCATTATCAGCGAATCCTGATTGCTGCTTAGCGTGGAGCGACTGAGCACTTGAGCCACTTGAACTGGATCCGTTGGATCTATGGGCTGCACAAAGGATTGTTGTTGCTGCTGCTGCTGTTGTTGTTGTTGCTGCTGCTGCTGCAGTAGCTGTGCTGGTGGCTGCTGCTGTGATTTGGTTTGCATCGGAGGCGTTTGTGATATCTGCGGTGATTGCGGCGCTGAAATATGCTGTGGACTTTGTTGCTGCTGTTGTTGGGCAAGTTGCTGTTGTTGTTGCTGTTGCAGCTGCATGCGCTGTTGCTGATGCACTGGCTGCTGGAAGGGTTGTTGCTGTGGCGACATCATTGCCGGCGGCGGTGGCTGTTGCTGGGGAGAGCCCATCATGTGCTGCTGCTGCTGTTGTTGCTGCCGACTCTGTTGCAACTGCTGCTGTTGCTGTTGTCGCAAATGTTGTTGTGCACTCTGTGGCGAGGGTGGCGGTGGCGGCGTCATTTGTGGCGCTGGCGATTGCAATTGACGCGGTGATTGTGGTGGCAACATATTGCTGGCAGCCACATGCTGTTGCTGCTGCAGCGAAGGCGAGGGCGTGCCAGGAGGCATTACTGGCGAACGATTTTGAACCATTCGAGGTGATTGCTGCTGCGGTTGTTGTTGCTGCTGCTGCTGCTGTTGTTGTTGTTGCATCTGTTGCATTTGCATTTGTAGCTGTTGTTGCTGCTGCAGCAATTGCTGTTGCTGCTGCTGTATCTGGCGTTGCAGCGCCTGTTGCTGAGGCGTCAGACTCTGACCGTTCTGTATTTGCTGATGCAGTTGCATTTGCTGCTGCTGCAACATCTGCTGATTGTTCATCAAATGCTGATGCAGAATTTGTGGCGGCAATGGAACCGACTGTTGCTGCTGCGGCACTTGTTGGGTAACCTGCTGCTGCTGCGGCACTTGTTGCTTTTGTGGCAACTGTTGCTGCGGTGATTGCACGGGCTGTGGAGTTGTCGCCGGCTGTGGCATGCGCGGCGTTTGTCGACCAGTTGGCATCGGCGGCTGTGGCGTAGTAGGCGTGGTTGGAAGGCGCGGTTGCTGCTGTTGCTGCAACAATAGTTGCTGCTGTTGCTGATCTTGTTGCTGCATAAGCTGAATTTGTTGTTGTTGCTGCTGTTGTGTGTTTTTCATTTGACGCTGCTGCTGCAAAATGTTTTTGATCTGTTGTTGTTGTTGTTGTTGCTGTTGCTGTTGTAGATTGGCTGGTATTATCTTCTGTTGCTGTATAATAATTTGCTGCTGCTGCTGTGCGGGCGGGGGTGGTGGTGGTGGTGCTTGTGGTGCACCCTGCTGCAGTTGCTGTTGCAATTGTTGCTGCTGTTGCATGTTGCGTGGCCGCACAAATACCACTTGTTGCTGTGCTGTCTGCGGCAATTGTTGCTGCTGTTGTTGTTGCTGCAACTGTTGGTGTTGCTGTTCGGCAGCAGCACGCTCTGCCGATGCCTGCAGCTGGGATTTAATGCTGGCAATGCTCTTTGCAGCGCTGTCGTCCACAAAGCCCAGGATATCAGATAGTTGAGTAGTTGGTTGTTGTTGTTGCTGCTGTTGTTGTTGTTGTTGTTGTAGTGGTAATTGTTGTACTAAATCTTGCTGTTGTTGTTGCTGCTGCTGTTGGGCCAATTGCTGTTGTTGTTGTTGTTGCTGCAACAATAGTTGCTGTTGTTGCTGCTGCTGTTGTTGTTGCAGATTTTGTTGCTGTTGCTTTTGGGCGCGTTGTTTCTCGATGGGTTTAAGCAGACGGGGATGATAAGGCTCACAGGGCAGGCAGCTTTTGAATTTGAGGCAATCAGTCACCCAATCGGGGGTGACAATGTTCATTGCATTCTTGGGCAGCGCCAGCGCTTTATTGTAAATGTTGCCGGTGGCGGCGCCGCATACCAGATGCGTATTGGTTGCACCATGCGTGTGTGTGACAACGGCGCCGTGATACGTGAGCATCGCATAGAGACGCCGCCGATCGCTGGCGACCACATTGGTGATGGCAACGCGTATGCCGCGCAAGAATCTCGGTTGGCTCGGATCGAAGGCACGCGTTGACGCCTTGCGTCCGAGTTTGGCGCTGTGCAATATCCATTGCTCGCTGACGGGTATCACATTATAGAGTTCCAAATTCATTGACAGCTCACCGTCTGTATAATTGCTTGCGCATATCAAATGCGTGAGTTGGTCCGAGGCGTAAAGTTTCGCCTGGGCGCCGCCGTTCTTTAGCAATCTTTCGGTCTGCAAAAAAGTTAAGAACAACGTTAACATAAAACGAACAAGCTGTTAACCACACACACACATAGAACTGTAGAGATGAGCAATAATCGTAATAGTGTGAATTGTTCCATAAAAATGAAAAATTAAGTGAGTTTAAGCTATTACACAATAAAAAATATTCCAATATATCAATACTTTTTGACACGTTTAGTTTTGCCAGTCTCAGGTTTTTCATGCTGCGCACCACTATTTAATCACACACACGTAGCACTATAGAGATGAGCAATAATCGTGACAGCTCTGAATTGTCTTACCAATTACTATTAAACTGTAGTACTAATTGCAATACAATAATATAATTTTTATAAACTATGAAACCCGTATGCCACTTTTAACTGCTGATAAATAAGTTAACTTAAATATATATATCTTTCGCTTTGCACAGGTTTTTCATGCTGCGCATCACTATCTAAACACACACACTCATCCATGCATAAGCCTCGAAAATTGCCGGCTAGATTTTATGGCGCGAATTTTTTTTATTAGCTAAACATGAATCTCCCTGTGTTGCCAGCAGTAGCAAATTAACAAACACATTTCCATATCACTGCAAATTTGCACACTGTCTTAAATGCTAAAATCAAGGCTTTATTGCATTAAATCGTAAATGCAATAAGTTAAGGACGCCCTGTTGCCTGTACAGCTGCACACACATATGAGTACGCACACACACACACATGCAACTCGCTAAGAATTCAAACACCACAGCAGCAAAGATGGCACGTACAGCCCGAAAAGAGCGTGTCGGAGTCGAAGAGTCTATGTTTACCTCATCATCTAGGCTGCCCAGCACAAAGTATATCACATCCTCGAACAACTTTTCACTGATTTTTAGATTTTCCATTATTATATTACTGACTAGCAGTGCGCTATTTGGTTTTCTCAAATTTCACTTTTCTTTCGCTTCTGTTTTGTTGTTGGTGCGGCTGCCGCGGACATGGATATGGAAATGCATTCAGCTTCACTTTCACTGGGCACCAATCGGTCGCGTTCGTTATAAATTCGAAACTATTACAGTGTATAACAGAAAAGGCACTTGAATTGTTACAACTCATCGAATTGAAGCCTATTTTCATGTGATTCTTTTTTATGTTTTACGCGACCCTTCCGCCTTTTGTGTGCAACAAAAACCAACGCTAGAGATGAGAATACTGCAAACATATTTTACAGCGATACTTTAAAACGCATATCGATAGTAGCAATATTCAGCAGCTGTTCCTTCGATTGCATAGTAACACAGCACTAAGCAGATACAATACATGAGTATATCGATAGACATATCGACTTTTAACGTTTTTTTTAAATTGCGCGCAAAAGGATAAAAGAAACTAATTTAAGTCATTTTATTGCAACTTTTCTGCAAAACTTCAAAGCATAATAAAATACGCACATAAGTTCTACTTTTAAAAGTTTAAAGTATATTAAATTGTTGGTTTCTTTTTTTTTTACAAATACACGTTGGCCTATACATATTAGCTTATTTCATATATTTTATTTCTTAACATCTTTAAGACATACAGATCTTGAAAGTGATACATTTTTTATTTCGTTTAGATTTTGCAATTTTTTTTTTATTTCTTGTTTTTATTTTATTTATGTAAAACATCTACTACTGAGTTTGGAAATTCTCTTGAAAAGCGTACAATTTATTTTTATATTGCAATAGCGAAATTGCATATTTGTTTTGTTGTTCTTCTTTGTTGTTTGTTGATGTTTGAGTTTTGCAGAATGGTATAGTTGCCTGCTCATATGTTGGTTGGCAGGACAGAGATAGTTGTTGTCGTCGTCGATGCAGCTTCAGCAACTTGTTCGAGTTTCTTGTCATGCACAACGGCGTTCTTCATAAGGATGAATCATGAGGCATTATTCGCCTCGCCATTGCTCTCATGGAAGTTAGTGCCGTTCACAATAAATGATGTGCCCAGGCCATATAAGTGTCCCGAATACTTGGCATGATCGATATTATCCTCGAAGAACATCTACAAAAGGTTACAAAAAATTATGTATTTATATATGTCACACGATATTATAGTTAGAGGTAATCATATTTTTTTGTTAGCAGTTGTGTTTTGGATGGTTGTACTGTGTCTGAGTTATTAAGCGGTATCCATCGATATAGATATATATAGTATGAAGTATAAAGTGATATAATGTTAAAGCTTACAAAAAATTTGGTACAAGGAGACAAGGGGTTTTCATCAGTTAATTTCAAAAGATACGGTTTTAGTAAAAAATAATGTAAGTTACATACCAGTTTTACATATATAATTTTTATTTTGTAGGTTTGCTTGCTTCGATCCATTAATATTAATATATCACTATATTCAAAACCAGTCGTCAATATTGCACATATAGTACAAACATGTGTTCAAAATAAAATCATAAGTCTACGACACAAACATATAACTAAAAGACTAGATTTACAAATTAATGGAATACTTTAAAAAAAATTGAAGTGGAGCACTAGTCACATACACACAACCAAGATTTCGATGGTGAGTTCGTGTGTGTTTTGACCAACAATAAAATATAAATCTATACAAATAGAGATGTTTAAGATATACAATTGTCAGTCTAATCTTTCCATAACACAAAAAAGTGTCCATCGTTCGTCTTTCTAATTCAATAGTTCCAATAAATCAACGAATTAAGCAATATAGTGTAACAAATTTAAAGCGAAAGAGTAATCAGTAAGTATGTGATAAATAATATGTGCAATGTTTAAATACGTAAATGAAAAGCCCAAAAACCAACAATGATGAAAAAGAATATAAATGAATTCATTTAATTTTCTCTTTGATTCCATGAACTTCTTTTTTCATTTAATATTTTTTTTTACATTTTTCTCAGCAATTTTGCTTTAATTTGTTTATCATTTGAGTTAAATGAACAGACATGTTTCATATGTTATAATGGTTTTTTTTCTTTACAAAGTTACAAAAAAATATTGGGATTTTTTTTTTAAAAAAATGTTTTGCATGCAGCATCACAAACAAAAAAAATGCATTTAAAATGCAGCATTCTAAAGCCAATAAGGAATATTTCAAGTGCAAAGCAAAACCGAAAAAAAATACTCAAAAAAAATTAAGTGTTTGCGAAACTATGTACAGAATGTGAAAAATGTAGTTGTGTGAAAATATATGAAGCCGAAGCATATGTAATGTTTAAGTAAAAAGCGATAATGCGACAATTTTGGCAACATAGCAACAATGCAGCAGCAGCACCAGGATGGGTATCAGCCATAATATTGAGTATTCATTAAGTTATTGAGTTGTATTGTTGATTGACATGTTGCTCAACTTCAAAATGCTCGTCAGGTCACCCGAGGGCGGTGTGGAAGGCTGTGTGTGCACCGTCAAGGTAAAGTTTATCGATTGGGATTTTGAGAAAATTTCTGGATCACCGCAATCGCTGCTTGGTTTCGGGGTTGTTGCAGCTGTGCTGCTGCTACCGTTGTCACTGTTGTCGGCGCCAAGCATGTGCATTTCGGCAACCGCCTTGTCTGGCATTGTGGCTGGCATTTCGCTATTAAACTCAATACCAAGTGATTTTTGTACCTCACGCATTTTAAAGAACGCCATTCCGGTGAGCAGGGCATCTGAACCAGCCTGATGCTGTGGTCCAACGCGACGTAGCTCCAGCTGATCGGCGACCTCCTGCAGGCCACCCTTTAGATTCTTGCACGATTTCATTAGATATTTGATGTCGTAGATGTTGGGAAAATAGATGTGCAACAGCTCAAAAAATTCACTCTCATCGGCGGGCAGATTCTGATCGGTGAGCAGCTTCAACAAATAACCAAAATCATAGCCAGAATGAAAGCATAACCATTTGATGTTATCCATCAGCACAATGCCCGAACTCATTAGTAGCTCGGCAAAATCGAATGGATCGATGCCATCCTCTTCGTGCTTCTTAAATTGTATGCCCGAATTTTGAAGCAAATCAATCGAATCCTGTGCGTACATATCCTCGCTGCAAAAATTTAAATACAATTAATTAAAATTATTTGTTATTGCATTAACTCACTTTAGATTGAACTTGAAGTTAAACTGCCATGTGGAGTATCCGGGCGGAGTTTTGCCTTCATCATCCATAAATGTCAGACCCAGCTGAATGATGCGCAGCAAGTCGACATTGCAACGCAACAATTGATAATGATAATCGGCCGTTGATCGAAAATCGCCAACGGGTCGAGCGACAACCCCCGGAAATTCCGTGTCCATGGCAACATAATGATATTTCTGCACCACCTTGCGTATGGTGCGAAATTCCTCCTCCAGACTATGCTTCCACACGTCGCGTATACCGCACTCCTCATTGCTGGGTATATGAACCTGACCGTGGGCGCCGCCACTAAGGGCCGAGGGCATTGTCTGTGAATTGTCCGCAATCATTATATTAGCTTTGAATACCGAATCTTTGTACAGATGAATATAAATTGTTGATGTGATAATATTTATTTGTTTGTGTTGTTGGGTATTTTTTTTTTTTAATTTAAAATAGTTTGTTCCTTTTTCCTTTTTGTTTTTTGACAAATTCTATTTAGATCTGGACTAAATAATATCCAATTATGATTTATTTTCAATTCCAACACCTACTTTTCTAAATTTTACAATCTAGCTTCTTTTGTGTAAATATTTCGTATATTTGTGTGTATAAAATATATATAAATATTGGTAAATAGAAGGTTAGCAACAAAAAGAAATTCAAAGAAGCTGGGCCAATTGGTAAGAAATTTTTTTTACTTATTTTGATTTTTTGGGGGTGCAAATATCTTTGTTGCCAATTTTGCTGTTAAGAGGTGCTATAATTTTGATCGCTGTCACTCTACGTAAAGAATAAACAGAAACATAAACGTAAAAACAAATTGTCATAAATTACATTTACATATTTTTTACTTTTCTTTTTTTGATTAGATTTACTTTGTTTACGGGCGCTACTTACATCGTCGCCGGTCGTCGCCTGTTGCTGTCGCTGTAGTGCCGCTTCAGCCACTTTCTCACCAAAGTTAACCTTAAGCTATGTATAAGTTTATTGTTTTTGTTTGTTTGTTTACATATATATATATATATATATATATGTAATATATATATATATATATATAGTTGAAGGTTTTGGCAAATACGTAATGCAATGTACTTAAGATTGGCTACTCAAAATATCCAGCAAATCTGAGTTTAGTTTACTATAGAAGAAGTGCCTAGTCGAATATAAAAGAAAAAACTAAAAATATGTTGAACCTCAAATTACCTTTTTTTAATTATCAATAAATAATATATTAAAAAAAACTAACAAGTGTCATAAACTGCACTTAGTTGTGGTTCCTTGTTGCAAGAGGTGTGGCCAATATCATGCAAAAGGAATCAGTAAATTGTAATAATAATTGGCAACACTTATTATTATTAATTTTGTGCTATATGAAATATTCTGGTTTTTATATCACAATAATATTATCACATTTTTTGCACTAATTTCAAACTGGGTCACGGTTTGTGGCGGCAAAAGTTCTGGGAAAATGCAACCGCTCTTTTCACACAAACACACACCAATTGCATACAAATTGATGCTTGTGTGTATGCCATTTAAGTGCATGCGTGAGCCCTGGACGAATAAAAACGCATACACATTGGGCCTGGAGGATTTGTGTGTGTGTGAAGCTTAACAAAGAAATAATCGAAGGCCATAACCGTTATTACACACAGGAAGAGAAGCTCTTAGACCAGAAAAATGTCAAAGTGAACATTTAATTACATTTTCTATGTAGCAATTGACTTGCATCTGGAAACTTACCCATTTCATGATTGTTTTTTTGCGCTTTTGACTCCTGCTCGGTCCAATGTGTTCCACTTCTAAATTCGGTATTTGCCGCTTTTGGGTTTTGGTTTTAGTTAGTTCCAAATAGAAATCAAGTCCGGTGTTTCAGCACTGTCTGAGGCGTTTAAGAAATGAGATGTAGTTAATTTCGTTTATGTCTGTGCCATAATGAAAGATGTGAATTTTTGTGATAGTGTTGGTCACTAGCAATTTATTTTTAGTGTTGCACTGTGAGCGAGAACGACTAAAAAAACCAGGGCTGTACAAAAATTGTTTTGTTTTGCTTGTTATAAATAAATATATATTGAATGAAGCCATAATTTCATTTAATTTAATTTTAAATCGATTTGTAATAAATGACTTACTGTGTTTGGTTTGATTTACTAATACGTTGTTACTCTGATGACGCTATCACCGCTGCAACTAGCGATTGGTCTGGCAACGCTATAATTTCAGCTGATGTTTGCACGCTCGGTATGCAGCTTAACACAAAATTCGGCAAAAAATAAAAATGTCTCTTTAAAGTCTGAAAATTTCTGCAAATAAAGCTGTTTTCTTTACTAGCAGAGTTGAAATTTATTGATGCAGGTAAAAGTTGAGATCTACTTATTCGTTTAGCAAACAGCGTACAAATCTTGAACAAAATGTTCAGTACGAATTTGCCTGGCGTTTCGCGCTGTTTGCCGGCAGTTTGTAAAACTGTTTAGAGCGGTCGAAGTGAGTTTTTGCCAATCAAAAAATAAGTGAAATATTTTTCTGTAAACAATTTTTTTAGCGTGCTGCATGAGTAAGAATATAGTTTTTTGTCCAGCTGCACTCAATGCCAGCGTCACCAGTGTCGCATTTCTAAGCATATTTTTTTTTACCGTATTTATTGTTACATATGTTTGTAAATGAAGTCAGGAGCGTTTTAATTAAAATTTAAAAATATTTTGTACATCAAGTGTTCTCTTTTTTGTGTTAAAATTCCTACATATACAGTGGATCTTATTGTCTACTATTGATTTGAGTTTGTTGCTTATGTGCGCTGACTGAAACTAGTTTTTCATATCTTCCCAATTTCAGTCAGTCAATCAACGGGCCATTGACTTGATAAGTGAGAGCTTTTGATGCTTGAAAAAAGGCGGGCATTCCATACAAACGAGAACAGTAACAATAACAACAACATCAACATCAACACATATAAAAAACAAACATAACCTATTTGCATGTTTAGTATTGTTTAATTGATCCATTATTGAAAAAAGTCGGTAAAGAATTGATTTGATGTGTAGCCAAAAACAATAGTGGAATTTATTTGTATATAGCAAAATAATATATGGTAAAATAAACGTAAATTGTTAACTAAATTTTATTTTAATATTTATTTTATTTCAGACATATTTATATCACTTTATATATATTAATAAATATTAAATAATTATCTTGATAATGATTTAAAAATTTTCAAATCATCGATAAGCGTAGAAATTTAGCGCCTTTAGCTGTAACATATATATATATATATATATATATATATATTATATTTCAATAAACAAATATTCCTAAGAAACTTAATAGCAGAGCATTTAATGTAGACAATCTTATCAATATCGAATATTTGGTTACCAGACACTGACAATTATCTCAAGGCCACAGTAATCATGCTATTAGCCAACTCTTTAGTTAGATTGCTCAGTTTATGCTGAAGTTGATTTGATGTATTTAATAGATAAATAATAATAAAAATAATCAATTAAATCATGATATTGCAACGCTAACCCACTTAAAACATACTGCAATCTACCGATTAGCTTGTCTACAGAAATAATTATATTATATATATATATAAAGAAGAACTATGACATATGCGATTATTATAAATGGGCAAACAACAATGAAATTTTGTATATAAAAACGTCAATTAAACAATTAACAATAATGTCGCGTTTTGTGTCTCACTCTTGTTAAACTAATTGATACGATCGTGTGACTGATAAATCAACAACTGCGGCACGCGATCGTTGATTGTTGATAGCTGATCGTGTGGAATTCTTTTAGTTTATGACCAGCTCTCGACGCGTTCACGCGATTTGTGTCATTGTCATAAAATTTGATAAAAATTGACATTCAGAAGCATCTAAAGCTGTTAAATTTATTCTTGTGTCACAAACGTTATCAAAAGACATTTGTGCATATATTTACATAGTTGGTGAAATTTTTACATGTATAAGAAAATGTTATAGTTTTCAGAGATATTAATATTTTATTAACAATACAAAACTTTTCCATTAAATAAAGACAACATATTGAATTGAGCTTGCAGACATTTTATTTAATTTTTTTTTCTTTTGCTGTTTTGAGAATAAATTGGCTTACTATATTTATTATGTACTAGAAGGTTATAAAGCAATTATTGGAAAAAATTAGATAATTTGTATGGGTGTTATTATGCTTATTGTTATCAATGTTAATATGCAGGAGCATTTTTACAATTGAATATACCCATACATCTGAAAGTATATTTGATTTTTTTTTTATTAATATTAAATGAAATTATTATATAACATTAAATTAAAAAATAAGTATTCTATTTAATATTAAAATAGTAAATTAATTTTAGCTGCTTATGCGTTCTAAGTAGATATCTTACATTTTATAGATTATTCAACTAAAAATTAATTCCAATTTATTGCAGATACCACAATATGCCGTTAAAGAGCCTGACTGTTCTACTGCCCGGCCTGAAGTGGCTTAATGGTTATACGGCTCAGGATGCGGTGGCCGATCTGATAGCTGGCATTACGGTAGGCTTAACTGTGCTGCCTCAAGGATTGGCTTATGCCACGTTGGCCGGTTTGGAGCCGCAGTATGGGCTGTATTCAGCATTTGTGGGTGGTATTGTGTATGCGCTGTTGGGCAGTTGTCGTCAGGTGACAATTGGGCCGACAGCGTTGCTGGCGCTGATGACCAGCCGGCATACGGGCTTTGGACTAGAGTCGGGACCCGCCTATGCCATACTCTTGTGCCTTGTCTCAGGCGTAGTCGAGCTGGCAATGGCTGTACTAAACCTGGGCGTTCTGGTCGATCTCATATCGTTGCCCGTAACCGTGGGCTTCACGTCTGCGACGGCGGTTATCATTGGCACCTCACAACTAAAGGGTTTATTGGGTTTGCGCGGTGGCTCTGGTTCCGATTTCGTTAACACCATGCGATCGGTTTTCGGCAATTTGCAGCAGGTACGTCGTGGTGATCTAACACTGGGAGTCGTCTCCATTCTTGTGTTGCTACTGCTACGCGTAAGTCAAAAAAACAATAACTGTTCCTTGCCGATCTATATTTAACACTGATTTTAACTATTTGTAGGAACTGAAAAACTTAAACGTGGCAAGCCGAGTGAAGAACTTGAGGGCTCAGCAGCTGCTTAGTGGCAGCATTTGGGTCATATCCACCGGACGCAATGCTCTCGTGGTGCTCGTCTCCAGCGTGCTCGCCTACAGCCAGTGCAAGCAGCTGGAGGCATGTACATTCATTCTCACGGGCAAGGTGAAGAGCGGTTTGCCCAGCGTGGCGCTGCCAAAATTCGAGACAAGCATTCTCGACAAGAATGGAACCGTAGTGGAGCAGGGATTTGGACAAATGGTATGCTTTGAGTATATAGTAAAAGTATAATTACGTTTATTATTTTTCGTGCAGCTCTCGGAACTGGGACCATCGATGCTGATATTACCCATTATTGCAGTGCTTGGCAATGTGGCTATTTCCAAGGCATTTGGCGGCGCGGGGCTGAGTCCGACGCGGGAGCTGGTTGCGCTCTCGTTGAGCAACATTTTCGGCGCATTCTGCAGCTCGATGCCGGTGACGGGTTCGTTTTCGCGCAGCGCCGTAAATCATGCGAGCGGCGTTCGCACACCCATCGGTGGCTGCTACACCAGTGTGCTGGTGCTGCTCGCATTAGGCCTACTCGCCCCCTACTTTCAGTACATTCCCAAGGCGGCGCTAAGTGCTGTCATCATTTCGGCTGTGATATTCATGATTGAGTTCGAGGTGATTCGTCCGTTGTGGCGCTGCAGCCGCCGTGAACTGTTACCTGGCGCCATTACTTTTGTCATGAGCCTGGCCGTGGGCGTTGAAATTGGCCTGTTGCTGGGTGTTGGCGTTGATGTGTCCTTTCTCGTCTATCGTGCAGCGCGCCCTGTACTCAGCGTGTCCAAGCTACAGACAACCAATGGCATTAACTATATTCTGATACGACCCAAGCACAGTTCACTATATTTTCCGGCCATCGAGTGGGTTCGCTCCAGCATCTCGAAGGCGCTCTCAATTCATGGCACAGCACCGGTTGTCCTGGATTGTTCGCATGTCCATGGTAAGCAATTCACTTATCGCTGAATATTGCTTATTGAGTTGCACATTCGAATTATTCTATATAATGTTCTACTTTTCTACAGATTTTGATTTCACTGCCGCACGTGGCATGGGCTCGTTGCACAAGGAACTGGACAAGGCTCATGTGCCGCTGATTCTAATGAGTGCTCACAAGGACATTACGGTCATACTGAAAGAGTCGACAAACATTGATTTTTCCACGATAGAATGTCCAAACGATTTGGAGTGCATTCTGGCACAAAGTGAGCAATATTTAAGGATGCTTGATTCAATAAATTTATATTTAAATTATTTTCTTTATTTTAGCAACGGACTATGAGCTGCATTTACAAGTAACAACGCCGCTTGTGGAGTCCTAAATGCTGCAGAACATTGATGCAACGGCAACTGAACTGACTAAACTAAACTGACTGCACAAAGTAGTTGAACATGTCGGAGAAACTGCTAGCTACCCAAAATGGAATTGTGTTGAGCATCATTGCACAATTAGCCTAAACTAATCGAATACTCTTAACTTTGAGAACCAACAATCCTCAAATATTTGAGATCTGCCCTACCAGCTTATTTTTACGCTTGCAGTGTGTTTTAGATGGGGATATATGTTTATAATGTTGGTCAGTTGACATAGTTCTTTCTGTCTAACCCTCTATCCGTCTTTTGTCCAATAATATTCCTGCAAGTGTATATTGTCTTCAGGGCACACCGAACATAATTTCGATATCAATGAAATTATGATTCATATTCCTGTTACCTAACAATCAAATAACTTAATTTTATATGTACATAGTAGCTATGTTTTTATGTAAATTTTATGCATTCAAATAGATTAAGTAAAGTGAATTGTATACAAATGTTTATGTTGAGTTCTTATATTTAAAAATTTGATTTCTGCATATGCTTTTGATAGGTTTATAATAAATATGTTTAAATATATAATGCACACGATAATATCCAAATTTTATTCTAAATAATCGTTACTTATAC
Source organism: Drosophila melanosoma (assembly GCA_035042045.1). Taxonomy (NCBI): domain Eukaryota; kingdom Metazoa; phylum Arthropoda; class Insecta; order Diptera; family Drosophilidae; genus Drosophila; species Drosophila melanosoma. The sequence goes on along the minus strand of JAWNLY010000100.1, from coordinate 2,134,930 downwards.
TTTTGTCGGAATTATTATATTTTAAAGCGGGAAAACTCCAAATCAATACAATAGGTGAATGATTGATAAGTAATCGTTCTTTTTAATTTAATAATACATTTTTTAATTTAGCTAATTAATTTATAGATTTAGTGTACACTGTGCACAAGAATCTGGCTAACGAGAATATGTCACAAGGACATTAAAGTCATACTGAAAGAGTTGATAAACATTGATTTTTTACTATAGAATGCTAAAATGATTTGGAATGTATGCTGGCAAAATTTAAACATGCTAGACTCAACAAATATATACATATGATTTCTTAAATTTAGAAAGTATTAAATATATGTATATGTATATATTAAAATTATGTATATAGTATATAGTGATATAAATTGTGTAGGACGGGTGGAAAAACAACTAGACTCACGTTGCCTTGATTAAGGGCAAGATGCATATAACCGTTTTTGCCCCACTCACCCCAGGAGTTCTTGATAAACCGGAAGTCAGTGCATCGCGGACCATGACCATATCCATTAACGAAGCACTGCTTGATTCACAAAACATTTCTCCTTGATAGAACTGGGAATTTGTTGCATCAACCACCGAAATCAGGCCTTTTAACGCGGATAGCCTGATTCACATCAATTATCTTCACGAAATCGGCAATGTTCCATAATTTCTTGTTATTATTTTTGACATTTGCATGACTTTTTCTGTATAACCACGGTCTCTGTCTCTAGTAGCTGATGCCTCCAATGCATCCAACGCACCAATGCCTTTCCTTCCATTATTTACTGCACTTGTATTCCGCATATAGCTCTTCATCTTAAACTCTCATTACAGTTACAACTGCCAGTAGCTCGTCTTGATGTCAAAAGTTATTACTTTATTTATAAATTCTTGGAAGTCTTCACAGTCTGAGAATATTAATTAATTGACAAGGCCAAGTTTGATGTGTAGAAGTTTTTCTTGTTTAATACGTTTTTGCCTATCCTTTCTTTTTTGTTTGACATAATCAACTATCCCAATGTTAAATAGGATAGGCTAAAGCATTGTGATATCTTCAGCTATACAAAACCTATAGCCAAGTTTGTAGCATACTTTGCGGCCGTCCAAGTAACTTAAAATTGTGATAACTTATTTAGAATGTTCAAATCTAAGAATTCAAACTTAGCGATTTTAGTAGAAGATTTTGCATGCAAAAAGGACATATAAAATAAGATAATAAGAGATTTAATAGGCTTGTAATCATATATTTAGATTACAAGCCTATTAAATCTCTTTAAATAATTTAAATGCGGAAGAAGAAAGAAAAAAACGCACAATGTGACTTTCCCACAATAATTAATCATAAAGACAAGAAGCAATCAAAGGGAAAAGCGTGAAACAGTTGATAAAAATATCTTCACTCAAAAATGATTCGAGATCACAATGCATAAGAGTGAATTGCGCAGGCGCAAAGGGAGGTGAGGAAAAAGGCCGTCAAAAAATGTGTCACAAATCATTCACCCCAGACACCCCCAAACTGTGTATGTGCGCCTGTGTGTGCGCGTGTACTCACCCACCTTGGGGAAAGTGGAAGTGATATTAGTGCTGCCGAAGATAAATAGAAAGAAACACAAATTTAAACAGTTGCTTGGAAAAATCAACGGCGTACAGAGAACTTGGCACAACAGATCTGTATTCGGAAACAGTTCTGCTTGTAATACAATCCGTGCGTAACTACACCCGCGAAGATAAATAGATATTTACTTGCACAAATACTTATACACACACATATATATATATATATATATCTGTATTAAGGTGAATAAACTCCACTAAGCCGCTGCGCATGCGTCATGGTTTTTTCGATATTGTCCTCCTTTTGTCGACGTTGTCATCCAATTTGAAAACATGAAATTTATTTTTTCATTTCCGTCCGTGTGTGTGTGTCAGCTCCTGATCCCGGGTTGAATGAACTGCATATGCATGTGTCTATGATCCTGTACTTAATCCACACAGTCGACTTGTTGCCGTGTCTCAGTTCATTAAAATTTTGCGGTACAGTTGCTAACTTTTTATAGGTAATTTATAAATTCTTAAATATCTTTTTAAAGTTTCCAATTGGAAATGTTCGAATTTCAATAGTAAACTTTTTTTTGAGTAATTGTTTGACCTTCAAACTTATTTACAAACAAAGATGGGCGCATTTTTATGAGTTTTATGACCAGGTATTGAAAATATACCAGGTTAAGTTCTTTCCAAGCTGCTTTATAGAATAATACATTAGTAATAACAATACAAGTTTAAAGTTTTAAATATTAGTTAACGGACTAAATTAGCTCTTTAAAAAAATAAATATTAGTTCTTTACTTGGTTTACGTCTAGGTGCAGTTCCAAATACTTTAATAGTTGGTATAAAATAATAAGCGACAACTGATGTAAGCAAGAGATATGTGCAGATATCTTTATTTTGATTTATTCATAGAAGAGATTCTGCACATTCTAATAGGAACTATGGAAAGCGTTTTATATATTCTCGTTTAAAAATGTCCCTGATTTATATATTAATATTGTGTTATAATTAAATAAAAACAAAACATGCAAGAAGAAAAAACCAAAAGAATTGTGTAGTTAATTAGTATATGGATCTTCAACACAGCTGTGAAGAATATAGTCAAAGAGCTAGTGCTAGTAGAATCTAGGTATTTGTTAAGAAAGCTGTGTTTTTTATCAGATCGTAATGAAATTTTTACAATAGAAATCGATTTGACTCAATTTAAGCTAAACTGTGGCAGCTATCGATAATATGAAATAAACTTCAGCTGGTGTACGAGAACTTTTATTTGACAGATAAACGGACAAGAGTTAATTTACTGGGTAATTTATGCTGATCAAGAAAATATATGTGCTTATGTGGGTTCTGTTACACATTTTTGCTCAACATCATTATACCTCTTTTCCCATTTTGATTGGGTGCTGCTTATAAAAAATATATTATAAAAATATAAAATGGTAGAATAAAGGTAATAATTGAAAAAGATAATTTGCCACAGATTTGAAGTATTAAAACTTCAGGTAGTTGTATACCTCCTCGCGGGGTGCAACAGACACAGCGTCTGCTCTTGTGGCATACATACATAGATACATACATACTTATATGCATTTATGTGCATACATATGTATGTCGTGAAAGGAATCTAATAGAAGTGATGGACGCCCGCTGGAGGGACTACGTCCGATACTGGCTGGAGCTATTTTTAGTCGCCTGTCGTCTTCGTCTAGTTAGTAGACGATGGGCACGATGAATCGCTCTCCCTCCCTCGCTCTCGCTCTGTCTGTCTCCGTCTCTCTCTCTCTCTATCTGTGTGCCTGTGTGTTGCCGAGGGCTGATGATGCTAGGGGCTAAGGCTGTGTTTGCTGCACAGTTTGAGCAACGATTTCAATTGCATTCCAACGCGCGTTCGGCACAGAGAGATACGGCTACAAATTAAACGGATATTCGGATATTCGATATAGATATCGATACGGATACGATTTCGAAAATTCAACAGCGCACTTGGATTATCAGTGAATGTGAAATGTGGACAAATTTGAATTATATTAATTAGTGATATACAATTGCAATCAGTTCTTAGTTAACAACTCTACACATACCAAACCTCTTAATTGTACAAAATATTAAAAAAAAAAACAGTCAACTAGTATTTAAACACATAATATTAAACTGAGTTAAATACATAAAATTAAACTGTGTTAATGCCCAGAATTGAAAATCTTCATTCAATTGGCGATTATTAAATTTATTTTACACAGATACATTTTCAATAAAAGGTGTGTATAAAGATTTGAAAAATGACTCAACAATTATTTTATATAATTTTTTTTGTTTGGACAAATTCAGTTAATTTTGTGTTAATAAACTGAAATATGCTTGCAATTAAAACTTGTACAATTCATCAAGGAATATTGCTTAAATGTCTAAAAAATTCTTAACAGCTTTTAGGCAATTAATTAGTCTATAAAAAAACAATGCATCGGCTACTTTGGCCTCAAGTGAGTGATGCAAATGTAATTTGATGTCAGGCTAGTTGACAGAATTAGCATGCCACTTCCCTGTTGCCCCTCAAAGTGCTGCAGGGGCAAATGTGCCAAATATAGGCGCCTAGTAAGTGTTCCAACTTAGTGGCTAAAGTGACCACATCCCAAAACATTTAAGTGTCAATGTCTGGAACGCATGGAAGACACACAAAAACTTACAAATAAAGAAGACGGAGACGCTGAACAGCTTCAATTTAAATTGGAAAGAGACTGAAATATTTGTCGCATGCGCCCTCTCCCCACTTTTCATTTCACTTTTCACCAAAAAAAAAATAACCAAAAAAACAACAAAGACAAACGTAAACAAAAAAAAAGAGTGAACGCCACACAAGTTCAAGATTCTCACAGATACAGTCAGACAGCGGCGCGAGTAGCTAAAAGTAGAAATGTACGACGAAAGAGACGAAAGAGGCAATAAACTGCCACGAAAGTAGTTTACGGCAGTTTGCTGGGGATCCTTGACTTCTGCTTCGGCTGTCCCAACTTTTTCCCCCAGATGCATTTTCCCGCTTTGGCGCACGACAACAACTCGAACAACAACAGCAACACGAACAACAACAAAAACAACACGAACAACAATAAAGTAACGGCATTGCTTCGTTTAGTTCCCGAGCCAATAGTTTGCTTGATCTATTTTTGGACCAGCCAAAGCCAGCATTGTCTTGTCGCCTAGAGTAATTTGTTTGTTGCGTTAGTTTTTGTGTAAACCATACACTGTACAAAATTGTGCGTTGTGATTATTAGATTGCAGTCAACTAGATTCCTTTATTATTTTGTTGATCGTTGCATCAATCACAGTATCATAACATTTTTCCGAATATTTTTTATTCCATGTCAATTGAATAAGTTAAACGACAGGTGTTTAATGTATTTTTAAATTTTTGGCGCTCAGTGTAGCCAGATCAGCAGCAGCTGTCAACGGGACAAACAAACATTGCCAGCAGTGCAAAATCAACGCCAAACACCCTTGTGCATCGATACTTTAGCGCCGCAGCATCGATCGATCGGTAGCAAACCAAAAAATAAAAAAGCTGCAACAACACTTATACAAGGCAAACATTGCAGATACTTTACACCCCAAAAATTAAACACACACATACACACTAGATTCCAGACTGCTGTCTACGTATTAGTTATTTTTCTTCCCCAATGGCACGCAAATTAAAAATAGTGAACATTAGATGAGCGCTCAGCAACAACAAGAACATCGACAAAAGCAGCAACATCAGCAAAGATACACAGAACACCTACTTTAGAAGCAAGACTGGAAAATGTCAAGAGTGCGTCGACATTGCATGTTGACAGTGGAAATGCAACAGCAAACGTCAACGCCGACGTTGGCAGAGCTATTACCGAGTTTCTTGTATACTGGAACGGCGCAAGCGCCCCTCTGTACCCACCCCTCCGTTTGTGCTCTCCTGTCCCTGAGCAGACACTGAAATCGTTGCAGGGGGCCCAAACACCAAAAACAACAAATGCGAGTTGCGAGTGATGCCTCCATAAATGGGGGAAGTTGCGTGTTGCGCATCTATCCATCTATCGTTTGGGGTCCACTTCCGTCTCCCACTACTATGTGTGCGTGTGTGTGTGTGTTTGTACATGAGTGCAGCAGCCAGATTTATGGTGAAACAATTTCACGTTTGCCTTAGCAGCATTAAGAGCCATTAAAGCTATGGGCTTATCATTTACAAGCTCGCACCTAAAGATATACACACAGCGCAGAAGTTGAGCTGAGCTCATTTCCGCTGTGCCCAGCATATTTTACGACATTTTTTGGTACTTCTGGATATTATTTTGTGATCGTTAATGTCAGATATTTTCAAATTTTGTTTAATGAGCAGCAATGTGACCAGTGGTGTACTTTTGTCCTGCGTAACATATAGTGTGACCGGTGGCACTTTTGTGTTGTCAAATATAATTGGCGCCAACGGAAAAGTTAACAACATTAAATATTATTCATAAGTATCGATGCCAATAGTAGCGTAATGCAAAAGTTGACCAATCGAATTAATAATCGATATATATATATTATATTATATATATTCGAAAACATAAACTGTGTCCAGTTCCAGTATGTGCGGCACACGAATTATTTAATGGTATATCGATTAAAAATAACGGTGGTCAATACTAAAATGTAATTTTTTATTTATTTTTTTTAAGCTGTACAAATGTCGATGGGCACATTGCAACTGCTGCAGTCAATAGAGATGGAGGAGCTGGAAACGACGCCACCGCTGCCAATAAATCCACCGCCATATATCAGTAATATTGAAATTATTTACGGGTTTCGCACACGCCACTTGTCCTGCATCGAGGAGAATGATTCGGATTCGTTGCACAGTTCCTCGATACCTCATGCCTACGATCTAATGATGCAGAAGGCAGATGAAACATTTCAAAAGCTAAGCTACGCAGCCGAGGAGGAGGAGCAAGACGATCAGCAGGAGACAGACGACGATGAAGATGATGAACCGGATACAATGGCCATGATTGATGAGTCTCGTCTCTATGAGGCCGACTATCTGGACGAACTGGTTGCCACCGAGCAGCAGCAGCAGCAGCAACTGCTTGCCGACTCGGGCAATGTGGATGAGGAGGATTTGTGCTGGCAGCCCAGCTTTAATCGCAACGATATCATGATGACCTCTTGTTACGGCACCCTAAACAGCTTGGAGATCTCATCGCCAGCAAAAAAGGCAACGGAGCCAATTTATGCCACGCCGGAGAAACGGCGCGAGAACAATCGCAGCTTTGACTCCACCTGTGCCTCGCAGACGAGCTCCAATTATGGTGGCTCCATGAACTCCTCATTGGATCTCAAGCATATGATGAGTGTCTCGCTGGGAGTGGGCGGGTCCAATGGTGGTAGCGGTGGAATTAGTGCCACAAGCACGCTTCGCGGCGTCTCGGTGCCAACGATGGATTTATCACTAGCAATGTCCAGTGATGGTATTAGTGCTCTGGATTGGCCAGTGGCCAGTGCTGCGTCCGGCTGTGTCTTGGATCCGAGTGATGGTGGCAATCCTGACGAGGATCTGGATGAAGAAATGGCTGCAAAATGCTTGAGTGCAGCTGAGAATGGTAAGTAAATGAAATTCAAACACCATTTTAAAGTATTGATTTCGATAATAGTAAGCTTAACTATTGGAAAAATCGATATTATAAGAAATTATAAATAATTCATTAATTGGTCGAAATTTGCAGTACTAACTGTAAGCTTACCTATTCATAAAATCTTAATTTTCTTCTGACCTTAACTTTAACTGACAATTGAAAAAAACCGAAATCATTTACCAAAACTCTCTTTGTGACCTGAATCTTGGCTCAAATGGATGATTATCAAACCTCCATAAATGCGTTCTATTTCAATTAACATATTTTCTACAACTTTTATGATTTACGTACCTATAAAACAAGAATGAGATCTGGTTATGGTCGGCCCTTTCCGGTTGATTTTCATGTTGACCCACTTGCGACACTTTCCTGCTACATTTTTTTTTTTTTTTTTTACCTTTCGGCTGAAAGGCAATCTATCAATGGGTCAAGCCATTAAACTCATTTATAATCCTTAAAAAAAAATATAGATACACGTAGAAATATGTTAATGAACCCATTGGCCGATGGCAGACTCCTTTCGACTCCGCTAGTCATTAGAAAGGTGGCCCGCAAGGCGGTGGCTGACCCCCAAACGAAGCCACATTTTCAAATTGCAACATTCATTGCCACATCAAAGCACACACAAAACATACACACAATATATGACCGTTAAGTTTTGAAGTTGGTGGATTTGATGGTGCAATTCGATTGCCAATTGAGTAAACAAAGAGAGAGAGAGAGAGATAGAGAAAAGGGGGCTGAGGGTGAGAGAGAGAGAGAGATGCAGTGAAAGCCATCAGGTTGGCGTCCAAGCAACTGGCTGCCATTTCAACCCATTTTGCACAGATGTTTAACGAGCCAGTCACGGTCATAAATCATCGAAAAATACATATATATATTCATATATATACATATGTATATAAAAATATATATCCATGCATATTTATCCTTCATTCGGTCAGCAGTTTGACTATCCTCGGGTGAAATTCACTGACATTGACAGTATTTCTAATAAGAAACTTGTTACGATTTATGCGCCAGCTGACTTCAATTTTAATTTAAAACTAATCAATAAAATGCTGCAACACATCTATGCAACAAATTGCCAATAGATGCTGCAAAGTGCGATGTCACAGTAATTTACGTGCCCCATTCCGCTGCAAAATAACTAGCAAACCTGATGAAAATTTATGCAAAGGGTTAAATGTCAGTCGCGACAACATTTCGCACAGTGGAATGAAACTTAAAAGTCATCATATATATATATAAATATATATATATATATATATATATAAATATAGGATTATATTTTGTTTGATTTTGACCAGAAAAGAGTAAAATCTTTGATTAAATACTCTTGCAGGCTGGAAAGTAATCGGTTGTTCTTATGATATAGTAGTGCGTTGTTTATAATTTTTTGTATAAATGATAAGATTATAATAAGACTACAAATTTGTGATTTTGGTTTGGATAAATAAACAAAAAAGTTATTTATACAAGTATTCATCTATTAATAAAAAAATTTGTCTACAATGATTTCAAATGTAGTTTGGATAACTTAATAAACAAACAAGTTTTTGTTAAAAGAACCTAGTTTTCAATAAAATAAATTCGTCTACAAAGATTTAAAAATTTGTTGCGTTTAAAAGGAATCAACTATCTATTAAGTTCATAAAAAAGACAAAGTTTATTTAAATTTTAATTTAAATTATGCTTTACTTGTAAATTTTCATATATAAAATGCACAGATATAGGTCATCTCTCTTAAAGTAATTCTCCAGCTTTGATTTACATTTGCACAAAAAAAAACTATATGGCATGTATTTGGTGCTTACCCACTGTGCCACTTGTTGCAAGCATAGTTTACTATTATTTTTGGCCTAGCCTCACGTCAAAGTGAAAAGTCATGAATCATATATATGTATATACTACATCATGATCACAACGCACCTTTTTGCAAACCAAATGGTGATGATGATGATGATTGTTGCTTGCAGCTTGCCAACCTGCCTCGATGCGGCAAGTATTCAAGCCAAGCGATCTATCTGACTCTGAGGCGTAGAATTCGAGTGGCTGTGGGCCATAAACTTACATTGCTTATCGCTGGAGAACTTTTAAAAAACACTTGAGATAGCGCTCTGAACGTGCAGTAAAGTCTCAGCAGCAACATGCCCCCAAATCCCCACCTTCCTGCTTTGCCACTTCCATACACACAAACTCAACACCCCCGCACTCTACACACACAGGTAGAAAAAGACCTAAGTACACACACCGCAAGGTAGTGAACGATACACTGAAAAAATGTGTGTGTGTATTTCAATAAAGGAATAAATAAAGTCGGGATTATATATATATATTATATAATATATTATAGATTGAATAAATGAGTGTAATATATACTAAATTAAATTATATTTAAGCCAAAAAAATAGTTCTTTCTATGCTAGAATTGAATATTGTATTAGATTTTCCTTAATCTGTGAAAAATTTTCACTTGATTAATTTTTTTTGTCTGAATTAATAGAATTTGCGGATAAAATAATAGTTTTTTCTTTAAACAACAATTTTTTAATATAACCATAATCTTTGCCGGAATCTTTATACTTTATAAAACTCAACTTGATACTTTTAGTAGTGTTCAGTCATAAATTTTTTTAAGTGTAAGCAAAGGAAAAAGAGAATGATCGAAAGAGCGAGGAGCAGTGCGGAAAGTAGAGGGAGATGTGGCGAGTGGGGCTGCGTGGAGTGGACTCAGTGGCATCAGTTTGGAGTTGGAGTTGGAGTGGTCGCTTGTTAGGTTGCTTGTACCTACAAATAGACTCTCCTCTGTCTGATGGCCGCAAGACAAAGTCAAACAAAAGACCAAACGGTAGTTGCCACGAATGGTTACACTTCTCTCTCCCCTCCCCAAAAAACCGGCTGCGCGTCGAGTTGGGTCTGTTCCGTGTCCCAAAACTAAAACGTATGTGCAACACTGTGGCTGAGGCAACATCATCGTCAGACCTGGACCTAGCTCCACAACTATTTATTGGCACGGAGTTGCATGGAGGTACCGCCCCAAGATCAGGCTCCCAATAACACGAGTCGCACGCACAGATAGCCGGTCGGACAGACAGCCGAGCAGATGGACAGTTGGACAGACAAACTATTCGAATGCATTTTGTGTGTTCGATAAGCGCGTCGGCGATTTCCCACAACTGATATATTCGCATTTGGATTCGCAATTGCTCTTCCAATATTTATGGCTTGAACTTCAGTTTGTTTGCCTTGCTTTTTGGTTCTCATCTTGAATCTTGTATTGTGTTTGCATAGATAATGAAATTGGTGGGTCGGTGTATGTGCCGTAAAACTCAACTCAAATTAATGGTTTTCATTTACAATTTCAACAGGAAAACTATAAGTTTAATAAAACACAATTTCAAACTAGAACTTACTCATATTTTTAGAAATAAGTTTATGTTTCAGCAAAATGGGAAATGTGTTAAACTTTCTGGCATATATAAAAATTGTTATTGGAAAATTTATATTAAATTCTGATTTAAATTAGAATGTTATCGAATCTATTGAACTTTTAAATCGCCCACTGTCAATCACATAATGCTCTGACGCCGTGTTGGCAGTGAGAACAATTGACAATAATATACCCTGAACTGTATAATTTGTGTAGAGTTGTAGTTGCTTGTTATTGTTATTGTTTTTAGGTTGTACAGCGATAGTCAGAACCTCAATTCAGATCCCACAGAAATGAGGTAATTCCTTTGACACAATCTTGATTAATGAGGGGCAAATGTTGATTTGTAATTTACTTACATTCTACGATTTCGAAAGTGAAAATTTGTGCTGGACGTTCTTTTTTAATTACATGGTGTTAAATATATTTTTCTATTCATTTTTAAATGATTAGACGGGTTATAAGCACTAATGCTGATTAGATTTAAATGCACAGATTTCGAAAAATTACATAGGCGTGTAGATTGATTGTGTGGGGTAAAATAGTTTACTTTTTTATTTGCATTATTATGTTATTTGCAAATTAGCATTTATTGTGCAGCGGAGACTTTTTAATTTATGCTTTGCTATTCTTGGAGATTTGTCATCGTTTTGCTTTAATTCCTTCCTTAAGAGAGCAGAGCTTCATCACAAAATGCAACTTATCAAAATGTCTACGTGTGTGTTTACCTATCGTTTAACCCTTGAGCAAGTGTGTTCGCTGCCCGCTGCTTATCTGTGTGTGGAGAACCTGCAAGAAATCTTAGCACGAGGTAGCGGCAACAGCAGAGTCTCTAATTCTTGCGTCATCTGCTCAACGCCGTCTGATAAGCGTGGAGAGTGGAGTCAATCAGTCAAAACTCAATAAACTACAAATATAAATACGAACCGTGAATGAATATTTCCACACAAATTGAAAACGAAATGTGTGATAGCGAACTGATAGGCGAGACAACGAGCGCCGCATTTAGATCTCCTATCAGCAGCTGTCACAAGAAGAGCGAGCGAGAGAGTGAGACTGAGCGTGCTGAGAGCCGAGTTGTTTGGCAACCGGTAAAGCGTCTCGTGTAGACTTTCTGTGTAGACTTGCGCTCCCAGCTGACTGAGTTTTCTGCTTTGCTGCTGCTTGGCACTTGTTTGGCTTTTAGCGCTCAGTCACGAAGCGCGTCTCAAAGCTTACACGTCGCGAACTGTTCGGCGCTGCAGCGATCGCGACATTTTGGATACGGTTTCAATTTACAACAAATGTGAAAATTGCTAACGAAAAACGTTTTCGCAAAATTAAACGAAATGTGAAATAATTCGCATTCTTCTGATGAATGTTTAATGCTGAAGTGCAATCGATTTTACTGTTTACTTAAAGTGGTTTTTGTAATTGATTTTCAATGTTGTGTGTGTAAAAAATAATTATGTATAAATTACTCGAAACTAATTCCTTAATTAATAATCGTTTCTTAAGTATTTCCGCTCAATTGTGTATGTGTCAATTAAAAAGTATTTAAAACGTATAATATTTAAACGAAAGTTGCAAAAATAAAAACAAGCACAGAAAGAATTAAATAAAGATCGCGGTTTTAAAGGTGAATCAAAAAAACTTGGCCATAATCAATTGGCAACAACTGGAAAGGATACGCCAAGTTGCGCAGCTGCAACTGCAAGAAGAATATACACATTGCCCACTGCACACAGAACCCGGAATAAAGATATATGAGGCAAGCGAGAAAAGATACATGCCATGTTCCCACTAAACAACCGCTCCTCGAGTGGCAAAAGCACCAGCAACAACAACAACAACAGCAACAGCATCACTGGAATTGGTATCGACAAAAACGGCCACGGGAAGGATAAAATAAATTTCCAAAATAATTGGAGCTGCAATAAAACAACCGGTCGACGCGCTGGAAGCGGTTATAGCTGCAGTTTTTTAGGTAAAATCTCTTGGCTATTATAAGTAAAAATACAAACGTTTAGTGTGTTTTGTCGAACTTTATATATATTTATCTATAAGCAAGTGTAAATAGAATTATAAGATCTCTACAACTGAACTATTTATTTTGTTGAGAGCCCTTAATTGCCAATTGGGCATCATTTGAAAGGTGATTCTCAACAACATCTTTCCACTCTGAAATCATTGCCCTTCATTGTTATGGAATTACGCTCAGTGCGCTGCTTTCCAGTAATGCACAACTTTTTTATTCTCCACATGAGATTATAAAAAAGTGCAAAATTTTTTCTCTTTTGTTATTGTCGCTGCTTTTTCTCTGTTTTACATTAAAATGCAAATAATTTACACTTATTTATATGTTATACCCTTACACCCTCATTGCTTGTTGTTGTTATTATTGCTGAGACAATGCAACTCTGTTGTCATCGTCTGGAAGGGTTCTTATAGCCTGGAAGGAGGTAGAGGGAAGCAGGAAGTATCTGTGTACCATGAGAAATGCCATAAAAATTCCAACATTGGCGGCGTCTTATTCTCCAGCTCAGCCTTTGCGCTTGCGCAATACAAAAAGCTTCTTCTTTATTTTTATATATATTTATTTGCGCTCCTTTCGTTGCGCATGCCAAAGTCTGCGCGCAGAGAAGCAGCAGTGAACGTGGATAGCTTCCAGTGTTGGAGTGCTGGGGTTGTCGGTGTGCGCTTTTATTTGTGTTTGCTTGCTGTGTAGAATTCCCAGAAATGTATTATTTCGAAATTTGTTAACAAGCAGTCACACACACAAACATACCTATGAGGAGGATGAGGTTAAAAAAAGTGTATCAAGTGTTTCTTATGTGCTGCGATTTCAAGTTGAAGGTTAAAATTGAGTTTGAACTCCATTCTGCACTCTCCTTCCATTGAGTTAGACAATTCTATAGATCTAAGCATGTGTATGTGTAGTTGAGAGAGTGGTAAACAGACAGATCCTTTGTCATTCAACTGGAAATGGGACAAAAGAAATAATTAAAAATTTGTATGGATCCTAGGCAGTTCTCAATAAGAAAACACAGATACACAGCTATAAAAACTAACCTTCAGAATATTATATAAATTTAGCAAAGGTTGGAAAGTTCATAATTTACATTAATAATTATCGATAAACATAAAGCTGATTGGCAAATTCGCCATCGGTTTAATGACAACTCCAATCGACAATCAATACAAACATATTTTAATTGCAAAAAAACCGTCATAACGAGTCTAATAAAACAACAACAAAAATTTCCATATATTTAGTAATTATTTTGTTGTTATGTTTCGAATTTGCATGCAGTTTGGAGACCTTCGCCTGGCGTAAAAGTGCTCACAATTTAGAAAGGAAACGATTTCTCTGCAATAAGCTAAAGAAGACTTACCTTGTCTTTGTGGCAATGAGTTAATAACAAAAGAAACACCCTCAGGGCTCATTAGGAGCAGTGGCACAAGTGTGTGCTTGGCTGTGTGAATATGATTTATAGGCAAAGTGTCTTTCCATTGGCTCTCTCTCTTTCTCTCTCTCGTAGATGGTTAATTGTGCGACTGTTCAGCGGGCAGCAGTGCCAAATGAGCGCTTAAAGCAACAGGTATGCAGCCTGCGCCTGCGAATAGCATGCAAAATAAATACAAAACAAGTTGGCAGCTCCATTAGCTGCTGTTGCTTCTTCTTCTACATTGCCCACGATGGAAAATCGCATTCGATTTGTTTGCCGCATTCACAATGACATTTTGAATTATTTGACACTTCTTCTTTGTTGCGCACCTCCTATTTGCTGTCTCTTTCTAGCGTGCAGTTTATTAACTCATTATTTCGAAATCAACGTTGAGTTGTTTGCCTGCCAGGCAAAAACATGTTGCAGAACTGAACATTTGTTGACTCACTCAAATCCTATATATTTATCTGTTGCACAACTGTTCTGCCCCGTTAAGGAACTGAAAGTTGATTAAGTACGCGGCACTCTTTTTGTCATTAGCGACTGAATATTATTCATGTCGAAGTTTCGGCTCGTCTTTAATTAAGCCAATCAATAATTGTGAGCAAACTTTAATTGGAAACGTTTTTTTTCTTTACAAAATTTGTAGAAATTGAGCACAGCTTAAAAAATATGAATACTTTTAAGTTCCTTGCACTTTCAGCTATTATTTCACATATTATTATCAGCTTTAAATATTCCCTTTTTAATTTTAAATTGCTATATATTAATTCAGCTTTAAGTCATCTCTTTTTTATTTCATAAACCACAAAATAATTTGAATAGTTTTTGACCTCCAACAGAAAAACTTTTTGACTTGAGCTGTCGATAAATATTTGAAAAACATCAAAACAATAAAATACAAAAACTTATTAACTTTTTGCACATTTATTTTTGAGTGCCAAGATGGAAACGGCAGCTGCGTAACAGTTTTTTGTAGTAGTAAACACGTCGGCCAAAGATAAAACAGAAAATAAAAAATAGTTAGTTAAAAAAAAAACAATCAGCATTCATATCTCATCACAAGTTGTCCGCTAGTTGATTGTTGTCAATGTTGTAGGCGTCACTTGTCGGTAGCGCCAAACCTGTCCAATAAGACAACGACAACTTGTTGAGGAGCACACGTGCAACGTTAACAAAAAACAGAAATCAGCTAACAGCAATGTCAAAATCAATTTTAGGCAGCTGACACATACCCTCCAAAGCACATCTTTTTATGGAAATCTAAGTCGAGCTGATATTTAAAAATCTATAAATTAGTTTACAATCCTTAACAAAAAAGAGTGATATTTTTAACAGCCAAAAATATTACCTACATTTAACTCTAGATGACAAATCTCAATAAAATTGGATGGTTCTGTTCGTATAAGGCTAATTTTAAAAGTTTATTTTTAGATTTCATATTCAACAAAAATTTGCATATATATGGACGGCTATAACTTTGTTAAAATTGATCAGATTTTAAAAAAAAACAAGGGGCTTCTAGTTATAAATTTAACTCTAGAAAAAACTTTGTTTAAAGTTTGCAACGCAATTCTAACCTGAAGTTTATCCTAAACATGCTTGTAAATCTAGATTACAAGAACAAACGACAACCGCATTGATATTCCTCATGTGTTTTAGCATGTGTGAAAAGTTATCGCGATTTGTTGAATGAAACCATTGAATAAATTCACACGACTTAATAGGCAATGCTGAAATGCTTTTGGCTTGCTCTTAAAAGCGTATTCAGCATATGGCCTCAATATGGATTTAGTAGTTTCACAATACACTGCAATTAATTCTGAGTATGATAGCTTGAGTACTCTGCAACCACTTATGAAGTGAGTGTTCAACAACTCAACAAAAATAATTGCTTACATTTTTCTGCAGAAAATATTGTTTTTGTACTAAGTAATTTAAAAGAATTTCGTCATTTATAATAAAATGTATCAGCGACATTTTTGATGACGTAGTTCAAATATTCAACTATTTTTGCTTCGTATGACAACTATACACTATCTATATATTTTCCAGGCATTTTAAGCAATGTTATGTTTAAATTTATAATAATTTATTTATAATTAATAATATGATTTAACTATTACAATATAACTTGAAATTACTTGCCCTGATTGAGAGTTTATTTATTTATTTATTTATGTGTGTATTTCTGTATGCCTTTAGTCAACTTTTTGCTTTGGCATACTTAAAGGTAAAAATCTCGATAAGATAATACCATATACATATACACACGTAAGAAAACCGTTGTGTGTTTCAGTTGAAATAGCACACAGCGAGAAAAACTCACACACACGCTCAAATCAAGAATATATTTGTTATTTATTTGTTGTTTTCTAATTCGACAGTGCATATTACTTAAGACAAGATTTAAAGTTTACAACTCTTCATTTGAGCCGAAAATTCTTAATTCAACATTTTTAATTCTGGCATGCATAATTATTTTTTCAAGTTTTGCTATCTAGTTTTTGGAATGCATTTTTGTGCTCAGTGTACAATAAAATGTGTACAATTCTAAGGACGGCGCCAAGCGATTGTTGCACTTTTTATTTAATTTTGTATTATAAGTTTGTCGTGAAGTTTGTGAGGCATAAAAGTAGATGTCTTCGAGCTCTTTAGGTATATTTATATTCTTCAGCATAAACAGTCGAGACGATATAGCCATGTCAGATGGAGAGCTATATTGATTAAACTTGGGGTATATTTTTTTTTGCTTCAGGCTGTTTATACGACGGAGCTATTAATATTTGTGTCATGGGACAAATTTGTTTTTTTTTTAAATATATTTATGGTCAATTTTGAGTGGGTTCTGCAAGGGTATTTAATCTTCGGCTCACCTAAAAAATAGACATGCTTAGTCATTTTTATTTCTATTAATATTGACATATAATTAATAAGGGTAATTGGCTTTGCTTGTTGTCGCCTCGCAGTGCTATCTAAAAAAGTTTACTTTTTAAATTGTCGCGATTCCAAAAAAAAAAACAACAAACTAAGTCAAAGTATGCAGAAAAAGAAATAGTACCGCAAATGCTTAAGTTGAGGAAGTTAAATTTTGATTTTTTTTTAGTCTAGTCTAGTGCAAATATGAATTTGCCAAATTTGCATATGCCAAAATGTTTGCCCAGCAAATTTGCATGTCAATCTTTGCTTTGCAGTGTGTGTGTTGTGTGGGAAGAGCGTTTAAAAAGCGTGACTTTCAAGCGATTATTGCACAGATTTATTTGAGTTTTGCGCTTAAGTTTTGACCATTGACTGTGTGGGTCAGCATGTTAGCCAGGGTCAACAGTGGGGTCTAAGTTTAAAAAGCATTTTAACTAACATTGAAAAAACAGGTATTTCTATTTATTTTTTTTGTGTAAAGGATAAAAGAAGAAAACAGTATTCTTTAATGAGTCATCAACTAATGTATATTTCTTGTACACTTGATTTGGGTCTCTGAACTGACCTTTCCTTTGGCCTATCTTTTGACAAATGATCAAGGAAAGTGAATTGCCCAATTGGACAGTGATTTATGCCACACAGATTGCATAATCAAATTCGAAACAATTTGTCAAATAGGTGGACAGCATATATATTGAATGAATATCGAGTGCACTCAACATAAGATCAAACAATTTATTAAATTGTACGTCTTTTCAATGACTACTTGTTGTGCAAATGTGAATGTAGTAAATATGAATGACTATTTACTCATTCAATTTCGAGGCGTATTTGCTTTGTGGGCGTGTTCAAAGAAACACTAAGTAATTTATTACTTAAATGTTTTTGTCCTCATCCCCACCACATTGCTTAATTGTTAATGATGATTTAATGTTTGGTTTTGTTTAGTCTCAACTTTCACCTGAGCGTATGTTGGTCGTTTAAGTGAAATTGCCGTCTAATGACTGAGCATTTCTTTTTTAATTAGAGGCCTCATCATGGCAGGAAATTAATAACAATAAGCAGTTTCCATTTGAGTCGCAAGTCTCTCAAAACAATGGGCGCAACCCGAAAGTTTGTTGAACCCCTTTCGAGTTGACCAGGTGCGTGGCAAGCCACTGAATTATTAATTTTCATATTCATATTTGTACAATTATCAACTGCCCAAACTCAAAATTATTAATCCGACGTAAATCGCACGGACGAACGAAAAGTTTAAAGTACACGTTTCGAAGATTATTACATACATTGATGTAGAAATACAAAATACACACTCAATTTCAATCGGTTCTTCTTTTAAAAGCTTTTGTCTTCTTTTGTCCAACATAATTACTGAATAAGTTTAAGAAAGGTGCTAATACAAGAACTCATCGATTGTTCCGAGCTCTGACATATAAATTGCCTGTATTTTTTATTTATTTATTTTATCACTTTATATATATATTGATACTTTCGCTTCGACGTGTTACAAACTTAACGACAAAACTAAAATATTCTCTTTGGCAAAATCAATTCAAGAGTATTAATATATTTTTCGTTGTGCTGCTAACAAAAGTGGGTTCGACTCAGTGTAAAGTTTGACAAGTGTTTGTTGCCTGTTTGTTGTTTGCCGCCTCAAAGCAAACATTGATGCGAAATGTAATTCGACAAATCGAATTGTTTGCATTTTTAGGACAGCTTCTTCTTCTTCGTCTTCTTGTTTTTTTGCTTCCCCTTTTTTATTTAATTTTTTTTGCAGTGTCATTGTGCCCGTGAATCAGCACAAAGTTATTTTGGACAAAGGTCCAGTTGTGGCAGCAAGTTGTGGCGAAATCAATTCTTCACGTTGCTGCAACTGCAACTGCAGCAAATGAATTTATCACAAAAATGTACCGCTACAATGTCAACGCTGCCACAACAGCAAACACGAAAGAACTTTTTGCCGCATTTAAAGGCTATAAATTTCTATATATATATATATATATATGTTTATATGTATGTCCAGTCAGTCAACCAAACTTCCAAGAAGTGGGCATTTCGAGCCTGGTCAAACAGTATATTGTATTTTGAAGAAAACTCGAGACCAAAGTTTGATTTATGCGTCGAGATTCTCAATGGGCGATATGATGAGAGAGGGACACTCCGCGAGAGATGAAGAGAGGGACGTAGAGTGAGAGAAAGAGGAGCGGGGGCTCCTAACCCAAGCAGATGAAAAATAACCAAACTAAACGGCACGACTACCAAAAGCCGTCGTCGTCGTCTGCCCGCCGGACACAAAATGCTGCATAGACATAAATTATAAGCCATGGCTAAGTAGGAAACTGTTAAGCAGCAACACCAACAACAATAACAAAAGCAGCTACCTACAATGGTAGCCCAGCCAAATTACCATACAAAATTTGCTGTACGAAATTGAACAACTGAGATGCAAATAAAGTCTCTCAAAATTCATAAAAATAGTAAATTGAACTTTGAGAAACTTAATAAATTTTAAATGTGATGTGCTGTGTAAATCCAAATTAGGTGTTTTTAATTAGAAGAAGGATTAACCGTTTATTTTCTGAGATGCATTTATTCCCATAAATTGTGCAACATTATTCATAAAAATGTATACAAGTTTTAAAAAGATTTTTTTTACTCAAAATATATTTTTAATTATTAATGCCTAAAATATGAATGCAAAATTTAAAAAAAAGGCGTATTTAATCAGTATTTCTATATTATTTGGTAGTCTCATATTGGCAAAATGTTTTTCCATGTTCATACAAATTTTGAATGGAATTTTTATAAAATTAAAATGTGATGTTGCTTGTGGTTTGGTTTATACTGTTATCAATTTGGAAATGGCTTATTTACCCTTTATTATCAGCATGTTTTTAGTTCATTTCCTAAGCCACAAAATAGCTCTAGAAAGATGAGTTCTGTTTCGTTGCTGGTTGGTTATTCTTATTGGTATACCCACTTTGATGGTTAGGCACATCTCTCCGTTTGGAATAATCAAGCAAACACATTAAAAAACACACATCAAATTTCATATACAACTTCGACATGTTTGCCCATTGTTTATAATCTGTTCCGTTGGCTTCTGGCAGCTGCATTTAAGTTTTAGTTTCTCTTGCCTGCATATTGTTTACAAATATTTAACGAAAATTTGCAGTTTATCTAAAGCCAGAGATAAACACACACACAGACACACAGACACACACAGACATGTGCAAAGGTTTCCTGTGCGGCTTGTTGTCATGTTGCAAGCGTTGAATGCCTCAGCTCCTTTGGCTGGCTTGGCTGGCTGCACGGCAACATGTTGCACTCACGTCAATGTTGCGCCTTTGTCTCGTAAATTTTAACATTTTTATTATAAAGTTGTTGTTGTGGCGATTGTGGCTTATTTTTTCACACAATGCGCGCGATTTTTTTTTTTGTGTGTTGCATTTGCAAGTTGAAATTGATTAATTACAAAACGGAAGAGTCTTCGCTGAGATGTTCAAATTTTTAAGCCATAAGTCAAGTCCCATCCCATCCCATATATATATATATATATAAGTAAATCGAAAGCCAAGTTGTGCTTTTGTTTCCTATGAGCAAGTTCATTTTTCAAGCTTAATTTTATTAATATTATTATATTTCTTATGTTACACAAAAGCATTTGTAAGTCACGGCTCGGTGGTCAACTGTACAATATTATTAACTGTTCGATTGAAGGCCACTAAGACAACTGGGCAGATAACAATGAATTATCGCAATGACACTGAACTATTGAACTGCACCACTCGAATATACTATTTATTCAAGAGTGTACTCGTGATTATATACATGTTTTTCTTGAAGCTGGTAGTTGGAAGTTCCGACATAAACAAACTAAAACTGGGCGGATGATTAAATACGTTGATTAATGATAGTTTAAATACGTACTTTGATGTAAGGAAGTGGGGCAGAGAATTCTGACAGCTGACCACAGTTTTGATCAAGTTTTGGTATTAGCAGGCTTTGAACCGTTAAAAAATACTTTTTTAATGGAATTTTAAAATGATTTTCGACACAGAAAATTTGAATAAATTTTGAATATTAGAGGTCAGTTCATGATCAAAAAACATACGCTATTGAAATCGGATAATTTTGCTATTCTAATTTTAAATGCAGTTTTAATCTTGAGGTCAAACCATGATCCCACTGCCCTTGAAATCAGACGCATCTACATAACTTCTAAACTATGGATTCCTACAAAATAATAAAGTTCCTCTCCATATTGCTCTTCTCACTCAATTTCTGCATTTATTATTCATATTTATTTGTGATGCTCGAAACCAAGCTGACTATTCTTGTGGGGAGTGTCTTTTAGATGCTTGAAATTGTTTATTCAAAACGTATGCGTCTGGCGCCAATTGAAAATGGCTTCAGACCACTTGGAGTGCAATTGGCGCCTGATCTTCAATTGCACATGGAATGCAAAATGACAACAGGACAGAAAGGAGGGGAGGCGCATGCAAAGAGGAGAGTTGCACGTAATTGTGGAGTTTGTTGAATATGCTGGATCCGCAATTTGCAAGTTCTAAATGGGATTTGATCTGCAGGCGATCTGTCTGACTTTGTTCTTGTCTATTTTTGTGTGTTCAATTAAAGCAAATGTCAAAACAATTAGCTGAAATCGACTCGCTTGAGATACAGATACAGATACAGATATAAAATTCATTCGCTCCTTCGTCGCATCACATGTGTCGCCTTTTAACGATCTGTGCTACATAAATTCTATGGAATCTTTTTATTTTAATGAGCTATTAAAATGTGTGAGGGTTGTGGACCATATAAAACCAGCCGCGCAAACAAATACAACATACAAATTGTCATAAAGCCGAGTTTCATGTGTGAAAAGAGACAAGTACAACAGGTTTAATGGGAACACGATTTCATAGAATTATTTTGGATGTGTTATCTGCGGAACGCACATAGAAAATATGTCTTATATTTTTATTAAATAATAACCAAGTATAATGAGCAAGAAATATATTAAATTATGTTGTGTACGTTTTTTGATTCGTTTTTCTAAGGGTTTCAAATCGGTCTGTCGGTCTTTATGGTACCATATAAAGATTCCGATATTTGTATGTACTTAATTTATTTATTTGACTAAATCTAATTCTGAACAGAACTTGAAATTCATTCATAAATTGCGATTCACCTTGACAACTTTATAATTTTTGCTACAAAGAGCCTATAATTTTTATACAATTTTAATCTTTATTTCTCTCTCATTTATTTTTTAGGTAAGTTCGACAAATCTTTTAATCTAACAATCTTTGGCATGCAATTCAAATATTTACATACGTAAGTGCAAAAAAATTAAATTTCCTAAAAATCATAACAAACCGTTGAGTTTCTAATTTTATATATATGACTCATCGATGTTGTCAGCTCAGAGTTAGTCAGCGCCGAAGCTGTTCCAACTGTATGCATTTAATATTTATTTTTTAGTTTAGTAACTTTTAAGAGGTTTTCAAGGTATCTATTTTATGAATGTTTATCGTTAGCTACATCTTTCTGACAATCACCAATGAGAGATATCTAACTATCATATAAACATGTGATTTTATGTTTAAAATTAACGTTTTTCATTTATATGATTTTTTCCATCTCATTAGCTGTTTGAAAGCTATTAACTCAAAGCGATTTCAGAAGCCAGTTTCGTAATAAACTCCTTTGGCAAAGTTTTGCACAGAAAAGGACAAACATACCAGCTTGATACAAAATTCATAATTCAAAGCTAATTTTATGTTTGCACATCTGAACTTTTTGCTTTCAGTCCAGACAAAAATAAAAAGAAACTGTTGACTCTTCTTAGAATTTGGGCAGGTCTTTGTGTGTGTCGGTCTGTGTGTTTGTGTGTCGGCAAAGCTACAAAGTCTGCCAAGTCTGAGACAGACTTGCGAAAAAAAAGTAAAACAAAGAAAATTGACAAAAAATTAACTTAAACTGAAAAGATTGAAGCTGTCTTCAAAGTTCTTTACCCAAGACGAAATAAAGCAACCAAAAAATATTGCTGTGTATGTGTTTTATTTGCAATAGATACAACGCGAACAATGTGAAGATACATTAACCTTCGTGTTGCTTTGCTCGTTTCGACAATTTTCGTTGTTTGGTTGCGCAAATACGACAACCACAACCGCAACAACCACAACAACCACAACAAGAACAACAGCAACAACTTTTGTATCTAAAATCAACAAGTTCACGACGAACATGACAAAGATAAAACCTTTAAGCCCCAGGCAACAAACACACGCACACACAAACACACACACAGAAATATACACACACACCCATACAAATGCACACGTTCCCATTCAGTGTCAGGCGTTAGCTTAGACAACAAACAAAACTTGTCCTCCTCCCCCTGCAAAAAAAAAAATAAATAAATAAATAGAACTCACCAAAAAAATATAAACCCAGTTGACTGACATGAATCCACCAGCAGACGTAAATATCGTACAAGAATATGGTACACATATTTGTGCAACAAAACTCGAACACATAATTCAATTTTGTGACACACTATTCACTGGGTTTACTGGGGTGGGCACTACATTTTATGCAGACAGAGAGAGAGAGAGGGAAAGAGAGGCTAAAAGAGAGCCAGAAACGACGAAAGTTTTTTTTTTGGCTTCCACAGTTTGTTTGATTAAAATTTTAGCTTCGATTTCAGAATGAGTAATGAATGCTTTAAACAATATGAAATATTAAATTGAATAGTTTTTTTTATTCATGATTGTTTGATGGAAAGAAAAAGTTATGACTTAAAACAACAAGAAAGTTTAAATATCATGGTTTAAAGAAATAAGTTTATAATTAAAATATGTTTTTGCTGGCTGTAAGTCAAGGGCTTTTTATTTTGATTCCAATATATTTCAAAAAAATATTTCTAACCTCAGGCAAGCTAAAATTTTATGACTTTAAATTTTAGAGATTTGTATCTTTAGAGTTAGATTTATTAAGTTATTCAATTAATTCATATGGTAAAAAACGATCATTTTAAATTGCTTGTAGTTTTTACTGAAGCTCTTGCTTACCAACAGCTTCCCATTAAGTTCTTCACACACTCCTTGCCTGAGTGTTCCACATAAATTGCCACTTGTACAATCCAAGCCCAAATGCAAATTAAAGTAAAGTAATTTTTTTAGTCGCAAATATTTGATGACAATCTCGCATGCAACTGCCAAGTGCCTTTCACCAAACAGCAAACAGCAAGCAGCAACCAACAGAAAATAAAAAGAAAACACTTTTGTGGCATCCCTGAAACACATGCCCCATAAATATCACAGGCCGCCTATCGCAATTAAGTTAGTCGTACAGGGAGAGTGGTGAGGAGTGCAGGTTGGGAACACCTCCAATAATGGTGGAATTCGATTACCACAAGACAAGTGAACTGCAGGCCATGAGTAATGCAAATGGAACCTGGCATTGGAAATTGATAGCTTCACTTTGAACTCGAATAACTGCAGCCGCCCGTGTTTGCAATTCAATATACAGAAAGTTGAAAGCAGTAATTTTGTTGATATTTCGAATTGGATTGCAACTTAGTAACGAATTTCAAAAGGTTTCATTACAAGAAAGTTACTTTAATTAAGTAGTCAACACTTAAATTAGCCCAAAACAAGCCTGTTTAATCCAAAGTAAACTAGAGATTATCCTAAAACTTACAAAAAAAAAGTGGTGGTTTATGTAAGTACAAAATTATATGTTTAAAGCTCTGAAATTGTGTAAGATTATTTTGCTGAACATTTTTAGATTTTAGATTATTATATCATTTATTATGAGCTGAAATGGATTTCTTTTCACTAATTTATTTAGTTAATATTGATTAATAATTCTTCCTTTGAATTTAGAATTATTAGCAATATTATTTATCTTTCAGTGTTTTTGGATTTTAATATTTTATTTGTGGTAGATTTTAAAACGCTTCATTTATTAAAAATCTAAGCTTTACCTTATGCAACCATAGATTTTTTCTCTCTGTATATAGCATTTATTTTTATTTTTATTACTATTACTATTATTATTATTATATTATTTAGTTTTAGTAGTGATATCCTTTTCAGAGTTCTTCTCCTCCTCCTTTGCACTGTCCTTTAGCAATAAGTCTTTGATTTTCTTAAGATTCTCCTCGATTTTCCGCTTGTACTCTTCCTCCACATTGGGGCTCTGTTCCTTTGGGTGATCTTCCGCTGGCAGCTGCTGCTCCTGCTTCAGACTACTAGCCTCCTCATCCGCTGCACTGTCTCCCTTGGTGCGTCTGCCCATGGTCAACTTGGTGATTAGATGTCGTGGAATTCTCACCTCGGCCCCAATGCGATTCTCACTCTTGTACTGGTCAAGGGCGCGCACGAGGGGTTTGAGGGGACAGCCCTGTGCTTGGGCTTCCGTCATCAGCTTGTGGGCATAGTCCACGAAGAAGGCATCCTCGCGCAGGCATTCCAGTTGCGCATCGCGATTATAATTGATGCCCGGACGAGCCTGCTCCTCCAGTCGTTGTGCCTCCTGTTTGTCCAACTGGGCGCGCAGCTCACGCTGACGTTGCACTTGCTCCTGGCGCTGTTGTTGCTTGAACTGCACATGGAGTCGATCGTTTTGCAGTCGCCTTGCCACATCCTTCTTTCGTTGCTCCTCCCTGCACTGCTTGGCTGCCTCCGCCTGCTCCTGTTCGGACCGCTGCATGGCCAGCCGCTCCAACTTAGTCTGTTCAAAACGCTGGCGTTTCTTTTGCTGTTCAACGCTGTGCGCTCGTCGCATCTCCGCTAGCTGTTGCTCTTGGCGGCATTGATCCTCGCCAGCGCTGTAGTGTAGTCGCGGTGCCAGCTCCTTGGCCAGCTGCTCATTGCGTTGAATGCGTCGCTGCACTCGCTGCTTGCCTAGATCGCATTTGAGACCATCCAGCTTGGCCTTGGCCTCATTGTGCACCTCGCAAAGCGCCTGCTCCACTTCGTCCAGTTGGCGTAGCTGCTGTCGACGCTGCTCCGATGCCGCAAGAGATGCCAGCGCCTGTTCCTTTGTCTGCTGTCTACGGTTCGCCATGAAGGCTGTTTCTTTGTCACGCTGCTCCTTCAACTGGAGCTGATTGTACTGGCGTTCCGCTCGCGCCTGCTCCAGTTGCTCGGCTTTGTTGGCCTCGCGTTCCAGTTTTCGTTGCTTAATGGACTCCAGCAGCTCTCGCTTGTGCTCACCTAACTGCCGTTGTCGTTCCGTGTGCCGCAATTGCATCTCGTCCAGACCGTTCAACACCTGTTCGCTGTAGATTCGTCTGTCCAGCAGTCGCTGTTGCTCCGCTGCAGCTGCCAACTGGGCCTGCAACTGTCGCTGTGCATTGATGCCACGCAACACTTCGCTGTGCAATTTGGCACAGTTCAGTTCCCTTGGTCCCGGACGCAGTTGCTCCAATAGCTGTTGCGCCTTTTCAATGCGCTTTTTTTGCTGAAGTTGCTCCTCATGCCGCTCCGCCTCGCTCTCCGCCAGCGCTAGCTGTTTGGCCTGCTGCTGCTGCTCAAACTGCCGCCGCTGATCGCTCTTGCAACGTTCCTCTTCGGTGTGGCACAGCTTGCGATTTCCAAATTGACGCAGCAGCTCCTCGCCGCCCAGACGCAGCTGCTCCTCGTAGGCCTGTCGCTGTAATTGCTGCTGTCGCTGCTGCTCCTTGGCAGCCTGTTTGGCATTCGATTGCAGGCGTCCATAGCGTTGCAGCGATATTACTAACGGTGGCTTCTCCCTAATCCTCACCTCGCGTCTCTCCTGCGGCAGCCAACTGTACTGCATTCCTCTTGGAGCTTGGATTAACAATGAATAACTGTTATTTGTTTCCCTTGTTTTGTCCGTTTTGTTAGCTGTCGTCAAGGTGCCTCTGTAGTTATGGCAACTGCAGGTCTTGAAAACTATTTTCAATTTTTATAAAATTATCCAATTTTAATATTACCTTTGAACCAAAGTGTGTTATTACCTAGATGCACTTATATAGATGATAAAATCGATTTGATAATCGGTACAGTTTAAACAAAGTTATTAATTCGAAAAATTTGAATTAGATTTTTTATGGTAGAAATAAGATTTATTTATGTAATGGGTATTGAAAATAGTTCACAACTTTAAGAGAAAAAAAGCTTAAAATATTTCAATTTTAAATGAAACAGATCTGTAATAACAAATAAAAGAACAAATTTACAACAATCTATTTTAGACTTAGAAGGGTCTTAGTCAATCAAACTTTAAATCAAGATTACGTTTTTTTTTTCAAAGTAATAAATACTAATCAAACTTAGAAATTGTGTGTATTTCGCGCTTTAAAAGCTCAGCTTTATCAATTCAGTAACAATTAACCCAATTGAAATATTGCTTTTAGCCATATAATAAATTATCTTTGCATGGATTCAGTGCGCAAATAAAGATTTGCATATCTGATAAAGCCAACTATTTAGCTATTAATTGTGGTATTTTGTTTAAAATGTGGACATTCGAACGTGTCACATGAGCATTTGAGAAACAATTTTGTCAGTTGTTTGATTAATTAGCCAAGTTAGCTTGTTGGCAACTGTCAACGCAAATGGCAAACATTTTCTCCAAATGCCATTTTCGATGGCTTAATTATGTCCAAAAGTTATGTCTTGGCCATTTGGCAAGCGGCTGCAACAACTTCACTTCAATGTTGACGACTTTTCTGTTTTCTGTGATAAAAAAGCATTGAATGTGTGCTCAATTAACGAGAGGTCTTTGAGTTGAGTAGATTTTTTCGATAAAAAGCCACAAATTCAAATTGTCAACTCATTTCCTACTGCATATAAAGGTTATTTTTATTTGTATTTTATTCTATATTATTTTTGCTACCGAACCCAAAAGGGTACAACAAAACAAATCTGTTTGGGCACGCTTCATTTGGCTTACATTCAAATCCATTGAGTCGTATCCGTATCTGTATCTATATCTGTATATGTATTTGTATCTGAACTCTAAAATCAATTTAATTAGCACTTGCCCGCGAATAGTGCTCTACAGAAAAAATCTTACAACAAGAGCCTCTTTACAAAACCCACAAAGCATTAAAGTCAAGTGTGGAACACTGAAGCGTAGCAACAGTTGGCCCTTGAATTGGGTCAGTGATTCAACGCTGTCTATGTCTATGTCTATGGCTATGTTGTAGAAGGCTTACCTATTTTATATGTATATAGACCCCAACTCACCCAGAACTATAAAGGCTAGCGATAAGGCAAAACTAGTTGCGTTCATAGATATGAATATATATAGCCTACAAATGCTACTAGGTACAAAGTGGTCAGTTTGCCTTAGAAGTAAACCTAAAGTTGCTTTGCGATGACCATACAAAGTTTTAATTTATAAGTTTTAAGTGTTTTGTAATCAGACTGTCTACTTACATCGACTTAAGGGAACAACAAAATTTAAGTTAATCTAGGAAAGATAATGACAAAGATAAAGATTCTACGGTTGAGGTAAGGTAATAAGGAAAAAGGTAATTCAAAATCTAAATGGCATCTTCGCTAAAAGGTGTATTTTATAAGCAATCACAAATCCATTGTAAAATGCATTATTCAATAAATGAATACTTGCTAACCAAGTACTTATCTTATCTGAGGTAATTGATTCCCCGTAAGCTGCAGCTGATGGAATTATAGACTTTATATAAGTATAAATAAGTCTTATTGCTGCAGTTGCAATTGTTGTTGCACCGTCAAGTGCAAATGACAGCTTCAAACAACTGGACAACAAGCAACAACAATGCCTCCAAGCGTTCTTCTTGTGGTCAACCACTCTTTCTGTCTCTCTCTCTCTCTCTCTGGTTTTTGTGTGTTGCTGTCTCTATTGCAGGCCCTGTCCCTAGTGCCGTGTGTTTCTTCATGTCCAGTGGCTGTGGGGCTGCTGTTGCTGTTTGCCACTTGAATGACTTCATGTTGTGCCCCTGTCGGAAAACTTGAAAAACTTGTCTTTGTCTTTGTCTGTGTCCAAAGCTGTTGCTTGAACTCCAACTCCAACTCGAACTCGAGCTAGAGCCGCGGGCAGTGTCTGAACCAGAGCCACAGCCTCACGTACTTTAGTAAATAGGTACTCGGAGAGGTGCGGCGTCTGAACAGGGGCTGACAGATAAACACTCTGCCACGAAAGAACAATGATGGCGACTGGGACAACAAATGAGTGCAACTGTTTTAATAAGAACTGCACTCCAGTTCTCCACTTCTTGAGATCTGTTCTACGTTCAGTCCAGTTTTTCACAACCAAGCCAAAAAAAGAAAAGGAAAAAACAAGAAACAGAAAAACAGAAAAACAGAGAAAGCAACAGAAACAGAACGATCACATCAAAAGAAACAAACAATGTCCACTGACTGCTTGCTGCCAGCTCCAAGTTTGGCCAACAACCACAAAGAAAACAGTCTGGTTTCTGTGGTCTGTGTATCGTTTTGCAGATCTTAACTGCGTCTCTTCCACATTTGCTAAAGTTGTCTATTTGTCTGTCTGTTTCGCTGGTTAGGGCAATTAACATGCAATTAAAAGACGTTTCAATCTAAACAACTTAAGAGCTAAGTGTACATATTACCACGTCGCACGGCACACACACAATGCAATTTAAGCCTCGTAAACACTTTCAAGCTGTTAAAGAGCCAATCTATAAATCGCCCTTTCTCAATGCAATGTCTATAAAAACTGCATACGCAAATTGTTTAAACTCTAAACTTTAACCTACTGTATCCATTTTATGAATCATTTTATTCTATCCATTCGTATTATTTGTAGGTCTTATAATGCTTTATTTTAAGTATTATCGACAAAACTCCTTATTCCTTTAATTTAATTTTCAATAATAATATATCTCTCCCAACCATGGTTAACTTTACTTACTCCACAGAATAGCCCAAGATTTCTTTATTACATCTCTTATATAATATATTTTTTTTTATCATTTCTTATTTAATTCTTTCTTTTTCATTTAGTGTAATGTTATTCTTAGCTTTAATTTAATGTTTTTAAGTTAAGTTTGATAGTTGATAAAAGCAGCATTTCAAATTCGATTTATTGGGGTTGTTTAATCACTTTCGTATAGCACATAGTTTATTCAATTAATTTAATATACTCTAATTAACAAAGTACTTTATATATATTAATGATCTAACATCGAATGTATATTGCTAATGAGTAATGGCTATTATTTGTACTTATGTAATTGGCATACACATTTGACAATAAACTACATCAACTACACATATTAAGTGTAATTTGCTTAACTAATCTTTGGCTACGGCAATTTACTACTATTGTAAATTACAAGTATTATAAAGTTGTTGTTGAGTTGTCAATTTACTTGCTTTTTTTGTATTGTACCAAATACTTTTGTGACATATGTCATTTTTGTAAATAAAACGCAACAACAACAACTGTGAGTGTTAAACATATAATTTGAAGACCCTTTGGAAAATATCAAGCATCAAATTGAAGTAAATCGTTTTGTTGTTTATTTTTTGAAGGCGTTTCCATTTTGCTTGGTGTGGGTTAAATCAGTTGAACTTTTAATAATATGTTTTCATTATCAATTGAAATGTTCTATATTTTTTCATTAGACAATTTCATACGGCGCTCCATCACTTTATTATTTTTAGTATTATTTTAATTATGCTGTGTTTGTCAGCCACTTTTCAATGCCAACCTGCTCACGTTTTAGACGGCAATTTGTTGGATTTGTCGATTTGTATACGCTCTAAAGAGCATGGCAAATTGCATGTGTGTGTGTGCCAGTGTGTGTGAGTGTGTGTGTGTGTGTTAGTATGTGTCTATTGAGGCCCCATTATCGCTAACATGAGCCTTACATCGGCTTTGAGTTTTGCTTTTTGTCAGGCACACCTGAAGCCCAATCTGGTTGTTATTGCTCGTGTCAAATTTATTAGTTGTTGCTCAGTGCCACTTGAGGCATATCTTGAAACGCTGTTGCTTCATTAATAACAAAAAACAAATAACAAAACTCTAGCATGTGAAACTTTTATAGATATGCTAATGAAAGCAGAGCTCTAATGCAAAATGTGTGAGCATTAAGCCCTAAGTTTACATATGAAATATGTAAACTTGTCCACAACACCAAGCAATGCTCGAAAATTATTATTTTTTTTTTAAACTACTACGTAAATATCATTATTGATAATTATGTTTTATCTATTATATATCTTTAAAACATTACATTAGACTGAAATGTATATATATCACTAGTTGAGCAACCAAAAGTTAAGTAAATTACTTTATTAATATAAATTTTGTCTAACGAGCCAAATGCGAGATGTCAATCAATGTGATTTAAAAGCCAATTTAAGCCATTCGACGGGAGAGTGAAATATTTCATAATTTCATATCAAATCTGTATGCTCGTATCGCCAATTCTGTTTTGCTCAGCTCGAACCCAATCAATCAATCAAATCGTATTAAAAAGATATATAAAAACGAGGGGGAAAAAAATAAAACAAGGAAATCATAAATAGAAAAAACATCGAGAACACAACGCTGTCAATCACACGCTCCATTTGCAGCCAAATTAAAAGTAGAAACAACAAAAAGCCGGCAAACGTGTACAAAACAAAAAAAAAAATAAACTATGTATAAATAAAACTGGTACAAAATATTGGTCAAAATATTTACGACGACTCAAACAAAAATTACATCAAAAACTTAGCGCCACGCCCCAAAGCAGAGATGATTAATGAGCCGCCGGACGGCTTAGAAAGCGCCTTAAATGAAACCCATTATGATCATTATGACAATAAAAAGAGCCCGGCAGAAATTATGTTGCACATAATCAACACAATACATAAAGTGATGTGAAGAATGGCGGTAAAGTGTTGCATTATGCGCTTAATGTTGTATGCCCCACGGTGCTTCACCACACTGCTCACCTCCTTCTCTCTCTCTGCCTCTCTCTATCTCTTTCTCTATCTATCGCTCAAGTGGCGCCCACACGCGTCTGTGGCATCAAACTGATTTGTATGCAGCTCATCGCCTCAATCGTGCAGCGATTGCAATCGATGGCGTCGCGTAACGCGCCAACAAATGCTGCAAGCTTGTCAATCTCCGATCTTGGAGTCTCTCTCTCTCTCTCTGGGCTCTGCATTTCTTGAGTCTCGCTTATGGACATATATACCCAAAAGGCATTTACTGAGAATAGCTAGAGCCAGAATCAGAGCCGGAGCCATAGCCATAGTCAGAGCCAGATCCAGAGCCAAAGCAAGAGCCAAGGCACACGCGTGTTCCCACAATTCAATTTATGCAAATATATGCACAATACACATTCACACTCCATATCTATATATATATATATGTGAGATGAATACTAGAAGGCATATATAGCTAAGGAAAGCCGAATTTTACATACCCTTGCCGACATCTAAACTTTTCTTTAAGCAACTGATTGTTGTTAAATGCAAAATGATTCATTATGCTTTTTTCTTATGATTTTTTCTGCTATAGCTATATGAAATATTAGATCGGTTTTCATAATTGTTTATCCAAATAAGAGGAGTATAATAAAAAAAATTATAAGATAAAGTAATCTGAACCGACTAAATTTGCGTCCCAGTTTTTGCATTGAAACGTGCCTATATCAATTCTTCTTTCTAAGATGATCAAGAATACATATTCTTTATAAAATCAGAAACCTCTTCTACAATGCGTTACAAGCTTTACGAAAAACCAAACGCCTTTTTGCAAAGGTATACAAAATTGATATAAATTTGTTTTCATGTTCTAAGCCGATTGGCGGCCACTTCCATTTTAAGCCGCTTTGGGACAAAGACACAGCTGATAGCCAACTGATTAGCATAATGGTCCAAAACGGCAGCCGTAATCGGTAGTCGGCAGCTGCTCAGCACCTGGGAGATAAATGTAAAACAAAACTACGACTGAGACTAAGAATTTGTTAGGAAATCTAAAATCTGTTAATGATGTGCCAATGTTGTTGAGAAAATATGGAATTTGACAGCCATAACAAAAATATTACCTTAAACAAATAGCTGTATAACAACCGATATCTGATGCTAAAGGGCGATGATAATTATGCATATAAAATATTGTAATTGTCATTAGAGTCAAATAAGACTTTTGGTCTTCAAAAATATATAGATAATAATAACTATAATTAGTTGAAATTGGGAAATAACTGAAAACCAGCCTGAAATTTCCCTATTTATGAAATTTCCCTTTTAATAATAATTTGATATGTATCTGCTGTGTTTTCTACTTGTTTGTAAGCCAAAGCTCTCTTTCGAAATTCGAAAAGTTTTCCTAAAACCCACTAATCTGTTTAGCTAAATTAAAGATATTTATTTAAATCAATATTGTTATTGTTAAACTCTTAAAAATAACGATAAAGTATAAACAATTTTTATCGCCTAATCATCATACAGCCAAAAACTGCAGCCAAGCCCAGTTAAAGGCTTAAGCCAAATTACCAAAAAGCAACAAAAAACCTTGACGCATTAATTTGGTCATAATTAGGAGACTAACAAAAATGCGTAGTAAATGTATAGATTTGTAATATAAACTGTTTGGGTCTTGTGTTGTCTAACTAGTTGGTGGCAACTTAGAAAAATTAGATTGAAATTAATTTAACGCAATTTATACACTAATTTGAATACTTTGAGTTTCTCTCGCCAAACAAAAGCCGCCCAATTTAAACCCTCATTTTCATTGAAAACTAATTAATTTTGTCTCTTACAAGACACACAAATTTCAAATGCTAATTCGTTGACGATTCAATAAAACAAAAACAAGTTATTGTTGGATTTATTTTAAATATTTGTTTGGTTTTTGGAGGCGGTAAATGTTTTTGGTAATAAAGTAGAAATCAAATAATTTGATTTGCAAATTCTTAGCGTATATATTTATAATCATATCTTAATTACTTATTAAGTTTGAGCGTGAGAAAAAGTAAAAGTGTTAAAAGAAATTAATATTGTTTTAAAATTGATTTATAATGAACTGATTAGAAAGTTTGCACATATCAAATTTTAATATAGTTCCGCTCACAATTGACACACTTTTAAAATCGATCAACACCTTTTTGAATTGATTTATATTCAAATGCATTTGACACCAGTTCAATCGACATTGGAACCCCAACAAATTGTTGGTCAAATGTTATTTGTATATATATGGCTAACTATGGCAAAGAGATGCATTGACTTTATCATGATGCTAAAAAATGTTGCAACCCACAAAAAAGACCCGGTCCAAACCCGCATTAGCCGAACTAAAAACGGAGAAGTGATCGATGGCCAATGGCCAATTATGGACAGGCGATCGACCCACAGATGCTGAGTATGAAGACTGTTTGTCAGAAATGTCGCATGAGTGCAGCGTGAAACGTGAACTAATATAAATGAATGAATGAATGAATGAGTGAGTGAGTGAGTGAGTGAGTGAATGAATGAATCAGCTGTGCGCCACGGCCTGGGGCGTATTGAATGAATGACGAGTGAGTGGCCGCGTTGTCTGCGTTACCGTTGCCGTTTCCAACGGCTCTGCGTGGGTTTCCCCCCAAAAATAAATGCGAAGAAAAAAGGAAAAATAAACAAAAATTGCACAGGAAAAGAAATAAGAATGCGTCAGTGGAGTGTGTATGCACCTAGAATATACCCTGTAAAGTAGAGCATTGTGTGCAACATCATCTGCGATCCTTAATGAAGATTTAATATATAATATATTCACAATACAATTTTCAATAATTGCTTAATAGTTTAGTTATTATTAATTGACGCCCTCTCAACTGCAACCTGTTTGATCTAATATGCCTTAAGCCTACATCTCTTTCATTAACTAAAATGTCGGAACGAATGTGAGATTTTTCGGGGGTTAAGAAATTCTGTGTGCTACATCTTTACAAGAATTAAGGATTCTTTTCAGTATCACAAAAATCGGTAGACACAGTGCCTCTACCCAGCTAGCTCAATTTGAATTGTGTACAGGGTATGCAAATAATTTACAAGTACGTTTGCGTTGGCATTGCGGCTTGAGCTTGGGCATATATATATATATATATACGTATGTGTAGGTACATGTATGTCTCTCTCTGTCTTCCAATAAAATTGTCACTTTTCATTTGGTTAAGCGTATTTTGCTATTTCTTTCATAAAAAAAACCTACGCTCAACGGAAGTGCCATTTGATTTATGCATATTCGCATTTCGAGTTCAGTTGCATGTTTTTTTTTATATTTTTTATTTCATTTGTGTTTTTTTTTTTTGCCAAATTTCCGGCCGGCACACATTTGACACACATTTAAATGTGCAGCTTAAACGACCATAAATATTAATTAAATTTTGTAAATTTGGTTTGTGTGTGTGTGTGTTTTTATTTGTGGCAGCACTAATAGAGTCATTTCACATTTGGCTGAAGATGTGTCCAAAATGTGTCAACAAGTTTATAGATTGTTGAAATTGTCGTCTTACCTTTCCGGGAACTGGGTCAATGCTAAGAGATAAAAGAACTGCGTTATTTGATACTTTGTTTCTTGTATCGTTTAATTTCATTTGCATGTCCCAAAATACGTATCTGTTTGATGTGGGTATGCAGAAGATAAGAGTTTTATATTTCAAATAAATCAGAATAGATATAAATAAGTAGATGATATATATTTGTACAATGTAAGTTATAAGTAGTAAAGATGGCTAAAAAGAGATACTTGAGTTAATTCTGAACTGCTGCTTTCCACTTGTTTTTAGTAGACAATCAGTTTATTGTAGCGAAACAATACCTCATCAAAAGTGAACAACTTGTACCTCAATTCATAGGCCAATGTCAGCAATCAAACCGATTGAACCGGAACAATGTTGATTTCATGATTGAGTGATTATGGTTACAGCAAAACATGTTGCGACATTCTGCCACACTTTTATCTGGCTAACAAGAAGCAAAGATACCAAAAGGGTTTGTTCCAGTGTCTGTCTGCAAAGTCAGTGACACTTGGCACAGAGTTGTGAACTTTAATGGGTATTCCATAAACTGGAATATCCTGTGTTGTCTGCAACGACGTTAGAGGCTGTGTAACGCCCAGTTTCCAGTTTGCAGTCACTTTTCGTGGATTTTGTTGGAGACGCCGAGGGCTACGCTTAGGTAACTCTTCTCGGCTCACGTTTCACGAACTGTGAGCGCATCAAAATACAAAATCTCACGAAATTTGCCAATCGAGCGACCATTTGGGTTAATTTATGAGTTGCGATTTGTTTGCAACTCATTTAACCGACAAATCTTAAGACTTTATTGACACTTTCAACAGTTTGTTTGTCCCTTCCACTCTAAGGCCAGCAAATTTCACGCTAAATTTGTTTTATTTTACAATATCTTTCACCTGTCTTGAAGTTTATATATTTTTGTCATTTCTCTTCTGCCCTTTTCATTTTTTTACTTGGCGCTTTCTACCACTTGCCACTTTTTTTGCAATCACTCTGTCATCATGAATTATGACCTTATCCCAAGTTTCGGCTAAGTGAATTACTATCTGTGATTCACTTAAAGTTCTTCAGGTTAACGTTTTTAATTGAAATACTGATTTTTTATTCGGCATACTTACAAATACTTGCAATGTATTTATAAACTTTGATGACCATCTTCAATTTACCCCCGACGGAATGAGTATAAATGCGATGAGTATCCAAGCACGGTTTTGTATCTTTACTGCCGATTTCAGCCATGCAAAAAATTCGATGGAAAAATGCAAATCGAATGCATCTATTATGGGGTTTTGTGTGTGTGAGTGTGTGTTTGGTATGTAATTACAGTCTATGCTGGGTCGTCCCATTTCCGGTGCGTTGTGGATGCTGACTCATGCAGACGACCATGTCGATGACAAACACAATCCACTCTCACACACACACACACACACACATTTTATAGCCGCGCAAATACCACAAAGCCAACCATGACCCACGCAAATCAAGCACAAATTGAAATGAGTGACTAAAAAGATAGAGTCAGAAAAAAGAGAGTGAGTAACAAATAAAAATATGCAACTTGAATGTAAAAAATGTAAAAATTTTTCCTGCCCACGCAATGAACTTGAAAATGTTTATTTTTTTTATGTGTTTTCAACACAATGATGCTATTTTTACACTTTGCTCTCAAATAAATAAAACACACACATAATAAATCTTCAAAACCAATTAAAGGGATATAAAAAAAATACAAAGCAAAAAAAAAATACTGACCAAAGCTCAAAAGTAATTTTGTAAAAACAGTGCGAAACAATGAAAAATCGTTGTGCTGGAAAATGTTCCATGTCACTGCCGTATTCCCTGTAAATCATTGTGCGATAGGGTGTAACGAACTAAACTTACTATCTGTTTTCTGTTAATCTGATTAAATCTTAATTGAAATAAACAAATTTAACATTCAATTTGTAACAGGCCATGAATTTAATCATTATACTTATTGGTGCCACAAAGTTGGATAACTTTTAGTCGTCTACTGCCCACTGTCGAATTTTTTTTTAGTGATTTGTGCGGTTTGTGTTTAAATTTAATTGGGACTGCAAATAGTTGGCAGCTGGTTAGCACTGCCACATGGTAAGTGGTAAATGGTAAATGCTCAGTGGTAAATGGTAAATGGACCATGGTCCGTTGGGTGCGCACTTCAGGCCTGAATTGTTACGGTCGAGGTTTGTGTCTAGTCTGTCAATCAACTGTAATGAATACGCATATTTGTGAAACACACTCCATCACTCTGTGGGAGGGGAGAGGCGCTTAAGCTATGGTCCCCTCTCTCTCCCTCTCTCTCCCTCTCTCTCCAATTAACCCTGAGCTGTCGGACAAGATTGTTCAAATTAGCAGCCCTGACCTGACACTTTGAATCGACGCTGTGACAGTTTTTTGCTTCAGTTAAAACATTCCAATTAGCTACATTTATTTGCAGCAGCAAATTTGTTTTGAGAATGGCTCTAACGGATATTTGACGTATTAATTAATAGTTTTTATAACCTTGAACCGATTCAAATTAATTTTTACAATCAGCATATATGTTCCATATGTATAACTTATTATTAATTTCCATTTGTATAATTATTTATTTGAAAAATATTTTTCGTCACGTCTTATATTGATTGATATTCAAAATCTACACATCTTTCCATCAAGCCTATTCGCTTTGTTTTGCGCTCTGTTGTCTTATTTTTATTATAATCTATTCATAAATTTGAGCGTTTCTATTTTATTGTAAACCTTATACAAAAACATCCCGTGGCGGTGGTTTTAGTCATCATTGTTTTAACGAGCGTTTCATGGAACCTTAAACTCGTTTGGCAAGGTATTTAACAATTAGAGAGAAATAAGATAAGATAAAAGGCTTTATTGTAAAAATACTTTTATATCGTGAAAAGTCTTCAAATACAAACTTAGAGCAAAAGATTGCTGTTTAATGATATCATATTTTGCTGCTGAGTTGCTTATTTTATTCCTATAGGTTTTGTTGGTAATACAATTAGCCAATTTAAGAGTTTCTCAGCAAATTCCTCGCTTGGTATTTCTAAGAATTTCTAGCAGGGTAATTTCAATTTGCAAGTAGCTCTATCAGGGCACATTCCACGCAACAGATTCCCTTGGGAAGTGAATAGGAAGGCAGGCAAGTTAAATTCTTTAATTTAAAGCCGCGAAGACAAACCGCAAATTGAATTAGGCCCCAAAGCCGCAGCAGCAGGAAAAACTTGTGTGTGTGTGTGTGTATGTTGTAAAGTAATTTGCAAAGAAATTACATAAAGGAAAACAAGTGCCGGTGCCAGCACAGAAACACACACACTCAATACACACTCCGCACACACACAGTACGCCCACATGCGACCGCAGGCTCGCGGTTTGCCAATTTAGCTGAAATAAAACGCCCACATTAACCACATGATGTCTGCTGCTGCTGCTGCTGCTGCTGTGGGGGCAAACCGGCAAACCGAATGCAATTCATTCATTGAACCAAAAGCTGTGCAACAACAACAACAATATAACAACAAATGCAACACAAAACACGAAATAAAATGCAGCGGAAAATTCAAATCAATTTAGCACAAACCGCAACCAAGTCTCAGCGATTCGCATAAATCTAATAAAAATAACTATTTCCACAGCGCATGCGTAGCGCGCAGTTCAACAGTGGGGTTACTCCCCTTCAACCACCACACTCCACCCTCCCTTGCATAATTTTGCAATTTAGATGCATTACCCCAGCGCATTGTTGCAGCAAGCAAAACAACAAAGAGTACATTGACTCTCAAATGGGGAGCACTCTCAGCATACCCTCTTCTCATTGTTTGAATCATTAGTCTCACTTTATTGCCAAGAATTGCGAATTGCAAATATGTTAAGCAAGGCAACCCTGCAATTAATCTGCTTAAAATCCATGAAATTGGCTAGAACAAGAGATGATTTTGTGTGTATAATTTTATTAGACACAGCGCAGAGCAAGTAGCCCGCCCACTTAGACAGACAAGAAACAACAGAGAATTGCAATATTTAAGAAACTGAGCTTAACACACTTACATAATATTGTTAACAACTTATCATCAGTTTATGCAAATTTCTGCAGTCAGAGTGATGTGTGTTGAAATAGCTTTTATGTAGAAATTTGTTGAAAACTCATCAAATTTTTATTTGAGATGTTGGCAATTAATATTTTAGTATTGCTTAAATTGAAAAATAAAAAAAGTATTGTGTAATGCAGTAAATAAAAAAACATTAAAAATAAATATACATTTTTGGTTAATGATGAACCAATACAAGCCCAATAGCAATATCCACTTCCAATGCGAGACCTTTAAGTTTTGCATATATGTATAACTTTTTTCATAAGTTAATACAAGTTAAAAATATCTAAGGGTATATCAAGACTTTGCTTATGAGTCTTATCATGCTAAGCAACAATTTGTCTGAGCTATGAACACTAATAAATTTAAAAAATGTTTTTATCACATAACATTTTATCAGCTTTAGTCTTTAGGCACTCTAAATTTATAACTAACTTAATTGTTTTTTTCCTTTCCATTTTTTGCTGTTCGTTTGATGTCTGTTGCATGCATGACCCTTTTGTTTAGCATACCTTTGTAATGGGCAAATGCATCAGCTGCAGGCCAACAGCTAGACAAAGCCACCGCAATTGCAACCCCAACATTCTGTTGAATGAGCGCATCATCAAATTGTCAAGCATCGTTACTGCATGCCACATTTGTCGGTGGCATCTGCCGCGCAGGCGCACGACAAGCGACCAGCCAATTGTCAGTTGACATTTGCCAAGGGTGGGGGAGTGGCGGGAAATGACAGTAACTGGGCGCACTTGTTGCCAGTGTGGACACAACAACAGTTCATAATTTGCGCCATGTGCCAAATGGAGGGTTGCAAACATTTGCATAGCAGCAGCAGCAGCAGCAGCTGCAGCGGCACCTTGGCCACTTCTTGTTGGCATTTTTATTTATTTGCAAAATTCCCATGACACCGGTCGAAAGTTCAAGCTGTGTCGAGTTCAAAGTTTGTGCCACACGATAAGGCGTCGCCAACAGACTCGACTCAACGTGGGCCCTCAGACTGTGCGTCGTAGCGGTTGCGGTTGCTGTGGCAGTTGCAGTTGCTGTTGCTGTTGCTGTTGCAGTTGCTGTTGCTGGCAGCTGGCTTCAACCCACGCGGCAACTGCTTCGAGAACTATTAAAAATAACCGGCCACATAGGCAAAGCTAGAATACCCTACTTCAATTTTATTTCAATTGTACTAATTGTATTTTAATTTTATATACAAGAAAGTCTTAGTATAAGACTATTTATGCTTAATATTATTGCTTTATTAAATTAAGTTAAATTTTTTAATATGTATTTCGTGGTAATTTCATAAAACCCAATCAGTAAAAGCTCACAAAAAGCTGCAGCTTTTGATTTGCAAGAAATATAAAGGAAGTAAATTTAAAAAAAAGGAGAAATAGCTGTAAAACTTCATATTGAGTATATTGTCAAGTGGGGCATGAATGGTGGAAGCCCAGACCCAGACGCAGTCGCTGATCGAGCGGCTGTGGCTGAGCTTGTAATCCACTTTACGACGACCGGACGTGGTTCTTGTTGGCGTCGTCGTAGTCGTCGTCGTCATCGTCATCGTCGACGATTTGGACATTGTCGACATTGCAGTTCCCACTCACAAAATATGAAACACACGACACAGAAACAGGAATTGCGGCCCGGCATTTGGCATGACTTTGAATAGAGACCGTTGAATGCTTCAAGTTTCTTCACTTCAGCCTTACAAAAGCATCGTGCAATTTCCATATGTTATGAGGCTAACAAGGCACAGAAAAACAGAAAAACCAGGAGCATAAATAAATTGTGGGCATGGGCAGATGAGAAATATGCTAATTGTGCATCTTTCTTGAAACTTGCTTTACACACTGATTACCAACAGTTGGAGCTCTTAGTTGATGGTTAACTAAATACTATAGAAGAAAACTAGATGAACTCCTTATCGATGAGAAATATGCTAAACGGAAATATCCTCTTTAATTAAACTGTTATCGTTGATTAATAATAGTTGTAACTCTTATTCAATAGTTAATTGCTTAGTAGCAAATTAGAGATGAACTTCTCAATTTCCGGCTACACAGCATAAGTAAATTTAAAAATTATGAGAGATATATATATAAATTTAAAACTTCATTTAAATGACTTAAAACCCCGCTAATTCTCTTATGGAATATCGAATCCCCAATAATAATGATAACTGCACATCGCAGCACTTTGCAAACAATTCGTAAACATTGCTGCTGATTGTTGCACACACATAGTATTGACACAGAAAGACAAAGTGCTAGTTGCAATAATAAACCAAGCGATCAAATTAAATCAATTAAAGTGCAGTCAAGAGAAGAATGCCTCTGATTGCCTCTTGGCATTCAGCGATGCTCTTGGCCAGGCAGGCAGGCAGCTGGGGGAGGTGTAGCTACTGCAGCTACTGATCAAAAAGATAAATGTGCGATATCAAAAGAAAATTTGTTGTTGTTGTTGTTGTTACTGTTACTGTTGTTGAGTTGCACACAGATTGGCAGCTGGAGTCAGAGGAGTCCACAATCGGCCATTAATTGACAGACACAATTTATGCAAACGGCTGCACAAAAAAAGAGACCAAAATAAATAAATAACAAAATAACAAGTGCTCTGCTCAGTAAAACGTAATTGTGACTGTTAAGCGTGGAAATTGCTTTGACATGAAGCAAACAAATTCAAAAAGTGGACAACAAGAACCAAAAAAAATGTGCAATTTTCACAATGAGCAATGCATTTTTGCATAACATTGAATTAGACTAGAATATATTAGAC
The DNA here is from genome assembly GCA_035042045.1 of Drosophila melanosoma. Taxonomy (NCBI): domain Eukaryota; kingdom Metazoa; phylum Arthropoda; class Insecta; order Diptera; family Drosophilidae; genus Drosophila; species Drosophila melanosoma. The sequence continues at coordinate 2,092,609 of JAWNLY010000100.1, read as the reverse complement.
TAACTAACTTTTGGAATATTTTTATTTAAAACCATTGTTTGAAATTTAGTTCTTTTTGTTTACAATTGAAAACTCTTAATTGTATATTATATATTAGTTGTATATATTCATGGCTATAATTATGGCTTATTGGTACTGCTCAGCTGCTTAAACATTTTTGAAATACGACTCATTTGATGAGTAAAGTAAAATAACTTAACTTAAATGTCGCTTAAATGGTAATCACTTTAATATGGAAAAGTGTAAATACCAAGTAAATAAAAAGAATGTTTTTAGCATTTACACACAAACACACACATTAATTTTTGTTGTTATTTTGTTGCAGATTTACATTCGATCCGACGACTGTTGGAACACGATGCCAGCGGCTCCGTTTGCCCCTCGTGCCGCATCTCCTTCGATAAGGGCAAGCGACGGAAACTGATCGACACCTGCGGACACGAACGCTGCTATTCCTGCATGTTCCGCAACGATCAGTGCCCCATGTGCATGAACAGCTCCCTCAAAGGTGAGTAGATATATCTGTCCGTCGTATCTTATGGATATGCCATATACGGCATACAAATGTTTGCTTGTGACGCCAAGCAGCCAACCCTCGAAAGCTGTTGCAAGTGTTGAGTGTTTTTTTATTTTATATGTTGCACTCTTATCTTGGAATGCGCCATTTACGTATATATATGCTTGTTGTAGTTTTTTTTTGTCTATATGATTGATTTTCAATTTGTTCACCAAATACTTGCAAGCTGTAAATAACTGCTCTTTTTTTTTACGATATATGGTTAAACAAAACAAAAAATCTAAAAGAGCTTTTAAAACTCATTTTTATGGTTTGCACGATAATTTTAAAAGTAATTAAAAAAAATAATGTGTACTCATGTCTTTCGTTTGTTTTTACAAAAAATTACATTTCTAATTATAACGGAGGCTCTTCAGTTGCTCATTAGCCAAGTGCTTCTCAGTTAGTTGCTTACTCATCCATCTTACCTACAACTCGACAAATCGCTCAAAGTGTATCACTTAATTAGCTATGCTAATAAGCGAGGGCAACTGGTTAAAGCACAAGTTGCATGAATGTGTTGTACCACAACAACAATGCCACCACCATAAATAAAGCGAAGACAGAAATCACTTGAAAGATCATAAATTCACACACAACAACACATTACACACAATACACACAGCACACACGACTCTGACTGCTACGATGGGCAGCTAGTTAATAAATTCAGCGGCAAGTTGGGCGTGCACAGTGGAGCCAAGCTATAGGAAATCATGTCAGCATTAACTAAATGTGCGCATAACTTTCAATTTTCATGGGCAACGCAACGGTTTGTCTGGTACTTTGTGAAGTTACCCGACTGCCCCAAACGCAAAAACCTACTACTTGACTTGCCTGCCAATTGACAGGCACAACACACTCGCACACACAATTCGCATATGAATCGAACAACACACGTTGCGACTTCAAGTAATAAATGTAAATGTTGTGCACTTCTGGTATACGCATATATAATCAGTTTATAATAGATTCCTTACGGGGGCATTGTAGAGCGTGTGATCAATCAATCGAACCGGTCGGCCTGGTGAAACTATTGACATTTGCATAGTGTCAACTATTTCTAGTATTTCTGATATGATTCTATAATTCTATAATTTCTTTGTAATGCTTAACATTTTTTTTTTCATTGACTCGACATAAGACAAATTACTTCACTCTTATATTATTATTGGTTTTTGCATTCCTTTTTAATAAATTGTGGGTTTTAAATATAAATGTTTGTAAAAGTTGAGTAAAAGTATGAAGGAAGCTCCAATGACCACATAGGGTTCTTGATCAGGATCAATAGCCAAATGAATCTAGCCATGTCCGTCTGTCTTTCTGTTTGCACAATCTGAACTCAGAGACTTATCGATTTAGAGAATATTAGTCGAATATCAACATACATCAAGTATATTTCATTTTTTCGATTACTGCCACCAATACAAGTTCATTTGCAATATCAATTAAAAATACAATTGTTAAGACCCAGTTTGACAACTGATATATAATATAATAACCAGACATAGGAAACAGTAAAAATTTTATTAAAACCGTATAAGATAGGTTTTAAAACCGATTTCGTATGTCTAATAGTAGGGTTCAGGGTATATTCTATCGACTAGAGCATTTTTACTTATTTTTTTAAAAAGAGTTAACAGAACTCAAACAACATTTATCTTTAAGCTTTAAACCCCATCGGCAGATGCTTTCAGTCATTTAATGCAGAAAGTAATAAAGACTGATTACATAGAAAATACTTAAGTTTATGCTATGATGAGCGTTTTAAATGGGTCTCCATAAAATCTTTAAATACTTGTTGTACGGCTGGCCTTAGTTTTTATCTCAATTATTGTTGGCTTACATTTATCAAGCCAACTTTTATATTCTTTTTTAATGAGCAATCTTAAATTAAAATATTAAAAATAATGTATGAAAACTTTTGCATTTGTCTGATTGCTTTGCTAGAGACTCACATTAAATTGTACTAAATGCCATTAATGATAAACTTTTGGCACATTTGATGCAATCCCAATGTTGATTACCTTCTTTAAATGTTACTAACTTTAGGATTGTGTTTTTTTTTTACTTTTCTCCGCATAGATGTTGATGGTGCCAATGCTCAGGGCTATGACACAGGCATCGGTGGCTCCACATCGACGATTGTCAGTCCGCTGGGCTCGCCACAGCCCCAGTTGAGATCCCATGCACAGCGGAACGCGGCACTGTCGCGTTATATGCAGGTGAGTGCGTACTTTAAGATATAAAGATACAAATGTATCTTGGGTGTGTGTGCTTGTGCGTGGCTATTGGTCATTTGCCTTAACGACTACTTGATTATGGTCGTTCATACAAGTGGAAATAGCGTAGAGTTTTTGTGTATAAAGAGAAGAAAGATATGTTTTAACCAACTCTCATTTCCGTTCATCTTTTTTGTGGCGCCTCTTTTATCACATATCTGACTTTTGACACATTTGTACATGCATGACAATGTGGGCGTGGAGAAGACGTCGACTAAGCACCGTTAATTGGCCATTGTGTGAGTGGAGTGTTAGCTGGTATAAAAGGTCATTTTGTAGCCGTAGCTCGTAAAACGTTTGATTTGCCTTTAATCAAGCTATTATTCGAATATCAAATAATTTGTTTTATTATAAATGCAATATTCTGATTATAATTTGCATATTTTATTAAGTTTTCTTTATGAAAAATTTACGGTTTTATAAAACTTTTAAAAAAGGTCAAAAATTTGTTCAAGTTCAAGTGCTCTTTTTTTTTATTAGTGTTCTGCCAATAAAAAGATATCAGAATTATGTCATTCATCCATTTGAAAATATATTTTTTGAAACCAACTTTGAAAATACAATGTTGCCGCTCTAAGCGAGAAAGTCGCCTCAAGAAAAAGAAAATAAGTCTCACGAGCATTTGAAACGATTTGTAACTTTCGCAGCAAAAGACGCTGAAATAATTAGAAATCAATTTACACGTCGGATTTAGGTATTTATCTTTGATATGTTTTTTTTTTGTTTTTGTTTTTATTTTTGTTATTTATTTGTATTTGGTTGTTATTGTTGTGCTTGAATTTGAATGTAATTGTTTGTTTTGCTGTCCTTTTGAGTGTCGGCTCAAAGTCTGCAGCAATGTAGCAGCTACTCGCTGTTCGTTCAACTCGATGTCATGTCCAACATTTGGCACATTTTATGTTTGCTTATGCGAGCATTAACAGTCTTAAGTGAAATCCCATGTCACGTGTCGAGTGCGAGTGCGAGCCGGCTGAAAACTGAAAACTGAAAACTCAAAATTGAAATCAATGAAATAAATATCCAGTTGTATGTTCATGTTCATAAATATGCCTACTGCTTGGATGCTTGGCTGCTGGCTGCGAAAAGTAAAACACACACAATTTTTGGGCTGCCTTAGAAAGCAGAAGATACTGTTGGATGGTCGAGCTGTCAGTTTGTTTCGTACCCGGGCACTTGAGGCAACTCCAAAGTCGACTTGGCTGCCTGCCTGCCTGCCTGCTTGCAATGCATGACCCAATTTCCCGTCTGCGAAGCTGAAGCAGCAGCAACAGCAGCAACAGCAGCATCCACATCCACAACCACGTCCACGACTCTGCAGCCGTTGCGGCAAGCAGAAAATAAAACCAACTGTCAGTTGAGTCATTTGACAGTCGCTTTTGCGATACACTCGCACAGATATGAGATACTGACTACTGCCGCAACGACGATGACTACAGAGAAGTAATCGAATCTCTACTCGCTGCTACCAACCAAGCAACTTGCCTCAATGCCCGCTATCTGTGCAGGTAGATCTGCGGCAACGTCTGGCGGCGCCCCGCCAATTGAATCTTTTGCGCTATTTTGGCGTATTTAAAGTGACATTCGCTGACAGTCGACCCGCAACTCCCGATTGATCCTGATGCCAAGATGCTCAGATGTTGATCTCCCCCTAGCAGGAAGCGTCTTCTTGCAGTTGAAATCAAATTAAAAATAATTACATGGAAAGTGATTGCAGTAATTGTTTTGTAGATTCAAAGCTTTGACTGCGCTCGATTCCAGCTCACATTTAACCCTTGGCCAATTACGAAACCAGTGAACTCGAAATTTGAAGTTAATTTGATTTTAAAAGCAAACTTTGAACTATTATAAATTTTAGTAGTTTTTTTTTATAAGACTCAAGCACATCAAAATATTTTTTATTTAGCTGTCTAATTTAACACTTCAAATGCCCAAAAAGCCAAAGTTTGAAATTTATTTGTAGCTTTTAAGCCATGCTTTCTATTAGAAATGAATACACATCTGTCGAATCAAAAAGTGTCATAACTTTATAAGCTAAAAGCGAAACATTTGTTTTATACTTTTCAATTTTCCTCATCTTGTGGCCTGTCTGCAGATAAATTTCTTTGAGGCGTCTCGCCAAGATGAACAATGACAACATTTGTTTGCCAAGCTGTTTTAATGAAGTGAGAACTGAACAACAGCTGAGTATCACACAATTTCATAGAACAGCACACCCATGAGTGTGTGTCTGAGTGTGTGTGTGCCATAAAATGTCTGACACCTCTCGCACAGTTCAAAAGATGAATACAATTAGATCCACGCAGAGCAAGTGAAATAAAAACAGAGAGAAACTTTCCTTTCGAGTTGATTTGACTCAATTTGATTTGATGTGATGCGCCCCGGAAAAAGTTGCTCATTGCCGGGGCAATTGAATTGAATTGAATTGAATTGAGTTTATTGCTGACCATAAGCAAGTTAAACGAGGCTCGATTCCAATGAGTTATCATTGTCTTTAGCCAAGTGGAGCAGCAGCAGCAGCAGCTGCTATGCGACTAACTGGTGACTTGCTGGCAAGATTTTCTCCTTATACGAGATATGGTTACGGTTATATATCGGAAGTGTGTCAGCCAGCTAGCTGGCCAACAAGCACTTTACATAACTTTAACTACGAATACGAGTGTCGGCAAGTATCTATCTACAGGTAGCTATCTGAGTTGCAACCAGAAGTCGATTAAGCAGTTTCCACTTTTGCCGTGCGGACTGCGGACTAAAGTTGCTGTTGTTGTAACTGTTGCTGTTGTTGTTGTTGTGAGGCGTGTTTTTAACTGAGAACTGTCATTAGATTAAGTGGCAGCTCCACAACTAGCTAGGTAGCCCAGGTAGCCTGGTAGCCACTGTGGCTACCTATCCTCTGGCTAATTATCGTTTGGAAATCGTGTTATTAGCTGCGCACCAAAGTTTTCTATCTTTCAAGAGTTGTGTGATTGACACGCGCAGGCGACAAATCAACTGGCGTCGTCAGAAAAAAAAGAAAAAAAGGAAAAAAAATAAACGACTGCGAAAATATCTTGTCTTGTCTTGTCATTGATTCAAATTCAAATCGTTTGCATTAAAAGTGCCATAAAAGTCGCGCTTGAAACCATTTTGGCCGCATTCGAAAGCAAAAACCCAACACGATTTTTATCTCGCATGCAATTTACTTTTTGGGTTTATGTGCGCCGTCTAATTGTCATCGCTAGGCAACAACAACAACAACAGCAACAACAACAACAACAGCAACCAAAACAACAAATATGGCGTTAATTATCCCACTATTTTGATAGCATCACGTATCCATGATTGACAAAAAATTGCAATCAATCAAATGCAGCTCCGCTTCAACATATTGTATCTTTGACTCTGTGGTATGCCAAACATTGTAATTGGTATTCGATCTTTTGAATTGCTGCTGCTGCAGTTTGCTGTTGTTGTTGCTGTTGCTGTTGTTGTTGCTGTTGTTTCTCGATCTACGAAGATTTATATCAGCTATGCCATGCGAGTCTCAGCCAGAGTTGTGACACCTTTTTTCTCTGTATATTATTTGCCCACCGCTGTGCAATTAATCAACTCACTAGCACATTAACAGCAATCACGATTTTGAAACAATTTTTATAATAAACTATCACTAATTGAGAGACTGCAAAAAAAATCGAATAAGCCAGCAGATTATGCTGCAAATAAGGAGTGTTAACAAAGTAACACATTAAAGTGCAACTAAATAACAAATCCAAAGCAATAATTTTATATTAATATCGATTATGACCGTGAGAGATGCACTCTATTTCCATTTAGTATTTAACTCACTTTCGCTTACTCAGTCAGCCAGTAAGCCAGTCCGCCATTCACTTCTGGTCTGCATCAACAACAATAACTGTAATCAGGCACAAGTACAAGCAATTTACCACCAATCAATCAAACATATTACGATATGCTTAACAGAAAAGAGATTGAGGCTTGCACGCGTTTTTTGCGGGCGATAAAAACAGCGCGAGCATTTGCAGCGCCACCTGCTGGCCGACGCGGCATGTGTGGCCCTCTAATTAACACGACAACGTTGCAATTTATCAATTTTATTCGTTAGAACCAACCTCGAAAATAAAACAATGCGCGTTTGACCACAAAAACAACACATAAACTAATTAGCAACACGGCTGCCAGCAATGAATTTCAGACTAGGCCAATTGCAAATGGATAAATGGATAACCCCGTTGGGCAAACGGTCGATCGTGTTGCGTCTCCTTCCACCCTGCCTCCCCGACATTAATTGCCAGCTGCGAGTTGTTTATGCTAGCCACAATATGTTTTTTTTTTCTTTCGCATGCAGCACTATGCAAATGAGCCAAGCGCAACGATAAATATCGGCGGCGATCAATTTAACTCAATTCCCTCCTCAGCCTCTCAGCTGTTACATATATATATATATATATTGACTTGTTTTAAGTCTAAGCCGATTGTTGTGTTTGTTTTTGTTGTGGGCCGCTAATGAACGTAGATTTTTCAAAATCGTTTATTAAGCAGTGCGATATAAGTTAACCTGCTCTGATTTTTTGACATTTATTGTTGGCCCAAAGGAGTTTGATAATTCTCCGAGTTTGGGAATAGAGCAATCTTTATCAGTTGGAGTTGTAAAAATTAAGTAATCCTACAAAGTTAACTTAACGTTTATTTAATTATTTATTATCAAAAAATCGATTGCCTCGCCTATTGCCATAGTTATTGCAAATATTTATCTACAAATATTCAATACGCTTTTCAATTTTATACTTAAATAATTTGCAAAACACATTCGATTAAAATTGATTTGCGGGGCTGTGCGAATAAAATCAAAAACACACCCACCTCAAATTGACTTTAATGAACTGCAGCCAGTTCATAATTAATAAAGAGTTTCTTAATAACGGGGCAGTTGTGGCATATGGATTTGTATGTGTATTTGTGTATGTGTGTGGCATACTCTGGCATGTGCATTTAAAACAAATTACATGGCTTATCTTTGTTGGCCCAATTTTCAATTTGCCAACAAGCAAATTAAAGCCTGCCATGAAATGCAATTAAAATTAAAGACAAAGCCACCAACGAACCACTCAAAAACCAAAAGCAAACCGGCAAAATGAATTACTAAACTTTATATACATGTATTTATATATGTATGTAAAAAGAAAGTTGATCAGCAAGATGGGCCCAAAGGACTGAAAGAAGTCTAAATGACATCAGGGCAACATCCACATTTCAGCGAAAGATAAAAGACGAGGACATTTGCCCCATAAGCTTTATTATTACGTTAAAGATTAACCAGCAGTTGTATTTTTATATATAAATAAATATATATATATATATATATATATATATATATTTTAAAAAATTAATCATTTGGCAAGAGCGCTGCTGATGAAACACACCTACCAAACACAAAGTAAAAATAAAATACTGGGCAGGGCAGCCCAAATTTTGACTGAAATTAATTTGCCTGCCCCAAAAGATGGATGGCAACTTGGCGAAAGGTGTCTTTGGTAGCTGCCCCTAAGGGGGTCGACTTGAGTCGGTCGCTCGAGCGCAGAGTAAGTGCAAAAAAAGCATAAAACATGCTGACACCTTTAGATAATATTATGCGATAAGGCCAAAGGCCTTTCTCATAAAAGAATCGCATAAATTATTACAATCTTACCTGTACTTGAGCCAAGTGCAAATTAGTTTAATGCAATACTGAAAGATAAGCGTTAGAAGGGTGTTCAAAGTAACGAACAATTTAGGAATTTCTATACCCTGAACCCATTTAAAATTAATGGGAGTGTATAATGTAGTTGGGTAAAATTAAGTATGCATCTGGCAGATGGAAGCGATTTAAGCCCCACACTCTTAATCAGCCGAGTAGATTTAGTCACATCCGCCTGCCTGCCCAGTCGATCTCACAGATAATCAGAGTTGGAGACTTTCAGTTTGGCATATAAGTTCTCGAATGCCACTTCGCGAATCGATTGCCGATATTAATAAAAATATAGAATCACATATTGTTCGTCAATTGTAAGCAGTTTATTTACATCACATATAGAATGCAGATTTTATTAAACAAAACGTAATTTTTATATCAGAGTTTACAAAGAGTTTACGAAGTTATTATTTGTAGGATAATTTCTAATTTTTATAAACATAATTTATTATTTTTTTCTTCATTTTAATTTAAATACCAGCAATACCAAGCTTTCGAAGAGTAAATAAAATAATAGACCCTTATATCATCTCCGCTGAGTTTCACTTCAAAAGCACTAATTAATATGTAACTCGTTTAACGTTCGATAATTAAAATTAACGAAATATTTTCAATTTGATTGATTGAAAGAAAAGAGGTGCCGTCACATGGCTTACAAGAGTTTTGTATTGTTATTATTGTTTGGACCGGAAAAGAAAATCAAATGAAATTTCACGCACTTTACTTTTATTATTGTTGTTTTTTGTTTGTAGACCCCACTTTGTACAGTTAGAAAAATGTAACTCTGCGTGATCAACACGAGTGTTTATTCCCCCCCCACACCGAACTTTGAATTTGTTTTTATCGCCGCTAAACTGTGCTTTGTGGGCTTTCACTTTTTAGGCCCAGTTAAAGCAAACAAATCTGTTGCCGATGGGGTCGAAACAAAAGCTTGGCAAAGGTTTCGCATTTTTTTTTTTTTTTTGTTGATTAACAATTTTGTTGTTGTTGTTTATTTTGGTTTGATTGGGTTAGGCTTTGAAAACGTGACGTAATTCAAATTTCTTAAAATACAAATGAGTTTAATTTTGACACAAACAGTTCTTGAATATGATGAATGAGTTTAAGATTTCAATTAAAGATTTTTAGTGTTTAATTGAAAATGGTAAACTTATACATGGAATTAATTGCCTTTTTCTTTAACCCATTTAAGTTAGACGCTCATTTTAACTTCACACTTGTAGAATAAATGGACAAAGTGCTTACTCTTCGAGCCATGACCATAAGTCAATTGTTAAGCTCTCTCTCCAAGCAACAACAACAATAAACAACAATAAACAGCAACAAACAACAACAACAACAACAACAATTGCAACTTAGGAGATTAGTTACGCTTTAAACAAAGCTCAAGTGCCTCGACCCCACTGGTGCTGCGAGTGTGTGTGTGTGTGTGTGTGTGTTTGTGTGTGGTGCACTCATATAGAGTTATGACTGTATGCCATGGTGGATTTTGGCATGGCAGGCACGTTTCACATTTATATACACATATACACCTAGGAGCACACTTGATGAGATGCAGAGTGCAGAAAAGAAACCCAACAGGGTCATAAATGCACTGGCCGCGGCATTAGAAAGCTGCAGCATAGATTGGGAATGGAATTGGGGATTGTTAATGGAGGGGAGGGAATGATGTGGTGAGGGGGGCAATGGGTGTTTTTTGTTTATGCACCTCAACTTGTTCTCGTTACGTGCATGATTCATGCGAGAAGCTACAGTCAAAGTTTGGATTCGAGTTTAAGTTCAATTTGGAGTTGGAGTTGGAGCTGGATTTTGAGTGTCTATGAAAATGCATTTCACTTTCTTGGAAATCAATAGCTTTCTGCCCAATTTGTGCCGCCCCAGGCCGTAGCCCATAGACCAGAGGCCTATGCACTTCACACACTCTCTCACGATCCAATCAAAACGAAAATGCTTAACAAGCAAGCCAAGCAGCCAGCCTAGCAGCCAGCCAAATGATTGAATGACCGACTTGGCCCAAAACCTCCACTTAAACTTAATTAAACAGACGGCGATGCAACCAAATAACAATTGTCGAAATGACTCAAATGAAATCTGCTTGATTAACGTAAAGTGTTAACAGCAACACGCCACATTTCAACTGATTGAAAAAAATATCTATTACTTGTGAGACGAATTATGAAAAATTGAAAACTCAAGGTTTTAAAGTGAAGTATTATTTGTAGTATTTGCATAGGTTTTTCAATGCATTTTTCCTCTTTAAACTCGTTGGTCCTTACTGAGTGAAAGCGTTCAAAGTGTTGTTCTATGTTGTTAAGCGGAGATGACTGTCCAATCCGTTGAAGATAATTGATAATAGATAGCGATAGGTTTGTCAACTTTCCAAAATGCCAAATATAAATAAGTGAATATCTGTATAACAACTTCATTTCACTTGGTTAGCAAATGCATTTTTAGCATACACAGGCGAATACACAAATTTTTCTCACCCATTTCACCTGGGTTTGTCTGCCAGCTTGTTAATCTCTCTATTTCTCTCTCCCTCACTCTCTCTCTCTCTCTCTCTCTCTCTCTCTCTATCTTTCTCTGTTTACTTGCTTAGAGTTTATCTAGCATTTATCTGGATGTCTTGTTTATCTGTTTGGCATGCGATTGCCGCTTCCTCAAATATACAAACACATATATAAATCGCACGCAGTTGCATGTTGAGAAACAATTTCTCAGTTGGCTTGTTGTTGTTGTTGTTGTTGTTGGCTTTAACGCTTTAGGAGGCCGCCTTTGATATATGCCACATGACGATGGTCATAATATTTTTGCGCAATTCGGTTGTCGTCGGGCAGCTTTTTAACTCAATTTATCGATCGTTAATTTAATGCATTAATATTTGTTTTTTTTTTCTTCGTGTTTTTTTATTTTTATTTTGGCTAACCAAAACGCGATTTGGCCATGTTCAATAATGCCCCACTGCGCGCACAGCAAAGTCAATTGATTCATTTGTCGTGGCCACAGCCAACACTAAATCCATTGACTGGCAATTAATTATGAATAAAATGTACTCACCTCTGCACAAATCTGGCAACTTCATATTTTACGTTCCACTGTTTTCGCCACTTATCGCATTTGGTCATTTCCATTTCGAATGCTGCAAGTTTGCTGATAAGTGAATGCAGTCGCCAAGCTTTGATTTACACTTGGCTTATTTGCTTAACTGATTAATCGCTCGAGGCACTTTTACTTACTTAAATACGAAATGTGTACAACCAGGTTGGGTCTATTGTTTAATGTTGCATTAGTGTTTGCTTAAGCATTTGGACTGTGCCATGAGAAATGCTCTTAAGTGCATCACTTACGGAAGTGCCTCTGATTCGATAATGGAAAGTTATCTCGTTCTAAATAATGCACAATTGCACTTTGAAACAAATAATTTATACATAATGTTTCTTTCTTATTTAAATCAGCTAAGCATATATATAATATATATAAAAACTTTACTCGACTCGATTGACATAAATCAACATTGTCTCTGACTTACACAGAAAGATAAATGTTAATTCAGATAAAATGTATATCTGATGGAAAACTGCTTTGGTTGCAAAATGCTAACAGATAAAATGTTGACTTATATATGATGTAGTCATCATTTCTTTGTTCCCGACCATATTTAATTGATTGTCTTCCATAAATTTTTGCATATTTATACAACTCGATAAATGTAAGACAGGAAATTGAATCCACTCATTAGCATTCATTATTCAAATTCAAAACAAACCAAGTCATTTAAATGCCTGTCCAGATATATCTGTAGCTACTTCGTATTTATTGTCGACTTGGGCTTGGCCCAGTCCATCAACGAGACTAGACTCAATTTCAGTAAAACACCTGAACCTCTAACCCAGCCACAATTCTGCCTTGATTACAATACTTACAGAAAATTGAAAAAAAAAAAACCAAATACAAAAATATGTTTTAATAATGTACGCTCCAAATGATTTGGCAATCGAAATTTGATACAACGAGCGAGTCGAGTGCATAAATTACCAAGCTAAACGCAAGTAATTCTCATAAAAAACAAATGCACAGAATGCACGAGTGCGATTACGATTACGAGTGCGGTTCTCAGATTGCCATTGCCCCCCTTTCATCCTCTATCGCCCCAAATGTCTACGAGTCGCGGTCAAAACGCGGCCAACACACAATGGCCTGGCCCCAAAATGGCAAATGTTGGTAAGCTAAGACCAAAGACAAGAGCGGTGTGCAAAGGGGTTACGGGGGTTGAAGGGGATACACGTGTTAGGCAATGAATGCGACGATTTTCCATTAAATGCAAATGCGAAACTTGCTGCACAAAAATAGCATCAAACTGTGGGCGGTTTTAAACGCGCGCGCGACTTTAGACGCGAGTGCGTGTTTTACAGGTGAGCAGAATTTGAAAAGAGTCTGTTTTGGATAGATGTATTTGCATTTGCTGTGAATTGCAATTTAAATTGTATTATGTTGCTTTGTAATATATTTATATTTATATTTAAATATATAAAATGAATATAGAAATATATGTTTTTTTGTTGTTGTTGTTTTCTTTCCAATGAACGCACAACCTACGTATATATGTATGACAATAACTATCATCGCTTTTTGTTGTCCATTTCAACGGGTTTCTGTTTGAGTTGCCTCTGCAACGACTATTTTTATGACATTTAAACAATTATTTTTTCATACTCGGCTGCCGGGCCAAGCCCAGCCGAATCAAGCCAAATGGCGACCAAGTCTGGTGTCAACATGTCTGAGACCGCCAGGCGCTGCACAGTTGTTGTCGTTGTTGCTATTCTTGCAACGCCCCGCGGCTAAGCATGCGAGTTTTGATTATACCCTATAATAAAAAAGTATTAAAATAACGTGATGAAATGTGTAACAGACGCATTTAAATAAAGTATACCTTCACCTTTATTGATCAGTTTGTGGCTTGGACTCAATATAACCACAGGTTCTGTCTAACTAAGTTGATAACACAGATAAATTTTGGTAAATTATATGTCTGCTAGGGTATTTAATATGCACCCACCAAATAATTGCAGTTTCTTCTTATTTTATGCCAGATTTTTACCATATTTTGCAGCCGCCAAAAAACTTGCCAAAATATGATTATGAACCTGTTGCTTTTGTTGTTTTGTGCTGCTTGTTGCTGGCAGCTCGTTGTCTGGCTTGTCTGAAAATCGAATTCTTGAATGAACCATTAATCTTGTTGCCAGCATTTGGCTGCAGCCGGCCACCGAGAAAATCATTAAATGGCTGCAGTAATTGCATGGCTGCTGCAGCTTCAGGTTTTGCCCCTGTTTTTTTTTTGTTGTTGTGTTTTTTTTTTCTCATTTCCAGTTAATGAATACGGCTTTGTCATATTACAATTACGTCGCCCGGCTGCCTGGTTGGCTGACTGGTTGGTTGGCTGGCTGGCTGGCATTACACCTGCGTCATTATGCGACGACCCCTTGGGGGCCGAATTGGACCCAATTGGTTCTACTCGACATTTTGTGTGTGAAAGGTTGTCGCAGTTTCGCCTTTTGTCTTAAGGTTAAACATAGACACCAGCTATGGGCGCAGCTAAGTCTTGAATAGCAAATCATTTGACAATTTATTAAATTTATTAGTTTAGGGCTTGTTGAGTATTCTCACGGCAGCAAACTACACTTCAACAATGTGAGAGAACTTGTTTGAAATTGATATTACAATGGTTATTAAACAATGCATAAATGGTTTTTTTTTTCTTGGTTAAAGACTGATAGACAGTAGTCTAGACAGTTGCCCCACATCTAAGATACTCTTTTCAATGGTACAATGATCTTTTGGTGATCTTTAGACACAGTTTGAACACCTCTCACTCTCAAACAACATACGAGTATTTATGATGATAACACAATCTTGTGTTTTAGAAAAGTGAAAATCACATTTTTAAAGCGCTGCTGGACAAGACATCGAAATTTCAATTTCCAATGCAGTGGCAATCATAATTTGTTAATTAATTTTCAAGCTACAACTTAATCAAAATGATGTGGCCAATTAAAATGCCACCACGGGGATGCCAAGCGATAAGACACACGACAAGATAGACACAGAGAGAGAGAGAGAGAGAGAGGGAGAGACGGGGAGAAATGGAGAGCGAGAGATTGTATTGCGGACTAGTTTAAAGAAAGCCTTTCTTCGCTGTGTTGCCGCAAAACGAAACGAATCGTCAACGATCGTATCGAAACGAAACTTAATTACACCACACCCGGCCCGATGGATCCATGGATCGATGGATCATTTGTCTATCGAGGGAGGAGGTTGGCTGAAATGGCAGTGGTTGGCTGATTGCAAACTCAAAACAGAAGTCCAACGATCATAAGATGCTCAGCGATTAAAGCGACAATGGCAGAAAAATAAAACCATCAAACAGACATCTGACAGCAACAGCCAGACAGGTTAGACAAACTGACAAACAGACAGAGTGGGTTGATGCTGCAGCACCAACAACGGCACCACTTAGAAGTGCCACATCATGATTCTCAGCATCCGCAACGGAAATGGGTAATAACGACACGCTATTCCTATTCCATCCGCTAGACATCCGTGGGAGTTGCCAGTCAACATTAATCGACTCCTTATGGAAGTCTCCTCGCATCCAGCTTAGAAGTATTTCTGAAAAGTTTATAGATTCTGCACTCTGCAGTTGCCATATACCCACCAGGGCTATAACTTTGGAACGTCTGGTCACGCAGCAGGCTCTCGCTTATCTTCGGCTTTCAATTAAATCCACAGCAATCCTTACCAAATTTAGCCAAATTTATACTCATCGAGTCGGCAACTTCACCTGCCTCTAAAACTAACCAATTTCAACTTATTATCCCACACAATGCAAAAGGCAAGAAAGGCAAGGAACGGGTTCTGATCACGTTTCAGTGCAGTGCAGTTCAGTGCAGAGCAGAGCCTGCAGATCAACCCACTCTAAAAAAAAAAAAATATGGAGTAAGAGCTCAATATTTAAGAGTACCAAGCTAAAAGATTCCCTATGAACTAAAACTGGTCACAAAATCAATCGAGATTCACTTAAAAGCATGTAAAGATTAACGATTATTATCGATTAGTGGACAAATGGAAGGAACAGCTAGAGTCTATATTGAGTCAATGGATAGACAGGTAAAGCTTGTTAGCTTGATTCAGCTCATCCTTCTGATTATATACATTCTGCGATTGTAGATGGTTCCATCTGCTTTATACATCCCTCCATTTTACACAAATTTAATGGGTATGAAATTGGTATACAAAACAAAAAGAAAAGGTAAAAAAAATCCAGTCTCAAAATGATTTGCGGTTCATTAAGATGAAACCAAACAGACAGACGGAAGACTGCGTCTACGATGACTAAGGCCCAGGCAAGCTGTCCAACTGTCTGGCTGTCCGGTTGTCCGGCTGTCTGATCTGTCTGGTCACTAAATACACTTGACAGTTGGCTGGCTGCATTTGAGTGAAATGGACTTTTGGGCTGGTGTCCGGCCAACGCAGACGTCGCCCGATAAGGCGTAGACGGGACATATTTGCCTGCCTTCGTGGAGCTCACGCTCACGATTAACGCCAACAGCTCAGCTCCTCCAGCTAATCGGACAGATCGCGACAAGATGGACGGACGAACAAACAGACAGACAGACAAGCAAGCAGGCAGACAAACAGACAGTATAGTCCAGTCCCAGTCCCAGTATCAGTCTGAGTCTCAGTCTCTGTCTGGGCAAACACACAATTAATATGATGCTGGAATAAAAATGATGATGTTCAAAGTTTTGCACGGTTTGTGCCACAAAGTGGAATCTTGCAAATTGTAATAGCAGTAGGAAGTCGAACAAGCTTTTTAGTTGAGTAGGTTGAGCTGTTTGATTGCAGAAGATTCCCGTAACATGATATAATAAGGACAACATGCCAAATGTGGGCTGCGAAAAGAGCCAGGAGTTCAGCATCAGCATCAGCATCAGCAGAGAAGGCAGCTTTGATAGAGCTGTCAAAAGTGTACAAGATGAAGTACAAAGTGAACAGAAAACAGAAAAAAATAGAGAGAGATATAATCAAGTATGATTTATACAAGGAAAAGATCAGACATAGAATACATTCTAAGCAGTCACCTAAATTGGTTATAGCCAGTAACAAAAAATCAGAATCCTTGTCAAGAAATTCTTCGAATGAACTCTTAATTGAACTGAACTGAACTGAAAATTAGTCAGTTTGTGCCTTTTTGCCTTCTAGCTACAGTGAAATTTTGTTGGCTTTTGGGTTTTGCTGCGCTTTTCTTCCCGCATAGTTGGTCCCGTGCCTGGAGCATAGTTCACGCTGAAACACACACACAGAACTGCACACACACACACACACTCGCACACACATATGACTAATCAATACTCAACGCCTTTCTATTTAACGCTCGCATTCTGCCTGGGCCTGGCCTCGTCGGTACACTCAGAAAAAAGCTTAATAAGATTATGTAACATAATCAAAAAATGACACGCTGAAAATTAGATATATAATATTTAATAACATTAAAAGCAAAAAAAAATGTTAAATTAAAATATATTCTATTTAGAAGCATAAAAGAGGATCTCCTAAGAATTAGCCACATTTTTCGCAAATTTTGAAAAAAAATCCAACTCGAAATTAATAAATGCCAACTTTGTATTTAAGAAAGGGCGTTCTACAATTTCTGCAATTTATTTTCTGATTATTAGGGTTAGAAACCCTTAACGCATTTGTAAAGTGGTTCCTATTTTTCCTGAGTGTACGATTCGTTTCGGTACGGTACGGTTTGGTTTTGTTTGGTTGAGGCATGTGCAACAATTGTGAACTTTCATCATTGATAAGGCTGAGCACACATGCATAAATACTAGTTGTAGACGTTTGGCTGTCTGACAGAAAGACTCAACTCATGTTTTTTTTTTTTTTGTTTTTTTCTGTTTCGTTCACTTGCAGCAGCATCGGCAGGAGTCGCAGTCACCGGATTATCACCGTTATGCGAGCATTGGCAAATTGCCTCGTGTGGCAAGCAACGGCAACGGCAACGGCAACGGCAATGGCAATGGCAACGGTATTGGCAATGGCAATGGGCTTGTTGGCGGCAACACACACACCATCACCGTCGACATACATCAACACAATGGGCCTGCCAAGCAGCACAACAACAACAACAACATCAACAGCAACAGCAACGGCAACGGCAACGGCAACAACAACAATCTGCATTTGCCATATGGCGATCTGAATGGAGCTCCGGCATTTGCCACACCGCCAACGCGTCGGCGTTTCTTCAATCCCAAGAATCTGCGGAGCGCCCTCACCGGACACAGACGCACTGCCTCCAATGGGGGCTGTCCCCTTGACACAGCATCGATATTATCGGGCGGTAAGTTTCCAAGTTTCCAAGTTGTCTTCGGTATTGGGAATTAGGTGCTGGTATCTTAGTGACACACACACACACACACAAATCCTTAGACATCCTCGGGCACTTCTTGCATTAGTTTGCCATAAGTCTTGCACACACTTTCTCTCATATTCTACCGCCACATCATCCAGATCATCATCATCATCAGGGCAAGGAGTCGAATGCCTTGAATACCTCAACCTGCTCGGATTCGGCAGTAACTCGACGTCGTCGCAAGAATGTCAGCAATCATAATTTAAAGACATCCACGGAACACGGGGCAAGCAGCGAGAATCGCTTGAATCGCCTCAGTTTGGCCGGCACCTCGATCAAATCCCTGATCAAATCTCTGTGGAGCGTCAATTTATCAATCTCAAGCGAAGCGGGACTTAATCAACTAGCAGGCATGGCCTCTCTATCTCTCTCTCATTCTCTTATTCTCTTCCTTTCTCTCTCTTAGTTTCCCATGTTTTTCCTTCTCTTTTCCTTTCTGTTTGTTGCACATTTTGCATGACATTTTTTGCATGAAAACTTTAATTATGAACATGGGTGGAACTTGTCAGAGCCCGTTAAAAAGATTACTAAGATAATTGAAAACTTTGTTTTTTCTTTAGATTGATAAATCGACAGTTTTTTTTTTTATTAAATTATTCATGTTTTTTTAGACAACGGACTATTTTAACTCAAGTCAACATTTAACTTATTAAATCTTATGTTATAAAATAAATTTATTACAATTGGTTCTTGTTCTTTTGTTTTTGATAATAATTTGATATCTAAGTCTAACGATTATATAATTCGATTATATAATCCAAGATATGAATTTATATATATGGCATATGGCTCACATTTTTTGCAATTATTTAATTGTTATTTCATTTTTTTTTGTTCAGTTTGAATTGTTTAACAAACCTCAAAAGGAATTAACTAATTTGTTGCATGACTTGTTCATTTTATTCATATTTTTTTTTTTGTGTTTTACTTTTATTTATTTTAATTTATATTCTTCTCCAACTGTCCACAGGCAGTGACACCTTGGGCATTGATCATCATGCTCACTCGCTGACAGCCAGCGAGAAGCAGCAGAAGGATCAGTTGCGCGCTCGCCTCGGTCTTCTGCTGAATGACAACAGCAACAACAACAACAATAACAACAGCAACAGCAGCAGCAGCAGCAGCGATCACAATGGCAACTCCACGATGCACTCGACCACGAGCGCGACGACATCGTCGAGTGGTGGCAACACCAGCACCAGCATCGGCACCACAACAGCCAACAGCAGCAGCTGCAACTCCTCGCAGAACATCAGTCCGGAGCAGACGTTGGCCAGCGCCGGACTGAGTGGCAGTCAGCTGTCGGTGGCCACCTCCAACAAGGATGACACGCTCAGCTTGTGCAGCAAATTCAAGATGGGCGGCATCATCCAGCAGCAGGACCAGCATGCCTATGAGGCCTTGCCGGGCAAATCGCGCAAGGGAGCCACCCGACGCTCGACGCGTTCTGCTGCTCAGCAGCTGCCCCCGGGCGTGGGAGGATTAGCTGTGCCCAGCGGAGCATCTGCAACGGGTGCGGTTAACAAGCGTGCAGCAGCAGCAGCTGCCTTGGCATCTGTTCAGTTGGCGCTGAAGCCGCTGTTCTTTGAGGTGCCACTACAAGAGCCAGATCCACCCTTTGTCGGTCGCCAGTGGTTGGTGCAGCAGCTCTCGAATATTCTGTTGGGCACGGATACGCGCGTGGTTCTCATCAATGGCCAGCCGGGCACTGGCAAGACCGCCTTCTGCCTGCAACTGGTGGAGTACTCGTGCTTTGGGCGGCGCCAGATGCAGGCCCAACAGCAGCAGCAGCAGGAGGATGCGGAGGCCATCTACAGCCAGCTGGGTGCACAGAATGAACGTATGCGCGGATTGGCCTCCCACATGGTGGGCTATCACTTCTGCCAAGCGGATGCGAATCTCACCTGCCAGGTGGCCGATTTTGTGCACTCGCTGGCCGCCCAATTGTGCCAGGCACCCCTGTTGACCTCGTACCGGGACTATCTGCTGTCCGAACCCCATCTCCAGGATATACTCAGTGTGCGCGAGTGCATTGCGGATGCGCAGCGTGTGATGCGTCTGGCCATCTTGGAGCCACTTGCCCAGCTGCATCGTGCTGGCAAAATTCCGGCTAAGGTCGCTGTCATCCTGGTGGATGCACTGTGCGAGGCAGAGTATCATCGTCCCGATCACGGCCATACCATAGCCAGTTTTCTTGCCCAACTCTCGCCACATTTTCCCGCCTGGCTCAAACTGGTGGCCACGGTGCGCACCCAAATGCTGGAGCTGGTCAAGGCGCCCAGTTACACACAGCTGACGCTGGACAGTTGGGCCAGCAGTCAGTCGCTGCAGCAGGACATGTTGGACTACATCAATACACGCATCTCCCACTGCCCGGAGATACAGCACAATATTGGTGGGCAGCCGGCACAGACGCAATCGGGTCAATCCCTGACGAAGTTTGTGACGCATCTGCAGTGCCTAAGTCGCGGCTCGATGCTGTATGCCAAGCTCATTCTCGATCTGATCTCGCGTGGCCAATTGGTTGTCAAATCGTCCAGCTACAAAGTGCTGCCCGTCTCCCTCGCCCAGATCTTTCTACTGCACTTCAATCTGCGGTTTCCCACCGCGCTTAGTTTTGAGCAGACGGCTCCCATACTCAATATCTGCCTGGCTGCACTCTATCCACTGACGCTGGTCGAGATCTACTACAGCATGGAGGCACTGCAGCATGGAGAGGAGCCACTCAGCTGGCCGCAATTTATGCAGCGCTTCAAGCTGCTCGATGGATTCCTGATCAAGCGACTGGACAACACCTACATGTTCTTCCACAGCTCGCTGCGGGAGTGGCTAATGCGTCGCGATGAGGGCGAGTCCAGCAAGTTTCTCTGCGATGCCCGTTTGGGTCATGCAGGCATAGCCTTTAGACTGTCCCGCATGCAGGCGCCGCTGCAGCCACAGCTCACGTTGGAGCTGGGTCATCACATGCTCAAGGCGCATCTGTATAGCAGCGGCAATCAGGCGACGATCTCGCCGAGGGATCTTCAGTCGTATTGGTTGGCTGGCGCAGCGAATAACATTTCGGCTGCCTTGGGTGCATTGCGCAACGTCTATAGTCCCAATGTGAAGGTGTCTAGATTGGTGCTCCTTGCCGGCGCCTCGCCCGATCATCGCACCGATTATATGGGCGATGCTCCGATTCTCTGCATTGCTGCCCATGAGGGCATTCTGCCCATGGTGAGCCTGCTGCTCGAATTCGGCGCCGATGTGGGCCTGACCAATAGCCAGGGCTGTACGCCGCTGATCCTAGCTGCCATGCGTGGCCATTGTGATGTGGTGCGTCGTCTTGTTGCCGCCGGCAGCAGCCTCGGCCAGCTGGACACCACGCAGCGCTGTGCTCTGGTACATGCCGCACGCATGGGCCATCTCAGTGTGGTGCAATATCTGCTGGCCTGCGTTTGGTCGCCGCGTGCTCGCTCCCAGGATGTTGGACGTGCGCTGGCCCTGCAGCAGGCACTGATTGGAGCAGCGGCACAGGCACATGTCAAAATACTGGAGGATCTGCTGGATCTCAATGAGCACGAGCTCGACGATGAGCTGGGCGCCAACGTGAACGTAAATGCCCTGGAGCCGAGCAGCGGAGAGTTGGCCCTAACAGCAGCCGCTCGTCATGGTTGTGTGGATGCCGTGAGTATTCTGATGTCGCGTGGCGCCCAGATCGATGCGCGGAATCGTCAGGGATACACAGCTCTGTGGCTGGCCGTCAAAGAGGGCCATCGCAGTGTGGTGGAGCAGCTGCTGCAGCGTGGTGCACTTCTCGATGAGCCATTGGGTCAGGCACGCAAGACGCCGCTCATGATTGCTGCCGAGGAGGGGCATCTGGAGCTGTTGGAGCTGCTGCTGAGACGTGGTGCTGCGCTGGAGGCGGAGGATCATGAGGGTTTCACGGCGTTGAGTTGGGCGTGTCTGCGTGGACACTTGGCGGCGGCAAGATGTCTCATCGAGCATGGCTGCAATCGCCACCATGAGGATCAGAAGCGACGCACTGCGTTGGATCTGGCAGCGTATCAGGGTGCGGCAAGTTTGGTGCTTTATTTGCTGGAGCATGGCGCCAATCTGGAGCACATCGATATGCATGGTATGCGGCCGCTGGATCGTTCGATTGCCTGCCGCAACATCCAGGCGGTGCAGGTGTTTCTGCGCAAGGGTGCCAAACTGGGACCGACCACGTGGAGCATGGCCATGGGCAAGCCGGAGATATTGGTGGTGCTGCTCAACAAACTGCTCGAAGATGGCAATGTGCTGTATCGCAAAAATCGTTTCCAGGACGCGGCACATCGCTATCAGTACGCGTTGCGCAAGATCTCCGGGCTGGAGCAGCTGCTCGAGCGGAATGCGGTGTTTGCCCAGCTGCGCACCAATCTGCTGCTAAATCTGTCGCGTTGCAAGCGAAAACTGAATGTAAGTGAAGCTAATTAATTGATAGACTTATTATTAATTATATTCACGGTTTGTCCCGTACAGGAACTTGACGCCTCCATAGATTTGGCCACGCAAGCCATACTGCAGAAACCGCACAGCTACGAGGGATACTATGCCCGGGCCAAGGCGCGCATGGAGCTGGGTGCTCTCAATGAGGCGCTTGTCGATGCAAACGAGGCCATGCAACAGGCGGCAAAAAGCGGCGTCCTTTGCGAGGTCGTAGAAGTCCTCAAGCGTATTCAGGCCGAGCTCCTGACCCGTATTACCAGCGAGGATCAATCCGGTGGCAAGTTTTCGGGCGCGGGTGCATGCGCCGTCTACGAATCTCAGCAGGAGATAACCGATTTGTAATTGTCCTTTGTAGTTGTTTTAAGCTCTTCGTTTCTCGTATCGAATTCAAATCACAATCTTAACTTTATAACTGTATAAGTGTAGCTCTTAGCTCTGTTTTCTATTTATTGCCTTTGGAAGTTTTATTAATTTAAAAAATTAATTTTTACGTTTCTTTTTTTCTTTACGCATGTAAAAAATAGTTTTAATAAGCATTTTATACTTAAGTTTATATTGCCTAATAAACAAAGTGCGAATTTATAAGATGAAATATAAGTTGATTATCTTTACAACAGGTGGCGCTGAAAATAGAAGTTTTTAAAGCATACTTTTAGGGTAACCCATAATATCAACGCAACACATGTCTTCGAATTTAATTTTTATAGCATACTTTTAGGGTGTGCTAAATAAATTGAAAGGCAAAACAGCCGGAAATTCTTTGAATGCCAATCGAGATTTATTCTTCCAGCGAGTTCGAATATTCGAAATAATAGAAGATTTTTAAAATGTCGGTTTTACTAAAACAACTCCATCGAATTGCATTCATGTATTATGGAGTCAGCTAAGAATGAATTTTCAACCAGATATACAAATAAAAAGACAGATTTCGTTTAACTAACAGATTTTACTTTTCAAAAATATTGATACAAAAATTGTTAACTTTTTTTACGTATTTTGCTTATGGCTAAAACTTTACAATATGATAAATTATACGTATATTACGCGTACTCAACATCTCAGGGGTTATTTATTTTTTGTTTTGCATGGCATTATTTTGGGTTGGGCAATTTACAAAAAAAATTTAACATTCAGTCTTGCTTTTGTACAATTATAAAAGCAGATTAATAACTAACAATTATATTATGTAAATAATTTGACAAAATAATTTACAAATTACTCAGTAGACGTTTCAAAAAAATAAAAACAAACTTGTTATAAACATACAAATTAACAATTTCTTAAAATTTTCAATTAAAATTCTGATTGTCGCAATTAAATTTTTGACCAAATTATACATCTTAAGCGTTACCATTAATATAAAATACTAACTAAACATAAAAATAAAACTACAACTAACTAAACTAATATATTAAGACGACTCAATATGAGTCAGAGAAGGAACTTTTTGCAAGCTGGCTGTGCAAAATGCTTTCGTTGTTGCTTTAACATTTCCATTTGGATTGCACATGGCAACAATGGCACTAGTTGGGAGAGGGGGCCTTAATCCTCATACTCAGATCCTATAGGCTAAAACTTCTCATCATCGATGGTTGTGCGGCAATTGTTGAGCGCCGACTGACGTTTTAGGGTGCCCGTCTCGCAATCGTTGTAGGTCTTGGCCAGCACCTTGGGTGTGTTGTTGTGGTGCATGTTGTTGCGATTCAGTGTGCCGCTAGCAATGTTGCTGGTCTTTGCTTGCATGCGGAAACTGGATTGACGTTTGGGACGTTGATCATAGTACTGCAAATATCAGTTGAGATTAGTTTATGCTTTTAATGATCTCAGATCAGGAGCACTTACGTCCTTGGTGGGCAGACTGGAATACTGATTGGGATAAGTGTCGAAACTGGCCGTCGTTGTCGTCGTCTTATTGAGTGCCTCCTCGGAGCTGAGCAGGAAACGCCGTCGCGTAAAATGATATGTGGCCAAGCAACCAGCCACGTTGAGCAATATTAACACGGAGATGACAATCGGCAGCGTTACGGTCGATGCAGTTTGAGCTTCTGTAAGATGCAAGTTTCGGTGTTGAAGTGGGGTTTAAATTTAATTTGCAACAATTAGCTTACCATCACATTCGCCTGGAATGCAGGCAGTCTTCTCGAACTCGGCGCCGCGGCATTCCAGAGACAAGGGCTGATCCATTAAGCAACGGCGGTGACGCAGACGGATGCCATCACTTGAGCAGGATGACCACTCGCTCCAAGAGCTCCAGCCGAGAAAGTCTGTAAGCGGAAACATATTTTAATATGAAAAGAGGGAAGAATCGTCTAGTAACGAGATCTGACTAAGAGATACCCTTTAACTCTCTTCGAGATTAAGTCGACTAACTGCTGAAGACATACTTAAATAATTATATAATTAAATAAATTAATTAATTAAATTAATTTTAATATAAATTTAAATAGCTGCAGTTATTACAATATCGGATTTTACTTTTACTAGTTTACATTTGGTGCATTAGAATGTTTTTAACTGCGTCAAACCCCACTTTGGTCTCAATTCATAAGGATCACTCACCTTCACATGGCACCATCTCGCACTTCTGCTCCTCGAGCGGTCGCCCCGAACAGAGTCTCTCATGGCCGCCCAGGCACTTGCGAGTGCGTCTTCGCATTCCCATGCCACAGGTGACCGAGCAGCTGGACCACTCCGACCAGCAGCTCCACTCGTGGCCCAGTTGAGGATCGATGCTGTTATCCGTTGGCTGTTCGTCTACGGGACAAGGCTGCAGATTGCAGGCGCGACTCTTTGAGTTGCGACCATGCAGGCGCTGTTGTTTGCCACCGCCGCAGCTGACACTGCAGGGCGACCAGTCGGAGTCCGGGGAGTCGCTGGCTTCGTTGTGCTCGCTGTGCCGCTGGCAGCTGCCATCCTGGTGACAGTTGCGCGTATCCTCCTTTAGCTGGAAGACGCGCACTGAGCTGGGATCCGCGCTGGTGGCGCGACAAGTGAATCGATATCGTTTTTCGACACGCAGCTCGGTGGCGTTGCCTGGCGATGCCGTTAGCCAAGGTGTCCAGGAGCTGTGCTTCTGCACCTCGGCGCAGCTTTGCATGTTGCAATCCTCGTAGTCTAGCCGACAACCGGGGCAATCCAAGCCCCCGTTAAGTGGCCGCGGATCATCGCATTCCCTGCGACGCATGCGGAATCCACCGCCACACTGAGCACTACACTCGCTCCACTCACCCCACGGACCCCAGCCTCCATCGACGGCCGTTGGCTTGGCCACCGGACATGGAGGCAGATGGCTGCAATACATTTCGTTATGCTCGGGCCCCAGGCACATGCGTCCCCCATACGCCGGTCGGGGATTGCCGCAGGTACGACGCCGCGTCTTCACTGCAACGCCACACGTCTGGGAGCAGGGCGACCAATCCGACCAGACCGTCCAGCCGCCATGCAGGGTGCAGTTAGTCACCTGGGTGCTGATGCCGTCGCAGGCGCTGCCCCCATGTTGTGGCTGAGGATTATTGCAGTTCCGCTGCCGGCACAAACAATTGCTGTCGGGCTGCTCATGCTGCTGGCACTCGTTCCACGACGACCAAGTGGACCAGCCGCCGTCTATGGGGGCATTGAGCACCGGACAGCTAAACTGCTCCGGTTGTAGCCACGGCTGCTGCACGGCCGGATCTAGAGGCGTACAGCGCTCGACAAGCTCATTCCAACCACAATAGGGGTCCATGGCATTGAAGCAACTCGACTGGGAGACATGACGACTGCAGCGTTCAGCGGGTATCCTTGTCAGCGCCAGATCCGTGCCCAGGTATAGCGATTCGGTGACCTTCAGGTAGGACATGTGCAACAGGACAGCACTGCCCGTATCATCTGCCTGCCAGATCTCCACCAGACACGTTTGCGTCTTTCCCTCCAGGCCATGCTTAACCGACAGCTTCTTGATGTGATTGCCACTGCTGGAGACATAGAGCACGTGCAGCTGCTCGTTCCTCGTCTGCACAATGTCGAGGGCAATGTGCTTGAAACGCTCCAGCCGGGAGTGGTAGAGCGGCTCTTCACCAATCGGCTGGATGGCCTGATCCATTAGCTGGTAACGTGAACTCTCCAGCAAATGGCTAAAAGCTGTTGTTCCACTGGCACACTGGAACTGGCTGCGCTTCGGCGTATTCACTGTTCTCCACGCGGCATCCGAGTGCTCCTGGTGTTTGAAGGCGCCCTCAAAAGCCGCATTTATCGAGCTCAAATTGTAGGCGCAAACGGCGGAGCCAAAAATGCTGGAGCTGCAGGAGATTAGCAGAATTTAGTGTGATCCTAAGAGAGATCATTCAATTCAAACTCACCCCGTTGTGGTGAATGTGGCATAGAGCACATGCTCGGATTCGGCATATGTCATGCCCTGGATCTCATCAAAGTAGTACGGATAATCACCGGGCAGGGAGCAATTCAAGCGGGCCTTTAAAAACGATGTCCAATTGTCGCGCAGCATCTGACTCCCGCCAGCATCGTTCTTGCAGACGCGAGCAATGCGCGAGTAGATTGCCTGAAATCGAAAGGTCGATCAATGAATCGCTGGTTTCGCTGGTTTGCCCAATCCAATCCAATCCCTTACCTTGCCACAGCTCATGTGTTCCGCTGCGGATTCACTTAGCAGAAAGTAGACGAAATTTCCCGCCTCAAAGCTGCCCACAAACTGAGCTCCATTTAGCCAGTTGTTGTTGTATTGCTTGGTGCGCAGGAAACGCATCTTAAAATTAAATGAAATGTGGACAAGTTAATTTCATTTCATATGAATTATGAATTCCTCTCCTGTCACTCAATTCAGGAAGTATTGTGAAAACAATGCGTGAAGAATTCCCAAAGCTGAAGAGCTTAATCTGAACTGAGCTTGGAAAGGAATACCTTGCATAATCTTACAGCTGATGTGAAGCACCTTACAAAATAGCTAACTCAACTGAATAACAGTAATCCGAGCTAATCTTGAGATGAGCTTTGCTATATATATATATATATATATTATATATACTGACCTCAATGGGTTGAACGGGTGCGCGAATGATGGCCACATCGCTGCCGGAGAAGTCCGTGGCTGTGCCGGCAAACAAGCCATTGGTGGACAATAGACTGGTGCTGTTGGCCAGCGGATGAAAGGGGCACTTGACCACGCCGTCATCAAACTG
Source organism: Drosophila melanosoma (assembly GCA_035042045.1). NCBI lineage: Eukaryota > Metazoa > Arthropoda > Insecta > Diptera > Drosophilidae > Drosophila > Drosophila melanosoma. The sequence continues at coordinate 2,064,927 of JAWNLY010000100.1, read as the reverse complement.
GGTGACGTTCAGATTTTCCATCTGCAACAACAAAACGGGGCATGTTCAGATTTTTTTTTTTTTTTTGGTTAGTTATATTTGAGGTTGTCGAGTCGAGAAGACGACGACCACTCACCTGGCGCCACGAGCAGCTTGGCTGGAAGGCGTTCGTCCCACACGCGTACAATTGGTTCTCACCGTAGCTGTGGAGCACGCGCACATAGTTGCGACACCAGCGATCCAACTGGCCTTTCTGTTGGCACAAGAGCACGTTCCCCGGCGCCGCCTCCCATTTGGCCCGCTCCAGCAGCTCCAAGTCGAAAGACATGCGGTACAAGTTGTCTCTGCAAAGAGTCAAATTTAAAATGTTTGTATTTATGTATGTATATATATCGTATATATATATATATATGTAAAGCTAAATTCGGCCCACAACTGTGCTTGCACACACAAATAAGGCAAATAACCACAACCCATACGCTTACCCCCTCCCCCACCCCACTCCCCTCTCTCTCTCCCTCTCTCTCTCTCTCTCTCTCTATGCTGTGGCAAGTCATAATTTCGAACTGGTTGGGTGCCACGCTACTGGTGCATTGAACTGCAAGGCAAACTGGTAACGATACCTGCCCAGGCACAGTGGTGCAAGCGACGCTGACATTTGGATTTCGATTATAGTTTTGTAGGCGTTCTTATTTTAGGTGGGCACTAAACAAGATGAGCGAATTGAAATTATGGCTTTAGTGCCATATTATACAACGCTAGCGAAGCAGCCGAAGTTCAATTAAGATAAGCAGCCGCCATGTGTCATGCGTCATGTGTCATTTGTCATGTGTTGCAACACCAATAAAAGTCTGCTTCAAATGTTGCTTGACACTTAAGAGATACGCTGACAAATCATAAAGATTACAAAAAAGATAATCCATTTCGGTTAGAATTCGAAATTTTGAGTTGAAAATGATTTTGGCTTCTTTTGACCACTGTGCAGAGTGCAGCGGCTGCGCACAGTGCTTACACACTTTTGGCGCAACAAATACGAAGATCAATAGATCAAGTGCATTCGAATGCGCCAATCGATGGATAGTTAGATAGTTAGACAGATAAATGGTTACATCTCGCACTGGACAGAATTTGCTTGGAGGAATGCCGCCGCCCAGACGTCGCCATAAGACGACGCCAGCTGCCCACAGTTCCACACAGATACAGATTCAGCACTTGGACAACTCTTTGCTGGCGACAACATTTGGTGTAGAAAAATGCGTTGAGCAATGTGGGAATACAGACTGGACTGGACCGGACCGGACCGGACCGGACTAAACCGTGGTCTGAAACGGAGGCCACCTGATGTACGAGTACACTCAAAAAAAGTTGAAGTTTAGAAATTTCCCTTTGTCGTTTTATTATAAATATTTTAATTGCATTTCTACTTTATAGAAATTAATTTCTTCAAATTAGAAATAATTTCCAAAAAATAATATAAAAAAACCTTTATATTTTTGGGATCTATCTAATTTTTATAAATTGTTATATATAGAAATTATTTCTTAAAACAATAATAATGTTATGGTTTTCAGGACAATTTTTTTTTTTTGTTAGTGTATTGCCAGAACGTGCAATCAATCAGTCAGTCAAAAGCAGCTGCCACGCGTAGCGCGTGGCACTCTGACCACCAGAGTAACCTGAGCTGTCTGAGCCAACCGATAGCCGCTGCGTGAGTTTTGCAACTTCTGTGGTACGTGATCTTGGTGTTGGTAATAAATGAGCCCAATTTTGGCAACAAAACCGACAGACGCCCTTCCCCAAAAGCAGCTGTCAACGACTTAAGAGGTGCGTGTGTGTTTATATTGTGTGTGTGTGTTTGGTGTGTGTGTTTGGTGTGTGTGTTTGGTGTGTGTGTTTGGTGTGTGCCGTTAACGATAATATCGCGTTGGCAGATGCAAAAATGTTTTTAGTTCTGTCTGTCATTATTTAAATGAAGCTATTAAATTCAATATTTACAGGCAACACAAAATGGCACTGCTTATGGCCAGAATTGCCAGTTAATTGGCTTGAAAGCTGCAATTAACATAAAAATAAAAACAATATTTTGCTGTTCTAATAAAAACCACTATAGAATTATATGGGGAAAATGGATTGCATTCAAGGTGCAAAGGGTGCTGTTTATATTTACATAAATGCTGGCAATAAACGTTTTTCTTAATTGGCCAATATGCATAAGATTATTAAGTTTATTAGTATAAAGAGTCTAAGCCACTTTAAAGATCTCAAGATATATGCAATTGTTTAGCTTAAACGATTATATAACAGATAAAAGATTTAATTATAGAAAATTATTTATATAAATTATTGCTTAGCCTCCTCATTCTATATATCATTCATCACAACCAAGAAAATCAAAATATAATAATTATTATTATTATTACTCGCTTTAGTTGTTATTTGACTGAATTCAGTATACTATAAAAAACTATACTATACTATACTATACTATACTATAATAATAATATAATAATAATAAACTATACTATACTATACTATACTATACTATACTATACTATACTATACTATACTATACTATACTATACGATACTATACTATATGATACTATACTATATACTATACTCAAGATAACTTTAAAAGAATCACACTGATTTGGCAATGTACGCAATCGTCAACTTTTTGCTTCTTGGGACAAGTTATGGTAAGCATTTCTCAAGTGTGTCAATTAACACAGAAGTGCGCAGTGTATCTCTCTACTTCTCATAAATAAAGAGTTTTATTGCAGACTATTAACCTTATCTAAGGCGACCAATTCAAAGAAAAATCATCGAAAGCTCTGCCCAGATCAGAGGGTTCCACTTTAGCCGTATTTGTGGAGTGCTGGGCAAAAGTTAAGTGAGCTTCTTGAAATTGACGTGACAATTGTCGTGTAGCAAAATTACTAAACGTAAACAAAAAAATAATAGATACCCAGCACTATTTGAAATACATAGCAATAATAACTTGCTGATCATAAATTAATATATATTTCTACCTGTTATATAGTTTCACACAACTTCAACACACCCATTTTGCCCATCTTACTAGTTTTAGGGTATACAAAAAGGTGGCGTATAAATTGTTACCAGACTAAACGGCTGTAAAATTCAATTATTGCTGATTGTGTACAGTTGTTGCCATCTGTTTTGGCCTTAACGGTGTGCGATTACATTTTGTGTGCCGTTAAAAATTAAAAACACAAATATAATAAAACTTTTAACAGCTGTTGCTAATAAAAATATATTCTAAGAATACTTAGCGATATATGCGAAAAGTTATTGAAACTAACAGAAACCTATTTTTGTAAATATCGCACTTGTTGAGTTGACAGCAGCGATAAGCAACGACCTTGCCAATTAGCATTGCCTTCGGTAGAGCTCACTCCCATTTCCCCATTCCCTTTTCCCAACCCTCAACCATCTTCAGCACTCCCATTTTTTATCGTTCGAGCTGATGAATTCCATTTTGAGGTGTGAAAAGTCGATACACAAGTTCTTCCCAGTTGCTGCTTACCTCTTTTTCTTATTCTGTTTCTGTTTCTGTTTCTTCTTTGCTATTTTGTTATTCTTTCGTTTTTTTGTTTTACTGTTGCACTTATTGTTGTTGTTGCATTTTGTTTTTAGCAAATATTTGCTTACTGTTTTGTCAGTTGTTTAATTTGTATTTACCACAACTCAGCTATCTTGCTCTCCCTCCCGCCCCTTTCTCTCTTTCCCTTTACTTCTGCGTGACGCGTGCATGTAGATAAAAACAAGTGTCGGCGGGGCGAAGGGGTTAATTTTGCGCATCGTTTCATGTCTTTTATTTGTAGCTGTTTTGTTGTACAGAATTTAGTTTTTCACGCATGTCTACAAGTTATTATTATACTTATAAACATAGAAATAACTGAACGAACCTCTTATAATAAAGTAATCAATTTTTAGCCTTTAAATTATATTTGGTCATTTATGAATAAAGCATTCAAATCGGGTTTTCCGTCGTTGCTCATATTTTTGTATACACTTTAAATGTAAACAGAATCTTTTGTTGAACTACTCTAAACAAGTAAAGCAGGCATTTGATATATAAATAGAAAATTATTTAACAAGATTTAATAATAAAAAAAATAAAATATATATATATTTTTATTTATTGTGTACTATAAATATTAAAAAGTTTTATTTAATTGTAATATATCAACCAGGATCTGAAGTCAGTTAAAAACAATTTTAAGTTATAAAAATAAATACAATTGTAATATATATATATATATATATATATATATATGCACAGTATATTATCTGTATAACTAATGATCTCAAAAGTAGATCTTAATGTTTTAAAGATTAAGATAACTTTTGTGAACCGTGTGGATAAATATATTGGATTCATTTGCAGATGCCCCAATAATTACTTGCTGCAATCTGTATGCGCATGCAGTCAACTGTAACTGTCCGTTTATCTGTATGTATCTGTATCTGCAGCTGTATCTGTAGCTGTAGCTGAATATCTGTGGATATTTCACCTTTGCGCATTTGCATTCACAATTCTCGCACACCTTGCATCGTGGCTAAGTTTTGAGCGACAAGCGCGCGACAAGATAACAAAAAGGCCTTTTTGTAAGCAGACGGAGATGGAGCTGGAGATGGAGCTGGGGACGAAGACGGAATTGAGAGCTGGAAGTCTGTGTATAGCATGTGGAGCTATTAAAGCCATGTGTGGTGGCTTGGACTATGGCGCCTGTCTGTCCAGCTGCGGATTGTGTGACTGTGGCAATTGCCACAGTGCGCCGAATCAAGTGGACGGCAATCCGAGCTTGGCGACGAGCGTGGGCGTTTGTCTAGCGCCTGTTTGGCGACAGCTCGAAGCGAATCGACGGACAGCCCGACTGGCGGACTGGCGGACTGACGGGTCGACGGGCTGGCTTGTAATTAAAAGCTGCCCGTTGCTCCGTTAAGATCTTGTATGAAAGAGAAAAAAAAAAAAAATAATAAACTGTGCAGTTTTCTGCTTGCAGCTTGCAATGCATTTCTGCATTGGGGCACTGCCTACGCCTGCCGAGCGCATTCCTTCCTTGCTCTCAATATCAAAAACTAATCCACCATTTTGGCTTTTTATTTTCTCGCTTGCATACAAAATATTCAAAACGCCCCCCTTTGAAATTTTGTTTGGGTTTTATGTGTGTTTTACTTTACATGCTATTGCTTTGCTTTGATTAATTTTGATTTCAATTTCGCTGTTGCTGCCACTGCTGCTGCTGCTGTTGCTGCTGTGGCAGCCCAGTAGCTGCCTTAACTGACTGCCAGCCACTTAACGTCTGTCAAATGAAGTTTGTATTTCGGCTCCAAATTACCACACAGAGCCGAAAAAATTAATAAATATATTCATATATATTGCCAGGCTTGCTATATTTTTTCTCAATTAAGATTCGATTGCTGAATATTGTTTACAAGATTATAGAGTTAGTTTATCTTCTTGAGATATTTGGTTTCTAAGACTGTAGTAAAAATAACATTTAAAACAAACACTAGACTTAGATTTAGTTATGCTTAAAGATTGTTTAATTTTACTCTAACTTACTTATAATTAAATACAAACTATGAAAAATGCAAATATTTTTGCTTTTGATTTCACTTTTACGAATAAAGTAGAAAAATGTTGGTCTAAAAAAATTCTTTAGTTTATTTTATAGAAGAAACTCATTGTAAAAAAATTAATTGAACTATCAAAAGAGCATTATATTAAATCCAATTTTAAGATTAAGATCGTAAAGATTAAAATATGTTATGAAAATACCTGCTTAAAAACAAAAACAAAATCCCTTAGGTTAAAAACTTTTCTCATACTTATATTTCTTTCACTATTTAAAACTGTATAGCTTAAATAGAGTTGAAACCTTTCTCAAGTCTTACTGCAGCTGAAAGTTTGGTAATGTTTGTAAGTGGAAACTTTAAAAATGTGTTTCCTTGTTTGTACAACGTTTAAGTTAAGGTTGTGTTCAGTCATATGTGTAAATACATTTCAAATGCTTCCCAGCGTAGCAGTTGCCTGTGTAGTTGCAGTTGCATGGTCCATTTGAGTCAAGCCACAAGCAGCGACTCAAGACCCCTGCAAAAATTAAATGCGAAAAAATAACCAACCTTTATAAAAGGTTGCTGGCATAAAGAAAAACAAAAAACAAAAAAACAAAACACGAGCAACGAAAACAAAATGGTATACTATTTTAATGCAGTCTATATCAAATTTCGGGCCACAAGACCAATTGTGTGTAGTACGAGTAGATGCAAAGAAATTACGGTACGTGCAAGTGACAGGCAGTCGTTTCGTCGACTCGTCACTCCACACAGTCGTTGGTCGTTATGGAAGCCACGTCGGAATAGTTTTTGAGCTCGTCCCCGACTTGTCGCAATATAGAAAGCCGCTCGTAATCCGAGCCTGGAGTCGTGTCAAGTGTGTTTGTGACTGTGTCTGTCTGACAGACGAGGAGCAATAGCTTCGTACTTGGTCCCTTACTCCTCGCTGGCATTCATTTGCCAATGACTCTACAATTACCCAACTTTTATGAGCCGACCACAAAATCAGGCAGCAACAGCAACAGCTAAAGTCAGAATAATATTGCCACAATTATATTGTGGTTTCTGATTAGGAAAAAAACAAAAAGGTTCACATTGTGATTATGTTTCTTAGGTGATTGTGCAATTGCGAGCCAAGATATGGCTAAGGGAAGGTCAACAGTGGCGGCTTATCAAACGTAACAAAACCGATACAAAATCTAGACTACTAATTAAATACGAATTAGGCCACTTTTGGAATGGAAAACCCTTGGTTTAGAAGTGTTGACTAGCTGTGTGGTACGCTATTTAAAATACCTATAATAAATGCGGGTACTGAAAGAAGGCGGTATCTTTAGTTGATCTACGAGGGATTAATAGCAACTATATTTTTAGAAACTAGTCAGGAATAAGGTTGTTACTCAACAATTTCAATATCTAAAGCATAGTTTAATACAACAGAATTCTGGGCACAAAGCGAACGAAAGACTAGATACTAACTGTTTATCATTGCTATCAGAAAAGACTACACCTTATAATAAATTCAATATATATACATATATATATAATGCCCACGCAGCTATCTAGGCTAGTAGTTATAGTTATCTATACGCCTACTTGCCTGATTGCTGCCAAGTAAGTAGACCAACTGCCCTTCTTTATCACTAACTTGCCACACGTGGGAGCATAGTAAAAACCATATCACAGTATTTGTGAGAATCAACACATAAAAACTAAGAAGAGTAAAACAGAAGAGAAAAAGAGTGGAAAACATAATAAAAAAAAAAAACCTGCGACAAATGATTGACAAACGAAAGCGAAACAGAGAAGAAGACGAAGACGAAAACGAAGACATTTTGATAAATGAGCCAATTCGTATCTTTGTATTCCAATGCAAGGGGTTAAGATCTGTATAGAGAGAAAAAGGGACAACACGGTTATTATTTTTCTCTTCTTATCTATCAAACTTTAACTACTGCCTGAGAATACACACAAACGCACGAACAGACAAACAGACAGGCAGAAAGACAGAGTGCCATCAAATTGCTTAACAAATAGCAAGTAGAAAACTTGTATCTGAGCCTGGACAGGCCACTTGTTGTTGCTCGTAGTACTCGGTTCTGTTTGGTTTTCCAGTTGTTCTAGTTGCCACATGCGTTCTTCTTCGTCTTTACTATTTACTATCGCTTTGCTTCGTGAGATATACTTGCTGATAAGCTGCTAAGATTTGGGTAAACCGGTTGCGTACACTTTCGATTTTAAACAGAGATTCCCCGACGCTGGCAATGCCAAAACAATTATCAGCTTTACGCAATAATCGGTCCCATTAAAACGAAGAGATAATACACATTTGCTAAGGCATGTTTTTCTTTTACTTATTATTTGGACAAATTTAATGATTTCCGTTTACTTGCGTTCTTTCATATCTCATTTGGCACAGAGTCATTGCGATTGTGGGGCTGTGAGTCAATTTCCTGGAAAACTTATTCTACCAAACCTCTAAAAAAAATCGACATCAAAACACTTACCTAGCACCAACAATAACCTGCTTTCTGGCCACATCGTATAGCAGTTCGGAATACCAAGTCGTTTCGGGATCGTAATATCGTTTGGCTCTTGACATTAGGTCTGTAAAAAGTCAATAATATAAATATATATAAATGTATACCACTTTATTTATTATTTCATATCATAAAAATATAATTTCTTTATCCATAGCATAACTCCCAAAAAGTTAAAAAGGCTAAATGAGTGTGTAAATTTGCAGAATCGCAGTATCAACAAAACTGATTGCTCAGTTTGCGCATCGGGGTTTACTTGAAGATGCACTCCACTTCCATGCAAAAAATATATGTATAAAAAAAACGAAACGAACAGGTTAATATTTAAACAATAAACACTGATAAAGTCCGCAACAAGATATATGCATACATATAGGGGTGCTAAGATTTCCAAGAATTGACATCTCTGTTGACACTGCTTAACAGAGAAAGAGATAGAGAGATGGAGAGAGAGACAGATAGTTTTACAACCTGTTCGTCCTCCTGCATCGCTTCTACTTCTTCTCCTTCTTCTGCTTGTACTTTTTTTTTATTTGCTTGCGCAATAAGTACTTAACTTTTATGCTGACTACTTTAAAGAAATGACAGGCATCCACACAATTTCCCCACATGCTCAGCATTCGAGTGTTTTTTAGCTTGATTGATAGCTCCACAATTGACACACTTTGTGTAATGGAATGTAATTTTTGATAATCCACAGAACTCACCTTGATATGATACGTAACGCGAATCGGTTTCCAACAATTCAAAGTTCGACTGCACTTGATAGTTGGTCATCAGTGCCCCACACGTAGTCCTCGGGCTTTGTAGGGTTAAGCATAGAAATAGTAGTAGTAGTACTTGCCACAGCTGGTGCTGCATTTTGTCATATTTTAGAATTAACATGCTGCAATAAAAAAATAAGCCAAACAAAAGCAAATTTTATTAGCAATTTCTTCAGAGATCATTAACATAAATTCCAAAACTACTGACGTCAATCGGTTATATTAAGTTTGATCTGGAATAACCAGTGGCAGGAGTTCTTATACTAAATTAAATATATATATGTTTATTTTTAATACTACAAAAAATAATTTAAATTATATAATAGTTGTGGGCTAAGTGAAAGCGTGACTTGTAAGCATAAATTTGTACGCATTTCCACATATTTATCTGCCCGTAGGCATGTATAACTAACTGATTATAAGTGATCATTTAAGAGCAGTTCGAATCCACTTACTTTATATATTTGTCACGTAGAGCTTAAGGCAGATTATGTTTTCTTTTCCATTCAAACTAAGATTGCAAAATTGTTGTGTGCGATTATAAGTATAAGTATTTATAAGCTTGATAGCATAAAGATGAGATTAAAATTGCACAGAGCACTGTCACGCACAAATTCACGATTTGTTTAGATCAATTGATTATTCCAATATTCAATTGGTTTATATATTCACATGTAAAAAACTGAAATTCTCTTCAATTGTAGGTTTGTTAAATAAATGCGACACTGCGAACGGTGAACGAAGAGTTCTTGTTTTCCGCTTGAAAGAGAGTCGCGCATGTCTCACGTAAACGAAGTTAACCGCGCAACGAGTCAAAACAAACTGAGCTACGAACCTGCGACAGCAACAGAAGACACCACTAACGAAAGAGCGTGGAAACAACAAAACGGGCAAAGAGCGAACGAGCAACTTACAAATCAACGAATAAACGAACGAAGCAAAGCATATGGGCCAAAACGCCGACGCGAAACTGCGACGGCCCACGAATATGTTTGTTTTTGAGAACCGGCTTCGGCCTGCGCAGAGAGCTCAACAGCAGAAACGACAACAACTTAAGATTGGGCCTGCGGGGCCAAAGCATCGGTCTCTATGGGCGCGGTTGCAGTGGCAGCAGCAAGGCAGGGCACTCATATATCATGCGACAACAACGACAAGCGCAACTACTACGACTACTACTACTGCTACAGGGGTCGAATCTTTGGGATCGTCGGCTGCTGATTGACAGACGACGCGACGTCCGACAAGCCAAGAGCGACGAGCCCAGAAAAAGGACTCAAGCAGAAGAAAACGTAGTTTGATGAGTCTGCTGTTCTCTGTATTAATATGCTGGTAGCAACAGCCAACAAATTGACATTAGCGTCGCAGCGTCGCAGGGGCACGTGATATTTTATCAGGCGACTGAACGATACCATCTCAAACTCATATTCATCGAGACTATCATTCTTGGCTTTTCTATGACAAATCTGATTTATTCTCAGTTGTTAATTAGTTAAAACTCTTACAGACTCTGATTAACTTGGTTGCAAGCATTGTTAATTAAAGAATGAAAGAAGAAAAACATGTTTACCTAATAATTTACAATTTTTGAGAATTATTTGGAAAAGGAAGAATTTTCTACACTTAAATAGAATTTAAGCCTGTCATAATCATTTCAAAATGTTTTTTATTCGTTTTCTATAACAATCAATAAATTCAACTTGTTATCAGCCATTACCATAAACACTCAAGGTTTATTGGTAAATACAATAAATTCAGGGCTGTTAGTAACTTATGCCAGTGTTTTCTTTATGATCTCTGTAATAAGATCGGTATCGACCACTAGGGCTCTAAAATCAGTAAGATCAACAACGTCCTGTTGCCAATTGCAGACACAGCCTTGAAGCGGCTTAAGAGTAGTTGCGTGAAAAAACACAGCTGGTGTCGACTCTAAGTTCAAAAATACAAAAAGAATAAATACAATGCAGCGAACACGATCTCTGAGGATCGGATGTGTTTGTTTATGCCACAGCATGCACTGAAGAATCAGAGAACTAACTAGTCTAGCGTCCAGTGTGGGCAGGCAATCGAAAAAACATGTAGCAACGACAATATACACGACTGACTCTACCTAGAGAGAGCCCATGTCTGACAATGTTTTTTTTTTATTATAGAGACGGTGGCTAAATATGCTAATTGCGGTAGCACCAACTCAACAGACGACGCCTTGTTGCATTTTCGGCCACTGGTAATTTACAGCTTAACTTCAGCCAGGAAATTGTAATGCAAATGCCCAGAGGCGAAAGACCCTCAGGTAGAAATGGACATGGCTGTTGTTTCCTTTGTCTTACGAACTTTTCGACTAACGTCGCTCGTGAGTCACGGAAGTGCCCATAAATATGATGACCCCTTATCACTCGAGCAGAGTCAGATGGAGAGAGAGAGAGAAAGAGAGAAATGCATATCCTGCCCCTTTCGAACATTTTATGGTTTTCACCTGTCAATTTAGTTATGATTTCGTATAGGGTTTTCTTACATGTTTGGGGCGAAAGTGATTGCTCAGTTGGTTCGTTTGTCAATATTTGCCTTTGACTTTGTCCGAGTGGTTCAGAATTTTAACCCTAATGAATTATTGCCTCTGGTTTGAATAGATAACAAATAATCTGATAGCAGCCAGATTCAAAGCATAGACAAAGTTATTCTTTGAATTCATTTATCATTGTACAATAGAACATTGCATTCATTTATCCAGCTGTTTAAATGATCATAAAAATAACACTAAACTCATGTTTGATTAGAAATTGTATAGTACATATATTTATAACCAAAAAATTCAATTTCGTTGCCCCTATATAGGTCATACTTTCCTAGCAGGGGAGTCTACCGTAATTTTCCATTCTAAATGAATATGTTTGTTGTGGCAAACGATAAATATATCATTTACACCATTAAACTCACAACAGGAACTCCACTTCATTGCGACCATAGTCATAATGTTAAACTTTCGAAATAAGTAAAAATTAGTTTGCATGTCAGCCACAAAGAAACTCAAGTACGCACAGTCCGCTGTAAAATTTAATGGCCAGCCAATAAATTCACAATTATTGAAACGATCCAGTTGGAATAGTGCAGATTTTATTCAATCAACGCAGTTTGTCGATTTTGCATGCAAATGAAAAAGACCTCTAAAAAGAATTGAAGCCAATGAAGGAAGTACTACAAGATGATGTACGGCAATGGGTGTGTGGAGACCACTTGACTGAATGCACATCGATTGGGGACAATACAAAAGCATTCATTTAAAGAAAATACATAAAAAAATATATGTGAAACTAGTAAGCATGACAGACTGAAGGAATACTCTGTAGCTATATCAAAAATTTATTGAAAAATGTTTAATATACAATATGGAAAACGATAAAGTTTCAAAAATTCGATTCTACTTTTATTTGTTGAAATCTCTTCACTTGATGTGAACAGTAATAATAGAAAATATATATATATATATCTATTGTTAAAAAATTTTAAATATGTTTAAGATACCCATTGCACTAATTTTTACGAACATAGGATATGAAACATATCAAAACAATATGTAAACAATCATAAATTTAAAGCTCGTTGGAGACAATTAAAAGGCTATGGCGTCGCATAGTTAATGTCCCAACAATTAAAAATACAAAATTATGCGAAGCAACTTTCCAACCAAAAAAAAAAAACGCCCATGAAACCACATAAACTATAATGCCATAAAAATACAAATAAATGTCAATAGAAAAAATGCTAAACCAAAGCCACAAATATGTGCTCAATAATTGTCTGGCGGCTCGTGTTGTTTCCAAAACTACAAATATATAATTGAAAGTTAAGGCAGCTGCCTTAAATTATCAATACACAAAATATGAGTCGACGACCCGCCATATGCTCAGGTTCAAGCTCAGACTGTCAAATCGTAAATTTATGACACCATTTAGAGGCGATAAGAGCCCCAAAAAAAATGTAAAAAATGATTCCAAATCTATGCGGCACTCGTAGAGCGAAGCGTGTTTGGCAACTAATTTAAATTGGAATTACATATTTCATTTGAATATTGTGTAAATAAATTTCAAATCAAGTGTCGAAAATATTAATTCGTGAGTGAGCAAAATGAACGAAAAACACATAACTCCTAAAGCGCCTTCATTAATTTTGTTAACTGATATGTAAATATATACAATGGTTAATAAATACTTGGATATTGCTCTGCTCAAACATTATCTCGATTTATAGATAAATAAAAAGATAAAGACCGGTTATTTCAAAGTGAACTAGTGAATCGAATTGGTTTTCTTTAATTAAATTGCCTAAATAGTTTACATTTCAGGCTATTTTTATTTTAAATATGTTTTTCATTGGAACCGATTGAATTTCAAACATTTGTTTAACTACTATTTACCGAAACGTAAATTAATAATATATAACGGAGCCGAATACCCAATTATTTATCTAAGCATTTTCACTTTACCTTCTGGAAACCGAACCAGAATACGCTTTGCTTTGAGAAACTTGTACTTTGAGTACATTTCTTACTTTCCCACTGAAGCCAATTTGTCTAGCTTTTGTTTTCTCCTTTGTCAAGACTCTCCCTAGTATTTTTCCCGTAATCCCCTATGCCCCAGATCCCAAATTTTGGTTGCAGTAAGTCAGATCTTACGCTCACTCTCTCTTTCTCACTTTGTTGTAAAATACTCCCATATATGTCTATGCGGTACCCTCGCCTAGGCTCCCCCATAATGACCAAAACAAAAGATTTACATATCTATAGCTTTACGATGATTTAATTTAAATGACAGTTTATTATAGCTAAAGTAATTTATCAATATTTTTAGTTTGTTGCGCTCTGTGCCAATGACATAAATAAGTTTTAACAACTCCTACTGTAATGGAAATAAATGGATCGTGGATGGAGTTTTATGCTAATGTCACGCATTGAATTTGTAATTTATGAAACAACAATAACACCACAAAAATATTGATCTTTTACAATTCCACCTGTTGTGTCCCTAATGATGTCAGTTAAAAAATAAATAAAAATTAAATATTCCTCACACGTCGCACACCAAAAAAAAAAAAAAAAAACACTTTAAAATCCAAATAGAAACTGGCACTGAATTCGCACAAAATCGGTTACAAGCTTTAATTCACATAGTCCAAATATACAAAAACAAATATAAAATTTAGAGCGCTGTCTGCCATACTTGGAGCTAACTCAATTTACAACTTTTGCTCGCAATGTTTTTGATTACGTTTTGAATTTGAGGCGATTTGTTGGAAACGTTCTTTATTTAGACAGTTTAATGAGTGCCAGACTCTGTCTCTGGCTCTGGTGTCATTTCATGCTTTTCAGTTGTCAAATTAAAGGCTACGCAATGATCATATGCTATGTCTCTACTACACTCAGAAAAATAATCGCCCTGAAAACATTTTGTTAGAAATAAAAAAAAATAAAGCTATTCTTCGAGTTCTTTGTAAACATTTAACAAATACATTCTGGAAGTAAGTAATTTTTTTCTACATTTAAAAAAATCAAACAAGGCTTCCAATGCTTCTATGGTTTTGCCAGTCCAAATCTCTTTTTTCTGAGTGTACTATAAACGACTGCAAAATGTCGCGTCGTCTTAATGCGCTGATCACAGATGTGTCCCATAAATTATGACGAGCACTGTGCAAATTAGATGCATTACATTTGACATGCTCAAGTGTGAAAATTATGCTGGCCTGGTGGCATACACTTTGATATGGTTTTTAAAGTCTAAATAAGAATTGTGGTTTTGACTTTATTGAAAAAAAATACTAAAGCAATTCATAGTTTAATTATATTTTATATATAATTATTATTAATTGTTTTCCATTTAAAAGTTTGAGAGTAGATTTATATTTTTAACAGTTTATAAAAGCAATCATCAAATTGCCGTAAGTGTTTCATTTTCATTTTATAATTAACAAAATTATTATCACTCATAAAAAGTAAAATGCTCTACTTGGCTTTTTATTACACTTGACATACGTCCAACTGGTCTAGTTAATTGTCAAAACCATAAACCTTTTATTAGGTAGGTATAAAACAAGTTCCTGTTGTATTTACCGAATTACCAAAGAAATAAAACGGAAAACAAAACATGTTGTAGACCACACAAATAGTAAGTTTTTAGGATATTGTGCTTGTTATGGTTAGAAGTGAAATTTTGTAGAGTCATAAAGATAAATAGAAATTTTGTATGGTTAAATCTTATAAAAACACAATCGACTGCAATTACAACCAATTGATATAAATGTAATAGATATAAATATATACATATAAAATATCAAACCAAATTTGGTCAGAAACATGGCTAAATTGGGTAAGGTATTTTGTGCGGGGTGTGTTCCACAGTTGGTCTAATCCAGAAGCCAACAAAGTCCCATTAAGAAACCGAATTTACATAAATTTCAATTGACGTGCCTACCTTGCCATGTATTTTTTTTTTCATTCTGTATTTGTGTATTTTGTTGTATTTCTTGGCAACTCGCTTTATGTCTTAATTTCAAGTTAATTTTCACTCGTGGGTGTCGCAGCTCACACAATTTCTGGGCGACAGTGAAAGCCATAGAAATATGAGGTACACCAAAATGGTCAGGCCTTATAAATCAACTTGAATGTCCCATGGAACGCACCCTTTTTCGGCTATTGTTGTTCGTTGTTGTTGCCCAAAAGAAAAGGATTAAATGTTCATAAGTGACCCCAACAACAATTGTGAACAATCACATCAGTGTTTGTGTGGTCTTCCACATAAAAAATTACACATATGGAACTATAAAAAAATGAGCATACCCAAAAAGAATGCCTTTCAATTGAAGTGCGAAACAGTTGATAAATATTTCCTTGTATTTAAGTTACAAATGAAATCAGATATCTTTATGTATATAATATGCATACATATTATGTATATGCCCATATATATATATATATATATATATATATATACAAACATATGTGAAATGTGCAAAAAGTAAATCATTTGCAAAAAAAAAAAAAGTAATCAAAAAATACACAGTTAACGTATATTGTATTTAAAAAGCCCAACCCACTGATAATTCCCCCCTAATGTATTTCAATATTATTCCTAAACATACAAGTTTATACTTTTGGAAAAGGTTATACAATTACCAACAATATCGTACGTAAGATTAAATATTGGGTTGGGTTGTACTATCGTAAAGCTATTTAAAATAATAATAAAAATCAAATTTATTCGGTTTTCTCCAACTTGAACTAACTGGATTAAAATGTATATCTCTCAATCTTCGCAAAAGAAATTTGAATCTACCTATTAAATTTAGTAAGTCTATCTTTAATTTGTTGGAAATTTGGCCTTTCCCGATTTTTGGGAGTGGATGATACTAATTTGCATGTCGCTTGCTTAACAATACTATCAGATTATAATTATTCTCAAACAAAAAAGTTTTTAGATTTGGGCGAACTCTTTAAATGGTTTTAACGTGCTCATAAATATTTCAGTACTACATTCAATTTTGAAAACACGATTTCAGTTCAAAATTCATGCTTTAAAGGTTGCTTCAGGCGCTGGTCAAAACTTTCAATGGTTTGGGATCAAATTCAATAGTACATTTAAGGCTGGATGGGCAATTCCAACATGGGATCAAATTCAATAGTACATTTAAGGCTGGATGGGCAACTCCAGCTCGAAGGTCCAACTGTAACCCAAGAAGTAATTAAGGAATGAATTCAAATTTTAGGGACCCTAACTATGGTAAAACTGAGCAGGTTTTTAAAAACAAATATTTTTGATCGTACAGTAGATGAATAAATTGCGATTACAGCTTTAAAATTTAAAATAAAATTCGATACCAAAAAAAAAATTATAGGGATGGGTTAAATTTTCCATTATTTAATAATGCTGCGACTCCTAGACTAAGACAACAGTCAAAGTTGTTAATTTGAGGGTGTGACAGCATGACATTGTACAAAACCAATATATATCTTATATCTTCGGTATCAGAATATAGAAATATATGTTTAGCCATTTAGCACTTTGACAAAAGTCAACAACAAAAGGCCATTAAGTAAATTTACATAAATCAAAATTATGTTAGCAACAACACACAGACAATGCAAATCAAGCTAAGGAAAGGCATTGAATCTAAAAACAATTCAAAAGTATTGTCGCAGCCATTTGTAGAATATTGTGTTTAAATAGACAAATCGTTAGATTGGCGCGAGATTTCCGAAGAATCTGAGTAACCAAATGTGTTGATAATTTATTATTAGTATTAGCATTGGCATTGTTCACTTCCTTTGTTTGTGTATCGGCTGTTGATCGGATAACTAAATTCCACGATACACGTCTCGATTTCTAAGCTGTTTAAAAAAAAAAAAAAAAAAAAAACTTAAATAAACAAATGTTGTAAGCCGAATCAATAAGGTATTTTTATTTGTATGCAAAGGGCAGCCACTGATTATTGTGTGTAATATGATATGGTTGATCAAAAACAAATTGTTGATTAATTTGCTAGAATACAATAACTGAAATCATGTTTCTACACTCAGTCTGACAAATTCAAAAAACAAACACAAACAAAAACAAAAAATATAGAAAATTGTTCAACATTTGAAAAATGTCTCGTGCGAACCATTACTTGAGTTCATCGGAAGAAGTCATGGAGTATCTACTTGAACAAAAGATACGTAAACGCGATCTAATGGCCCAAAAAGAGGAACTCAAATTGCGCATGAATAAAATTGATGAGCAATTGGCTCTTCTCCAGAATCGTGACGATGATCAGACCTGCATGATTGCCGCAGCCAATCTCTATCAGCTGAGCACCGTCAAGCAAGTGAGGGAGGCACTGTTGGGCAGCCTAACAGCCAACATGAAACCGTATTTCAAACTGAATCGCAAACTGTTTCGTGTGCAACGGCACATCAACGAGGGGCAGAGTGTGCTGGATTCAGGATTCCGAGCAATTAATGCAACGCCTTAAAAAAGTCTTTGAATTTAAATGATAATAATGTCTATAAAAGAGTGTCAAATATAAGAAAGTTTAGGCTTTGATTTGGTATTTTGAATTCCGATTCCTGAATCATTAATAAATGCATGAAAATACATTAAACTATAATTTACACATTTATTTATTTATTAAAAAAAAATATATGTTTAAATGGTTTCGTGTATGCAAAAACTGAGCAGCTCTTTTTGCTTTCAAACCAAGAAACTAAATGCATTTAAAGATTCTACAATTATTCCGCTCTACGATTTATCTCAACATTAATTATTATAACTGGGAACTTCCCATCATTGTTCATGTTTATAATGATGCAGTCAAGTTCAAAGACAATCCTCAACTTGAAAAAAAAAAAACAATAATGTCAAAAAGCAGCAAGAACAACAATAAATGCAACAATAAAACATCCCACGACAAATTTGATGAGCTGAGTTTTCAACCGAAATTTGAGTTTAATTTCACTGTGAGTTGGCGGTGGAAAGGCAGCATCTGCAACAGCAACAATGGGGCAGCCACAACAGACACCAAACCCGAAACTTGTCGTAATTAAATGTGTAATATTTGTCTTCGCTTTCGACACCTTTGCCTCACTTTCCCTGCCTCCCTGACTCCCTTGCTCCCAAACACTCTGCCTCCCACCGCTTAATTCGTCTGCTCAACGAGCCGTGAGCTGAGCACGCGCTCATCACGTCAACCCTGTGGGCTGCAAAGGTGCGGGGCGGGGCGGGGCAGCGCGGGAACTAAGCTGCACATAGGGAACGGAAAACGGGACACGGGCAACGAGTAGTCGGATCGTGTAAATTATAAATATAATATAAAAAAATCATGCACATTTCATCAACTTAAGATTTATTCCACAGCTTGAACATTTATGCTGGCCAC
Source organism: Drosophila melanosoma (assembly GCA_035042045.1). NCBI lineage: Eukaryota > Metazoa > Arthropoda > Insecta > Diptera > Drosophilidae > Drosophila > Drosophila melanosoma. The sequence continues at coordinate 2,046,156 of JAWNLY010000100.1, read as the reverse complement.
AAATGCAACAAGTCGTTCGGCTTGCCTCGTTTCAAAAGCGAAAAGTGCGTCGACTTTTTGTGGCCTATTGTATTTCCCAAAGCTTTGTGCCTCATTTTCATTGTGTTCATTACTGTGTGTGTATGTGTGTGTGTGTGTGATTTTAACTTTCGTTTGTGTGTTTGTTTGCTTCGCTTTACAATTTACTGCTGTGTTGTGGCTGTTGTTTTGGATGCTGCTACTCAATTTCTGTGGCACGTGGGTTCATCTCTGATTGCCGTTGTGGAAATTTAGTACAATTTTATATTGTATGATATTTAATAAGCAGCTAAATTAGTGTTACTTAGCCTGATTAGAGCTATGTATTTAATATGATTTGTTACACTTTTTATCAGTTAATTTATTATAGAAAATTAGAAGCTGCGACTCCATTTCTGTGGCAAGTGTGTTAATCTTTATTTTACATGTACTACAATCTCACATTATTTGGTAAACAGCTTTGTTAATGTTACTAAAAATATAGTAGTTTTATATTTATTAAAATATATTTTACATTTTATATACCTTTATCGGTTTATTAAAAAATCAAATCAAATTTATTTTTATTACGTACGCATTTCAGTTGTATTTCCAACTGGGCACTTTGTTGTCCATTGTGTTATTTGTACGCATTTATAAGCATTTTTCTCCAATTTAAAAATCCATCAATTTCATTTACGTAAAGCTTTGCGTCTGATGCTTAATTTAAATTGACTGCAGTTTCTGTATTGTTTAGCCTGTCGAACCCTATTTTAGCTCAAACTTCAAGTTGTTAACAAGACTGATTAATGTGCGCGATTAGCATAAGTAAATATTACGCAAATTGTACACAAACTGCGACATACTCTGCACACAATCGAAAAGTGATTTAATATTTGATTTTCAGTTACAGCAAGTGCACAATATAAATGGATGTGTGTAAGGCAGCCAAATTGTGTCGAAGTTAATTAAAAAGCCACACCAAAATTTGCATACAAGACGAAAATTGGTTGAAAAATTGAGTTTGTCTGCAAATTTATGCGTCGCCAGCCGTCGGCCATTTGGCGTTTTTCAAACGCTGTCACTGTCAACTGTCAACTGTTGAAAATCAAGCACATAAATTCCAATGAAAAAAGATCTGTAATTGCCAAAATAAATACCTGAGAAAATTGGCATACATGATTTTCTACCCGAGGCAAGTTATCGATTCAAAATAAACAAAGTGTGTGAAAAATATATAAAGATAGCGAAAGTTTGGCAATAATAATAATGATGATAAGTTCAAGTTTTGACAACTATATAATTATTTACAAGAATAGTCAATTCGAATAAGTTAAGCTTAAAAATAACAATTACGGAATCCAGCACTCACCTGTCTATATGGATTCATTCATTAATATTTATAAAATGTTGTAGCTGCAAATAAATACAAAAAAAGAACAAAATTAGAAATGTAAATAAAAAAAAACATAATAATAAATTTCATAGGCCAAAATGTTATGAATTTCGCATAATTAAGCAGAATTTATTTGTTGGCAGGCATAAATTATGTTCGAGCCGGAATAAAGATGAGCTATTTACTATTCGAGAGCCCTCTAAGCTGAAGATCCAAACGTGTGCCACTTGACGATCGCCCCCACTAGATATAATATATGATCCCACATGATTGCTATAATACCATAATGGTGTCATTTTGATATGCGATGTGCTGCCAACGCCAATGACGCCCCCATGCCATGCCACGATCTATAGTTGGCCTAATCTTTGTCTTAGCCAACTCGCCAAGCGCACTCAGCTCTCTTAGCGTTATTCGGTGATTCGTGTAAGGCGTGTGCCCAAACTCATTAATACAGCCACTACGATGCGATCCGATACATGCTGATACAACTACGTCCACGATTTATATATATATCCATGAAATGGCACAGTGGGACTCCTCATTTCCTACTTTAGTTAACTATTTTCTTACAGCGAAGGCACCACAGATTCACCTATTAAAATGGTTTTAAAAAAATCTAAAGCTATATATATCCGGCAAGTATACAAGTTAACATATTGATTATATCATAATTTGAATAGAAAAAAATGGAAAACAGATGCATTTAAAGATCTATGAAAACGAGTGGACAGCGAAAGTGCAGCCGTTTTAGAATTATATATTTTTGCTTTTAGAACCAGATGTAAAATAAAGATTCAATTTAACTATATCATTTTATATATTTTCCTACTCTCCCGATAGATCGATAGTTTTCGATTACGACTATCTTTATCAGTTTTAAAAACTACAAAGCGGCAATCTTTGGTAAAAGCAAACAAAGCTTCGTTTCACACTACTCAAGATGTTTTTGACTTCTTCAAAATCGGATTTCATTGATATAAAGCTAACGCCCACTGTGCTTCAACAGTGTGCAACCGAACACAGTGCCTCCAAAATTGTAACCTCAGGGTCTGCGTTGGTGTTGTCTGGAGGTGCAGTTGCCGCATTTGGTTGAATGCCGACCGATGCACAGCGATTTTGAACGGATTTATGCATCGGCCGTCAGATTTCATACAAATTTCCTAAAGGGTTTCGTTTTTCACTTTTTCTGTTGTTTTTTTTATATGTTGCGTGGGCCAAAACCATTGAAGCTTTTCATTTCGATGCAGCCATAAATTGTTGATGTTGCTGTTGTTGCATTTGTTGTATGTGGCTTGTGGTTTTTTTTTGGTTGGCTGTCGTGAAAGTTGCGTGAAGTAGAAGAAAAGTTCAATACTTTTCAAAATAATTGTAGAAAGTTTTTTTTTTCGTTTATTATTTTGTTTTTTTTATTGCATATTAAAGTGCTTATGCAACGCCACAACAAAAAAAAATATTATTTATGATCAGAGATTCGCTTAGAGGCGTGTGCAGGCCAAACGGATTTGATTGAAACCTAATTGCCTATCAATTGCGGTTGAACAGTTCAATGGACATTGACATGATACAAGTGATATGAAAATCTCCAACAGCCGAATACAACATAATCGATAATGTACTCAAGTTTTCAGCTTGTCAGCTTCAGTTTCCAAAAATGTGGACATTTTAAAAACGCAATCTATTATTTTGAAATATTTCTAAAATGAGTTTCTTCTTTTTGGAATGTATTGCTTCTTTCTCAAGAGTGGAAATAAATATAAAATCATTAATAATCATTGAAATGTCAGTCCTATCTTTTTGGTACAGCAAGCAACACACATCCTGGTTCGTGCCACATATTTTTATCCGGGCAACAGGAAAACGGGAGTCATTTATTAAAACTTTAGTAAAGGTAGATTTTTTTTTTTAAATTACTTGTAATGTGGCACAATAATTTCATATTCCTCTTTGGGCCGATAATAAATATGTACTTCGTGGATAATAACATCCCAGGCCATAGCGCTAGTCCCACTGGGCGTGTGTGTGTGTTGTGGTTGGATGGATGCATCAAGACATCTGTGGCGCATCAAGAGTCGCATCTTGACCCACATATCAGGCAAGTATGTGAGAAGAAACCACCAGGCGACTGACCAACTCCCCAAATGAAATGAAACTTGAAAAATACGTTGCGAAATGGCAAAAAAAGAAAATCACCAAAGCAGTGTCACTGACTGACATAAGCGGAGCGTGTTGCCAAAAAGGAAACCAGTCGAGAGTTTTATGATGGGAACCGGCGACAGCAAAAAAAAAAAACCAAAACAACCACAAACATTTAAAAAAAAAAAACGAAAAAAAAACAGTGTTGACGTCCGCCACAGAAGCAATTAGGCGAATCTTATCTTGAAACTGAAGTTTCATTTTCAGCTTTGCAAATATATCTTAGCGATGTACTACTGTACATATTGGACGTAAGTGTCTGTGGCCAACTTTAATATGCAAAAGCCTACAAGTTCTCTCAACTAACCGAATATTATCGACTCTTTTTCTTTCTCCAGCAAAACTGTTATTTTTTTGGCCTTTAAGTAATTGGATATGTTTCCCATCGATCTTAAGCTGTTTTTAGTGACTCTTAAAGCCAAACCGTTTAAGTATTAAGGTCTTTCCAAAAATACTGTAATTTTAAATCGAACATTTTGGACTCTTCTCTTTCATAAATGAAGTATTTACGAAAAATAAGTATCTTTAAGTGTTGGTATCTTTTTGTTAGTGACAGTAAACCCAAATCAAATTTATAGATTTTAAATATTTACAGCTACATTGATCGCAAAGCAATAAAACTCATCTTTAAAATACTATAGCAAAATAAACATATAAAATCAACAAATTAGAACGAATATGGCGTATTTTATTTCATTTAAAAGTAAACTTTTTACTCTGCATAAGTTTCTCTTAGGATTTCTTTCTTTGTCTTTGTTTTATAGTTTTTTCAACATCAACAACCACATTGATTGGAAAACAATAAAACCTTTCTTAAACATAGAGTAACAAATATCGAAAAAAAAAAACGTTGCAGAAGTAATATATAACATAAAAAAAAAAAACATAAGCTATGCATTTTGCCTTTAAACGACCTTCGCCATTTCGCGTTGCCTTTAAAAGTATTTCGCTGTTGTTGTTTAGCCTCTTAGACATTTTATAAAGCTTGTGTATATTGTTGTTTTTGTTGTTGTTGTTGTTGTTGTTGCTACCACGGATGCATAAAACATGTTACTGATCGTTCGCTCCGGAGTCGCCTTCGCCTTCGCCTTCACCGTTGCCTTCAGGTAAACGTAAACAGCAACTTCTTTGCGTGCTCATCCGATTGGCAACATTTCCGTCAACCCAGGCCCCTAAAAAGTCCCAAGAAACATGGCAACAGCGCGCCTCAAGTGGCGTGATCTCTGCCCATATGTGTTAGCTTGTGTGTGTGTGAAGTGGAGTCGACCATTTGAAGGTCGCACAACATATATATTTTTTTTCTTGTGCTTTTCGAGGGGGCCTGCGTGCGAGGCATGTCGGAAACTCGGCACAGAAAGCGCGCCAAAAATTGAGAAGTTGTATCTGTATCTGTATTTGTATCTGTATCTGTATCTATAGCCGTAGCTGTGGCTTGAGCTGTTTATCCAAAGTCGCGTTCAATTTTCAGTTGCACCTTAATGAGCGTCAAAGATTTATGGCAAGGTGTTTGTATGAAATCCAAATTTGGACATTATGATTTACGGCCTAAAAAGCGCTGGCAGCGTATTAAAAATATTTTTTATTTGATCGATGTTCTAACCTTGCTTGAGCACTTTTCACAAGAAATTTGGTGAAACTCAACCAAATAGCTTGAAAAGCTGAAAATTATATTTTATACTTTCTGGCAGATAAATACATTTATATATATTATAATACCTAAATGGGAAGAAAGCAGAGAAACTTGGCATTTTTTACATTAATTGTATTTGTTAATGCTATTTTAATAAAATCAAAATTAAATTCATGAAGCTAGTCTGAAATAAGGCAAATAAAGAATATTTCAAGTGTGTCATAAAAGTGTATTGTTTTGGATATGTAAATATTATCATAAATATGTAGTTTAAAAGTGAATAATCCAATTATGTCAATTTGCCATTCAATTGTGCGTTTCTTAAACGCATACTAAACGCACAATTTTTACTCTTAAGAATTGCTTGGTATTTATTGGCTTAAAGTGGCAAATGATATGCGTGTGATTGGAATTCATCGAATGCAAACTGACGCCTTTGCACTTGGTTGCTACATTTGACGAGTGAGTGGAAAAAAAAACCGTGTTTCGAGTGGATGATGTTGTTGTTGTTGTTGTTGTTGTCTGCTGCCTCCTCCTGAAGCGATTGAAGGCGTATCTGGTTTCGCCTTTGCTTTTCAACTGCAATCATTTTCACTTGAGTTCAGTTCAGTTCAGTTACAAAGCCAAAGTCGCGCTTGTCAATTTGCATCCACAGCGATTGATAAAGACGAGCGACAACTTGGAGCTCTCAACAAATTTATGGCCAAAGCCACAGGCGAAGAGGCGGCAATCGAGCCAGAGACAGAGCTACAAACAGTGGCAGAGGCAGTGGCAGTGGCAGTGGCAGTGGCAGTGGCTGTGTAGACCATGGTCATTCACTTTGCCCACATAAATTAGTTGTATCTATTTATATATATATATATATATATATGGGAATCAAATCGTGTACAAGTTTTAACACCTTCAGAGCGAGCCCTTCATTAACGATTGGCGATGGACTACGTGCTCGTGTCAAATATCGTATGATTAAATAAAAATAATATCGATAATATAATATAAACAAATATAAGATTAAAATCAATTGATATTATAAGGGAATATCTTAAAAATTGTATATTCTTATCTGAAGCCATATAACCTAAACTTATATTTTTTTCTACTAATATTCGTCTTTAAAAATAATAGTTTCTACCACAAAATAACAAATTAAAATGATTAATATTATTAAATTTTGAAATTTAATAAATTCACGCTTTCATCTCTAGTTAATCATTTTTATTTATATATCCAAGTACATATATCGACCATTTTCTGATAGGCCAAACAATTTGATATGCTAGACTTAAAATATTCAAATGAATTGCATTTTGAGTGTGTGGGGACCCTTGATTTTTTTTTTATACATTTCCAAGGTTTTACAACTAGCAATGTTAATTGTTTCGGCTACTAAATGAATTTAACTGTTATTTGTTTATGTAATTGAGCATTTACACATGTTTTTCTTCGCTTTTTGCTTGGCAAGCAATGACCTCTGTTTACACTTAAAGTACCAAAAACGAGAGACCAAAACTTAATTTATTTAAATTTAAATAGTTTGCGTAGTTTTGGTGCTCTGATAAAACAAGGTCAAATTATGTACAAAAAATACTTGAAACGCTTTGTTCTTGAAAATAAGATATGTAGACAGATTTGTTGTAAATTCTTGACTACGATTTTTTTTTGATGAAGATTTGAATTTAAGCAGAAAGTCGTCTTCTTTAATACGTTGCAAACATCACGACAAAATTATAATACTCATTACAAGTTTTACAATAAATCATAAGCACCTGCTGACAAATGGGGAAAATGATTTAACTTGATTGATTTTTATATATTTAACTAAGAAATACAATTTGCATACAGCTTATTGAATTAGTAATTGTTTCGTGACTTGGCCACTTAAAATTAAATACTAAATAAACGTGTTATGCTAAGTTTTTGTTTGACATTTACAATAATTTTTTATGTTTACCAGAAATGTAAATTAAATAAATTTTAATACATAAAATTATTAATAAATATAGTACTCAAAAGATGAATACAGTGCTTGGATCTGTGGCAGCGAGTTCTTGGCTATTAAAATCCATGTGTGTTGTTTGACTCAGGCTTGAGCTCTGTGTGGAGTTGTTGTGTGCAACACAAAGCTGTTCATTCATTCAATAATTGAAGCTAGCACATAGATCGAGAATATATGCTATTTATCTATATATATATACAGATATGTCTGTTTATACAGGAAGTGCAGCGTATGGCAGCATTTAAAATGCTGCTTTTGCTTTTGCTTCTGCTTCTGCTGCTGTTGTTTTTTGTGCAAACAAATGTATCTGAAGGCACACATTGAGGCATGCTGCCAGATGATTTAGTAGGCGTTGCAACATGCGCCATATGCATGCAGCATGCCCCATGCCCATACAGAGCTCACACATAACCACTTAAAATTTAAAAGGCTGCCACAAAAACAACACAACAACTCAAACACACACACACAACACAAATACGAATACAGCTCAACTTTTTTGCCTTGATGCGCAGCGAACTTTTCGCGCCTGCTTTCAATCGTTGCTTAAGGTTTCCTTCTGGTGTGGGCAGAGATGCCTTTTACATCTCCACTTCCTGCCCCTGCCTCTGCCAACTCACATTACGTTCAGCCTCATTGGGGGCAACGCATGCGCAAATTGTGCGCTGCCTGCTCTGGCAATAAATTCATAAAAAATCATTAAGCAGACTTTAAAATCCAACTTTGCACACATCTGCACAACAGGGGACAGGGTAAACAGAATACGGGGAGTGTTGGGTAGAGGGGGCTAGAAGGGACAACTGCAAAGCTGATGCGGCAAAGATGTCGCATTAATTTTAAGCTTAACCGCAGCATTTTGAATGTGTATCTATAAATGTTAAAAAGTATCTTAAGCACACAGCAAACTCATAAATTGAGCTAAAATCTGAGGCGAGAGAGCTTAATGCAGTCGAGACCATATTGATGCAACCAGGTGCAGAATGCAACAATAAGTTGCAAGCATGTTAGAATTCCAAGCAATAAGACGATGACGATAACATTTATTTATTGTTCATGCTTAGCCAGGCATGCAAGATATATGATAAAAGTAGATAGGACAAAATACAAACTGAGCTCACAAAGGATTTAATTGCTTTAAGAAAGGATTTTCAAAATGGAAATATGAATACAAAAAAGTGCAACAGATCAGCGTCCAATATATATCAATTGGATTATTATTTTGTATACACTTAAAGAAGGCAGTTATCGATAAATAGAAATGAACTTGGTGTGCACGTGCTAAATGAGAATTTATATCAAAAAAATATAGATCTTACAATCTCTAGTCTCAAAAAATTTATTTACCTTATGGTACACACCTTAGCACAACTTTATTACACTCTCTTTCGCATCTTTAATGGGTTCAGTGAATAATTAATGGATTATGCTATGATAGCATGAATAAATGGTTACTATTAATTCATATTTTTTTATGGTAATTTGCAAATTAATGGATCTAGCAAATATTATAAAGATCAGCAAAGATAAATAAGTCTTAAGTCGAAATAAATATGTATTTGTAGCCGCCTTAGGCCAAAAAAAAAAAAAAGCAAAAACAACAACAACAAAAAACAGCGCATGCAAAAATTAATCAAAAAATTTTGCATGCTGCGCATGAAGTCGAAGAAGACACAACAAATGACACCAAAAAACTGAAACTGAACCGAACCGAAACGAAAACAAAAATTATTTGAATTTTTTGTTACGCTTTGAGCATTTCGAAATACTCTAACAAAAAGTTATATTAATTTAAAGAAAAACTGAAAATTGTTAAAATTTACAACAGTTAACATTTAATACATATAAAATGCATATTTATTCTTGAAATACTTTGAATCGCCTAAGGCAAATCAAACCCTAAAAAGAAAGAGTATTTAAGTTTCGTTTAATTTGTTTTTATAATCTCAGGATCATATTTTAACGCTACCGAGGCGTCAACAGTATTTTGTGTATAAAAGTTGACAGACCAAATAAACGAAGAATTTCGTGCAGGGTGTGGCAAATATGCACAACTTGCAGATACAGATACAGATACAGATACAAGATACACGCTGTAGAGTTATGCATATATAAATACAAACATATCTACTATTTCTGTTTGTATGAGCATATGAGAAATTTATGTGACATTCGCATTGGAAAATAACAGCAGACTGCTTCAAATGAATGTTGACACTTGTTGGCTTTGCATGCCCCTCGCTTAACTCATTAGAATTGCCAAAGGCGTCTCAAGGTTAAACCCAAACGGGGACTTCCACTTCGCGGCTTGAGTTAAGCCCCACTAAAACTTGTCGATTTTTTTTAAATATATCTTTCTTTTATTTTCCTTCTGCTTTGCTTAAGCTTTGCATGCAGGCAATGAAGAAAACAGTATGAAACAAAAGCGAACCTTTTTGTTGATAAATCTTTGCATCAACACACACACCTGAAATATCTCAGTTTGTACCCTGAAACCATTGAAAATGCTTAAAAGTGTAGAATGAAGTGTGCACAAAAAATCATCTTTGACCCCACAAATTATTTATATTTCTTATCTGGCTGCCAGTCTGTCTATAACTATAAGACCTAGAGAATTAAAATTTGGATTATAAGTTCGGGCTTACGATACGCAAATCAAGTTTATTTCATTTTATCTAACGTTCAGCGAATCGATATATATCGATTTTCGACAGCAAGAAATTGCACAATTCTTAATATTTAGCTTTTAAATTAACATGCAATATAACATGACTTATTTAAAATTTGCATTGAATTCGCAAAAGAAACACGGATTTTGTTAACCAAAACTTATTTTAATTTTCAGGGAATATACTTGTCGAGCTCTCACGGCTACAGCCTTCTGACTGGTTTTGACAAAGCTGTAAACTTGGAGTACTCGTGAATTTCTATTCTATTACTGTTGCAACATTAATTTCCCAGTCTTTGCATTGGGTGTGCAAAACCCCGATTAACTTATCTCTCCTGCTCTCTTCGCTTTCCCGCTTAGTATTTTTGTCTAATGCCCAACGTTAATCCGCTCGAGTCATAACACACATTAGTCAAACTATCTTCTCTCTCTTTATCTGACTGGTTAGCATTACACCACTTTGGCTAAGCCCAGCTTTGTGCCGACTCTTGCCGCTGGCTCTAACTGGCTCTCTTCGTGGCCTCGACTCTCCTCGCCATAGACCGCATGTGGTGTTTGTTGTGCACACACATGCACACACACCACTATCGCGGATTTCTCCGCATGTTCTGGCAAATGTTTGCCATTTGACAACAGCAGCCGGTCTGTGTTTTCACCATATCTCGATGTTGCTGATCTTTGGTTTCGGGTGCCCCGACCAACATAAAAACATATCTATTATTTATACCAGTTCAGCACCACTGCCAGAGATGCTCCGCCAGTTTTCGGTTTTCAGTTTTCCGTTTTCAGTTTTCCGTTTTCACACTTTCCATGTGCCCGCTGGCTGTGGAAGTGTGCGGCTGATGTAGCAATTAAAAATAATTTGTTTGTCTTGTTTTGTGTCAAAACCCATGAAAATACATCATAATAATAATATTTTTGAACGTATTAAGGAGCGGTTGCTTTTTTTTATGTGACACATGTAGAAATTATGGTGGGAATCTATTAATAATTGTTTGTACTAGTTTTAAAGCGGTTTACGTATAGAGTAAGACAAGCCTTTTAGCGAAAATCAACCACATTTGAACTACTTTAAAAAGATTTGATTTAATGACTTGACTCTACTTTTAAGTCAAGTATAAAGTAACTTTTTATATGCTAGCTAAATAAATAAAAACAAATATACCAAAAGTTAGACGAGAGCTCGAACAGGAGATTATCTTAACCCAGTTCTTAAACACATAGTAGACTTGCAGATTTTATTTGTGTACTGTATAATCTGTGTTTCTTATACGATTTTAATGAAATCTTTACAGTTAATCCATAATATGTCTGGCTTTATTATTTATCAATTGGAAAGGCTATATCTTTACAACTGTGTCTTTTAATTGATGTTCCACAGTTTAGCAATTGCAAGCACTTTCAACTACAGCAATTTCATCATTTTGATGCACTTAAATTCCAGCTGTCATTTGCATAGCTTTAGAACTGTCCATAGATTTCAATTTCCGACACGAGACCTTCAGAGATCTTTGTAACTGGTTATTAGCTATATGCGCACTGAACTCAACTCAAATCGACTCAACTCAATTCGAGTAGCTCTCTTGAGAGCTGCTGCAAAATGTAAACCTTTTTGCTTGGCTCTTGTCGATTTTGATTGAAAGGCAAATAAGCTGCCGTTTCATAAAGAAAAAAAAAAACAACCACCGGGGGATGGGATTGAAATTGAAAATCCATTTGGCGACGATGACAGTGGCGACATTAACAACAACAACAACATTTATCACAACAACGTCGAATCACAAAGCGCATAAATCATTGGCGTAGACAGAAATGCAAATCTTTGCAGATTAATACAAAAACAATACCGTATAAATAAGCATCAAGCCACTCAGCTCGAGGTAGCTAAACAAAAAATATACAATTTAAAACCTAAACCTGTCAAATCCGTCGCTATCGTGCAGATAAGACCCGTCATCGGGTCCGGCGTCTATCGTATATCGTCTATCGCTTGGATTAAGGCCCGTTCGCTTCTGAATGAGTGCGATTCCGAACTGTTTGGTATTTGTATTTAAATTTGTTATAATTAAATGCCAATCGATGTACGTAATTGCGGCACATTAGGCAAAACTAACTTAACGTACAACTAAAATGCCAGACGTTAGTATTATCGGCTTTAATTGAAATCGAAGCTGACATTAATTGACTAAGCCGATAAGCTGCCTGTTGAAAGTAGTTTTCAAGTATGCATCTATGTATCTGTAGGCTGGAACCACTGTCAGATACTTTGTATCTGACTGTTTTGCATGATAGTCGAAAAAAAAACCCACAATAAATCAAGCAGCAAACTTTTTGATGTTAAGGCTGTTAAATACTCCTTAAAGCGTTCTACACATTCTTAGAAAAATACAAGTTTTCATAATTCTGATAATTATTAGTAAAATAAACAGTAATTGCGAATAATATTTGTAGAATAAGGTAATCAGTTCTATTAAAAATGTTTGTATATTATTCGTTTGTTTTGCAAAAAACAAACAAATGTGTAGAAAACCGGTTTATAGAATTTAATAACAACAAAATTGTATATGCAGCTGCCGTTAATTTTCATAGCAAAAATGCTCACAACAATAAGCTAAATAGTCAGAAAGTGCTTTGTTATTAGAATCAATAATTATAATAATTATAGTAATTGCTACTTTTATTATTATTGTTGTTTTGTGTTGCTTTTTGATGCAGTCAACATGCTCAATAAAATCCACAGATGCGAGACCTTCAAACTTGAAATTGGCCAACTTGCAGTGTTGGCCATTAGTTTTTGGGCATAGCAGCTCGACAGTTATAGCCACGAAAATGTGATTTTAACATTTGCATTTTAAAAAATTGTTAGCAATTGAAGGCTATCAATTGCCGTTGGTGGGGACAGAAAATTAAATGAATAACAATATATATTTTCGTTATGGTAATTATAGCCAACTTTGTTGATCTAAGCTTCAAAAGTCAGGTTCAACTTCAAATCACCGAGCAAGCCAACACAACAACCACAAATGTTGGCAAAGGTCAGCAATGTGAATTGTCTTCAGGTAGAGTTTGTACTATGGGCGTTGCTGAATACTTAATGATCACCTTAGGCCCGCATGACCACAGACTGCCGTAACTTAAGGTTAAGGTCATGGAAGTTTTAGGTATATAAGTTGAATTGAGTACGCCTAAATATGCGTACATATTAAATAAGTATCTATAGTAAAAAGTAAAAGTTGTAAGTAAACTGATATTAAAATAAACTAATTGTAAGGGAAAGTTTAAACCAACTTAAGAAAATAGACTTTTCATAATAAAAATAAATATATAAATAAATATTTATCAATCTTTCTCTATTCTACATATCTGTATCAAACTATTAAAATATTTTCCTATATTTCTGTGATTCTTTCTATCTTTAGCAATATCCATCTATCCCTCTATATACATTTATATAAAAGATCTATAAATTTACCTGTAGATCTTTTATACGATTTTCTATATCCTTGTGTATCTATTATATATTCATATATATATATATATATATATATATATATATATATATATATATATATGAATCGCACTTCATCAATATTTTCCCTATTTATCATTCTCTCCTATCACTATTTCTCTATATATGTATTTGTCTATTTTTTTTTCTATATATCGTTTTTTCTACATATATCTCTATTTACATCTCTCTCTCTCTCTTTTTATCGATTTTGATCCCTTTTCTATTTATTCCTTTTCTATGTATCCCTTTTTATTTTTTTTATCTATCGTTCATACTCTCTATTTATCTTAATGTCTCTCTCTCTCTCTCTCTATATCTCCCTCGCTGACTATCCTACTTCTATTTCGCTGGTTTCAGGCGCTCCTTTGATCTTAATCAAAATGCCGTTAATAGTCAAGTGCTTCATAGATCCCACACACATGCAAATATTTGTTCAATTTAATTAATGATCGTTTCGTGCTGCATGGCAAATTAATCGAGAGAAAAAAAATTTAATTAATTGACAAAACTGGCATATTGATCAATGCACTTTACGGCTGACAACAATTTATACTGCTGTGCATATTTAGATGCAAATCGCTGTCGCCAACGTGCAAATTGTCTATCAAATAGTTCCACCAGGCAGGTATTACCTGAGTCCATGGGTGTGTGTGTGTGTGTGAGTGTGTAGGCTGCAATTAGAAGGTCGCTTGTATGCGGTCTATAAATTTAAAATTGTTAATAAGAACAATTGAACAATGCATTTAAGCTCTGCATAAATTATGATGCATTAGAGAAGATAAATTCTAAGCGAATTCTTATATTGCAATTTATTTGCAATTAACAATTTAGAAACACACGACTTTTAATGGGAGCTTGAATAAAAATTATATCGGCAGAAAAAAACCTGAACGTTTACTAAATTTTTCGCTATCCAAATTTATTTGGGCAACTGAATTAAAGCTGCATTCAAATTTATAAAGACAATTTTTGGTTGGCATTAATGGAAGAATTATATTCACTTGCCAACAATTTTGTGGCGTGTTGCAAATAATTTTTTTTTAAGAGTGCCTCATCATTTAAAGGATGTTATTAAAATAATCTCAGCATGCGATCGTAGCGTGCAATTAGAAAATTTATCGATTCTCAAATAGTTGCTGTTCATGTAACAAAATCTATCATCTGCTCCACTCTCTCGCTCTCTCTCACTCTCTCGGTGTGCCTCTCTTTCTCCTCATATCTCCCTCTCTGACTACGTCTGTCTATCTGTGCGCATGCAACATTTCATGCAAGCATTCTCAAAACTGAGTTCGTGCTTTTGGCCAGATGCACTCATTAATGCATAATTGTACACAATTAACTGGCGAAGGGGACGTTGTGTGGTGGGCGCGGCACGGGGCGGAGGGGATTTTGCTGATGGCGATGCTGGAAATGGCCAATCAATGGGAATTGCAACAATTTGCCCAGTTTGCGCCCAAAAAAAACCGCAGACAACTTCAAGCTAGATACAAACTTTGATTTGTAATCGATAGCTGTGAGTACAAATATGCACTTGTATGTATATATATATATATATATATAAATGTGTGTGTGTGTGTTTGTGGTTGTGGTAAGTGGGTAGGGGGCACTCAACAAGTACTTGGTATTTGCTCTGGTTTTCTTTTCATGTCGCCACAAAATAAAACGCGTGAGCGATTTTTCTCGCAACTTTGTTTGTTTAAACTTTTAACGCTTTTCAGCTTGACTTGATTTTGGGGCGTTCGACAACAACAACAATAACAACAGCAACTGCAACAACAAACATGACAACGACAACAACAACAACAACAACAACAGTGAGAGCAACTGCAAAAACGATGTTGAACTCGTTTTCCCACGTTGGAAATTCTTCAATTTGCATGCCACAAATGCGCAATCACAACTGACACCTTTTCAGATGGCGATAGATACTCACACATACACACATACACATACACACATGTACCACACTCACTTCAGATACTTGAATTTGTGTCGATACTTGACTCAAAAGTCGAGTATTTTCAACACTGATTGCTCATTTTGTGTCTTTCACATTGGTAAGTTGTTTTCTGTATGTTTAAAAATTACTTTTAAATTTCAGTTTGAGCTGATTTGTCCAAAATCTGTTTTTATTAATTTTTGCTAAGCCATCTGATTTTTTTTTTTAAATTTCTTAGCACATAGGTGCAATCTACATTTGTACACAAGTTCAATTATCCCACGTTCCCAAAACAAAAACTGTCCAAATCATTAAATAACTACAAAAAAAAAATGTACAAAATCATTAAGAAAACAACTGAAAAGATGTTTTCCATAGACATGCCCTAAGCTGTAGTCAAAATATAGTTGGCAAATATGGTACAAGTACTATAAATAAAAAAGTATGTGACAATAGTTTGAAAAAACACAAATCATTGTAAGAAAGCGATATAAAATAAACAAAAAACAACAAATTGACACCAATTTTTTGTATTTGCAAAAACTTGTAGCTGCGAATTTTTTCTATGAATGTGAAAATAGTTTTTATCGCATATGAGTAATTTTGTAGAGTTAAAATTACTGTAAATAAAGTACTGTAAACATCAATTCTTAAATTCTTTTGTTAATTTAAATAAAATTAGCTGTAAAATAAGATTAAATTTAAATTCTTTTATTACTAATATGTTTATTTTTATTAAACATAGATAAATACTTATTTTCAACTGGCGACGCATTAAAAAAGTAGCGCGTGCTACTCTTTCCGGTCGAAACGAAATCCGTGTCAAATATTTTTTTCAAAGTCAACAGACGAAACCGGATCCATGACACATGCATATTTAAAGCAAATTTTTGTTTAGTTTTCTTTTAATTGTATACAAATTTAGAGGCGCTACTTAATTACAGCGACTGAGTTTTTGCAGGCAATGTGGATGGAGAGATCAAATCTAAGCCGTGCCAAAAGAAATGTTAACCAAACATGGGGTTCAGTCAACTCGGCAAATACATTAAGCCACAGCCAAACAACCAGTTGGCTAGCAAAAAAAAAAAACCAAACAACTCTAACATCTCACTGACATTATGATAAATGCGACTCGACTCATTAAATAAAGCCACACAGTTTTTATGAATGTTTTTTTTTTCACTATTACTATTATTATTATTAATATTTGGGCTGTGAGTGAGAGTGACCATGAATATGCCTAATATACCTTTTGTCGTGTGGCATAAAACAAAAATGATTTATTATAATTAGTGGCGTCATATTCTTCTCTATCATAATTATGTTGTACATTTGCTGATGCCATTTGCGGTTAATCTCTCAATTCTTGAGAAAATATGTTTATTTGCATATGCCAAGTACAAGATTTATTAGTATCTGTGCTGAACATAGAAGAAAGACGACTGTCATTGGTTTTTTTTTTATTTCTGTTTTTTTTTTTTGCAAACAGTGGCATTGGACACAATGCTAATGATTAGAGATTAATTTAATGACTAGTTCACCAAAACTAGTATTTGCAAAAATAATTGGATTATTGTTGTGGATCATTAGCCAAATTCGTCTGTCTTTCTGTATGCATAAGTCGATCTGAGAGGTTAAAAAAACCTAAGGACTTTAGATATGCTATATAAGGTTTCATCAAACATTAGCAATAACCAAAAAACAGAATTGTAAGGATATCTCGATATATCCTGATCTAATTTTCAACTGCGCAAATTTTATTAAGATCTGAGCTGTCGGCAGGATCTCAGCTAGTCGAGCTGTTTTAATTAGAACATTTTATTTGTGTTTATTGTGATTTTCTCTAATTTAACTGCAATAAGCAACGTCTAACAAATTTTGCTCGAAATACATTTTGTTTGCTTGACGCATAACATTTACCAGAATGCATACAACAGCATAATTAATGCGTCCTTAGTGGACACAGTTTATGTCATTTGTAAACGAATTGGAGACGAAAACGGGAGATGGACAACTGTAACAACAAGTCGACCAGTCTGTCAATTTGATTTATCAGTTGCAACATGTGGCATGTGCTTGCTAAACTATATGTGTGCCACAAAACACACACATACAGCATGGCCAGGCATTGCATAACTGCAAAATAACAATATATACCGTTACTTGACACGTTAATGAGCATACTAACACGTATCAGGTCTAAAGAGAGAAATGGAGAGAGATCGACAGAAAGAGATAGAGAGAGAAAAAAGAAGAAGCGACACAGAAGTAGAGAGCAGACAAGACCCAGAAGCACGAAGAAATGTGCATATTAAGATAAGAATGTAATGTTCAGATTCCGACTACGTCCTCGACTCCGTCTCCAAGTCCACATCTCTGTCTCCAACTCAGCACCAAGCTCGACAGTGGCCGTCAAAAGTTAGCGGCCACGGAATGCCAACAGTTTCAGTTTCGGGCATGTAGCACCATGTTAAATGCAACATACATGGTACAACATGCACACGACTCGCAACTGGTTCGTGCAACGGGGGGAGGCAATGGATTCTAGGCTTTGTCTGAGTCGTCAGTCTGGTTATTTTGATATCTTCTCTTTTTTTTGCCTTAAGCTCTGAAATGGGTCAATTTAGTGACAAGCGTTTCAATGTCGCCTCACAGTTGCGACTACCTCTTAGATGGCAACAATATTGGTTAATGATAGATTTTCTTTTTGATGCGAGCTATATATTTCTTATAATGAAAATCTTAAATATTTAAAGATTTCATGCAAAGTATTGTGCGTTCAGTAAAAGCTTACCAAAAGCTATAAAATATGAGTTATTTATTTCAGAGAATTGCACTTTTTTTTTTCGAAAATCAAAACAAAATTCTAATCATCTAAAAATGCTATATAAACAATATGCCAGATTCAAGGGCGCATTTTTTTTTACAATTCCTCAGTGTGGTTTTAAATATATACAATATGGTAGATTAAATGGCGCATTTTTTTTACAATTACTCAGTGTAGTTTAAAATGATATCAAAAAATAATACACCCACAAGCAAAACCAAAATAAAAACCGATATAGCTTTGCACTTGGATCTTGGCGGTAATCAGTTGGCATTGAAGTGCTCTGCTCTGCTCTGCTGCGGTCGCACTGGGCGTGGGTGCATACAGTAATTTTCCGGCAACGTTTTATGCCAAAAGGGAAAAAAGAAAAACCGGAGGAAAAGTAAGAGGCGGAAACTTTAAGGCGTCAATAAATTAGAGCAAAATGGTCGAGCCCAGAAATTCAGTGTCTCATTTATCAGTCGAACAATTATTGTTAGCCGAAAAGGTTTTTAAGCGACTCGCAATTGGCCAACACGCAAACTAAAGTGGTCACGAATCCCTGACTAGACGTGGCCCACAGATTTTGGGCCAACTGGGCAATCGGCATAGATGACGCCAAGAATAGACAACAAAAACACGCCTTTACTTATTAATATAACCCATTTAAATGCTCGTGCCACAGTTCAATAATAAATGCAACAAACTAAGCGAAAAGAAAGGTTAGCGAAGCGAATAAATGCAAAACGATTTTTGACAAATTGAGAGTCAAAAAGTTAATTATACTAATAATAATACTAGATGTACCGTTGAAACAACTTTCAATCTAAGCTTTCGAATAAAACGAATGCCCAACTGAATGTGTTACTAAATGTAAAAATACCAACAACAAAAATTGAACACTATTCAAGGTGAAAAAAAGAACAAATTTGGCATGGTTTGCATTGATTTTGTTGGCTAGGCCACGTTCATTTCTGTATTGTGTGACACAGTCTACAAAACAAGTTAAGATTTCCTTTGAACTTGATAATTTATTTATTATTAATAAATACACATAAGTTTTAAACTTACCAATCGTAGCTACTACAAAGCTTCGATATCTTTACTAAAAGTAAAATAATTAACTTTCTTTGAACTCTGGCAAAAATTCACTTTAGCAAAAATCCTTAATAACGAAATTTAATTTTGCTATGGGCCACTTTTTATGGAGCTTGTTGATGGGCAATCAAGTTGTTTAATTGTTGTTTATTTATAAAAATAACACACACACAGCTTAAGTTAGCGCTATTTTTAATAGACCATAAATATTTTTTATAGATTTGCAAAGAGATTCAAAGTCACACCAGAAAAAGATACAAAAACGTTGTGCAGAAAATATGTCACGACGGAGAGCGCGTCAAAAACGAACGAGCCTAAAACGGCGACTGAACCTGAACCGGAGCTCAGCTTCGAACTTTTCGAGTCTCACACACACATACATATATTTGTATTTATATGTATATATATATATATGCATGCTCTCTTGCTCTCTCGCTCTCTCTTGTGTATGTGTGGGAGTGCAAAACCAGTTTGTTTGAGTTTAACTGCCTGCCACATGTAGCAAATGTGTGTTTGCTTGTTGCGTTTGCTCGATCGGTCACTCTAACCCCCCCCCCCAACCCAACACACACACTCCAACCCCCTCTATCATCTTTTTTATCTTCTTCTCTCTTACGCTTGTCTTGCGATCGCTTTATCCGCCTCTGCCTCTCTCTCTCGCTCTCGCTCGCTGCACGTTTTATGCTGCTGTGCCAGCAACTTTTAAATTAAAAGCCAACGGCTTCGTTGTCGTCTTTGTTTTTGTTTTTATTTCTTTTTTTCTTTTTTAATTTTCTCGTTTTTGTTATTCTCTTTCTTCTGCTGCTTTGCTTGTCACATAATCAAAACAAACGCGCTTTTCGATCACGATGCGTTCTTTGTTTTTGTTATTGTTTTGACTTCTGGGTTGTTTGTTCTTCTAGCTTTGCTCTCGCTCTTTCTCGTATTTCTGCGCTAGTCGCACATTGCACATTGTGCTTGGCTCTGCCGCAGCTCATTAACTTTTTACAGCTACCGTTTCTTTTACATACTACTTTGAATTAATGTGTGTGTATGTATGTGTAATTAATTTGATGGCACCGGAATTGTTAGAAGCCGTCAAGAAAAACTCCAAAGCAAACCCCAGATAAAAAGTTACCGGTTAATTCCGAGGCTGTCGTAAATTGCCCTGCGTCAAATCAAATTAGCTTCAGAGTTCAATCTGTTCAATCATCCCCGAGAGCCTTCGGAGTTGAGTAGAATTTTTATTAGTTATTTCTTTTGATTTGTATTCTCACCAAGTTGACCTTTACTTAATGATTTCCACAATTAGATCTGTGAGCTGAGATAACAGTTAACAAATTATTGATTATGTTTAAACATACAGTATGTCATTTTGGTTTTAGTATGTCAAAATACTGTCTTGGCATACTATTTGTATGTTTGCATAGATGTGTGTACAATAAAAGGAAACTCTTAAAAAATGAATGATAACATAGCTAAAACCTTGGCAGCGAGGCTAGAGCCATTTGGAATTTTTTTGGGCATCAGTAAAACTTAATGCATATTTTACATAATTAGTAATATTGTATGTATGTTTCGCTAAGCAACACTATTGCCAGCAAGTTCTTTCTAAAAGGATTTCACATGCGTGCTGTTCACGTGACACGAGCTCGAGCTCGAGTACGAGCACGACGCCAGTACAAAGCATATGGAGGATCCTAACTGCATCTACCCATAACACACCCAGCTCAAAAAAGCAGAAAGCAGTTAAATTAAAGCACAAGCGTTGCATGCGACCTACGTCAAAAGGGACATGGCAAACAAACAGACTGACAGACGGATAAATGCAATTGAGAGACATGGATGCATATTGCATACATATGCATACACATAAACATATACATACACACGCATGTATGTATGTGTTTGTATATATGTTCAAGATGTCAGCAGCGACAGACGGCAGACGTGGCAAAGCTTTTGGCTGAGCAAGAAGAGTCTGAGACGCATCTTGACAACCTGCAATCAAGCGCCAGCAGGCAGGCGAGGCAGCAGCAGCATGTTGCATGCCACAAGCAGTCGCGTAGGCAACAAACGTCATGGCGACATTTGTGGCGAGGCTGTACATTAAATTATGCAGCAAACAAATAAGGTCTCGCCAGCGTGCCATAATGATGCCAATGCATGGTCCATAATCAAGTTGCCACAACAACTGCAACTGCAACATGGCCATGGTCGTTGCTGTCATTGCCAATCGTCGAAAAAAACGGACAACAACCGCAAGAAACAATTTGCAGCATTGGGCTAAGAAGCGCAAATTCACAACGCACACGAATTAGTTTTGATAGGCAAATTGAACTAAAATGAGCCGACAGCTGGATTCAAATGAACCACGTGCCAAAGCACAGAGCAGTTTGCACCTGTGGCTGGCTATATAAAATTTAATTATCGATTAAGCGACAATTTAAGTGCCAAGCTTTTGGCCAGAACCCTTCAAAGCACGAGCCAAAACAACAATCTTTGCAGCCGGCTTTAATCGAGAGGGAGAACATACAACAGCAAGCATAGTCAAAGATCAGGGGTCTTCGTAAATAAAACAAAAAAGAAAATGAAAAAAACCGGTTGCAGAGTGCTGCTCCCACAGGCAATGCATAATTTAGCTTGCATGTCGACGACGTCGGAGAAGACTTGAGAAGCTGTTCAAATAAAAAAACACAAGCAAGCCATGGGGCTTAGCTTTTCAATTTTTTGTAAGATGGCACAGCGCTCCCATTAGACGTAATCGTGCCGCAATTGTCGTTGATTGTTGTCGTTTCTTCCCCTTCACAGATGTCTCCAAATGCAGCTGATTAGATAAAATGCGTGCGAATCCTCAATTGTAAATCTCGTCAATTTATTTAGATCAACACTTCTAGATATGTAGTTGTTTGACTTGCTCCACATTTGCAAACAAATTTATCTTTCTCTACAAAGTGAAAACATAGTGAGTTTTGAAATTTTATTTTCGCGCCAAACGAGTATATCGAACCAGAAGAAGTTCATCCAGTCAAATCTTATCGAAGCACTGTGCAAACAAGAGTTGTAAAGTTCAAAAAAAGTGCAAACAGCTGCTCGCTTTTAATAAATAAACATAAATAATATTTACGTCGAGCGCAGAATGAAACCAAGCAATGGACAGACATCGGCCCAATGCAATCGCATTATTAATGGCAATAAAAGACTAATAATGACAGGCAAACGACGCCAATCCGTCTCACAGAGACAATACATTCCAACAAAATCGACGAAACGCCTTCAGCGAAAGAATTCTCCGCCAGAAACTAAGCATGAATGCCTCGAAAATGATCTGTCAGGATTAGATGCCATGGAATTCACTACGAACACAGATGAGGTATGCAAACCTCACACACATATATAGAATATATCAATATCTCTTTACAGCCTGAACAGGATGACAATCAGAATCATGTTCTGAATTCACTGAAATCCACATTGCGACCGCTTTTCCAACTGTTCTCGGAGGATTCGTGTGTACCCACAAACCCTACAGCAACATTCGAACCGCTCCAACCAGACAAACCACAAATTATATACAAAAATATTTGTCTATCCTCGTCGGATGAGTCATCTTTGCTGCAAGAAGAATGCAATTTATCGTCCATATATACCGATGTTCGTCCTAGTCGTATTACATCCAGGGATGCCGATGAAGTAGAAACTTATTGCCCAGGAACAAACAGATTTCAATGGACGCCAAAATCGACAAATATATTACTGGATTTGTGGGAAAAGAATTTGAGCGGTTTTCGAGGCTCGAGAAAAAATACGCAAATTCGCAAAGAAATGGTGCAAGAAATGTCTGACTATGGACCAAGTCTACGTGAAATTAAAAATAAAATGGAAAACATGTCCAGAAAATACAGGCAAGTTAAAAAATGCAGAAGAAAATAACAGATGAATATTAAACATTTTTTAGGTTGGAAGCACAAAAGATTAAAAGTGGAATTCCGACAAATTGGCGATATTTCAAAAGAGTCCAATCGCTTTTAATTGGAACACCTTCTATTGACTTTGAAGAGATTATATTTGAAAATACCGGTTTGTATTAAATTCGTATGCATTTATATTTATTATAGAAATACATTTTAATAACTGGCTATTGTAGATTCGACGATATTTTTTAATGCGGACACTAGTGAGGAAAGTAATCACTTCAACGAGATCAATCTGCAAAAGATGCCACAAAGAGAACTAACGCCTAAGGAAGGAGTGGCACAAGCTGAAGAAGACGAGGAGGAGCAGGAAGAGGAAGTATTTGAGGAACCCGAACAACATGTTCAAGAAATGAAGGAAGATATACCGTCTTCGCTCCAAATGAAATACAAAACACTTTCTAAAACGGATGCATTAATTGATCGAATGGTTCAAATTGAGGAGGAGAAATTGCTGGTGGAAAAGCAGAAACTTCGGGTCATGCACCACATATCCAGTGAACTAGCATCGATTGGCAAAACTCTAATAGAACTGCTGCGAAATGCAAAAAAAAAAATAAAGTAAACGGTATGTTTTGTTTTATTAGATATTGCTTAAGGCAATGAGAAGTCTAATAAAATCAAGGATTGCCTGCAAATGCTTGTGCACATTATTTCAATAGAAATTCTTGTGCGTCCTAAAGTTGGCGCCAATGCAAATTTACGACTGTTGGTATTTTTCGAGGGTATTTATTGATTTTGTGATTTTTGCGTTACGCAAATGCGGTCACACTGCGTTGCACGCTATGGCAAATGCTGGAAAAGAAACGATGTATATTTTAAATGTGCCCGAAGAGGAGGCCAAATGCACCGAATCCCAGCTGGATATATTACTGAAAATCAACGATGGCCAATATCGTCTCGTGAAGAAGAAAAAACGCAGCTCCGTTTGGAATGTGTACCGTGAAATCGCACGGCCCGATGGCAGCAAACTCAAGTGGAGATATTACTGTCTGGGCTGCAAGCGGGTAATGCAATCCACTGGTGGCACTACGTCCAATCTGCGCATTCACAAATGCCATGTAAGCTACCTAAAGCAGCACGGCAAGCACAACGAGTTGCCGCAATACCAACGTATAAACAGTCGCCACACAATGCAACGAATGCCAGTAACGAAAGCAGAGAACCGATGTCAAAATCAAACCTACGACGAGGATAGCGATGAGCAGGAGGCGGAAGTGTCGGAGGAGGAGTATGAGGAGACTGAATTGAATACCCAAGCCGGGCAAACGGCATATGTATCAATTCAGCAGTTGGAGCATATGGATGCATCAGTGCCCAATCAGCAGAGGCCACTTTTTAAGCTCTTCTCCGAGGAAGAATCGTGGTCACCCGAAATGATCGAGGAGAAACAGACGCTACCTCAGCAACAGACACATTCACATCAGCAACAACAGTGGCATCAGCAGCAGGCAGCTATTGTGGAAGCCGATCATATGACAGAGGATAGCTTGCAGGACTTTAGCAAGGAGACAATTCGACCCAATCCCACTACAACAATGCATATCGATGCGAGCGCCTTGTCGGAGGCGGAAAGCTATGCCCGAGCCTGGGCACATACATTTCTCAAGCTGAGCGAGGATCAGAAATTCTATGCGAAACGTTCGATTGACGAGCTCCTAGTTTTGGGCCGTTTGGAACGATTGAATATCTCAACAGTTACATCCCTGACGACCAATTTATAGAATGTCGCCAGGGATTAAGATTCATTTTAGTATAAAGTATAAATCATTTAATCAGCCCCTCAATTATTATTAAAGTTTGATTTAAACTTACTTTTCAATACTGAATTAGAAATTAAAGAAAAAACTGACCTTGGTAGATTATTATCGTTTTTTTTCTTATTAACATATCTATCAATATATGTTTAAGAAATATGTAATTGGAAAAACATCCGCTATTTAATTAAAATTAAGCAAGCTGAAAATATAAGAAACTATTTTAATTTGTTTAAAAATGAAATGTAATAAATAAATGCTGAATTTGTTGTATATTTTTCAATTTTTTTATTTTTTCCAATATATTTTTTTTTAGTTTTTTTTTTGTTTGTAATGTTTTCTTTGTTGCATTTTGCATTTGTATATACTTTCTTTGCTGTGAATTACAAGGTGTTTTTTTTGTCATCTGTTTTTTTTTTTGCTTGATGTTCGCGCACGTTTACATTTTTTTTTTTGCTGCGGGGGGCCATTCTTATTTATTATAATTATTATTATTCTCGCGCCTGTTCTTCTATTTTTTCTTATTGTTTGTTTTCTGTGTTCGGTTTGTGTTCATTACAGGTTAACTGACACTTTCAGCATTGGAGAGCTTACGTATTTAAGATGCAGCTTTCGAGGGCCTATCAATGAGTGTATCTTGTATCTTGTGTATTTTTGTGTGTGTGTAGCATAATTGAAAATGCATTTTAAATTTTAGGTTATTATTGGATGAACATCCTTAAATACGAAACTCTTCAAATAGAAAACTGGTAAAAAACGCACAAAAAAACATTCGTGTAAAATTATAAAATCCTAAATAATATTCAAGCAATCGCAACGTTTTTTTCATTTTGTGAGTGTGTTTTAGGCTTGTATTATTATACTCAAGTTTATTATTTTCACTTACTGAATTTATGGTACAATTTCAAATTTACACAATTTTCTGTTTCCATGCATTAAATATATATATATATATATATATATATATATATATATATATATATATATATGAATTTGAAGCTTCTCTATACTTTTAATCTTCTTGTTCTTTTTTTGATAGTTTATACATTTTACATTTTCGTTTTCCTGTCGCTTTGTCCCAGACGAAAAAACAAACCAAAACAAAACAAAAACAAAAAAAAACACGGCGACCCATTTTAAATTTTGACATGGACGTATTGTCCATATTCTTCTGATTGTTGATTATGATGATGTTGTTGTTGTCGTTTTTTTTTTTTGCAACGGCATCTGTTGCTGTTGATTCTGATGCTGTTCCTGCTTGTTGTAGTTATTGATGTTTAGCTGTTTTGTTTAAATGATTGTTTTTCTATGCGGTGCTTTCAGTTGTTGTATTTTGCAGCTCTTGAGCGCCATTCTATGTGGATTTAAATTAGGCATTTTGTCAAAAAAAAAAAAAAAAAAGATTTGAAATTATAGTGAAGAAAAAAACAAAAAGAATTAAACACAAATTAAAAATCAAATTTGTTTGTTCATGTTAAGTGACGGAGTTAGAGGTGAATGACAAATGCAATTCGATGCACGATGCAGTTGCATGTTTGTTAGATCTTATGTGTAACAGTTAAATTAACTCAGCGGTTTTACATGCATCTGTATAAGAATTGTTAAGAACCAAAGCCTCTTAATGTTAACTAATTATGTGTGTGTGTGAATTTAAGTATATGATGAGTGTTTTTTTTTTGTTAGTTTCGTGTGGTTAATAATTGTTGAGAGCATATTTTGCAATCGTTAGTTTTTATGTTGGTTGCCGCCACCGAAAGCCAAGTTGTTATTATAATTAATGTTGTCGTTGTTACAGGGCTGCTAGTTGTTGTTGTTGATGATGATGTATTGGTTGTTGTTGTTAACAGTTTGGTGATTTGTTTTTAGGTTTGGCTTCTAGTTGATTACCTGCTGTGACTGCTGCTCCATACCGCCGCCAGGACCATTGGGTTTACGATTCTGGCGACGCTGACGGAACGGCTGACGTGGCGGTCCCTGGCCGCCCTGAACTAAACAGTGGCATGAAAAAACGAAATTATTAATATTATATTATTTTTTATACTTTTTGCTATTTGACTTACTGTACTCGCCGCCATCACGACGCGGTGGTGGACCATTGCGTCGGAAGAATCGTCGCTGGGGTCCACCAACTCCACCACCACGACGTGGCTGTCCATCGCCGCCACGCTGACCACCGTCCGAGTTGGGATCATGGACGCCAGGCTCGGCGCTTCCATCGCCTCCGCCCAAAACACGACGCGTCTGGCGCGGATAGTAGTTGTTGTACCGACGCTGGCCAGGACCAGCACCGGGTGGACCGCCTGGGCCGCCACCACGTGGTGCACCACCGCGTGGACCGCCGGGTGGACCACCAGGGCCGCCGCCGCCTGGTCCGCGACGATAGTTCAGACGTGGCTGGCGTTGTCCCGACTGTTGCATCTGCTGTCCATCAAGCTGTTGCTGCTGCTGTTGTTGCTGCTGATGCTGAGGCGCCATTTCATCGACTTCATCGCCCTCCTGCTTGCGACGATTCTTCTTTACCCAGGGTCGGAAGTTGCGACGCTTATCAGCGGCAAATTGGCTGCCACGCACCGGTTCACCGGACGGGCCAGTCACATTAGCCGCCTCGTTGCCCTTATCGCCGATGACAACATCGAACTCGACCAGTTCACCATCGCCCACTGAGCGCACCGCTTTCTTGGGATTGTTGCGCGCTATGGCGCTCTGGTGCACAAAAACATCCTCTTTGGTGTCGTTGCGATTGATGAAGCCGTATCCGCTCTTCACATTGAACCATTTAACGGTGCCGGTGACTTTAGTAGCTGCAACAATTAAATTAAAAATCAAATATCAGTATGTGAGGTTAGAAACGATTAACAAACATGTAATCGATATCGATAAGTTACAATTACATGGAGCTGCACCTGGTAACACCTCAAAAGCCAAAAGAAAATAGAGCAAATGTCCAACTAGCACTTATATTATGAAATACAATTTGGTATTTATAAATGAAATATTACGAAATTTATTCACATCAAATGCAGCTGCCTCACATGACTTTAAAGTTATGCTGGATGCTGTTCGCTGTTGCCTAAGGAGTGTATACAAATAAAGTTATCAAAACAATGAACACACACAGGCATGCAAAAGTATACAAATCACTCTCTCTGTTTTAGGCAAGAGAGTACGCGCAGAGAGAGCGAGCGAAAGAGAGACGCAGAGTTAGTGTCTAACAAATTGGGTTGCCAGCATTTTCTTCGTTCAGCGGCGCATGTTGTGGGGCAGCGACGGTGGGGGGTTGTCTGTGCCACCGGCAAAAAAAAAGTCTAATTTTCTTCGTTTTCGTTTCCTACGCCGCTTTTCTCATGCGGCAGCCGGCGAATGTGTTAATATGTTTGTATGTATGCGGCATACAAAATGGCGTCGCGCGTATATTTTAAGACACGCACACTCACACATAAGCACGCACATTTTTTCATATACAAATACACACATACATATATATGTACATCGCTTGCCGTTCCTTTCTCATTGCTATTTTGGTAGCCAGCAGCAATCGGCGCCATGTGTTTTGCATGAATGAAAATGCAAATTGATTTGACAGCTTACCAATCAGTTCCTTTGGTGGCTGCGCCAACTTGCCCTGCGCCTGAAGCACCTCATCCTCGAGTTCTTCCTGGGACAGCGATTGCTGCTGTTGTTCAATGGGTAGCTGCTGCTGGTTTTCCGAGTCTGCCATCTTTTTTAGCTGCGTTCGTTGTTCTTCTTAGACTTCCTCAAAACGCGCACATACACACACCACCTACAACACACACACACACTGCTGCTGCTAACCGACGAGCTTCCAAAAATAAAAGCAAGAATAAATAAACTACACTCTTCTCCTTCGGTTTTTTTCTTGTGTTCGAAGGTAGTGTTACGTTTGTTTTTCTTGGCTTGCTTTTGGCTGCTTGGTGTTGGTAATTAGTGCGGTTTGAGTTGTGGCACTCTTTCAACTACCACTTTGATGTTATTTTTTGAGCGTGATGTTAAAACACTCACTCGCAGGGATTTTTTGGCGATTCTATTTTGTTCGCAAGCACAGGAAGTGAAATATGGCAGCTATGGCTAGTGTTGTATAATTTTCAATTGATCTGACACACGGTTGCTTCGGTCATCGACATTTTTCTCATCGACCTTAAATATGGTATTTTTCATGCTATCTGCAGGCGGGCCAATTCAACGCGCATTATCGATATAGCTTAATATATCGATATATTGTCAGTGCTTTATTACTGTTGTGGGTGTTTATTTTGCAAAACACACATCAAAAATTTAATAAAAATCAACCATACTAAGTGTTTGCCAAATGCAAAGGTGTTAGTGTGCATGCGTTTTTTATGAACTGCAATGCATTTGTGGCAATTAAGAATTATGGCCGATCACAAGCCACAACACTGTTAGAAACAACAACAAAATAGTGCATATTGAATAGGTTGGTGATCTAAAAAAACAACTGCAAATACATTATATCAAATATTGTAATACGTATAACAATGTGCATATTCAATTAATTTTCCGCTGTCAAGCAATAAAATAAGTAGGAAAGCGCAGGTGATAACAACGTATCCACATCGTATGATTCTCGCGCGCATTCTGATTGGTCAAACATCGCTTTTAATGAGTATAAACGAGTGTGTGTGTGTGTGTGCTCGCCTCTGCACATATGTGTGTGTGCTTGCTTGTTATTTTGTATTTGTTTGCTGCTTGCCTGGTATTGCGCCTCGTTCAAATTGAGATTTCATAAACAAAACAAATTATTACAGCATAACAAATGCCCTGCAAAATGATACAAAATGGGTACAATGGCTACAGCTGCAAATTTTTGGAAATGATTAAAGAAAAAAAAAATATTACAAAATTAATTAATTTTTATAAATCAATTAAAAGTGACTCTTATAAATTATCTGTATATATTTCTATAGAAATTTATAACACTATAATAATAGTAAAATGCAGAGTATTTAATATTAAAAACTATGTAATGCAAAGTTTTGCATATAGTATAATTAAAAATAAAAAATAATTATATTATTAATGTATTAATTTCATGATCTTTAGAAATTATAAATTTGTATTGCGGTAATAATTTTTAATGCACCCACAATTGTAAAGTGTAGGGTACTTAATTGTTGATCAATGACTAAGATTTATTTCCATTTTAATCAGCAGAAGTCAAAAGAAGTCATTTCAATACATTAGCTAAAATAGTAAATAATATATAATGGACATTGATCCAGCATCTTTGGACATGGAATTCATCTCCAGCACAATTGGCGACTCGCTGGAGATGTGGAAGGAGGAGGAGGATGCGCTTAATATAATCAAGGAGATGATACCATCGGATATGTTAAATAATTTCCTTAATGAAATGGATTTGGATTTGGATATGAATGGTTCACCGCAACTGCTCGAATGCTCAATGGACATGCAACAGCAGCAGCAGCAGCAACAATTGCAACCACAACAACAGCCACAACTTGTTAAAAGTGAGCATGCTTCGCCGGTGCATATCAAGGATGAGCTGCATCATCAGCAACAACAACAACAACAGCTGCAGCCAAATCTCTTCGATTCCCCATTATACAAACCGGATCCGCTGATTGCCTCCAATGCGACTAGTGGTGGGTTCAGTGCTCAGGTATTGCCAACGACAACCATTCATCACATGGACTCCAGTCAACGGCTGACCACCGCTTCACCCGCAGCAGCCACTCTCTATGCGCTGGCAACGAACAACAATGATTTTGTGTATCAGCTGCCAACAGGAGCTGAGACATCCTCAACGCCACCGCTACCAACAGTCACAGCCCCAGCTCCAACTAATACCAAGGCAACTCCCCATAAGATGCCTGCAATGATGCAGAGTTTCATACTACAGGCACCAGTTAATCCGACTACCACCACGACGCTCATGTATACCACAAATAATGCCACCATATTGACAGCTACGCCCATGCCGGTGCTGCTGGAGACAATAACAACGGCGACAACAGCGGCGGCGGCGAGTGTGAGGGTTAGTCCCAGTCCCAAATCAACGCCGAAGGCAACGCCCGTGGAGCTGGCACCGACACCACCTGCTCCAATAGCTGCAGGACGACAAACTGCATCAACAGTTTCTGCTCCCGCAGCAAAGGTAGCCATTCAACGAGTGCAGCCCAAGGTGAAGGAAGTTAAACGTTCGGCACACAATGCCATTGAGCGACGCTATCGCACCTCAATCAATGACAAGATCACTGAGCTGAAGAATCTCGTTGTTGGAGATGCGGCCAAACTGAATAAATCGGCGGTGTTGCGCAAATCGATTGACAAGATACGCGATTTGCAACGCCAGAACTATGAGCTCAAATCGGAGCTGCAGCGCCTGCAAAGCGAGCTGATGATACGCGACGGGTCAAAGGTAAAGGATCTGCTCCAACTGGGCAGCAGCACAATAACAACAAGTGTTGCATCCTCCAAGAAGCGCCGGCATCCATCGATCGTTTGCGATACGGATGCGGCTTTAACGCCGCCACGCAGCGATGTCTCGGATCCATCGTTGTCGCCGCTGCACTCGGATATATCGTTGCCACCGTCGCCATATGGTGGCTCCAATACTAGCTGCAGCAGTCGCGGCAGCAGCAGCAAGGACGAACTGTTGGTGGTGCCCAGCTCGAGGCGTGGAATGGCTACCCATTCACGTTTGGCATTGTGTATGTTCATGTTTGCCGTTCTCGCCGTTAATCCCTTCAAGACGCTGCTCCAGCGAAGTCACTTTGGCGGAGATCTCAACGATTTTGGTGATGTTGATGAGCTGGGCGGCCAGACGAGTCGTCAACGGCGTAGCATCCTGGCCTACGATGGTAGTAACTATAACTGGCATATGTATATATATTTATATATATTAATATATTTTAATTTTCCACTTTCAGATGATCCAGAATACACGGGCTGGCAGCACAGCTCAGGGCTGTGGCTATTGAATCTATTACTGATGCTGGGCTGTTTAATAAAGCTGCTGGTGTATGGTGATCCCCAGTTGGATGCCCAAACGGATGCCTACTTCCAGCACAAGAAACGAGCTGAATCGCATTTCGCTCAGGGTCAATGGTCGCTGGCCTATACCGGCTATCTAAATTGTCTGCACATGTACGGTTTAAGTTTGCCCGGCTCCCGCTTGGAGTGTCATTTACAAACGTTTTGGCAATTCCTGCGCTTTCTCTTCCATCGCCTCTGGCTGGGTCGTGTGCTTTCCCGCCGGGCTGGCGGACTCTTTTGTAGTGCCGAGACACGCAAGCGAGCCCTTGCCTCAGCGCGTGAGCTCGCCTTGCTCTACAATCGGTTGAATCAATTGCATCTAACTGGGGATCGAAGCAATGATCGCAATGGGATTATGCTCGTGCTCTGTGCCAGCAACATGGCTGAGGTGGCACATAATTTGTTGACGCCGCGCGAGACAATCTGTATACATGTAATGGCAGCGTTGCGCATGAAACGCAGTGCACCCAAATGGCTGCAACAACTCTGCGCCCGTTACTATATGAGTCGGGCACGCCAGGAGTGCGGACGCACTCGAGCCGCCGAGCAGACGCAGGAGCTGCGCTGGGCCTTCACCAGCTATGGATATGGTTATTTTGCTGCGCATGTTTTCAACTATGCTGAGCTGAGTGCTGGCGAACAGGATGGTTTCTTTACACGTCTAAGCAATCTATGCGATCCAGCGGCGCATGCCATTAAGGTAATTATTGCAGAGAATTGAAATTTCTAGAAAAGTAACTGATTCTCTCATATTCCTCTCTGTAGCAATATCGCGAGCATCTTCTTCACAAGGCCATTCAGTGTCTGGTTGGCGCCGGTTCGCAAAAGTCCAACAACAAGAACAAATCTGCCCCCAGCCACACAAACAACAAAAATAACAACAGTAACAGTTCTGGCAGCGAATCGGAACAACTGCAGCATCAGCACAGCGGCACAATTGTCAGCAATGTGCTGAAATATACATCTATGTTGCGCGATACACTGTGGGCCGATGAGCATGAGGAGCGCGACACAAACGTGGTGTGGTGGGCAAATGTCCTGGAGATTGCCGTACACTGGCTGCTCGGCGAGGATACGCTGGCGGAGAAATTGTACGGCAACATCAAACAGCTGCCGGCTCAACTGCAGCACAGCAGCGACAACGATCATCTGCCCAAGGCATTACACGCGGTGCTGCGCGCCAAGATGATATTGCTCATGTAGGTGGCCAATAATTGCAATCTTTTCTGTAATGCCTAACTTAATCAACCTTCTATTACAGGAATAATGGCAACATTACATTGGATAAACGTCTGAAGCATTCAATTAATCGTCTGTGCGATGAATCCAGTGGCCAGTTACAGGAAAGCCTCACTGTCAATCGTATAACTAATGCCAAGGGCATTAAACTGGTAAGCTGCTGGATGGATGGCTGATAGATTCCTCTGCACGGTTAGGACTGTCATATCCAAGAGCTGTCACGAAGGTGCATTGTAGTCGCATTGTCTGTCCAAAAATTGCATGCGGCAATACAACTGCAGTGCAACCTCCGTGCAGTTCACTAGCAACAACTTTCTGATCGCTGATCGATCTAATTTCTTCCTTTGCTCCTTAAAA
Organism: Drosophila melanosoma; assembly: GCA_035042045.1. Taxonomy (NCBI): domain Eukaryota; kingdom Metazoa; phylum Arthropoda; class Insecta; order Diptera; family Drosophilidae; genus Drosophila; species Drosophila melanosoma. The sequence goes on along the minus strand of JAWNLY010000100.1, from coordinate 2,012,581 downwards.
ATGGCACTTTTCTAATTCTACACTATTTGATTTAGCTGTTCCAGTTGCTCACCTGCGATTGGCTGCTGGAGACGCGCACCGCCTTGTGGGAGCTGGAGCACATGGGAATTGAGGATGATGGTTACTATCAGGTGGCCGGCGATGTGCTCGAAAAGTTCCAAACTGATTTGAATTCATTGCGCAGCATTGTCGAGAATATACCCGTAAGCAGCTCTGCTGAAATCTAAAACAAATAATTTTTTGAAAATCTATGCTCATTTGTAGAACGCCCAGTCGCGCATCTATTTGTATGAGGCCGTTTGTCGTTTGATGGCTGGCGCCTCGCCGTGCCCCACGCAGCAACTGCTGGACAGGAGCCTGCGCTCGCGCAACGCTCATTCGTCAATCTTCTGCGGCAGCAAGGATCGTCGCCATCAGAATTGCGAGGGTGGCGAACGGGAGCGAGCGGCTGCCATGTATGTCGCATGCAAATATTTGCCGCCGGCGCTGTTAAGTTCGCCCGGGGAACGGGCCGGACTGCTGGCGGAGGCAGCTAAAACGCTCGAGAAAGTGGGCGATAAGCGTAAGCTGAAGGAATGCTATCAGCTGATGAAGTCCCTGGGCAGCGGCGGGCTTGCCACTGTCAAGGCTTAAGAAACCTGTCTTAATTCAAATATAAATAACTTTATCTAACCAGAAGAACATGTTCCCACGCTTTGATTGTACGCAAATATGGATTAATAAGACCCCCACTGACCCCCTACGCTTTATACCTGCTATATAATTTCTGTTTAGTTTGTAATTTATTTTAATGCACATTTAATGCATATGGAATATTGTTTAAACAAGTTGTTTACATACACAATGATAATGGTTACCATTCATATATTTATTTCAATAAATATTTCAAGAGTTCAAAGTCCTTAAAAAATGGTTATGCATGCAGTTAATGACTCAAATTATCGTTTGGCTAGGGATGGCTAATAAAATGTTCCTAGGATCAAAAAAGCTTGACTACAGTTGGGTAATAAAATTCTTATAAATTAGTTTTTGATACAAATGTTATACGATATATAATCGGAAGTAAAAAAATTACATATTATTCGGTATCTTTAAAAATATAGGAAATACTTGTAGTTTTTTATCGTTTCACACAGTATTTGTCTGTTTAAGTATACGAGTTTAAGTTTAACACGCGATCGACAAATATTTAAAATGTTTAATGCAACCCTGACCCAAGCTTTGCTGAGTATATAAACCTGCTCTTTGGAATACAATAATAGAGAAGTAATTGACATGTCAGCCATGTTAGTTGATACAAATTACTGGTCAACCGTTTTAAGTTTTCTGGGTGAGCTTTTCAAGACTAAGACACAAAGATACATTTCTTTAAAAATACATTCATAAAAAGCACAACAATACTTTACGGACTCGCATGCCACTTGCATTTTATGGCACTCCTCGTTTGATATTCGATTGGAGACGAGCTCACCGCTGGCCGTGCTCATTCTGGAGCCACTCAACTGGTCCAGTTTCGAGGCTAAGGAGAATGACGTTTATGAGCTAAAGCGTGAGGAGTTTGTGGAGCGTGGCATAGCCTACAACGATTGGATACTTCACCTTACCGTTGCCATTGAGCAGGCGCATTGCGAGGTGAGTTCCAAAGAACTAATCAAAATCACATAAGGCAAGTCTGGTGAAGTGATCTGGCTTACATAGCCAGCATGAATGGCTTTCGCAATCAAATTGGACATATTGTGCATTTAAATTCTGCTTTGAATTAACCTCTTTTTGTAGTTCGTTTGCTATTTGAAATTCAAGAGTTATCAACAATTTGTGGCGAACAACTCCACTTGCTGATTGGTTTTGCAGCTTCTCTTGCAAGGCACACGAAAAGTATTCGAAGTCCAGTTTCTGCCAGAGAGCGCCGAGTTTTAGATGCTGCAGCTGCGAGCAGTTCCCAATCACAGCGAGCAGCTGCATCATACGATTCGTGGACTGTTTGCAATTCAAATGCAGACACTCAAGTTCACTCAATTGGCTCAAAATTAAAAGTGACTCCTCACTGCACCACATGTTGCAGACCAGCGACTTGAGTTTCTTAAACTTAACAATATTCAAAACATTCTCCGTGGCCAGCATTGTAACCTGCAGTTGTTCTAAGGAATCGCCATAGTGTTTGACCAACGATCGGAAGAGATTGTGGTTCACGCGTGTGCTCAATCGCCAAAGAATACAAAGCGATTTCAGATGCGGAAAATATCCCACATCGTCCAGTGTTCCCTCAAAGTTATCCAGCGACAAGTGCTCCAACTGCAGGCAATGAGTCGACAATGGCGGCAATTCTCGCCTGTAGTCGAATCGTATCGAAAGTCGACGCAATAATTTCAGCGACTGAAGCACCTGGCCGAAATCCTTATCGTTCAACTCTTTATCTAATCCATCAATATGGAGTTCTTCCAGATCATTAAAATGTTGCACCTGCAATACTGTAACATATTGTACATTTTTTAATTTGTTTTTGATGCATAGAATTCTGACAAATTTTTAGATAACTTTATTTTTTGTCTTTCGTTGTTATTTCTAAAATACTTACCATCGACAGCACTTGCATCGGTGAGGCTTAGACTTTTCAGATCTTTTCGCTTCAGCATTTTTAAAATAATCAGACCGCTTTCCTCCTCATCCGGCGACTTTACAACGGAACGTGTAAATAACAAGTACAAGCGCTGCAAATACTTACAATGTGCATTCAAGTTCGTCAAGAAAGGTTGCGTTATATCATCGTCAAAGGGTCCATGACGTATTTCGCACTCCTCAACACTCGAGCCAAACATATCCAGTAGATAATCCCAGTCGGAACTGGAGTGCAGCATTCGCATATTGATTTTGACATAATGACGACACTCCTGCTTGGCAAATACGTCACGAAATTGCCAATGTGCTCGACACAAATTAAGTTTATCTTCGAGTGCTGTCAAATACAAAAATATCTCCAAATAGCAATCGTAATTTAGATGCAATATATTTGTTTCAGACTGTTGGGATTTGCCTGCAAGGAATCCCAGTGAACAATCTAGACCAAGTTTATGCATCGTTTTCTTTCAGTTTATCGCAGTGTTGTGCTGTGTAAACAAAATCTTATCTTAAACATTTGAAAACTATTACATAAAACTGTGTACTGATCAACACTGACACAATTTACCGTTAAACAAATGTGTAATTCAATTTTCCGCGGGTGGCGGAAGTATCGATTGTCGGATATGCCAAAAATTCCGTGCTTGTTTGTTTTTGAGTTCAAAAAAAGAAGAAAAGTGCAATGGCAGTATTTTTATTTAAATTTACTTGCAGAGTTTCATAGTATTTCAAGAACATATACCAAAGTTTACACGTTATTTCTACAATGCCAGCACTTATTCAATTTGGCGCTCATTGGAGAACCGCTTTATTTTTGTATACACCGATGAGCTACTGGAACAGCCTATTAAACAGTCATCTTATTTTGAAGGTTATCTGATTTATGGTTAGTTTTTTCTTTACCCTTTATTTTCCACGAAATTTTAATTCCGCTTTGGCCTTTAAAGATCAACCCAACATTTTGTTCGTCAACGCTCAACATCTAAATGCGAGCGTTTTTGAGATTAAAACCAATCGATTTGTTGGAACGCGATATGATGGATCGGAAACATTACCACCAACATTTGATAGGATGCAGCTTTACGATGCCCACGTGAAGAAAGTAATATGGGATAGTGGTTTGGATATGTTTGGTAAATTGTATGATCTAAAAGGCCGTGAAATCGTTTTGGGCATATTCAATTACAGACCATTTATGCTATTCGATTATGTATGTATATAAATGGAAAGGTGTAAGTATATAATATAACACATTATATTTCTCAGTTTAAAAAACCCGCAGATTTTGACCGTTTTTTAAATAAATCGGAGGCGTTTGTCGATGGTACCGAAGTTAGACTTTTACGAACCTTCTGCGAACTGTACAATTGTACGGTGCAAATAGATACAAGTAGGTATTATACCTTTCATATTAGTCAGATTAATATAATAGTGAGGTTCTTGCACCAAGTGTTGTAATAACTTGGTGCAAGAACCTCAAAATAAAACTGCGATCAACTGGCCTTAACTTAGGGCTGACACTAAGTTGATTAAATTGCGATTCCGTGTTATCGAAATTTTAAATGTTCGATAGACAACAGACTGTTGAAACATTAAATTTTAACTATGAAACATTGTTTAAAAAATGTTACTTAGGTTATTTTCAGTGTCTTTCATTATTGGGAACCATTTGATAATCCGCAGGTGAAAATTCGGATTGGGGCGATGTCTTTACAAATGCCACAGGCGTTGGACTGATGGGGATGGTGTTGGACAGATCCATTGATTATGGTATTGGCGGATTGTTTTATTTATATGCTGCCTATCAGCAAATGGATATGACAACATTTCAGGGACGTTCAGGTATCACCTGTCTAGTGCCTGCACCGCAACGAATAATTAACTGGGTCCTACCACTACGTCCCTTCCAAGGCACCCTCTGGCTAGGCATAATATTTTGTTTAGTTCTCGAATGCCTTTCGCTGGCCGTCACACGTTTCAAGGAGAGATTGTCGGATGAAATTGGTGCCCCACAGCATAATAGCTGGCAGAAGAGCCTGTGCTTCGGTGTTGTTAGCACATTAAAACTATTCGTTAATCAAAGCACCAGTTATGTGACAAAATCGAATGCTCTACGCGCTATATTGGTAGCTAGCTACATGTTGGACATAATTCTGACCACCATTTATAGCGGTGGATTGGCGGCTATATTAACGCTACCTAAACTTGAAGAGGCCGCCGATTCGCGACAGCGGCTCTACGAGCATAAAATCATCTGGACGGGAACATCTAGCGCATGGTTATTAGCCTTGAATGCGGACAATGCGGATGTTAGTAAATGCAATCAGATAGCACTTATCATCTTCCCTTGTTAACTTTTAGTTACATTTCAGCCGGTTGTGCAAGGCCTATTGGAGCGTTATCATGTAACTGATGGTGCAGCTATTGCTACAAAGTCGCGCAGTGGACATATGGCCTTTGTAGTGGAGCGAATACAATTTGGGCACTTGGCCAACGCTGAGCTGATACCGGACGATGCTTTGCCGCGGCTTAAGCTAATGGTGGACGATATATACTTTAGCTATAGTGCAGCTTATGTACCTCGCTTATGGCCATATTTGAAAGTACACAATGATTTTATACTCATGTGGCACTCGTCGGGCCTAGACAAGTACTGGGAGTGGAAGATTGTTGGCGAGTATATGAGTCCGCACAGACAGAATCGGATTGCGGCCTCGCAAAGGCCCAATCTTTATATGGGACCCGTTGCCTTGGGATTTGATAATTTTATTGGACTAATCATGCTGTTGTGTTTTGGCATGGGGTGCAGCCTGCTGGTCTTTGTGGGCGAAATGTTGTGCTTTTTGGTATAAATAAATAGTTGAGAATGGGCTACGATATAAACATTGTATAAAACATATATTATTAATGCACGCTTCTTACAATGATTATAGTTAGTTTTGCTTACAACTAATAGATGAGTGCCTAATCTTAACCTTGCAATAGGACGACCTGATCAATGACACGTGTTATCAAGGCGTCCAATTCGTTATCCGGAATTTGCTCCCAAAGTTCGCGCAACATTTGATAGGCAAGTTGCGTTGGTGTTGCGCCAGCGAGTTCATGATATGTGCGTAGTGTCAAAAAGATGACCACATCCGGAGCTATTGGACTGTATGTGTCGCAAATTGTGTGTAGTGCACGAGCCGCTTTTGGGGGTATCTGTAAAAGGGGGCTGTGAAACGGAGACATGAAATTGGAGAATATAGTCTACTCACATCGTTGAGATTGACTATGAGAAAAACGTTGCCCTCTTTAATTTTCTTTTTATACTGTTCAATGGGATAACCGTAGTCATCGCCAAGTTTCGTTTCGAAGTCATGCAGACCCATTTCAATAGGTCGCTGTCCATCTGTGTTGAACATAAGAAAGACTGTTATTTTGGGACGGATGCAGAATTAACTATTACAGCACTAACCAAAACATTTGGACGTCTCCAGGGCAATGTTCTGAACTAGTCCCTTTATCCGAAGTTCGCTGCTCTGGTTCGAGTGCAGCAACAGGTATATATTGGGTGACTTGGTCTTCTTATTCAGCAGCAATTCAATGTTGATCGTAAGTGCATTCCACACATCCGACGACTGTATTGGTTCCCGTTGGCGCAGCTTTTCAAATGCACACCGTTTCATTTGTGGTTCCTGTTTCAGCAATCGCGTGCAAGCAATTAATGGTAGTATAAACAGAACTGCATATGCAATTAATTTTAAATTTAGGCCAGATTGTTGAGCGCTCGCTGGTTTTTCCAACTGCTCCGTTGCTGTTCTTTTTGTCTCTGTACTATGTGGCGTATTGACAACCGGTCGACCGAGTGATTTTTCTGGAGTGGAGGCATCATTATTTGGATTGGTCTCGTCTGTGGAAGTGTACTCATCTTCCGATACGTCGAATTGATTTTGCTCATCGCTACTTGAACTGCTTTCATCCTCAACATTTACCATGCGAGGAGTTTGGAATTCTCTATCTTTTGAATATTTAGGGATAGAAGGTCTGGAGCCGTTGACTTCGCTCCGCGAATGTAAGGGCTTCCTGCTAGTCATCTTAACAGTCTGGGTTGTAACTATCATAAACAAAAAAGAAAAACAAATATGTTTTGGCAACAGAAAACATTAAATCACTATTGTCAATTTGTTACTTTTACAGTGAGGGAAAATGCTTTAATATTATCATCACTGTGGTAGCACTGCACAAAAAGAAATCGATAGCACTTATCGTGCACCCGACAAAAATTTAAAAAAAATTTTGTCAGTTGCTTATACATTTACACATAAATAACAAATACCTAAACTTCGACCATATTTAAAACAAAATTTTGGAAGCATTTACATTTAATGATGATTTTGAAAGGTGGGAAGTTGTCTACATTGCTAAATATTTAAGTTTTAGTTCTTAACAACCGAGACCAGCGAGTTTATCTAATAAATTATTTACATTTTTATGTTAAATATTTTTTAAGAATAGTCTAATTAAAATCTATGCACACAAAATTAATGGAGTATTTCACTCGGTGACCGCTGGGACCGTATTTAACGTTAATCGTCTTAATCTCCCCAAAACAAAGATCTCATCAATAGCCCTCTTGGCATAGAATTTTTGTTCCTCGGTTAGTTTGCGGTATTCCAAAGACCATGTTTGTGCATATATCGCCGATTCCTCGGCCTCGCTAACATCGTGTGACACAAAAACGTCAGAACGACGTGAATTTGAGTTCGTAATGCATGAGGGACCAACATTTAGTAGATCACCATTGCTTTTAGGCTGTTGGACAAGAGTTGCACTGTCAGCGGCAGCATCACCACCAGCTCCTCGGAGCGACATAAATGCAGCAACGTCCGTCGAAGTGGGCTTTTTCTCTAGATCGTCCATCATTGAGGAGGCAGACTCCGAGCAATTATCATTATCCACTTTAAGTTGCGACTTCGCCTCCATTAGAATGTCCTCCACTGACATTTCTGTTTCGTCATCATTGAACCATTCCTTTGTGCTGTTTGCGTGCGAATATCCATTGCAATACGCCTGTTTCTTCAAATATTGCAAATGGCACTTGTGTCTTCGCAAATTTGTCGTTGATTTGTGTGTGAAAGACATCAAATTTTTGCATCCCGTACAATACAAGACGTGCTCCAATATTTTGCCGTCCTCTTTTTTAATCTTTTGATAGACGCGCCACACCGTGCTGCGTGTGCTTTTGTCATTCGTTGCAAGCTTATAGATACCATTTTCGATTTTATCACGAATATCTTCGTGCTTGGCGGTCATGTATAAAGGCTTTCTTGTTAGTTATTTGGATAAATTTGTTATTATTATTTCTTCCTATAGAATTGATAAATATCGATTGCATTGCAAGATACACAATACTATCGTATGCTGATGTGAGTACATTTTGGCAGTCGGGCTTGCTATTAATTTAATAATTTCCTTAAAATTTATCAAATGAATTAATACTTCCCAATGAAATTAGAACGGTATACATAAATAAATTAATTATGCTGCCAAGAAAACATTGGCATATCTTATACACCAAACTTAATAATGTGGCAACGCTTTTAAAAGACACATTGCGCCGGCAAAATACATATTCATGTATTTTTTTGTTTGTTTGGTTTTCCTTTTAATTTTTATAAATCGTTCAAAATTTATTTAGCTGTTTCGATGGCTGCTACTTGCTTTGATTTTCTGGGTTTCCAAGTGAGTCACAATACATAAATAATATGCACACATTAATTCAAAAGAAACATTTTTTGTGTTCTTGTTTGATAATAGGAGGCACTGAAGAAGATGCGAGATGTGGACGATAAAATTATATATTCGCTAAACGCACTGCCAACGGAATCGTTTAAAGGTCAAGTGAATAGTGAGAGCACATGCCGAGATTTATACGCCGAGCTGCAGCAATCCCATTTCTTACGGGTAAACTTATATCTATAATTGTTGTATATTAACACTAAAACTTTTTTAAATCCGACAGCAAAACAACATACGCAATTGCATAACATTGTCAGCGACCACATTGAGCCAGCTCCGCGAGCAGCGGGAAAAACAACCCGATGATGTCGATGTCGACAGTAAATTCAAGGCAGAGCAACGGAAGGTTTGCTTATTGTATTTGACGTTACTATATTCAAATATAATTATCTTGTATTTTGTTTAGCTGAGAGTGCTGCAATCGGAGCTCAATGTGGAGGATATAATCAAGGAGCGGACTTATAAGGCATTTAATGAACGTTGCAGAGCCTATTTTCATGCTGGTCAATGAAATTAAGGAGATTAGCTACAACAATAGTAGTAATATATATTTGTTGTCGGCATAAAATAAAGGGAAGGCAGTGCTTTGATTTGTTTAGGTTTAAGTTAAATTTTTAGTTAAAAACAGACAGCGACTGCCCAGTAAATTTGTGTATCAACCAGTGCGGTTTACAAGCACATGGCCTTTTTATTTTGAAAATAAACACATTTAATTAAAGGAGTATAATATTTGTTTAAAAATAGTATTGCCCTCAATTATGGCTAGGCAGCTTGTACATATTGTGTATGTCTTTAATTGTTAATCCTTTTGCCTGCGCTAAGGCTCCTAGCACCGTTTGTGTGGCATCTTTAAGAGTGTTGTACTTGTGTAAAAGTTGAAAATGTTTTTCCTTCTGCCTTTGCAAATCTGCATTGTTAATTACTTGCACTGTTGTATATTGATGATGTTTGGAATTGTCCATTGTTGGCGCTATTTTGTATAATTCCCAAATTGTTGATATCGTTATCGAAATTAATTTTGTTGCACAATCAGCTGTAATGCAAGGAGATAAGTCTGGCAACTCTCTACGCCCAACAAAAAACGTGTGGCGTATCGTGACTAAAATTTGCATTTGTGTGTTGAACTATTAATAGACGCTTCAAATTGGCAGAAACACAGGTAAAGTGATGCAAAATTTCAACTTCAACTTCTAACAAAAACTAAGTTCCTTTATCCAAACTAGTGAAAATTAAGCAAAAAAAGCGAGAGTGCAATATTTGCTGACGCTGATCTAAGCCCATTATTCACACACACGCACACATTCAAGCGCGTATGCTTGTATGCATGCATGTGTGTTTGTGGGTATACATGTGCATACATATGTAATTACAATTAGAATGTGAAAGTGTAGTTGCCGTGCAAATAGAAAACTTCTCGTAAAATGCAAAGGAAATATTAAATCTAAGCACTTAATACCGACCAGCTCATCGTACGTATTCGAGCTAAAACTAACTGCTCAAGCTGACAACCCTGAGTATGCCAATACTCTGCAAAAAATAATTTAAGATATAATAAATATATACGAAAAATATCAATCTAAGTAGTCACTTATTTTTATATATTGTGTTGTGTGTAGTTTATCAAGAGGTTTAACCAAAATGAAAAATTTTTGTTAAATATTTACCTTATTTGCAGAACTGCTAATATCAACAGACAGACAATGTCCGCCACACACAAACAGCGCTATAAAAATGCCGCACTCGACTCCACAGAGATGCGGCGCAGACGCGAGGAGGTTGGCATTCAGCTGCGTAAAACGAAACGTGAACAGCAGCTCTCCAAACGACGCAATGTGGTGTTGGATCCAACACCGACATCCACGCCAGGCATCGACGGATGCATTGAGAACAGTGCCAGCAGTGGTGACAACCAGCACCACACGGGCGATATGCATATGGCTGATAGTAGTGGCCAAGGTATGGGTGTCGATGGATTGGTGCAATCGCATGGTGGACAGTCGGCGGAGGCGGCTGTCGCTCAATCGATAATTAATGCAGAGATGATACAGATGTTATATAGCGATAAAGAGCGAGATCAGCTGGAGGCAACACAAAAGTTTCGCAAACTTCTGTCCCGCGATCCCAATCCGCCCATTGAGGAGGTCATACAGAAGGACATTGTGCCACAATTCGTAAAGTTCTTGCGCAACAATACAAATGCAACGCTGCAATTTGAGGCAGCCTGGACGTTGACGAACATTGCGTCAGGCACATCGCATCAAACAAAAATTGTCATCGATTCTGGTGCCGTGCCCATTTTCATTGAGCTGCTCTCCAGTCCCCATGACGATGTGCAGGAGCAGGCTGTCTGGGCGCTTGGCAATATAGCTGGCGATTCACCCACGTGTCGCGACCATTTGCTGAGCTCGGGCATTCTGATGCCGCTTTTAAAGTGAGTAGTAAAGTCTTGAAATCGGGACATTTTATGATTAACTCTTGCGAACCCTTTTTGTTTTGCTAATTTGTCACAGCGTGCTGAGCACATCGGATCGCATCACAATGATTCGGAATGCTGTGTGGACGCTGTCCAATTTGTGCCGTGGCAAAAATCCGCCAGCCGATTTTTCAAAAATCGTACACGGTCTCCCAATACTAGCGCGACTTCTGGACTACACTGATGTGGATGTGCTCAGCGACACATGTTGGGCCATTAGCTATCTATCGGATGGACCCAACGACAAAATTCAGGCCGTTATTGATGCGGGCGTCTGCCGGCGTCTTGTTGAACTCCTTTTGTAAGTGTCTACTGATAATTGAGAATAACAATGTAATGATAACTTCTGTCGTATTAACAGGCATCCGCAGCAAAACGTTAGCACTGCGGCCCTTCGCGCTGTTGGCAATATTGTCACCGGCGATGATCAGCAGACCCAAGTGATATTGAGCTATAATGCCCTGCCGTGCATCAACCTTTTGCTGTGTTCCACGGCCGAAACGATTAAGAAGGAATCGTGCTGGACCATTTCAAATATTGCGGCCGGAAATCGAGACCAAATCCAGGCAATTATCAATGCCAATATATTCCCACAATTGATGAGCATAATGCAAACGGCTGATTTTAAAACACGCAAAGAAGCCGCCTGGGCCATAACTAATGCCACCAGTAGTGGCTCCTCGGAGCAGATACACTATTTAGTCCAGGTGGGCTGTGTGCCGCCTATGTGTGATTTTCTCACTGTCGTCGATTCGGATATTGTTCAGGTTGCCTTGAATGCTCTCGAGAATATACTGAAAGCGGGCGAAAAGTTTCAAGTGCGGCCCAATCCGTACGCAATGACCATTGAAGAATGTGGTGGTAAGTCGATGTTATTTTGTGTTATCATTGTCGAAATTAAACTTGATTTCTGATATATTACACAGGTCTAGACAAAATTGAATATCTGCAGTCGCATGAGAATCGCGACATTTATCACAAGTCATTCTACATTATTGAACAGTACTTTGGCAACGAGGAGGAGGACACGCGTGTGGCGCCCGTTGCTGGCTCTCAGCAGTACGAATTTAATCCGCAAAACATGCCCGATAGCGGATTCAATTTCTAGCATGACAACAGAAATAACACTACAAAGAAGCGGTAAAGCAACACAACTAGCGGAGCAAAACCGGAATGTGTGTATCCTATGCACGGTTAGAAAGACAGGCACTGACATCGCCGCAGTGTGCAGTCATTAGCATTTAAGTCGAGTCGAGCCCGAGAAGTGTTTCACGTTTTATTTGTTTGTTTTTATTCTCTTTTGTTACATACTCCTTATCATTATCAATATTAATTGCGAAAGCGTACAGAAAATTCGATGTGTGCTTAAGGTCCAGGACCACAACTTAAATAATCCGTACTTGAATTCAAATATGCATATGTACACATCATGTATATGTATTTCAGCCAAAAAGAATTTAATTGAAATACTTAGCTCATATATTTGATTCATGATGTACACGCAATGCTTTCCTAATGACTTTGTAAATATTTTCATTATGCATATAAGTACATATACATATATCTCCATATTTCTGTACATACATATGTACTCTGTGCGTTTTATAAGCCGGCTTTGGTGTTGTTATTTATACATATTTATGTATGTATACCTACATCTACATTATATAATTATAACGAATAACTTGAAAAGTTTTAATTTTGTTACACAAATTGCAAATCGTAATAGTTCGTTTAAGTTTAAATCCTAAAATTTTAATTTAATTTAAATTGTCACTCAATAAAGGACAAGAATCAGACCAGAACGAATAGAAATCAAGTTCTCTTTGATACCGTTTCTTTAAAAAATTAAAAGTTGGTAATAATGTGATGTCATAATAAGCTCGACACCCTCGATCAAATGTATGTATCCAAAGAGTTCCCTAAATAAACAACTAAAGCTAACTCAAATTATACAAAAAGGTGTACAACAAATTTATAAAGTAAATAAAAAGTTAACAAGCACGTTTCATTATATTATTTCATATTTGTTTAATGGAAATATTGCTTTATGATCTTAAACCTCTAAATTAAAATAATTAAAGTATCATTTGAACAAAATTCAACCGACTTTTAATTTGAAAGTAACAGCTGTCAGTGCTTTAAATTCTCGAGTTTTATTTAAACACTAAACAAAAGAAACGTTATTTGTCCAGCAACATTACTAATTTTGTATCGATATCGATTGTACAGGCATATAATGATATTGCGCTAATAGTGTATTTACTGAAATCATTAGGGTTTTACTATTATTCATTAAACATATTGCGCACTGCAAGTAGTCAAGTATCTATCGGTATAAATCATAATTATATATATATATATATATATATATATATATATAATACTAAAAGAATGGCAAAGTGTTTTCAATTTGAATGGCACCGACGTTCCGATTTACGAAGAATATATTGACTCATCGACCAATAATGAACTATTTTCAGATACGACGATTAGTTTCGAAATCTGAATCCGGCTCGAAGGACCAAAAAATGTGTGAAACACGTATAGGGTGTAGTCAACACGATGAGACGACGTTTAGAATCGAACTTATTTGCTCTGACGAGCTTTCCTTTATTTATACAAAAATCTTAAATCTAGGTACATGGCGTCGCCTACTACGACTTCATGTGCTGTAAGTTGAATTTATGTCATTTAGCAATAGCTGAGCCTGCTGCGTCGCATGTTCAAACTTGAACACGCGTGAATTGTTGCATTTGAATTGGAAATGCAAACGCAAAATGTTTGCGTCCAAACCTAAGTGTCTAAACGAATGCCAATACGGACGACAAAAATTTGTTTAAATTTCCTGGAAAAGGGGCCGGTGATTCATTTGGTCCGGTGGATAGATGCCGAGATTTCACCATCAGTAATGCTGAATATGGAATATCAAACATGCAATTCGCCTTCAGTTTTAGATATGATTTAATAGATGATGACAATAATTATCCAGAGTCGGAGAGTTAACTAATTGCATTAAATAAATACTTAACACTTAAGATAGAGTTTAAAAAATGTATTATTATTATTATATCATTTAAATATATATTTTTTGAATATAATTATTATTATTAATTGTTTTGGGTTTTCCACTCTACATCCCACCTTTGCATACCTGGCTGCAATAACTGCAGCATTGCTTAAATATATAGTCGATAAATTGTGTTGGTCAACTTTACGACTCTTATCGATGCTATCGAGATTATAAATACAAACAGTCCTGTTTCCATTAAGGTACTTTTATTCAAATTTTATGCAAGCTTTGTTTTTTTTTTTAAACAATTTGAATTGTGGATTGAAAATTGTAATTGAATGTGTGCAAAAACCAGTGTAAATAATTGGCTGTCCATAGCATTTTTGAATCGAATTCATTTGCGTTTAACGAAACGCACTTTGTACGGCCTAGGCGTCAGTGTGATGCCTGGTTGAAGGATTAATGATGGTGTTTCACCTTCGGGCAGCACAATGCGAAACTGCTGTACCATCCTTACGAGAAACGAGAATATGCATGCTCGAGCCAATGCATCGCCCAAGCATCGACGTCGGCCCATTCCGAAGGGCATAAAATACTCGTCCTTGGAGCACTTACCGGACTCATCTATAAAACGCTCTGGCCGAAACTCGTGGGGATCTCTCCAATGCTGCTTATCCATGTGCACCGAGTGCAGGCTAATCAGTACTGTGGTATTCTTCGGTATATCGTAGCCACCCAGCTTGGTCGGCCACAGAGCACGACGCGGACCCGTTATTGGTGTAATGTGAAAGAAACGCTGCACCTCCATAATGAACGCATCCATATGGTGGAAGCACTCGCGCCGACTGAGATGTGGAAATGCAACCGTATCTGTGCTTGTTTTGCTGCTGCTCCTATCTATATTGGCGGCCACTTCGGCATGTAGCTGCTCCTGCACATCCTGTCGCATGGCGAGCATCATCAGCGCCAGATTGATTGTGTTACTGGTCGTTTGAGAGCCCGCTATGAAAAAGTCGAGTATTGTCATCACCAGCTGAGTCTCGTTGAAGCTGTCGGTATCTTTGCCCCTATTACGCATCTCCAGAAGATAAGCAAAGATCAGATCATCATTCTCGGGTTGCTCTGCACCGCGCGACGCGAACTTATCGAGACGACGCCGATGCTCGCTAATTGTCTCCATAAAGAAGCTGTGCATTTCAGCATTCAGCTGTCGTATTAAGTTGTAGCCTGTCCAATTGGGCGCAACATGACGCAGCCAAGGAAACTGTCCGAGCACTCCGCCGACCATGTCAAACAACTTCGAGCGACGGTTCATCAGCTCTAGGAGGCGACGCAGTGTGCCATCCTCAGAGCTGGCGATCCTCTCGCCGGCAATCAAACACCAGAGCACATTAAGCACACTTTGGGCTAACCAGTTAACGGGTTCAATGGCCGCCTCATCCGTCTCTGAGAGCTGTTGTATCAGCTGCTCCGCCTCATGCTCGATTTGCTGCTCCATCTGGCTGCGTCCGTAGCCCACGTGGCGCATTTGTTTCATCGCAAAATTGCGATGTTCATACCATAGCTTGCCATCCGTGCACGTGATACCCTTGCGTGTGCCCATGGTGCGCAAGCGCAAAAAGAAGTTGTCCGGCCTGCCCTCGAACACCTCCTGTAGCTGAACCTCGCGCACCAGCTCATGGCCCAGCGCCACCACCACATACTCCTGGCCCAGCTTCAGTCCCAGCAGCTGGCTATCATATTTCTTCGCCCACTGCTTGAAGAGCACGTGCTGCCCACCAGCATCGCGTGCTTCTCTACGGAACTGCAGAGTATTGCCCAGCCAAGGCATAAGACCAGGTCCTGAAATCGAAATCGAAATATATAAATATATCAAATAATATTATATTCCCATCTGCAAGGGTATACAAACCAATTCGAGTTCAAAATTGAATGAATTCAACTATGGTATATAATCTTATCTACGATAGTATTTGGCACTACCGAAAAATCTGATAATCAGTTCATAATTAAATCGGTAACCAAAATCTCAATCTTTTCAGTCTTTTCATCACTTATCAGAAGTGTGCTTTTACATGTATGTGCTTAACACAAGGAGACCTCAATTTTAAGCTTGCCTGTGTATGTGTGTGCTCTCTTTATCAAATTAACTTTATGATAGTTCTGTAGTTTTTAACACTTATAATTATACCTTGTAAATATACAATAAATAAATTATGCATTGTGAATGAGAATTATTGTATATTAATTAAATAATCGCGTTATAATATAGTTTTGTGCATATGTAAATCAGTTGTAAATGAAATAAGGCATCTACGGGTTAATGTGATGGATGTCTAACCATTTTATCAATTAAATTTGAAATGCCAGACACACGCCGCCAACCTTGGGGGAAACGTTTTCCAGTTGGACAATGTATTCCAGTTATCCATTTCCAGTCGGATTATTGTGACTAAACTTATCTAGTGGAAAGTGTATGTTTGCCATAAATAAACAAAATTTAATATAAAAAGTTGACTTTAAAGATGACCACACCAAAAAGGCTTTGCTTAGCAAATATTTCTTTTCATTAGCTTTTCCACAGAGCAAAATTGGAAATGATTTGATACCTTGTATTTTCTCTAAGCATTTAATGAACTTGACCAACTGAATTATTTGAATTATTTCATCATTAGCAACTCTAATGTCATTATGAAACTAATAAACATTCAACGGCAAAGGGCGTATTTTATATATTTGTTTAACTGCTTCAACAGCCATAACAAAAATAATACATAAAAATAATATATATATTTCCTTGGGTGTTTGATGTATTTTTGGATATAACTCACCTGGCGGAAAGTTGCTGGGACGTCTAATTGATTTAAACAGCGAATATATTAGAAATACAATTAGAATGGTTAGCAGAAAGATGAGGGCACCCATCTTGGCGATATATTTTTCAATATGTCAACTGCAAATCAAGCCAATTACAACGCGTCCGCATGCCTTGCACACTCGATGCCAACTAAAGACAAATCCAATAAAATATGCGCACTGAATGCGCAAAGAGAGAGCGGCACAAGCAACGCACACATATATACAAATAGGCACATACACACATATATTTGTAGTTTATCGCTCGTGTATTTTTGCCGGCTTTCCTGTGGATGAGGGCCCATACATGATTCTTATGAGAACTTTGATAAAAGTAAACGGGAGAACTACGCACTATGATAATAACTATTCGTTAAATTCTATTAAAAAGAGTAGAAAGTAAAGAGAAACTCTTAGTTAACTGTTGACCATAAAAGGATTTCGAAAAACGAGTTTTTATAATACAAAAAATGAATTAATTATTACAGCTATCTATAAATAGAGCTCCTCTGCTTAAATCAATTAATATATTGTGCTTCAGAGGCGGAGCAGGTTTGCAGCTCTGCTCTTCACAATAATCTTGAACTTGAACCTGACAGTGGTTGAATGAAGGTCGAGTTGCTTGAAGGCTGAAGATTGGGCAATTTGGAATCTTGCTCAAAAATACGTTACTTTTTAACATTGAACCAGTGTGTACATATACTTAAAAGTAATTAAATTGTAAAAGAATCGCTATACAACATCGATAGGCAAAACGTTATTTAGAATATAAACTGCATATTTATTTTGGGTACATCTTGAACCAACGAAAACCATTGATACCATTTAGAGAAGCGGCTACTACGACGACCTTCCTACAGGAACACCGAATTCTTGGCAATTATAAAATCAATATCGTTTGTCCATGGATTCTTGAAGGCGCGCCATTCACTCTGTAACTGGATATAGCCATTGTCCTTGCAGCGAAAACGATACACCTGAGTGGTAATATTCTCGGGCACCTGCATAACCATTTTATGGCACTCGACCAGCGCTGAAATGTCTTCTTTGTGGAAATAGTCGTAAAAACTGGTGCCCAGTATTTCCTGTGGCAAGAAGCCAATCACCAATGTGGCACTGTAAGTTACAAATAATAAATAACAGATTAACATGTGCTTCATAGGTGCAACAATTGCAGGAACCAACCGCTGATCGATAAAAAGGAACTTGCCCTCGGCTGAGTGACGGGATATGAAGAGAACATGGCGAATGTGGGGGTTACTGTCCAGCGAGATGGGCGCGCTGGAATTGAGCACATTGGGTGGAATGCGTCCAATGGCCACGAGGCAGGATAGATTCGTTGTTTGCTCATCACTGTCGCCGTCCTGATCCTCGTCCTTGATGGGCGTCCATGATTTTAAATACCCAGTGCATTGTATAACCTGATATTTGTGATCCATATTCAGCTTTGATTTGCGTTTGGTGGAGCTACGCGAACTAGACGATGTGTCCGATTCGTCCTTGATCTGATTGTTGTTGGCCGCTCGCAGTTTCATACGACAGAAGAAGGAACGTCGAGCGCCGGGACAAAGGCGACACAAGCTCTGCGGCACATCCGTTTTAACCGGCAACATGGCTATAAAACACAAATATCTCTATCAATTAATATGTACGCATATTTATTCTATAGGACTATCACTCACTCTTGGCATCGATGAGGCGCTCGCGTGGACACTGCTCCAGCGATGACAGCTGCTCCTTTACCTTGCCAATATCCTTGGGATGCAGTACATCGAACCAGCTTTGTCCAAGAAGATCAGCTTGCGTGCAGTTCAACACGTTCGACACGGAATTGGAGACAAATAAAATGCGTCCACGGTCACAACCCACAACGAAGAGAAACCCCTCCGACGCCTGCAATATGATCATCTTTAGCTCCTGGTCGGACAGAAAACTTGGCCTATAATCGCCCCCATTATAGGGGTGCAGGCTGCCGCGAATCCCCCGCAAATGCTGCACAGCCATGCGCAGCACAGTCAGCTTGTCCAGCTTGCGCTGCATCGCATAGCACATGGGTATCATTGAGGATAGCTCGTTGATGTATGTGTTCATCTTATCGCGTCGCCTTTTCTCAATCTCACTGTGATTCTGTCTATCAAACAAAACGCGAGAGAACATTTTGTTATAACACTGAATGCTCGTAAATTACATTTTCAAAGGATAGTTCAAGTGATAATTGTAATTTAAATATAATGAAGATTCAATTTGGAACAAAAAACTACTAAATTCCGAGCGAGCACTGTATTACGTGCAATTTTATCCAAAATCAAGAATGAAAAAAGTATCTTCGGAGCGCCGAAGATTAATTACCCTTACAGACATATGGCCATATGTATACGGGCAAAATATTTGTATACAAAAAATAACGTTAGTAAGAACTCAACTTTCCGACTAATAGCTTCTGGGATCAGCTGTATGTCTACTGACAAGAGATATTATTTTGAAACAGACAGACGGACGTACAATCATAATAAATGGGGTCTCCTTTTGTGTGACAAAATTATAATACCCTCTGTAAGGGTATAAAAATTAAATATTAATAACTGATTATTTTGCCATTGGCTGCATTAATTGATTCTTACTTGCGATTCTCATCTGTTGTGCGCGTCGACTTCTCCTCATCTGGTGTTTCGTCTTCCTGATCCTCCAGGTTTTCACTGTAAGAGGCACAATAATTATTACCAGGAATTCACATTGGTTATCAATCAAATTAGCAGTTAACAGCTTTATTACGCGTTAATATTAACATTAACATTTTATTAAGTAGCTTTCAAAATCATCATCAAAATCAACCCCATTAAAGTCCAAAAATAATCCGGCAACTGTTGCTCGCCGTTTATCTTACATCCCCCAGAACACATGTAAACCAAAAAACCTTTAATACAGATGTGGTGTGTGTGTGTGTGTAAGTCACCCATACTTAAAGAAATTTCTAATTTCCAATGTAGACGCAATAGAACATACCAAAACTCTTGCATGGCTCCGCTAATGCAAATTAACAATCGATTTTATCTTTATTGATTCTGATTTTGAATAAGCTTCCTGGTTGCCAGCAATTCTTTTGTTTACAAACAAGTTAAGGAATCGTCAGCGAGCGAGCAACGAACACGGCTATAGAAGAAGTATCTGCAATTTGCCAAATGCAAGCTTTCCCATGGCTTAAGCTTTTTCGCACGTCTGGCAACGCTGCTTAGGAAGCTCGATGCATTCGCAGATGCAAATCTGTCGAGCTTAAAATATTTTTTAAATTTTATATTACAAATGCAATAAATCATGGATAATTTTTAATATTCTTAAAAAATACTTAATATCAAATGTTTATATTTAATTCTAAAATAAATACAAGATGTGTTACAAAAGGAAAACATAACTATTTATATATGATACATTTTATCCAAACATATTGTTATAACTTGCATATACCGATCCCAAAGGCAACGAGTCTCTTGATCTCTGCAAGGCAAATCATATAATTAGACGCACATACACGTATTTAAAGAAAATTTAATATAATCTCACCTAGATATTTCTAAATCCAGAACGCTTTGTGTTATTGAAGAGAGAAACTTGTTAACCTGCTCGCGGTTCCAGCCATTCTGACGCCAAGGCTCAACCAATTTCTCGCAGAGATCGACAAATAAATCTCTCAGCTCACGATTTCGATGCAAATTGCAGGCAATGGTGATAAGTGCCCGCCAATATGAACGAAAATTTCCATCTAGCTCATGAAAAGAGCGCTCCAGCAGAACAGGCTTTAAACGCAGGCAGACAAGACTGAAAAATATAGATGAATTTCAGCAAAAGAGAATAGTCATTGTATTTAGATGACACACTGTTTAATCTCTTTTTCCTTGTCCAGTAAGCAGCGCAACTCACGCAAATCTAAAAGAAATTCCTTGTCCATTTCAGTGTCATAATACTCGGGGCCGGTGTGCTAAAGGAAGAAAAATTATTTTGTTGTATGTAAAGAACATTTTGAGATTGTGGACTACTTACCTGATAGGTATAGGTCCAATAGATCATGATGGAGTGCGAACAGGTGAGCAAATCGCTGAAGCTTAAATATTGCAATTTCTTTTTGGATGTTTCGAAACGCAAACAAGCCAAAAACACAATGCAGGCATATCTCCTGTGAATAGCGATAGAATTTAATATCGTAATAGTACTAGATTATGAATATATTTATTGCTTACTTGGCCAGTTCGTTAGATATAAAGAAATGCTGCTTTATATTGTTGGTCAGAGTTCCTGGCATCTCCTCAACAGTGCGAAAAATGCGTTTCACATTATCAAATTGACGACTGTACATAGAAATGGTAATATGATCTGATATTTATAACAATTCACAATTTACTTACCGACACGATTTAAGTTTGACGCATGTTTTTTCGCCCACTTCGTCCAGATCCTTGCGATAACGTGATGTCAACTTCTTACCAAGTATTTCACGTGCCACAACATCATCAATTGAATAATATTTCTCAATGATTAGGTCACGCGTGTCTGGCTCCAATTGGAAACAGGATTGCTCCATCAATTTGGTAGGCGCATGCAAGTATAGCTCAATCAGTGCATAGGTGCGATAATGGTCCAGAACATCAGATGCAATCAATTCCAGTGGCGCACCCATGGAATGGCCAAAGCCCTTCTGCTTTAAGTAGCAAACCGCTTCGCTGGCTTTGAGAAAAAACCATTATTAAAAATAAAAACGAGCATATTTCGAAACCTGTGCCTGACAGATGAAAAAGATACTTACAGGAAAAACCTTCGATCCATAGTTGATAAATTTCTGGATCCACAAGTGTGTAATTGCTTATGAAAACGTCAACATCCGCCTGAAAAAAAGGCATGTTAAAACTATTAATGCTTATTTGTTAACTTGATAACACAAACACACCATTATTGTTATGACTAAAGGTTATCGACTCATTTCAAATAAGTTCGATTACACGACACACAAATTCAAATGAGCGAACCAAGTTCGTGATTATCGCTGCATTTAAATATTATATTTTTGTCATGCAAAAGCTTAAAATTTAGCTGAGCCAAACAAAAAATGTTTGGTAAACTGTCGTTTGAATTACTTTGCATTGCCCACTAAAATATTTTCCTATACTCAATAAGATGTTTTCATATAGAATCAATTCTATACATTAACATGAAAAAAGCATGATCCGTTTGCTAAAGTATTTTTGTGAAACGTGTCACTGAAACTAGCAAGTAGCAGCTACGAAACTATTCGATTATTATATGCTTGACTGCGCATGCCTTTGAATCGATTTCAAATGAAAGAAATATTTTTTGGATAAAAGCTAAAAAAAACGTACCAAAATTGCATTATATATAATTTGGTTGCTTATAATTTAAAAACATGTGCTTAATAATTTTGGTTGGTAATTTGTGTAAATTCAATTCATCGAATGAATATCGAATAAGAGAACTATCGATGATATCGATACATCGTTTTGTTTCTTATATCGCAGCGGATATCAACTTTTAAGAATTGTAAAAATGTAAATTGCAACATATAAAAATAATTGTAAATAGCCAAAGGCAACGTACACAGAACATATTTAATGTGAATGGTGTGCGCGCAAACCGAATGCAAACGCTACAATAGCTAAAACAACCAAACAACAACAACAAACAAACAAGCGAACGACAACAGACGTCCGTAGCCCACAATTGCAATTGCAACAATTCGATGAACAACTTTACATTCATATCCAACAATCAGCAAATAGCAAAGGAAACCCATAGAAGTAGTTGTTGTCGAAGAAGAGGAAGTGCATTGGTTTTGTCGCGTTGCTGTTGTGCAGAATGGAACAGGATTCCACAACAGAACTGCATCTGAGCAGAATACGTGAAGTGAAAGATTTGGCCGCATTACCCGACGACGTGCGCGATGTTGTGAAAGAAGAGGTCATATTAGAGAATCACCATCATCATCAGGTAAATCAACACACCAATTTCTCTGACCGACTGGCGTTGGCGGCAAGGGTGGTTCGTTCGTTCGCTCCTTCGCTCGTTACGTTTCGTTTAGTCGTTCGTTCGTTTTATACTGTTCGTATGCTTTCGTTTCGTTTCGTTGGATGCCCGCGCAGCCAACGCGCAGTTGTAGAACGCGGTGCCTGCCACTTGCTTATGTGTGTGTGTGTATATGTGTGCATGTGTTTGTATGCTCCTTTCTGTAAAACAAGTGGTGAATGTGTGGGTGGTTATGTTTTTGTGAGTGTGTGTGTTGGGGGCGGGTGGGCTGAATCTGTTTAGTGAAAGGATGGGGTGAGGAGGGGTTGTGGGTGGCGAAGGTGGCGGCGCAACAAAAATGCGCGCGGTGCTTGCGCCCTACACAGCCCACAATGCACAGTAAGAGACTCGTGAGTCCAAAGCCAGAGCAAAAGCCCGCCACCATAACCACCACCACTATCGTCACCATCACCATTCACATCCACATCCATACACAGGCAACTCCAACAAGAACGTCAGAATTTGTGTGTGGCGCAAATTGTTGTGTATACCGATTTTCATTTTTCCATGCTGTGTTGTTTACTTACACATACGAAATTTTCTTTGATTTCTTCCATGTTAAAATTGCAAAAAAACACAAAAATACAAATAATAATAAACGGCAACGCCAAATAACAACTTGAATATTAAACAAATAATATAAACTGGATAATTGTGATATAAAAACAAACATTCATGTGACGACCACGACGGCGACGACGACGGCGCTCGATTGAAATTTCTGTGGGCTCTGTAATGTGCGCTATGGTAATGCAGTTGGATACGAAAGTTCGCATGGTCACATCCTCATCAAACGACAACAGCGGCAGCGGAGGCGGCGGCGGCAGTGGCGGTGTTGTTTCAGTGCCCGTTTCTCTGCCAATCGGATCAATGATAACTGGGACGGCATTTAATGTGATTACGCCGGATCAGTTACCGCACTATAAACCGATGCTGTGCGTCGACAACAATTGCTATCTGTCCAGCAGTACGGTCAGCATGGGCGGTGACCTTAAAACGATTGTTATACAGCAGCAGCAACAGCAGCAGACGAGCGTCAATAGTGGCGCTGGTAATACAAATACCACCGCCACAAACACCATTGGACTGAATCACGATGGCTCTGGTAGCAATAATAGCCATGACAGCATCGGTACGCTTGAGCATGCTGCTGGCGGCGGTGGCGGTGCTGGGAACACAACCGGCTCACCGGGCTGGGCGGAAACGACATCAAGTACACCGCACTTGGAGGTGTTCCAGATCCGTTGTAAAACCACCTGCGCCGAACTCTATCGCAGCAAACTGGGCTCCGGCGGCCGAGGGCGTTGCGTTAAATACAAAGATAAATGGCATACGCCCAGCGAATTTGAGCATGTGTGCGGTCGTGGCTCCAGCAAGGACTGGAAACGCTCCATCAAATATGGTGGTAAATCTCTACAATCGCTCATCGACGAGGGCACGCTAACACCGCACGCGACAAACTGCAGTTGCACAGTCTGCTGTGACGACGAAGCAGGTGAGTCAGGTGAGAGATGCATACACAATATTAATACCCTACCCCGTATATATCAATGTACCCAAATCAATACTCCATGAGGCATGACAAAACGTTTGATACGAGTTACAACTGTAGCCAAACTGCTTTGCTGTGATTCTCAATAGTTAAAATATATTAAAATCTTGCATTCTTATTGAAAAACTCGCTCATTCTTGATTCCTTTTTGCTACATTACAAAATAAAAAATACTGAAATAAGAAATAATACTATAATACAACGCCAATGTTGTTTCAGCATCGGGTCCTGTGCGTCTATTCACGCCATATAAACGACGAAAGCGAAATCAAACTGATCTCGATGTGGAACCTGGACCCAAACGCAAACGCAATACGCATAGCAACAATAATAACAATAATAGCAACACCAACAATAACAACAACACAAGCGGAAGCAGCATCAACAACAACGTGGACCCAACGCAAGCAACCGCCACCAGTGTGGTTGATGATAACAATATGTTTTTAACCGAAGACAACATAGCGTCCAAGGATGAACCATGGGCGGCGCTCAATGACAGTTTAGACACCTCCACCGAGCTGGTTGACCAAACGCAAATGGGCAACCCGTATGAGCGCGAAACGTTTGTGGTGAACATTAACGATGCGGGCTCCATTGCTGTCCTGGATGGCAGTCAATCGATGAAGAACATCGAGCATGTCTACTGCACCATGGTTAAGGCAACCAACGACTTCAAACGCCTGCTCAACGACATGAAGCAAAACTACGAGCGACGGATCGAAGTGCTACAAAAGGAACGCGACGCAGCGGTCACTGCGATGCGTGTCCAGGTCCACACAGACATGGATGATCCCAATATATCGGGCTCATTACATGGCAACGAGATCATATCTGCAAAGAAAGTAAGCACTATAACCAAATCACAGACTCTTGTTTTTGTACAAAAAACATAACAAACTAATTTTGTTTCCATCCATTTGTTTCTTTTAGTGCGCCAACTGCAATCGGGAGGCATTGGCCGAGTGTTCGCTGTGTCGAAAGACGCCGTATTGCTCGGAGTTTTGCCAGCGTAAGGATTGGAATGCTCATCAGGTGGAGTGCGCAAGGAATCCACAAACGTCAACGCAACAGGTCATGTTATTGATCGATGATCAGTCCTAAGCAACGTAACGAATTGTACATACAAATTTTACTACTAATTAATATATGATTGTGCAAGACCCCCTCCACCTAACCCTCCCCACATACCATCTCCTAAAAAGCCCAGATTCCACTCTCCAACTGTCCCTAGCATGCCTTCCCATTAGATTTATGTCCTATAATAATGTAATTCTTAAACGTACGTATAACTATATACATATGTGTATATATATTTATATATACATTTTACTATCGACCGTAGAAAACAGAAAAATTTAAAAACAAAAAAAATAACCAGAAAGGAATATTTGTAGTAAGCGAAAATCAAAGCAGAAGCGTTAAAAAATGTTGACGACTTCTTGGCATAGCTTAAATGAAGAAGTTTAGCTACGATTTGAGATATCGCAACAAAATCGGAAATAACTTAACTTGTAATTCAATTTAAATTAAATTTATAAATAGTTGCAAAGCGCATAGCAAAACTAACAAGGTCCCCAACCCGGAACAACTCCCCCCTCTCATTTTCTGCTTGACAAATTTTTGCATAAAACAAAAGTAAAAGTAAAACATAAAGTAAAATAAAAGAAACAAAAAAAAAATAAGAAAATTACAACCAAAATCGAGAGATAAGCAGAAATACAATACATATTCGTCTATGTATACATTTTTCATTAGACACTAAGCACATAGTTAAACTTTTAACATTTTACAATTATAATTTTATGGATCTACTGCCCGTCGTTACAAGCATCCAATAAAGATTTCAAAACAAGCAAAAAAAACAAATAAAAAGAAGATAAATATAAATAAAAACGAAACAAAATGATGTAAAAACAAAATATAGAACAAAATACGAAAACAAAAACAAAACAAACACAATACATTTAATCGCGAGTACATTTAATTATAAACAATTACATAGTTGTGTGTTTAACTACATTTCTGTGTCGCAGTATTTTCTCCTTTTTCCACTTTCCTTTGTAAAGTTTTTTGCCGCCCTCCGTAAGCAGCCGTAACAATTTCTCGTAGTCTGTAGTCCATATGCAAACACATTCATATATACTTATGTATGTAGTATATATATATATATAAATATCTTTAAAAAACTAGCTATATATTCCGGTTTACACAGATACGGCGGACAAACACACACACAAACAAAGATACACACATTCTAAACAGATTTTAAGGAAATTTCTATGAGAGATCAGCGGATCATTTATGATTCTAATTCGACGAATTTGAAATCTTTGTTTTCAGATGTCTGTAACGTTTTCGGTTGTTGCATTACAAAAACAATATCAATTTTAACCGTACTACACTCCACAAGTACACACCCACACAAAACAAGCAGAAAGAGAGAGAGCTGAAGTATCAATGCGATCATGAAAGAAACGAAAAGAAAAGAAAAATATATACCTACATTTAAATGTACAATGCTTACTTTTTGTCGTACTCTTTGTTCATTCATTTTGTGTTCTTATTTGTCTATGTCTAATATCTAAACTTTTATAACTTAAAATGCGTAATCAGCTCATGGTAAGTATTTACTTTGATCAACTCAAAGAGTAACACCTATAAGACTTATCTTGATCGCTATAGAGTCCAAGTGTAGCATACTTTTTAGATCGCCAATTGTATTTGTAGGCTGAGATTTATTTTCTTATGTTATCTGTAATTTTATATCTCACAATCCATCTCAGGTGGAGAATTAAACTGCTTACTCTGCTTTCTTATCACTTCATTTAAGAAAAAAGTAATCTGATACTTCAATCGGATTTGTTATTCGCAATCGATTAGAAATAATCAGTAATATTAAATCCCAATCATAGCTCCCGATGAATTTAAATTTTTTTGTTTTCATTTGATTTAAAATACTTTGTTGTTAGTCCATATTATGCACATGTTTCATTTATTATTGCATTTTGCATTACATATTATCAATATTCTTATTATTATAGTCTATTACCAAAAATAATTTCTTAAAACTTGTTTACTCGTTTCATTTATTTATAGGTATGCTTTAATTACTTTAAGTTTTGCTCGGGTAGATTCTTTTTTTGCTTTTGTTTTTGTTTAGCTGTAGTATATATAATTCGATTTAATTTGCTTGCGTTTTTATCAGCGATAACTTTTGTTTGCAAACACACGAAACTCCAAAAATTTTAAGAAATAACTACAAGAATATTGAGGATCATAGGAGAAGGGTAAGGATATATCTGTGTGAGTCGGAGAGGTGGTGGGTGGGGTGATTGGATTGTGTAAAGAGAACGAAACCGTTATTTAAATATTGTTTTTTTTTTTGTGATTGCGGTAGTTGGTTTAGTAACTAATTTGTGTGCTTCATTATCGTTGTTTTGTTTTTTGTTTAATACATACAATACATGAGTGTCTGTGTGTGTGTGAGTGTTGTATATTTAATAAATACAAAACATACATATGTAAGTATATTAAATAACGTGCCTAAATATAAAACATTTCACAATTGTCTAAATAATAATATTAATGAAATTTATTAACAAATTTCGCGGCTGCCCAATGAATGAAAACAAATAGTATATAATTTATAAACAATTGCCAAATTGGTTATTCAAGTGCCATAATTCTAAACACAACGATTTGAAAAAGGGGAAGGCGGGAATTAAACAAAGCCATACACAGTAAAGAATTAGTTAGTTTAAGCGTTAAAAACTTAATTCGATTCGCAAAAAATTTACAAATATAATGCATACATATATATTTTAAATTTGCTGTGTTTGTTCTGTTTTGTTTCGTTTTTGTTTTCTTGTTTTTTTTTTCATTTTGTTTTTTTTTTGGAATCACAAATGTTAGCTATAGTATTTAAATACACATGTAGGTAAGACATTCAAAAGGAAAATTAAGTTTTATAGCGCTTAAGAATGCTCTTGATGATGATGTTAGAGAGACTGCGATTGCAATTGTGGATTCTGCTGCTTTTGCTGCTGATGGTGGTGGTGTTGTGAGTTGGGATGGTTGTGGTGACGGTACTGGTGGCAAAGTGTGGCAACCGGCAATCTGCATAGCTTCACTCCAAATTTCGCACCTCAAAGCGCTTGTACGTGTAATTGATGAAGACCCAATCCTTTGAAATTTCACCTCCCTGCGGCACTGGCGCTGAAGCTGCAATCAAAAAAGAGAGAAAGTTGAACAACTTGCAAACACAAAATGAAAATAGATGTGCTGCACTTACGTATCTCCAGCGAGACATCCGGAAATTCATCGAAATTGGACGTGTCATCAATGGACCGCACTTCCACAGGTATTGCCGCTGGCCGCTCACGAATGTGTTCCCAGTCAACGCCGCGAAAGAAAGGCACCGACTTCAGGTCCTCGAGGCCACGTTGCGAGCCCAAACGTCGATCGGCCTCGCAGCAAAAGTTAATGATCGTCTCTTTGGCCTCCTCCGATATGGGTATTTCGGGCGGAAATATTAATGTTTCGCGCCAGTTCATCACTTTGCGATACGTATCCTGCGGATTATCTGAACAAAATGGCGGATAGCCCATCAACATTTCATACATAATCACGCCAAGTGACCACCAATCGCACGCAGGTCCATAGCCGGTTTGCAGGAATACTTCGGGTGCTATGTAATCTGGCGTGCCCACTGTGCTGTAGGCGAGAGCGCGTCGATTTCGCTTCCACGATTCTGCGCGTCGTTTTGAGTCCATGGGACTGCAACAAAAAGAAATAGTTCAACAATCACAAACTTGAATTTTGAGTTAATTGTATTGATTGATACTCACCTGGCACAAGTGCCAATAAAATCGGATGGTTTCGCCTGCGACAAATCACGATAAAAGTCTGTGCGATGCGACTTCTTTAATCCTGTGCACAGTCCAAAATCGGAAAGCTGTTCAAGTTACAAATAATTTATATATATTATATAATATATATAATATAAATGTATCTGATCATTTATATTACTATTTAGCTCATCACTCACCTTAAGATGCCCTCGCGCATCCAGCAGCAAGTTATCCGGTTTGATGTCCCTGTGTATGAAACCGAGCTTATGGATCGAATCGATCGCCAACGCTGTTTCACTTATATAGAATTGTGTGCACTCCTCTGATAGCGTGTCCTTTTTCATTAGAAGCGTCATCATATCACCGCCAGGCAAAAATTCCATTATCAAATATAAATTGACCTGGTCCTGTACGTAATTATAATGCAATTTCCAAGCAAACATATTAGACGACTCACAACAAATTAAAAAGCTACAATTACTCAGCAAAACTGAAACACTTATTAATACAACAAGCATTCTAAGAAGCTAAATGGAAAATTTGATTTAAAGTGTCATAATAATCTGTATCAGAGCAAACTATTCTTGAAACTAACTGATGAAAATTATATAACAGCGCCGAAGCTGATTATACTTTGCGAATAATAACTATAACTTTTAATTCACATTTTAACTTTCACTATTTCTTATTCTCGAAAGAAGACATTCAAAATTCAGCGGAATTCTGACATTGTCATATCTTACATAAATGTGGATTTATAAAATCATTACGTTGTAAATTACAACAATATCATAATAAAAATGGACTTTGTGCAAAAAACATAATTTTAGATCAATACGCAAATAATAAAAAAAAGGAAAACAATATTTTGTGTTGCAGAGAAATAATGTGAAATTATGCAGGTTTTGCAAGGTTCTGTTGGGTATATTGAAATACAAACAAACATTGCCGTGTTGTCTTTGTGTTAGTTAGTGTGGGAAAACTTTCACCAAGAATCAAAACAACAACAACGGTAAGAACAACACTAACAACAAAGAGCATATGATTTAGCAAGCGCGCTTTGCGATTGTATTGGTTTATTGATTTTTGGTCAGCGAATTGCGGATGGTTGGATGTGTGTGGGTTGTTTTATTTTTTATTTTTACAGTCGACTTACCTGAAAACTGTAGTACATCTTGACCACCCACTGGTGATCGGCCTCGACGAGAACATCGCGCTCAGCGCGTACGTGGGCCACCTGCTCCTTTTCGAGCATGTCCGCTTTGCGCAGAACCTTCATCGCGTACACGTGTCCCGTATCCTTTTTCTGCACCAAACGAACTTCACCAAACGCTCCGCGACCGATGACTTTTAACGCCTCAAAATCTTCGACGCCCAGACGCAATCGCTTGAGGCGCAAATATTCTGTCTCTTTTTGCGCATGCTGTAAGCGTTTCTCCTGGCGCTGTGTCTCCGTTAGACTTT
This sequence comes from Drosophila melanosoma, assembly GCA_035042045.1. Lineage (NCBI taxonomy): Eukaryota > Metazoa > Arthropoda > Insecta > Diptera > Drosophilidae > Drosophila > Drosophila melanosoma. The sequence continues at coordinate 1,981,907 of JAWNLY010000100.1, read as the reverse complement.
CGTCCTTCAGTTGCGCCTCCAATTTGGCCAGGCGCTGTTTGCGTTCGCCGTATTGTGTTACCAGATTGCTGTAGTAGTTCTCAAGCGTCACCTTGGCCTTGGTCGCTTTGTCCAGTGTGTGGTCACTAAAACGTATGGAGGAGCCATCCGTGTCCGTTGTTCTGCTGCTCATCATCTAAACGGTGTGCTCTGTGTGTGTGTGTCTGTGTATGTGTGTGTGTGTGTCGTGGCGTACACTGTCCTTGCACGAATTGTACACTTGCTTAAATAACACACACACAGCTTGGAAGTATTGTATTGCCTTTTTTTCCTTTGTAATTTATTAAATTGCTACCTCTCTTTCGTGTTTCGTTATCGTCGTTCTTTCTTATTGTGCGTAGGGTTGATATGCTCACCATTTATCGAATGCCCTCCAATCGAATGGCATGAGCTCATTTTCTGATAAGAATTTCATTTTGTAGAATTGTAGCCACTTTCGGACAATATTATCGATATGCTCGCGAAATCGATTGTTCTTACAATCAGCTGACAATTAATTACCTTTTTGCAAAAAAATATGTGTTTGATTAACTCAATTAAAGCGCATTATAAACCACCATGGCGCGCACAACTAATTTTTCGGACCTCACTTTTAACTGCCTACTGTTGATATTCAAGTGTCTGCACAATCTAGAGGATCAGGTCAACCTGGCCCTCTGCTGTCGGCGTTTTCGTGATGCATTCGCGTATTTACATCGCAAGCGATTCGAGGCAATCGTTGACAGCGATATCAAGTTGCGGAACATGGACAATTGGCGTGCTTTTCTCTGGTTGTGCGGTGGCAATGTGAAGAGCTTACGTTGCTACCACGACGACGACCATCCGCTGCAAATACTCCCACTCGTGGCCAGATATTGTGTTCGCTTGGAGAGCATCACACTGCGTAATGCGACGATCTCCAAAGCGCAGCCGTATTTGCTGCAGCTGCGAACACTGCGTAAAGTTTACGTGAGAAACTACAAGAGCACGAGCATAGATCTGATTAAGGCCATGAAGTTGCGTTTGCCACACATCCAAAATCTAGGACTGGAAAACTTTGAACGGCGAGAATGTGGGTGAATTGCGTTATCTAAACTGATTGTCAGTTTCAATAAACATAAACATATATATATTTATTTTAATATGCAGTGCAAGAATTGCGCCATTTTACCAACTTGGAGGAGCTGCAAATGTACGATGAAGTCACAAGCGCCGACTTTCAAGGCATAACCAAATTCATGCGGAACTTGCGGATACTTCAACTGCGCAATGCAAACAAATTTTTTACCACACAAACGTTGAAGCAGTTGGCTTCTAATTGTCCACAGCTGACCAAGCTCTGCTTTCAGGACAGCGATGCTGAGCTCACCGCCCTGGCATTGTTTCCACAACTCAATTATCTACAACTTCACTGCCCGGATAATCAGAAGAAGCGACTCTTTAAAACGATGAGCAGCCAGAATGGAATACCTTTGGAGTATTTAATATTGCATCGAAAGCGCTGGATTGATGAGGATCAGGCTCAGCGGATTGGTGCCATCAAGCAACTCAAGTGGCTTGTGTGCAAGCCACGAAACGATCGTTGCGTTTATCATTTGGCGAATCTCACGGAACTCGAATGCCTGTCGGTGCAATGTGCACGCGATATTGGTGAAGCGGAGCTATTAGTTCTGATCCGCAACAATGATCATCTGCGGTATCTGAACATCTGCTACTGCCTGGGCATAACAGATGCATTCATCGTGGACATAATCGCCATCCTAGCTAAGCGTCCTAATCGGCAGCCGCTGGTTCTCTATGCGGCTGCCACTGATATTAGACACGATATCATGGAAAGAGTGAGTAGCTTTTTCCTTTTTAAAATATTTTTAATTTGAAAAAATACCATAAATTTCAGTTACCAGCTGACTTTGCGTCTAAGTTGCTAGTGCTGTACTTTGAGTGCAGTCATGGCATGAAGTCCAGTGAACATTATTATAACGACGAACCGGAGTTCGATCGATAAGCAATTGGATTCGTGGAGTCACCTAAAACAATTCTACACATCATTATGCAAGTCGAAAATGGGACGCAAAATACGTAGTCCGTATACCAAATTATATACTCTAGATTTTTATAAATGTATGTATATTTTACATACATGTTTTCACAAATATTGTTATTATATTACACTTTAAGTGCTAGCTTTTTATTCTAAATGAGGCTTATTTTTCTAATATAATTGAATACGTTTTATAATTGCCTTAAAATAAATATTTACTTTTAGTGTTCATTGAAGGTTGTTAATTGTAATACTCTGCATTCCAATTATTGGTTGCTCCCAATAAACATTTTAAATTCATAACAATTGCATTTAAATGTTTACAATATCGTTATGCAAACGATAGTTATTAACATATAAGATGGGCATCTCTAAGTAGATTAGTGCTGTAAAATGCCAAAGGAATTGTATTTATCGATTATAAGATATCGATAATTATTTTTGTTTTCGTGTTATTGTTGTGTATGACCAAAGAGAAAATTGCACAAAATTTGCAAAATTATAGTGTAAAAACACTTTTAAAAGGCCGCAAAGATGCTCTCGCTGCTGCAGGAGAAGCGTCCGCTCAAGCGCACACGCCTTGGCCCGCCGGATATATATCCGCAAGACGCCAAGCAGCGTGAGGACGAACTGACGCCCACAAATGTGAAACATGGCTTCACAACGACGCCGCTGTCCGATGAGTTTGGCACGGCGCACAACTCGAACGTAAATGCCAGCAAAGTGAGCGCGTTCTTCAGCGGGGTGCTGGCCAAAAAGGAGGAGCTAATGACTCTGCAGGATACGGTGCGCAAAAAGCAGCAAATCAATTGCAAAGATAATTTTTGGCCGGTGTCGCCGCGTCGCAAATGCACGGTGGATGCCTGGTTTAAGGATCTAGCCGGCAATAAGCCCCTGCTCAGTCTGGCCAAACGGGCGCCCTCCTTCAACAAAAAGGAGGAAATATTCATTACGCTCTGCGAGAACCAAGTTAACATGCAGCGTGCCACCTGGTTCATCAAACTGAGTGCGGCATACACGCTAAGCTTTACAGAATCGAAGAACAAGAAGCGCAGTATCTATGATCCGGCCGCTGAATGGACAGGTAACATGATCAAGTTTATGAAAGACTTGCTGCCCAAGTTGCAGGAATACTATCAGCAGTGTAAGTACATTCATTTTTTATTCGAGTGGAGACCAAAACTATCTCCTTTCAATGTGATTTCAGCTCATGATAAGAATGGCATGCAATCCAATGGCAGCAGCAGTAGCTCATCCACTACCAGCAGCACTAGCAGTAGCAACAGCAACGGCAGCGCCAACAACAGCAGCAACAGCAATAACAACAACAACAACAGCGGCAGCAACAACAACAGCAGCGTGGTCAACACGTCGACATCCAATGTTATACCGGTGCCCAGCATGTCGAGTCCGCTGCCGCCTATACACAGTCCGGCTAATGGACAGCCAGGTGTTGGGGGTAGCGGTTCAGTTGGCGGCGCTGTCGCCGGCGCTGCTGCCCCACCGGGCACAGCACTGGCCACGCTGAGCGGCTCGGCATCTGGCAGCGCAGCTGGAGCTAGCGCCGGCGCTGTTCCGCCCGGCTCGACTATATCAGGCATTGGAAGCCAATTTGAGGATAGCCGCAATGCGCTCAAGTATTGGAAGTACTGCCATCAGTTAAGCAAGTACATGTATGAGGAGTCACTGCTGGATCGTCAGGAGTTTCTTAACTGGATACTGGATCTGCTGGATAAGATGCGCACGCAGGCTAGCTTCGACGAACCGCTAAAGAAGCTAGTGCTCAGTTTTGCACTGCAGTATATGCATGACTTTGTGCAATCGGAGCGGCTGTGCCGTAAAATGGCCAACCTGGTGGCCAAAAAGCTCGCGCAGCTGCTTAACTCGGCCGTAGAGCAGCAGCAACAACAACAGCAACAACTAGCTCTAATCAAATCACAGGCCATGGAACTGGATGCAGCCGATGAGCATCATCATCATCAGCAGCAACAACAGCAGCAGCAGCAGCAACAACAATCTGCGGATCCCTATGAACAAGCACTGCATGACTACATGAACTGTCCGCATCATCGAGACATAGTGCTCTACTTGAGCACCATACTGCAAGTGATTACCATTGAGTGTCCCACGGCGCTGGTGTGGAGCGGCATAGCAGCTCACCGGGCACCGTCTTCGTTGGTGGGCAGTCCACTTGATCATTTGCCGCTGGCGCCATCGGTGCTACCAATGGCCTCACGCTGTCCACGCACCAATCAGGAGTTGAGGAGGCAGCTACGTACCGCCGAAGCGGATATTGTGTTGCGCACACAGCACGCCGAACAGCGCTGGTTTGCCTCTAAATGGTTGAGTGCGGGCAAGAATCATTATACGAATGTGCTGGCCACATTGGATCACTTGGACACACATTGCTTCGATCGCATGGATCAATGCAATTCCATTGATACGCTTTATGCGCACATCTTTCCCCCACAGTCAGCGCAGCTATTGCGCCGCTCCGAGGATGATCAACAGCAGCAGCCACAGCGAGCTGCCTATGAGCCCAAACAGGATGCGGATACTGTACGCATCTTGTGCGAATGGGCAGTATCCAGTCAGCGTTGGGGCGAGCATCGGGCCATTGTTGTGGCCATATTGCTAGACAAGCGTCAAATCGATGTGACCAGTACTCCAGCTGATTTGTGCGGCGACAAGGAGGACAAGGATTCACTGGCCTCCGGTGCTGGCATCATCGATGGCCTGCCCGTCTTTCAGCAAGTTCTCATGCACTTTTTGGATCATGATGCGCCCGTACTGGATGAGCACAACAGTAGCGCCCAACAGCGCACCGAATTCACAAATCTGGTGCAGCTTTTCAGTGCACTCATCCGTCACGATGTCTTCTCTCACAATGCTTACATGCACACATTGATCTCGCGTGGTGATCTGCTGCTCGAGTCGATGCTGGTGCATAAGCCGGCAGCGAAGAGTTCACCGCCGCCGCCAGCGCCACCGCCACCCAACAGCAGCTCAACAGCTCATGGATTCGATGAGGATGGCTTTGGTTCAGGGATTGATTTTAAGCACAACGAATTCGATGACTCCAACGTGGATGATGATTTGGATAAGCTGGTGCAAAACATTAAGGAGAAGGGTCAACAGCACGAGGCACCCGACAGTCCCAAAATTGGTGGACCCGGTGATGGTGATGGTGGTGGCGTTGATACGCCCGCTTCTGGCGTTAGCATTTCCCGGCATTATGTGTACACGAAACACTTTCCCATACCGCAGGACGATCCCAGCATGTCCAGCTACAGCAGCGAGAGCAATCAACGCTACATTCTCCTCTTTGGCGTAGGCAAGGAACGCGACGAGAAGAAGCACGCTGTAAAGAAGATGTCAAAGGAGATTGGCAAACTTTTCACCAAGAAGTTCAGCATCGATGTCGCCGAGGGCGGCAAGGTGAAGAAACATTCGCGGAACGAATTCAACTTTGAGGCGACAACAGCCAAATGCCAGCACATGGCCTACTTTGATCAGCATGTGGTCACCGCCCAGTGTGCGGCCAATGTGCTCGAGCAGCTGAACGGCTTTGCCTTGGGTAGCAACAACTATTTGCCTGTGCAGGAGCATGTGGCATTTCTATTCGATCTGATGGAGCTCGCACTCAACATTTACAGCCTGCTCGAGCTGTGCGATCATTTGCTGAAGGAGCTGCCCGAAGTGGAGCATCAGTTGCAGCAGAAGAACTCCAACATGGTGCGTGGCTATACCACCTCGTTGGCTCTATATATTGTAAGTATATTGCGTCGCTACCACAGCTGCTTGTTGCTCTCGCCGGAGCAGACCGTGTCCGTATTCGAAGGACTGTGTCGGACCATACGCCACGTGACCAATCCCAGCGAATGCAGTTCCGCAGAGCGTTGCATTTTCGCCTACCTCAGCGATCTGCACGAGTCATGCATTCTGCTGCAGGGCAAGGAGCAGGCAGCCGAATACTATCAACAGCTCAACTGCATCAAGCGATTCAAGGATATCTTCAATACGCCCGAACAGCTCAGGTGAGTACCGATTGATGATCTGCAGGCCTTCCTCTGCCATGTAATATTCAAATCTATTATGTTTCTGTTTGCTTCCAGCATGGTACCGCAGGGCTATAATACACAGTTCCTGCAGGAGCTATTCGTGGCGCCTCGACGTGGTGGCAAACTGGAGTCACATTGGCTGCGCCAGCTGCATGAATCTTCGGCAAATGTGTACAGTTTTGTGTCGAACGCTGTGATCGCCGTCTGTCGGGAAACGGACAACGAGCGGCTGAACGATGTGGCACTGACCTGTGCAGAGCTAACGGCAAGTTGCAATGTGCTCTCCGAGGAGTGGATTGCGGCGCTGCAGAGTCTGTGCTGCTGTAGCAAAAGTCCACGCTATCCGCATCTTGGTGGTCAGGTTGATATTGGCCAGAGCAAGACACTCAATGCATTGGCTGTCTTTGTGTGCATCCTGGTTGCGCGTCATTGCTTCTCCCTCGCGGACTTCGTTAGTAAATTTGCTCTGCCGACGCTGGTGAGTCGCGCAGGCGGTGGAGAGTTGAGCGTGGATGCCGAGGCAGGCGCTCGTCTTACCTGTCACCTGGTGCTGAAGCTATTCAAGACACTGGAAATTCCACAGCCTGGCATGTATTCGGTTAGCACGTCTCCCAATCCGCTCCATGCGACTGGCAGTGATTTTAGCATACGGCTCAGCTGCGATCGTCATCTGCTGGTAGGTGCACACAAAAATATACCCATTGCTGCGGTGCTGGCTGTGCTCAAAGCCATACTTATTGTGGTGGATAATGCTGCACAGAAAACGCCGCTGGTGGCCAGCGGCCTGGGCTCCTCGAGCAGCGGCAGCGCCTTTGGCAGTGGTAAGCGTAGTGGCTTCAATACACCCGTACATCCGGGCAGCACACCTAAGAGCAATGAGCAGCGACCGGCGGATCTCAGCCAGATATTGGGCACAAGCGATTTGCAGCTGGGCAGCTTGAACAGCGAACAGGAGTCACTGCAGCAGACTGCGGGAAGCAGTCTGGTTGGCAATGAGCAGATTTCACTGCTCGAATTTGCCCAGGCAGTGCTCAAGCAGATTTGCGCCCAGGAACATGTCCTGGAGCGGTGCTTGAAGAATGCAGAGCAGTTGTGTGATATGATCATCGATGATATGCTAACTGCCAAGCAGGCTCAGCGTGTGCTGCACATGATCTGCTATCCGGAGGCGGAGTTTAATATTATTTCCGAGCTGGATCAGCGTTCGATGATAGTGCGCATTTTGGAGCATCTGGATCAGTGGACCTTGCGCATTTCCTGGCTGGATTTGCAACTCATGTATCGTCAGTCGCTCAGCAGTAATACATCGCTCAGCAATAACACATCGCTGAGCAACAATACGGAGCTTAATGTTTGGCTGGATACGGTGGCCAGAGCGGCCATCGATGTGTTTCACATGGAGGAGGTGACTTTGCCGGGTGCCCTGAAGGCCACCCATAAGCCCAAACCCTCCACATGGCTAGTGGCGCCGCTCATTGCGAAACTAACTCCCGCGGTCCAAGGACGTATCTTGCGCGTAGCCGGCCAGGTTCTCGAGAGCATGAACTACTTTTCCAAGGTGCCTAAATCGGACTGCAACAGCTCTGGCAGCGGTGATGAGCGAGAGAAGAGCAACAGTTGCCACAGTAGTAATAGCTACGGTGGCAATGGCAGCCTTACGGCTCGCAACAAAAAGATGCCTCTTAACTATCAGCCCTTTCTGGGCCTCATACTTACCTGCTTGAAGGGCCAGGACGAGTACAAAGAGAATCTACTCGTGTCACTCTACTCCCAGCTCTCGCAGTGTCTGCAATCCTTTGCTGAGGTACATATGCTTGCTTGACATTCTTAAGTTTACGGCTTGTTTCTAATACTTTATTCGAATTGACAGTTGGACACCATTGGTGGCATCGATGAGCCACAGGCACGTGAGGAAATTCTGGATGCGTTGCAGTTGCGCTTCTCGCTGGTGGGCGGCATGTTTGATGCGATACAAAAGAACAGTACACCCACAACGGATTGGGCCATATTACTTGCCCAGCTGGTTTGTCAGGGTGTTGTCGATCTGAGCTGCAATCGGGAATTGTTTACGACAGTGGTGGACATGCTGGCGACGCTTGTTCACTCCACGCTCGTCTCCGATAGTCAGTCGGAGCGGGATGAGCACAAGAAGCTCTATCTCAATTTGATGAAGAAACTCAAAAAGGAGATTGGCGAGAAAAATAATGCATCGATACGCGTCATTCGGCAATTGCTGCCCCTCTACAAGCAGCCGACAGAGGTGAGTGAACCATCGCAAATAAAAAGATCACCATCCCTTACTGATTCATTCCCTGTCCCCTCCCCTTCATTTCTTTTTCTAGGTCATAGCCTGTGAGCATGCAGGCATGGATACCAAGGGCAATAAGATTTGTGACATGGACAAGAAGCAGTTGCGCATCTCGGATAAGCAGCGCATCAGCGTCTGGGACATACTCGAGGGGCACAAGAATCCGGCGCCATTCTCTTGGGTGTGGTTCGGTGCAGTCAAACTGGAACGCAAGCCGCTCACCTACGAGGAGGCGCATCGCAATCTCAAATACCACACGCACAGCTTGGTCAAGCCAAGCAGTTATTACTATGAGCCATTGCCGCTGCCGCCAGAAGATATTGAGCCAGTGCCGGAGAAGATTTGTATAGTAAGCATATACAGCTAGGCACGTGTCGTAACAAATATTAATATTTTTCTCGTACCTTCGCAGAAGGATGAAATGATGAAGGCCGACACGCCGTCATCGGTGGATCAATCGCCCAGCGCTGTCGTTGGCACGGGACGAGGTCGGGGCAAGGGCACAACGACGCGCAAGCGCAAGCCGAAGAATCCGAAAACGCCGCCCGTGGTTAACACGCAACAGCAGCAACCACAGTTGGCGCCGCAGACGCAGCAGCAGCCAAATGCGCAGCAGCAACAACAAATGCAGCAACAACAGCAGCACTTGCAACAGCAAATGCAGCCCAACCAAATGGGACAAATGCCGATGAATATGCAGGTATGTAGTTATTGAAGGCTTAATCCTTATTTCTTGATTACTTTTAATATCGTTCTATCTACAGCAGATGAACATGCAGCAGTTTGGGCCGAATGCAATGATGCAACAGCAGAATGCGCTAATGCAACAGCAGCAGCAGCAACAACAACAGCAGCAGCAAGTTCAAATGCAACAGATGGCGCCCAATCAAATGCAGCAGCAGCTTAGCGTGGGCGGCAATGGGCAGCCCAGTGCTCAAATGAACTTTATGCAGGGACCCGGACCGGGTGGCCCGCAAGGCATGCCAGGACAGCAACAGCAGCAGCAGCAGCAACAGCAGTGGCACAATGCACCCCACCAGCAACAGCAACCGCAGCAGTATCACAATCAATATCCGCATCAGCAGAATATGCAAAGTAAGTAATTAATCGATTCCGGTCAGAAATGCTAATTGAACATAATTTCATTATTTCAGTGAATCGAATTGAGCGACCGCCTTTGAATACCAATTCCAAGCAAGCGTTGTCACAGATGCTGCGTCAACGGCAGCCAGGCTCGTTCCAGCAGCAGCAACAACAGCCGCCAGGCGGCTTCAATCCCATGCAACAGCAGCAGCAACAAGCGCAACAGCAGCAACAGGGATCGCAGCAGCAGCAAATGAATGCGCAACAATTGCGGCAGCAGCAGCAGCAAATGAATGCCCAACAAAATCCGCAGGCAGCGGCCGCTTTCAATGCCATGCAACAGCAGCCCAATGTGCAGCAGCAGCAAATGAATCCCAATCAACAGCTACAACAACAGCAGCAACAGTTCATGCGTGGCAATTTGCGCGGCATGGCGCCGAATCAGTTGGGTGGCATGAATATGGTTGGGCAAGGCATGCCACAGAATCCAATATTGCAGCAACAGCAGATGACTCAAGGCATGGTCGGCATGGTGAATCCAAATGCCAATCAAATGATGCAGGGAGGCGGTGCTGGCGGCAATGGTGGTGTTGGCGTAGGCGTTGGCGCTGGTGGCAATAATCCGAGCATGGGCATGGGCGGAATGCCCCAGCAGGGCATGATCCAGCAGCAACAGCAGGTTCAATTTCAAAATTTCCAAAATCAACAGTATCAGCAGCAACAGCAAGGAATGCAGCAGCAGAGCGGCGGAGGAGGGGGAGGCGGTGTGGGCGTTGGCGTGGGCATGGCCCCAAATCAACAGCAACAGCAGCAAGCTGGTCTCATGAGCAATTTCAATCCGCAAATGCAACAGGCGCAACGCAACAATCCAGACTTCATGGCCGCAGCAGTCGTTGCTCAACAGCAGCAGCAACAACAGCAACAGCGTGGTGTTCCTGGCGGCATGATGGCCGGCAATCGGGGACAGTATATGAATCAGGCGCCTAATGTAACCATGACCAATATGATGGGTCCAGGACCCGGTGGCGTAGGCGTTGGCCAGGTGCCGCCTTATGCACGTCAACAGGCCGCGGGTGGAGGGAAACCGGGCGTAATACCCACACAGCAACAATTCCAGCAGCAACAGCAACAACTCCGTCATCAGCAGATGATCCAAATGCAGAATATGGCCGGCGGTGGAATGGGCGGCGGACCGCAAGCCGGTGGCGGTGCGGTTGCTGGTGGTGGTGGCAGCATGGTCCAGCAGCAACAGAGCATGAATCAGCAGCAGACGCCCAATCTGGTGGCACAGCTGCAACGACAAATGCCCAATCAGCCAAATATGATGGGACAGCAACAGCAGTATCCTCCACCCTATTAGATGAACAAAACAAAAGAAAAAACTATAGTTTATATAAGGCTTCAACTTGTGTACGAATATTTATCAATTCTATTTGCAAATAAATAATAACTTTATTTTTAAATATTTGAAATAAGGCGCGCAGTGCTGCCAACTCACTGCAACCTTCGATAACATTGCAATCGATAATTGTGAAACTTACTTTAGTGCAAAACAGCTGTTCGCGAATCTGTGTGAGTAGTGTAGGTGTTTGATGTGTGCTGAATAAGTCACAAAATTTCTGTGCAGCTTTAGATTTAATTTTAAATAGTTATAAGTTCAAATTTAAATAACGCAATAAAATCAGTTCCTACAATAAAAACAACACATGACCAGCAGTTGGCCAACATTAAAATAACAACACATACAATCACAATTATTTCATTCTTTGATCAACGAAATTATATATGTCAAGTATTGGGCAAAAAACAAATACAATAAAATACTAAACACCCTGTGTTCACATTAGTATTGTTTGCATTCGCATAGCAGTTGGACGTTTTTCTTTGCTAACTCCCAGAGCAAGTCATGAATGAAGCACCTGGGCACAGCAAAAAGCGTCAAAAGACGGTAAGTAATTTTCTTGCGCCACAACTGTGCGACTGGTTCACTTTTATTTGTACAAGTGTGCCAAGGAAATTGAAAATTCGTGAGTCGGTCACGAAACACCAACAGAATAGAGTGCATTATAGGCTATTTGAACAGTTGTTGGACCCGAAAAGTTAAGTGAAATGTGTTCTGTTTGTGCGCAAACATTTTTCGCTCCTTAACAGCTGCTTGATTTAATGGCAAACGTTTGAGAGTGTGTCGAATAAATATCGGTTTAATAAAAGAAACACGTAATAACTTATTTTGTTTGTAGCCTTAGCATTCTAATATTATCTTTACTTTGCACTTTGCACCCAGTGACCCATTTAAGCAGTTATTGTTGAGGTTTTGTTATTAACAACCAAAATGTGGCCTTAATTAATATCCTGTACTGTCTACATAAGCCACGTTGCTAACATAATGTTTATCAAACAATTTAATCACAAATATTAAGTACTTTGAAAGCGTCGTATTACTTATTATTGTACAATATGAATCGTTGAATAACAACCATTATCAGTACAACTGTCACACTTTATTAAGCAGTTTAAGCATAATTTTATAAAGCGTACACAATAATATGTGAAAATTTTCAAAAATGTGTAAAAATGGCTACAACTACTTGTTGAGCTTGCAAAATAATAAAAAAAAATCTGACCAATAAAAAAGTGAAAAGGTTGAGTTAATACGCTATTAATCAATTCAGGAAAAAAATATAAATAAAAGCTGTTCATCCGACCCAACTAAAAATACGAATGTAAATCAAACAGCTGGAAAATATATGTATAAGTATATGTATTGAAGTCTTGATTTATTGTTACTAAGCCTGAATGAACAGAAGAGCGGAATGCAAGTCATTTGTATGTGTGTTTAAAATTTTGTTTAAATATTTGTTATTTTTAGCTTACAAGGCGTTTTCCTGTATGCAACCCATTTTATGACAGTCTGTTGCTTTGGTTAGCAGTTATGGCCAATAGCTGAAAGTTATGGCCTTTCTTATGCAAGACATGTAGTTATTAACTGGTTTTTTTTCAGTGTTCGTTACGGAGCACACTCTCATGCGTTATTGCAGCGGTGCACAACTAGTTGAAATTGAAAAGAAAGTATGTTTATTGTAGACAGCTAACAGCTCACTAAGCATGTTTTGGCCATCCTAACGAATTGTGAACAAGTTGAAAATCAAAGTACGAAATACTCGTGTTTCAGTCACACATTAACCGCATCTCGAGCGATATGCAGGTCAACGCCCAGATTCACTCACAAGTGGAATGAATGGCATAGTATGTTTTTACTGTATATTGTAAAGATATAGATGTTTGGTGTTTATATTTGTATGCTATTTTAATCTTAGATAATATTTTTGTATAGCTTCATATAATTTCATTTGTGAAATTGTTCTTATGTCTAAATCCTAGATACCCTAATCGTAGTTAAACAATTCATCCGCTTTAATGCATATTTAAGGCTTGTTGCGATTATTATTATTAGATTACATTTTCAAGAGAGTTGTTTGTTATTAAATCTGGTTTTTATAGTATTTATTTGGCATAACATTCTATAAATTTAACAAGCTTTTTTACTTATCACCATCTGAGCTTCACGTTATTACCAAATCTGCTCCAGCTGGCTGACTCTTCCACCTCTTCCACCTTTGGTACCAGGTGCATTTAATGAACGGAACGAGTGTCCAACAAATATCAGTTGCAGTTTTGAGCTTCGTCGAGAAAGTTCAGCGTGTCTTGTTTATTTATTTATTTTTTGCGGCCATACGGTTGGTTTCGGCCACAAGGCAGACCTCTCAGCAGCAACAACAAAAACTCTCACTTGTTTAATTATCAGAGCCTCTTTATTATTTAGTGTCGGGTGTGTTGTAGTGCGCTTTCTATTTGTGCGATATTTGCTTAAGAAATTTTCAGAAAATGTTTGCAAAACGCAGAAATTTGCTAAACAACATTTACAGCAATAATAATAACAATAACAATAGCAAATGTTGTGTGTTTAATCAGGAAAAGTGCAGCGAATCGGTAAGTTTTATACAATTACAACTTATATAAACCATTTTAAATCGTGCTGATTTTCCATTTAAAGAACTGTCCTTGACACTGATCTTTTGAAATTCTTTTACCAGTCTTTTAAATGATAAGTTTTTGGAATTTTCAGAACTACCTTGAATATATTTTCGTAGTTTGTTTAGATTATAGAATACTAGCACGTAAGTTTGTTTTTTGTTAATATAATATTATTAACATTTGATAAATTAACTTAACTTTGCATTTGTATGCCCCAACAATGATTCCATTTGTAGAATCATTGCTTAAAAAGATAAGTAATTCATATTTAAAAGCAAACATCAACAAAATGGTGTGAAAATATGGACTGAAGTTTTGTTATATTAACCAAAAATTCTAAATGGTGAAATTGTAAACTTGGTTTTGTATATACAAATTCTCTTTCTCACTCAAATATGGCAATTATTATGAAATATTTGCAAAAACATTTATACCGAAAAACAAGTGTGTCTTAATATAACCATTTGAAACAGACTTCACCGATCCATATGGCATTATTAACCACCTATCAAACATTTGTATATGTTTAAAACGTACTGTACAGTAAAATGTAAACAAAAAAAACCACAAAAGCATATTTTTTTCATAATAACAATTACTAACACAGATGCCATACAATGGCTCGAAAGATAGATAGAAAACGATCTTAAAACCCGATGGAACACAACTAAAGCCACAAGAGCGTGAAGTATTTGGCTTTGTGTGGCTCTCTCAGATCACGTTCTCTCTGTCGCACAGTCTCTTTGTTTTGCTGCCCGCAATATAATACGGTAAATATTATTGAAACTTTCCAGTTCGCTTTAAACGCTCGTTGCGTACGTCTATTTCGGCAAAATCAACGCGCTGCCCATTTAATTCTTCGATCTTTGACGTATCCCGTATTTATTCTTACACTTCACGCGCAATACATCGAAACGTGCAGAAGTACAATTAAATAATATAACTAAATTAAAGCTAGAGAAGAAAATAGAGAGACCATGCCTAACCCGCCCATCGGCTACTTTTCCCACATCAAAAGAAGGGTATGGCTGTCAGTAAAACTTTTTCCATGGAATTTTGCGCATGCCCATTTTCTCGAGAAACGTTAAGCTAGAATAATATATTTTTGAAGTGAAGTGTTAAGTGTATCTTGACCCAGAAACGATCTAGAATTGAATGAGTATGGATTATTTAAATTCTCTACATTTTATTGCTCAAAATCTTGACCGATCTTATCATGAGTTTACTTTTAATGCTTCGAGATCGCGATTTATTTAGCTGTGAAATAAACTTGAATTTAATCTTCCCTCGATTAATTATATTACTAAAAATAATGGCTTATAATTTGGAATATTTTAGCAAACGTTCTAATAGTAAAAATCAGGTACCAATTGTCTTATGGCCTTTGTCTTATGTTTTGTTTGTTGTTCGCTCAATTTTCTCTTCTATAGTTTGCTCTTTCTCCCTTTCTATTGAATCCAGTATTATGTATATGGAATCATTATCTCATATTATTTTCGCTCTGCGCAGGGCCATTTGCGATTTTTCACACAGAGTTGAGTTGGCTTCGACACGCCGTCATATTCAAAGGGTCAACAAACTGTGCAGAATCAGAAAATTTGATGTAGATATTGCCTTAGGGTCAAAAGCGTTCGACCAAAAGCACAGCTCAGTCTAAAGACGCATGAATATCAATTTATGATAATTTGGCCAACGGCAAAATATATTAATACTACATATGTACAAAAATCTTGTTTGCTCTTTTACAGTGCCTTCAGGTGGCCACGAATGTGACCGAACAGAAGCATCATGTCACACGGGAGACTCGTGGCAAGAATTTGGGCCTGTGCCGCGGCTTTAGAGGCTGCACCGTCTGGCTAACAGGTGAGCAAATTCCACATGTCTTTAATTCAAGAAAGAAAATAATTATTGACAGAGCACATAATAAAGAATGAAATAAAATCATCGACAGAAATAGATTAGAATATGAACAGGATGTGCAATGAAATGAGTCGAGAAATTCTTAAGAAAAATACCAAATAAGACACGAGGCAAAAAAGAAGAAACGTAATCTAAATATTTTTCTTCTGTTCTTTGCTAATTAAAGTTTATTTTTTAATAATGGATTTTTTTTTCTTTTAGGTCTCAGTGGCGCTGGCAAAACATCGATTGCATTTGAGCTGGAGGCGTATTTGGTATCCAGAGGTATACCCGCTTATGGATTGGACGGGGACAACATACGCACTGGCCTGAATAAGAATCTCGGCTTTACACCCGCCGATCGCGAGGAGAACATTAGGCGGGTGGGCGAAGTGGCCAAATTGTTTGCGGACAGCGGTGTTGTTTCCATCTGCAGCTTTGTGTCGCCCTTTGCCGATGACCGCGAAATGGCACGCAAGATACACAAGGATGCTGGTTTGCAGTTCTACGAGATCTTTGTGGACACACCGCTGGATGTGTGCGAGACGCGGGATGTGAAGGGACTTTACAAGAAGGCTCGGGAGGGCGTGATTAAGGGCTTCACAGGCATTACACAGGAGTATGAGCGTCCGCAGCATCCGGAGTTGGTGGTCAGCACCGCTGGCTGCTCAGTGCGCGAGTCGACGCAACATCTGGTGACGCTGCTGGAGCAGGAGGGTATAATTCCGCGCTCGCTACGCGATGTGGATCTGCTGCCGGAGCTGTATCCTAGCGAGGCTAGCGAGGCACAGGCACTGCGCCTGGAGGCCGCATCGCTGCCAACGCTGTCCATCAGCACTGTGGAACTGCAATGGGTGCAGGTGCTCTCCGAAGGTTGGGCATATCCACTGCGTGGCTTTATGCGAGAGGATGAGTATCTGCAGACGCTGCACTTTAATACTCTGCAAAGTGGCCTGGATGTTTCCTATCGCGAGAATCACTCGGTGCCCATTGTTCTGAGCGCCACAGAGACGGACAAGCAGCGGCTGGATGGTGTTGCCGCATTGACGCTCCAGCATGAGGGTAAAACGGTGGCCATACTGCGCCGCCCCGAGTTCTATTACCAGCGCAAGGAGGAGCGTTTGGCACGCCAGTTCGGCACCAGCAATCCCAATCATCCGTACAGCAAAATGGTCTACGAATCCGGCGACTATCTCGTTGGGGGCGAGCTGTCCGTCATTGAGCGCATTCGCTGGAAGGATGGCCTCGATCAGTATCGGCTGACGCCCAATGAGCTGCGTGGCCGATTCAAGGAGCTCAATGCGGATGCCATATTCGCTTTTCAGCTGCGCAATCCAATCCACAATGGACATGCACTGCTGATGCAGGATACCAAGCGGCAGCTGTTAGAGAGGGGCTTTAAGCAGCCAGTGTTGCTGTTGCATCCATTGGGCGGCTGGACCAAAGACGATGATGTGCCGCTACAGACGCGCATGGCACAGCACCAGGCCGTTCTCGATTCGGGAGTGCTGCGGCGCGAGGACACTGTTCTGGCCATATTCCCATCGCCGATGATGTACGCCGGACCCACAGAGGTGCAGTGGCATGCCAAGGCGCGCATGAATGCGGGCGCCAACTTTTACATTGTGGGTCGAGATCCCGCTGGCATGCCTCATCCGGACAAGCAGGCCTATCCCGATGGAAATCTCTACGATGCCACTCACGGTGCACGTGTGTTGAAAATGGCCCAAGGACTGGACAGCATGGAGGTGAGTCTTTGCTGCTTTCGCATTGTCCAAAATAGCGGACTACTAACAGTTATCGTATTTACTTTTAGATCCTGCCCTTTCGGGTGGCGGCCTATGATAAGACTGCCAGCCGCATGGCCTTCTTTGAGCCGCAACGCAAGGACGACTTTGAGTTCATTTCGGGCACAAAAATGCGCACATTAGCTAAAACCGGCGTCAGCCCACCCGACGGTTTTATGGAGCCCCAGGCCTGGCAAATACTTGCCACCTACTATCAGAACCTGCCGCAGGCGTAACCCAGATCAACTTGTTGACCAGACGCCATTCGCCCAAGAAGCGGAGTGCAATCCCGCACAATGATTAGTGCAATTCGCGTAGCTATATAATACATATTTCCGCTATGTTTTGCTTGTTTCCAAAACTTACAAACTTGTATTTTATTTAATATCGCTCAGAAAATTTGTATGTATGAGACGCATATCTTAACCCAGTCTCGAGTCACCTTATGTAAACCTTCTCTTGTTTCTGTGTGTGGATTCCATTTAATTGTTTAATTTAATTTTAAGTTTTCCACTTTTATGTTTTTCATAAGCAAAAGATTTGCTAAAATAAAATGAAGTGCATTTGATTTTGTAATTATATGCATTTAATAAAAGTCTATTCGAATTTTATATCCAATTACATCTCGACTTTTGACTTATCCTCCTCAAATGTAAGTTAGCAATAAATATTGGCCCAGACCATTTGAACATAGTGTGCGCGTGGGTTAACTGGAAAAGCGAATGCATAGTAAATAATGCGATTTTACACATGGTTTATTTTATAAAATTGTATACGTTTAATAATTAATTTTACAAGTACATACATAATTAATTAATTAATATCAAATATGCATTTAGATTTAGTTATCAATTAATTTCACAATATGTATTTTACTGCTCTGCATTGTGTTGCTGTTGTTATTCGTATTGCATATGCGGATATCATCCATCTATCCATCTAACATACTTTGCTCTACTCACGCAAATATTAATTATCTTCAAGTAGCTCATTATTTATTAACGGTTTGTATATTGACAACGCCCAGTGGTATTTTTGTTATGTTATAAAGCACCCGCAACTTCTATTTAGAACTTGCGATAACTAAGTGGACCGATATTGACTTGTGCGTCTCGAATATAGATTGCGTATCGAACTGAATAAGGAGGGCTTCATGATCAAATGATATATTATTTATTAAACTACAAAATTCATAAGTTATTATACGTGAAGGGAAAACGAAATGATGTATTTGTTATACGCATGTATATAGTAAAGATTAAAATTTGTTAATTTGTCATTCCTTTTTTAAGCAAATTTAATGCCACAAAAAATTTAAAAATAATACATTACAAATGAAGAGCTTTATAAAAAATTGGAGCGTAGGGCGGGCAGGGCTGGGCGGGCTGTATGGTTTTGGTTTGATTTTCAGTTTTCAGTTTACGCTACTTACAATTCTGTTGTATGTTACTTTTGTTTAAACATTAAATGAATATTGTTTTAAATATATATGAATATGCATATTTCGTACACCATGTGGTCGTCTTGTGTCTCGAATACAAATCCAAATTAATTGCTGTACTTTTGTTATTATTATTATTATTTTGTATTATTATGTATTTTTAATTCATGAACTCACATATTCAGGAGAGTTGTTTGCTCGCTTAGTTTGTTGGAACTTAACAGGAGTTAAGAAAACTATTACCACATACATTATCAGAATTAATATTACCACCATGCCGCATCAGTGCCACACGCATATTTCCACGTCAAAGCAGACTGCATCTGGACAGCCAACTGTCCTTTGTTCGAGTCTCGGTAAGTTTCAGTTGATGACCGCCCTTGGGTGGATTATTCGCCTCCTACATAAACAAAACAAAGGCAATCGTTTACTCTTGAACAAATTTAGAATAATTTTGATCCACTTCACATACCATACGCTTTTCTGTTTTCGCTTTGATATCGAGGGCGAGCGTGAGGAAGGCCTCTTCAACGTTGATGCTGGCTTTCGCTGAGGTCTCCATGAATTTGATACCATATTCGACAGCCAATTGTTCCCCACGTTCCCTTGAAACCTATACAATATTTTACGATTATATATATGTTGTTATCAAAGTGTTTGGGAATGTCATTACCTGTCTCTTATCGTTTAGTTCGCATTTGTTGCCCAGCAGCATTTTCTCAACATCGGCGGCGGCATTTTCTTCGATATTTCGAATCCAATTCTTAATGTTTTCAAATGATTTCTCCTGTGTTATATCATAGACAAGCATAATGCCCATGGCACCTCTGTAATATGCCGTGGTGATCGTCCGGAAACGCTCCTGACCAGCAGTGTCCCTGCGATTATTGTTTAACTGTATATATCCATAAATATTTTTTAACTGATAACTTACCATATTTGCAATTTGATTTTCTTGTTATCCAATTCAATTGTTCTAATTTTAAAATCGATACCTGCCGTTAAGAAAGACAAATAATAGAATAGAATAAAGACGACACGTGATAAATAAATTCAAATTATTTTTGGCAACAACAACGGACATCAACTCACTGGGGTCTCAAACCTGACTAGCTAGCGAGTAATCATGAGAGAGAAGAAAAGAGCGCAGAGGCGACAACGGTTGAAAATACGCAATTGATTCGAAACGTTGTCGCCCGTAAAGTAAATAACCCAAATTGGAATTAGTGCAGGGAAATGTGCCAAATTTATAAATAGACAAATTGCTGAGCTCGTATCATGATATGTGTGGGTTCTGTGTTTCTGTCTTAATGCTGCTCTCACAGCTGATAAAACCAATCTCAAACAAAAATGAAAATGAACTTCCGCTAATAGCATTGAAATGCAAAGAAATATGCATCATTAAGCTGAGTAGATTATGTCGCAGCTTTTGTTTTTTGATTGCATTTATTTAGTTCTTAGATAGGCAACTTTCCTTCTGCGGTTTAATGTTGAGCTATGTCCTTGAGCACAGCACAACAACAATAACACTAATTATGACAAATATCTTAGCAGAGAGCAAAGAAAGAGAGCATTCGAAATGAGTCACATATTTGCGTGCGTGTGCGATTGTGTTTGTGTGTGTGTATGCTGCTTCCAGCTGAACTAAGAGACGATATTGAGTCTGAGCATGGGCATATACGAATGTATGTGTTTTGTGCGATTGCTGCCCGGCGACGTTATAATTAATTAAAAAAAATTCACAGAGAAAGAGGCAGAGAGAGCGAGAGTAAAAGAGAGAGACAGAGCGATGTTGATTACTGAGGATGACTGAATGTGGCTATGACTGATGATGTATGCACTTTGAAATGTTTGGTTTGGTGGCAGTTGATGTGGTTGTTGTTATTATGAGTGTTGTTCATAAATGATAACATATATACATATATGAATAATACACTCACCTATTGTAGATATAAATGTCGTGTTGAAAGCATCCTCTGAGAAGCGAAACAATATGCAGGTTTTCCCAACACCTGAGTCGCCTATAAGCAACAATTTAAACAGGTAGTCGTACGTTTTGGCCATTTTGTTTATATTTTCTGTTTCTGTATGATTAAATCACAGTTGTGCTTCCGCTTTGTGCCGGAATCTTGTTAAAGACTTTGCAGTAATACTCCTCGAACTTATGTTTTGCCCCTCTGTTTCTCCACTATTGGCGTTATCGTATCAACCACGTCGATAACTGATGCCTGGCTCTACTGCTGTTTAATATGGCGGTGGTTGGTAATCAGTGGTTTTCGATTATTATTACACACTAGGCTAATGTCGGATTAATTTACTTGAACTGGCGCTACTGCTGCTGGTCGGTATTCATTTGTTGGTATGGTTTTGGTGTAGGTATGTATAAAAAATTCATAGACGTAACCACACACAGCAGACACAAACAAACACACGCAAGCACGCACAGTTTTTTTTTTTCTTTTTCAACTCTGACTGACTCTGGTTTTCTTTTGTGTGTGTGTCGATTCGTTTCGGGCCCTGTCGCAAAAATGGCGACGTAGTTTGAACACTTTAAGTTGCAATGTAAATGGACGCGCACCGTTCTACACTTGTACGTAGTGCACTTGTAATTGTGAGGTGTTTTGTTGTTGGTTACACGTAAAAATTACGCTTAATTATTGCTTTCTAATTACGCCCGTACAATAAATGATTGGCTCTTTACAAGTGTTGTGTAAGACCGAAAGCGAAACGATATATCGAAAAGCAGTGTTAGTCAGCGCCGAATGATAACTACCACACAGCTGATCGCTAGTAACAGAACAGCTGCTTATTTTTCTAACAATCAGATTTGACAGTATTTTTTATGTAATCAACGTGGTCACACTGGCCATTTATAGTCAAATAAAAAAAATAGAAGCGAACGTAAAGCAATGAAAGTGTGACAAAAAACAAAGTTTATACAAAAATAAAATAAAGCACAAAATTTGCTTTTGCGTGTATATGACTCTGAGTCTGTGATTTAACCCTCAAGGTCCGGCAACGGCAATAAATAATATAAACAAATGTGAGAGGTGAAGTCACAAGACGACGACGCCAGCAGCACTCAAGAATTTGCCGTCGTCGACCAGGCAATTATGGGTACAAAAGAATCCAAACATGCTTGCATCAGTTATGAGGAGGCAGTCAAACGTGGTAAGTGTTAACCTTCAAATCCCAAAGCAGGGCAACAAATATAAAAATGGGTCATTCGAGTGAATAACATAAGGTTCTAGAACAAAAACAATAATAGTTAATGCACCAACACAGGTGTAATTGCGCTTTATCGATTCTGTTTTTGATTTTGTTCTAATCCTCATGCTTTTATTGCTGGACATGGCAAATTCTTTTAAATTTTTGCCTCGTTTTTTCTTTTGGTTGTGCTTCTTGTGTGCAAATGTCGTAGGTGTATGTGTATGTGAATGTATGAGTATTTGCGTCGTCGTCGTTTCGAACCGTGACGTCACAATAGAAAAACAGCAGCCGCGTTTTTTTTTTGGGGAGGGAATGTCGTTGCAGATAAAGCAAAGAAAATAAAAGGCACAATCAGATAATGCTACGGTTTGTTGTTATTCATCTTTCTCCTCATTACGATCTAATATGCATCTAATGACGTCGGGATTGTCGCTATTTTTATTACAGTCGTATTGTTACTTTGTCTAATTTTGCTTTGAATTGGCATTCATCTCGCTGACTGTTCTTGTTGCTGTTGTCGCTTTATGGCCAGCCCCGAAGGCAAAGAAAACGAACGTTACTGATAAGATGCCATTTCTATATGTATCTGTACCCATACTAGCCTACCCACTTGCGGGTTGCGATTGTTAGCACACACGCACAAAAGCACACACACGATGAACCGGTTTGTTTCTTAAGAAAACGTATGCAAGTCCAGTCGACACAGGCCATTGTGCAACGCCATCCCCCTGTCTTTCGCATCATAACAGTTCAATGCGGAAATTTGCCAGAAGAAGAAGAACATATAAACCTGCAATGAAATAACCGTTGTCGCATGACGTCGCGTAATAATTCTCTGTAATCGCAATTAATTTCGCATTGCCTCTTCAAGCTCAATTTGTGATTATGAATTGGTGGTCATATTAAACACCACTCCTCCGCACCACTTATCGCATGTACAATTTGCAAATGGCGTGTAGCAATGGATTTTATTTCAGTTTGTTGATAACGTCTTTTTTAAGACGTTAAAGTTTGTTTTTGTTTAAGAAAACAGATTTGAATGAGTTTACAGAGACGTAGAATCTGAAATTAAATTAAAGTTGAACTCATATATATCTATATATATATAAATATACATATTTATACATGTGAACTTGTGATTTTTTGTGCATATGACTCAGCAGATTTTAAACAACAAATTTTAGCTCCACTCAAATTAAGTGCGTCAAAAAGTTTTTATATAGAATACCCATTCAGAGACTCGAATAATGACAAATACAATCATGCCCAATAAGAAAATCACAAGCAAATTTGGATATTATCAGGCTAAACATAAACAATTCTTGACTTTAGAACTCATGCAGAGACAAGGTTAGTTTGGGTGGAATTGTTAATTAAACTTTGTACTTCGATGACATGTTTAAATGACCTTTTGCAAAGTGTTCAGCAGTAAAGTGTCTCAAATTGGTGGGTGTGAAATCGTAGAGCCATAAACTGTTTTTGGTATTCCCCTTGCGAGTCAAGTCCTAAATACGCTGCAAATTATGCAAATTCATTCGGGTTAAACCCAACATTTTACTTGTATACTTTATTATTTATAATCTATGTTATCTATGAAATCAATCAACAGTTAGCGACGCCGAGCTGCGACGTTTGAAAGATGCCTTTAAGAAGTCAGCTGGCGTGGGTCGGAACAATCTCAGTCGTAATGCATTCCAGCAGGATGTGCTCTGCGAGGGTGTGCCGCCGAAGATCACGGACATGCTGTATGCCGCCTGTGGAGGCACACAGCGCGGCATATCCTTGAAGGACCTGCTATGCGGCCTGGTGCTGATCACACGCGGCACCCAGGAGGAGAAAACCAAGTGAGTTAATACTAAATAAATAGTATACAACTTATTCTCTTATGCTTATCATGTTTCCCTTACAGATTTCTGTGGAACCTGTACTGCAATGATGCTGGCACCTACATCATTAAATCGGACTATGTGCGGAATGTGAGCCTGGCGCCGTTCGAGAGCGTCTCCCTCTTTTCCCATGGCGATCGGGTGAACTTTGAGCACTTTCAAGACTGGATAATCCAGCATCGTAATGCAACGGTGCTATCCAGATGGCTACTGGCTGATAATTGTGTCAGCCTCACCTCCGAACTGGAAACACCCACCTTCTATCAGAGTTTGGCCGGTGTTACGCATCTTGAGGAGAAGGTCAGCAAAATATTAGCTTACAATTAACAGAAATATAATTGCCATGAAATCAAAATTTATTTTTTCGCTTACATTTTTGTATCAACTAATCTTTTTTGAAAATGAGAGTAATAATTTCATTCTACGCATTACATTTTATGAGAAGTTAGTTTGATTTATAATATAATTGTTTCATTGCAGGATATTGGCGACTTGGAAAAGGAGTTCTGGCGCTTGAAGAACACCTCAAAGAACGGACAAATCGACTTACAATTTCTGGGGCCGCTAATTAGTCCACCCATACCAAAGAATGCGCTGGACGGTCTCTTCAATGCCTTCGACGAGAATCGTGACGGTCACATCGACTTCAAGGAGCTTTGCTGTGGCGTCAGCGCCGCCTGTCGCGGACCCGGCGTAGAACGGACGCGCTGTAAGCCTGCCTCTGAAAGCCTTAGCTATTGCTTAGTAATAAACGCTTTTATCTTCTCATCTTTCTTCATTGCAGTTTGCTTTAAGATCTTTGATGTGGATCGAGACGGGGTGCTGAGTCACGAGGAGACGCTACAAATGATCAATGTGCTGCTCTTTGTGGCCAAAGAGAATCGCGATGCGCAACAGTATAAGGATCTGACGAAGCAGCATGTGATTAGCGACCTGTTGGAGTTCGCACAGCGAAAGAGTCCCGACGGTGTGCCGAGCTACCTGACACGGGACAATGTCTCGCTGACGGCAGAGGATTTCATGCTTTGGAACGTGCAGTGCGGTCTGAGACTGATGCAGCCATTGTTAGACCTCATTTTCGAGCTGTGTCACATTGTGTTCGGGCTGTGGCCGCAATGCAAGCACATGGAGTATGACATTGTGCGCGGCTGGTTGCAGCGCGAGGAGCGACGTCCTTATCGTGTTGGACAATTCTGGTATCTAATCTCACGCGACTGGTGGCTCAACTGGATGCAGTACACACAGCACACGGCACACACATGTGACTACTGCAAGCGCACCGCTAGTCAGCGCAGCGCCGTCGACGAGGCGCTCGTCTGTGATGAGAGTTTCAACACACACAGCCTGGAGCAACACGACAGCTATTCGCTAGGCTCTATGTCCGGCAGCAGCGGCATCTCTGCCGGCCGGCACTGTGGGCAACAGCGTCCCGGCCCCATCGACAATAGCAGTTTGATAACCACAAATTCCTATCGCAATGTGCGCACTCTCACCGGTGAAGGTGGTCATCTGAAGCGCGACACGCCTCCGGTCCAGAACCACGATTTTGAGCTGGTCCCCAAGTCGCTGTGGAAGGCCCTCAATCGTTGGTATGGCGATAATCTGCCGCTGCCACGTCAAGTAAGTGCTCAATTCGTACTAATTTGGTATCTACCTAGGATTCAATCTTCATATTTTGCTTAACAGGTTATACAGCCACCAAACTCGGAGGTGGAACTAGAGCTGAATCCGCTAAACCTGCGCATATTGCTGCATCAGCTGCAGACTGCCCCGACTGGAATTGGAGCCGCCAGCAGTCAAATTACCAGCTGGGGATCAACGGTCAGCGCTGGCTATGGCGTTCTGGCATCGGGTAGTGGCTATGCAGCCATTGCGGCGAGCAGTGTTCTACAGGCGCCCAAACGTTATCTGGCATACACGGCTGCGTTCAGTCGGCTGGCAACAGTGCGTCAGGTGGGTGAGTTTCTGTGCGAGCAGTTGCGTCTTAAACCGGAGGATATACGGCTGTGGCATGTGCCGCCGTCAAGCGCAACGCTAGATAATAGTGCCATACTGTTGGAGGAGGATACCATGTGCCTTAAGGAGCTGCTGATACGCGACAACGATCAATTGCTGCTCGAGATACGCAACAAGGATCTGACCTGGCCTGAGGAGCTCAGCTCGCTGGCCAGCACGCAAAGTGGCCAAGCGGGTGTCGCTTGTCCTGGCGATCGGCGTCGCATGACGCGTACCTCCATCATGTCAGTGCACGCGCCGGGCGCTACTGGGCTGCATAATCTGGGTAATACTTGCTTCATGAATTCGGCACTTCAAGTGCTGTTCAACACACAGCCGCTGGCCCAATACTTTCACCGTCAGATGCATCGCTTCGAGTTGAATACGGCCAATAAGTTAGGAACGCGTGGCCAGCTGGCCATGCGCTATTCAGAGCTACTTAAGGAGGTGTGGACGGCGACGACACGTTCTGTGGCGCCGCTTAAGCTGCGCTTCTGTGTCAACAAACATGCTCCACAATTTGCTGGGGGTGGTCAGCACGACTCGCAGGAGTTGCTCGAGTGGCTGCTCGACGCTCTGCACGAGGACCTCAATCGGGTGATGGAGAAGCCGTACAGTGAACTCAAGGATTCCAATGGGCGGCCCGACAAGATTGTTGCCGCCGAGGCCTGGTCACAGCACCATGCACGCAATCAATCGATTATCATAGATCTGTTCTACGGCCAGCTTAAGTCGAAGGTCAGTTGCCTGGGCTGTGGACACGAGTCGGTGCGTTTTGATCCATTCAGTTTGCTCAGCTTACCACTACCCGTAGAGAACTATGTGTATCTGGAGGTGCTGGGTAAGTCAACCAATGCAAAGAAACGCATATGAAATACGATTCATTCCACTCTATCTTCGCAGTAATTCTACTGGACGGCAGTGTGCCAATCAAATACGGCCTGCGTTTGAACTCAGAATGCAAGTACGGGGATCTGAAGCATAAGCTGGCGACGCTGTGCCCGCTGCAGCCGAGTCTGATGCTCGTCTGCGAGCTGTGGAATTCACAGATACGACAGGTGCTCGGCGACGAGGATAAGTTGCGAACGCAGACCGCAAAGGATCTGTATGTGTATCAGCTGCCTGAACAAACCAGCGCCAGGACTAGATCCAACTCAACGCTCAGCATGCACATCGAGCAGGGACTCAAAGACATACAGCGCAGCTCTGGTAAGTGCTTGCATTTTTATGTCGAATACGCTTTCCTCACATTTAATTGGATTTTCCAGCACTGATTACCACACAAGACTCGCTATCATCGCTTAACACGCTGCCGATCTCAAATCAAACTACATCGTCGCGCGTCCTATGCAATGGACATGTCGTCGCTGATGGCCAGGAGTTGGCAATCGATGCTGACCATGAGATATCCAAATACAGTAGCAACAACAATAGCAACAGCAACAGGAACAATAACAGCTTCAGTCAAGTAGCCGGCCAAGTGCACGAGCTGCAGCCAGATGATGCCGGAAAGGTAAGCCGGTGCTTTGGAAAGAGAGAGTGCATGCCCCACAGTCTTTTTTGCTTCAAGGTATGGCTTCTAAACTATATTAACATATACACGTATTTAATATGTTAGATTCATGTTGCCTCGCAAAAGGTCGCAAACAAAATGATTTTGAATTAAAATTCCCATTGCCTAGGATAAACTCTCTCTCGCTCCAGCGACGACCCCGTTTCAAACCGAAGAATAATCAAGAATTTCGGAACCGCGTTTCAGCGTAACTGACTGAAAATGCTTATGTTATTTGTTTTATTTTTTCCGACCACTCCGTCTTTTCTCGCAATGTTGCAGAATCAGAATCGAAATCTATATATTAAATACCAATATGTTAAATTGAACAGTTGCCGTTTCTGTTTCTGTTTGGTTTGTGGGCTACCTTAGCTAATGTACACCCCACCCGATCTTAACTTCTAATTGTTCTTTGATTTCGTATTCGCACCTATTCAAATATAAACTAGTCTAAATCTCTCCCGTATTTTGTAATTTATTGTTATATCTCTATGATCCTCTTATACTACTAATACACACATTTAATTTATTGCTGGCCTTACAAATAATATATATACCTATTGTTAATTTTTGCTTTAAACAATTCTCTACATTAGACTCACCATTTAGCTCCTGTCGTTATCGTTGCTCATTGCGTATGCAATATTTTTATTATTTAATTGTACTGTTTTTTGTACATTTTCTCTCGACTAGCCCACTTGACAATTTCATTGTAGCTTTTAAGTTGTACTCAGAGGTGATTCATTAGCCAAAAAATAATAAAAATTATGGATAGCTTAATTACATTTAGCAAATATTTATTTAAATCACTTAAAGTCACTTTCAATTTTTATAACAACAGTTTTTTGGTATACACCCTGCTCAATTCTAGTTTTCTTTTTTACATTCAAGTTTACAGAACTTCAATATTAAATATTTTAAAAGAATCGTATACACGCCAAAAATAAAACATTTTGTTATCTAATTAACTTCAAACAATTTTTAGATACTTTATTCATTTAAGTTAATAGTTAAAAATAATGTTGCTCAGATTGTTAGAACTAATTTATAATTCATGTTATTCTCAGCCGTCTTTAATGATACTCATTTATATAGGAAATAAATAAATAGTTTTTTAGAACATCAAGTTTTTAGTTGAAGTTTACAGGCTTTTTTTTTAGCTTCGCTTGTCGTTTCTCTTGGATCACCCATTCTTGTACATATTGCAAATACTATACCACCCATTTACCTCATTTAATAATATTACAAATTTTAATATTCGTGCCTCTACTGGTACATCTATTTAAATAGCTAATTTTGAACACGCGCAAATTAAATAATTGTACAATTTTTGTAGATGTTGAGCGTTTATCCTAGTTTATAAAAATATGGCATATTTATGTATATATATATATATATATATATATATATATATATTTGAGTAGTAATCGTTAATTGTTTACATTTGAAGAGCTTTAATCTACACTCACTCACACATACACACTAACACACATTTAAGTTACGCACAACTAATGCAAAACTTGGGCTACCTTCATTGGTGCATCCGACACAGGAGTCGCTGGTCCTCAGCTGCAGTCCGGAAAATAGCTTTATGCACGATCCGGTTACCCAACAGAAGCGCATCTCATCGACCAAGCTCCTCCACACGGAGAGCAACACCAGCTCGTATACGAATCACTCCGGTGAGAACTCAATGGAGAGCTCGCTGACGGAACCAATGCCGGTGGCTGAGCTGGCTGCCAGTCGACATGGTAGCAACAGTGATGAAGGTGCCTCCAACGAACACTCCAGTGGATTGAGCACAGCTCACACACTGGGCATCAATAGCTTTGATCGTGACTTAGACGATGATGATGACGATGTCGATGCCAATGCAAATGGCGATGAGCAGGTCGAGGGCGAAGAGGAGCCGGAACAGCAAATAACCACGTCGCAACCGGAAAGCACGAGTGGCAATCAAACTAGCAGTGGCGTCTACTCGCGCCGCTCCTCGCAGCCATACAAAGTGGGCAAATATCTGGTTGCCGTGCATCGCAAAATCACTCGCCACGACAGCTACTTTCTTTCGTATCACAAGACACGACCCATTCTGTTTGGTGTGCCTCTGCTGATACCCAACTGCGAAGGCGGTACACACAAGGATCTCTACTGTGCCGTCTGGCTGCAGGTTAACCGAGTGCTGAGTCCGCTGCCAGCTACCACCGAACAGGCGAATCATGCTGCCGACTGGTAAGTAATCATTTACTCTAATATCCTCCAAAGCTCTCTGAATTGTTTTATTCTCTCCTGTAGTGACGACAGTCTGGGCTATGACTTTCCCTTTACGCTGCGCGCCGTCAAAGCGGACGGACTCACCTGCGCCATTTGTCCGTGGTCGAGTTTCTGTCGCGGCTGTGAAATACGCTGCAACAATGACTATGTGCTTCAGGGCGCCCTGCCACCTATCAACTCAATGGCTGGCAGTAAGTAATTCTTCCGTCGGCTAGCACAAAAGATAGTTAACCGCATGCTTTAATTTTCAGCTAACACAACCACGCCCATTATGAATGTGAAATGCCCATCGTTACCAAATCTGGAGGCCAAACGATCATCAGAGTATACCACATCGCTATCCTATACACCGACAACAAAATATTTTGAAGACTTTACCATTGCCATCGATTGGGACCCAACCGCATTACATTTGCGTTATCAAAGCACTTTGGAGCGAGTAAGTGGACATCAACCAAATAGGGAATTCAGAGAATGAGATGAGATATTTTCTTCTTTGTTCAGCTCTGGGTTGATCACGAGACGGTTGCCATATGTCGGCGGGAGCAAGTGGAGCCAGTTGATCTGAATCATTGCCTGCGCGCCTTTACGTCTGAGGAAAAGTTGGAGCAATGGTATCACTGCAGCCACTGCAAGGGCAAGAAGCCCGCTACGAAAAAGCTTCAAATATGGAAATTGCCACCGATTTTGGTAAATGTAGTATTATATTTAGCGAAGGCATGTATCTAATTACTCAATCTGTGCTCTGTAGATTGTCCATTTGAAACGTTTCAATTGTGTCAACGGCAAGTGGGTGAAATCACAGAAGGTGGTCCACTTCCCCTTCGACGACTTTAATCCCACACCCTATTTGGCTTCGGTGCCACAGGAGACGATACTGCGGCACAAAGAACTGCTAGAGATGAAGAGGGATTTTATCAGCGCCAGCAACGAAGTTGTCAGCGAATTAGATGAAATCGATGGTAGCGACAAAACACCAGCAGAAGCGGCACCACCACCAAAAGCATCGGCTAGCGCAAAGGTACCCCCAGGAAAGGATTCACCGTTAGTCGCTAACAGCGTGCTGCGGCAAACTAAATCAAGCAATGCAGCCAGACGACAGCGCCTCATCTCCACAAGCCTTACAAAGACGCCCATTGTGGACGGGGAGTTCGAAGACTATCATCAGCATAAGGTCAAAGCGGATGTTGACGAGTTTGATCCGAGATACAAGCTATATGCCGTGGTTGTAAGTTTCGCAGAAATTAAACACCTTCAGCCTTTTCATGAGATCTCTTTCCTTCCCTTTAGTCTCACTCTGGCATGCTGAATGGCGGTCATTACATTTCCTATGCAGCAAACACAACTGGTTCCTGGTATTGTTACAATGACAGCTCCTGTCGCGAGATATCACAAAAGCCAAACATTGATCCGAGCGCTGCCTATTTGCTATTCTACGAGCGTCAGGGTCTCGACTATGAGCCCTACTTGCCCAACATCGAGGGACGTGCGCTGCCAAATGCCACCCAACAGCTGGATGTGGACGAGACGGACGGAGAGCTCAAGAAATTATGCACAATATCGTAATATTGTACTTGGGTTGTTGCAGCTGCTATGCGAGCTAATGGCTATGATAGCTTCTTGAATTGCTTGGGCGTGTTTATTTATATATATTTATATATATATATAAGTATGTGTGTATCTGGGCGTATTTATGTTTTTGTTATTTACTATTTTAAGCTGAATTGCTGTTCTAGTTAATTAAGATTTAAGTTGCCCACAATATTTAGCTTTAGAGCGCAAACGACTTGTTTGATTTATTTTTTCTTTGTTGTGAGCGCACTCGCACATTGGCGTTGCAAATGTGATTTTGTTTAATGTACCATATTCCATACCATATGTACCATAAAATGCTATATATTATTACTATTTTGTAGCTGTAGGTGTAATTTCAACATTAGCTCGCAAGTAATTTGTTTTGTCAGTTTATTATTAGATTATTTAATGGCATCGGATTTTGGTGTTGATTGTGTAAAGCTTGTTTGTTACATTTGATTCTTATTAATTTTTTTTTTATTATTAGCGCATATTTTTTGTTGTACTTTGTCATATGTATTAGGCCGTCAGAGCCCGCTTGTAATTAATTATAATTATTCGTTCATGTGTATATGCATATACACAATATGCAATTCCATTTACTATGTGTAACTATTGTAAATAACGAGTCAGAGATCGTGCTGTACACCCAAATGATGATGGTCAACAATTACTCGTCATATATTGTCGAAAAACTTGATATTAATTAGCAATATTTTTAGCAAGATGCTACCAACTTAATACCAGAATAAATTCGCACTCACTAATATATATACATATATGATGAGTACATTTCCTTTTATATTGGTTCTGAAATTATTGTTGCGCTTATGATATATGACTTCAAGATGACTAATGACAATGTATTTGATATTTACGAATTAAACATAAATATATATATATATATATATACATACGAACTTAACTAATTTATACTTAATATATATACATACATAATAATACAGAGAAACAGAGTATCAAATAAAAAAAAATCTGTCGCTTAAATGAAAAAAAATATTTTTTATTTTAGTAGTTTGATCTTAGGAACACGCGCATTTTACAGCTTGCTAGTTTAACATTCAAGGATTTAAAAAAAAAAATATATATATATATAAGGTTGGTCTAAATTTGGCCATCTGAGGAGCTCTCCAGGTGCATTTTGGGAAATGACATCGAAACCACTGAAAGCCCTGAAAACAAGCAAGATTAAAGAATTTTCAAAAAATTATCGCATCTCTGCCTTTTTGAGCTGAGCGTCAAGAGATTTATATTAACAATGACTATCAGGATGTCACTTAAGTCGTCCAAGCAATTTTTTAGTTATCAATAATATGGTTTTTTTGATCCGTTTCCATTACCTTGAAAGGCAATTGATAGAGTCGGTCGTTGTGATCCTGCAAATATTCGGCTGAAATAGAGATATTTCACTGAAGAGCAATTGTCCTAATCTGTTCATCATAATAGCAGGATGCTTAAGGCTTTTGTTTTTCTGAACCTCATAGATTTTATTGGATCATGCTACTTACTTTAATTTTCTTGAATTTAGGTCAGCCCAATTTTATCTAATTTTAAAAGTCAGACATTTGCCAAACCAATCCCATTTGAATAAATATAATACACATCTTGGTTTTTGCAATGGAATTGAATTTGTATTGTATTTGTAATCTATATTTAATGAAATTACATATTAAGTTTTATTAAGCAATTATGTAATTTTAGTGGTATTATTAATTGGCCCGGTAGGTTAGCCAAAATGTTTTATTTATAGAATGCGGCAAATATTGAATTTGTGAACGGTTAATAATTTCATTGCAAATGATTATGATAAATATTTTTTATGCGTATTCGGGTATTATGCATATTTAATTATGGTTTACGTAGTTTAAATTCTTAGCTGAAGATTAATTAATTTCCATGGAATTTGAATGCGGCTGGGGCGCTCAGGAGCCGCCGGTATTGTTGGCCAGCTGCCCGGGCACCGAGAACTGTGGCCGAAAGTTGGCAAAGTTGCCGGCGGGTCCGCCAGTGAATGCCGGCAATGAGGTACCCTGAAACCCGGCCGGGAACGGAGTAATCAATTGAGCTGCAATCAAACCAAGATAATAATGTTTAAATCAAATATACAAACTCTATAAATTAAATAGATAACCAACCTGCATTCGAGGCATTGCCAGCGGTGGCCGCTAGTCGCGACAATATGGAACGCTCGGACATTTGCAAGCGTTGCGCCACAGGCGGAATACGGGCCAAGGTGGCCGGCAGACGAGAGACATCGCTTTTCATGTCCGACAGCAGCTCCTCCAGTTGATTGAGCACTTTGTGCAGGACAGCATTGGCTGGCTTGTTGCCGGCCAACGATTCCTTGCTCAGATGCTGATGCGATTCGGCCAGGCATTCGACTTCGGCGAAGCGTGCATTCAACGACATGGCCGGGTGGCTGGGATCCTGGGCGAGATTCAGGAATGCCGCACGTCGCAGCTGCTCCTCAATGACCAGCGCCTGTTCGAGTAGCTTAAACCGTCGGGCCAGAAACTTGTTCTTAATCTCCAAAAAGTTACCCTTGCCCACGTCCATTTTGAACGGTTCATTGATGATCGCAAAACGAATATCGTTCTGAATGTCCTGCCAACGGCCGTAGCCGTGTGTAACAATGCCAGCCAGCAGCCAGTAGTCGTGACGTCTATGCCAGATCTCGTATTCGCGGCCAGGCACCGCTGCCTTCTCCTCGTTCAGCCACAAAGTGTGCAGCTCCGTAAATCCACCATCGGCAATGTTAAACATAAATTTGCGCTTCAGTACCTCCAAGTTGTCCTCGACCAATTTGCCAGCAGTGCCGCCCGATACGGCTGCAGCGTTCTTCTGATCCTTGGCCGCATTGGCGCTGGCATTCGGTTTCTCCAGTTCACCATCCTCCTTGACAATCATGACATCGTCATCATCATCATCGATGATGTTTGTTGTTGTTGTTGTTGTTGTGCTTGGATTGATGGTTGGTTTCTCATCGCTGGAGCTTGTCTTCTCTTTTTCCTTTTCTCTTTCCTTCTCCTTTTCTTTATCGTCGCTTGGTTCACTCTTGGCCAGCGACTCGTCCGTGGGCTCCTCTTTGGGCTCCACTTTGGTGACCTCATTCTTGACAATCGCCTCGCTGGCTTTCGCCTCACCATCCCCACCAGCAGCAGAGTCTTCAGCCTTATCCGCACTCCC
The DNA here is from genome assembly GCA_035042045.1 of Drosophila melanosoma. Lineage (NCBI taxonomy): Eukaryota > Metazoa > Arthropoda > Insecta > Diptera > Drosophilidae > Drosophila > Drosophila melanosoma. The sequence goes on along the minus strand of JAWNLY010000100.1, from coordinate 1,947,541 downwards.
AACGATTGGCTTCTTATCAGCATCCTCAGCATCGGATTTGGGCTCTAGTTTCTCGGGCGTTGCTTTGTCAAGCGCTGCTTTGTTGTCCTCGCTCTTCTCGGATGCTGGCGCCGGACTGGGAGCTGCACTTGTCGCTGGCGTTGCACTGTTGCTAGTTGTGGCGCTCTCTGCTGGGGGTTTGCCACCAGTTGCCGTTGCAGATGCCGCCGCTGCGGCGTCTAGTGCAACTCCGGGCTCCTGTTTGCCGACAGCAGCTCGGACTGGCTCGCATGGTTTGAGTATTAGCTCGGGCATGCTGTAATAGCCATTTATGTGCTCAAACTCCTGCACCTTCTTGCGGATCAGGGACATCACCCCGATGCGCGTGAGCACATGCTGTCGGGACAAACCCTCACGGGGCACACCATCGGCAAAGGTCTCGGCATTGTCGGCACCCGGTTCGCAGAGATGCCTCATGAAAAGTGAGACGTATGCCTTGAAATTGCGCTCCGATTTTCCGCGCAGATCTCGTACCAGCCACTGCGAATTGAAGGCATCCTGGGGAGGCATGCCATAGCGCATTATCGCATTGAGGAAGCTCTTTCGCTGGCGGGCATTGAAGCCCAACACCTCAATATTGCCCCCAACTCGAGCGAGGAGTGGTGGCAGGGGACGATCGTCGCGTCGCTCCAAGCGGCGCTTAGCCTTGCGTTCGCCGTTCTGCTCATCGAAGTCATCGTCGCCGCCATCCTCATCGCTGCCGCCGGAGTACTCTGAATTGTATTCGCTGCCATTGTCCTGCCAATTGGAGTCATCGCGTGTTGTGTCTGCCGCCACGACGCCACCATCTGTGTAATTGACCTGCTTGCGGACACGCTTGCCCTTGCCGAGGGAGCGGCCCACATCTTCCTGGTGCTGCTCGTAGTGATGACGCAGCAGTTTGACCCAATACGCGGGATCTGAGTTCTCTGCATCTTGCTTGATAATCTCGGTCTCCTCCTCTTCCTCCTCCTCCTTGGTGGCATAGGAGGCCACCTTGAACGAGGATAGATACTCATTGGCCCATGACTCCTTCTCCTCGATGCCGCGATTGGTGCGATCCAACAACTCTGCAACGGCCTTGTCATCATAGTGAATGGCCTCCTCTTTGTCATCCTCCTTGAAGAGATCCTCAGTGCCGAAGCGCAGAATGTCGTCCAGCTCCTGTTTTGTGAAATTGGCACCCTTGCCACCCATGCCGGGACGCACCACCAAATGGGTCAACATCATCTTGCGCTTGGCCACCTGCGTCACACGCTCCTCCACCGAGTTGCGTGTGACAAAGCGATAGATCATCACCTTGTTAGCCTGTCCAATACGATGGGCACGCGAGAACGCCTGAATATCATTGTGGGGATTCCAATCGGAGTCATAGATAATGACCGTATCGGCTGTGGCCAGATTAATGCCCAAGCCGCCGGCGCGTGTACTGAGCAAGAAGACAAACTGTTGTGCGCCGGGCGCATTGAATCTATCGATTGCCTCCTGACGCAGTGTGCCCGTAATGCTGCCATCGATACGCTCGTACTTGTACTGCTCGCCCTCGAGGAAGTCCTCGAGTATGTCCAGCATTTTCGTCATCTGCGAGAAGATGAGCACGCGATGATTCTGTGACTTCAGCTGCTTCAGCATCTTGGAGAGCAACACCAATTTTCCAGCTGCTTTCGTTAGCGAGAGCAGCTCATAGATGCCACCCGCCGAGGTGGGTGCCTCCTCGGAGGCCGAGGGGAATAGGTAGGGATGATTGCAGCACTTCTTCAGATCCATCATGATGTTGATCAGGGAACAGGAGCCGCCGCCGCTCTTCGAATTAAGAGCTTCATAGTTCTTGGTCAATATGAACTTGTAGAACTTCTTTTGCATGGCCGACAACTCGACACGAACGATGAACTCCGACTTGGATGGCATATTCTTGAGCACATCCGTTTTCAGGCGACGCAGCATGTGGGGACCGAGCATCTCGTGCAGACGCTTCACCTGCTCCTCCTTCGAAACATCGGCGAATTCGCCCTGGAACGCCTGAAGATCGTTGAACTTGTCTCGGCTCAAAAAGTTGAGCAAATGGAACAATTCCTCCAGATTGTTCTGCAAGGGTGTGCCGGTGAGCAGGAGCTTGTAGGCAATCGCATAGCTATTCAAAATGCGGAAGAACTTGCTCTGGTTGCTCTTCAAGCGATGTGCCTCATCGACGACCAGCACCGCCCAATCAATGCTGCCCAGACACGGGGCATCCATGGAGATCAGCTCGTAGCTGGTGAGCAGCACATTGAACTTGTATTGGGTTGTTCGCAATCGGGAGACTTTGGTGCCTCGGATGGCGCCCTCCTCGAAGGTTAGCTCGTTCTCGCGGATCACCGCACGGGAGTCCTTGTCGCCAATGTAGGTGATGCAATAGAAATCGGGTGCCCACAGCTCAAACTCACGCTCCCAGTTGACCAGTGTGGAGAGGGGTACAGCCACAAGGAACGGACCACGGCAATGGCCCTCCTTGTACAGCGAGTAGAGGAAGGTGACCGTCTGGATGGTCTTGCCCAGACCCATCTCATCGGCCAGTATGGTATCGATGCCCTGTCCCCAACTGTAGCGCAGCCAGTTGATGCCTTCAACCTGATAGGGATGCAGTTGCATGCCCGTATCATCCAGGAATGCCGGCTGACCCTCGTATTTCTTCTTCAGATCCGTGGTGGGTTTCTCCGGCGGCGGCGTGTAGTGCTTGACGGGACGATCCTCATCGTCTAGCTCAAGTTTATGCTTCGTTTTGCGTCCCTTCTTGCTCTTCTTGCTGCTGGCGGCACGCGTCTGCTCCGAGGTGCAAACAGCGCGAAGATCCTGATAGTAATCGATGGCCTGACGCAGACCGGGTATATCATCGCCCTCCTCTTCCCAGGTGGACTTGTCGTAGGGCAGCTCCCGCCATTTCACCAGATACATAGTGCTGCCATCACGCGCCGTCCGGTGATTGATCACACGCTGCACGATCAGCCACTCGGGCTTGACGCCATTCTTGTAGAAGCGCTCCTCGAGTGCGGCCTCATCGTCGTCATCGTTGCCCTTCATGCCCACCTTGTCCTTGTGGCGCTGAATGCGCTTGAAACGTGTATCGGCCTCGTCCAGGGACTCCTCGAATTTCGGTGGCTCCTCCATATCGTATTTGCGCTGGAAGGAGCGTATCATCAGCGGATGATGAACATCCAGCTGCACCTCGGAGACCCAGTCACAGTGCCAGTAGGACATGTTGTGCCACTTGATGAAATACTCGCGCACTCGATTACCCATCTTGGCGCTCTTCGATGTTGATGCTTCGCTGCTGTCGCGTCGTTGCACCGCCCAACGCCAGGTTATGATCTTCTCGGCCTTGCCGACCAACGGTGGGCAACTGCAGCGTGGACAGCGCCAGTCGCCGTCCGGTATGGTGTCCAGCGGTGGATTCAGACAGAACGTATGGTATGCCATTGGGCAGGAGTCGCAGCAGAGCAGCTCGCCGCCATCCTTGCAAACACGGCAAAACTCCTGATGCTCATCGTCATCCTCCTCCTCGGCAGCACCGCCATCGGCCTCGCAGTGGGGGCACGACCATTTACCCTCTGGCGGCTCGTCCAGTTCCGGCTCCAGGCAGACCAAATGATAGGCGCGTGGACACGTGTCGCAAAGGATTATCTCGCCGCCCTGTTGGCACACCTCGCAGTAGTCCTGATGCTCGTGTTCGCCATCCTCGCCCTCGGGGAAGTTCTTTGTCTTCTTCATTTTGTTCTTCTTCTTGAACTTGTTGCCAATCTTGGTTTTGGCCTTCTTGCGCACGACTGGCGTACCGTCCTCCTGGACACCAGCAGCAGCGGCTGCCGTCTCTGCCGGCTGCTTCTCCTTCTCCTTTTCTTTCTCCTTTTCCTTTTCATCGGCGCTGTCATCGGACTTTTGGAGCATGCGCTCAAACTCCAGATCAGAGTCACGCTCGGAAGCGCCACTGGCATCCGGTTCTTCGTCGGAGCTGTCGCGCTTACGCTTGCCAAACTTGATCTTCAAGGTGGGCACCTTGGCGGCCCCTTGACGACGTCCCTTTTTGTTGCTGCTGCGTCCGCTACGTTTGCGTCGTGGCTTCTTCTCTTCCTCCTCCTCCTCCTCGTCCTCTTCCTCCTCGTAGATGTCGTCGGGCTTCTCGTTGCGTGACGAACGCGATGAACGCGGCTCATCCGTCTCGGGCGCTGCTGCCGCAGCTGGCTGTGGCTGTCCGCCACTCTGCTGCTGCTGGTCCTGCTGTATGTGCGGATTGCTCTCGCAGAACTCACGCCATTTGGCCGCCACGAGCATCATCAGCTTGGTTGCCGCAATTTTCGGATTCTCCTTTTGCAATATGGGTCGCACATGCTGCATGAATGCCTTGTACGTGGTCAGGTTCTGCAGATCCTCCTCGCTGTACTCAATCTCCACATCGCATACGCTAAACGCCGAGCACACATCATCCACTGATGGCATTCCTATAGGGAAAATGTTATTATTTTGATTAATATGGGATTAAGAGGAGTCAAATTTAGCTCGCCCCGCTTACCCGACGATGAAGATTCCTTCTCCTTCTGGGCCTGCTTCTCCTCTTTGCGCTTGCGTCCACGTTTCGATGAAGTGCTGGGATACTCAACTTCCTCGTCGTGCTGCACAAAGTCGCTCTCCTCCTCGCTTTCATTCCTCTTGCGTTTCTTCTTTTTGCGTCCCTTCTCCTCGCCCTTCTTCGTCTTGCGCTTCTTGCCCTTCTTCTTCTTGCGATTATCCTCTGGATCGTAGTCATCATCCTCGTCGTTTGGCAGCGCCTAATGGGGAATTATATAAATATGTTTGTTATATATTTGCTGAAGTTGGGATAAATGTTAATCAATCTACTCACATTGGGCTTCAATGGGGCATCAGAATCATTGGATAGCTCCGCCACCTGAGCATTGTCCTCGACCGCTTCTTCCTCTTCTATAAGTGTCAGTGAAGTGAAATTCAATTAGTAATCGTATAATTTATTCTATCGCAAAAGTGCTCTCACCATTGCAAGATACTTATTGTTTTACCGTGGTACATATTCAAGCGCAGAACTTTCGAAATATTTCACAAATAAAAAAAAAAAACTTATCAGAATCAATGAGACTAAAAATAGCAGAGTAAAATGGATATCTCATAAATCTCCAACGCCTGCCTGGCGATGACCCCACTGCTACAAGAATAAATGTAAGAAAAATGTTTGGTTTTTTTTTTTCGATTCAATATTTTATTTGACTCTATTTTTCTTTGCTTTTTTTGTTAAGTTTTTTTTTCTTTGTTTTTTTTTTGTTGTTGTTTTGTTTGTCGCCTTATGAATTACTAGTATATAACAATATCTCATTTTTTTTAAGATTTTTAATTCTGCTGGTTTTGTCAGCGATTTTGCTCTTAAACTTAATAATAATAATAATAATTTTTAATAATAATAATAATTTTCTCATGTCTCTTGATCTGGTTTACTCCTTTTTTCCTTGCGGCTTACATAAACATTTTTTTTTTTTGCTTTGTTTTCATGTTGTTGTTTATCATTAATAAGTTTCTGTTTTGAAATTGCAGTAGATTAGTTTAAGTGTATATTTTGTGTGTGTGTGTGTGTTGTGTATGTTTATGAGTGTGTGAGTTTTTGCTTTGTATGTGGTGTGTGTGTGTGGGGGCCGTGGCATTTATGCATATAAAACTAGTAAGTTGCCCATCTTCTCTCCTTCTTTTTATACTTATCAAATGTCATTGTTGTATATAGGTATATATATATAGATTTTTTTTCTTTTTGTTGTTTTGTATATAAATTGTATATATCATTTTGTTTGTTGGTAATTGCTATAAAACGCTTGATTTTTTTGCAACTTGATCTCATTGTTTCGTTTGATTTTCCCATTTTTGTTTCCATTCGTTTTGTTTTGTTTTGTTTTGTTTTGTTTTGCTCCTACTACTTAAATATGGTATATAAAAAATATTGCAACGAAAAAGCTACATAACAAAAAAAATTTGTCTTCTTTGTTGGCTCCTTTCATACAATTGTTATTTTACTTTTTTTTTTGTTTTTTGACACTAGAGTGTGTTTCAGCAAACTATTTGTTTTTTTTTTTTTAATATAATTTCTCAAGCAAAATATTTGACTCGATATATATATATTTGTTGACTCCCCTTACATGTACATATATAAATTTTAAGGAAGCGTCTGTAACGTGCTTTAAGTTGTTGTTGTTTTTAAAAACTAGAAACAGCTTTACTGGGGCCGCATAGCTCTGATACAACCGCACAGTTCATGTCTATAACTCATGTTTTTGCATAGCATTTATTTAGTATTTTTGATTGATTTTGAGCAAAAATTTGTCTAACGGGGCAAACGAAATAATAAATATTAAATGTTGTTGATAGCTCTTTTTCTCTTTAAAATTGGGTTGTTTTCGTCGTTCTTGGCAAAGCAAAATAAATAAGAAAAAACAAATTGAAACACAAAAATTGTCTTCTCTAAATAACAAAATATTAACTAGTAGAAAAGTATAAACTAAAATTTTTAATTTTTCTAAACAAGTCGCTATTATGATAAAAAATATATAAAACAAAAATTAACATGCCGTTTTAAAAGTTCAGTCTATTGTTTAAGAGGCACGCCCGCATGCAACACCACAAGAAAAAGAAGGAGAATATAAAAATGTGTGTTGTTAAAGTGAGTGTGTTCGTGTGTGTGCGTGTCTGTGTGTTACGTATAGTAAAGTATGTGGTAGTTGTAGTTGTAGTTGTAGTAGTAATGTATTTTGGCCAGCTGCACAGGCGCAAAAGCTAACACAACAACACACAAAACGAATTGCTTTCGGCCCACTGTGCGCGCTTAAAATCATATGTGATTAATGTAATTCTCGTCTATATGTGGGTGTGGGGGGAGTAGTTGGTGTTTATATAATCATATATGTACACAAAAGAATCAAATGCGATTGTGTATTTGTGTCTGTGTGTGTGTGTGTGTGTTATATAACAAATTGAGGTTTGTAAATAATAAACAATTTAAAATGGAAAAAGGGAGTTTTCTAAAAAAAAAACACACAAATATATATATATATATATATATATATACATAAGTATGTACATATATGTTTTAAAGTTGGCTTCATAATCTTAATTATTACTTCACTCAAAACGTAAAAAAAAAAACAAACGAAAAAACAAAAAAAAAAACTTCATACATTTTTGCACGCATTTCTCGCAAGTTAAATTTATTTTTTTTGTGTAGTGTATTGTTGTTTTTCTTGTCATTAACAAAATATTTTTTTTACTTTTGCTTTTAACGCCACTTTTTGCAAATAGCTTTTTTTAATTTTCTTTTTTTTTTGATTTGTGTTTAACTTGTTTGTTAACATAACTTCAACATTTTTTTTGTTTGTTTTTTTTTTTATAAAGTATTATATTTTCCTCTCTTCTTAGTACAAATTTTTTTAGAACGCGTTGTTGGTGTTGCTTGTTGCTGTGGTTGCTGTATTTTTGTTTTTTTTGTTTATTCTAATAAAGTTTTATTATATATATATATATATATGTGTATATATATATATACATTTTTTTTAAATTCTAAATATAGTTATGTATAATAGTTTCTTTTTTTGCCTTTTTACATTGTTTGCAACTGTATTAGAGAACAGCCGCTTGGTGTTTGTGTTGATGTTGTTGTTGCTGTTGTTGTTGTCGTGTTATCAAGAAGTAGCTGTTTGTGGTTGTTGCCGATTGATTCATTCATTGTGTTGTTGTGGTGTTTCAGTGTTGTTTTTTAGTAGCGTTCGTCATCGTCAGTATTGTTGGAGTTAGAATCATCGCAATCCTCTTCATCATCATCATCATCATTGGAATCAGAGCTGCCCGAGCTATCATCAGAGTCGCTCTCGTGGTTGCCATTATTATTGTTGTTGTTCTTCACACTGTTGCTGATGTTGTTGTTGTTGTTGTTATTATTAATATTGCTGCTGTTCATGTTGTAATGGTGAAGCTGTTGTTCTTGTTGCTGTATCGTTTCAACAGCATGATGTTGCTCCTGCAGATGATGTTGCTGATGTTGCATGCTTCTGTTGCTTTCCGTTATACGCGCTGCTGCTGTTGCTGCCGATATTACTGTTGTCTCTGGGATTGCTGATGATGTTGCTGATGTTGCACTCATCAAAGTCTTGTCATAGTCCACCACCAGCTGCTTAATGTGCGCCAACTTAGCATGCAAATAATCGAATCGCAATTTATCCTCATGGATTCTCCGATCGCTGTTGATGCGCTGATATTCGCTGACAATTTGACGCTTGATCTCATCGTAATCGCCGCCACCTTTTCTGGCGTCCTCCAAACGCTTGGACAGGTCCTGGAAACGTTTGCTCACCCCCTCAACGCTGGTGACCAGCTTGCTGTACTCATCGTAGTCGCTCTCGAATTCAGTCTTGTACCGTCTGCGCACCTCCAGCGTGCGAATTGGCGCATATTTGCTGAAGTCATACCGTGGTGCAGCATTCACATCCGCATCAGCTGTTGCAGCTGCATATGCATGTGCCGCCGCTTCCAGTTGCTGTGTGGGCGATGGATGTATTGCGGCATTTGTATTAACCGATTGATTATTATTGCTGATTGCTGTTGCTCCTGCTGATGATGATGTTGTTGCTGCTGATGTTGTTGTTGTCGTTGTCATTGCAGTATCCCGATCGCGACGCCTTTGCTGCTGCTGCTGTTGCTGCTGATGATGATTTGTTTGCGGTTGATGCTGCTGCTGCTGCTGTTGTGGCGCTGGCAACTGTTGCTGTTGTTGATAGACGCTGCTGCTGCTGCTGTTGTTGTTCTTGCTGCTGCTGCTGCGCTGACGTTGACCATTGCTGTTGCTGCTACTCGTACGCTTTTTGCTGTTGGACGCGGCATGCGTATTATTGTTGTAAGAGTTGTACTCCTCGTGCGCATTATTGTTGCTGCTCAGACTGCTTCGTTGAAGTTGCTGCTGTTGCTGCTGCTGCTGATGTTGCGTCGGAGCTGCTGCCGGAGCCGATTGGCGAACAAAACTTGCTGCCAATTTTGGTGGCGTCGTTGAGGATTTCCGACTTTGCGAGGCAGATTGGCGACTGCTGCAGCTGTTGCGCTCCTGTTGCGTCATCGACGTTGTTGTCGTCTCATAGGCACTGCAGCTGCTCGAATTGCTGCCGGTGGAGTTGCGCTTGTCCGTACTGCTGCCCTGCTTTGATGAGGAGCTGCTGCCACGTCGACTGCTGCTGTTGCTACGTTGTTGGTGGTCTGCCGTTGACGCTGCAGCTGCTGCTGCTGCTGTCATGCTCCTGAACTCATCCATGTTGTCCAACACACTGTAGGTCAAATCGTTGCTGTTTTGCTCATCCAGTTGCGGTGGCTGTCGCTGCGGCGGCGTATAAGCAGAAGCCCGACTCCGAAACGAGGACGAAACGTTGCTGTTGTTGTTGCCGGATGATGATGATGATGTATTATTATATTGAGGTCCTGCTGCTCCTCCACCACTGCTGCTGCCACCCGTCTCCCTGTTGTAATGACTGATGCGCTGCTTTTTGGGATGAACGGAACTAAACATCTCGTCGTACTCGATGCTGTTACGCTTGAGGCTGCCACTGCCGCCGTGATTAGACAACGGTTGTTGCCCCCCGCCTCCGCCCATCATCATGCTGGGTGGCAATTGCAGCAACGGGGGCGGACTACCCGTATGGGTTGAGGTTGGACTTTGGCCTGATGTGGAGCTGCCCGCATCGGAGCTCATCGGCGGCGTCAGATTCTGTGGCTTGCGACGCTTCAGCTGCTGCAGTTCCTGTTCGCTAAAGAATGGCCAGTTCTCATCGACATCGTTCCACATCTGATGGCGCAAATTATACGTATTGTGAGACATAGTGCTAATCTCAGTGAGTGTTTTGCTCATCAAATTGCGATCGCGTTCCCGGATGCCTTCGTTTTTCAGGCGCGAGTACAGCTCGGGTTTCTTGAACGGTTTCAATGCCAGCAAATGGATCAAACGCTCACGCAGACTACGCCGCGACACATCCGACATTTTGTTGGTATGTCCACCACCACCGTTTCCATTTCCTCCGCTTCCTCCTCCCATGGACTTGACACTGCTGCTGTTGCGCGAATAACCGCTGTTGCCGTTCATCATTTTATTGCGTCCATTGCCGTTGCTGAAGGCAGACCCTGTTGCTGCTGTTGCATGTGTACTGCTGCTCATGCTGTTGTCTCGGGGCGAGCTTCCGCTTAGCGCACCACAGCCTTGGGAGATGCCACTGGCAAATGTGTTGGCCAAGGTTGCAATTGCGCTGTTGCGCTGACCACTGTGACCATGATTATTATTATTGTTGTTGCCATTGACTGTGCCGCTGGCACCCAATGTATTGGGATTGGGATTGGGTGAGCGTGAGGCGTATCCTGCTCCTGCTCCTGCTCCTACTCCTATTGCAGCAGCTGCTGCTGCTGTTGCGGCTGCTGCTGCAGCTGCAGCTGATGATGACGTCAGACCATTAAATGGCGATGAAACTAACTTACGACTATTGTTACTGTTAAAACTATTGCTGTTGCTACTACTGCTGTTGTTGCTGTTGCTGTTGTTCCCACTGTGATGTGATGAGGATGCCGAGGCTGGTTTCTTCACCTTACGTCCAATATCCGATTGATTTGGCTTGATCTCACGTATACACTTGCTCTTCTCCGTCTCCTCGGCTCTGGCCATTTTGGTGCGGGTCGTGTCGTACACATCATCATTGGCATGGACGCGCAGTCGGAGCGCCAATGCGCCGAGAACATCCAGTCCCTTCTCCTGCTGCTGTATGCACTCCAATGTGCCCTCCAAATCGTCAATGGTGAAGCCAAATTTACGTCCACTCTCCATGCTGTTGTTGCCATTATTAACAGAACTATTGCTATCGCTGGCACTACTGCTGGGCAGCGGGAAGTGTATGATGCCAGTGTTGCCATTGCATTGGATTTTGGGGCACTGTCCGGGCGCCAAACGTCTGGCATTCTCATTTCTTTGATACTCCTCGATGGCACGGTACGCAGAATCGGTGAGCTTGAGGAATATGTACTCCTTGGTATCATCGGTATAACGGTGGCTTTGTGACATACCATAATTTCCGGACGGGAACGAGACATTGGGCAGGCATTTTGTTGATGCAATAGAATTGCTCATAACGTGTCCGCGCCCCCTCTCAAAATTGAATGTTTTGATGATGCTGCTGATGTGGCTGCTGCTGGTACTACTGACTGATAATGATGATGACAATGATGTTAACGTTGACGTTGATGATGCTCTGATTGCTTGATGATCACAAATGATTATACGTTGCTTGGTTAATTGCAATAACTATTAAAAATTTTTCTATTATTGTTGGCTGCGTTGTCCTTTTTTTGTGACGTTGCTTGGCGGATGGCAATAATTTTGGCCAGTATTGGATGACAACAATAATATAAAGTTTGCGGAAGTGGCAATGGAAGTGTATGTAACTTTAACTGGAAGTTGTTGTTGTTTTAGTATGATGCTGGCACTGATCCTGATCCTGATCCTTATCTCTCCTCTAACGTAGTAGAAAACAGCCTGGGGCCCAAAATGGCAGCGGATTGGATTTTTAATTGTTTGTTTGTTGTTTGCTAGTTTCTGTAATATGTTTTTTCTTTAGTATGTTGTAATCGTGAATAAAATTTACGTTGTTGCTAAGACGTGAACAGAGGCAGGCACAGCAACTGCATTGCTGCTTCTACACAGAAAACACACCACACACAAACACTTCTCTCTCTCTCTCTCTTACACACATATACAGACACAGACGTACTACATATAGTACATATGTATGCATATATTTCTCTTGAGTTTTTGAGCTGAGCTGCAAACTTGCTACTGCTGTTGCTGTTGCTGATGCTGCTGCTGTTGCCGTTGTCGTTGACGTTGCTTTTATTTTCTTTTTCTTTAATTTTTTGGATTTGAAATGCAAGCGCGCAGAAGACAAATACACACTCAACTCTTAACAAAAATTTTTGTTGTTGCTTGAGAATTTCACTTCCGTATACAATACATACGTCTCATTTCTCTCTGTGTGTCTTTCTCTCTTTTTTATCTCAGGTTTTCATGTGTCTTGACTTTCAAAAAAGTCTGTTTCATATTTGCACTCCACGTTGCTGTTGCTGCTGCTGCTTGCTGCTTCTGCTGCTCTCTTTGTGTGTGCTACTCGCAAATAACACAATTTCTTTTGTTAAATAATATGGTATGTATGTTTTAATTGGGTTAAGGTAGGCATGTATGCATTGCTCTCTTGTTGTAGTTGCTGTTGCTCTTTCTGACACTATTGTTGTTGTTGTAGTTGCCGTCGTTGCTTGGACATGTTCGTGAGTTAGGCGTGCGAATGGCTGTTGTAACTTTTGTTCAGTTGAGTTGAAAGTGTGACTACTCCTTCTTCTGCGCCAGGTGCTCAAGTTAGTTGTTAATGTGTGTGAGAGTCGCTGCTGCTGCTTGCTGCTCAAAAGTCAGGCGGCGATGGCCATAAGCAAAATCAAAGACAGCACAGAGCGAGCAGCAATCAATGCTGTTCGCACACACAAACACGCACACCAATACAGACACACGTCGCTTGACTGCTTTTGGTAGTGTGTGCGCGCTCGCTCGTTGGTTTTATTCGCTCTACTCTCTCGCTCCCGCCGATCGCAGTGTGCCAAAGCGAGACAACTGCTGTTTTGATTGGCTTCACCACTTTTATTGTTGTTGTTGCTGCTCGATCTTTTTCTTTTCGCTTTTTTGCTAAAAATCATCTGTGTGTGTACGTTGATTTTTTTTTATATACATATATAAATTTATTTTTTTCTGTTGCTTATTATATTTTTTGTGTGTCCACTTCTATATTAGTTGCATATATATATTTTTGTGCATGTCTTTTTCTTGGCACACGCACACACATTCGAAATTGTAACAGGCACAGAGTTCAAGCACTCGAAATATTGTTAATTTAATGTCCCTTTTAAAGCACTTATTTTTACTGTTGTTGTTATCGTTTTTTTTTTTGCTGTCGTGTGCGTGATTGTGCACATCTACATGCACACACATACGTGTGGGTGTGTGTATTTTGGGTTTTTACGTCAACACTTTTACTCAAGACATTGCTGTGTTATTTTCACTGGAGCAGAGAATTTGCAAATTGAATGTATTATTTATGATTTACGCGTACAAATTTGCATTTTATTTCCTTTATTTCCACATGAATTTTCATCGACTGGGTGTGTGTGTGTCAGTGTGTTCACACCAAGGTATCTTAATCAACGTACAAAAGGTATCTGCTAAATGAAATCGAAACGAGTTGCTTTCAAGTGGTTGCCGTCGTTCCGTTTGCTGCTGCTGCTTTGCTGCTGTGCACTCGTTTATTATTACACAGCTCACCACCACCGCCCCGTGGACAATACTAAGGCACACAGAGTTAAGTCGACGTCAACGAGTGTTGAGAGTAGATCAGCAGCAGTAGTCGTTGTCATATCTCTTACAAACACACACACATATGTGTGTTCAATTTGGCGCTCTTTCGGTTTACTCTCTCGCACGTTCGATTGCTTGGTCGTCTTAAAACGAAAATCAGCAACGTCGTCTCGATGTTTCGTTTGAAATACGTACGTGCCTTGTATCACTCACTTGCTTCTACTACTACTGCTGCTGTTCATGTCCATGTTCATATGCGGCAGTAGTAGTAGTAGAGTAGTTATTATGGAAGTGAAGCGTAGAGCGCAATATGAAAACAAGTTTGCAATTTATAGTGTGCGCACTTGGAACTCTGCCGCTATGTCGATGGTCACTCACTCGCTTACTCAGAGTCCGTTATTCGAATTGGTGGCTCGGTTGGCTCTCCTCTCTTGCTCTCTGCTTTCTGTTGTGCTCTTAAGAGAGCATTCGTTCGTTACGTTTTTATTTTGCTTCTTTTGAAAGCTATAGCATTTGCTTATCTTTCAAATATGTGGTTGTGTTTGTGTAGGTATGTCTATCTCAAAAATAAAAAAAAAAAACTTCTGCCCCGTTGCACGTCTTAGCAAAATACAAAAAAAATCTCATTTTTAGCTTACTTGGTTGTTGTTGTTGGTGAATGCATACGTGTGTCTAACTATCGCACCACGGTTGGAAAAGCTACGCGTCACAACAATAAAATGAAAACAGAATATTTGTAAACAAAATTTAAATATAAAGACGCACCACCTACTCAAGTTATACTTACAATGCGTATATTGTTTTGTGTGTTGAAATTTAGTTTTTCATTTGTGGTCTGACAGCAGCACTATATTTTTTCTTGTTTTTTTCCTGTAGATTTTTTCAATGTTGAAACAGCTGTTTTCGGCTGCCACCTGCACGCTGCTGTGTTCGTGTGTGTGTCACCTCGTCTTACACAGCCTTAGTTGTCGTTGATGATTGTTGTTGTTGTTGTTGTTGTTGTTGTTGTTGTTGTTGTTGCTGCTGCTGCTACACTGTTTCTCGTCCGCACCTTTCGCAGCCCCACAAACACAAACGAGGAGGAGGAAGCTCAATCAGCTGTGCTCGTCGCTGCTGTGTACTGCCGAACAGTGTTGTAAAATGCCCGTGTATCGGCTTATCGGGCAATCGATAGGAAAAACTGCGATTGATTTTGATGTATGAATTGGAATTTTTTCAAATTGGACGACGTTTTTTGTTGTTGCTGATGGGTTTTCTATAAAAATAGTAGTACCTTTTTTAAGTGAAAATCACTTTTATTTTAAATGTGGTTTGCGTACTTAATTGTTGTAGTAGCTTGATATTTAATTGATGAGTGTTGATTTGATAGTTGTTGCTTTTGTTGTTGTGCTCCTTATTCTCTTGACTTCTGTACTTTGTTAAATTTTATTAAAAATTCTTTATTTTATTTGCACTTACACTTTTAAAGAAATTAATTTAGTAAGTATTGGTTTTTTTAAACTAATTTTCCGCTTCCCTCTCTTGTTAACAACCTTTGCCACCATAGAGTTGTTACGTTTGTATGCATGGTTTTATCACTTGTGTTTGTCGATCATACGTTCTCGTTACGCGTCTCACAGCTGTTTTTGTTTACGTCGCATCCGTTCGTTTCACGTATATTCTCTTAAGAGACTCTCTTTTAGCTAAGAGGGCGCCAAGAGTAGTGTAAAGAGAGAAACCGACGCGACGACGAACACACGAATGTAAATTTTTTTCTGGAGGTTGTTGTTGCTATTAATTTTTGTTCACTTTTGACATTTTTGCATACGAAAATTTTCCGCTTTCAGGTAGATTTACCGTAGGCAGCAGAGATCTTTGACGATGCGCTGCGCTTGCTTGTATATTATTGAATGTAAATGTGTTTGTGCATGTATGTATGGAAGTATGCATGTTTGGCCGTGTTAGTATATATGTCGTGTACTCGTTCGTTCGTGTTTTGTCGTATCGTGTAGTGCCCGCTAGGTTGGCCCGTGTGGTAGGCTTATCTGTTTGTTTTTGTGCTAGGAATTTGAGCTAGTCCACAATATATATTTATATATATATATATATATATATATATATTTGTATATGAGGGAAATGGGTTTTCACATTTCAAGAAATTACGTTTATGGTCGGGGTCGCCTCTGCAAATAGGAAAGAGCACGCACACGTGATGCTCTCTCTCTATCTCTCGCGAATTTCTTGAATGCTGCAGAAAGCAAATTTGTCTGTCGGTCAGGTCGCACCGCCTCAGCTGTTAAAGTCATAAAATTGTAAAAATAAATAACTATGTATGCCTGTTTCACATATCCGTATAAGCATTCACTGCACGTGTTTGTGCCTATACGAGTGTATTGAACAGGATGAGATTATTACTGACCAATCCGCACAAAAAGTTAAAGCTCATAAAAAAAGACATCAGGCCCACTAAAAAAAACAGTTGTGAGCCAAGGTAACAAAACTCTGAAGTTCATTAATATAAAAAAAGCAACACAACATAATAAAAAAAATAACAATGTTGCCCCTGGTTTGTGTGCTTATATATTAAAAGTAGCAATACCAACAAATTTGCAGCCAGCGTTAAACAAATTAGTTGAAAAAAAAAATAAGCGAATCAAAATAAAAAAGCAACAACAATTATAATATAACAATATAAAAATATCGAGTTTGAGGCGGCGGCAGCCATTTGTTGAAAAAAAAAACGTTTGGAGGAACGACGCTTTAATAGCATTGAGAGCCCTGCTAAACGAAACGAAAGGCCATTGCACTGCGCCTGTGCTTGTGTGTGTGTGCCTGTGTATGCGTATGCGATTGTGACTATGTGTGTATGTGTGGACTTTACGCAGTCAACAGCTGGCCGCAGGCTTCATCGTAACAAAACAGGAGCAGCAACAACCACCGAAAAGAAGTCAAACACACATATATACACACACATATAAAGAGAAAACCTACGGGAAAACGTGTAGAGTGTGAAGCAACACTGAAATGCTCGTGAAAAAAGGGCACTAACAAAAATCTCACACGCTACAAAAAAAGGAAATATAATAAAATACGTATGTAAGTGCTCACACACACACACAAGTGATGGAGTGCAGCTGACAGCTGTGCAGACAATTTTTGCTTTGTGCTACGCTTCTTTTTACTAAAAAAAAAAAACAAAAGAAACAAGAAACATAACCATTGATAACAATGTCAGAGAAAGAGAGAGCTGGACTAACGCTATGCAGGGCAATCTGTGAACAGGCGGCGTTGCCACCTTCGCAAAATAGATCGAAATTTCGTTGAATCGATAATAGGCACAGCAACAATAAAACAAAACAACAGCAAAACAAATCGCATTAAAGCACATTAGCGAGTGAGTGTGTGTGTGCAAACAAAACAAATCGCTTGCAGCAAAACATATCTGTATGCATATTTAAATGTGGCTTTGCGTGTACTTATATTATATAGAAGTACGTGCACAGAATTCCACATGAACATTTTTAAAAATTACGGCGAACAGATGTTCAATAATTGATGTAGGGCTCGCAAGCCTCTCAAGTCAAGTAAATAAATGCGACATTTATTGTTTTTGTAGACGATAAGGGCGGCGCTGTGGAACACAAATGTACGCCGTCGCCAGCCACACGACATTAGCACATATTTTGTTACAATTTTTGTGTCTCTGTGTGTGTAATGAATAATCAATTGTCGCAGCAACAATAAATAGCGGCAGACACAACGCTCGTCTTTCTGCCCTCTCCGGCTCTCTATATCTATCTCTATCTATCACTCTCATTCCAACTGCCTGTAATAATTGCCC
This sequence comes from Drosophila melanosoma, assembly GCA_035042045.1. Lineage (NCBI taxonomy): Eukaryota > Metazoa > Arthropoda > Insecta > Diptera > Drosophilidae > Drosophila > Drosophila melanosoma. The sequence continues at coordinate 1,930,271 of JAWNLY010000100.1, read as the reverse complement.
ACACGGGAATCCCAAATTCCCATCACTGCACACGTTATGTGTTTGTTGCACAGACACTGCATTATTTTCGATACCAATGACTGACAGCAGCAGCAGCGAGAGCTGTGGGCAGCATATCAGTTATTCATTTATATATAAATATATATTTATATACAGATAAGCATTCTTGGCTATGTATTAAGGCAATATTTCGATTTTGGTATATCCAACACTTTTGCTATTTTTAGCACAAAAATAAAAGCAGCAAAAAGCATTATTATGAAATGTGAGTCACACAAGACACAAGCAGGCAGCCGGCAGCAGGCATCAAAACAGTGTTGCGAACATGCTCAATTTATTTGTTTTTATATTGAGAAAGGCGTTCAATAGTGTCATCTTCAAGTATGTAACCCTGTATGTGTTGCGATAAATCCCTATATAGTAAATATATTTTGCAACGATAGCATTTCAGAATATGCATTTACAAGCAGAAATGCTCGACTAATAGATACTTTTAAAAAAAACAATTAGCACTTGTTGAGTAACACTTTTGTGCATATAATAAATTTTCCTTGATACCTTGATTTTAGTATTAAAAATCTTGCTTACATTGATTATATTCTTTTAAATCAATAACGGATACAAAGTAAAGTTGGACAGATAAACATTTGTTGCAGCTCAGCTATTTTTATTCTAAGTTCCAAGTTCACACTAAAATGGCTATGAAAATTATTTATTATCTATAAGCGATTTCAGTTTGTAGAATTACCAATGAATCATTTATCACAAGAGAAGGCGACATAAACACTATACTTGTATTTCCCCCCGCTAGAAACGATATGGAAGGTTCGATTTATTGATTGCTTAATGAGACAGCACATCGTTTCGGAGAACAATATATAAATACTACAATTCTGTATTAAAGTAAATAATAAGTGACCTTTAAATATAAATAATTTAAGTTCAAGACGTTTAATTCTCGCACAAATGACGATTGCAAATCAGCAGTTTTTAAAAACTAATTAACTGAGGGATTACGAATAAAAATACCCATTTACAAGTACTTTTTAAACAATTTTTTTGTGCGCTTAATATATTAAATTTCTACAAGCTAGCACTTATTAACGGAGTAATTTGTTACAGCGTTAGCAAAAAAATCGCTCAAGGCCAAGCTGTGTAAAGAGTAATGTTGAAAATCAAGCACGTTTCTTTATTTTTCTTTGGATTTATCGAGAAAAAATCAAGCACAAAGCAAAGGCGTACAATGAACTCTGGCCCGAGTGGACTCGCAGTTTTTGCCCCCTCAGCCAAAAACAACAACACCAACAGCAACGACGACAACGACAACGCGTCACCTGGAAGATCTGGCTGAGCGAGTAAGCCAATACAACCACAGCAAAATCGTTAACGAGCAACAGAAAACAACGTTCAATGACCGATTTAAACAACAAACGCGACGGTGGTCAATTGCATAATTATTTTTAGTTATTTGAATTCGTTTTAAACGGAAATGCGTTTTTTGTAGCTACTCTCTATCTATTTATCTCATTTTGTCAATTCGAACCAGCATTGACCGTGAAAAGGTACAAAAAAAATATGGCTTTCATTTATATAGATTAGATTAGAAATGGGGGTAACGTATGTGGTGGAGTGGACGGACACACAATCTTATCTATTCATTAGAGCACATAAAATTAAATAACTACCCAATCAAATCGTCGACAAACTGCTCTTAACTTTAAATAACGGAATAACGTCTAAAAACAACACATCTAAAAGTTAAAAGCTAATTTTTATTTTCTTTATTATTAATAATTATTTATTGGCAATCTTCTCCAAGTTTTTTAATTAAAAACATACTTCAAAGGTGGAGATTAAGAAACCAGTATTGAAATGAATGTCTGTTTGGAACCACTTAAGGGCTAGACAAATTTCAGTCAATTAAAGTTTTAGCTCAAGTCGAATACATATTTTATGTAAAACACATTTAAAATCTTAGCTATTTTAGAATAACTTAATGGTGATTTGGTTGGTATATTTATTTGAAAGAAGTCTTGCTATTTATAGCTTTGTTTCCTTGCTGCTTCCTTGGTCTTTATCCTAAATTTAAAACTTAATGCGACTTAAGAAAAAATCTTAAGAAATTAAATATGCAACAAACAGGCTCGATTAAATATTTGAAAATAATTATAAATTTATTTTATAGTTTCTCGTCAATGTAGACTAATTACGTAGATAACTAGTTCGAGACTATGGACTTGTTGACTTGTTTATTTGCCAATTAAAAGTTCATAAAACAAGAAAAGACACAACAAAAATAGTATTTCTCTCTGTGTTTCGCGTTTCGTAATGTTGGCGAAGATAAATCGATCCACCCGCGTCGTACTTCTTCTTCTTGCACACATACAAACAAACTAACAAAAAGAAATCCCAGACATGAGAATGCTAATCATCAGCAGCAACACCAAAATATTAAAACCCGATTTAAGAAAATACGCATATGTATATAAATATATGTGTGTGTGGTTAGAAGGCTTTAATCGAAACAAAGTCAAAGCTGTGTGAAGTGAGCGGTGACTGAGCTTAAAGCTTTGCAAGCTTTAAAATAAAAAACTTGTCTTCTCAGATTTAGTTTCAATTATTTCTTCTTATTAGAGCAACAGCGAAAGACGAAACGAGACCAAGCATGAGGTAGAGGCAGAGCGGCAGCGACTGAGACAATAATATGAGCAACTTCCAACTGGACTAAAAATGGACACCAAGCAACAAACACAAACCAGCCGTTAATACTGAGCAGCGGAGACCGGAGACTGGTATTCCCCAAACAGTGCTACATTTTTTTATATTTTGTTTTTTTTTTAATTACAAGTTATGGCTGTCTGTGTGTATTTTATTTAAAATACATACATATATTTATATTCATTTTATATTCGGTAAAATACGAATTATAAATATATGTTTGACTGAAGGTCAGAAAAATCGAACGTACAATCAACTTATTAATACTTGTTTTCCTTATTAATATTAACAATAAGAAAGCACTTTGCAAAACGTATGAGCATAAAATAAACCAAAAAGAGTTTAAAAAGTTTTCCGTGTATCATTTGAATATTGGCTGTGTTTAAAACTTTAAAATTGTATTGTTATTATTTTTTGTTAACCCATATTGTGATTGTTCGTTGAACTTGACTGTTAATAGGTATATTTTATTTGTATTTTGTTCTGTGCTATTGTGCTATTGTGTATCATGTGTTTTTCTAGCTCTGTTTGTTGTTTGTGCATGTTTACCTCTGCTTAAAAACTAGAAAGTCAAAGTCAGCCTTTTTTGTTTCCGGTGATTTGGCTACGTCTATATTTAATTTGCAAATTTGAGAAGATTTGCAATTTTTGGTGGAAAACATGTAAATGGCAAGTTTAACTTGTAAACAATAATTATTTCGATATGTTTAAATTTTTGTATTAAATTAACTAAGCCTCAAACAATGCAAAACAAATTTCTTTGCAGTGTTGTGAAATAAAGTATTATTGCAAAATATCGATAGGCAAACACTAAACAAAACATCATTGCAATAGATGCAGTTCTGTTTCTTATTTAGTTGTTAGTTGTTGGTGCCACCACAACCACTATAAACAAATAGTGCACTCAACTTGCGCTTTGTTCTTTTTTGTCGAGTGCACAGAAGAAAAACAAAAACTAACACGACCACAACCAAACCCACAGCGTACAACTACCTATAACACAAAAGAGGCCAACCACCAATAAGAAACCTCGGCATGCAAGTCAAAAAAAAATATACGAAAATTATATAAACATTATAGGCAGCCGTAAGTATGACTAAACCAACCGCAGCAAAGCAGTAAAGACAACAACAACGATATGTAACAAGTCGGGTGGCTCTACGAAAACGAGGGCTGAGAAAAACACGAAAAAACAGCAGTAGCAGCGAGCAAGCACAAACAAAAACAACATCATCGTTGACGACAGCTTAGCTCTTGTATCCAGTTGTTTTTGGTTGGTAATTTTAATGTTGGTTTTATTTTCTGTTTTCTCGACTACGAAACTATGCCAAAGTTAACGACGGATTACAATAATAAAAAAAATCACACGATGTAATATGCATACACACACACACTTAAACCCATAAATCTTTCGGACTCAAAGTGCGACAATTATGCACTTGGTTGGCAACGCGCTGCGCAAATACTAGCAGTTTACAACACTGTCTTAATGAGCCAATTAAGTGCACCTCCATATATGTTATTTGCTATCGAGATCGATAGCATTTTTATCGCAAGCAAATTTCAGAAACTAAACATACGTTTGACATATATATATATACACATATATTTACAGATTAAAAATGTACATTTTAATTGAATTTGGCACACCCTTCCTTTTCACATTAAACTATTTTTGGTAACAACTGGAGCAAAAATTATGAGCTTTTTGTCTACAACAATTGTTATTTATATATATATACACACTCATACGCAATCAGATAACAATCACAAAACTATTGAACCAATTAAGCACACGTCTGTGTATAAAAAAATTTCAACCACTAAAAAATACTTTCCAGTGACAAATACCAAACCCCCTGCACAAGTATGAGGACAATGTGCAAGTGTGTGTTTGTAGGGAGAGCAACGCATTTGATATGTATATGTGTTTATTTATGTATGTGCATATGTAGGTGGTGAGAGCGTGCAAAACCACAATGGCGACCAAACTGTCAAACAAACAGGCCCACGATAAAGAGGCAGCAGCAGCATACAAACACGCACACACACACATATATATATTTACACATACATATGAGCATATTGAAGTTTTTGGCGTTTTCGATGTTATTTTTATCAGACTCGTGCACTCTCAATGAGCAAATATTCCCATATGCAAATATTAATGACCTTCACTTTCACCTCTTTTTTTCTGTTGTTGTGTGGAGAGGGCTGAGGCCAAAGCAAACTACACTGAGAGAATCTACGTATTCATTGCAACAATAAAACATAATCTAAATATATTTAATTAATAAATAAATTCCACATGTATGTATGTATTTATAAAAAGTATCTATTGTGACTATTGTCACAATGCGCACTAGAGCGAGTTGAGGGTGCCCCTCCACAAATATATAACAAATACATATATATAAATATGTGTGTGTGGCAAATCAACTGAGACACCTACATAGATATATATACATATATATATATAGATATAAATACAAATACCGAGAGGCGATACGGCCTTCTCCATCTCCGCTCATGATCGGATCGAGCAACAACACACAATTACAGTAAATAGGTGAAAAAGACAACAGCGCGCAGTTGCACAAATATATATATATATAAGTATATATATAAAAAAAGCAACCACAAGCACACACATACACAAGTATACAAGGTATTACGGTAATCAATGTCAAACGCTGCCGATTTCATTCGCATGCACAACAAACACAACAATATCCGACAGACTGTCTCATTATATTTTTTGTGTACTTGTGCACAGCAACAAATTCAGCTACACAAAAGCAATTTAAGAGCACACACACAGGCAGCACAGATTCGTGTTGAATACCAAAATGAGCAGTGTCTCCAACGTTACGAGAGAGCCGCTCTCTGAACTAGGGTAAGAACGGACTGTCTGGACAGACTCAGAATTATTGACGAGATTTATGGCAAGGCAAGCGTCGTTTTAGAGAAAAGAAAAACAACTAAAACACAACCTCAATTTAATATTTGCTAGTTCCAGCACAAGCTGTTGGATTAACTGTATTGACAACTGGTTTTTTTTGTTTTTAGATTTTCTAAGCTTAAATACACTTTTTAAATGCCAACTTTAAGCATACAAATACGTGGACAGAAAATAGCACCACTTGTTGTTGTTGGCTGCTTCTTGTTTTGGCTTAATTAAATGCAATATGTGCGAGTGTGACAGCATCAGCATGCACGACTATTGGCTACTTACTCTTCTCTCGCGCATACCCAAAAGCAAGGCGAGATCGACAAATACACACGCACACTTCTCACACACACACAGAGGGATAGACACAATACTTTCACTTCTTGTATTAAATTTTATTTTGGTTGGGGGCGCCACGCTTATGTTTTTGTTGTAATCTTTATATTTTTTTTTCAACAGATTTATGCAAGTTTTCTGCGTTTGTATGTATGTGCACACACGTTTGTATATATAAATGTTTGTGTGGCGTTGTGTTAGGGCCCTCAGCAACAGTGAGCTAAAATACAAATTATAGAAAATCAGTGTGTCCACATATACCAACAAACAAATAAGACACAAAGGTAGGCAAGAAAAAAATACACGTGTGTGTTTGTAATGTGATCAAGATATGCAGTTGTAATTGGGTTAAAAATGTCACTAGCTACTTAATATTCTTGCTCTCCAATATATGTAAATAATAATCAAAACTTGACTTCTGACCTTAGGCCGTAAACATGTTGATGTTCTAATTGTGTGCGAATGTAGCTAAATTAAAATTCTATTTAGTCTGTTTACTTAACCCGATATTAGCAACAAATCCGATGTGTGCTTATAATTTACGCAAGCACAAAGAATAGAGAGAATAAATAACAGCTACATGCGTCAGTCAGTAAAAGTACTTGTCACCTGGCGCCTGGCATATGGAGTTTCATTTAACGGTCGGTCTCTGCTTTCCCTCTCTCTGAAACCACAGAATATACATATGTATTCTAGGCAATATCAAAAGAGACTTGAGTGGAGGAGTGCAGTCGTCAGTGGGGTATGCTCCCAATCGACGCTCTCTTCCGCGCTCATTGTTGATGACGTCGTGACGTTTTGTCTTTGGTGTCACCCTCTCCTTCTTCTGTCTCATGCTGATGATTTACGACAATTTATGAAATGTCAAATGTTTGCGTAGTGAAAAGACAGAAAAAAATAAATCAGCTCACATTTTATTTTTGTAATATTAAGTATTATAAAGTACACAAATTAATGTTGGCAAAAGAGCTTTTCAAATGTTTTTGTGAAGTTTTGTGTGCTTACGGCTTCGGCTTCTTTTCGCTTAAATTGAGTCTCTTTTTCACACTATCATCCTCTCAGATGACAAACAGCTGTTGGAATGTATAGTTACGAAATTCGAAATGATGACAAATGTTCAGAGGGAAGGAAATACAAAACTGGCTGTCGTAATACCAAATACTGCTTTTTTTCAAATTATTTTTTTATTTATTGTAATTTGCACATATATATGAACTATCGATAGGCACGCCTTATCGATAGCAAATTGAACAGCAACAACTAGTAGAAGGTGATGTGCGCGCACATCACATGTTAAATATAGATTTGGGAAATCTGCTGCCCACGTACGATTATTTCTAGGATAACTTTTAAACACACACACACAGCCAGACGCACAACAAACACCGCCCCCGTGCAAATGCAACAGTGTCGGCATATCGAAAGAAAAATCTGAAAGCAGGAGCTAAAAAAAAGAGTGTTCTTTGATTGATTTTTTTCATGTTAGAGATGAGCCGGCGTTGTTATTTCTCTTGCTCTTGTCAACATTCCAACAATTTCTGTTCTCTTCTCTTTTCTCTCATTCCCACCCTGCTCTGTTGCTTACTTTTGTGAAAAGGTGTTGTTGTTCTTCTCGAAGTTGAAGGGTTTTTGGTTTGCTTACAAAAGTTAATATAGCTGCGTATTAATTCACTTTGTGTTTATTGTTGTTCTTGGAAGTAAAATTATTTATAAATTAATTGAAATCGCGACAACAAACCGACGGCGGCCGATTTTCGACAGCGACAACGACGACGAGGCGATATTGAGAGCGGTTTCGCTAGCTAACGACGTTTTTGGTGGTTGAGCCAGAGCGAGACGGGGCGACGGCGAGCCGAGGCGATGACAAGAGCTGCTGGAGCGGGCGGCGCACAATACGCACATACATATACACACAAGACAAGATTCCTCCTCTCTCGTAAAGGCGAGTAAATTTACACAAGCAGACGTAAATATATATAAATATATGTGGTGTGTATGTATTTGGGTACACTTGTATAAAATATTTATTGAACGGCGGCGGACTGCATAATGTAAATGGTGGCACAATTGTGTCTGTGTCACACTTAGGCATATAGATTAAACGGCGATCCGCCCGAGACAAACACACTCACACACAACAACCAAATGGAGAAATCAATCAACAGCGTATAACGCGACGGCGGCAACGGTGTGCGTGGGGAAGGAAGCGGAAACCAGAATATCAATTTGTCAATATGTATTTTCATCAATATTGCACACATATTTATTAGATTTTTTTTGCATATGCTCTGCATACATGTACACAATGTACGTATACATGTATGTGTATTTTGTATATATGAATTTTATTATTTTTCTCTTTTTTTTCTTACACAATACATATATATTTTTGTTAATAGCAATAGTTTTCACACACACACACACTTTTTATTTTACACTTAATTGAGCTCTTGTTGCTGGTTTAAATATAATGCACGTATTCCCCTTAAGTTAATTTTCTATAAATTACAAATGTAAGTTTTAACAAAAAATTTTCTTAGTCAAAGTCAGAAATCACGTCATGGCTGCCACGTCCAAGCAACAATGAATCGTAAAATTTCCAAAAGCAGCCCACTTCACGCGGCGTTATCGGTTGCGAGTGCGTTTGTGAGCTCTGAGAGTGAGCAGCAAGTGCTGTTCCACTTCGCGCAAGTACAGTGTGTACACACGCTTTTTGTCTAAATATTTAGTATTCATACGAATTTATATGCAATAGAACGAGCACACTATATATAGCATAAAGAAAACACCAATATTTTTGAAAACGAATGCAAACACTTGCGTTCCTAGCTGGTATTTTTTAGTGCCTTATTTAATATAAAAGCGGGCAAATTTCTAATCTCTCTTTAATATACAATCTAAATTTTTGGATAATAAGACAATTTGAGTTTAGACTGAAAGCGTCTCACAATAAACGTATTCAATATATTCTAATATCAAAATTAAACACATACAAAAATTTTAAACCTTGAAAATGCAGAAATGAGTCATTGGCGTGTTTGTTGGTTGATGGAAAAAACGTAAAAACTAAGAATAACCTTGAGTATATAAATATATAATTTAAAATGTACTAGCATTATTTTCAATATAATTAATTCCTTCGCTTTCCGTGATAATAAATATAATACAATTTCTTTCGCGCCTTCATTTTTGAAACGGAAGTTAGATCAAGACAAGCGTTTAAAACATATGTTGTGTGTTGCGCGAGAAGCATACTTGTCGTGCGAGCGAGACGGTCGTATATTCCCCGGACTTGCATTTGCGAAACACAGAATATAAAATGCAATAATAAATTTGTGTAGAATGAGAGAGTGGCGAAAAATGTTAAAACATTGCGCGTCACTCATTAAATTTCACAAAAATTAGTAAGAAAATGCAGCCATTTAACATTTAACACTAAGTGTTCATAATATAACTTATGACTAGAAGAATAACAAATGAAAACAAAAATAAGAGCCATCGATGGCAAAGAGCGCACAGCGCGCCAGAGGCAACGAGACGTCGTCGGCTGCCGCTGACGCCTGCTGCTCGCTCGCTTGAATATGACCACGGTTCGGTATTCGTATTGTGCCGAAAAATTTTCAGCTTATTCAAAAGCGGTTAAAAACATTGCACTTACCCTGGATATTATCGTCATTCTCTTCCTCTGATGCCATGCTTTCGGTTAAATGCAAATTTTCAACGTTTTATCCACAATAAAAGCGCCTAATTTTCACAACAAATAATTAAGCACACACAGACAAGACGAGAAAAAAATAGACAAAACGCTTCTGTATAGTGGTGGGAAGTATCGATTACTATATCGAGAGTATCGATAGTTTTGTTCAAAGTGACGAGCAAAATGCAAAATGATTAATTCGTATAACGCAAGAACAATCCAGATCATAATTTAATAAAAAAAATATTTTTACTAATCAGGTTTCAATTGTGCAGCGCCCATATTTATAGACAACTTGAGGTTGCGCTTCAGTTTATTTAAAAATCTTGTTAAAATAATTGAATTTTTATATATTCTTGAATTTACGTAAAATAGGCAATTAATAGTTTTAAATATCAACTTAAAAACTATCGTTTGATAATAGTTGTTATATTGGCGGCTGTATCATACCGTGAAGACAACAAATGGTCTTATAAGTACTCTTAAATTATTTATGTATAATGCAAAGTTTACACATGTTTTTCTACTCAAGGATTTTTTCAATTTCGAAACCAGTTCGAATGAACTGCGCAGGGTTGGACAATGGAGCGGCAACTGTCAGTATCAATGGGCAGAAGAAGAAAACAGCCCTGTCTTTAATGCCAAAGAAATTTTTCTCGTAAACGTTTTTGCAAATACAATTCAAGAATAGCTATAACAAAAATACAAAAAGAAAAAAGCATTGCGGATTAAGCGGAATGTGCAAAAGTTTTTGGTAAATAACATAACAAGTCTTTAGCCAGATCAATTTAATTGCGAATATTATGTCGTCCATTATAACGCGGAAGGATGCCGAAAGCGCCGAAAATGCCGACGATCACAAAACGAAATCAGCTTCAGCATCATCGTCAAAAAAGCGCAGCGCTGGTTCCAACGATGTCTGCCTCGATGTGGCAGCTGCTGCTGCGGCTGCTACTGCGCCCAAGAAGTCGCGATTTGATGTCAAGCAATCGAATGGCGCCAGCTTACCTCTACCCAGCACCCTGCCTGATACCGCCTCAATAAGCTCGACACAAATCAAGCTGATGATGGCACATGCGCAGCGCGAGATTGAGGAGCGCAAACGTGCGCTAAGCAATTTGCGCGACAAGGATCCAGAGCTGGCATCGCTGCCCCAGATCGGTATGTCCGTAGCACGGGCCACGCAGGCGCTATCGAAAAAGCCAACGCCCGAGGATTCAGATAAGGCAAAGAAGATTGCCGAATTGCAGGCGCAGATACGCGCCAAACTAACGGGCAATTTGGCCAATCTTATACAGCAGCAGCCGACGGCGGTTGCAGCTGCTGCCGCCGCTGCTGCCCAGCAACAGCAGGAGCGACCCAAACCATTAATCCTGGACGATGAGGGACGCACGGTGGACAAGAGTGGACGTGCCATCAATATACCCACAGTGACGCCCACCCTCAAGGCGAACATACGCGCCAAGAAGCGCGAAGTGTTCCAGCGCCAGACGACAGGAAACGAGTCGGGCGGCAGCCATAGTCACAGTCACAGTGGTGCACCTGGCGCTTCGCAGGATGATGCGGCGCAGTATTTCGATGAGCGCATCGCCCTGAAGCCGACGGTGCGCAATAAGCGCATGTTGAGATTCCACGAGCCAGGGAAATTCCAGCAGCTGGCCGAGCGGATGCGCATGAAGTCACAGCTGGAGCGGCTGCAGAATGAGATTTCGCAGATTGCCAGGAAGACGGGCATCTCGTCGGCGACGAAGCTGGCATTAATTGCGCCAAAACAAGACATGCCCGACGATGTGCCTGCAATGGAGTGGTGGGATTCGGTCATTCTTAGCCAGGATCTGCAGACGGTGGATGAGGCGAACGGCAAAATAAGCATACGACAAACGGCCATCAGTAATCTTATCGAGCATCCCACACAAATGAAGCCACCAAGTGAGTAGAATCTATTAACAATTACAGTTTTTTAAATAACCCTTTCCAATTCACCTACTCCTTCCCTTCCAGATGAGCTACTAAAGCCCGTCTATTTGCCCGTCTTTCTGACCAAAAAAGAGCGCAAAAAGTTACGTCGCCAGAATCGCCGCGAGGCGTGGAAGGAGGAGCAGGAGAAGATACGCCTCGGTCTTGCGGCTCCGCCCGAGCCAAAGTTGCGCATCTCGAATCTGATGCGTGTTCTTGGCACGGATGCTGTGCAGGATCCGACCAAGATCGAGGCGCATGTGCGCGAACAGATGGCCAAGCGGCAGAAGGCGCACGAGGATGCGAATAATGCACGCAAATTGACCAGCGAACAGAAGAGCGAGAAGAAGCAGCGCAAACTGAAGGAGGACACCAGCTGTGGTGTCCATGTGAGCGTCTATCGCATCCGTGACATGCAGGACAATCAAAGCAAAAAGTTCAAAGTGGAGACGAATGCAAAGCAACTGCAGATGACAGGGAGCGTAGTGCTTTTCCGGGATTGCTGTGTTGTCGTCGTCGAGGGTGGCCCGAAGCAGCAGAAGAAATATCGCCGACTGATGCTGCATCGCATCAAGTGGGAGGAGGATGTAGTCAAGGGCAACGATGGCCAGGATGTGGCCAATACGTGTGTCCTTGTCTGGGAGGGCACCAGTCAACGCCGCCATTTCGGTGAAATCAAATTTAAAATCTTTCCCATGGAGAAAATGGCACGCGAATTCTTTCAGAAACATCAGGTGGAGCACTATTGGGATCTGGCTTATTCAGGTGCCGTGCTCGAAGCATCCGCGGATCAGCAGTAGCGATGAGTTCCAAGTCGATTTCTAGCATTTTAGACCACGAAATTTTGTTGAAAAAACTTTAGATATTAAAGCCTAAAATTACAATTCAGTTTTATGTACAAAAAAGTGTTCCTCAATCCAGGAGTGGATTCGGTTGCTCCTCCCCCAATTCAATTTAGAAGCATTCAGTCTTAGGCACAACTTTTATTTTTTCGTATAAGGATCTTCTTTGATGTTGGATTGAATGAACTCTTTGAGGCCCTGCTGCTGCAGCCTTTCAATAATCGTCGCTAGTCGCTCATCCTCCACCCGCTCCTCGTTCCGCTCACGCAAATCGAGCATGTGCTGCTCCCTGACCCGTTCCATGAGCACACGTTTGATGAGCTCACGCAGCGGTTTGTTAATCTGGAGCGTGTAGTCGAGCAGTCTCACATAGGTCTCGGGCTTGAGGTAGCCACACTGCTGGCACTGCGCCAGTTGCTCAAAGCTGTCCATGCTGGCATTGATGAGCAGGCCATGCTCGTGAATAGTGGCATCATTTTCATCCTTTTTGCTGCTGCTGCTGCCCAGTAGCGCATTGCCGCCTCGATGCTGCCAGAGCAGCTCCTCCACCTTGGCACTGGGATTGAGAAACACTTGGTCGCGATAGATGCATGCCGTGGAGGCGGCAATCAAATCATACGTGGAAATGCCGCATTCAACCAGAGCGACGCCGCAGCAATTGATCGCAGTGCTTAGCAGGCAGCCATCGTCATCCAAGATGAGCACACGGACGTCCAGTTGAAAGTTGAGGAACTCGTTGCGACAGACGAGCGGCTGCAGTGCCTTGGTCAGCATGCTGCCCAAGTGTTTTTCCCGCTCTGGCAGCGATGCCAACTCGCCGCTGGCAAAGGCCGCAAAGTTCACATAGCAATTGAGGACGCCCATGTTGACACGACCCGCATTGGAGCGGACTATTTCGCGTGGTGGTGCTACTATGGCCATCATTTTCGTATTGCCATACTCCATGTATGCAGATCCGCGCACCGTGGTCAGCACCCCGGCACGTATAACTATCAATAAAAGAGCTGAGTTAGAGAATTAAAAACAACCTGAATACTCACAAGTTGAACGTGGAGCTACAATCAGCTCTGTGGTCTTTTCAATACTCTCGAAGAACTGCTCGCAATCCTTGGGGGTGGCGTACAGTTGCTCGGCAATTGTGGCGCCATCGAGTAGAGTGTTTTTCGTTTGTGTTATGCGAAGCATTGTTTTTGTTCAAAGTGCCGCAAAATAAAAGTAAAATTACAATCAAAACATGTGTTTAAATATACGGACAGTGTTGTGAAACATAGAGTGCTGCAAAAGTCTACGAGTTGGCATATATGACAGACACATAGTAAATATCGATTAAGCATATCGGTCTTACTCACATCACTAAATGCGAATGGTTGGCAGCTCTTGCGTTTGACAGCTCAAAAAGCGCTTTGTAATTCTGCTGAGTAGTAAAGAAAAGCAAAAGAGAATAGACGTAGAGAAAAGCGAACGCCGAATTAATAAAATAAAAAAGAAATTTTATTTATATATCTTTGTAAACGTTAAACAAAGCACAGGGGCATGACTGGCGAAACGAAGCAGGAGAAAAAGCAGCCGCCGCTCGGCGATGCCAAAGACGCAAAGGGCAAGCAAGCGTCGCTGGGCGAGGGGCAGGAAGCGGACAAAGCTGGCAAAAAGGATGAGAAAGAACAGCAACCGGAGCTGTCCGACGAGGATCAGCAGTTGCAGGAGGAGCTGGAGATGCTGGTGCAACGCCTCACAGAGAACGACAAGCAGTTGTATCAGCCAGCGCTGGAGATGATGGCCAAACTGATCCGAGCTTCGACCACATCGATGACATCGGTGCCGAAACCATTGAAATTCATGCGTCCCCACTACGAGACCATGAAAACTGTGTACAAGCATATGCCAGACGAGCGGTCGCGCCAACTCTGCGCTGACATCATCTCGGTGCTCTCAATGACCATGGGCAGTGGCAAGGATTGCCTAGCCTATCGTTTCCTTTGCGATCGCACCCAAACTATCGGTGACTGGGGTCACGAGTACGTGCGTCATCTTTCTGGTGAAATATCCGCACACTATCACGACACCACTGGTGATTTTCGGACGCAGCTCATCGAGCTGGTCAAGCAGATAATACCCTATAATATGGAGCATAATGCGGAGGCGGATGCCTGCGATCTGCTCATCGAGATCGATCATTTGCATCTGCTGGCCGACTTTGTCGATGAGTCTGCATATCCACGCGTCTGCCTCTATTTGCAGTCCTGCTATCCATACGTACCCGAGCCGGATAATACCATCATCCTTGAGACGGCCCTGCAGCTGTCACGCAAATTCCAGCAGCATACGCAGGCCATGCGGCTGGCATTGATGCTTAACGATATGAGCAAGATTGGTGACATATTCAAGGAGCCCAAGGAGCCGGCAATGCAGAAGCAACTGGCCTTTATGCTCGCCCGCCAGCAGGTTTGCATCGAGCTAGATGAATCCGTGTCAGACTATGATGATCTTATGGAGATCATGTCCAATGCGAATTTAAATAAGCATTTCTTGAATCTGGCCCGTGAGCTGGATATCATGGAGCCAAAGACGCCCGAAGATATTTACAAGTCCCACTTGGATAATTCACGTTCCCGTTTCGCATCCATTCAGGTGGATTCGGCCAAACAGAATTTGGCCGCCAGCTTTGTGAATGGTTTTGTCAATGCTGGCTTTGGTGTCGACAAACTGCTCTCGGAGGATGGCAACAAGTGGCTGTATAAGAACAAGGAGCATGGCATGTTATCGGCCACTGCCTCATTGGGTCTGATTCTGCTATGGGATGTCGATGGTGGTCTGACAATGATTGATAAATATTTGTATTCCACCGATGACAACATCAAGTCGGGTGCTTTGCTCGCCTGCGGCATCGTCAATTGTGGCATTCGCAACGATGTGGATCCGGCACATGCTCTGCTCTCCGATTATATTGATAATCAGAATAGTTGCATGCGCATTGGCGCCATATTGGGCCTTGGCATTGCCTATGCCGGCTCCAATCGAGCCATTGTCATCGATACCCTGAAAACGATCTTTGCCAGCAATGGCAAAACGGCTGCTAATGTTGAGATTCTGGGCATAACAGCTCTATCGCTGGGTCTGATAAGTGTTGGCTCGTGCAACGCAGAGATTACGGAGATCTTGTTGCAAACGATTATGGGTCTGACCAAAACGGATCTAAAGGATACATATACCCGTTTCCTTTGGCTGGGCTTGGGTCTGCTCTATTTGGGCAGGCAGAAGTCAACTGAGGCTGTGATGATGACACTCGAGGTGCTGGAGGAGCCGTATCGCAGCATGGCCACCACTATGGTTGATATATGTGCCTATGCCGGCACTGGCAATGTCCTCAAAATTCAACAGCTACTCCACATTTGCTCCGATCACTATGAGACCGTTCCAGCCGATGAGGAGAAAGAGAAGAGCAAGAAGGACAAGGGCAAGGAGAAGGTAATTATCACAGAATCTTATTCTTGACTGGTTTTTTTTTTTAATTTAACATTAATTGCAGGAGAAGGACAAGGAGAAGGAAAAGGAGAAAGAGAAGGAGAAGGAAAAGGAGCGCGAGAAGGATCTGTCGGCCACACAATCGATCGCTGTCCTGGGCATTGCTCTGATTGCCATGGGCGAGGACATTGGTGCCGAGATGGCATATCGCTCGTTTGGCAATCTGTTGCGCTACTGCGAACCGGCTATCCGGCGTGCGGTGCCATTAGCCCTCGGCCTGATTTCCGCCTCTAATCCCAAGCTGAACATACTGGACACTCTAAGCAAATTCTCGCACGATAGCGATGCGGAGGTAGCACACAATGCCATCTTTGCCATGGGCTTGGTCGGTGCGGGCACCAACAATGCACGTCTCGCGTCGATGCTGCGCCAGCTGGCCCAGTATCACTCGAAGGATCCGAGCAATCTATTCATGGTGCGCATTGCCCAGAGTCTGACGCATCTGGGCAAGGGCACCCTCTCGCTCAGTCCGTATCACAGTGATCGACAGCTGATGAATCCGATGGCTGTTGCTGGTCTGATGGCCACATTGGTCTCACTGCTGGACGTGAAGAATCTAATCCTGAACCGTTCCCATTATCTGCTGTACACTCTTGTGCCAGCCATGCAGGCACGTATGCTGATCACCTTCGATGAGGAGCTCAATCAGCTGCAGGTGCCCGTTCGCGTCGGCATCGCCATCGATGTGGTTGGCCAGGCTGGCAAACCGAAGACCATCACTGGTTTCCAGACCCACACCACGCCCGTTCTGCTGGCAATTGGTGAACGCGCCGAGCTGGCCACAGATGAGTACATCTCACTAACGCCCGTTATGGAGGGATTTGTCATACTGAAGAAGAATCCCAATTTTGTCAAGTAGTTTAACTCCTTATTCTTTTCGAAATTTCTATTCTTTAAGATAATATTCGGAAATGTCCCCCATTAACAATTAAATTAAAACCAACAAAATTGTCGTCTATTCATCGGCAATTAATGCAAATGTCATACATAAATAAATTCAAAGATAAATGTTTATCTATATATTAATTTACTTACACACACACACACAACGATTCTATTATTCAGTTATAAATCCACATTTAATTGGGAATGCGAAAAATTTACTTTAGCTGGAGAGTTCTCGACTAAGGATAGAAAAAAAAACGAATCTTAAACTTGAGTCAGAGAATATTTTATGCATTAATATTTTAAAGTGATTAATTATGTTCGATTTAATATTCGGTTAAATGCATTCGTTTAGCTTTGAATGTTAATTAAACCAGCAAAAAAAAATATATATAAAAATTATAATAGTATATTTTTTATTAAAAATCTATTTGATTGAAGAACAAACAAAATATGTGAAAGATGTTATTTTTTTCTATATGCAACAGAACATAAAGCTAGATAAACAAGACAAATATTATTCAGGTCAGAATATGATTGGAAATTAAACCATATTTTACAGTTTCTACTTGTCAGTATGTGTACTATATATAATATAATATATATTGTATAAATATATATATTTGTATGTATTGTATATTTATTAATGCAATTTGTTTGACAGTTTGTCACTTGTGATTTCGAAACATTGCAATCAGAATCATCACATTATAAACTTAACAGAGTCGCACAAAAATTTAATTCAGGTTGATTAACTTTAGTTACAGTTAGTTGTTAGCTGTTTTTTTTGTTATTCTTCTTCTTGTTGTTGTTGTTGTTGGGCTCAAGCACTTGAAGTTGTGGCTGATGCTGCGACGGGTGGCGCTTGTTGCGATTGCATCTCTTGCTGTTGCTGCTGTGCATATACATGCGCCATCTGGGGTGGCAACGGTGTCGGCTGCGTGGGAAATAGTCCACCCATTGATGGCTGCACCTGTGGATACGTAGGCACTGTTTGCGCAGAGGCACCAGCAGCCGGATACGAAAGTGTCGCCGGTGCAGACATATAGATTTGATGCTGCTGCTGTTGATGCAGGTGTTGCTGTTGTGTCAGTTGTTGTTGTTGTTGTTGGGGCAGTGCGGACATTGAGAACATGGGCACGGCTGGCGCTGGCATTGTTGCCGCTGTCGCCTGTGGAAACGGTAATTGAGCAGCTGGAATGCCGCCAACGTTGCCATCGAAAACGCCGGGTATATAAATGTTAGCTGGCGGTGGAACAGGTTGTGCCGGTGCAGTTTCATTAGGCGATGCAGGTGCAGGTTCAGCTGGAGCAACAGCTGGAACTGCAGCAGGTGGCGGCGCAATATGCTCTGTGACTGCGACTGCAAGCTGGTTAAGCGTTGCTTGCGTCTCGAGTGCAGCGCTTAATGCATCTGTACCATCATCGGGATTAAAGTATGTCTTAAAGACGCTCTGCGTCGGCGGCTCGGCATTCGTGGAACCAAATGTGTTTGCCAGCGGCGGTATATAAGGCAATGTAGGTGCAACAACAGCTGCATTCGCTGCCGCCGTTTGACCGAGGGGCAACGACGTTGCAACGGCACTATTCGATGTTGCCAGGGATGTTGATGGTGATGACGAGGATGGTGCCGTTGCTGGTGGCGCCGTCGCTGGTGTCTGCTGTTGTACGGGTATGCGATGCAAATAGCCATAGCCAATGCCACAGCCGAGCGCACCTTCGCCGCCCCAGGCGGTGTTTGGCTTAATGGTCACCTCGCGGCACGCATCGTCATCCAAATTATACACATACATCTTGAGCGGTTGCTGTTCGTGCGTCTGGATCAGTGTGAAAAGATCATCGTTCTCATGCCGTATGGCATCGGCACCAATCACATAGTCGCTGTAAGCACGCAAGCCGGCCAATTCAGCGGGCGAATTGGGGTGCACCTCTAAAATGTGCCAGACACTCTCGTTGGCTCCCTCAAACGAACAGAAACGTATGCTGACGCCAAGCAGTCCTTGGCCGCCCCAGCTGGGGCTGGGCGTCAATGTCAGTTCTCGCACCGTTTGTGTTTTGCTCGAGTAGACGGTGATGCGGACGGCCTTATCAACATTCTGACGCAGCAGTTCCTTCAGCATATCATTGTCCTGATCAAGACGAGTGCCAGCTATGGCCACAATAAAGTCAAAGAATGCCTCGAGGCCGGCCTTTTGACCCGGTGAGTTGTCCTGAACTTTGAGTACGTGGTAGCCTATAATATTGTTGTCAAATGAAAAAATAATGTGTTTACTTAACAACTGCTACGTTAACGTGTGTGTGTGCGTGTATGCATATGATTGGTGCTCGGGCTTCTCTTCTTCAGCATTAATTGTGACACAGTTTACGTGTATATATTATTTACCTTCGGTGCCACCGCCGGGCACATGAACACTGTGACTTGAGCCCATCGTTCTTTAAATGTTAAGCAACAAATGTGTCGTAGTGACTTTGTTAATGCGCTGACAGTGCAGCTTTAATTTGTTTAATTTTGTTGCGCCACAAAAATGAGTTCTGTTCTTCGTGGCAATTTTTTGGTACGGTTTTCAGTGTTTTAAACGCTCTCGTTCAATGCATCTCGCTCTCACAGTAACAAACGAGGGCTGAAACGGCAATGCGAATTTATCGATATTTAATTTTTCTTCAGGTACTGTTATCGAATATAACAGTTTTTAAATACATGAGTTTGTTATGAAATAATAAATATTTAGCGTTGCTGCTTACAATTGATCTCGTCTCGTATAAAGAAAATCTTTCTAAGAAAATAAAAGATTTTCCAACAATATATACAATCTTCAAGTCATCAGATCCGTCTGAAATGCTGGAATCTGATTATCTTTCTTCTATTCTAACAAGACAAGATGCGATCTGACAATTGTAATAAAAATGCAATTGATCATGCTTAACGATGCACTAATCGTCGATAAACTATGCGATATGATAATTTTATTGTAAATCAATCAATATATATAAACCACTAATATATTCAGTCGTATTTTGTAGTCTCTTCCTTCGTTTCTCCATACTTAAAGTTGAATTGATCCGTAATATATACAGAACTGTATGGATTCATTTTTCTTCTCTATGGTGAATTGAAAAAACTGTGTTATATATAAAAAAAATCAAGAAATGATGGAAATTCACCAATGATGGAATTTAGCGATAAGTCAGCAGTTATGCAACTAATAAGAATAAGCGATTAAACCAAATTTGTATACCTTATAGGTAGTACTTTTATTGTTAATATTATTAATTTTTAGTTAAATATAAAATATGATCACAATTCAAATTCAAAAATTCATAAAATGGATTAACATGGAGTCACTAGACGCATAAATTCGATAACAATTTATACCCGTCACTCCGAAGATGAATCACTTTCGCGTCCGGAATCCTTCTTCTTGGTGAAATATTGAAATGTCTTGAATGCCGCGAAAGCGAACAAAACAGTTCCTCCGACAGCACACATAAATGGCAGCATGTCTGACGATGGCTGTGCATAATCCGTTTGCTCCGCGCCGGATTTGAGTCCTTCTTCGCCATGTTTGTCGTAGATTTCTCGTTTCTCTTTGTTCGAGAGCACCTCGAATGCAGCGGCAATCTCCTGGAAATGCTCGGCTGCCTGTGGATGGTCATTTTTATCGGGATGGTACTTGAGTGCCATTCGCTTATAGCCTTTTTTGATTTCATCATCATTGGCCGTCCTTTTGATACCCAGAATTCTATAAAAGTCTTTTCCCATTGTGAAATTTAATTTGCCTCGAAATTGGATGCGTTGTATTTATTTTGGCTCCTCAAGGTATAAGGTAGTTCCTTCTGCGACGCCGTTTATTGTTTGATTGCGCTGAGCTTGAATGTTGAAAATCCCAAACTTTTTTTTTGCACAGATCATAAGTATAGATTAAAAATTGTATCAAAACCACTATCGATAGCGCAAAACTATTTTTCACAGCTGATCGACGTAGAGTTTTCCAACACATAACAATGTGACCTTGACACTTCGATATTAAGCTATTGATGGTTCATACAATAAATTAAAAATATTTTTAAAATGATAATATAATAAACTTCCACATATATGAATTTTGTGTATTATCTTAAATATTTTGGAAAAAATTATTGTTTTTTTCGTCAACCAGAAAATATTATTTATGCCATCAATAACAAAATGCGATATTATCGATAACTTTGTAGGAATTATCGCACTTCTCGTCCATTTGGTCCAAGTCACCACCGCGTATAGTTTGTGTTTTGGTAAGTGAAATAAAATCATTAAAAATATATACCATCCTTACAGAATTTGCACAAAAAACACGAAAATTAAAGACCTGCAAGTGTGGTGTACAGATTAACAATGATAGTTTTGTATATTTTGCAGTTCTTAAATTCGTACGAGTCCCTAATACAACTGCAAAATGGTTAGGGAGAACAAAGCAGCATGGAAGGCTCAATACTTCGTCAAAGTTGTTGTAAGTAAATATATACATGTATAATTAATTATTCAGTTAAAGGATTTCACTAATTAAATAAATGTATTTTAGGAATTGTTCGATGAGTTCCCAAAGTGCTTCATTGTGGGCGCTGACAATGTCGGCTCCAAGCAGATGCAGAACATCCGTACCAGCCTGCGTGGTCTCGCCGTCGTTCTGATGGGCAAGAACACGATGATGCGCAAGGCCATCCGTGGCCATTTGGAGAACAACCCACAGCTGGAGAAGCTGTTGCCGCACATCAAGGGCAATGTGGGTTTTGTGTTCACCAAGGGCGATTTGGCTGAGGTGCGCGATAAGCTGCTGGAGTCGAAGGTGCGCGCTCCTGCCCGTCCCGGCGCTATTGCACCGCTGCATGTCGTCATTCCGGCGCAGAACACTGGCCTGGGTCCCGAGAAGACCAGTTTCTTCCAGGCTCTGTCCATCCCAACCAAGATTTCCAAGGGTACAATTGAAATCATCAATGATGTGCCCATCTTGAAGCCCGGCGACAAAGTCGGCGCCTCCGAGGCGACTCTTCTCAACATGTTGAACATTTCGCCCTTCTCGTACGGTCTGCTCGTCAGCCAGGTTTACGATTCGGGTTCGATCTTCTCGCCCGAAATCTTGGACATCAAGCCCGAGGATTTGCGCGCCAAGTTCCAACAGGGCGTGGCCAACTTGGCTGCAGTCTGTTTGTCTGTTGGTTACCCCACGATCGCTTCGGCACCGCACAGCGTTGCCAATGGCTTCAAGAATCTTTTGGCCATTGCTGCCACCACAGAGGTGGAGTTCAAGGAGGCAACCACCATCAAGGAGTACATCAAGGATCCCAGCAAGTTTGCTGCTGCTGCTGCCTCTGCGGCCCCAGCTGCTGGCGGCGCCGCTGCCGAGAAGAAGGAGGAAGCCAAGAAGGCCGAGTCCGAATCCGAAGAAGAGGATGATGACATGGGCTTTGGCCTCTTCGATTAAGCGCTACAAACTAATATTCTGCAATGTGCGCTACACTTTCAATGTTTACATCCCAAGCACGGCTCATCTGGCTGTGCAAATTATTGTCGCGGTTTGACAAACCCAATGACAAGTTGCATTGCCAGTGAGCATTCAATAACAGCAATAAAAATGTAAACTTGATATAAATTTATGTGTGTGTTTTAATATAACAATGAATGTAATATAGAATGTAATTCAATTCTGTACATGATTTAATTTATTTTCTTAGAGGAAACATTCCATATGCCCTGCAGTTTATTTTAATAATCGCCTATGTATCTTTTGCTACAGGAAGAATATATGTCATTGACGGGCAGAGCATCCCACTCCTTTCATATATGTTTTAGGATAGATAGAACAAGTTCAAGTTATCTTTCATGGTTGAATCATTTGCTTATTTAAAAAAATTTGTGGTCTAAGATTCTAAGATGTAAACGAATATATTGTATATATATATTATATTTTCAGATGTTATATTATGTTATGGCAACATTTGTTTAGCAATACAATAGCAATAGTTGCTCTACTGTTGCTGTTGTTCGAGTGGTTAACTTTGATTTCGAAGTGATTTTGATTTCGTCAATCAAGCTAAATTAACAAGCCTAATGAATGTTTCGCAATATGTGCATATGTAAATACATTTGTTTAAGAATAAGTTAGTTTTGCTAGCGGCAAACATCATCAACACGATTTTATATTTATGAGCATCAAAAGCTATGAAAATGCAGTAGGTAAACTTTGTTAGAGCATCTAAAGTTTCTTAACACAACTTTTATTTTGCTAAACATGCAGTTTTCCATTGGAAAAAAAACATTGTTAGAAAAATGTTTAGTGTGGGAGATGAGATAGATTATTGTCCGAGTTTTATTATATAGCAAAAATATGCAATTTAAGAAAATTGCTAAAAATATATACTCGTTTTATATATTTGATTGCAATGTGTTGTTATTGATAATATTTGGTGCTGCACGTTTCTGATGATTTCAAGCTGCATTCCTTGTTAAATGTTGCCATCTTTAAGTTTTTTATTCGCCGCCAGACATTTTATTGCCCTCTTCAAATGGCCAAAAGACTGCGTGTGCAACGCCAAGTAGCGCCTCCAGCAGACGGCTGCTGCATTGTCTGCCACCCCATATATTTACAAAGTAATTACTTGTGATAAAATGAATTTCACAAGATGAGAAAAGTTTAAAGTTTTCGCTGCTGCTGCTGCTACTGGTGCTGCTGCTGCTGCTGCTACTGGTGCCTCTACAGCTGCTGTGTGGCACTGCCTTTTGCGATTTCGTTGCAACGTCGACGACGCTCATAAAAATTCAATTTGTCTTGACAAAATACGCAAGAAATTAAGAATGTGCCAAGTAGCAACCAAAAGAAACTTTATTTCTCTTTTATTTATTTTTTGTACTCACTTTTCTTGCATTTGTCTGAGGCGAAAATGAACTATGCGGCTGGGGCGTGAAAATGAAAATGCCACGCTTGAATCCCACAAATTGCCCTGGGCCAAGTTAAACACTGCATAACTAGCCAGACCTAGAGCGCTGTTAGCACATATATGTATATATATTTATATGTATGTACATATATTTGAATTAAATCACATAGCCACAGCTGAGCGCGTGACTTTGTTTTCGCGATAGTTAAAAAGCACATTTTTGGCTAGATATAAAGGAAAATTTATTTATGTTTTATTTATAATATATTTATTAGTAGAATTATGTTAATCTTAAAACTGTGAAAAATGTGAATTACACATTTCAATTGCTTTTACACGTGGAACTAAATAAGAAAGTACATTAAATATAATTGCTTAGGTTATAGAATGCCTTTGTTGAAAGATATTTTATATCTATTTTCAGATTACATTTAAATTATTTGAAATTCTATAAAATGAATCCTTATAAATTATTACATAATTTATTTTAGCTACACACATATATATTGGTTTTTCTTAAATAGCAACAGTTGCCTTTGGGAACATTCTTTACAGTGGGAGTCCAGTTTCAGACGCTACAGTAATAAACGCTTAGAATTCTAGACTAGGTGGATAAGCCGCTCAAAAAAACTCGAAATAACTCATAAACAATTATCCATCTCTAGCACGAGTTTAACATTGGGTTTGTTATAAATTAATAAAGGCATTGCATAATTTCAGATAATGCTGCCGGCGGCAAGTATACAAAAATTAACATAAATTGTGAGGAGGATCGGGACAATTGCGCACCCCCGCAACCACGCAACCCCGCACCCACGACGCCTGCACGCACCCAATATCAGCACAGTCACTGACATTCGAAATCAAAATGCGATTGGCAAAATGATTTGCTTCATTTTTTGTGATGCGCATAACAAATGAAGTTTGGACATTTGGACAATTGATTGGGACACCACGCAACGGACGAACAAACAGCATTCAGAGTCAGAGAGCAGAGACCCATAGACACAGTATTCTATAACACACACACACACACACACACTCACACACACAAATACCACTAGTACACAATGCTTGTCATGCACACAAAATGTGGAGCAGTCGTCAGATTTGAGTTTTGGACTCCCAGTTGCCACTCCACGCAACTGTCGACTCGGTTTGGCTATCAATACGCATAGATAGATAGATTTGTATGCATATTTTTGCTTTGGCATTTCGTTTGTGTGCTAAACATGTGAATGCCATCGATATAACGATGATGCTCCTGTCATACATGTTTTCTCCTCTGTCCTCTGTCCCCACCCCCCCTCTGTCAACCACCCCCAACCACAATTCTTGTACAATTTGCGCTCAGCTGAGATTTGGTTTTGCTCAAAAATTGGGGCAAATAAAAAAATATGATCAGTAAACAATCAGTTTCCAAGGATTTAAGCGATTTCAATAACATTGTAGTTAAAATAGTAAAATAGCAACAAAATAAAATCATTTTACCTATTTAAAAATAGATAAAATAAAATTGTAATCTAAGTGATCGTAAATAAACATTTAAAATTTGTGTTGTGCTGCTGCTTGAGTATTATAATAAAACAATTCAGAGGAACTCGATAATAGCATGTCGACAGAGTCGGCAGAGAGATTTAGTTCCAAAAATGCACAACCCACAATTCTAATCCCGTTTCTTATAATAGGCACGTGAAAATAAATTGATATCAATTGCTTCTATTTTTTTTTTTTTGAAGGTAAAGCGCGAGGGCGAAAATTGCCGTTACATGAAAGGGGTGTGTGTGTGTATATTTGTGTGTGTCTGTGTGTGTCAGATAATATGCGTGTGGGTGAGAGGGTGTGTCTGAGCAGGAGCTTGTGATTTATGTGGGCTCTCCCCGTTCTCGTTTGGCTGCTGTTGTCAACTCAAAACATATGCATAGATAAATTATACGCGTTAAGCGCCCAAAAGCCCCAAAATGTTGACAACAACAACAACAACAACAACAACAACAACAACAACAACAACAACAACAGCAGCAACAATAACAACAACAACAGCAATAACTACAACCACAACAGTGTTCGGAAGAGCAAATATTTTGATGTGTCGAAACTAAATTGGGCGTGGCAAACAAGGTAAGCATCACATTCTCCATCCTGATATACGAAATTGCTTATCATATTTTTATTTTATTTATTTTCTGGAAATTCAAATATATTGGATGGCAGTCAGTTAGAAAATAAATTTTCAGTGCAGCAGCTGCTAGCAAAATATCTATTATTCTACGCCAAGCTCCCTTAGCCACCTTACATCAAATCGTTCGACTTTGGCCAACAGCTAGCTTCAGTTTCCATCAATTGTGACTCTCTCTCTCTCTCTCTATGTCTCTGTCTCTGTCTCTGTCACTGTCACTGTCCCTATCTCTTTTTCATAGCATTGAATTGAAGTTGAGCTTTTGTTTTGCATTTCACCAGATGTATTTTTGCTGTTGCTCCTTTTGCTCGGTCCCCGCTCAGTGGAAAGCAAAAAAAAAAAAATATATCGAATTGCTGAGTAAAACCAGATTCAGTTGCTGCCCGAAGTTAATCAAAGTTTTAGTCGAGTTTCGTATGCAAATGCATATTTTCTGATGCCCCATTCAAAATTAATTTATATAACCCAGAAAAAAAGTGTTGGCAGCTTATACAATTAATTTTTGCTTACATATAGCGATATACAAAACTGATTTATGAAAAACTAAATTCTAACAACTGGGTAAAATTGTCTCTGTCACAAAGTGTAAATATAAAAAAAATAAATGCAACAAGAACCAAAAAAAAGCATCAAAAAATTTCTAATGTGCTGCATTTCGTGTTATACTTTAATTAAATATTTCATATAGAAAATATTTATGATTACTATTTCAAATTACGAATTATAAAACATATTCATTATTCAATTTCAATTGTATGTTAAATTTTTTTACAATTTTACTTCAATATTTCGCATAATTTTGATGATTTCGCATAAGTTTAATGATGCAGTTTTTACATAGAATTATTATCTAAATGCAAGAAAAAATATTCTTTTTTAAACTAGTTCTAATGCTTTAAGCGAGATTTAAATGATGTGGTTTTGTAACTGAAATATAACACTAATATTTAATTTTATCATTTATATTTCAATTGAAATCTTTGCTCAAGGATTTGCAAGTTTCTAGAGTGTGTTTGGTAATCGCATTAAAATCGCATCCCTTTAATTAGAGATGAGAGTGTCTGCCATATTTCGTTGGTTCGCAAGTTAAGCGAGTGTTACGGCAACAATAAACGACAACATTTACGGCGTACGATGATTGCAAGGCAAACGAGCAATTAAAAAGCCGTGCGCCAGCTGCCAAGCAGCGTGCAACGTGGATGAGGGCATAACACCCAGGAGCGACCTCGGCCCAAGGTTGTGACAAGGTGGGGCTTAACCCACACGTACGGAGCATAACCTTTTCGCTCCTCGTCCTGACACTTACAGAATGTGAAGAGGGGGAGGGGGGGGGGTGTGTGGGTACATTTGGCAGCTGGATACTTGAGGCATTTTTACGAGTACAGCTTTCTTTCGGTGCAGAAGAGAATTTACGTTTGGTATTTGAAATATGCACGTAATATTGCAAAATTTTAAGCGTATATCTTTGCATAATTAACTGAGAAAATACTTAGCACACACACGTACGCAGGCATACGCACACCGATACAGAGACGGAGACAGAGACGAAGACGGAGACCGGGACGGATACAGAGACAGAGACACAGCAGCATTGAGTGGAGGTCCTTGCCTCGCAGGCATTTTACCGCAGCAGCAAATAGCATGCAGCAGAAAAAGTAAAATGTAAGCCAAGTAAAACTTTGCAATGATACTCGTTCTTTTGTGACCCCTTCTCATTTTTACTCACCCATTGAACTAAGCCCCATCGCACCAGACGAACCGCCCACTTTCAGGTTGTGTGGAATTTTTAATCTGCTACACCGGCAACCGAACAACCACCGCAGTAGAGCAACCACCTTTCAGCTACACCCATCCAACCACCCACCCACCATCCAAACCATCGTTTCTAGCCATGCAGGGCTTTGCATCTTTACGCTTTGCTTAAAATATTTTAATTTTTATTGGCTGAAGTTTTTGCCAAGTGTCGCCGGTGCGGTTCCAGTTAGGCTGCCATTTGATAAAGCTCTTGAAAATGTATTTATTTTGGTGCTAAGGTCTGTGGCCATGAAACTCAGAAGCAGCAGCTGGAGCAGGAGCAGGAGCAGCAGCAGCAGCATCAGCTCTGGCAATCAGCTAAAGCTTGTGATAAGCGCATTTGCGGCATATATCTAAGGGAAGCAATTTATCTGAAAATAAGCGAAAAACGACAGAGAGCTTAACGACTTTATCTCTATGTTTATCTCTATATACAAACTAAGATATGCATACCACTTGAGAACTGATCTTGATGACACCATAAGAATATTTAATAGATTAAGAAACTTATTTATTCATTTATTATTTATGAAGGAATATTAATTATAAAAACAATTTTTTTTATATTAAAGCAAATTACAGTCTATTTTTAATTTTTTGCAGAAATTTTTATTAAAACACTTTTTTACAATCTTAAATTAAAGGAGTCATTAAGTAAATCCAACTATTAAACTAATACCAAGATTTATAAATGCTTAACGGCAACTAAGCTCAGTCAAGCCACCAAATTTGGGCTAATATGCATTTCTTGAAAATGCTAAGGTAAATTCACTCACTAACCAACCGGTGTCAACCCCAGTTGACCACAGACGACAGTGGCGATGATGCAAGGGGGAGGAGAGAGGAGCAAATTGCATGGCAATAAAACCACCTCCTTGAACTGCGAACTGCGAACTGCGGACTGTAGGTCGGGTTAAACTAAGCTAACTCGCACTAATAGCTATAATCATAAGCCATAATGACTACTGCTACATACCGACCATAGCTCATATTGTACACGGGGCGGAAATGAGAGCTGGCCCCACTGTGCGTATGCGTTATGTGCAGAGGGAGTGGAAACTTTGTGAATGACACCGAAGCCAAGACTGCCTCTGTATGTGTGTGTCTATGAGTGTGTTTGTGTGTGTGTCTATTTGTGTGCTTGTGTGTGTGTCTATGTGTGTGTGTGTGTGTGTATGTTAGTGTTTGCAGTGTCATTTGCATAAAGGTAAAGTTCGCCCACTCGACGGCAGCGGAAAATTTGAATGCAACCTGCAAAACTTTTGCCAAAATTTAAATTATAAATAAGCTACCGGCCTGACTGCCTCGACTTTGGTTTTTGTGAGGAGGAGTGAGGAGGAGTGACTCTAAACAAAACCTCATATGCATCGAAACGTAACGGCAGAAAGGATTTTAAGTGAAGTTGACGTTGACTACACGACCGCATACCACGAATCTCCTTCTCCTGCTCCTCCTCCTCCTCCTCCTCCCTTGCTGAACCAAAACATACTCTATGTCGCTCACTGGAGACCACTTACATTGCAGCGGCAAAGTTGCAGCTTCGGTTCGCCGTGTCTCTCTCTATCTCTCAAGGGAGAAGGTGTGAGATCTCCCAAAAAACTAACATCGAGAAAATAAGCACAAAGTGCAAACTATAAGCGCGTATTCCAATTCCGCCTCAACAGACAAAGTGCAAAGCGTTGTGTGCGTGTATGTCTTTTGGTGGTTACTTTACCACCTAACCACCTAACCACCAGATACCACCATCACCATCAACAGCAGCAGCAGCAGCAGCATCAGCATCAGCACCAGCCACCAATGCAGCGTCAAAGAGCACGCGTCGTCTGCTGGGCACCGCAGTGCAAGTTTAAATGTCATGTAAAATGTTTCCACTTACACAAATTAATGTGTAGAATTTAATTTTGTCGCAGCAGCAACACCAAATAATATAACCTAATACAAAATGAAACTGAATATGTACACGAAATGAATCCAACTTGCCCCAGTGTACTGGCCATAACTATTTGAATACCACAAGCAAATAGTCCCTTGACGTGAATGCATTGGAATTGCATCACAATAAAATAATTGAAATTTAAATTAATTAAAAACTAAATGTAATTTTATTATGTACAACATTTCTGCTTATTTTATATAGGCTTATTAATTTTGAATAAAATTGCCAGATTCATAAAAATAATAATGTTTTAATTCATGCGAAAAAGCTCTTAACTTATGTGAATTTAATTATACAACAACATTTTGATAAATATATTTGAATATTATGTAAAAATTTTCAGAAATGCAATTGTGTGTGCCTGTTTTGCAGATGCAGTGTATCTAAATAAATATCTTTTAATATATAGCTTCGGAAAGGAATTGAAATTCTCATCACTTGCAAAACCATGTGCTCAAATTCATCACTTTGGACAGCGCTCTTCGAACTCCAAACCTAAAATTGCACACACACCGCATGCCCCCCTTTTGGCATTTACTTAAATATTTTGGCTAAATGAAACAAGCGCTTCGTATTTGGGTTTTTTTTTTTGGGAGAGAGATGGTGAAGGGTTAGAGGATGGAAACCTACTATATGTGATACGCTTGAGAGACTTTTAGCTTCATTGCTTGATTTGTTTAAATGTCTTTGCTGTGTTTGGTTTATGGTTGTGTCATTGGGTATTGGAGTTTTGTTTTTTTTTGCTTTTTGTTCTTGGTTTGGGATGGTGGAATGGGATCATCTCTGGGGGGTTAAAGAGATTGTGGGTTGTGGAGCTTAGTGCTTAACTTGTCCAAAAAATCTTGTT
Source organism: Drosophila melanosoma (assembly GCA_035042045.1). Lineage (NCBI taxonomy): Eukaryota > Metazoa > Arthropoda > Insecta > Diptera > Drosophilidae > Drosophila > Drosophila melanosoma. Next base: position 1,899,698 of record JAWNLY010000100.1, on the reverse strand, counting down.
TGTCTGCTTGTGCATGTGTTAAATGAAAAGTTTTTGACATTGCTGGCTGCATTCGTTGATGGCCCCCATAGATACAAAAGTTGTTTGCCCAAGCTAAACCAACTGTAAGGATGAGAGTGTCCCACCAAAGCAACCCTCTAAACACATTTCAATGTGTCTGTGTATGTGTGTGTGTGTGTGTGTGTGTGTGGATGAGTGTCTAAATGTCAGCATATGCATATAATAATAAAAGCAAATATGGCCAAAAGTCGCTTACTCAGCACATTTTGATGCTCTTTGGCTTAGCGTTGCGGATACATTTGTAGCTAACCAGATATATATATCTGGCCCAAGCATAACATATAAATAAATACAGCATAGCTCAAATTATATAATTTCTTTGCTAAGTAATAACATAATTAACATGTTGTTGATACTATGAGCTCCCAGTTCATGGGTTCCTTTGCTTAACATGAATTCAACCAATTAACCCTTAAAACGAAATTCATGTCTAAGTTGGCTCTCAGAGCTGAAAGTATTTGCAAATTTGATGAACTGTTTGCGTTCACTCTGCTTCTTGATTTACTTAAGGGGTATAGCATATTTCTCATTTCATTTGGGCCAAGTTAAGTTATAAGTTCAGTAATAAATAATATTATCATTTAATGAAAAGATTTCATGCCTGTTTATCTGAAATGTTTCCTTAATTATTTAACATTTACTGAAATTTATTTATTTTGTTATTAGCGAATTCGAAAGTTTCAGATTGAATGTAAAATATTTCTGAGTAACATCAAGCACTCAATTTGATTTTTTGGATCGCAGGGATAAGTCTGTTAATTAAAATATATATATATATATGTAGCAGACTGACTTGTGATATCAAAAGTAAGTTTGTGATTTTCATTTGTTTGTTTGTTTACTTATAAGAAATCCGTGCGCGATTCGGTTTATATTTTTCACAGGCAAATTACAAGCGCAGCGAATAACAAGAGCAGCTAAGCCCAGGCTAAGGAGTAGTTGCAGTTTTTTTTTTGGGGTTGAGTTGGTGAAATGCTTACGAAACTTGTAACAAATACAAGAGTCAATGGCGCTGCAAAAGAAGTTTTGCCTGGCAGCGCACACGGTAAATCTTGCAAGCTAAAACTTTCGACTTGCTTAAATAAACTCAACGCACACACAAACATACGCACACACACACACACACACACACGCGCATGCACACACTCACTCACTCTCTGACAAGCACACGTAGACAGATCGAGGAACACATTCGCATATACAGGCAGACAATTAGACTGGCAGACAGACAAATGCTGAGACACAGATACTCAAATGCGATGCTATAAGCTGCTTTTCTCATGCACAAACACACACACAAACATACACACACACAAAACACACACACAAAACACACACACACAAACATACACACACACACTCATGACGACTCCATGGCTTCATCGCCTCTAACTCCGAATCTACCAATCGCCCACAATGTTTCCGATTGTCCTTCCTAGCATTTCGCATTTTCAGCAATTTGATTACGAAGCACAGTGAGACAAGATATCATCAAAATTTTATTTAAATTCCATATTAATAAATAATTGAGAAAACCTATTATATAACTGTTCAATTATCTTTAAATATAAAATATAAATATAATTATTCTTTAACTGTTTAACTCATTAAAATATATTAAAATACTATCTCAAAATACATTGAATTACTCAAAATGTCTGCCTTTATTGACTTTTAGTTATTTTAAATATTTAAATAATTTTTTCTAGAAATAATTTATTATCTCTTAATAATATTTATGACTTCATAAATATAATAATAAGCAGACGCAGAAGATGAATATAGACAGGTTTCATTATAAATATTTAAGTGCCTTACATAGAAAAAAAAAACATATTTTAAGTATAAAAAAAGGTCAACAAACCAAAAAATCAATTATAATAATTGTAAGCATTAGAATATAATTTTAACTATGATGAGAATAAATTTGTATTTAAAATTGTTCATATTTTATTGATGTAGCGTAATAATTAGTTCAAATTGGAGCCCAAAGTAATCCGCTTAACTTCTTATTGTCTTATTGTGTCTGGTACCACAGTGAACTTATTTAGTTGCTAGTTTTCGTTTGCCATGTTTGTTGCGCATTGCAATCGACCTTGCCAACAACAATAACAAACACCAGCAACTAGCCAAAATCAAACCAAAAAAAGGCTAAAAGAGCTCGAGTGTTTCAGCTGCATGCTCAGCATTTTCCGTTTGCTGTTTCTCGTCTGAGTTTGAGTCGAGTTGTGTTCGAGTTGCTTCCGCACTTTGAGAATATTTGTCTGCTGAATTAATTGGAATTAGTCGCGACATGCTTATCCCAAAAGTCTAAAATAAACAATAAAATGGATACCTATTCAAATAGGGCGCGCAAACAGAAGCCAACAGCGGAAGTAAAAAGGAGAAAGAGACAAGCAGAGAAAGTGGGAGATAGAGAGAGAGAGAGAGAGGGGGGAAAAGGCAGGCAGGCAAAGTCAGCACGTCATGCAAAAAGGACAAGTCAGTCGACGTTTTGGGGGGAAAAACAATGGAAAGTTTTAATGAATTTTGGTTTAAGTTTTCAGCGGGTACTTGCACCCTTTGCGATTTCCTGTAAAATGTATTTTAAACGAGTAACGGAAATTGCATTATTTCAATTACAAATTCGTTAGTCGGCGACTCGTCGTCTCAACTGAGATTCGAGCAGACAGCAAACGCCGCAGGCAATTAGTCGTGTCAAAGCTTTCATTATTGTTTTGTCATATTTGCTTTGTGTGTGTGTGTGCGCTCTCTTTCCCTCTCTGTGTGTGTGTGTGTGTGTGTGTGTTTGTGCTGTGTGTCAGACACACTCTAAAGTCTTAATTAATGTATAAATATGTACTCCTCTACTGCTAGCTGTGCATGCATATACGAACACATATATATATGTATATTTAGTGTGTATATTTATATAAGAATGTAGAATAGATTTTATATTTAATTAGTGCAAACTGTTCAAAACTTGGCCTGACACGATGTCGCCAATTGTTGTGGCAACAAAGCCAAACAAATGAACTGGAAGTGGAACTTTTGCCTCAACAACTCAAGCCAACAACAGCGCAACTACAACAACATCAACAACAGCAACAACAACAACAACAGCAGCAGCAGCAGTGGCAAGAACAGCTGCGAGCACCGCGGGGACATATGGCAAAAACGCCTCAAGGCAACCATCAAGGGAATGAAACTGAATCGAGTTCTAACTCTATACAATAGCTATATGGCCAGTAGAGATGGGCGTCTATTTGTATATTAATTATAAGACGCACATCTTAAACATTAAATGTTTATTTAATTTAATAATACAAATTTTATTATAATTTTCCAGCAGTTACCCTTGCTAATATTTACTAATATTTACTAGTAATATTTACTGCCTCGCTAATGGGATTAAATCGTGTCACGAATAAATCCAACACGATCTCATCTCGAATAACAAGTGAGATTTATTGTGTTTAAGAGTCCCTCTGAGTAGTTTGCAAAAGTGCTAAAACTTTGACAGCTGAATTCTGGAATGCCCAACGGCAACACTAAAAGTGTATATTCTTCGATTGTCCAATGGAAATTTCAATGAAATTTATGCCATAAGGCCGAAATACTTTTTACTGATTTCAAATGAAATTACCATTTACACAATACACTTAAAACATTTCTAAAATGGTGGCATGTGTCTGAACTTAAAGAAATTCAATGCAACGTTTAAAGTTTACAATTCAAAAGCATCGATTTTTTAAGCTTTTTTTTATCAAATAAAAAATATATTGAGTAGTATTGTCGAGAGCTAATGAGTATCCTGCATGTGAGTAAGTTGAGTTGAGAAATTAATTATATAATAATTAATTAATATGCTTCTGTTTTGTAAATGTTGCCTGTAAGAAATAATAGAGCCAATGATCCCACAATAATTACAGTGACTGTGGCAATAATTAATTGGTACATCCAACGACCAATATGTAAGCATTAATATAACACTTAAAAATCCTACACATCATCTTAATGAATTTCCATAAATTCTGTGGCAATAATTAAACGATAACATTTCTTTGCGTCAAACTTCATTAAATGTTGCCACCTCCCCTCCTACCAACCCCATCTTTGAGTGTACCTAATTACCGCAACTTCCTGCAATCGTTGATACTTTTCCCATAGCTTTCAATCAACATATAAGTATTGTATATGTATTGCGTATGTATTATATATGTATTGTGTATGTATTGTGTATTCACATTTACATTGACACATCAATTGGCATGTAGCCTCTACAAAATTGAATGTAGTCGAAGAAATTATTTCCACTTAATACTAATTAGAGCGTACACTGATGATGGTCGCACATTGGCACTGCAATCAGGTCAGGGGTTGGGCTGATGAAGGGGATTGAAATGCCGCTGCGACGCGGGGGAAGGTGAAGTGGTAGGGGAAGTGGGCTTGAAATCGTTAATTCCAAGTGTAAGTAAGTCAGTGCATTTAGTGGGTTTTATGGCATAGGCTTGCTTCATCAGACAGCATTTCAGGCCAGTCAGCAGCAGACTGGGAACATTCATTATATTCTACCTACCAATACATGCACAAGTCTCTACATCAACAATTTGCACGTGTATGTGTGTGTGTGTGTGTATGTGTGCAAATGGCACTTGACTTGTCCGACATAAACATGAAAATGATGATGTCACATTTGCACAATTGTGCGTACAGCAGAAACAACAACAGCAACAGAAACAGAAACAACAGCAACAACAGCAACAACAGCAACAGCAACAACAGAAACAACAGCAACAGAAACAGCATCAACATTTAACTCAAATTGCAGCAGTTGCAGTATTGTGTCCAATCACAAGATACCCTATACAAAATCAGGTTTAACACAAAAAGTATACAGTTGCCTAAAATATACATATATTATAATATATTTCCACAATTTTACATACATTTTTAAAGCTAATTTATTACCATTTTTGAACTTAAAATCAATTTCTGGATAGGAAAAAAATGCGACGAAAAATATAGCCCAATTTGTGTGCAGGCCTAGAGTAAAGCCGACAGTAATTGTTATTGTTGTGCTTGTGCTATGGAAAATGAATTTTTTTGCTGTGCCAATACCCACTCCGCTCGCATACCCCCCACACCCCGCACACCCCGCACACCCCGCACACCCCAAACACCCCGCACACCCCGCACAACCCGTGCTGCAATGTGCACTTAATGTGCGTAGTAGATCGGGCAAGCGTGAATCTGGTGATATGGCGATTAAAAATCGCAATGCCAACGGGAATAAAAAAGAAAGGAATAACCAAAAAAACAACAACTGACTATGACTACGACTATGACAATGACAATGCATGGAATGCATCTGATTCGAGTGGTGCTTTGGCCAAAATGGTGTGTTTTTATTTTGCTTTTGACATCGACGGGAGCCGTGCGATAAAACAAAAGCCGATTTTCAGTTGAAAAGTTTAATTGAACAATGATAATGTTGGCAGCAAAACAACAACAACAACAACAACAGCAACAATAACAAGAACAACAACTGCAACACTGAGTACAAAATGTCAGCACTTTAAACGAACAAAAGCTCTTTTAATGGCATACAAAATTGCGAGAATTGGCACTTGGCAGAGTGAAAATTGTTTACAAATGTTGTTTGAGATTATTATTGAATTGGGCTGGCAGGCAGGCAAATGCAATAACTGTCAATTGGGATTGTATGAAATATGTAGATATGATGGCTATTTATACTTTATCTAAAAGAAACTATTTTTAATTAATTAGCTTACCAAATTTTGTAGCAGCTCAAAATGTCGAATTTTTTCCGCTCGATTACACACTTTTATTTTTCTTCTAGTGTCCAGGCAATTATGGAAGCTTTCTTCGAACGCAACATAAAACTGCAGCTGTTCATTTTATTTGACAACATAAAAACTAATATTAAAATTTCAGCCATGCCACAGTTTCACAATCTTTCGGCACACAAAAAGCGCTATGAAAACACAAAAAAAAAAAGCGTCCATTAAACAATTTATGTTTGTGCCAGCACTTAAGTCTACCAATTGCTGGGAAATTCGACAAAACTCACGCAACAATGCAACAACTATGAAACCGAGTGAGATAGTCAGATATAAAAGAAATAGAGTGAGAGAGAGAGAGAGAGAGAGAGAGAGATAGAAATTGCATGCGACACCCACACAGGAAAAAAAAATAACGCTTACATTTATTGTTTTTACGAGACTCAACACAACAGAGCTAATTGAAAAATACTTTGTTGTGCAACATTATTGAACCCACACACACATACACACACACACAATTGCCGCTTCCCAAATCACCTTCCCTTAGTGGAATTGATCCGGAGTATGCCCAATTGGCACACTTTCCAGGAGGAGACAAAATTTCAAAATCACTTTCCATACAAATTGGCAGCGCGTCGATGGCGCTAATGAAAATTAACATAAAATGCCGCTGACAGCAGCCAATCGAGCGCACAGGAGCCAAAACTACGATGGCAAGGACTTGGTCCTTCTTGGTACGGCGCCCCCCAAAATTGCAGTCAGTGAAGATGCACCAACTGATTTTAATGCGATTCAACAGCTCGGCACGCGATACCAAAGGCAGCAAACGTTTTGTTAGCTTCCCCAAAAACTGGCCATGGCCAACAACTATGGCACGGTGTCTACCTTTTTTGGCCAATGCCTCCGGGCCAAGAACTGAGCCGCATGACACCGTACGTCGTTGCATTTTGATGATGCCTGCCGTTCTCTTTACCAACTCCACTCCCCGGGCACACACACACACACACACAAACACACACATTAATACCCTTTTTGGTGTCTGTTGGTCGTGCAATGGCAGCGCCATTGTTAAGTTTAACCAAGGTAATCTCTGTGCTTCCATCGCCTATCGTGACAAACTGACATAAATGCCCGGCGGCAGGCACAGAGAGTCCAATCAACGCCAGCTACTTGCTGGGATTCTCTGTCTAAAGTCACAATGACACTAGTCGAATTCTATTTAGATTGTAGTCAGACTTTAACAGTGCAGTGGATATAATAAGCCATTTCAAGTCATTATTAGGCGCATAATTATATAATTAAATGTTCTCTCAAATAATTAATAATTAAATTTTTTTTTTTATAATATTTTTATATACCAAAAATAGTTTTCGTTTATAGGACAGTTTGTTGCTTACAATTGAATTTAACGATTCCAAATTACCAAAATTTGTAAAGCTGTTTTATACCCTATTAAAATTGGTTTAATCAATAAATAATTAGACCTTAAAATCATATTCATTTAGTGAAATAGTAATTTCAGCAATTTCACCCATTGTATTCCACTAAAAGTTTTGATTATTATGCAAACGATTTTGTTGCTACTTTTGACTAGTGTCATTTGGGCCATTGAAGTCTCTTTTAATTTTCTTTTTTGTTTTTTGTTTTTTTTTATTTTTTGTTTTTTTTTTTTTTATTTTTGGTGGCCTGAGAGGGCAACTATTTGTCGTCGCATCGGCTGACATTTTGTGCCATGCGGTTGCCCTACTAACTATTATTATAGTAGTTCAACATTTTCGTTGCTCTTGGTGTTTCTGGTTTCTGGTCCGTGGTGCACTTGGCAAAACGCCGCCATTTTAGCAGCCATTGCCACGCTGCAATTGACGGAAGTTCATTGGTTAGCAAATGGCAGTTTTTGTACGCTCATTAGCATTATTTGTCAGTCTGCGGTTGGTTTTTTGGGCAAAAGTGATTCAAGTGGATGCACCGTCCACATACACACTCTTGTATGTGTGTGTGTGTGTGAGGATGCGTGCGTGGTCTTCCCGTTTTTGTATTTGTTAGTATGTGGCACAAATGTTTACCACGGCCTGCGCGATATGTTTGTGATGCGAATGAGCTGAAGTTGCTTGATTGAGGTTTAGGCCAAACTTGATTATGCTTTAAGTTTTGGATGGCCAACTTAAATGCAGTACTCATTGCACTTACGAATATCACAACTATCCCATCAAAATTATATTTAGAGAATTTTGCGTTCATTCATTCTCAAATTATATGCTAAATCATAAAACTTTGGCTTGTTACAGTATCACAATTTAAGTGGATCACATTGCTGTTAGAAAATCCGTGAAGTAACTTATCAAGTTTCTTGACATTTCGAAGCCAACAGCACAAAATTCCTGAAACACCTGATCCGGTGCAGAGGGTGGTGCTTTCCGGATGCCGGCTGCTCAGTTTGGCTTGAGCTAAGCTATTCAAATGGCTGCTCGTTAGAGCTCAAGTGATTCAACAGAATGCTTAACATGCCTAATGTCATTTGGCACAGCGCTCAAATTAATAGCCGTCACTTTTCACCTGACCAACCCCTCAAAACTGTGACCCACACTCACACACACACACACACACACACGGAGACCCTCCAAACAATTCAAGGCATGAGCACTTTTTATACGCATTTGCCCAGCACAAGATGAAAACGTAACATTCCAGGCGATTGCTGTTGGCTAATCCGTGACACACAACAGAAAAAAAAAACCAAAAAGAAAAAAAAAAACATGAAGAATATTTAACTCAAGTGGCGCGCTTTTATATCAGTAGCCTCGACTCGAATTCATATAATAAATGGGGCAGGCGGAGCTGTTCGCTCTCAGTTCTTAGCAGTCGGATTTTTATGCGATTTCCTCAAGCTATATGCCACATTGTGTTGCTACTTGGCAATAAAATGCGATTGCGAATGCGAATGCGAAATGTAAGAAAGTTGTTGTTGCTGTTGTTATTGTTGTTGTTGATCTGATCCACACAAACATATAGTACATATATATATAGAGAGAGGAGTAGGCAACAAAAGCGCTGCCCATTATGACTAATGGTTGACATTTAACTTAATCTGCTTAAGATGATTATTGAAAATGAGTGCCACTTATGCCAAATGTTGCGTCATAAATATTCATGCACTCGCCCCAGTACCGACCAACCGGGAGAGGAGGGGGTTGCTGAGGTAGACCATGCGAGTGAGTGGCTCCCACAGCAGCAGTAAAAATCTCTGGCAAGAACCTTCGGATAGGGGAACAAAGAGCAGCAGCCGCAGCCGCAGCCGCCTCTGCTAATAGAAAGTCTTTTGGCGGCCAGGCTGAAGGCATAAAAACTTGCCAACATGATTTATATATATAAATGTATGTGGTATTTATGTATGCTGTGTATAAGCACATACATATCCATTCGTAATGCATATGCCTCGATATTTTTATGTTCTCACCCAAAACTCATTTCGAGTGCGGTGTAAGCTAGCCGTTATATGCGTGAGTGTGTGTGTGTGTGCGTGTGTGTGTCTATATGAAATTTGATTTATTGGATTTTGACATATATTTTACAATTTAGCGTCTATAATTCATTATGTCGGTTTTTGGCGTTGCTCTTGCCTTGACTTGGGTATTAACATAAGCGCAGACGTTTTGTCATTTGGCAGAGCATTTTTTGTGTCAACTAGCTTTTTGTCCAAAGATGACTACAAATATATGAAGACCGCTGCACTGAAATGAAAAAATAAATAAGCCATGGTTTAAAAATATATTTACCAACTAAATAGAAAATTGTGCTTAAATAAAAAGTAACTAAAATTAAATACAATAATAAAGAGACACAGTCTTAGATCGATTTCATAGTGATTTTTTCATTAAATAAATTTATATATATATAAATATTGTTTGGAGAAGGATAAGGCCAAACAATTTTTTCAAATTGAAAGCGAATAAAATTGCGAATTTTCCTTATGAAAGCATAATTTGCAATTTCATATATAAACATATATATATATATATAAACACAAATTAATAAATGCGTTTATTAACCATTTCAGTTGACTGCATTTTTATTAACACAATTTATAGAAAATTGTTTGATATTTACTTATTTTGATTAGCTGTATACCAGTAATTAAAACACAAATTTAATTAAAAATTACAATTTTTTTTTTGCCTAAATGGCAATTTTATTAAAAACTGTTGCACAATCTTTAGTTGCATGTGGCTTGTTTGGCATGCGGCATGCCAAACCGTGACATCCTTCTGCTAAGTGCAGCAACCTGACCCCGCAAGCTGTTTGTTGCTGGAAAGTTGGCCAACAAGTGATAGGGAGAAAGAGAGACAGAGGGGCAAACTGAATGGGCATGGCCTGCGGTTATGTTAATGAGCTTGCACACAATTAGCAGCTGTTGCCGTCATTGCCAGGCATTGCTGGGCAGCCGAGCTTGGGCCTTGGTTCTGGGCTGAGTTCTGGGCCTATTTGGTACCACATACATACATGTATATCCATGTACAGCCATTTGCGCTTGTCACTTCAATTATGGTAAATATTTAATGCTTGGTAACTGAGCACCAGCAGCAGCACCAGCAGCAGCACCAGCAGCAGCGAGGCGTGGCGAGGGGGTTGGTTGCTGCGTATTAGTAATCAACGCAAAAATCAGTTGTGCGTTCTAATAAATAAATAAATAAATAAATAATCCAGGCGGTTGCTTTTAATTGTAAAATCGCAAAATTAAATTGAAAATTAAATATGGACTGAAGTTTTTATTGCAATACACTCTTTCAAAATAAATTGCATTTGCAATTTTGCAATTGGTTCCGAATGATTGCGTTTGTGTGTCTGTCTGATTACTGAACAGAACTTAGAAGCGAAGCTGGGACATTATTTAAGTTATTGAACTGAAATGTTTCATTCCAAATGACAATATTGCAAATTAAATGGATGCCAATAAAATGCAGCGACAGTTACCAACTGGGTACCAGCAACCACCCATCCCATTCAACAATCACCCACAGACTAAGCAATTTCAGTTGGAAGAAGACACACGGAGCATAATTCAATTCCAGATGAAATGCATGCAATTTCTTTTGGGCCCTACAGACACAGAGGAAAGCGAATATAAGTAAAACATAATTGAATTCAAATTTGTGCAATCGTAAGTAACTAAGATACAATTATGTACGTGGCTCGCTCTCCCTCTCTCTCTCTCTCTTACTCTTACTCTCTCTCTCCTCATCTTTCTTTCTTTTGCACTCTCTTTCTTTTAGTCTCGCTTATTTGCTCTCTATGCATACCTTGTATGTATGACTGACTGTCAAGTCTTGTCACGGCTACATTTTGACACACAATTGAAAGGCACGCACACACTAAAACATGCACACACACACACATTGTACACCCTCCCCCGTATCACACTTACAGCGCCCAGACCCCAGACAGAACTAAAGCTAAAGCCAAAACCAGAGACCGGGGCAGACAATGAAACGTAATCACACTAATGGCACCAAGAGCAATGAAGCGCACGTAATTGGTAAAGAGCTCGACAGTGTAGTGTGTGTATCCGTGTGTGTGTGTGTGTGTGTCTTTCTGTGTGCAGTGTGTAGTGTAGTGTGCTTTGCAATGCGGTGCGCTATTTTACTGTGTAGTGCAATGAAGTGAAATGTAAAACAGTGAATTGCTATGAATCCTCATCGAAATATAGCCCTCTGAATTTAACTCATTGTTGAACTTTATAGCTACTCCAATTACATACTTATTCATTAAATACAGTTTAAATTAGAAATTGTTATAAGGCACAAATTGGTATTTATATATTGACAATATATTGTTGTATGCATTATTTAATTTTAACTCGATTAACTTGTTAATTTTAAACAAAGAAAAATTGTCATATCACAAATTGAAGTTCTTTTAACAATATTTTTTCTATTTAAAATATATTTCACAATAATATGTAATTTAATATATTGATATTGCTAGCATTTTATATACAAATTGCAATATTTTCGTTTCAACTGATTTTACTTTCGGCTATTAAATTAAACAATTATCTCATATACTAAATTATGAAAGTGTATTGTATAATTAAATGTTTCTGCCACAGACTATTAGAGTGTAAACAATTTGCTGTCAGCACTTTTGATTAATTATATGGTTTGGACACTGTCAATTTGGCAGTGTTAACTGGTACTTTACCGTTCACGGTGACATATCACAAATATAAAGTGATTTGTGCACACATCCCTAATAGCTGGGTTGCTCAATGCCAGTATTTGGTTAGCTTTGCTGGCTGCGGTTGGGTTTGGGTTTGGGTTTGGGTTTGCTTGTCTTCGTTGCATTTTATAGCATAGTTTTTGGGGCGTAAGCAAAAGTCGTTGACGCAATCGTTACAGTTACCTTGTATATGACATGTGATGTGAAGAAAACTGACGGGGCTACAGCAATGCAATTACACGTTGTGTGTGTCTGTCACTATGCAAGTGTATGTGCGTGTGTGTGTGTGTGTGTGCATGTGTGTGCGTGTGTGTGTGTGCGTGTGTGCTTGCTTTATTAATGAGTTGCTGGGTGCGCGTCAACTGAGAGTTGTAAGAGACACGATTATGGCTGCTGGCAAAGTTGCAACTGGCAACTTCTGGCAACATTATATTGAAAAATGATGAAAGTTTTTGAGTTGTAATGCGAAAATGAGCGACTGTCAGCTGAATAGATGGATAGACACCAAGACACACCGTACACACACGCACACACACACACATGCATTCACTGATGTGAGTAATGAGAAGTTGAAGTAGTGCAAGCGTATTACAAGGTATGTTTGTGTGCTCTCACAAATTAAAAATCAATAACCCATTTGCGCAATGCTGTCAAGCAAACACAACAAAGTCACAAAACTTGTCACAACCAATCATAATAATGATGTTGTTGATGATGATGATGATGCGAAAATCTTAAGGTGTAGACTTTTATAATTTGTGCAAGTACCAACTGAATGGAAAGAGCTGAATGGGGGATGGTAACAAAAAGCATGAGGCCAAAACAATGTTTGACATGGCATTAATATCATCAAGAAAGAGGCTTAAAGTCAACATTTAAACAGAATTTTATCGTCAAGTTGTTTGCTTAAGTGGCAAACATTAAACATCAGTACGTTGGCCCAGTTTAAAACACTTATTGAATAAGCTTATGTTATAATTTTCATATAAATAATAATAATGAGTTTATATATAAAGAAATAATTTAAGATGAAAATAAATTATAGTAAATATATAATTGCCTAAATCAAGTGTGCTTGAAATCGAATATGGACATGGCATTAAATATCTTTATGCCATAATTTTGCCTGATCCAAAATCGATGGCCTCTAGATCAATCAAACGTTTTAATTTAAAAACATGATTTGAGATAGGAACATATGTCAAAATTCTATCCTGAATTGGCAGTTGTGCATATGTTGAAACATGCCAAGGCCATAAATTCATCAAAGCTCAAATCATTTTCAAAAGCAAGGTCGATTTGAACATGTCCTTTAGATCAATCATAAATTAAATATCTGGCAAATTATATATAATTAAAATTAACTATTTAAAATACTGAAATGAGTTCGATATTCCGATAGAGCATGCTTAAATCTTCAATCCAGATATATATTTAAAATAAGAGAGAGTTCTCGTTATCTATTTTCATAGGATATTTAAACTTTCCATTTGTTTCCGATATATATTTAAAATGAGGTTTTAAACTCAGATCTGTTCAGTTTGATATGTTTTAAAACCTTTTTACCGAAAACAGCATTTATCACACATAAATGTCGAGACAGAGAGAGAGAGAGAGTTTTCGTTATCTATTTTCATAGGATGTTTAAACTTTCCATTTGTTTTCGCATGTAGTAGTAGATTGTCTTTCTGCAAAAAAAAAGCCATTTGCATATCCAATAGTTTGTCACATCGTTTCGCAAGGAAAACATGTTTTTTTTTTTTTTTTGTTGCTCCTGTGGTAACCACAAAGGGAAGCACTAACGCATATCCGAGCTAAGCCTTTTATCAAGTGCTGCTCAATATGCAACACTCCGGGTTGTGAGGCTGCTGCTGCTGATTCTACTGAATGTGCTGCTGCAGAGCTCACCTGCAGGCGGCAACTTCCTTTTGCTCCTTGCGGTTTCGTTATCACAACTCTCAGCGCCTGGCCTGGCAGCTACGCATCAATTCATTGCCTAATCTATTTGCAGCTATGCTCCTGCTGCCACCTGGTGTCTGCCAGCTCCCTTAACTTCTTTTCCCTCTCTTCACTTTCATTTCGTGTTTTTTTTTCCCCAACTGGCTGGGAGTGTAATTTAAAACCCTTAGACGCTGACAGCGGAGCGTCTGTGCGTGCTAGAGTTTATCTGGAGCTTTTTGGTCCCAGTTGGCCACGTCTTCGACTGCAATTCGAATGCATTTGTTTCAGCGTGTGGGTGTGCCAGGTATCGAGAGGAAAGGCGGTGTGTGAGGTAGATGTCTGGAGGAGGCAGGTTACACGCATAGACATCAATCAGCTGGTGGGCAGCAGCAGCAGGAGAGAGATTTTGCCTGTTTGGCTATGCAAACCACAATGCTGACCGCCTGACCCAACAAATTACTCAATTTCATTGTGCTTGCCAACCATGGCCCTGGTCAGCTGGGGAATATGCGAAGCGCCAGGAGGCAGTCATCAACAATCAACTTGATGACGAGCACAATAAAAATGAAAACTGAAACCCAGTCCCAGTCCCAGTCCCAGTCTTTGAGCACTTGAGGCTGAAGCCATTCCTATCTATTTGCCTGTCTGTCTTACTCACTCTCTCCTTTACACTCAGTTGCTATCTTGGTTGCTCTTAAGATATTTGCTAACTTTTATTAATGTCGAAACGTACGGCTACGATTTACAACGACAATAAAACGCGCGTCCTGCTATCATATCGCACAATGTCGCTCATAGTCATAGTCATGCCACTTGCCTCGCTATCTAAGCCAAGCCAAGACAAGCCAAGGCAAACCGATGGCTGGGCCCCAACTCAAACCCAATGCAAACCGACCGACAGCAAACCAAAGCACCAAGGAAAGGCAAGGCAAGGAAAGGCATGGCAAACCGAGGCATCCTCGCAATGCCTCATCCTGACAATGCCATAGAAGGTGCAGATTTCGATTTATTTGCACTGCACGCAGCACTAACTGAGAAGTCCTTTCAATAAATGCCATCTCTTTACAATTATAGACTTATGATTACCCTGTAATTTGTGCAAAACTCAAATAGAAACTACAAGAAAAAGTTCAATATTTTTGTAATCTTTGAAATTACTTTGTCTTTGACTGTTGTAAAATTAATTTATCTTTCGGTGCAGCGTTAAATAATAAATATAAATAAGAATATTATAATTAAAATAATAATAATAATTATAATAATATGAATAATAATAATATATATAAACTACTAGAAAAAGTCCAGCAATATGTTTTTAATCTTTAAAATTACTTTGTTTTTGACTGCTGTACAAGTAATTTATCTTCTTTACAGTGTTAAATAATTAAAATAAATAATTATAATATAAATATAATAATAATAATAATATAAATAATAATAATAAATAAAAGCTACTAGAAAAAGTACAGCAATATTTTTTTTAATCTTTAAAATAACTTTGTTTTTGGCTGCTGTAAAATTAATTCATCTCTCGTTGTAGTGTTAAATAATAAATATAAATCTTTAATTAAATGTTGAAAAAGATTCCTAAATTTTTAAGAGTGGAATAAACAAAACTAACCATGTTTAACTAATGATTTATATACATAAGAAACAATAATTAAAAGTCTTCTAGTATTGTAAATAGACTTTATTGGAATGACACAATTAAAGTAAAAAAAAGCTTACCCAACAGTAGAAAAATTAAACAATTAAAAAACATATGTAAATTCTAATACACCCAAATAATACCCAATTCAAATGGAATATTAAAGGGTATGTCAATTTAAGAAATATAAAAAAAATGACTCGGCTCTGTCGCTTTTCTGTGGCAGACACAATGCATGGAATGTGAAAATCTTAAAGACTTTTGAATTGCTTGCCATAAATGCGCATTTATTTCTATGCTCAAGTTACTATTGGAGTCCAGTGGAGTGGAGTGGAATACAATGCACAGAAGTGGGTTCTGATCCGACTGCAGCAGAAACAGCACAGTTGGCAGCAGTTTACGAATCGGCAGAGTTGGATTCTATTTTTTTATTATTTCAATTTTTTTTTTTTTTTTTTGGGGAGTCGCCTTTTGCCTCACTTTGTCTCATTTTTGTGCTTCGCTGACAAATGCAGCCGTGCATATGCTCCCAAATGCAACCAGTTTGCCACCCACACATATGCATTGAGTTATATCTTCTTTTGGTGGCGACGACTGCTGCTGCTCCTCCTGATCCTCCTGCTCCTCCTGCTCCTGCTCCTGCTGCTGCTGCTGCTGCTCCTGCTGCTGTTCTGGCAGTCAACGCATATTGGTAGCTAAGTTATCGCATTTGCGACAACAATGCCAATGGCTGGGTATGGGAATGGAGTTGCAATTGCAGTTGTTGCAGGAGTTGCAGGAGTCGCACATTCGTAGAGTTGTCGTTTCGCAGCCATCTCTTACAGTTGCTTGCATATTTTTGCCATTTGAATTTGTATGAATCAACATCCATTAATCTGAGCTGTTCGCTCTGGCACGACTGGTGTACACTGGCATCTTCGTCGCATCGTTTTGCATGCTCGGTTTGATTTTGGGAACTGTGCACAGTTTTTCGTTGGTTGTCGGTCGCTTCTCTTCAGCAGTAAATGCAACCCAATGGCAGCCAGAAATATGAAAAATCTTCGAGTTTTACTATTACACAAACATCCAACAACTAAGGCTCTGGCAGTCAGCTGCCAGTTGCCATCGTCGCGACGCAGCCTCGTTGCATTATTTGCATTTTACGAGTTGCCTTTCGTTGGAGTTTTGGAAGCTTGCCACGTTGCAAACGATGGGCAATGTGGAACAGAACAGTTGATAGACGGCTGGTATAGTGAGGGGGTCGAGGCGTGAGGGGGTTTAGCGCAAGTAACATCGAGACACTCTGGGAAACACCCATGTGGCCCGGAGGCCAAAGTGATGAAAGTGTGCTACGAAGCTATCCAACTGGGTGCTCCAGCTATAGGCGACTGCTCAAGCAGCTATTATATAACTGATAAAAAGCAGAAATATTCAATTTAGGACTTTTCAACGATTCAAGAAATTTAAGCAAAAACTGAATGTTATGAATAGAATTGATTTATCACATAATATATAATAAAATAGAGATCATTATTAAAGCAAAGCTACACAAAATGTCAAAATAAACATTGAATGATAAATTGATTATTTGAAATTGAAAGACAAATTCCAACCAAAAAATGACAAATCATCCTTAAACAGTTTCAGTGGCGAAAGTCAACTAAAGCTTAACTTTTGATGAGTTGCCAAAATTTCGATGACATTCATCAAATAAATTACACACATGACGCATGCCACACGCCACATGCCACATGCCGCTGTTTAGCGCTTAGGTGTAGTGTGCCTCGCTGTTGTTAGTGCCGCTGCTGCTGCTGTTGCTGCTGCTGCACTTGGTGCAATGCCTCAGATCCGCCTTCGGGGCACTGTCGCCAGCCATCGCTGCTTGGCATCGCCGCCTGCCGTTGTCAACATCGACGGAAGTGCATGTGTTTTTCCGTTGGAATAACTCCATTGTGTGTTTCAGGGCATTCAGGCGGCATTTTGTGGGCGGCATCATCAAGAACCGTGTCCTCGCTGTCTCCGCCGTTCCCTCTTCCGTTGTCCTGTCGATGTACGTATACGTAACGTAAGCAAATGTGATGCCCCAGCTTTACGTAATGATGCTGCTGCTCCAGCTTTGATACTGATACCATACTGTAACCTCTCCTCCCTCTCCCCATCACGCCGGCAGTAACTGGTTGACAGGCAAATGCCTGCGCATATGTGGCACATGGCAAGCTGCAACGTCAATTTCGTTGAGACATTTTTTAGCAGCGATTTGCGTGGGTTGCGTCTTTAAGCGCTGACAAAGCTGCAGCAGGCCATGTTGGCAGGCGGGCGGGCAGGCGGACGGGGCAGTGGTGGCAGGAGGGGCAGGCTTGGCAGATCCTTTAAGGTTCTCTCTTGCGCCTGTTGACAAACTGTTGCCACTTGTTTATGCCACATGCTGCTGCCTTGCGATGAATTATTGTTGGCCCTGGCTCACAGCAACAACACACACAAAAAAAAGAAAACAACAACAAAAAAATACCTAAAAACAATTGGAAACATAAATCATTTGCGGAAGTTGCAAGTTTAGCGCACGACATAAATACAATAACTAACGAGAGAGAAAAATATAATTGTAAATAGCCAAGGCTGGCAGCTGAATCGTTCAGGCCTCTGGCCACAATTGTCGTTGTTGTTGTTGTTATTATTGTTTTGGGCCCACCACTTCCCAGCCAAATCTCAAGTGTCAAGCGGTGGTCGGTGGTCGAGAGCAGAGAGAGAGAGAGAGAGAGAGAGAGAGAGAAGGGTCTCAAAGCTTTTGCACACGGAGACATTCACATACCAACATAAATTGTTGAAAAGTGTGAAGAGAACATAATTGTAACATTCCTTGTTGGCCTAAAGCAATGCACACGGCCTGTGTCCCATTGTGCTCAGAATGAGAGAGAGAGAGAGAGAGAGGAGAGGAGAGGGTATGGCAGAGGCAAACCATTGCCAGGATGTTAGTAGGCAACCATTTCTCCGTTGTTGTTGTTGTCGGTCTGCCAGTCCTGCCCGGCAGCCTGCCTTTTTCGAGCATTCAATTATGTATGTCTGGGACCTGAGCCTGAGCCTGACATGCACATAAACACACACAGTCAACACACACACACACACACACACACACATATACCTATTCTACCCATAACCCAGGCACACGCAAAAACATGGCAAAAGTTTTGTAATGCCCGCCAAAAAGGGCATGCAAGGTGTTTGAGTGTTTGTGTTGGCCGCATGACAATTGCATTTTGGGTATTGCCAGTTGGTCATGCTGCTTATGCAACATTTGCAACATATATTTAATGGATGAATTGGTGACACCCATAATGCTTAAGCCTGTTGCACACTTAATGCATAAGTTAAATCATAATTTTATTTGCAACTATTCATTGTGCAACTTGCTGCGCTGCGCTGCTATTTCTTTTCAAAATATCGTTATTTTTCTTGCTATTTATTTGCACATTTATTGTTATAAATTGTGGATTTTGCAGCGTATGAAAAGTTTCGGTTTTGTAAAATGTAAAGCTGCTTTTTCTAGATTATGCCGTTTGTTTAGTGTTCTTGTCGTTGCGCGCCATAATGTAAATGTAGCACAAACCTTTTTATAACGCTGCCACAAGCACACACACACAGAGTGTGTGAGAGAGAAAGAGAGATAGAGTGAGAGAGAGAGAGAGAGAGAGAGAGACAAACACACATGTCAGGAGTTATGTCTGCGCTTTCGCTTTTTCTTCCTAGGCACCCCGCAATGTTTCGGCCCATATACATATACAAAAAAAAAAAACAACAAAAAATAACAACGCAGCAAACGTAGTGAAAAACTGGACCAAAAACTTGAAAGTCGATTGGGAGAGTGGCGAATGAGGCAAGTTGGCGGCTGGCTTTGCTTGGGCCCTTTTTTTTTTTTTTTTTTTTTTGCTTGGCCTGGCCAAAAATGAAAATATGCGTTATTTTGGCAGCTTGTTTTGTGGTGCAAAAGTTCACTATTTAATTTCAGCCTGTTTTCCGAGCAGCACTTGAACTGTGAAATCGGCAAAAGCACGCAAACAACTCAAATCGCAAAAATATATATATATATTTTTACCGCACGAACACGGTCAAAGTTTATGTTACCATAAAAATAGAAGAAACACATAAATAAATTGTGTAGACACAAAATAACGAAATATGTAAAATACTATAATGATTACGATACAATGCAATAACCAAAAAAAAAATTGGGCCACCATAAAACACCTTTCAACTATGTCTATTTATATGTACCCCCCCCCCCCCCCCCAGAAAATAGTTGCACAAATGACTAAGTGGCATCATTTGTGACACATTTGTGTTTTGCGGCCAGGCTTTAAGTGCTTGATTTATGGATATTTCAATTGCTCCATGCATAAATATTGTATCTGACAAATGGCATTAGTTGGGCATTGGACTGCTCGACAAGCTTTGCGGAAGATGTCAAGATGCTTTATGGGGCTTATTAAAAGACAACAGTTTATCGATGCGAGGGTCAGACTATCAGTAGGCAAATGTGCATCTGTTTTGTTGGTGTGAAAGAAGATTTAGTGAACTAAATAAGGGAAACAAGTTGAGAGTAATGCATAAAATGTACCCTTTAAAATATTGTGTAATTACTGGATTAAAAGAATATTTTAACAATACAAATACATATCTTATACACTATAGCAATGTTATTTTTGTTTATGTAAATGCGATCTTGACCTGACTTTTTGTTAAATGATTCTTGCTTAGTTGGCTTAATATCTTAACATGTTTTGCATAGATCAACCCATCTCAAAAATTGAGGCTTAAAAACTTCGGCGTTAACACTTTTAAGCTCAACTTTTGATATAAATAACTCTGTGCTTAACCACAGACTGTAGTGCTCCAAGAAGTCCAAGTGCAATATGGCAGCAAAGTTGGACAAAGATATTTATTTGTCTTGTGACAAAGGCAGGAACAAAAAATACCCTTTGAAGCACTCGAAGACAACTGTAACGGAAACCGGAATTCTCAGCGCAAGATGTCAACCCTGGTACAACAAAAAAAAAAATACAAAAAAATCTGAACGAAACTAAGAATTGAAAAACTTTCATCAAACAAAAACTCCGCCCATAATGCAGGCCAACTGTGAAACATTCTACAAAAAACAGAAAAAAATTAAAAAAAAAAAATACAGAAAAAAAAACCGAGCGGCATTTCTTCTAATAACTGCGCAAAAAAAAACGGATAACGAGTGCGAGACAGTGGCAATTTCGCTTACAAAATTGCCAAACCAAAAATGACTTTGAATTCCAATTGCGCCGAGCAAAGCGTTTGCTCGTCAGTTCAATTCAGTTTGGTTCACAATTGGTATGGTTTCGGGTTCAGGCATCAGTTTTTAGCTTTTGCTTCAAACGCAACCGCAAAACATGCACAGACGTGCACGGGCGCGTCGCCGTCCAGCCTGGGCTGGCCACGCCCCCACAACGAAGTACCATAAATCATAGACAACAAAAAAAATTCGAAATGAAAAAGAATAAAGTGTGCGCACAATAACAAAAAAAAAAAAAAAAAAAGAAAACAAAAAAAAATGCCAATATCAGCAATGCAAATTTTCAGACGCAGCGCTGAGGGATATGCGAGGCATGTAATGTGGGGAAGGAGGGGCCGTCCCTAATGTCCTGATGACGCAGCCTCCTCCTGCATCCTAGAGGCAGGACAGCGAAATGCGGCCATTGAAATCTATGCAGCGCCCAGCAGCCAAACTATCAACGATGAGTCAATAGACTCCTCCGTATGCTGCTGCTCCCGGCTAACAGTGGACACAAATCCTTAACAATGTGCATGGAAATTCCAACACAAAAAACCATAGATAATTTTGCAAGAATGTCTCTCAAGTAGAAATAAGTCAATTTGCTTAGTTGATTTGCAAGGCAAAATACATTTTGAGGGACGCATTAATCAGGCCTATGCAAAATATTCTATAGAAATATTTTTTTCTCAAAGGATCTTGAATAGATGGCATATTCTTTTCAGATTAAAAAAAAAGAATATAGTAAAGAGTTATCCAATATTTATGTTATCTAAGAACAGAAGATAGAAATATATATTTATTGCAAAAAAGCTGTTTAATTTAAAACCAAACGCAAAACAATTTGTCAAAAATTAATTTTTCTTATTGATCAAAAGAATTGCATAAAATGAAAATACGTAGAAATGGAAAAGATTTAAATAAATATTTTGATTAAGATATTAATATTTATTTTTCGTCTATCTAGTAATAAATATATTTAAATATTTTAATAATAATATTAAAACTTATTATTCGTTTGACTAGTAATAAATAGATATTATTAAATTTTTAGATTTAAAAGATATATTCTGATTAAGATATTAATATTTATTTCTCTTCTATCTAGTAATAAATAGATTTAAATGTTGTAATAATATTATTAATACTTAATTTTCGTTTGTCTAGTAATAAATATATATTAATAATCCAATTAAATCCTTTAATAATATTTTCACATTTTTTATTACTTCATTAACATATCAAAATATATATATAGCTTTTCAGCAATAAAAAAAATTCTTGGCAATATTTGTTTTGAATGTTTCGCTCCACTGTTTTACGATGAAATAGCGTTGGAGTTTTGGCCCAACTCGTTTTAAGTGCTTTATGCAAACGTCTTTTGCATTGATGAAAATGCAAAAGCGTTTTTATGGAAAGTAATTAAAAAAATGCTGCAGTTGATGCTTAACTAGTTTTTAACAAGTTTTTAATTAAAAATAAATATGCATTTGTGTGTAGAAAATGATGAGTGCCGGCCACGCCCCCTCGTCGGCAAACAAACGCACGATCAATCCGCCACGCACGTGACTGGCATGCCACGTGGCACGTGGGGTTAAGGGTAACTGGTATGTTCCTTTTAACTTGCATCACAACGTTCCCATTGTCATCATGACCGTTCTCGTCAGCGTCATCGTTTTCGCGTTCGTCCTCGTCATCATCTTTGTGGCGTTGTTGTAATTGTTGTCGTTGCTGTTGTTGCTGTTGTTGTTGTTGCTGTTGTTGTTGTTGTTGCTGTTTGTGTTACTCATTACATGGCGTGTAGACAAGGCAAACACAATTGAATTAGCATGGCGAGCGTTAAAAATCACGCATACGCCACGCCCGAAGGGGCGCCCATTGGATACCGTTCCCCATGGATGACGCTCGCTTCTGGGCTGAGCGTCGTCGTCAGTTGTCCTACAATTGCCCTCAACGACATAAAGCGAGGCAACTTGAAAGTAAAACTGTCTTCAACAAACCGAAGCTTCTATATACTTTTCAGCCAAAACAAATAATAATTATAATAATATTTAAACATTAAACGTCTTAAACTAATAAGCTGGCTAAGTAAGCGGATTCTTGGGCCATTTCTAGTTTGAAGCATTATGGCTAATAATATCTTGATATCCAATAGAAACATGAAATTCCGCAACTTAAAAACTTAATTTAAGTTTTAAAATACTGCTTAATATTAATATAGCTGTGCTCGATAGTAGTAAGTAATGAAAATTGTATTTTTAAATAGATTTCGAAATAATTATAAAGCTTTAGGAATATTTCAAAATATATTTTAGGTTTTTTTCCAAATCACTTACATAAATATTCGAGAGCAAAAATACCTTAGCAAATCTGTCAATTAAAAAATACACTATGTTTTAAACATATTTAAAAAAAAGAAGAAAATAAAATTATAATTAATACAAATACATATTTTATCTTTAAATATTTACGCACAGATATGGATGTACATATGTGCATGTATGTGACTACTTGAATGATAATCTCAATATACCCAGAGGCAACAATAAGTATCTGAAATGTAGGCAACTAAACGAGGTTTGTGCACCCAAATGCCCAAATCCCGAATTTCTGTGTATTTGCTTTCACTAACGAATGCAGGCAGCTCTTGGTCTTTGGGGTCTTGGGCTCTTTTGGGCCTCGGGAACTGGGGCCTCTAAACGTCGCACGGCTCACAGATGAATTCAAGCGCAAAATTATGTAGCCACAGTTACACACACACACACACACACACACGCACACAAACACACACATATTTAGACTTGGAATACAACTGTGTGTTTCTCTATGTTTGTGGCACAATCAAGCAATGAAATTTCATGCGTTTGCACATGCGTTTGTCCCCCAACCACCTCCCACCTACTTTCACCTTCACCCACCCCCGCTTTCACCTTTCACTGTTGCAAGGACCCCGTGGCGTCTGTTGGTCGCTTCATAAACAAGTAACACATTTTCACTTCCTTTGAACCTGTTAGGAATTTTAAAATTTTCGTAGATTATCCGGTTATAGCCGACGCCCGCCGGTCATGCCGTCATCCCCGCCGCACCCTCACTTGTTACTTCTCCATCCCACAACTACACACGAAAAACAAAAATACACACACATACCCACAGAGAGAGACACACGCGTCAATGCCGCACAGTGCACGAAAGGCACGTACCAAAAAATAGAGGCGGAGGGCATGGCTATGTGGAGATCCACTCGCCGGCGCACTCATTTTGGGTTCATATTCAGGATCCCTGGACCCTTCACTGTGCACAAATATAACTTGACTGACATTTAAATTAACACAATCACAGTTATTGGAACGGAGCATTTGGCTACCAGCAATGGGGATGGCATCTGGGGATCTGGACCAGGCACCCCCCCGGCTCAAAAGCCATTGCACAAATAAGCAATGAAAATGTTTTTCACTACTACCAAAAAGCTAAAATCAAATTAAATCGGAGGCAAGTAGAACACATGACGCAAAAGACAAGCAAAAAAAAAAAATAATAAAAAAAAGAAAAAAATTGAAAGAGTATTTTTACAAACAAAAAATTATAATGAAAAACTTGATGAACGTTTCGTTTTTATATGCGGATGAATGAGTAGTTTTGTGACT
Organism: Drosophila melanosoma; assembly: GCA_035042045.1. Lineage (NCBI taxonomy): Eukaryota > Metazoa > Arthropoda > Insecta > Diptera > Drosophilidae > Drosophila > Drosophila melanosoma. Next base: position 1,875,134 of record JAWNLY010000100.1, on the reverse strand, counting down.
GACTTTGTGAAATTACGATCACAAAGATTACACAAAAAAATACACTACAAACTAAGTTACAAAAATTTAGTTTAGCTTAATTAACAATTCTCGATTTTCGTTTAAATAAACTACACTTAAATTTGAAGTTGTGCAATTATTGCAAGTGCTTTAAACTGAAGTAAATTGTGTGTCTCTAAATCACTTTTTATTATAGTTTTTTTTATTTTTATTAATACCATTCCCTATATATATAGATTAGAGCTATAACTGTCATTTTCAGTGATCCTTAATCATTGATATTTTGGGCAGAGCATTTAACTAACGCCCTATTTTGAAAATTTTGCTTTCGACTTTGCTGCACTTTTTCCTTTGGCTTTTTATGCGACATTTTTGGCTCATACATTTGACTCTGGCCTAGTCTATGGCACTATGACTATATATATATATATATATATATATATATCTACTACTATCAGCAGTAAGGGCGTACTAATATGAGTTTCTTCTCCTCTCTCTCTCTCTCTCTCTCTATATATATCTATCTATCTCTCTCTCTTTCTCTCTGGCTTCATATCTCTATCTCTGTCTTTGTTTGTGCATGTGGGTTAGCCTTGTATCTGTGCGACTTACGCGCGGGGGCGTTTTTTAATCAAAATGTAACAAGCCAAAAGCAAACAGGCGCCGCCTCCGCCTCCGCCTCCGCCGCCGCCCTTGTAAAACATACTTCATGCATGGCCAGGACAGGGCACGGCGGAGGAGCCAGTGCCAGTGCCATGGCCCGGATTAGTAGTGCAAAAGAAACCAGAAACAACAACAGCAACAACAACAACAACAACAAGGCAAAAGGCCCACAGCCGATAGCTGACAAAAGCTATAGAAAGATAGTTGCTACCATCGCTCTTTTTATTGGACTTTATGCGCTTTTGTAGTGCCCCAGAACGCTTTGTTCACTACAAAAAAAAAAAGTGGAGGAGGATGAAGAAAAGTGGAAAAAGGTAGCTGAATCATCTGAAATGCCATGGCCGGCAGCCAAAGCCAACTCAATAAGCAAACCATATGAATTGAGAATACCTCTTTGGAAAATGGGAAGTCCTACTAATTTGTTGGTCAGTACACTGAAGTTGATTAAATATTGAAGCTATCGATTGCACATATATATATATATATATATATATAGTTTTAAGTCCTGGGCTTCAAATACCAATTTAAGCGTGAAATTGTGCGGCTAACAGACGAAATGAAGGCCTGTGAACAATGTGGCCATGACTAATTTGTAAGTAAATTGTGCGCAAGAAAAAAAAAAAACCAAAAAGTGGGCCAAGGCCCATTTTACTGTTTGCTGAATGCCGAATGCTGAATGCTGAATGCTGCTAAGCATAGTTAAGCACTTGAATGCCGCCACTTGACGTTGGCAGTTGTCCTTTGTGGCATTGGCCAGAAATTAATTAACCAGCAGCTAAGGCGCAGTTTGAGATTCGCTTGTGCAACCAGCAGTGGCAGCAACAGCAACAGCAGCAACAGCAGCAGCAGCAGCAGCAGCAGCAGCAGGAGCAGCCATACAATAAAACAATAATAGGAGCTGGCCACCATCAACGCATTACAAGCCACTCAATGAGCTGCCACCGACGGCGCCTAAAGTGCCAAACACACAACACAACACACTGCCTACTTCTGCCCAGTGTCCCAGATGATGACCACAAGACTACAATGACGATGATGACCATGGTGACGACGATGATGATAATGATGAAGCTCGAATTGAGGCTGTAATTTGCTGTGTACGATGAGTGCTTATACTCAGAACCTACATTCATACTTAGCCTAACACTCTGACACACACACACCTATACACACACACACCTATACACACACACACCTATACACACACTCACACACCCAGAACAGTAGCTTCAGCCTGTTAAGGCGTTCTCGCTTGGGTCTTTTGTTCTGTGGCACTGCCCCGTTTGACTAAGCAGGCGATACCAAACAATGGACTCCTTCTGTGGCAGTACCCAAAATGTTGTAGTATTTCTATGGACGCATTTGGCCGTGTGGCTAAGATTTTTGTGCTGGTCATAATGATGGCCTGCACGGACAACACTTTAGACGGGGAAAGGTTTCACTTCTGTTGGCTAGGTAAAAGCGGGTTGCTTCAGCAGTTTTTCCCTTCATCGTTCGTTGTCATCTCCAATGTTTGGGACATAAGTGGGCTATGATGATGATATTATCGCTTGGGATTAGCAGGAAAAAAAAGGAACAAACATTACGTAAAAAGGTGTACCAAGTCAGTTTAAGAAAGCATAAACTCAATGATCGAAAATCAGTATTTTGTGTATTTACCTGGAACAGGTGAATGAACATTGTAAATGGCCAAACAAAGAGTTCAAAGAGCATTGAAATTAAATAATTGAAGCTGAATTTGTTGAACAATAAAGTCAGTGATAAATAATAGGCAAACACATTGAATTGTTAGCTGATAAAAAATAGTAATATGAATAGAGACATTATAAATAAATGCAATGATATAAGGTTTTATACCTGAACGTTACGTGGAATTATTTATATTAAGGGCAAAGGAAATGAGTTTAACAACTATAGAAAAATTAACAGATAGAAAAATTAACAGATAGAAAAATTAACAAATAGAAAAATTAACAGATAGAAAAATTAACAGATAGAAAAATTAACAGATAGAAAAATTAACAGATAGAAAAATTAACAGATAGAAAAATTAATAGATATAAAATTTAAAAGAATTTAAAAAAGAATTAATTGGAACTTGGCTTAAGAGCTGGTTAGAATTATGATATGACTGAGATTTGACTTAGATATGGAAAACAGTTAGTAGCAGCTTGATTTAATAACCAACATTTCTAATTAGTAGCAGTTTGATTTAATAACCAAAAATTTGAATTAGTAGCAGCTTAATCAAATAACCAAAAATTCTAATTAGTACATTTATTTGTTTCAATTCTATGTGAATATTGTATTTTACTTGAGCATATTTATTTTTGTCAATTCATTGACTTCTACTTAGCATATTTTTTTACTCTTCGGACAACCCACGAATGCAGTTTGATCGAAATCAAATGCCTTTATGGCTAACGATGTGTCTAGGCTCGGATAACGTCTTTGTTCTTGGTGCGGTGTATTGCTTCTGTGCGTGTGTGTGTGTGAAGTGTAAGTGTGTATTAGAAACAAAAGGGCCATAAAGATTATGTCAAAAACAAACTATTCAATTAAGTAACTAAACTCAGTGACATTTGCACACAGCACAAATGTGGAAAAGAGAAATGGACTCTGTGTCCGACTCCCACATACCAGATCTCTCTCTCTATGTGTGTGTTGGGGACATACTTGCCACTTGCCACTTGCCACATGCCAACTGTTGGCGTGGCCGAAACAAGCGGAGTCAACTTTTGGCCTTTGTCAAGGAACACAACAACAACAACAACAACAACAACAATTACTGTTGCATTGTCGTATTTGCATGGAGTTGAGTTCAGTTTTTCATCGTTTTTTTTTTATTCTGCTTTCAATTTTTTTGTGTGTATTTTTTTTTCTGCTTTGGTAAGCTGCAATGACAAAGATTGGGATGAGTTTGGGATTTGTATGGCTGTGTGTGAGTTGCTCAAGTTAACAAAATATTATTAATACAGTTGAAGAGCTGTGTGTTCTTGTGTTTGTGTGTGTGTGTCTTAGTGTGTGTGTGGGTGGGTGTGGGTGGGTGTACTCCAATCCAGTCTATGCTTATTGGCATTATTAGCAAAGGCTTAGGGTCCTTGCGCGTGTCAGCGCCTTTGGCATATAGATGGGTGTGTCTCTCTCTCCCTCTCCCTCTCTTTCTCTTTCTCCCTCTCCCTCTCTTTCTCTCTCTCTCACTATCTCTTTCTGGTCAATGGGGTTCCAGCTGCCACGTGTCATAAAATAAACAATAATCCTGCAGCGGCTGGCATTCCACTTTAGTGCACAATGCTCATAAATTGTATCTAATAATATGGGCCGAGTGTGTGTTAGATTTTGCTACTGCTTTCTGTACTATTTACAATGCTCAGGCAGCAAATAGAACAAACAATCAATCAATAGACAATATTTTTTCGTACCGTTGCGTTCAACCGGATTCCGATTGCCTTAAAACAAAAGCGCCCATTGCAAACAAAAAAAAAAAAAAAACAAAAAAATATATATGGAATAAAATAAAACAGGAATCAAGACGATTGAGAGAGGGAGAGAGAGAGAGGGGGGTGGAAAAAAAGAAAGAAGAGGAAGATAAATATTTATACCCGGAGCGCAGTGCAAGCGACGCTCGACTTGTTCTTTCAGCTTCGCTGAGCGAGAGTGCAAAGCATTTCTAGATAATAAAAAACAAGTAGGTAAATACAATATAAATGCTGGTAGCAGCAGCTAAAGCTACATCTAGCTTTCCCTGCCTCTGTTAGTGTGTATCTTGTAGATACAATTCGGTTGCAGCCAGCACTTTTATTACATGCGACTTTTCTACAATTTGTGAACCCATTGTCTTCTAGAACACTGACTCTGTCCCTCCTCCTCCTCCACCACACTGCTCAAACTCTCGGTGTGTGTAGCTAACGGGCAAAGTGTTTGAATTTAGTAGCAAGCGGAAAAGCAAAGAAAAATGAAATGAACTACGACCCCGGCCAATGCCTCCTTTCCTGACTGCCTGCCTCCTTTTCTGACTGCCTGCCTCCTTTTCTGACTGCCTCCGTTCCTGCCTGCCTGCCGGTTCAAGTCCAGCATCTACCGGGTTCGCCTTCAGGTCCTTCAACATTTTTATTTACCAGCAGCGGCCAAGGCAAAGCAAAGCGCTTAGAACCACCTTAAGACAACGTGGAAAAAAGTATAAACATTATTTCGGTTGATTCCGCAATATGTACTACAAACTCTTTTAGCCAGCGGCTATTATAGCTACTCGATGTCATTGGCCATGAAGCTATTAAAAATGTGTATGTAAAATATTTTTATATGAATATTATTCACTTGTAGAAACCTTGTAAAAGCTAAAAAAAAATGTAGTCAGTTTTTTTTTATAAATTATTTAAGACTGAATATTATATTATGAATTGATTATTTTACAGTGGCAAATTGTTACAAATTAATGCAATTTTTGAGTAATCGTAAAATTGATAATGAAAACTAAACTAATCTTAAGAAAAGTGTACAAATAATTTATTTATAAAATTAAAAATACGATTTATGACCTTGTGACAGTATTTGAACTTCCTTAGGGTATTTCAATTTCGTGAAATTAAATGGAACGTTTTGTCTTGGGTCGTCTTAATGCTATTTTTATTTCTCGATGTTGTTATTTTGTAGTTTCAAGGAGCTTTAAGTGCAGATGCCATCTAACTGCGTCTTGGCTCAACATAGGATATAGAGTGAGACAGAGAGATAGACAGAGAAAGAGAGAAAGAGAGCGAGAGAGAGAGAGAGAGAGATATAGATATAGTCCGATCTGGTCCAGTTGAGCATTTGAACTGCTAAATTGTTGGCAATTATTTTTACGACAACTAGTTAAGGGTGCGACGATGTGTGGGCCACTTGCAGTAATTGGGGGCTCTCTGCTTAGCACACAACAGCACAACAAATGTATAAAGTTCATGTGTGCGTGTGTGTGTTGGTGGTTGTCCGATATGAAGTTGAAAGTTTCCTTTTGAGGCGATGACAAAGAACGCATTAAAGCGAGTTTATTTGATACAGATGCTTATGTAATCTATGTTTGAACATGTGGGCTGAACCCAAGCTGAAACTTGCTTAAAAACTTGCCAAAAGATAATGAGTTTTTAAGATAGATGTAACACACCGCACCGTACTTCTCTCCCCACCCCCCCCTTCGTAACCTTTGTTTTTGTGTGCGGGCAGTCCCAAAGTTGTCCCGGGCCAAAGATTAACTCAATGCAGCATAATATGTATAACTCAAACTGTTGAGCAGTTAAATTGTTTTCCTGTTTTATGACTTGACTGTTGACTGCTCCTGCCTGGCTCCAGGATAATGATAACAGCGAGTTTTTGTTACTAGACACACACACACACACACACATAGATAGAAACAATGGCCAGCTCTAAAAGCAGTTGCACCCAAAGGGCTTTCCATTGTGATCCCACAAATTTCAGCACTTGGGTTGCAAGCAGTCAAGAATCTGTTTGAGACACATTTTAGGGTCGGCTGATAGCTGAAGATGAAGATGAAGAAAAAGAAGAAGAAGAAGAGTCGAGTGAATCGCTAAGATAACTTTGTGAATGCTGCTGCAATAAGTCGAAACATTTCTATATAATACACGTCAACTCGAACTCCTCACGAAATTTTGCCCAAATGCTGAAAAGTTCTACAAACAGATTAAAAGATTTCCATGAAAATGTTGGGTTATTTTCGAAAGGTGAACGAGTCGAGCTGAAACCCAACTAAAAGTTTAATTAAAGTTTACCTTCGACTTGCATTCAAGTCTTACAGTTCTGTTGAAATATACATTTTGGACAAGTTGCAGTTAGTTATCCAAATATAGCATTATTTTGAATATCATTATTTGAAAAAACAAATTGATAACATATATCGTAAATTAATTTGAGTGGCTTTTATTTGCATATAACCGAAGTTGCTTATTAAATATTATATTATAAGCTGGTATTAATATTAAATGCTTTTAAATAATATCAAAACCAACGCTTAAATCAACTTTTTTAATTATCGTTGTTTTTTTTTTTTGATTAGCCTGCCAAAAATCTGTTTATTTTCACACGTTTTCAACGGTAATCAAACCAATTTTTGGTTTTTTTGGTAAGCATACTAATTGAATTGCTGTGCGACTTTGCTGTTGACATGTTTTAGATTTTAATTAAATTTATGGCACTTAATTGTCTATGTATTTTTTTTCGGACTCTGCTGTTTTAGTTAAAGCTCGTTACTGTCATGGACAGGACCATAACTATGTTTGGTTATTGTTTTTTTTTTTTTTTAGGTGTATACTCTATCCTAAGGCAATATGAAGTTATTACACAAACTGCCTGCATATCCGTACTAACTTACTAACTGGGTTTTCAATATTAAGTTTGTTGTGTTTTTTTTTTTTGTCATTCTATTTTGTAACAAATTTGTATAACTAGAAATGTTTTCTTTATTTTTCATGTGTGACCACAAGCTGCAATGTTTTAATTGAAACTAAATGCTGCCCCTGTGTAATGTTAAAAAACAAACAAGTGGAGGAACTCCACATGAAAACCAACAACAGCAGTGACAAAACAAAAACAAAAAAAAAAACAACCACAACAATAACTGAAACTGAAACAACTACATTGGCAATTATAACTGCATCGAATAACATTCGCATCCAATGTTAAAATGAACGATGCAATTAGAAATGCTGAACTTGAGCGATACCCTATAACTGTAACTAGCCTATAACTGAATGTATGCTTGGACTAAAATATCTGTTGCTCTCTTTGATTTCAACATTATACGTGCTGTTATCAAGTTAACATTTTTGCTTTTAGACAGTTTTTCCTTCGTTATTCCAAGCTTTGCATAAGCATGCTGAGCACACATACAACACCAGTTAATATTTCTTGTGTGTACAGGGTAAAAAAAATGCACGGAAATCCGCTTTGTGCCCAATCCACGTGTTTTTAATACCAAACGCATGACCATCATCGGCTGGCGGGGTTATCTGTAACTGGTTCTAGGCATAAACAATTGCTGTGTGGTGGGTGCTGAGTGGTGAGTTGTGAGCATTCAGAAGTGGGTGGTGGATTTTTGTTATTGTTTGTCTGGCTTTTTAAGCACCGACTTTGGCTCTGCAACGAGAGTCACATTGAGCTGCAATACAATGGAGATTAAGAGTCGGATTTTGTATTTCTATTTTTTTTCTCTATTTTTTTTTGTTGTTGTTCATTCTGAATTGAAAAGTTCAATAATAAAATAAACTACTAAATAAATATAATGAAATGCAAGTAAAAAAGCTCTCATTTATTTATTCAAAGCGAATATTAAAATGGTTGAGGCTGAAGCTTAAATACACTATAAATGCTCGATTGATGGATATATTTTTAATTTGTAGAGCGTTAAATCTTGCCAGAATTAGTCTGCTAAAAACTCAAAGAATTCAAGTGTAGAAAAATCGTAATTGATTTCTTTTCCGTTTAATTAGAATATATTAAAAAATAAAAAGTGACAGATTTGGATTAAATATCGTTGGTATTTTTGTGTACAAATTAAATATTTTCATATATTTCAATTAATCAAATTTCATGTACTTAACTTAATTAAATTGTTTGTTTGTGAAATCTGTGCACAAAATCCTGGCAAATCCTCCTTTTTTGAAAATATATTTATATATTTTTTATTGCTAAGAAGCTTAACAATTTGTACGTGTTTAAGCCAATAAACAAATTTAATTGTGTGATTGTGCCCATTGCATCGTTTTTTTTTCTTACAAATGCAATTGAATTTTATTCATATTTAATTTTTACATTTTTTTATTCGTTAGATTTGTACATTACAGAATGCTTAAAGGCCAAAAGCTTAAGCCTTATGTGGTCAACCAAAGCCGGCCGCAATGGAAAAAATAAATATGGGCTTATTGCCAGTGCACTATGATCAAAATTTATAATCCATCTGACAAATAGGACTTTTTTTTTTAAATTTATTTTAAATAACATGATAAATATATTTAAATAATTTCCGTTAAACAGTTGAAATCGTTTTGCAATAACAAAAACATATGAACCCACAAAAAGATGAGATAAGTGAATTAAATGATGAATTTCAAGTATTTATTACATATTTCTGAAGTGCATCTTGAATTTATTAACTCTTCTCCACAAAAGATTGATATTATCCCACAGTGCCTGCTTGGAATATATACACACACATAATAGGCACAACCAAAATGACGCTGTCCCTTGGATCCAGCACATAAAAATGCATTACACAAAATTTCTCATATAAATCTTGCAATTTATATGTGTATGTGTTGGCCAGGCCAGCACGAAAAATGTAATTTACAAACCAAAAGCTGTTGGATTCATTTCTCGTTCCTTATTTGTTCTGGTTTTTTTTTTTTTTTTTTGTGTATATTTGCTGTTACTTAAGAGGCAAGAGAGAGAGAGAGAGAGAGAGAGAGGGAGAGAGAGGGAGGGAGTGTGAGGAAGAGAAAGAGAGAGTTGTCGTATAACTCATTAAGAACGCTTGTCGCAGGTGCTAATTCGTTAAAATGGAAATCAGAATTTTCCAATTAAACTGGATAATAAATTGGCCAACCAAGCAAGCAAGCAGGCAGCTTTTTCCTTTGGATTTGGATGTGGGTGGCTGGAACTGACCAGCAGCTGCCAGAAAAGGAAATAAATTATAAATACGCCGGAAGTTCCAAGTCAGCATGAAAGGGCGAAAACACACACGCGCGCATACACACACACACACACACACACATAGACACACGCATACACAGACCAGTAGCAACCCCTCACTTGAAGCAGGTTTGCAATTCTGTTAGCCAGCTAATTTGTAAAAAGCTGTTGACCAACACACCCAACACACAGCTGAGACCCACACTAAGAAGATAAACTATACGTCGTATATAAGCAGATACTTTATCTGTTGGCCAAACGATGTTGTTCTCTGTCTCTCACACACACACATTTGGGGTTCAACTGGGTAAACTGTGTGTGTGTGTGGAGGGGGGGGGCGAGCAATTAGATAAAACAAACGCAACGCTGACAAAGGCAATGCAATTTTACTTGCTACACACACAACAAGAGCAAAAGTTGCGCATCAGTGCAAAAGTATCTATGAAATGAAGTTGCTGCAAACAGCTGCAGCTGCTGCTGCAGCCGCAGCATACTTGAAGAATGCGTGGTTGCAGCTCAGCTGCTCAGTTTTGCGAGTCTAACAATTCAATTTAAGCATCGTGTGCAATTTGTGCAATGCCAGGGAAAACAGGCGTGTGGCAAATTGTGGCATGAAGTGTGTTGCTTGCAACAGAGCGTTTCTGCGTTTCACTCTGTGTTAATTCTTATAACAGCCAGCTTTTGCCTTTACGCTTGCCTCAAGCACTATGCATTCAACATCTTATACTATATATGGCATACACACACACACACACACACACACACACACACACATGCACACACACACACACACTTACGCACATATGTGCGAAAGTTTTGGCTACACTTAAAACTGTGAACTGTGAAAAAGGGGCAAGCGTTGGCTGCGACGCCCAAAGCGTTATCACAAAGTGTTGCCTTGTTTTTTCAAGTGTGATGTGAAGCTTAAGCCAAGCGTATGCTCCAAATTTGTTAACGGACTTATATTGTTAGTGCAGAATGCACAGAATGAACATTTTTCGCAAGAGTGATCAATTCTTCTTCACAGCTATACTTATATTTAGTTTTTTCATATTTTTTTTAATTACTATCGTTTATCAAACAGTTTATTTAATCAGTCTGTTTATGTTGAAATACGAAACAACTAATTTGATTAAAATGAATTTTTAAATATTCCCCGAAATTACTCATAATTAATGCATATACAAATATATTAAATATATATATATATTATTTTTAATATTTAATATATAATATTTAAAAATAATTTCTTTAATAGCATTTTAAATATTTTAGGAAATTACCCGTTATTAATGCATATACAAATATTTAAAAATAATTTCTTTAATAGCATTTCAAATATTTTAGGAAATTACCCATTATTATTGCATATATTATTTATTTCAAAATTATTTCTTTAATAGCATTGTCAATTTGTCAGCTGAGCTATTATTATCGAAAAATTTGCATTCTTTAGTCAATGATATTATTTATTATTATTTTTTGTGCCATCGAAATCAAAGAGCAATAAAATCAAATCATATTTTGAGCTTTAAATATTGTTTGACTTATCTAAGAAATTGTGATTGATATTTGTTGTCGGATGCAAAATATTATTTTGTTTTTTTTTTCACAATAAGCAGAGTTTTTGTTAGTTTTTGGAAAATGTACTGCAGCTGATGATTTATTCGATTTATTGTGCATGTCTTAAACTGGCTTTGTTTAATTTGTATAACATTTCTCAACAATGAAAGTTTTATTTGGACTGACAGGACTGGCCAAATTAACTCTTTCTCTTTCTTTTTTTTTTTTTTGTAGCTAACTTTCTTTCTCTGTCTCTGTCTCTGTCTCCGTCTCTGTCTCTCTATCTATGCAGCTGTCTGGTTTTAGCCGCTTAACACTAAACCGTTTGTCTGTTTTGTTTCCTGGGAATCCCGCAACACACAACACACAAGAGTTATTTGGCTTTCCAATGGTTTAATTAAAACATTGTTACTTCATTGTGAAAATGCGCAAAGTGTAATTATATAAAATTTGCACAGCCACAGAAAACAAGGACTGGCACTGGCACTGGGACAGGGACAGGGACACAAGCACTTGTGTATATGGACATGGGAAAGAGATAAAGACACGTTGATGCCACAGTGCTAACAAACAAATAGGATGCCACACAAAGTGTGCTCCACATGTGTGGATGGTGGGGCAGCTGAAGCCAAAGCTGTGTCGCTGCTTTAACTTCACAATTGTGTGGGGCATAAATCGCTTGACTTCAAAACTTGACACGCACATATATATAAATATATATATACATTTATATATATAAATATATATATATACATGTATATACATATCTACATGTTATAATAGGCAGCAATAAAATTAGAGGCAAGTGCCATGGCCCTAAAATGTATGCTACAATATTTGTACGCCACGCACACCAGAAGTTTCTAAGCCCCCCCCTCCACGCTGTGGTGTGTGTGTGTGTGAGGGAAGTATGCTTGAAGTGAGAAGAAGAAGAAGAAGGAAATATGCTTGGCAGTTTAATTTCTTAATTGAGGTGCCATGCTTTAAAGCTGCTGGGTTAGTCATCCCAGGCAGCATTACGAGAGATGCCGCCAAGAAAGGCTGGAAATAAATTAACTTTTTTTGTTTGCTGTGTTGACTTTATGTAAATCATGCAAGCATACACATAAAAAAAAAAAACCAAAAAGCCAAATGTCGCTGGCAGACACAGCGTCAACCCATTTATATATTTATTTAATGATGTGACCCAAATTTATGTCTCGATGTGAGTGTTTAATTAGATGGTTCGCCTCACAGGCGACAGTTGGTGGTCTTTACGACTCAGTGGCCTCAAGAATCCCTAACCTCCCCCTCACCCACTCTCCTGCACGCTGTCTATCTATGTGTGCCCCGCAGGAGACCTTAAATGTTAGTGCTGGTCTCAAGGTCACATGATATGCGCATATAAATTACCGCTCCCATTTTGGGGGGTTTTTTTTTTTTTTTTTTTGGGAATAGCGCTTATCTTGGAGGCGACGGCCTGTGCCAAAAATTTACGTACTGTTAAGTAAAGGATTTGTGGTTAATGACGGTCGGGTTTTTGGCCGGGGTTGTGGCTTATTGGACGCTTTCCAATGCCATTTCAAGCTACATATGTTGTGCTTTGTATTTCTCTCTGTGTGTGTGTGTGTGTGTGTGTGAAAAGTTGGGATTGCTTTCAGAGTGTTGTGCGGCGCCTTGTTTGCGATGCGGGTAATAAATTTGACTTGTAATCAAATTTAAATTAAAGTGATGTGGCTGGACAGACTGAAATGGATAGACATAGTATTATTCTGGTTTTCTAAAGGTTGTATCACTTCAAAATAATGCTTGAAATGGGTTTTGTTATAGTATTCTTAAGAAAGTGTTACCGTAAGTACGGTTCTGAAAACCAAAAGATGGCATTCAATAGTGGCTATTTGCAGCAATGCCATTAACACTAATATACAATTTATTTTTGTCATTTCGTATAAAATATAATTTGATATTTCTAACCTCTAAAAAAAGTTATACAGATTTGCTGTTAGTAGTTTGTAGAATATCGAAATACGTTTGGGTAACTAAATCAGTATTCCTTATCAGATTATAAAGATCGCTAATCGTGAGCAATCTATTTTATATTATATATCAATCAGAATACTATATTCTAGCAACTGTGTTTTTTTTTTGTTATTGGATCTCGATTTGTATCGATATTAGAACAACGTGGAAGTTATCGATAAAATTAAATAAACTTGATCTGACTATGGTATTTGATAACTTACACATCGAATTTATTGCCTCTGGAGTGTACAGAATAAATATATTAATAAATAAATATATTTTTTTCTTTGTGCTGATCAAGAATATATATACTTTATGGCGTCTGACATGCTACATATATTAGCACAAATTGAGTAAATTATTATTTATAAAATTTTACATGGGTTCAATGTTTAAGCAGCAAATTTGTTTTTATAACCAATACAAAATATTGAAAAGGGGCTACGTACCCTCAGACGATTCATATTAGATAAGTTTGATGAAAGATATTTGTATGTTAACTGAAGCTAAGAACCCCTTGCGATTAATATATTCAAAATTATCGATTGCAATACAAATTATATTTTGACTTGTTATCAGGGACAATATCTAAACAAAATGTAGCTGTTAAAGATTAGCCAGACCTTTACACATAACAAAAAAAAAAAAATAAGGGAAAAAAGAAAACAAAACATTAATGGAATCTTAGCATAAGTGGACGTGCTCACAGATCCAAGTAGAGATACGCCTGCGAGAGTGTGACAAATCAGCCAAGGACCTCAGCTGGCATGCAAAGCAATTGCATGGGATGTGAATCTATTTTTTTTTTCCTCCTTTGACTTGCCCTTTTTTTGGTGAAGAAGGGAACGCCCATCAGCTAAGCCCTGGCTTAGATGTGTTAGATATGTTCAACAGCTGCGCTATTTTTTAAGCATAACAGCCATGACAGCTTTCAATTTCTATGCAGCAGCCTCTCCTCCCCCCCCCCCCATGCTGCAACAATTTCAATTTACCAACTGAAAACAGGCAGACGTCCGGCCACGCCCACCACACCACCCAACAGCTTAGTGGGCCAGCAATATTCTAATCCAATCGCAACATTTATCAGCACAAACCGATCAACATTTGAAAAACTTGTGTGACTTATGCATCAAAGTCAAAAGATGAGCCAACTGAGATAGTCCCCCCCTCTGGCAATCACCTCCCCTTCCCTTCCCACCCACACACAGGCAAACAGTGCCATGAATTTTGATGGAATTTGTTTTATGTAAATGCCGCATTAAATCAAATTCGAAAACAAGCCAACAATTTGCTGCTGCATTGGGTAAAGTTGACAAAAAATCAAAGACCCGTGAAAAAACGAATATCATAAAATAAAATAATATAAAATAAAACAAAAGAGGAATATTTATGTTAGACAAGTCGACACACAATATACCTTTGTAGATCGAGCTATAATTGGGAGTATAACAAATTGAAAGACTTTTCTAAGCAGTCAAAATTATATTTTATTTATTTATTTTATTTAAACCAAAAACAGATTAAAAGTTTTAAAAGAGTTATTAGAAAAATAACATTATTAAAATAAAATGAAAATATAAGTTTCTTAAATAAAATATAAATTTAAATTGTAAAATATAATTAAAAATAAATAATTAAATAAAATATATATATAGAAATATAACTATATTAAAATAAAATAAAATTACAAATTAAATTATAGAAGTTAAAAATAAAGTGATTAAATTAAGTATACATATTTAATCCATTTGGTTAAGGTAAATTAGTTAAATTAAAAAAACTATTTCATAAATTAGATCTGATATATTTATATATATATATATATACTGTTTACAGTAGACAATCGAATATATTCAAAGTTTCTTCAAGAAAACTACAAAGCTGTGCGACTAATTAGACTAAACAAGACCAGTTTAGACATTTTTTACTGATCAAGAATATATGTACACTTTATAAAAAATAACAAGACCCTGCACTTCTAAGAGTATACAAAAAATATGTAACAAATTTTACACACACATAAAAAATACGCACAACAAAAAAAAAATATAATTTTTCACTTGCGTAACCAATCGATTGGCATGTCCATGTCCTATCCCAGGTTCAGTTTCAGTTTCCGATATGAACTCTAATGCCAAACGTCGCTTGAGTGTGTGTGTGTGTGTATGAGTGTGTGTCAAAGATGAGGCCACGCTGATAAAATCCAATCACTATGAATTTACGCTCCTTTACAGGAAATGAAGCGGAAGAAATGTGCAAAATGTATTGGCACTTTTCCCCCCCTCAACAGAACCCCGCCACTGCCCACTCATCCCCTTTTCATCAGCCACATTTGGTGTCTGCTCTGTTGGGGTTGTTGTCTGTCTGTCTGTTTATCAGCCCAACTGCCAAGTTATTGCGAGTGCAATTCATAAAGCAAATTGATATTGCCTGCTATTACACACGTTAAATGCCGCCGCCTCCAGAGTACGACCGCAAAATGCCACGCCCCCATCGACCGAATTAAATTAAATATTAACTTCCATTTGCATTGCGTTTTCTTATTTCATTTTATCGAACAGCAATTTGCCTTTGACATGTGCAACTTTGATTAGCTTTCGCCCATTGACTAATTTGTCTCACCAAGCATGTCAACGCTCAGGTGTTGCCACCACGGGCGGGGAAGGGGTGGCGACAAGAAAAAAAATGACAGAAATCAAATCAAATCAAATCGCTGGCGCTTTAATTATATGCAGCAAGCGGAATGTACGTAGATGTTGGGCCCCTCAGATCCGGGCCATGGAGTTTTAAAAGAGAAAATTTCTTTCGAAATTAATAAATTGATGACTGGGCCTGGGCCTGGGCAGGAAATGAAGGGCTTCTGCTAACAGCAGCTACCAATTTGGGTTGGTGGCTCCAGTCGGGGTCAGGCGTTGCGGACACGTCCTTCACTTGCATATCATAAATGCGGGACAGCAGCACTTGACAACAACAACAACAACAGCAACAACAACAGCAACATCAGCTACAACAATTGCAGCAGCAGCAGCAGTTGCAGTGGCGTAGTCAGTGAATACTTCAAGTTTTAGCCTGGTTATTTTTTATGATAACGTAAAATGCATTTTAATAATATGCTTAAAACTGAGAATATTCTCTCTTTAAAGTTACAAATAACTGCAATTTCTATTTGGTAGAATTACATTTAATTAATTTAAAATAACTCCAAAAGTTATTTAATCAAAAATGTTTAAATGATTAATAATTGAAATTTCTATTTGATTGAATCAAATTATTTAAAATAACTCCAAAAGTTATTTAATTTAAAAATGTATAATTGATTTATTTCTCTATTGCAACATCTATATTTTTTATGTTAAGCTGGACTTAAATGCAAATAAAAACAAAAATATTGAAGATGATTTTAATTCGCTAAAATAATTCTAATTCTTGCACCTTAAATAATATTATTCAATTTGCGCAACACGCAACATTTAACTGACTGTTTTGCTTAGCAATCATAATTAGAAATGCAGTAAATATAGTTCAAAAATACAGTTAATTATTTATTGAAAATAATACGCATGAATATGAAATAATTCACCCCAAAAATGCCCAACACTGTTTTTAGTTGCCAAGTTGAGAGTGCGGTTGCCAATAATGATTGGCCAACAATTTGCCCACATTACACAAAAATATATAGATTCTCAGCGTTTCGAAAATTTTGTTGTTTGGGCAAAAAGGCATAGTAAAACGTGAATCGAATTAATTTCGAGCAATTGTAACGGTTAAGTGACTCAGTGTTTTGGCCCACAATTCAACTGTCATTCATTAACAATCGATTAGTCAAACGCTTTCCGGTCTGCGATGCTACCATTAATTATCGCTGTGTATACCAAACAACCCCCCCTCCTCTCGTTCAACGCTGATCCCGGCGAGCCACTGACGCCACTGACTGATTTGAGTCACTGTATGCAACATATTTTGTCGCAGAGTGTTGCCGTTTTGTTATATACATTTTTTTTTTTTGTTGCTTCGTATATTTCCCATTGCAGTGCACATCTGAATTATGGGCGAGACGCCCCTCGTCACTTCATATGCACACACACACACACACACGCACGCACACACACCCGGAGATCGGGGCAGACAGCGAGATGCAGCAAGGGGCAGAGTCGCATTCACATTCACACTTGAGTTCTGGCTGTGAGCTGGGTCTCTCTAATGACACACTGCCAACCCCTAATTTACCCTAATTTCTTAACCAATTTCGACCATTACGACGGGTGTGCAATAAAAATTAAAATCCATGCCTCCCCCTTCTACTCCTCCTCCTCCTCCTCTACATCCATCTCAGTCACACACTCGCCTATCGCCTCTCACACACACTTTAGCCACAACATAACTCGTTCACTGACTGACTGCAGCGACTGTGTCGTGTCTGCCATAATAAACGCTGTCCTCCGACGATGAGCATGCACCAAAAAAAAAAAAAAAAACAACTCAAGAATGTTGAGGGGATTGCAAATGTGCACAGGACTTGGATTTGTGCGCGTGTCGTGACACGAGTTGAAGTTGGAGAACTTTTTTTTTCAGTGCGTATCGAAATTTTGACAAGATACAAAACATCAATAATCAAATAATAATGGAGAATTTGCTAAATTAGAGGGAATATCGAATATCAAACTTGGTGTGCTCAACTCTAAACGTCACTAAATTAGAAGAATTATATTTTTATATATGTGTTTTATTATATAATATATATATTTTATTCATAAAAAATAAATTTTGGCTAAATTAACTGAAGTATGAGCATAAATTAAATTTAAAATATATATTTAATTTCACCAACTGTTTATAATTAAAATATTCTACAAAGTTTATTGTTTTTACCATTTAAGTAAGATTTTTCTCAGTTTTTTGCCTAAATAACTTAAATGAAAATAAATACATAAAATGTAGTTTTTATTGGAAATATATAATTTTTCTGTGGAATTTTCTTATATTTTAATTGCATTATCTTACCAATAACTGTGATAAATATGCTGCACTTGAAGCCAACTTTCTTTTAGTGATAAAAGTAATTTATCTAAAAAAACCATTGCAGACAGTCAAAATTGACAACCTTTGGTAATTATATCAATAGTTAATTGTTGGTAAGAAGTACATAATGATCATAAAAATAAATTATTTGAAGTTATTTTAAACACAAAATAAAATTTAAATAAATTACAAATTACAATTTAGGTTTTTTTTTTTGCTGTTTGGTTTATTTTTTTCTCCTCGGAAAAGTCTTTTAAAATTTTAAAATGCAATTTCATTATTTATTCCATATTTTAAATGCGGACTTTAGTTAATTTGTGAAATTGACAGCTGCTGTGCAATGTATAAAATCATTGGCAGTTCAATTAAATTCAAAAATCAAAATCAAATTTAATTTCACGCGCCCAACTCTACAGCGAGGAGGGTGGAGGGAGAGATGGAGAGGGGGCTGGGTGGTGTTTAACTTTGGCAACATTTGGCAGCAGCTGGTCAGTTGGTCAGGGAGACGTGGCGCATGATTGGCCACACAAACACGCAACTACTGTCAATTATTTGACTGTCATTGACGCACTGACGCTGACTGACAAAGTGACGCCGACCTGCCCCTAACCACCAAAAAAAAAAACACATTCTCAGTTATGGGCAATTCTCTTGACATTCGCTGCTGTCCAGGCTAGCTGTCTGTCTCAGTATGTATGCGTGTGTGTGTGTGTGTGTGTGTCTCTGTGTGTGTGTGTGTCTGTGTGTGTGTGTGTGTGTGTGTATGTGTGTGTCTTGTTGCTGTCCTGACTGTTTGTTGCTTGCTTGACCGGCCATCAAGTCGCTAACCGATGTCGTCGTCCTCATCCAACATTCTGTGTCCTGCACAGGTATGTATGTATGTATATGTATGCATGTACGTATGTATGATGTATGTGCGTATGTTTGATGTATATGTATTTGTATGTGTGTATGCCAGGGGTCATCATTGACGCAACTGCGACAAATTTAAATGCGGTTTTGGTCACGACACGACGTCTCCTTGCCTGCTTTTGTTGGTCGCGTTTGCCGCCACGTTGCAGCAATCATCATTAAAACTTATTCAATGGCTTGGCTCGTCATCGTACCGCAATAACCAACTCCACCCACCCCCTTCCTCATTCCTCATTCCTATCCAGTTAACTGGCAATTTTGCTTCGCTTTGGTTTTGCCCTTGTGCAAACGGAACATAATTATTTAAATAAATGAAATTAAATTTGTAAACGTCAAACATGTGTCGCAAACAATGCCAGCTTAAATTGTGTCGCCAGGCTACCAAACGAACTCCACTGTCAAGTCAATAAAAATTGTAAAAACCCCCACCCCTCCCCCCGCTAACCGCCCACAACCAGACGGCCCTCTGTGTGGCACAATGGTTGTGTGGCCGAAACTGAGCAGCGACAACAAAAGTGACCCAAATATTTCGCAAGGACAATGCACTTGCACAATGAATGCACAAACACACAGACAGACGGACAGACAGACAGACAGACAGACGGACAGACAGACAGACAGACGGACAGACAGACAGACAAAGGGACAGAGGGACAGACAGACGTATAAGCAGACCATAACAGAAAAGTGCAGAAACCGAAAAAGAACACAAAAGTCGTGGCAACCACAGTAAAAGAGTGCAGCGGCATGTCCAGGCCGATTCCAAGGGGCATAGATAAGGCACAGAATGTGGCATGATAATGGCCAAGTGAATAAACAAAATTAATTGCATAAATTTATATGAATTAATGGAAATGCATCATCCAAAATGACTCCAAAATGAATTTAAAGCACAAAACTTATTGAAGTATTTCATTTTCCTTTACGACTGACGCAAATACGTTGAATAAAAAAGTTCGGAAATTATTGCTGGAATATTAAATAAGAGAATAAAAATATGAGAAACATCGGATAATGCATATTTAAGTAGATAAGTAATTGTTGTGCATGAATATAAATTTATGATGTGGCTGCAATTAAAAATATTTTCGTATTATTTTTGTTTTAAAATACTTTCAATATTAATGTTGCCTTTAATTCAGCATTTTGCATGTATAATATTAAAAAATGTGAGTAAAAGTAAGTAAAGTTACAAGGTATATATATATTTGAGATCAGCATTAAGAATTAAATAAGGCAGACAAAAAAAGAACTAGAAAACTTAATTAATTAATTAATCAATTATATATAAATTTATTATAATTGTTTGCGTTTTGAAAAGATCTTTAAAAACCGTTTTCCGGCAATAAAATACATGAGTTCTAGTTAATATTAAATATACTTTGACATATAATTAATGACTTTAACAATTTCATTAAAATCGAATAGGAAACACATATTTTGTGATACAAAATATATTTTCATACTGAAAAAAATTAATATCAGCAAACATGGATATTTTCTAGTAGAGCAACTTTTACTAGTTTATTTTAATTTATTAACAACTTTAACTAGTTTATTCTAATTTATTAACAACTTTGACTAGTTTATTCCAATTTATTATATATCTTAAAATATTTGAACATTAAAAGTATCTTGAACTTCTCTAGCTTAAGCATATATTAGTTAATGATATATTATTTTTAGCATGATAATCTCCGTAAATGTAACTTTCTCTATATAGTCATAAATCAAAGCTGTTGGAAACCTTCATCATTGTTAATAAATTATCTAAAGAAACGCGCAAACATCCCGCATCTGTATAAATCAAGTTGGTGATTGTATTACACTTCTCATTCAAATGAAGATGTCAATTAAGTCATCATCAGAGATAAAATGACAGATCGTTAGTGATAAATTAACTATTTTGCTTGCCACTAGCCCGAGTTCAAGTACCTTTTTTTTTGGCCTTCAATGAGGGTAGTATTTACATTATTGGCAGTTTCTTCCGACGAGGAAACTCCGAAGAACACGCCCCTATTTCAACTTCTTCACACCGATACCCATTGGGAGAGTTCCTATATCTTCTTTAGGTACGCAAAAAATAATTAATGCCCTACCTGCTGGAAGAAACGCACCAATCAGAAGCCAGCCACAAAAGGTGGCAAGAAATGGTTTCAACTGCGGAATATATTTAGCATTGTTAATGGCTGAATATAAGTAGAAGAAGAACCAGTTGGAATGTCTACTTAATTATAGTCTATTCGACATGTTTTACAAAAAAACAAAAAAATGTAGAGAATTTCATGCAAAGGAAAAAAAATGTTCAAAAGAATTCATATGCGAAAGACAATTGCTTTTAATTATTAAACATCAAATGAGAACGAAGGTAAATTCTGTTTAAATATGCATAATTATTTTGTTTTTTTTTTATTTTGTGCTTATGCAAAACTTATTTATTATGTTGAAGGACCTTTTAAAGCGATCAAGAATTTGAAACATGTTCAAAATATAATCATACACCAAATTTATAGTCAAAACAAATAGATGAATCTAAAATAGGCTTGGTGATTAATAAAATTTGAATATTTAAAGCGATGTTTATGAAAGTTTAGCAGCTAATTAAACAATATTTCAAACTTAAATGCCCAATATTCAAAATTAAATGCAATTAAGAATATAAATTCAACAAATTCAAAGCTTTGCCAGTCATTTTCACTTTAAAAAATGTATTTTTTCTTTTGTTAAATTTTTAACTTTATAGATAGAATGGAATTGTATATCTATTGTCGCCAACCATTAAGTATTAGTTCGTAATGACAGAGTTTGAACTCTTTCGAATTGCAATCTGACAATTGCAATGATTGACAAGCCATTTTAAATTGATGTTGCATGTCATCAAAATCAAGTGAACTGATGCAGCCAATTAAAGCCAACGAGAATTGTTTGCATATTTAAGCCGGTTCAATGGATCTGCGCTAAAAATACTCGTGTCAGCTAATTAAAAATGCACAAACCGTATAAAACCGTAAAATTCACCATAATCTAATTGCAAAATCAATATGAAAAAAAACATTAGTTAATTATATATTTAAATGATATAATTATGTGGTAATCTAAAAAAAAATATATATGTAGAAAATAGTTCTCAAAAGGTTCAATGATGTGAAATGAAATCAAAATAAGAAAATGTGCAGGCAAATAAATAAATAAATTCACACAACGAGAGAGAAAATGAGCATAAATAATAAATAATGTTAAACATACACAATTTAGTTAATATAAAACCCAATTAACCAAACGGCAAAACCAGCAACAACAAGAACAACATCAATAACATGAACATTAACAGCGTGTCCAAAAGCGACGAGGTAAAGAGGAACGAGCCAAAAGCAAAGGCCATTTAAAAATCCATTGAACAAGCCGAATGGCAAAAGAGCCGACCAAACAGAGCAGAGACTGTAAAGTAAAATGACGAGAGTGGGGAGCTTGGTGAGCGACCGTCCGACGATGCCATGAATGAATGAATGTCATGAAGTCAACTAGGACAAAGCATATAACACTCATTTATTAATGTACAACTTCAACAACAACAACAACACGAAGACCCCCCACAAGCAGCAACAGAGCAGCATAGCAGCAGAGACCGGCTAAAGCGTATGAGGAGAATGAGAAGCTGCTTCCAGCGCTATCACGAGCACATGTTAAATTTTACATCGTAAGCCCTCGCTCTCTCTCTCTCGCTTGTATGCATTTGACATGTAACGCTCTCGTTAAGCTGCGCTCGCAATTGCTCACGTTCGCAATTTGAGAACGACTCACACGACACGCACACACTTACAGAGATATAATAATGACATTGAAAACACTGTCAACATTATTGGGGCCAACTTTATGTTGTGTGTGTTATGATAGCGGGTTAATGCTAACAGCAGCAGATGCTGTTGAGAGATGAACGGATAGAGAGACAGAGAGAGAGCAAGAGTGCAACTGGTTAACTACAGCAGATGAGTGTGACATAATGTGAGAGAGATGACCGGTTCTTAACAGGCCACTGTTGTTATTTCAACTGCCGCATCCCTGTATTCAATTGGAACTGGTTTTTGATTTGGATGCAGTTCCCGCCTCACTGGCTGCTGGGCTGCTTGTGGTTAACGATGGAATGTGCTGCCTGCACATTACAGTGGCTTCCTTTCACACACACACACACACACACACGCACATGAAGTCATATGTGTTTTGCAGATTGATGTCGACTTTCGCATCATTTTACTCATGCACTGTGAAGGATTCTTAATGCGTTTTATGTTGCCTGGGTATCAAATACAAGTTTTTAATTGATCAAAAATACGCAGGTTTCCAATACCCTACATAAATCTAGTGATATGTTGGATAATGAACGAATTTAAATGAAGTTAAAACATATATTTAAAATATACAAATTATATTATAATTTTTAATATAAGTGAATTGATTGAAATTCTTGAAAATTATTTTTTGTAGTACTGTTATATTACAAAAAAAATATATTATAAAATGCCATTTAAAATCTTCATCAGGCTATTTGCCAGTAGAACACTCTTAACTGTTTAAAAATATAATTTGACACCAAATCACATAATTAATTTATTGTAAGACATCTTGATATTTGATAGCCTATTGATAAAAATCTGGTATATATATATATATATATATGCTAAAAAATATCAAATAAAACTAAGTGTAGTTTGAATTAAAAAGTCATAGTTGTATTTAGTTTATTTATCAATATTAAGCAAGGAAAAGTGTGGGTTTTGGCAACGTTCTTATTTAGTATTTTGGCAATTCACTTAACATTTCTGTACCAGAGCATGTGCTGAGAGTCCCACTGCTACGAGTGGCCCATCAATTTAAATGTTAATGGCTCGTTTGGGCTGGCAATGTAAGAGGGACTGCGACTGCGATGGCTGCTGTTAATGCTAGACAAATGGCTCGTTTTACGTTCAACGCTGCCATGAATGTGAAATGTTAATGAGTCGTTGCTAAGGGGCTTTAACAGACTGCTAAAAGCAAACGCTGCAGTTTATGGGCCCCTGTTTCTCCCTTTCTCTTTCTGTCTTTCTGTTTGTTTCTCCCTCTGTTTGCCTATGGGCCTTAAATCGCTTATGCTTGCAGCTCAATGTTATGTTTATTTTTGTGGTTCTGTGAAAAAGAGTTGTTTATTTTGCTAACATAAAGGTTATTGCTGCTTTTACGACTATTCCCATTTAACATTTAACACACTAAACATCACCTGCTAGCAATAGTTAAAATCTTTCTCACAATATTTCCGTCCAAATTTTAATATAAATAAATGGCTAATTAGCCATGCTGTGAACGAATTGAGTCGAGTCACTGCCACCACAAGTAAACAAATAAAATGCTACTCTAGCTGGCTTTTTGTCGGTGTTTAATCTATGTACACACATTCATTTGCATTATTTTACCGGAAAATGTATTTACTTTGTCATAATTAGCAAACGTGCTCAGCATTTGAACTGCTCTCGGCTGGCGTGCTAACAGCGCAATGTTATACACTAACAGCTTCAGCTGTTTACATTTCTTGATATTGCCGAAAATGCACCTGCTACTCTGCTGTTGTTGGAATAAACAATGTTATACACTTATTTAACAGTTCGCTCTCTGCCTTTGTAGTTCTCTCTGTACTTTGATTGCCACTGTAAGTGCTTAAGTAAAAGGAAATTGAATAATGTAAACGATAAGCGCTGCTTAACAGCGGCACTCTCTCTCCCTCTCAATCATTCCTCTCTCACGCTCAGCTGTGACGCTTGCGCTCAGCACAAAACAAACCCTCTCCTTCCCCCTCCTGAACTGATACCAATAGCCGGCTGCACTGTATGTGTGTGTTGTAAACAAAAGTTGATTTTTTCCTAGGCACTGCTCTCTGTTTGTTGCGCGCGCTCTCCCGCTCTCGTTCTCTCTCTATTCGTTCTGCCAGTGAGGTGACCCAACCAGGTGCTGCTCTGCTGAAAGCGAATTCAGTTACTTCCGAAGTTTCAAAGCGAGCGGTAGACGCGGCGGACGTCGATTTATAAAATAAAAGCAAATTCGTCGAGCTAAGCAAAAGCAGCAAAAAATAACGAAAAAAAGCCAAACTTCTCTACAACTCAGATTGACATAAAGCAATTGCTAAACAGTACTAATTTGCAATTGGCAAACAATGTAAACACAGAGTAAATGTAACGTTTAGATAAATAATTGGGGTTTCATATGCAGATCCGTTGGTCAACAAAATAAAACGCGCGACTTTGAAAATCAATTCGAAATTAAATCAAAACACACACACCCAAAACACAGCCCCAAAAATCACGCTTCAATCTTAACGGCGACGAGCAATTCGGACATTAGCCGTTACGCTTACGCGGCTCTCGCCTATATTTGTGTGTAAGTGTGTATTTGTGTGCATCTGTGTTTGTGTGTTTGTATCTGCTTCTGTGCGCGCAATTCGCTGTTCCGTTTACCAGGCTTTGTGTGCGTGTGTGTGCGTGTTATGACAGAGAGTTGACAATAGGCAAATCATATGCCGCCCACGTAATGTGTGACGAAATTTAAATTCACCATCTATGCAAATACAATTGCACAAGTAGTATACGTGAGTCTGTGTACTGTGCTGTTTGTATTGGTGCTAGTTGGGCATATTCATGTGGATTACCATAAACATAAACAAAGGATTAGAAAGAAACAACAAGAGCAGCAGCAGCAGCAGCAGTAGCAGAAGCAGAAGCAGAGAATAAGAAGCAGCACAAACGGAAAAAGCACTTCTCAAACCACAAAAACATTTTTGGGATTACAGAAGCCGCAGTTAAGAAAAAAACAACAACAAAATAATAACAGATATATTCCCAAGATTGCAGTCAGGTGCTTTCTCACAGGTGAGTTTTGGTTTAGTTTATGTACCAATCCCCATCCCGCTACTAAAATGATGTATTACCCATGTTGCACTTGCGGTTTGCTTTGTTTGCGTGTGTATGTGTAAGTGTGTGTGTGTGTGTTCATGTGCCTGTGTGTGGCATGTTAAGTGCAATCCATTATGCAGATAAATATATGTATTTCATGCGCACACACAACAAGCATTTCTTTGTGCATGTGCATATATGTGTGTGTATGTGTGTGTGTGTGTGAGTGCATCTTCTTTGCTACAAAACATATCTGAATATGGCAAATGTGTGGATGCAGCGTTTATAAAATATAACTTAAGTAAAAATAAATAAATAACTCATCCATAATCTTGAAATGCCATCAATCAGTTTTCGCACTTTTAAAAAATGCAATAAAATACATAAAAAATCGGTAATAAATTTAAAATGCAGTTTTCCCTCATGTTTATGCGCAGCAACCTCTTTAATAAATAATCGAGATATTCTGTATTTTCAATATTTAGAATAATATTTATTTCTATTATTAAATATTCATATATACGAAAATTTAAGTCACACAAATTTAGATTTTGTTTGCCCCATTTGTAGCGTAAAATATTTTGAAAGGATCTGCAGAATATCGATTTATATAAATTAAGCTATATATGCGTATAAGGTAAAAAGTCAAAAAGAATTTAAAATTCATCGATGGAAAAACCATTAAAAAAAAAATATATATATATATATAAATGAAAAATTTCCGCAGGTGCAACAATAGAAGCAAAAGTTTTGTAGCACGTTGAAAGTTGCATATTTTCAATGTGCAACAAAACGGGAAACTTTTGTTAAGAGTATGCATAAAGCATAAAGCGAATAAAAGATGAGCGCACGTAAAAACTAATTGAACAATTTTTGGCATCATTTTTGGCTAACCTAATTTTTTTGTACAGGGAACAAAAGTGAATGCCACAAGTTTTCTGCCAGCCAAAACGAAAGTTTTCGCAGTGCAACGAGTAAAAGCGGAAAAGCCAACTACGATATTTGCATGAATTATTATTAAAAGGGAAATTACCAAAAAAGTTGAGTCGAATTGTTTAAAAGGTTTTTTTTTTGTGTGTTTTAGTATTTTCAAATCGAAAATTTGACAAGTTTGGGAAACATTTTTTTTTTTGTTTGGTTTGTAATTTTTACAACTTTGTAATTGGAATTTGGGATTTATTTTGATTTCTGTTTATTGATTTAGAGTACTTTTAGCTTCGATAACTGTGATTGATTTAAATAATTTCACTTTGTGAATATCAAATACACTTTCCCCAATATATCTCTCAGTTTCGGCACTCTGCCAACTATTTATTTGTTCAGTGATTTTCTTGTATTCTTTAAATTTTTTAATCTTTTATAAAGAAGATTGAACTACTTATGGGCAACGAGCATTAATGAAATAATCCTCTTATCCTCTTCATGTTTTAATCAGTTCATTGTCACGATGATTGATGTAGGTCGTCAAATAACGCACACACACTCACACACACACACACACACACCCGGAAATACATGTGGGCCCTGTCAAAATATACAAGTCTAGACACACACAGGCCTCATGAACATTAATATTGATTTGAGTTTGGCAACTGAAAAACTCTTTTGCCCGCCCCCTCCAACATTGCAATTGTTCAATATGTTGCAGAACTCAAATCGGCAACCCGCTGCAATTTCGAATGCGTTCTCGCAACTTTTTTAATTACTCATACACCGAAAAAAATATATATACGTAATTTCTTCAGCTCAATTTTAAATATAATTGTTTTGGCCTGTGGCAACACAGTGATTTTTGAACACTTGTTTGCTGACTTTTAATTTTCGGTTGTACTTTTGTACTTAATTTTCTTTCGGTGTACGTACCCCTATTATTATTATTTTTAATTATTCGTTTTGTAGCAATAAGCAAATATTGAAATATCGGTCTGTATTGGGAATGGATGTGCTGCTTCTGTTTTGTACCGCTTGTCATAAATATTTTAGCGGCTACGGCCGAAGTGGTTTATACACACACACACACACACACACACACACACACACACACCTACCCACACACTCAAGAGCCGTAGGAACTTTTACTAAAAATAAATATATATTCAAAAATAACAGTGTCCATAAAATTGGCGAAAACCAGAGAAAAAGATAGAAACAGGCCCATTTCGAAATCCTTTTTTATTAGCTCTGTCTAACCAAAGCGATAAAAAGCAAGTAGGCAATTGAATTTCGCATGTGATCGTCTAAAAGATACTCATTATGATATAAAAAAATTAAAATAATAAGTATTGAATATACATATAAGTATTATATATATACACAAGCATTTATTCTCTACTATATGCAGAGCTATTGTATATCAAAAATCATTTAGAATCGAGCAATAATTATTTGTTTCACTTGTAAAGATACAATTCTGACATTTAATTTATATTTATGTGATTACAAAAACTTTACAATCGATCTGGCTTAGCAATTCCAACATTTTGAAGTCTTTTATTTATATTTATATATTTAGATTTATATAAATGTAAAAAGACAGCTAAACCAATTAAACCCCATTTGAGATGCGGCTAAGACGTGGTATTATTAACACCAGGACTGGACTGTAAATAAAACGGCATTTCGTAAAAAATATTTACCCAAAAAAAAAAAAAACCAAAAACCACCAGCGCAGTAATAGAAAAGTAGTCTAAAAATGAAAAGGGTATATAAAATGTAGAAAATTGAATGCTACTTGAAATGAAAATATTCTGAATAAGCCAGCAATACATTTGCTGTAAACACCAATTGAGTTAGAGGCATGCACAGAAATAAATAATTGACATTATATAATAAAAGTTTTTTTTTAGCTATTAATTTTAGTTTGCACACCTGTACAGGGTATTGAGCGAACTAAATCAAATACAAAAAATATATATATAAAACAGCAGCCATTTTATTTTTCGGCAACAATTTTTGTCGCCATCGTTGTCTTTTGTGGGCTGTGCTGTGGGTGTAGATATAGGTGTGTGTGTGTGTGGGTGTAGGTGTAGGTGTATGTTTGTGTGTTTTTGTGTGTGTCTGTGTGAGTTGCAGTAAATAAATATACGCGTATCTGATGGGGATTTATGGCGACGCGGCGCGTTGGTCCACGAATATGCACCATTTGTTGTGGTTGTTGTTGTTGTTGCTGCTGCTGCTGTTGTCACAGTTTTTCTTCTTCTTATTCGTTTTTTTTTCTCTGTTTTTTATCTTTTGCGGAGGACCTAGGACTTAAATAAATGATAGATTGAAATTTATATGGCCAACTCTCCAGCTTTCCACTCTCCACTCTCCCATTTCACCAATTGCACATTTTTGTTGGTCATTTTCGACCTAAAAATGTGCTTTGATTTGTTTTACGCTCATGCGAAAAAAACAGTGACAGAGATTTGTACAATTGTTAGGTAACAATAAAATATATATATATATATATATATATATATATATTTATATATATGTGTGAGGCATTTATATATACTATCCACTGAATTTATGAAATATGCTCCACAAAGTTTGTCAAAAAAAAATTATTGCATTGATATTTGTTGCTATATGAAAATTTAATTGGAAGTTGCATTTTATTCAAATACTGTCAACTGTTAACTGCAACTAACAGTTTGCAATTGCATTTAATATTATTCTCTGAGATTGAAGGTTTATTTCATTTGTTTTGCACACACATTTAGTTAATTAAACCTTTTTTGGCTCACAAACGCCTATTCAACTTTATTGCATTGAATGTGATGTTAATGCTTTGAAATCTTATTTAAATGTTGATTTAATTTCGGTATTTTTTTTTTTTTTTGTAATTTTAAGCAGATTTCTCCACAAATAGCTCAAATATTTAATGCTCAACAAACATTTTGAAATGGCATTTTGCCAGCAATTCAATTTCTAAACATTTTATTGTTAATGCTATTGACGAATGGAAATTTTCAGCATTATTTGCATATTTATAAATAACTTTAAGCACGTGATTTAATCGAATAAAAAAAAAAATAAATAAATATAATAATTAATTTTTGTGATTTGCTTTGAGCCAATGCCGGCGGCATTTTACCTAAATGCAAACCCTAAAATACAAAACGCTGTAAATTGCAATAGCAAAAATTAAAATATAACAAAACAAAGCAGGCACTAGAGAGAAAGAGAGTGAAAGAGAGGGGAGAGAGTGGAGAGAGAGGGGGGAAGTAAATATGAAAACAGTAAAAATGAAAACAGAATATCGTTTTGTTCTCTAATAATGAAATTGGCCAAAGGCTTTTCAAAAACTCATTGCAATTTATATGAGCCAATTGGGCAACCTGGCAAAAACGGCAACTTAAATACATTTAAAATTGTGTGAACGCAGATTGGAAATTGATTTTTATGGTTGCTGTTTTTGTTTTGTTTGGTTCGGTTCGGTTTTGAAATTTGCACAAAACCAGCAACCAAACAAGCCAAAAGGTAAAATTGATATTTATTGCAATGAAAAATATAAATCGGCTAGAGCCCAACATTGTTAACATCGAGTGGAAATTGGCAAAGCGTTTTTTTTTTTCGTATATTCAAATGAAAACATTAAACGAAATTGATATTCAAAATATTGGTATTACATTACCAAAAAAATATACGCAATTTGTTATCTATGCCAAACTATGGCAATCAAAAATAGCTTCATTATATTTTCAGAAGAGGCAAATGGAAATAGCTAAATGATGATTTTCAACAAAATTTGAATTTCTATCTTAGGCAAGCAGCAGATTTCATACTCTTCCGGACTTAAATAATTTGTTGGGGTTATTTTTTATCTATTATTCATTCTATTATAATAGAAACTCTTTTCAGTTTTCTTCAATAGTTAGTAGATCTCTTAAGCTGGAATTTCGACGAATTGCAATCATAGAAATACATTTTATATTCTATTTGTGACAGATTCTTGTCATGTTTAAATTCCTAAATTAAATTGATAACTTTATGTTGCATTGACTTATTGTCTGAGTGTAACACAATCTTTTAATATGCCAAAATGGTTGGCACACCCACAAGGACAGTCCAATGTCAAATTGGCGAAATAAGGCAAATATTTAAATAAAATGACAGACATATCTATTGCTGCAATAAATATGCGGGGCAAGCCCAAAAGACCAGAACGGCGTTGAGTTATTTGTGTGGCGGGCAGCTTTTAATTTTTTGGTTGCACCACTCAAATGTTAATTTCATTTCCCGTGCGCCTTTTGTCTGCAATTTCTGCAATTTTGTTAGCGTTGTGCGTTGTGGAAAGGCAAAAAAAAAAAAGAAAAAAAAATATTATATTCGTATTTAATTTCAATTTCAAAGGATTTTCCATGTATTTATTCAAGGACTTTATCTTAAGCATAAATTACGGGCCAACGGACAAGCCAAAAGAACGAGTGCGGGTCTCGTCTGGTTCTGGAGCGAACACCAACATCAACATCTTTCTCACCTACTTTCTAGCCAGGCACAAAGGTGCTCTCCTTTTTGCCGTCTCTTCTGTGTCAGTGTGTGTGTGTGAGTGTGTGTGTTTGCCAAACTGTGGCTGCCAGGTTATCTTTCACAGTTTTCTTCTCTGTATACTGGGAGGATTGTGTGTGTGTCCCACTCGTCGTCGCTCTTGTCCCGCCTGTTTGTCTGCGTGTGCATTTGGTTTTCATTTACATATGAAGCTCCTTAATAATCCTTTTGTGCAGCAGTCAGCCAAGCTGCCAGGCTGCCACGCTGCCAGGCTACGAGGCACGTGCATACATTTCGTTTTCCGCTCAGTGCGTGTAAGGAAATGTTTAAATATATGCAAATCCAGTTAAGTGTAATCATTTAGCGCAAAAGCAAAAAAAAAAAATATTTAAAAAAAAAAAATGCCTTGCTATAAAGCCCAACAAAAGCAAAGATTTCTTTCTCTCTTTATCTTGGAAAGTTCAGTGAGTAGCTCAACATCTTCTTGGCCCTTTCTCTGTCAATTGCGCAAATTAGAATTTCAATGCAATACTAATAAAGAGGCGTGGCCAAAACAACAATAACAAGTCAAATCTGAATGTGAAAAGAATTACTTATGAATACAGCTTTACAATTTTTGGTCACCAGCATAAATAAATAAATAAATATATGCGCATTCAACATGAGTTGCGTTAAATATATATATATATATATATATATACATATATTCAAATATTTGAATGACATTAAAAAGTGCTGCCTACTTTTTAGGGACTGTAACATCAAAAAAAGACTGTATTATGATATGTCAGTGGGCGAAGAATGCTATTTTTATGATAAGCTGATTCAGCATAAATAAAATTGAATAATATTATTTACATCTATTATATTTATAGACTTAAAATAACATCTTTATTTAGATGTTTATTTAATTTGAAGTAGATGAGAGGTGTGAACATCTTTGAACTTGTGATTGTTAGATGAATTCAGTGTGTTTAGAATTGACAGGAGGGATGCTGGAGCTGGAGGGTAATTAGTTGTGAATGAGATCAATTAAAATAACTCAGCGTTACCAGTACAGAAAAAAACTTAAGACGATGTAAACAGAAATCTATTTATTTATTTAGTTCTAATTAGAATACTAAATAAAGTTAATCAGGAAAGGAGCAGACTCGATTGTCACATTTTGTTAATATCAAAATAGTGCTTATATGGATAATTAAATTCTTTCTTTTTTTGCCTTTGCTTATAAATATTTATTAATATTAAGAATTGGATTTACTCATAACAGCTGCTATTCCATTTGAGTGCGCTATATGAAACTGATTAATAGAAATCGTTGGAATACTTTGCGTTACTTTAATGCGACTTAATCCTCTATTTGCATAATATGGCATTCGCAATCCGCCTTTATGCACGCATATGTTGTTTGGCAATCAATTAAAATGTATGTGTGTGTGTGTGTCTCTTCAACACCCCTAAGATGCGTGTGTGATAGGGCAAAAAAGCATTGCTCATAAAAATGTACACTCAGACATATCAAGAGAGATATATATAGATATATATATATATATATATATATATATATATGTGGCACACATACTTTTGCAAGCAGACATCGCATTACCAAGTGTAAATAATAATAAAAATTGCAGAGAGAAAAATCCATTAACGCTTTGTGGCATTGCATTTAAGCCGCCTCATCCACATCCTTATCCTCATCCTGGCGTTGGCGTTGGCGTTGTCGTCCTGCGCCGGGACTAACGAGCAAAGTTAGTTTAAATTCAAGCAGTGACGAAAAAAAAAAAAAATGTGATAGCAAAATTAACGCAAAGACGGCTGCAGGCGAGACTTGCTCGAATTGCAGTTACCCTATATAAACTGATTGCAATTACTTCAAATTCACAGACAGCCGAAGCTTCATTTTGAAAGCGAGAATATAAAAATCTAATTTTTAATTAGACTTCAGAAAGTGGTTCTGCTGTGCCCCACCTTAAGTTGCAGCCTTATGGCTATAGGGTATAATTATGTGGAAAATATATATATATATATATATATATATATATATATAAATGTTATACATAATGAATGCAAATGCTTTTGCGCTCATAATTTCATCATTATGCTCTGGTCGCCGCCAGCTTTGGCTGTGCAAATCATCATCATCATCATCATCATCATCTTTGTGGCTGGGCTACGCAGACTACGGCTGCGGTTTGGTTTTGCAGGACGTTTCATGTGTCTGCAACGGATATGAAGGCATCACAAACAGAGTCGAGCCGAGCTACACAGAGAGAGAGGGAGAGAGAGAGAGCCGAGACCGAGGAGCAGAACGTTTGCCTATTTTCAAAAACACACGGCATAGGGATAACAACCTCTTAACCTAGTTTGGTTCCGCGCACCGGCGGCGGCAAAGGCATCAACAACTGTGAATCGACTGCAGGCACTCCGACAGGCAGTCAGGCAGGATGGCAGTAGAGTAGAGCAGAGCAAGCCAGGCAGAGCAGGCAGGCAGAGCAAGCAGGCAGGCAGAGCAGAGCAGAGCAGACAATCTTGGTCCTGGCACTGGCTCTGGCTGTTGCTGATCCTGGGCTGGTATTTTAAATTGAA
This sequence comes from Drosophila melanosoma, assembly GCA_035042045.1. Classification (NCBI taxonomy): domain Eukaryota; kingdom Metazoa; phylum Arthropoda; class Insecta; order Diptera; family Drosophilidae; genus Drosophila; species Drosophila melanosoma. The sequence goes on along the minus strand of JAWNLY010000100.1, from coordinate 1,841,325 downwards.
CTGTGCGCATTTAAGCGTAAACTGACAGCTTGGAAAATCGAAAGCAAAATAAATTGTCTAGTGAACTTGGTGGTCTATGCGATGGCACAACAGCTGAGCTGATTGTAGCCTTTGGGCTTACTGTCAGACAACTGAAGCAGTCAGCCCAATGCTCATCCTTAGCACTATGCTCAGGCTCGGTCAGGAAGTGGCCTCTCAGTGCCTTCGCCTCGGCATGGCTATTAATTGAAATTCGTTGTGCTTCTTCAGCTGCTGCTGCTGCTGCTGCTGCTGCTGCTGCTGCTGCTTGTGCTGCTGCTCTGCGCTTAAAGTTTTCAAAAGCTGGCCAGGCCAAAACTGGACCCATCCTGGGAGTGTCACACGCAGCTTGGGCCTTAAAGAACATTAGAAACAGGCGGCGAAACTTGTCAACTCACGCTCTGTTTCTATCTCTCTCTCTCTCTCTCGTACTTGCCGTTACATAGCAAAAAAAATATAATGCACTGCATAAATTAGGTTTAAATTGTACTTGAATTTTAAAGCTAGATTTTACTACTTAAAAGTTGTATTTGTTATTTGAATTTAAACTTTAAAAACAATATTTTTAGTTTTCCGCTTTTCCTTTTAAGTTGTAGAAATTTGTCTGAAGTGGTTTGTTTTTTGCTTGAGAAAAACTCGACTAATTTTATATCTAACCATGAAATATTTTAGCGGATTTTTTGTTACAGTGTAGCGCACACAGTTTGCCTTCTCAACTTATGGCACTCAACTATTAAGCTGCCAATTCCTACCCCTTGTTCAAACTGCCCATTTGCATATATATATCATCTTGTATATCCTTTTGTCGGTGTGTGAATAGGGGTCACATCAAAAAAAAAAATATATCCTTTCCCTCACATTTGCATATCTATGGACGAGCCACACTCACATTTTGACTAAGATAACCGGTTTTTTTTTTGGCTTGTTAGCACAACTTCTGTGGCCTTGATGTGTTGCAATTGTGTGTGTTTTACGTGTTGTTGCAACCACTTACCTGGCTGTGCCTATGTCTATATATATATATATATATATATTGTATCTGAAAATATGTTTCGAATGACGAAGCGCCTCTGATTAAATTAGGCATGCAAAAGGGTTTCGGGTTTGATAAAGGGATAAAGGGTTAATGATTTCGATAACAAAACAAAATTCTGCGACAATTGCATTTACCGAACCACTGTGCTGGTCTTTCAATTGCAGCTGCTGTTAAATAAACTCAATTTTTAATTTAAATTTACTTTGCGAAATTCTTTTAATTGCTTGTAACTTTTCTTCATTAAGAGATTGTTTTTTTTATTTAAACTATTTCCCATTTGACACAATAAATGCTTCACATTTTCAAGCTTTATTTTTTATTATTTTATTTTTGACTTTCTTTAATGAAATCTTTTATTTATTTATTCTAAAAGATCCTTTGTATCATCTTGTTATATGGTATACATTTTTGAGTAGTGCCTTATCACATACTTGAAATGTCTACTGGCCAAAATACCAATGAAATCGAAAAGTTGCCACCGAAGCCGTTCACCTGCTGTTTTCCTTCAGCTCTCTCCGGCTGCCCAACCTCTTGGCAACTTGTGTAGTTAACTCAGAAGCGCTACTTGTGAAGGGGGTTTTTTGCGGATAGTTTTCAAAACTTTTCGCACAGCGGGCGTCCTTCGACCGGGTCGGATTGTCTTCATGCTGGCGAGAAAACTTTTTCACTATAACATTCACCATATAAATACATATATATACATATATATATATATATATAAAATATATGCTACTTTTGCTACTTAAAGTTTGCTTTTTGTCTTTGCATATCTATCAGGCTGAAGCAAAAAAAAAAATAAAAAATAAAAATAAAGGTAACAGGAAATACCAGCAAAGCACTGAGCAGGAGGAGAAAAGTTGACGGACTTGGGGCTTTTGCTATCCAAATTGTGCGCAAATTAATTGAACGCAAAGAACGCAGCAAGCAAACACGGCCAGGTTGCCATTTTGCCTCCGCTTTTTTTTTTTGCCACCACCTGATCCTGATCCTCTTCCGTTCTGTGTTTGCTGACCAAACGCTTTACATGCTCAACGTAAAACGCTTGCCAGCCAGTTGTGGGTTCTTCTGGGTGGCGTAAGAAAAACGTTAAAGTTTTCTTTTTGCTTTGCTTTTTCTTTTTTTTTTTTTTGCGTTGCCACTCATTTTTTACACGCTGCTTCTGTGGCAGTCCTTGGGCTTCTCGACTGCCTGGCTGTGCCTGGCTGCCTGACTGGCTGGCTGCCTGCCTGCTTGCCAGCCGTCTGCCTGCTAATCCAGGACAATAAGTGTTTGTCGTTGGGATTTAGACAATTATTCACGTTAAGTTGACGTCTGAGACGGGGGGCCCAGAGCCGCCAGGCAACTGACAGTCAGTCGCCAGGCAAGCTTCGTCGTCGTTTTGTTATATTTTGAGACTTTGGCTCGACGAACGTTTCAATTTGTCCCGGTTTTCGGTCTCTCAATCCCACTACCCATTCCAATACCAATTCCCAGTACCAGTGAATGTCTCCAACCAAATCCCAGCCTCTTTGTTAGTGGCACATTTTGTATTATAAGCGCATTAGGTTTTAAGGTGTCAGCAGTGGCACTCGCGTTGATATGTCATCTGGAAGTAATTTTTATTTATTCGCCCGCTAAGTCGTCTGGCAATTTTATGATGACATTTCGTTTCCAAGGATTTTTTTTTTTTCATTTCGCAACATTGCCATATACATTTTAATATATATATATATGAAAGCCCCACTTGAAAGCGCTTTATTTGATTTCGTCGCCACAATAAAACAGGGCGAACCAAACCGAATTGAACTGAACCAAACCAAACCAAATCAAAAAAAAAACTGAACCCAACTGAACCGGGTGTGCAACATTTTACGCACTGACAAGTGTTCTCGCTTTCTAACCGCCCGCGCCCCCCGCTCCCGCTCCCGCCGGCCTGGTCCTAAAGCTCCAATCATCCAATTCCTCTGTTTCACATGTGCCGCCCAGTCTCTGGTCACGTACCAGACATAAAAGTATTTACAAATAATATTTCCATATGGTAAGACGTGACAAAGACTCAAATTAGTGTTGCCGTTTATCTCGCCGGGTCCAGCGGGGACAGCGCTTTCCCGAAGTCGTCCCCTCCAAATAAAAGAACCTGCAGCTTGTTCCATAAACTTCCGGTCATAAATAAGAAACGGGAAAACCCGGGGAAAAAAATACCCTGTCCCCGTTCTGCAAAATCGCATACTCGTAAATATCTATACATATTTATATTTGTACATAAAAAAAATATAAATAAGAAAATGTTTGTACATAATTTTAATGTTTTCTGATTGAACCTTTTGCAAAAAGTTTTTTGGCCCATCAATAAAAATTAAACGCCCCAAAAAGCGGGGAATTTGTGCGGGCAAAAGGCACTCATTCCCGGCTGGGACATCAATTTAATATCATGTTTGATTTTTTTATGGTTTCCCTTTGCAGTTTTGGCTAATGTTAATAGTTGATTGCTGTTGCGGTCGCTTTGACAGGTTTTTTGGCATTGAAATTGCCGGTTTTGGCCCTTATTTTAATGACTGCATTTGCCGCTAAACTTTTCAAGTTAAATGACTTAAATTTGATGTGCATTTAGTTTCTATGGGCGTTGCCAGCCCTGTTTTCTTCTGTTTCTTAATGCTTCATGCAATTTAAAAAAAAAAAATGTTTTCTGCGTTTCTTGCGAAAAGAATGTGCAAAGAAATGCTTCTTGCATGGAATGTGCATTAAAAGTTCTATTAAAAGTACTTTTGCGAGGAGCTTGTTGCAAAAAAACTTTTGGCTATGATTGATGCAGTTTTTTTTTGTGGTGCAACAAAAATATTAAAAAATAAATTATGAATACGCACATATGAATGGTGCATGTTGCTAATAGAAATTGTTTGCTTTGATGCATAAAAATATTGAGTTATCCGACCAATTTTTAGATTGACTGTTTTTTTTTGTAGTTATCCGACCAATTTTTAGATTGACTGTTTTTTTTTTTGTAGTGTTATTTCTATTTGCAGACATTTTATGTTTATCGCACAGATATTTATCATACACACAACGAGTTATCTGACAAACGCCTCTGGTGATTTGATTTTGAATTGAACACATACCTGTACACACACCTGTACACACACACACACATACCTGCCACAAACCCAATCAATTTCCCAACTCCCCCCTGCCCCAGTACTTTAATTGTATGCGCTAACTGCTTTGGCTTTATAAGTCGTCTGCTTTGTATGCGGCCCCTCCACTGTCCCCCCCCTTTTTTTAGTCAATGCTCAAACAGAATTTACCCTTTTTGCACATGTGTGTGTTGTGTGTGTGTGTTTGTATGTGTTTGTTGCCTTAGCTTACCTGTCGTTTTGTAATGTAAATCTTTTGCTTTCATCTGCTTGTTATATATCGCAAGCTATTAACAAAAAAAAAAAAAAGGCAGCACAAAATACACCAACTCCACATAAACATAATGTGTGTGTGTGTGTTTGGATGTTTGCATTTGCATTTGAATCATTCGTTTGTGCGAAATCAGATTAAATCGCATAATCGAATCTTATGCTATATATAAACGATGACAAAGACTGATGCAGGCAGCCACCCAACAACCAATCACTCCACCCACAGCAACAGCAACAGCAACCAGTCAAAAAAAAAAATGAAGAAATTATGTATTATATAAAAATCAATAGCGACATACTGAAAATCCTATGCACATAAGCCGAGGCACGTACAAAACGTTCTTTAAAGCAAAAAAAAAAAAAAAAATCGGAAAACAGAATTCATGCACAAAAAAAAAAAAGCGTTGGAAAACCACAGCCAGCCACAACAGCAGCACCAAAGTTATCCAGACACATGCGGCAAATACTTTTCAAAGTGAAATCTCATGCAAGAAAAAAAAAAGAAGAAGAGCAAGAGAATTATATATACATGGGGAAAACCTAGTCGGTACAGGGTTGTAAGACCAGTTGGATCTTTGGCTTAGATTTTTATGCAGGAGCTGATCAAGAAAATATTGTTCTACAATGACACTAGCTGAAACGGTTTTGGATTAATCGTGTGGAAAAAAATAATAAAACTAGTTAAGCTTTAATGGTTTATATTTAAAACCTAAGCCAGACTGAATTGTTTTATTAATAATTTTTTAAATTATATTTTTTCAAAAAATCCAATTAAAATAATTTATTTGCTAGACTTCTCTTAATATTTTTTTTTATACTTTAATATATTTTGCTTCATTTGGATTCGTATTCTGTGAAAAATTCGTTTCGACGGATTTCTTTCTATATAGTTTTACTATTTAGCTATTCCAAAAATATTTTCAAGATTAATCCAATAATTCTTTTAGCCAGTGTCATCATAGCTTAATCGGTAGCATTTGGCTTTTTATTCGCTTGTTGCTGTTGTTGTAAAATTCAAATTAACCCAATCACAAAAGCCAAGATGAGACAAAGTCGATGCCATTTTGACAACACACCCATTTTCGCTACCCTTTCGACTTCCCCCGCCCTGCCCCAATGCTTGTAGCATACTTTGTTTGCTCACACTTTGTACCACATTTTTAACTTCAAATTAAGTTTGTGTGCACGTAGCAAACACAACAACAACAACAGCGATGACAACAACAGCGATGACAACAACAACAACAACAACTCAAACATCTCAAGCTGAACCTTTTTTGCCTTTGATTTTTCTAGTTGTTTTTTTTTTCTTGTTTTTTCTTCATTTTTTTTTTGTTGTCTTTGTTGCTTTGCTTGCACTTTTGGCAAATGCCGCAGACTCAAGTGGCCACAGCAGCGCAGCTCAACAACTGAGCTTCAAGCAAACTTGAGGCTGTGAAAATAGTTCGTTAGCCTTTCAAAAACTAAATTGTATTTTTACCCAAAAAAGGGCAGGCACGCCACGGTGTGGGTGATTGGTTTGAGTTTGAGCGCCAAACCAAATTATTGGCATTTATTTCTCGTTTTGAAATTGAGTTTTCCATCCCTAACCCCTCACCCCCCACCGCCCATGGCAACAACTGAAGCATCTAATGCGCTTTGGCTGTCCAGCTGATGGTGTGTTTGGGGGTGTTGCTGGTGGGGCCAAGTAAAAGAGTGGGGGGAAATGCTACCCATTTCATGCTTCTAATGCTGCCTAATTAGCAGCTTGAATGCGCTAAGACTACAAAGCAGCTGTATAACAGCAGCAGCAGCAGAAGGAGCAACAGCAGAAGGGCATGTCAGGCCAGTGGAAAACTCTCGGGAGTGGAAAACTTTCGGCAAATTGAAAATGCGCAAAATGACTTTGACCAAAAATCCCAAATGCCAATTGGGCAAGTCACAATGGAAGAGCTGAGCACAAAACTGCTGACTAAGCAGCAGCAGCAGCAGCAGCATCAGGAGCAGCCTCTGGTTAAGAACCCCTCGTAAAGGTATCAATACAGGGATTGTTTTGTGTGTGTGTGTGTGTGAAAATCACACAAACTGTTTACCTAGATCATTTTTGCAGCAGTTGTGTGTGCGTGTGTGTGTGTTGTGTGTGTGTGTGAGGGATAAATTAAGTTGCCGAAGGATTAATCAATTGGGCACCCTATATCAAAACACATGCCTCACTGAACTGCATCCAATTTGCGCATGTGATCAATGATGATGATCGACAATAATACATAAATACAACTGCAAATCTATGTGTATGTGTGTGTGTGTGTGTTTGTGTGTGTATTTATATGCTTGTGATTGTTCTTTTTACTGGGCTTACTGAAACGGAAACGCTGCAGATGTTTCAAATAGTTGCAGGCATTTAGAAAAATTAACAAAATGCGGAAAGAGCAATAATAAAATATATAAATCGAGATTTTCCATGGGCTGGAAAATTGCAGTGTAATGGTGGTGTTGACAGATTCGTTGCGCCTCTAAAGAAAAGTGCGCTAAATTTTATTAGTGGATTGCTCAACCCATTTGGGAATTAGAAGCTAACAAGGGAATCGAGAACCAGCAAGATGACTTACTATGCAGAGCAGATCATTATTTCAGCACTTTTTGTGATTTATAGTTTTTGCACTTGCGATTTTATTTTGAGCTCAACTGATGATATTTTTTCGCTTGCTGCTCCATTTATTTTGAGCTCAACTGATTATTTTTTTGCTTGCTGCCCCATTTAAAGGCGTCTCAACTGCAACTTCATCGACCTAAAGATTTGTGCATTCTTTAGGAACGTTTATTTTACTCACCTCGTTAATCCCCATCTTTGGCCATTAAACCCAACGCCAGAGTTTTTTTTTGCCTTTGCTACGCTAATCAATGTCTTGGATTGTTCCTGCTTGTGGGCCGACCTTTAAGAACACTTTTAATTGCTTAAACTTATTAAGCTGCTGCCGCTGCAACAAAGTTGCAACTAAGCAGTGCAGCCAACAACTACTTTGCCTCATATCCTTCAAAACATAAATTGCACAAAAAAAAAAAAAAAACGGAAGACGTTGCTAAACTTTTCAGTTGATGTTGTTGTTGTTGTTGTTGCTGTTGTTGTTGCATAGACAAAGAGTCGAAGTCTAAAGCTGTGTTGTTAGCCCCAGCTTCAGACAGAGCTAAGGTCAGCAACTTTTATTTCTTGGCCAACACTTGCGCGCAACGCTTTTTTGTTGCAAATGGCCAAGGAGTCGAGGATAGTTCGCTGCTGCTGCCACAGCTTCAGCTATGGCTGAAGTGGCTCCAAGCAACGTCATCGTTGTTGTTGTTGTTGCTGTTGTTGCTGTTGTTGTTGTTGTTGCTGTCTGACAGCGTTTGCTTATCTTTTTTATTGTTCTTGGCCAACATCGAGGCAAAGTCTGAAGCTTGGCTGCATTTTGGCATTTTGCAACGTTTTTTGAAGTTTAATGCCAGAGTCGTGCCTCATATTTCGATGGAACAATAGACGACGGAGACGGCGGCGACGGCGACGGAGGCTGCACAAAAACCTCAGGCGTGCCAAAGGGGGGGTGGCGGAGGTGTGTGTATTTTTGTTTTGCCTTTACTTATTTTTTTTTTTGTTTTTTTTTTTGGTTTGTCTTTGTTTTTTTTCGGTGGTTGGTTGTTGCCTTTGCCCCGGCCTGAGTAATCCGCCTCAGTTTAGCACTTGAGCAGCGTCCTCAGCCCAGCTTTGGACGGGGCGCACGGATTTGTATATCGTTGTATTGTTCCTGCTTCTGATGCTGCTGGTGATGCTGCTGCTGCTGATGTTGCCCCCCATTTCAACACGCGGCGATGCGGCTGCAGATTGAGCAAAAGTTGCTGTTGGTGTTGCCAGTTGCCAGTTGCCAGTTACGAGTCGTCGTTGTTGTTGTTGTTGCCGCTGGGAAGTGTGAACATTTTGGGCAACACTCTCAGGTGGTTGCGCGGAGTGCTTGCTCAAAAGGTGTTGGTAATGATGATTTTGAATTATTCATGATTCACGACGATTGAAATTATTTGCGCGCTCCTCTTGCCTGTTTGGTTCCTTTTGGTTGGTTGTGTTGCTTTGTTGCTTTGTTGGTTGGTTGTTGCCTTGTTCGTTTTTTGTTGTTATTGCCTGGGCTGTTAAAGTTTTGCGCGTGTTTGCCCGCGTCGTGGCACTTATAAGGCCTGCCACAACAATGCTCCGCATTATGCGAGAATCGGGCAGCGAGCCATCGAGCCATCGAATATCGCCTTGTGTCTTACCTTAACTTATTTCTGCTTTATGTTAAATCATTCAAATTGAAAAACTACAATAACAGCTGAGGGCCACGACAACAACGACGACGACATCGTCGTTGAGGATGACGATGTGCCAATGTTTGTCCAATGTCTGCTGCTCTTTGGGGGAAATTGGAATGTTCTCAGGGGAGAGAAGAGTCTGCAATAGTGCGACTTATCGTTAGGGCGCAAGTGTCATTTGAAATATGCTGATGTGCTGATTGTGTGTATATGTGTCTGTGTGTGTGTGTGTGTGTGTGTGTGTGTGTGTGTGTGTGTGTGTGTGGTGTGTGTGCATTGCTTGCTGCGGGTTTTCCATGAATTGAATTGCCACTTTTGTTTTTTCGGAATGCTCTTTGTTTTGTCGGTGTAGTATTATAAATTTGAGTTGGGTTCACCCTTTGTTCTGTCCTTGGGTCACCACTGCAAGATGCATCCATCTAATTAAATTCCAACTGAGTTTGTCACACGTTTTGGCTAATCCGCGGACCCTTTGTGTTTTTAGTCTAAAATAGAAAAATTCAACTATTTTAAATAGCAAAATTGAATAATAGAATAATGCCTGTTAAAATTTAAAAGTTATAGCTTTAAATAATTTTTTAAGACTATCTTTTTAAAGTATTCTATAAATATTTAACATCTAATCGAAGTTAAGTTTGCTGGTTAAACTTGGAATATATTTCTTTGATTCCTTTGTTATTCGACTTTGTTTAATCTGATAACTTCTAAGTGCATTTTGTGCTTATTGCATACATTCAAATTGTTATCTTGTATGTGTGTGTGTGTGTGTGCAATAAACCACATGCTTATAAGTCCAATTATCTTATTTATATACAACTTGCTGTCGACACTCTTGTTTCTCACAACTTCCCACAACTGGAGGCAGCCAAAATGGGCAATGCCCTAGTAATTTCTGTGTGCAACAATCACAGCTCCAAAGATCTGTCTGCAATCCACAGTGTGCGAGTAGAGTTCAGTTGTGTGCACTTCCCACAAATTATCACAAATTAGTCGTAGTTGGAGATCTTACATATGAGCAGAGCTTACAACGAATTGAGCACATGTTTCAATCAAATTAAACTCGAACTCTGGCCACACTCACGCCTGCATTGAATACATGTACAAATATTATACATACATACTTGCACACATATATATATATATATATTTGATGGCACATAATTTTTGTAGTTGTACGTTGCAATGTGCATGCCGATGTGGAATGATGATAGCATCAGATACGAGGCAGGTAAGTAAGCCTCAGCTGCCTTCCTCATAACCAACACGTACGAACAATTCACAGTCATCCCAGAGGCACACTCGATAGAGGTGCTAATGCTGATCCAACGTAACTGATACCAAAAATATTCGCAGTCAGAAATAATGCAAAGAAGCCCGAGAAATAACAATAACAATACTCCTTGGCACTGCCACTTTTGCTATAGTTTTTGAGCTACACAAAAATTAAGTCAGAGTCGAGACGAGTCGATAAGAGAGTCGAGGAGTTGGAGTTGGGGTCGGGGTCCAGCCAGATGTAGCCCAAGAAGCCGAAACAATGTAGCCGACGACCGGTCGCAACGCCCGCTGGACGTGTATCTGATGCGGCTTCAGACTACAGACCAACTCCCAGTCTCAGTCCCAGTCTCAGTCCCAAGTCTCAGTCTCAGTCAGAGTCGCAATCCCAGTTCGTAACACAAATCATCTTCCAGCGCTCACGAAATTGTTGCGCAAAACTAAAAAGCCAACAAAAAAAAAAAAAAAAAAACAGCAACGAAAATCTACAGAAATCAGAGTAAAGAGCCAAAGCGTGAGGCTGGCAAAACAAAAGGAGGCGTTGGTGTTGGTGTTGGCTGATTGTTGTTGCCTCTTGTTGTTGTTGCCTCTTGTTGTTGTTGCCTCTTGTTGTTGTTGCCTCTTGTTGTTATTGCCGCTGCTTGCTGCTGCTGCTGCTGCTGCTATTACCTGTATGGCACCACCACCAGTAAGCTGGCTTAACTTTGGCCAAGCGATTGGCCAGGCCACTAGCACTATGTGTGAACTGGTAAAACGTGACACATTTATATCACTTCGTTTGAATCACAAAATAATAATAAATATAATAGCGAGCCGCCAGTTGCCGTCGTCATCTGCGATTCTCCCAGGCTTTACACTCTGCCTTGCCCCATGTGCACAAAATAAAAATATACATAAACACATATATATATATATATATATATATATATATATATATATATATAGACTGCTGCATAAAAGTTTTGACCTGGGCGAAAAATCGACATTTTGCCCAGCAGCGAAACTAGTAAAAAAAAACTTTAAAATTCTGCTGGAATGTGTTGATATTCCATGCAATACCCTGTAGCCATCAGTTAGATTTTCTGTATATTTTTGCATATCACAGATCGTTTTTTTGCTTTTCTTTCCATTTTTTTTTTATTTGGTTATTCGAGTAGTCTTTGAAGAGTTGGCCCCGCAAGGCCTTCAATGGGGTCGTCGAAAAGTGCAACAAGTTTAAATTGACGATTACTTTTGCAACAAGCATTATTTATTCAAAAACAAATGCATAATTAAAATTTCAACTTTTTACTATAATTTGTATTTAAATTAAAACTTTGAAAAAGTCAGACTATTTTAAAATGAACCTTAACTTAAATAAGCAGCTGCTTGCAAATCGAATCAACATTACTTTTTTTATGTGTGTTTTTTTTTTGTGCAACTAGCAAGATTTTTTTTTTTTATTTTAAAATTGTAGCGCATTATAAAATTGGCTCAGACACGTGGTGAGAGGGGGTTTTTTCATTTGTGGGTTGTAGCTGCCTGCTTCGGCTGCTGTCCCATTTGACAATAAACGAAATATTGCACCCCTGGGCATGGAGCTGCTGTTGGCAGCAGCAGCAATAGCAGCAACATCAGCGACAGCAACAGCAGCAGCTTTAGCTGAGGCGGCAACGTCCTGACCAGAGTTGTCAACGTGCAGCAAGCGACAGCCAGAGACGAACGTCGGATGTATTTGTGGCGTATAATGTTACATCTGCTTAGCGGAAAGATAAATCAACGAAGCCGTTGCAACAAAAGCAGCAACAACAGCAACATCAGCAGCAGCAGCGCCAAACGTCGCACTCAAGTTGACAATGATAAATAGTGAAAAAGCGCCAGGCAAGCGAGCAGCTCCGATAAAGACACAGTGAAAGATAGAGAGAGAGAGAGAGAGAGAGAGAGAGAGCGAAAGGGGATGTGGCAAGATGAGGTGATGGTGTTGCAGATGAAGCCGAGACGGAATAGACACACAGCTGGGTATCATGGGAGCAGCAGAGCAGCACTGTGTGGCAAGTGGTGAAAGTTTTTTTTTTTTTTTTTTTTCTGCTATGTTGAACGAGCAGGCGTTGATTGAAGTAAAACATTTCGATTAAAGTTTATGAAATGGCAACTTTTGGTTGTTGCTGTTGTTGTTGTTGTTGTTGTTGCTGTACTTGTTGTGCTTGAGTGCAAATAACAATGAGATCCTTGACGACATTGTCGACCATAAACTATCTATGTTCAAATTATTATTTTGCATATACATATACATGTATATATATGTATATCGAGGGTCGACAACAACAACAGCAACAAAATTGAACCTAACGAGCTATGAGCAGAGCAACAGAAGCAGCAGCAGCAGCAGTTGATTAAAAGTTTACACAACTTATGAAAAGATGGTTTGGGCTTGGGTTTGGGTCTTTGGGGCAGCATATCGAACAGGAAGCAGCAGCAGCAGCATAGAAGTTGCCGTTCTTCATGCCTCAGCGCGTCGCTTGCACTTTGGCCAGAAGGCATCAGTTGCTCGGCACTTGATCAGGTGCCGTTGACAGTTTGTTCGTTTTTTTTTTGTTTTTTTTTTTGGGGTCTGCTTTGAGAGGGCGTTAAGCATCCAGACCGCAAAAACCGAAAAACTTTTATAACGCAAAAATAAGTGAAGCACAAGTCGTTGAAATTGTCTGTTGGCTGTTGCTGTTGGTTGTTGCCTGTTGGTTGTGGTGGCTGCAACGTAACTAAATACTCTTTGAGATACAAAAATTTAAATATATATATATATATATATATATATATGTATATAAATAAAGTGCCAAAACAAAGAAGTACCAAAGAAGTGAGCAACAAAAAAATAGAAGAGTGTCCAAGTCGAGTCTGGCTTAAGCACGTGGGTAGGTAGAAACAGCTGCAGGATTATGCAGCAGAATGGATGCTGTTGGGTTAAGAGGACGAGCGCAACACTAAAATAAATAAATAAAAAATTCTACAAAATGGCATTAAAGGTAAAAGTAACAAGCGAAGCGACGACCTCCCAAGCCAAGCCATAAAGGAGTAGGTAGCCCGAGAGTAGACAAGAATTGAAGGCAATACAAATTTATGTATAAAGGTGCCAAAGGTGCTGCACTGGGAAACCAAAGCGGTGGCTGCTGTTGCTCCTGCTCCTGCTCCTGCTCCTGCTGCTGTACAATTCAGTCTGAAGGGTGACAGGAGTCGGTTGGTGCCTCGGGGTTAGGGTGAGCCTCAGCTAGACCTAGGTAGACAAAAACTAGGATAGGGGTTTGGGTTTGGGTTTGGGCTTAGCAGGACTGCTCAACTTGAATGCAAATAGCAAACGCGCTCTGCTCGCAACTGAAGTGAAAAAGGGTTGACAGTTTCTGGGGCGGAGTTTGGGGTTAGCGAAGCGAAACAATCAGCGAACTGGACATGATGGGCAAGTTTGTTGTAACGATGTTTTTAGCTGGGGAGTACATGCAGAACCCCAGCAGTACTTCAACCTATGTAATTAGACCATCTTGTTGCCCGGAGGGGGGTAGTTATGGTTAAGCAATTAGCCAAGTCAACTCTAAAAAGGGTAAACCGAAAGAATTGTCCCGTTATGCTTTTTGGTTGAGATCATCAAAAAAACTGTTGCAATAACATTAACGAGTTGGTTACAAAAATATCTCAAGGGTTACGCACACATCGAATGTATGTATGTGTATGTGTATGTGTGTGCGCATACTGCCAGCTGACACTGTTGGGTAGTTCCTATTGCGGACATAGTCAAGAGCACTCTCAGCAGGATCCCGGTTAGAGTTGGTAGACCGCCCATTGCTGCTGTTGCTGTTGCTGCTGTTGCTGCTTTTGGTAGTTGCCAGTTGGCAGTGTTGGAGCTTTAGTTGGAACTAAGCAGCCGACGCTTGTGTGTACATTGGGGTGCCATAAAGCAAAGTATAGACCAATATAAAATGCAAACAGGGTAGCAAACACTATGCACATAAACAAAACGGAGGCATGACCCGTACGCCGATGCACATGATGTCTAGAAACAGAGAGAGAGAGAGAGCGAGAGAGAGCGAAAGAGACAGGGAGAGAGCGCTAGAGTTGCCACCAGACAGAAAGAGGTGCCGGTGCTCCAACCTATATACATTTGTATACATAGACTAAACTTATTCACATATTTTGGTATATACAAATGTATATATATATATATTTATATGTTTTTATTTACACTATTCGTTAGAGTCGTGCTCTTTGTGTGTGTGTGTGTGTGTGTGTGTGTGTGTGTGTAGTTGACATGATAGCATGGAAAGAAAGCCGTTGACAAGAACGACGAAGCATTGAAAATTTTTGAACTAGTTTAAGTGGCCCATCATGAAGTCCCAAGTTTCTCGTTTTCACCAGGATTGTTTTACTTTATAAAACACACACAACTACGCACATACACACATTCGCATGTTGTATATGTATTACACAGCAGCAAACTATCGCTGCATGGTTATGCAAAGTAATTTAGTCGGGTGGTGTGTGTGTGTGTGTGTGTGGAGCAGGACTGTGCAGAGCAGAGCTGAGTAGAGCACATAACGAGGTGGGAGCAGCCGGCAAGGACAACACATAAAGCATGACCAGAGCGAAAGAGACAGAGAGAGAGAGAGAGAGCTAGCTCTCTGCGGAGGCTGCTGCTGCACAGTTTACTTTTCGTCTGGCTAAAGGAAGCAGCGGAACACAGGGTCTTAGGGCTTAGGGGTTAGGGGTTAGGTGGGTTGTGGGACTGGTTGTTTTACTACATTGCCAAGGGTTTTGTGTTGGGGGGGTGGAGTGCATGAGGTAAGGTGCTGCTGCTGTTACTGCTGCTGCTGTTGCTGCTGGACTGTGTAAACAGCGTGGCAGCATTGAGCTTTCAGCTTGCAACGCGCTGCTTTATTTTTTATTGCCGCACACAAATTGGCAGTGTGCGTGCCACGACGAGCACCGCATGACCCTCTTTTCATCAGCAGCTGCACACAACAAAATGCAACGCACTAAAAGAAATATATATATATATATATATATATGCCAGCCATGCCCCCAATTCTCGTTCCCAGACTACCCCCCAAAAAACATTCAAAGCGCAGATAATTTCACTTGAAGTGTGGCAAAATAAAAAATTTTTTTTTTTAGCTGCGTTAAAGTTTTGCTCACCCGTCGAGTAATTTCTAGCTGGCAGTTTTGCCAGTAGTCCTTGCTCCTTTTTTATTTTTATTTTTATTTTTGGGGTTTGCTCAACTTGCAGCAGTTGAAAAGCAGCTCATTTCCTTTCGGCTAATGATGTGGGTCAATTATGGCAACAGCAGCAACAGCAGCAGCAGCAGCATTTTCCCAGCATTCAGTTTTTGGCTCTTTTCAGATTTTGTCTACTGGAATTAATGGTATTAGTTTTGTGCATTTAGTTTTTGATTAGGGCGGGCGCTTGGCTTCGAATTTTGTTTGTGTGTGTGTGTGTGTTTTTTTTTTTTTTTTTTTAATTTGTTGGCTATTTGCAATTGACTGCTTTGCATTTTGATAATGCTCGTAGTTTTGCAGTAGCTCATTTATTTTTTTTTGTCTCGAAATCAATGTGCTGCAGATAGTTTTTGGTTCCCTTTCCTGTTGTAATGTAGTTTATGATAATAATGACAAGTTTCGAGTACGAATTTCAATGTTGATTCGATTCTGCGAGTTATGCATAACCAAAGTTGCCTTCAAAGTTGGGCCAAAATAAGCTTTTGTTTCATAATTGCTATAGTTGCTCGTAGTTGATAATAAGGAAGAGCAACTACTGCTATTACTGTTTGAAGTAGTCAGGAAATACATATAAAGCTATATATGACTTTGAAATTACTTGAAGCCCATTAAGGAACTGACTTAAGTGAATTGTTGCTTAGGCCTCTACAGGAAATTTAGGTCAATTTCCAGCTGAAACATTAATGTGCTACTCAGTATCAGATGATGAGGCCTGAAATGCTACAGCAACAGCTGCTCTTTGATACAGGAAATACTTTGAAACTTTTGCTATATATTCTTAGATGTATTTAAAAAAATACTGAAATATATATATATTTTTTATATACAATATTAGCAAATAGTTACTATAATTTCTGTAACTCCCTTTGAGCTACTCTGAGCAACTTTCGCTTTATTTTTGTCTATTAAATATTTTCAAGTCTTTTTATTCCTTTCAAAAACTACATTTTTACAACTTTAAATAGCTGGCAGGTCCAAATCCACTTGTTATCCTACATTACCTTTAACAAATAACTTGGCTAACTGAGCCAAGCAACACCGCATGCACGTATTGCTTGCTGCCTGTTCTGGCAACCGTGCAACACCCCCGCTCCACGCTCCCCGCTGCCACCATCCACTTCTATTGCTCTGGCAGAATTCAGTTCAATATTGAAGCTTTATACGTGCATAAAAATCAAATCTGTGGGTTTGTTATTTGTAATTCGTTGTCGTTTTTATTTTTTATTCAATATGTCAACGACATTTTCTCTTTACATTATTATTATATTTTATTTACTTGTTTTTTTTTTGTTGGTTGTATTTTTTATTTGGCAGAGGTGCGCGCCCTTTTGCTGCGGCAGCCTGGCCCCTTTTTTTTTTTGGCTTCAGTTCAGAACGGAGACCCCTTTTAGTGCATCCACCGTCAGCCCCCCCTCTGCCCCCTCTGCCCCATCTCTATGCTGTTATATTAATGCAGCTTCAATTGTGCGCTGATTGGCAATCGAGAATGTGACTTGCATGCGATACGAACAAACCCCCAATATTTCACAGCCAACCCAACCAGCCACAAAAAACAAACGTGGTTCGGGTATTTGAATAGCGCTGGCGTTTGCGCCACTTATTAAATTAAAAATATATATGTATATATACATATACATGTATATATATATATATTGAGCTTGCGAATAAATATCGTTGATGCTTTTTACTATTTAACGTGCATGCTTCTGCAATTTGATTGTGACCGAGCAGGCGTATGAAAATCAATTTCACGCTGAAACGCACCAAAAACTTTAATAATATTTGCGTCGCGGCACTTAACAGACGGTCAGATGGAGAGACGGACGGATAGACAATCCCACCGGATAGGAAGATGGCAGGAAAGAGGGTCCAGCTGCAACCACAGTGCAAGAGTGCAGGGGGAGCAGTGGCAGTGGCAGCGGCAGCGGCAGAGTTGCGTGCTGCATTCATCGATTTATGGGACATTGGTTCTCAAAGCGAAATTAAAATTCAATAAATGACACTCCAATGGCTGTCAGGCAACCTACGCAGGCGCGTTGAATGATTTTAATGGCTCTGAAGTGTTTCCAATAGGTTTTGTAATGTAGTTTTTCTCCAGCTAGATGGCACCCAGGGGGGCGGCGATATAGTGTATATTTCAAAGAAGTTGTTAAATTTGACTATAAAATCGAGTTTGGCTCTAAAATACCACTCTTAACTGCGACATATAGCATTAGTCTCTGTTAAATTACCCCATTCAATATAGTCGCCTCAAGTTTTGAAAATCATATAAAAAGCAGCTAAATTTTAGAAATCTAACGCAGCTTGTGGCAAATATAAAAAAAAACATTTTAATTCTTAAAACACTTAAATTTAGTTTCAAGCAAAAAGTTGATGTGGCATTTTTACTACTTTTTTTTTTTGAAATAGTTTAGAAAATACTATTTGGATTTTGCACAACTAGTTGTAGAGTATAACAGCTTCCATAATACTCAAATCTCGTTTTATTACCTACTTGACAAGCAGCAGGAATTTATCACCTGGCCAACACACAGCGGACTCGCTGTGACTCTCAGCAAGTCGATGAAGAGAACCCGTTCTGCTGTGGCAGAAGAAACCGCGCGCGTCAGACACTTGGCATAGTTTGTGGCACAGACTCGGGGCCCGGGCTCTTGCTCGGGCTCAGGTACGGGTCCAGGACAAGAGTCAGGTCTTTGGCAATGAGCTTTTGGTGCCTGCGCTTCTTCGACTTGGGCGCTGTATGTATGTGTGTGTGTGTGTGTGTGTGTGTGTGTGTGTGTGTGTGTGTGTGTGTGTGTGTGTGAGGGAGCCTACACGTAGCACTAACTTTTGCTTCGAACATAAAGTGCGCGCAAAGAATTTACCGCATAAATTTTCACAAGTGGCAAAAGGCAAGGTAATTGTAAAGGTAGAGGCAGAAGCAGTTGAAGTTGAAGTTGTAGTTGTAGTTGTAGTTGTAGTTGTAGTAGTAGTGGTTCTGGGCAGGTCTAAAGCGGTAAAGAGGTTGGCAAAAACTTGGCACAAAACTCACAAGACACTCATAACTTTTTATGCCGGTTCGCTGCACACCCCAAAAGCGCAGACGACCAGGTTGACCAGGTCTCTGGTGGCTATGTGCACCACCACCCCACAATTTGCAGCTGCCTGCAGCTTGCTGCAGTTGCAACTACTGCAGCACTTGGCCAAATCCCAGGGCCGTGCAGAAAAGTTGGTTTTTGGGTTTTCGACGCGTCTGTGGCTGGTTTTTTATTTTTTTTTTTGTTGTTTTTTTTGTTTTGGGTTCTTGCTACTCATGTGTTTACAAAGTAATTACACTGCCTGAAATTAAATTTATAAGAGGACTCGAGCTTGGCGGCGTTTAAAAAACGCTTCTCTTTTTACTTACATTTTTTTTTAAATATTTTTTTTTTGGCATAGTTTCTGTTTGCCGCTGAAGTTAATGTACGCTAAAAGGTTTTTAACAGGCGTTGCCCAACAGTTGGCAACAGTTATGGCCCTTATTCAATGCCAAGTGGCAGGGGGTTAAGGATGCCATGCAGATTAGTGAAAATTAAGGCGGGGCAATTTAATCGCAGCTCAGGCAGGCAAGCAGGCCTTCAACAACAACAACAACAACAAAAACTTGGGTGGCAAGTTGTGAACAAGAGGTCTTAGTCGATGCAACGATGCAGAGTTAAATTGAAACACGAGAAGGCCAAGGGTACAAGGAGTAGAACTTGTGCATTTGAAGATTATGTGGTATCAATAATGAGTTTATCGTAACGTGAGATGGCTTATTATCGCTACGTAATTTGATAAGATTTTGAGATTTTGACCCCAAGTCAAAAGCAGCACAAGTTTCTTGGAAATTTTATACTCAAAAATTCAACTGGTTTTGCTGATCGTTTGAGCTGGTCAGTTGAAGTTAAAATCGTTTTGTGTGCAACTAAATTCCTAAAAAAAAGGCTCTACAATAAGAAACTTGGCAAACTGGGAACTCCATAGGTATATGTAATTTATGGCATTTGAAAGAAACCGAAACTGTATTGAAAACATACAAAAAAAAAAATTATTGAGCAAGGCTCAAGTAAGAAAACTAAATCTGCTTTATACAATAGAAATGTGTGAATTGAATGGCAGCTGCACAGAAGATGCACAAAACACAATTTTCAGGGTAGAAATTCTATAGAAAACTGAAAACAATATATATATATATATATAAGGGCAGAAATAGCTGTACATATGACGCATAAAAAAAGTGCTGGGAATGAGAAAAAAAAAAAAACAAGATCAACACACAGATTTTTGCGTACTTCTTGAATTTGAGTTGGCTTCGGTTTTTATAAGCTACGCAAAATGTCTATAAACTTAAAGAGCGAGAGTGCAGAGATTTCCATGTGTATGTACAATGAAGATACAGATTCGTTGAACGCCTGACAATCTGAGTCAACCACCCGCTTGGCATTTTACAGCTTTGATAGCGACACGGGGACGGCTGAGGCTGTGGCTATGGCTGAGGCTGAGGCTGAGGCTGAGGCTGAAACTGACGCACGTGCTGCCGCCTGTCCGGGAGTTACTTTGCAACAAATGTGTCTAGGATATGGCTGAACGTATTAATTTTGAATATGTGGAAAATCTCGCGCACGACAACGCCCAGGAAATGGCAGTTGGCAAAATCCAACAATGAAAATGAAGATGAAGATGCCTCCACGTTATGCTATACAACATAGGCAAGTGCGTCAAAAACGACGACGACGGAAGAGGGTAGAGGGAAGACAGAAGACGGACGACGGCAGACGGACGACGAGTTTTTCCCATTGAGTGCGGTCCCCGTCCCTGCCACTGCCACAGCCCTGCCAGCCAGCCTGGGAGATGCCTCTGCCAGGCATACAGGCGACGGCTGCTGTAGGCCTTTTATTGCTATTGTCAAACTATTATGTGTGTGTGTTTGTGTGTGTGTGTTTGTGTGTGCCTGTGAGTCGATGTCTACTGCTTGAGTTGCTTTTTATGAAACATCAAAATGTCAGTCAATGTCATTAAATGACTTTTATATTACACCTAATACGATGACAAGGCCTCTGCCTGGATGACTGCCTGACTGGGCTGCCTTTGCTGGCGTATCTTTTTGAGTGTATCTTAAAGATTCTAAAATTAGACAATTGTGTTGTTGTTGTTGTTTGCTGTTGTTGTTGTTGTTGTTGTTTGCTGTTTGTTATGGTGCACGACCCAGTGTGGCGTGCATATGCGAATTGCGGTAAGCAAACTGTAAAAATCTCAATGGAGTGTCTTTTGGAGGCAATGGCTCGCCGCGTTGACAGCCAAACAATTTGTTGAAATAAGTTTGAAATTGAATGAAATTGTCAAAAAGCATTTCGCACAGCGTTGCTAAAAAAGGAAAAGTTTTTTTTCCCCCTCCACCCCTTCCACAAATCTACACTCGAAGACATATTTGTCGTGTCGAGTTGGATTTTTGCATCTGTCTGGCATTTTTTTTTTTTATTTTCTTATTTTCTTATTTTGCTGACTGAGTGAGAGCAAAATTTTCGCATGTACTTTAATAATGCCAAGTGGCATTGTGCTCAGTCGAACTGTTATGAGAACCATAAAACATTTAATAATAAAATATTTACTATGCATTTTTAGAGCAGTCAACCATCGTCATGGGTCGCATCATAAATTAGTTTGTTTTTCTTTACGTAGTGTTGGCCAAAAATGTTGACTTGGAGCCAACTTGAAGATATAGCCGTTGGCTATTGGGGGCGAGAGCTTGATTTATGCCACAAAACTTGATATCACGTTCGCTCAAGCGTTTTTTTTTTCTCTCTCTCCCTCTAACTTATTTGTGTGTGTGTGTTTTATATATTTTTATGTAAAGCGCATAAAGAAAAGTTTTTTTTAGAGTTTCGCCGCCATAAACTGATTTTTATTTATGACTTTAGGACTGTGTCTGATATCGAAATCGAGTCGTCATCTCATGTTGAAATGAGAGCGCTTTCCACAAAAATAATGGGACTCTTCCCCCCTTTTTTTTTAAATATTTTTTTTGATCTTGTAGTAGCCAAATGCATCACGCCATTTAATTATTACAGCTCTTTAGTTAATAGTTTTGGCAACGCAGCTGGGGAAGATTATTTGTGTGGCGTCTTTTCGATTTTTGTTTTTTTTTTTTTTTGTATAAATATTTTTACTTATGGGGGCTTTGTGGTTGGGGGAGGTTTCTACATAAGTTTTGATATATGGCCGCTGTGCGCGGATGAGACTCATGGGAGCAAGACGTAGTCGAGACGGTAGTGGATATCACCATATGAATAGCTGTAAAACGCATTAAAACCTGACATTTATGTTGATCTATTTAGGCAAACAAACTATTGAGTTTTACTTGTAGCCCTAATAAAGTCACTTCCCGCAGTTTCTTTCACAATCAACTCTTGGGATTGCATTCAAATGCATTTGCCTTTTGTTGAGGTTTTAAGGGGATCTTCTTTGAGTTGGCTTTGGGCACGTTTTTAAGCTGGATGAAGTTATTCAAGCAGAATTTAGAGTGCTACAAAAAAAGACGATATTTCAAAGGCTTAAAAGTGTTTTTTTTTTTTTTTCTTTTACGTAAGCAGTCGCTTTATAAAACTTATGTAAAACAATTGTTAAAGCGACACTTTCCAATTGAGTCAAGCTGACAGCAATTTCCTTACGTAGCCATAATAAAATTCTCAAAATGTTTTCTGGAGTCTGATTTTATTAGTCGCCATACACAAAATAGTTGTTTGTTGGAGAAAATCTATATACATTTCTTCTCAGCCGTCTAACTCTATTGTAAGTTAATTTCAATTTATGAAAGCGCTTTTTTTATGTTTCTCCTTTTTTTTTTTATTTGAGCTCTTTGGCAAACTTATTTAGCAGCCTGCGAAGAGTTTTTTTTTTTAAATTTAAATTTTTTTTTGGGTAGCAAGTCTAAGTCATAAAATGTAAGCTAAAAAAGATCTTATGCGTTGTTGGGCACGGCTACTTCGCTTTCAGCCAGTTAGCAGTCAGCCAGTCAGCCCTGCCATACATTTTTCTTTTAAGCCAACTCCTTTTTGCCACAACCATTTTTTATGGCTCTTGTTATTTTTTTTCTGTTGTTTTGCTTCTTTTTTTTTTTTATTTTTTTGCTACTTTTTCTTTCATTTTGCTTGATTTCTTTTAATGAAAAATTTGTTACAACGTTTTATATAACAAAATGCTGACTGGTTGGCTGGTTGGCTGGCTGGCTGGCTGGCTGGCTGGTTGGCAGTCAACAATAACAACAACATTGTAAAACAAAGCAACGGCGGCTGCAGTTGCAAAATTCTCCACACCTTACACCCAACCACCCCCTCCCTTAGACTACCCTCTCTTAGCATCTCCTGGTGCCGACTTTCATTTGCTTTACTTTGGCTCGACTGATTATTTTTAACTGGCAAACAGCTAATTAAGTATGGAGTAGCATTTGTTGTTGTTGTTATTGTTGTTGTTGCTATTGTTGTTGTTGCTGCTGCCTTTGGTGCTGTTCATTTTGTTTAAAAACGGGCGCTTTTGTTAACTGAACCCGCTTGCCAAGGCAGCAGGCAACAAAGGTGCAGACGGGCGCAAGTGGAAGAAGTGCGTCACTAAGAATGGACGGCTGCCCCAACAAAGTTGCAATAAATGACGTAAAATGTAATGCGGGTTCTGCTTCATCGTTGCGTTGTCGTTTGCTGGCAAACTCAGCTTGTCGTAGTTATGTCGTTTATAATAAAAACTCAGCGCGACTTTAATGGCTGCGGCTGCTGCTGCTGCTGCTGCTGCTGCTGCTGCTGCTGCTGCTGCTGTTGCTGCCTCAGCGTCTTTTCAAATGAGTGGCACTGCGAAACAGGCAGCAAACAACAACTGCAGCACCAGCAACAATAAACAACAAGTGCACAGACAGAAAGCGACATTTAAATACCCTGTAGATCTAATCAAATATGTACACTCAATTTCAGAACATTTTATTTATTTGAGCAGTTGGTATATATATAAATTGAATCATGATTTTAGATGTATGTTTTTTTTGTATCTCTCGAGTTTGTATCCAAAATCAAACTTCAAACACCTCCCAACACAAACAATATAATAGTTTTGTGCATAGGGCATTATAAAATAGAGCCAAAGAAGAAGAAGTGGAACCAAGAACGCCAAGCAGTCTGTTCTGGTGTAGCTGGGAAATGCCTTCATGCTCCACATCAACTTTTGCTTGGGCTGCGCCTTTGTGTGGTTTTTCGCTGTTGCCACACAGATGCCTGCATGTAAGTGGCCTGAAACTGGATGCAATGGATGCCGGCAGTAATGTGGAGGACGATTCCCAAGTAATATTTGTACTGCACTTGCTGCTTGCTGTTGTTGTTTTGTGTGTGTGCTTGTGTGTGTGTGTGTGTGGTGTGTGTGAGTGTACGGTCTGGCATATAACTACATTTAGCATTATATCGACATCTGTTCGGCGAAAAGTCATCAAAAGTACTAAAAAGCAAAACAAAGTTGCCCCATGAAGCAGCCAACAGAAAAACTTTTGCCAACCAACTGCTCCTTGTTTGGCATTGAATGGGAATGGAGATGCTACTACTGCCAGATGGGAATGGGTTTTTGGATGCAAGTGCGCTGCTTCTGCTGCTGCAACGTTTAGCTGTGGGGGGGATTTGGGGGTTTTGTAGATGATTTTTAAGTAAATCATGAAGTTAATTTATTTGGATTAAGTATGCACATAAATAGTGCACGAAAGCAAACAGGAAAACTCATTTAATTTGTAATGTGACAAATGCAAACTAAATTAAATAATCCTCTTAATGAATTCATTCAAAACTACATTTTTTTTTTGTACACCTGCGCTTGTCTTTGCTCAATAGAGAGATTTAATTGGGAAAAACTGTCAGAGCCAGCCATAAAATACAAAATAAATTGTATATTTCTGCTATGAAACTTTAAGTTTTAGTTTTCCCCGCTGCATTTCAGTTTCCATTTTTATATATGCAGCCACACACACAAATTGCAACATATTATTTTCCAACACTTGCCACGTCTTTTGCCATTTCACTTTGGTTGTGTTTGGGTTTGCGTAATGAGCAAGGAAATTGTGTGCAATACTCAATGGCATTAGAAAAATTGTAACTGCCGCCTGTAACTGTAAAACTTTGGCTTGTTGACAATATCTGACAATTTCTTTTTTTTTTTGTTTGTTGTTGCTTTCTTTGCC
Organism: Drosophila melanosoma; assembly: GCA_035042045.1. Classification (NCBI taxonomy): domain Eukaryota; kingdom Metazoa; phylum Arthropoda; class Insecta; order Diptera; family Drosophilidae; genus Drosophila; species Drosophila melanosoma. Next base: position 1,816,886 of record JAWNLY010000100.1, on the reverse strand, counting down.
ATTTGCCGTTGCTTATTGTCTTTGTCTGCTCGCAATCGCAATTGCAGTCTGCAACGCGGGTAATGAGACCCGGGCAAAAGACGGCAGGCAACAACATTTTGAACTGCTGCCATTGTGAATTTGCTCTCAGAGCGGATTGAAACAAATTTCCTGTGAACCTACATAGATAAATAGATATATAGTATGCACTACATATGCACAAGTACAACAACAACAACAACAACTGCAACAACAACATATACATAAAATCATGCAACACAATGGCAATATTGCTGATGATTATGACAATATTTGCACTCAGAGTGCAAACAGACAGACGAATGGCGGAAGTTGACTTTATGCATTTGTAAAATGTTGACACACTATTCAAAAATTATTGCAACAGCTTTTTGCCATCATCATTGTCGTTGTCGTTGTCGTTGTCGTTGTCGTCATCGTTGTCGTTGTCGGTATCATTATTGTTTTTAGTTGTTGTTGTTGTTGTTGTTGCTGTTTGTTTAAGCGCAGCTCGCTTTGACAACTCAGCGAAGCTAATAGATTTGACTCTTAAACGGATCAACAACTCGTCATGTGTGTAACTCGTGTAAATAACAAATAAACTTCTTTTTTTTTTTGCCATTGTTTATAATAATTTTTTTCTTTTTACATTTAATTCATTTCAGGTATGTTAACAATCTGCAAATACAGTCATTAATTTAATTAAAACCAATTTTAATGAAAACTGCAACGGAGAGCAATAAAACGTACGTATTTAATGGGTAAATATTAAGTGTCGACTGATTACCTACAGTAAACTGAAGCGATTTCATTTATTAAAGACTATTTGAAATGACTGCATTATATTAAATAATATATCTGTTCAAGTGTCTAAGTTAATGATTACTTTTAAATATAATTCAAATGGCCAAAACACAAGACAAGGCGCAATTCCAAATAAAATAATATTATATGTTTGAATAGCACTTTAACTAAGTGAAAATGTAACCCTTTTTCCAATCCATTACCTGCACATTTTCTCATACATTTCTACAAAATGTTTTCTTTCGAAATCTTTGAAGTTATTCCACACATCTTTTTCCAACACACACACACAAATTATGACAGATATTTTGCTTTCAGACTTTAAAAGTGGTTTATCTATGCTAACTGATCTATTTAGGCCTTTTGCTACCTGTTTGACCTATTCTATAATTGTTTTCCCTTGTTTTTTTTTCCGTTCTGTAATTTACTTCATGAATATTCCATTCCGTGGTATCTATCAGATGACTCAGCTAGTTAAATGTTCTGATGAAATGCACGTTGGGGTTCATTCATAATGTCTATCAATATGCATTCTCATGGCTAATTCGCCGCCAGTCAGCCAGCAGTCACCATTTAGTTTATATCCTCGCCAAGAGATAACAGCGAAACTTGGCTAATGGTTAGTCTTTAACCTTTTAATATAGACCCACTCTTTGCTTATCACGCTAGAACTTTATACAACTTTATGCTCGATGGGCTATTAGGCCACCAATACCGATACCAATGCCGCTCTCCGTGTGTGGTTTATGAGGACAACTGAGTCAAAGTCGAAACCCAACAACTTTCATTGCTATGCGACTCCAATTTGTGGCCATAAAACGGGGCAAGAAACAATAACAGCAACAACTCAGAAATTGTTTAATAGACAACGCCTTTTAGGTTTTATAGGCATTTTTCATGCACCGTTCTTTAGGATTCCGGGAAATCTTGTCTTGTTATAATCCGCACAAAAAAACTTATATAAAACCAATATAATTTATATAGCTGCTGTAAACATATATCGCAGATTGCTAAGTAAATCAGGATGAGCTACAAATTTGTGACTATAAGTTTCTTAAATGGTTGCAGTTTAATATGATCAGAGTACAGGGTATGTCTCAGTCTTTCTCTTCGTTCATTATTAATTTTGTTCGTATTATATGCCAATTTTTATGCACATCAGGCAAAAGGGGCACCGAAATTGTCATATAAAACTAAAGGCTCTAAAATAGCTTTTAAAGTCATAAAATTACATGACTTTTAAGTCGTTAAAATTAACGACGGTGCGTGTGGCAAAAGCCACTGAGTAGCAAGTATAGAAAGACAATAACAACAACAACGACAAAAATACAAAAAAAAAACCCTATACCGCAGCACTAGCGACATTTGTTTTCATTGTTTTGTTTTTGTTTTTGTTTTTTTTTCCTGGTGCCCTTTTTAATAGAATTTCGCTTAATTTGAGTAGACATAAGAACAAAAAAAGGGCAAATGAAAAAGTTTTCCAACTCTTTTAATTAAATGGTTATTGGAGGTCGGCGGCCATTGAACGAATAAAACCCTATCGGGTAATGTCAATAGAAATACACCCCCCGCCCCTCCCCCTACCTCCACGCTTCCGCTTCATCAACAAAACAGGCAAAATGCGTAATGTGTCGGAGGGTAGGTGTGCGGGATGGTGGGGGGAGTTGTTGGCCAGTAGCGTAAAGCGTAAAGCGTATTAATGATGAATATTTATGTGCAGCCCAAAGCGGAAGCGGTGTGAAAACCGGACAACGTGTTGCAAGAGCGGGTGATGAGAAATGTGGCATAAATTAGACTAAAGTGTGGTTTGGGGGTGGCACAACTTCAACTTCCAAAATTGCGCCGAGTGGCAGCCAACTGATAGTGGTAGGCAACACAACTGTTATCGAGGAGTGGGGAGGGGAGGGGGAAGAGTGTGCCAAAGTTAACGGCTAATTATGCAATAGTGCGTAAGGCACTAAGTGCTTTAGGGTTGCCCTTCAAACATAATAAAGTGACAAAGTGCAACACATGCAGACACATGTGTGTGTGTGCCACATAAGTCAATTTTTCTATTGAATATGCGTAGAGCATATAAAGATCGGATGATAAGACTAAAAGCGTTTCCATTTGGTTAGTTATGCGTAGATACGATCAGCACTTATGTGTGGGAACATATTTAAGTGCTGCTCTTGTGCCTAATGCTCATTAAATTATAGATTTAAATAACTAAAATATGTTGAATATTTCAATTTAAAAGGAATATAAATATTTTAGTATTTTGTATTGCTTGAATGTTTTGATTTACAGCTTTTGCTTTGCAATTAATATTGCAAACAGATTGTTACCAGCTGCGTGTAATAGTAATTAAAAGTTTTCCTTTTAGAGCCTGATAAAAACGTTAGACGTTGACTCAAATAGCAAAACAAACTTACCCAGCTCATAAATAGACTAAATGCAGTTAGTAGTAAGTTGTTGTGTCTTAGGAACTTGTTTAAAGTTAACTAACTTTTACAGATTGTTTTGGAGTAGCAACTAGAACTATAGAGAACTATCACAGTGACTACTAAAAATGTATGCATGCAAAAAATAGATTAGTTTATTGTCTGATTGTGCATTGCCACATAACTTGGGGGCTGTCATAGTGAAGTGTTTCCAAGTTTCTGCTGCACTTATCATAGATCATTTGCTTGGCATTTGGCTTGACGCAAGCTCAAACCTCGGCTCAGCTGAGGGTGGCAGGAAAACCTGCGTAAAATTCCGCTTGTCACACGTGGCACGTCAAATAAATGGGCGCACGCACAAAGCAGCTGCCGTTCGTGCCACACACACGCATTTCTTCACTTGTCATCCGCTACGCCGCGAGGCGACTGCCCCAACACAATAATCCTGCAACACAACGGAACGTCGCCAGCAATCTCTGGGAAGAAGAAAAAAAAAAAACCCCAAAGGCAGCGGTACCAGCGACTTCCAAATCCCCCAAACCCAGACCCCCAACTCAAAAAAGCAGCTGCTGTTGGGTGTGGGTGACTGGGTGTGAGACTCTGTGTGTGTGTGTGTGTGCGTGTGTGTGTATGTGTGTGTCGCCAAGTTCCCGTTTCTAACCATCAGTGGCGAATAAGAAGAATGCAAGTAAATTGATTTTCCTTATGCTTGGCCCGGCTGGCTGTCAGTTTGACAACGCGTCGCTCATCGACGAACTCATCTGCAGCATATTGTGTTGGTATCCTCAGTGTCCTCATCCATCCAGCCCGACCTCGAAGACCTTGTCCCCCATGCCCAGAGTTACTATCATTTTTTTTATATTTTTTGCCCATTGACTGCCCGGGCTTTCATGCAATTTCGCTTTTGGCGCGTAATCGACTTCATGCTTTTGCTTTTAATGGCATTTTTCCTGTGGTTCAAACTAATATCCATAATGCATAAATATGGAAAGCCTGTGTCCCTGCAACCTATCGAACCTTATCCCACCAAAAAAAAAAAAAAATCCCACCCAACCCAAACTTGCCTTGGCAGCTTTTTTTTGCTTGCTTGTCATATTTTTTTTTTTTTCTCAAGCCGTTGGACGTCGTCGTTCGTTGGCTGTCTATATAAAAATACATATATATATATATATATATAAAACATAATTTCTTTTATTTTTGTATCATCTTGAGCTTTTCATACAATTTATGTGTAAAAATCCATAATACGTCTGCAATTTATTGCATTCAGGCCAGAGGAGACCATTGAAAAATGCTTAAAGTAAAAAATGTGCTGATTTTAATGTTTTGTCAAAGTTACGAGCTGCTGCTGCTCTTGTTGCTGTTGTTGTTATTGTTATTGCTGTTGATTTGTTAATAAACAATTTTATGCCCCCCATCAGGCTCAGCAAAAAAAAAAAAAAAACTCACACGAAAAGCAAATTTTACGACTGAGCCGCTTATTGTTTTTATATCCTTGATTGATAGGGTAACAAAGGGCATATCAACAACAACAACAACAACAACAACAATTCGTAGCAAGAAAATATAACGCATAAATATCGTAGAACTGCAAAATTGCCAAATTATTTAATAAATTTCCTAATGCCAAAATAATTGTATTGCTGACCAATAAAATAAATACTTAAAGCTATCAAATCTGCTTTTAGATAGAAAAAATCAATTCTGGGATTATTCTTCTCAATGCTGCTGATATTAAAAACTATTTTTGATTTACTTTCTTTGGTATTTATTTATTCCAAATTTATCATATAAATTTTCTTTGATTTATTTGACTTACAGAACATTTGGTTGTCGCATATTAGGATTTGTCAATCTTTTATTTATTTCTTTTAGTATTTTTATTTGTATTATCTCAGCATATATATATATAATTTTTTTGTTTTGTGTAGGCTTCCAACCGACCATGATGGCAACAGCTGTCACAATTTGCTGTTGTTGTTGTTGTTGTTGTTGACTGTTTTGTTGTTGATGTTATTGGTTGTTGGTAGGACATGTGCCACCTTGAGACGACATCAGTTGGCCTGTGAAGCTGAGAAGACGTCAGTGGCTGCCATATATCTTGCCACGCTCGCTGGTTGTCTGGCAAATATCGTTGCCATTTCTTATACTAGTCACAGTTCTATAATTTCTCGATTTATTTTGCTGCCAGGCTGCCAGCGCTGCTCGACCGTCCCCGCTGTCCACACTGCCTGCCTGCCTGCCACAGACAATCCAAACATTATTCAAAGTCAAACTTCATTCACACTCACAGACACACACACATATACACACACTCACACACACACACACACACACATGTCGGTAAATTTTTAACCACATTATTTATTTACTGTTCACTTTGCCCCACGTGCTTCACAGACGCATCGCCTGAATGCTTGGTTTGTATTTGTATCTATGCTAATATGTTGCACACTTTTGTTGCTGCTTTTTGTTTTTTTTTTTTGCTCTTTGCATTTATATCAGCCACAATTTATCAGCGACCAAAACAAAAGGCGCCTGCTGCCATTGTCGCCAAGTTGGCTGCCAAAAACCAAAGCCGCAACCAAAAACCAAACGAAAATCAGCCTGTCAACTGGGCCTCCAAATTTATTTTTTTTATTTTATTATTTTCCACTGATATAGAGAAGTGGGGAAGGGGGGGGAGTTGGCGAGATCCTCGCATTTTCTAACTGCAAATAATAATTTTGCCATGGCAAAATTATATTTCATGCTCTGAATATTGTGAAAATGAAAACAATAATAAAAGTGCCAAACACACATACGCTGCCAAAAAAGAAAGAATAATAATAAAGAAGATGATTGCACCGAAGATCTGATACCCTTGTAGAAGTTATACTGTAAATGTAATTTTTAAATTTGTAATATACTATAAAGAAAAACAGTTATCAGTTTAAATATTTTAATGTGTTACATATTTAATTGCAAAACCTAAACAAGCATAAATAATTAGCAATAAACAAACGAGTCGAACAAGCTTTTACTACATAAATTGGGTTAAACATTTTCACAGTTCGTTAGTCAAATGGTATTTTGGCAATGCAAACTACCATAATTTAAGCTAACAAAGTTTCTTTGCAAAGCTGTAATTAAAATAATCATCATAGATTTATCAAGAACCAAGTTTGAGCTACTTAAAAATTAGGTCATAATTAAATCTAAATCTAGTTGCTTAAACATATCGAATGTTTTTAACGATACTCAATTTATCTGTCCCCAAAAACCAAGTGGAATATTTGTGAAGATTGTAAACTGTATCCGAGAAGTTTCCAATGGTAATCCACAAAACTGACTCTCGATTCCGGATACTCAATTTGTACTCTTCTCGTATTTGAGCATGCATGGAATTTATGCGGCTTATTGGCTTGTTCATGTTGTTGTTTTTGCATATTTTATGCATGTTTATCATTTATATGGTTTTTTTTTTCAGCTAAGCGGCAAAGAGTTTTCTTTTTTTTACACAAACAACAAACGACGAACATAGAGAAATGAAGCTAATAAATTAGATAAATTGTAAAATATGACTTGAAGTGTTGTGTGTGGCGTAGGGGGGGGAGGGAGGGTGGATTGACAAAGCTTTTATTAAATTAAATATTTCACTGGAATAAAGATTATCAGCTGGCAGAGGCAATGATAAAGCAAATAGATACACAGACAGAGAAGACAGAAAAAGACGCAGACAGGCAGGCAATCAAATAGACAATGTGACTCACTGACTCTAAAACTGTATGCAGGGGATGGGGAAGGGGAAGGGGCATGCTGACAGTGGGCAAGTGTGGGTGTTAGGGGGGATATGTATCTCATAGTCGCATACATAAGCGTTAACATTGTAAGCAGACCATATAAATGTAAATGAACTGCTCTGCCTGAGTTGAACTGAACTGTTCACAGCCTGATGCCGTTTCCGTTTCATAGTCCTTGCTACATAGCATTTCCTGCACACACACATGCACACACACGGGCAGGCACATGCACAGTTAGGCAGCCATTTTTTGGTAATGCCACTTGCATGTATATCAGGCTCAGCATCCAGTGCCTGGCCTCCCAATTTTTGGGCCACCCTGCTTTGCATGTGTCTCTTCTCCCGTTTTTATTTGCTCAAACAATATTCGACATAGTAATTTTATGCTTCGACTGCGGAACACATAAAATTATCTTTTGAATAAATAAAGATAAGAGCCAGAGCACAAAATGTTTCCCTAGTACACACACACACACACACACACACACAAACATATATACATTTTAATGTTTTATTCAAAAGGAAACATCGTCAGAGACAGAGACAGAGATGCAAATTAAAATATCATTCAATGTTGGCAATTTAATATATTATTTTTGATAAATGAATACTCCTCATATGGACACACACACACACACACACACACACACACACACACATAGGCAGTTACCGACAGTTACTTTGTACATCTGACATTTATTGAAAGTCTTATACTTTCAACAACATAATTGAATAGCACCCACAAAAACACACACACACTCGCACACACACACGCACACACACACAGAAAGTTAACTACACAAAACTGGCTTATGCATCGTCAAATCTTAGAATTTTGCACAAACTTCTATTCAACGATGTTTTTTGTCAATTCGTCTGTCTGGTTTTTTGTATTGTTTTTGTGCTTTGCTTTATTTTGTTTTGTTTTGTGTTGATTTTATGGTTTTTATTTTACATTATTTTACACAAAAATATTCTCACTTTTCAACCAAACACACACTTGTGCTTAAGCCAAAGATTAGCCAATATCAAAATTTTTGCTTTTAGCCAAAGTTATTTCTTATGTTTACTCTAAGTAATTTCTGAATAGCAAATTTCGTAAGTCTGCTTCAGACATAAACTTGCTGGCAAATTATGGACAAAGTACTTTAAATACATTAAGCTCTTGAATTTAATTGAAAATTTGCCTTTGAAAGGGTCACTAAATTCAATTACTTTACGAGTTGAGCTTTATGGCCATCATAACTTGAATTCTAATTTGAAGTGATATGCAAATTATAGCCCAACGTCAATTTGGCTATTTAATTTACTTAAAAACAAATTCACTGAACCAATTTTATCAATTAATAATCTAAATAAGTAGAAAAACAAAAAAAAAAGTAGAAAAACCCAATCACGCATAATATAATTTATCTTAAGGCTTAAAACCAATATCTTTGAAATAGTCTTTTTAACTGACAGGTTAACAAATATTCATTTGAAAAGGCAGCTGAAATTGCTTTTTTTAATATCCTTAGAAACGTAAGAAAAAAATAATTAAGTTGAGAGCAAATAAGTAACTGGCAGAAGCAAGTATTTCGAATTTAATCAATTTTATATACACTAAAGATTTCATTACTTATATCGATAACAACCAACGTTACCGGAATATCGATAAATATCAATTATCTATAGCAATTAATTAATTATAATCATTTTATTAGTGTCTAATATATTGAAAAGAATTTGCTTATTTATAATAGTTGTGTTTAGGGTATCTGCTAGTCGAGCTCTCTGACTTGTTTTTGTGCCAAAATATAAAATTGTGGTTTTGCTTTAGCACAAAAAAGTCGATCACTCTGCATTTTCTAATAGAATGTAAGTTGTGCAAATATTGGTTTTTCTCAGTTTCGTAAGCTGTGCTGTTTTATAATTAATTTCTACTGCCAATTGCAGACTCGATTTTCGGAATTCACTTTACCATTGGATGGCCAAACAAATCCACATTTGCTATTTCGAATTTTCGCCTGATTGGCCACGATCCGTTGCATGTTGATTGGCAAATAGTCGATGTGCTCATTGCCAGTTTCAAGGCTATGCTGAAACACGCCAACTGGTCATATACATTTTTTTGTTAGTGTGCTCTGCGCTCTTTTTATTGATTCAAAATGTGCAAACATTTTCGCAACAATCTCGTTTTTAGAACCACTTTCGTTTAAAGTACACGGGACACTGGCGTTTTACGGGGGAGGGGGGGGGGAGCTGTGTCGGTGATACCAATTCACAGATGGGATTTTTAGCTGGCTTTTAAGTTTGTTTCTTGCATGGACATCACGTATTCAATCAATTGCAACGATGTCGACTATGACAGAGACAGAGACAAAGAGACAAAGTGAGACACAGAGAGAGTTAAAGAGAATGAGCATTTTGTGAATTACGCTTATTTCGAGTTGACCCATTTCGCAATTGGCCCAAAACAAAAAAAAAAAAATGCCTGCATTGCGAACTCTCGTCCCCAACTTCTCTGCCAGCTTTATTACCATTTCAGGCCTCTTTGCCAGTGTAAAATTAAGAAACGTGGCTGGTCACAAGAGTGCAAGCTGATTGCAGCACTGGTTTAGATGGCACTCCACAGCATAGCACAGCAAATCACATGCCTACCTACAAACGCACACACACGCACACACACACACACTTACGCAGAGATTGCCACAGGCTGCACACAATGCCGCACGGGTGTTGGCATTTATGTCCAATGCAGATTTTTGTCAGCCCAACAACAGCAAAATCAACAGCAAGCACAATAAAAATGTCCAGTTCTCAGGATACATTGGCCAAAACACATACACACACACACACACACGCACACACACACACACACAAGCACACACACACACAATGGGCGACAGGCAGCGTTAAACAGGCAACTGTTCTGCCTTAGCCACAATGTAAGCGTTTCATGTTGTTACCAAAAGTTGTTATAATTTTTAGCTCACAGCTTTGGTCGTCGCAAGCAACTTGTTTTTGGATCCGACCTGAACCAAAAAAAAAAAAAAAAAAAAAAATCATTGCATACTGCGGGACGCCTTTGAGCTGTGCACAAAATTTATTGAGCAAAGTTGCTGAGCTGATGTATCGTAGGGGCTGCCCAAGTGGGCGGTACAAAAGGGGGCGGACATTTGGCATACTTTATCATCAGTGACGACGACAACAACGACGACGACGACGACGACGTCGTCGACGCTAAAGGATGGCAAAGCTCAGGATGCAGGATCAAACCACAAAATCCAAAGCATACAAATAAAAAAAAACAAGTAGCAGTTTCCAAAGCATACAAATTGTGATCGACTCTAAGTTACCACGTGCAAAATTATAAACTATTTACTTTATATATACAAATTATAGAAAAGATTTAAGAGAAAAATTCTTTTAGTAATTAAATGTTAAATTAGTTTTTTTTGCTTCTTAGTTGAAAGTTTTACACACAACTTTTTGGCATTATCGAAGCTTAGCTTGGTTTTAGTATACCCAATTCTTGGGAGTTTTTTTGTGAGGGGTGCATAAAGCGAAGCTGCACATGCAGAGCCAGTCTGCGTTTGCCTCAGTTCCTTTCTCTCTCTGTCTCACTCTGACACTTTCTCTCCCTCTCTCTCTCTTGCTCTGCACTGTGAATCTTTTCACATGTGCATTACTGCTTGGGGGGTTTTTTGTGGGAGGTCGCATTAAACGGAACTTGCCGCTTCGCTATGCGTTTGTGTGGCTTGTTATTGTTGTTGTTGTTGTTGTTTGTGTTGCTACTGTTGCTGCTGTTGCTACTATTGTTGTTGGCATTGTTGTGTTTAAAAAGTTTTATGCTCGTCACGAGAGAAATTTATTGCACTCCGGTGTTCAAAGCTTTTATCCTTTTTTATCATTTTGGTTATTTTTTTTTATTTTATTTATTTTTTTTTTTTTTTGATTGTTGTTGCTGGATGTCTTTCGGACTGGACACAACCAACAACGGTTGTGAAAAAGCGGATGTGATTTATTTGGTAATGCTAATGATGTTTTTGCTCGTCCTCCCAACCATCAGTTTATTTGAGCTTTGGCTCGAGCAATTTTTATCGCATGTGTAGAAAAAAAGGAAAAAAAAAAATAAAAAAAAAATAAAAATGAGCAAGAAGTAAAACCTGGCGAAACTTTTTGGCAGTGAGCAACTGAAAAACGTCATGAAAATGCTAACGCAAACGCTTTTCAGTGTATGTGGGTGTGGATGTGTGTATGGGGGTGTGTGTGTGTGTGTGTGGGGAAAAACCTGCACAAGGAAATGTAAACAGTTTGCCATTTATCTTGCGTGGCCAATAAATCGCATTGTTGTATGCCGCACTTCGTAAGGACATTTAAGATACTCCCAGCAGTCGTAGTTAATTTTTTAAATGAGCGAAAATTCGATAAAAAAAATATATATATACCTTAAGCCTCTTCATATGGGCTTTATTTATTTGGCATGCGTGTGCGGTATGCCATGGCGTGTCACTTTCCTTTTGATATTGACAGCCACGCCCCCGCTAACAGCCCTCCCCCCCCCCCCTCCCTCTCGGCTAAAAAATATTTAATTGTGGAGCTTAAGGTTTTGCTTTATTACAAAGACTTAATCGAATTGAGCTTTATTAATTGTTGCCCGAGCTGATTTCGCAAAGCTTCCCTTAATGCTTGGGGGAAACAAAGGAAAGTCGTCGCCTTTTGAAGAGGGTGTCGTCTTCAGAGCCACTTGTACTTGTGACCCAAACTGTACATGGAAGGTTACCGGCAAGGTCAAGCAAAGGAAACATAAAAATAAAACTCTAAAAAAAAAATGTTGCCAAGCTCCAGCCAAAAGAGGTTAAGTCACGTTGACAAGAGATCAGCATTTCATTTTATATATATCTTAATATATATTTAAAATGTGAAGTGAGTTGAGATTTGAGTGCTGACAACACAGATGACGCAATAAAATCTACAGTTAAAATACCCATTAATGAAAAACATATTTAATAATCAAGTCAAATTTATTCTTCCCACATTTAAAAGCTGTAATAATTTGTTGGAATTTCTTAACATCGCTTGAGGTTGCCCAAAGCAATAAAAAATTATTAGTCAATAGTGGGCACATTATAAAAAAAAAAAAATACCACATAAAAATTGTTCGAATTGTGGAAATTGTCGAAAATCATAAAATTAAAGTCTATTACATTTTTAATGGCTACATAAAACGACATTTTCACATTAGCTATGCACAGTTCATACATATATGAAGGCAAAAACCGAATAGGCCCACAACTAGAAAACAGTCAACTAAAACATTTTGTTGTGTGACATTAATTACAATTTTATGCAACACACGTGTCTATGTCCGTCCCAGTTTAATACTTGCAGTCATCGTCCACTTTATGCACCCATTTCCCCCATTTTACTGACGCTTCACGTTTTAGTTTTTGGTTGCCAGCGATGTCAACTGTTAGGCCGTCGGGCTGACATGGCCAACAACGGACAACAACGGTATCGATGTGTGCAACGTGGAAACGGCTAGCGTTCGGTCAATTCGATTATTTTCATTTTTCACCTTTCGTTTAAACTTTCACATGTCGTGGTTGTAGTTACTGTTGCACTTGTTGTTGTTGTTATTGTTGTTGTTGTTGTTGTTGTTGCTGTTATTGTCGTGCTGCTTGTTGTTACTGTAAATTCCATGTAAATTAATTAAACTGGCTTGGCGTACAAAAAACAAATTGGCAGCACTAGCCGTGTCGGCGGTGGCACGTCAGGATGGGCTTGCACCCGGACAGCGCAACCAACTGCCGCCATACATGGCAAATTATATATTGCATGTCAAAGGGCAACAGACAACGACGGCTAACGGTGGGAGAGTTGGCAGAGGTTTGAGGTTTTGGGGCAGTGCCACTTAATATTTTTTATATGCCACAAATCGACCGCACGATCAGAAGCCGCCGTTGGCCATATAGCCAGTCAGCCAGAACAGGGACGCAAGGTGGCAGGAGGCAGGATACAGGTGCGCGACAACAACAATTAACGAAATTTATTCAATTTGCACCGTTGAGCCACTGAGCAAAAACACACACACACACACATACAGTACACACACACATAACAAAAACGCTCTTGGCGGGCTTTTATAAATTTATATAATAAATATCATATGGCTTATGAAGCGCCGAGTTTGCTGCTCCGAAATTTTATCGTTTCATTAAATATATATAGAAATAAATATATATTTACGGCCACATCATGTCTTTCAAATTGCTCAATTTTCATTCATGGCTGCGTTGCTTATTCTCAACTGAAAAGTGCATTTAAATATTTTAATTAATTAATCTACTTTTTCATCAGGCCATATCCGGATTGGATTGGCTGTCTCTATCTTTAAGTTGGCAATTTCATACGATATTCCACAAAAGTACGTGAATGGTAATTCGCCTGCCCCATTTTTGTCAAATGTGCACCATTTATCAATTGCTAACGCCCAGCCGAGTGTGGCACGCCCCTCATTTTTGGGGCAAACGTTTGAAATTCAAAACAGGAATTGACCGGTTTTTCGGATTGCAGAATTGATGTAAAGCTATTTAAACGTTTATTGTGGGCCATGTTCGAATTCGAGAATAATATGAAACGATTATTTGCATTTCTGTATAACTGGCTTACAGCTAAATAGATTGTTAGATATTTTATCATTGCTGGCATTTTAGTTTTATAAATTTTTATAATTTATGACGAGGCATTTTGGATACCGAATATTAAAGTACATTTTCGATATGACTAAAACTGACTTTATTATGTAAAGATTTAGTTGTAGTTGTACAACAATAACGAGATGAAACTTCAGTTTTAGAATAAACATTTTTTATTGTCGCAACCCTTCAACAAGTGACTTGGCTCCATCTCCTCGATGTTGCATGCTAAATGATGTTATGTCAGATGCAAAGCCAACTTTAGCACCCCGGCAAAGCCACACTTTTCAGCTACATTTCCGTCATCTAAGCCAGACACAACAAGCGACAAGCACACACACACACAAAACACACAAAAGGCCAACCCCCCTCCCCCACCACCATCCAAGAGGTTGTCATTGAAGAAAGCGCTTTTGCAAGTGGCAACAACAGCTGGAGGAATGTGGGTAACATTAGGGCTGTGGTGTCATGCAGTGTGTGTGTGTGTCTGTGTGTGTCTGTGTGTGTCTGTGTGTGTGTATTGCTCTTGTGGCATGTACAATTAAAACCGTAGCCAAAGTTTGTAATAATACAAAATATTTACGCTTGAATGAGAGCCTTTGTGCAGCTGATAAAGAGCAGGAGCAGGAGCAGGAGCAGGGATGAAATACAACTGACAACTGTGCATCGTCATTCGGTTTTGTTCCTGCTACTCCTCCTGCTGCATGGAATATTAATAATTTATTTGTTTTGTCATTCGGTATTGTAAATAATGAGAGAGATTTTCAATAATCTTCTTTGTTAATATTGAAATTAATTTGTTTACTGTTATGCTACTTAATTAAACAAAACGCACAAACACACACACACGCACACACACACACACACGCACACACACATACACACACACACACACGCACACAACCACAGCGGAGCTCTCATCGCTCCACCGGCTTACCACAGCCCATAAATAACTGAGGGCGTATGTGTGCGGATTGGGATGGTATGGGTGGTATGATGGGGCTCCTCGAAAGGTAGTCTGGCTCTGGCACAGGCCCAGTTCAATCTATATGTAAATAGTTTGTATTTACATGGCTGCATTTTAAAGCCACGACACGATTTTGTCCTGTTCAATTATGCAATAAATTTATCACTGATTCCAATGCAATGCAGTCGACAGTTGAATGCACTTCACCTTGGACACCCCTCCGCCCTGCGGTTTCCATCTTCATCTTCATCTTTAGCTCCCACACTACTTGCTGACCAAGGCTTTCATAAATGTCTATTTTGATTTTGGCACACACCATTTGCTTTTGTGGCTGCTGAGTGGGCATCTTGAGATTCCCATATATGCATAATTTACCATTTAGTATTATGAAATATTTATTAGCCTATTCGCTTGCCACTTGTTGGCTAATGTGTCTTTAAGATGTAGCTATTAATATCAGCGCTGCGTGTCGCATTTTAAATTAACATAAAACATAGCATACAAAATCGAAAAAAAAAAAAATTAAAATAAAACACACACGCATAAAAACATAAATTTAATTGCAACGCATTTGTTGATTTTCACAACAAAACAAATTGAGTGAGAAACATACAATTTTGTCGCCTCCATCCCGCAGCTGACATAAACATGTTTGGTATCCCAAACCCACAACACACTTTTAAACAAGAAATCAGTTTCTACATATATAGTGTATATATGTATATATATATATATGTATAAATATATCTATCTGCTCATCTAAATAAGTGAGTATCTCACACCGTGGACCAACAACTATTTGTTGCCTGCGAAGGGAAAGCGCCGCAGACGATGAAAAAAAAAAAAAAAAAAAAAATTAGAACAACTTAGCGACAAGGGAATTACAGAAAACAAACTCAACACCGCCGCTGTCATCATTTATTTTGTCAGAGTCTAAAAACAATTCCAACTTATGGCTACAAACAAGAGATCTCTGATGGGCCCTGCCAGCCTGCCATGTACCTCATAAGATACAAATGAGATAAAAACTCGAAATCTAACACATATCGATAATTTGATACTCTACTCAACGATGGAGCTGAAATACTGAGTGAATTCGAATTGGAATTCTTTTGGGAATTCCAATTAGAACAATCATCATCAGAATAATTGAAATAGAAAAGATATAAATACAATAAAAGATACTTTTCATCATAAGTAATTCACTCGACAAGTCTTAAATTCATTTCTTTATTTCTTGTTCATCTTCATTACAAAAATTTAACTTGATATTAGTTATATTTTTTTTATAGTGTATCGTAAAGTTGAACTAAAGCTTTGCTAGTTGTCTTTCCTGCTGTCTCTTAATGATGTGTTGCTGCTAAGATTTTGGACATCCCATAGAGAATTATAGTCGCATGAGACGGCCTGCTGCCCCCGACCACCGCCATAGCACCTACGCATCTACACACACACACACGCACACGCACAAACACACAAGTCATTAAGTGTTAATTTAATGGCCAAAAGATCTTTGTCACAGATAACAAATGCATGCATTTTTATACAAAGAGACAGAGAACTGCTGAGAGGCAACATGAGTTCTTTTTGGGCCTACAGTATCAGAGCCCTGGCATCTCTTACAAGTTTGTGGAAAACATTTTGTGCGCAGCAGGTGATATATGTGTTGTCTGCTTATGGAAACAACAAGCAACAAACCAACCAACAACAACAATCAGCGAGACAACAACACATAACGCCTCCTCCTTTCGGCCCGGCTCGAATGGCTCGCTGACTGGCTGGCTGGCTGACTGGCTGGCTGCCTGGCTGGCTGCCTGGCTGACTGGCTGGTCATATGATATTTGTGTTGTCGGGTTTGCTCGGTTTGTTAACGCTGACAGACAATTAAGTGTTTGCTTTATGTTTATTGGAATGGATTTGCCGCCGCGCGCGCTTCGCGTTCTTCTTAACAAATTGATTGATGGAAAACACTACCGAATTAGACAGAGACGGCGACAGCGCAGTAAAGCTAAAAGCAAACCGATAACTTGTGAATAAGGGCTTGAATTACCAATTGGGCAACTAGAGGCAACTGGGCAACTAGAGGCAACTGGGCAACTGGGCAACTAGGCAACTGGTAGCCCACCTGGACCATCTGAACTGAATGATTTTTCAGGGGTTACCTTTCGCTGCTGGGCAATAAAAGTGCCAAGTAACAAGTAGTCCCATATAACCAGTAGGCTAAGGGGCCATACTTAAATGTACAGCAATAGCCTAGAAAATGACGATGACGATGTAATGGAAACTTTTTAATTAAAATTCGAAAAATTAATTAAATATTTGTGTGATGCCTTGCGCGGACGACGACGACGACGACGATGACGACTTCAAGATTAAATTTCCGACCTACCTACGAAATGCAAACTCAGGGCAAAAAAAGAGAGTGTCGAAAAGTTTTACCAAAAAATTTAACAAGAACAACAGCAACAACAATAAATGAACGAACGAACAACAACAACTATTTGTGCAAAATGAGAAAATTCGCTTGCTGTAGGCAAACAACAACAACAACAACAACAATAAGAAAACAAAAATTGCCAATTGCACAAGCAACAAAAACACACAAAACTGTTTGAAGACGCTGTGGAAGTTTTGGAACGAAAGAAGCAGTCGAATCACCAGTTGTTGGGATAGGATAAAGAACTCGACGCCAGCAATAGATACAAAAACAAAAGAAAGTTTTATGTCCGCTTGCAAAAAAAAAAAGAAGAAAAGTGAATGCCAAAATGAGAAAGGAGACAAAACACAAGCGAAAGATGAGCATGAAAAGCAACACACACACACACAACAAAAAAAGTGGGGAAAAAAACGAACTTAATGATGCACAACTGATAAGCTAGAAAGATGACACACAACTGCGGCAGAGTGGAGAATAAAATGAAGAACCTACTTCAACTATTAACCAGTTACATGACATGACGAGTGCTAGGTAAAAGTCGACTGTGACTGGGCCACCTGACTATTAAAGTTCACAACAAGAAAACAAAAATTGAGGTTATCTGATGGCACACAAATCAAGTATTCAGATAAGGCCAATCCAAAGGTGACACAGACAATTGCCAAAGAATTATCACAAATACTGTAGAAGTGCCAGCAAAAGAAATCTGTATAAAATACAAATAGAGAAACGACAGATTTCCAAAAGCGATAGATATGTATTCCATATAAAAATACATCGCAAAACACCTTTAGCTCAATAGTAAATAAATAAATGGTAAAATGCCAAACACAATTTTTAGTTATGTACAAATAATGTAATCATATTAAAGCCATTAGAAGCAGCTTTGTTTATTTCATCATGATCTTTTAGCCTTATCCTTAACATCAAGTAAAAAGAAGGGTGAATTTTCCGACTAGAACCAAAGTTCGCTAGTTAATGCGGCCAATCAATCATTCGCTACAAAATGCTACAAAAAGGGCAAGTTGGATGTTGGCCAAACAAAAAAAAACAAAAAAAAACAAAACAAAAGACAAAACACAACTACAAATGGCAAAAGTTACAAGGGCAAAAAAAAAAAAAAATGTTTGGAACATATGTGTTGTTCCGATAATGAATTATTTTGTTACTATTTTTCCCCTTTTTTTTTGGTAACTCTGAACATTTTGAGAGAGTGCTGAACCATGTTAAATAAACTGAGTTAAAAGACTGTTTGCCAAATGATTTAATCTTATACGAATTGGATTGGCTTACATCACTCGATCAGTGATGATGCTCTACAGACACTCATTTAAATTGGAGAGTTGTTTGTTTGGATGAAGCCAATTATACTTAAGTAAATAACAATCTGGCTCGATTTCCATCTCAGTCAGACTTCGCTCAGTCAGTCAACTTGTTCCCATGCTTTGCCGAAAATGTTAAAAACTTAAACAACGCTGACATATTTCCCCAGATGCCTTCAAACTTTTATGCCCAACTTGTGCAGCTCCAAAAAGTCTTAACGAAAAATGTGATGTCAACGCAAAGCAGAAAAACAAAAAAAAAAAAAAATTAAAAAATAAATGAAAAAGAAGGCATTTTGGGTTTAATGAAAAATGTCAAATAAAAGTGCGCGAAACAGAAGTAGCAAATTGTACAGCTTTGTGCGATAGTTTAGGCAACGAGCAGCACTCGGTTAGTCCTTAAAACAGGTAAAAGAGAGAGAGAGAATCATCAGGATCTGGAACAGAAACAGTCGTTTGATTGACTCAACCGAGTCGGAGGGGGGGAAGGAATAGCTTGCCAATAAGTACTGCAAGCAAGGAAAGCAGCTCGTCGACGTCGACGGCGGCGGCACTTGAGCAAAGATGGGCAACTCTTTGGCACACTAATTACTATTTATTTCAAACGAAAATTGCTAACGAGCAAAATATATTACCATGCTACCCCAACAACCAAGCCATCTACCTGCCAACCCACCTGGCTGCCAACCCACCTGGCTGCCGACAACGATGAGCATTATAATCAAAATGGTAAAGGGAGCACACACACTACAACGACTACTATTCTTGCGACTACTTAAGGGGAGTTGCACTTCAAGCCCCTCCACCCCCCACAATCCACCTCTCCATGCTTTCGTTAGAAAAATTATTATTTTTTATGATTATTTAAATTATGCGCCGTTGGCCAAACCAGAAGTCTGAGCACCATCACCAGCAGCAACGGACAGCGGACAACGGACAGCGGACGACGGACGACGTACTCTGGACTACGGGCAGCAGCCAGTGCTGCAGCTGCTGGAATGTTGGGGCAATTTACAAAAAGGTAGCTTGGCACTTTACAGCTCTTGCTGCATTTGGTAGAGCATCAGCATCAGCATCAGAAGCAGCCTTCTCAAATAGTTTTCATCAGGTTGAGAGCCGTTTGGTTCGTTTGCCTGCAGCTTTTAGTGCAATTGGCTGGCAGCTTGTTTAATGATCATTAAAGATGAAGACGACACACGAGGAGCAAAGCGCAGTTTTTGATTCAAAGCACTCTTGACCGGGCCTTAATAAATGAGCACAGGTTGCCAGTCGCGAGAAGCGAACCAGTCAGAACCATCCAGAATCAGCCAGAACCAGCCAGAATCAGCCAGAACCAGCCAGAACCAGCCAGCCAGCCAGCCAGCCAGCCAGCCAGTCAGTCAGTCAGTCAGACTTGTTTTTATGGCTAACTCTTTTCGCTGTTTTAGCTTGCGGCCAAAGTGCCTTCGACTCAGTCTAATTAGTCAATTTTTCTTTTTTATACTCAATTAAATCTGTGTAGTAGCTTCAGTTGCAGCCACTCGAGTAAGCAAATGATGTGCAGTAATTAGTGGTGGCCTTCCTATATATACATATACATATACATATACAAATACACACACAAGTGTGCATAACTCAGTCCGAGGCCGAGGACGAGCTCCAGCTTCAGCTCCATCCTCAGTTTCAGCTTCCATTTAAACTCCAACTTTAGCTACGTCCAACGTCGATAAATAATAATTTTCTTGCTGCTTGAACAATTTTTTTTTTGTACTTTTTTTTTTTTTTGTTGCTTTGCCACAGAATGACAGGTGCAGTGACAACCGCACAACCACACACACACACACGCACACACACGCACACGCACACACAGAGCGAGAGCAGAGCAGCGCACATGAAAGTTTCTGTAAGAGACCCAGTGGGACCCGCTCATGAGCTCAGTCATGCCCAATGTGCTTCGCACAGATGGAACTAACCAAATGACACCTGCACAATTTAGCTGCAATGCAACATTCACATTATGTTTCATATATGTTATATATGAAAGAATAAACAATTTAATCTTAAGCTATACAATCGATTTGTTAGTTGCAACTGGGTGTGTGCAACACGGAGAGTTGCAGGCTACAGATTCACAGGCAACTTACATACATGTCATACACGCTGCCCGTACATTTATAATAAAGCGGCATGCCGCACGCCGCATGCCGCATGCCGCATGCCGATCCCCGACTTGCTTGCCTCTAAAAACCCATTACATGCTGCATGATGAAGCATCTTCAAGTGGGCAAAGCCGAAGCGATCCAATGATGATGCTCTTGCTGTTCCCGTAGCTCTCTCGCACTTGGTCGATTTTGGCGCTTGTTGCTGCTAAATGAAAACATATATTGCGGTTGCAGATTGCACGGAACCCGGGTTCTTGGGTTAGTGCCGACAGCAATAAAATTGCCTAATGCACAGTGGGTCAACCACAAGTAAGACTTAAATATCTTAGTTCAACTAAGTAGTCAATAAAAAATGTTGGTGAAAATATTTAACTACATTTTATGTTGCCTGCCATGAAAAATGAAAGCTGGTTAAAAAAAAAAATGGGAATTGCTAATTACCAGTTGGAATTTGCATTGGCTTGTTTACATTATATTTACGAGATTGAAGCGTTTGAACTATGAAAAATGTGAAAGGCATTTTAATTGAGAGACGAGGCAGTGTAAAGGTGAAGGTGGCAAACAAAAAAAGCAATTTGCCACAAATGGTGGTATCAAGAATTGTGATTAGCTTTGCTGATGAATAAATGTAGGTAGCCGAATAAAGTTAATGATAATGCAAAGTATTCATGATTAATCATTTATCATTTATTATTGATGAAGTTGCTAAACTTATTGGGCACAACTAGTTTTTTTTTTTATTTTGAATTCACATTTGGTTACACTGTGCGGCAACAAAACATCCTCATCAATGTCGTTGACGTTGTCTTTGGCATTGCCCGCAGTCAAAGGCAGAGACATTCAGAGTCAGAACCAGTCAGAGCCAGTCAGGTCGTCCACTTGTCCACTTGTCCACTTGTCCACTTGTCCGCAGCAGCCACTGCATCGGCAGCTCTTTCATTGCCGGCATTTCCTACAAATCGTGCAATGATGAAAGCCATGGACAAAGTCTTTGACTTGTATTCAGCATTTTGTTATTACTTGCACCGCAGCTTCTGTTCTTTTTTTCATCTTATTTATTTACTTTTTTTTCTCTTATTTGTTGTTGTTGGATTTTTTTTCTTGTGCCGCTTTTATGCCCATTGAGTGCATCTTTTTTTGCTTGCTCCATCATTGTCCATTGGACGGACGGACGGACAAGTTCGTTTTGTGTAAAAGCGACTAATGTGTGTCTACGGAAGCCATTTCGTGCCTTTTAGCTGTGAGTCAGTGCAGAGTCCGGCGACCAGGCCAATTCAACCAGTTTGCCAGGCTTGAGTTTTCCTTATACCCATAGTAAGAAGAAAAAGAATCAACAAAAAAAAAAAGAGTGTAGTTAATTCTCCAAGTAATAATATTATACTCGTACTTATGAATGTCGTCTGAGTAACGACAATAATAACAACAAAAAAAAAACACAGCATGCTGTGCAGAGCCAGCTCTTGATTATGGCCAGAAGAACCTGCTGGACAAGCCCCTCCAGCTAAATTGGCTTGAATTTTACGGCTGCTGTTGCTGCCTCAATGTTGTTGTTGTTATGTTGCTTCTTATTATTGTCAGCAACAGCAGCAGCAGCAACAACAGCAGCAGCAGCATAAGAACGACAATCGACGATTGGCCTCGGCCTCGGCTATGGTCTGTATTTAAGCGACATCATTCATCTGCCCGCCCATCAACAGCAGCAACAGCAACAGCAGAAGCAACAACAGCAACAATAACAGCAAGAGAAACATCAACATCAGCAGCGCCGGCTGCACAATGCCAATGACGACAGGCGCCTGACGATGACGATGTTCTGGATGGGATACGGATGGCGATGATGATGATAATGATGACGACAGCAATAATAATAACAAACAACAACAGCAGCAACAACAACAGCAACAGCAACAACAACAACAGCAATGAGCAGTCAGAGTCTGGCTGCAAGGCATAGCCCTGTGGCCCATCCAGACAGCTCTGTAGTACAAAGTACAAGTCCGCATAATTATAATCAACGTCATTTAACGTTGCCGGCCGTCACTCTGCGCCATCTACAACATTTACAACAGCCGCACCAACAACAACAACAGCAACAACAGCAACAACATCTTAAGCAGCAACAACAGCAACAACAGCAACAACAACCACTTGTAAACCCAGAGTGCCCCATCAACCTTATTGTTGTGTATATTTTGGATACATTTTTGATAACAACGGGCATAATAACTTTGT
Organism: Drosophila melanosoma; assembly: GCA_035042045.1. Lineage (NCBI taxonomy): Eukaryota > Metazoa > Arthropoda > Insecta > Diptera > Drosophilidae > Drosophila > Drosophila melanosoma. The sequence goes on along the minus strand of JAWNLY010000100.1, from coordinate 1,794,102 downwards.
CATTAAGTTAGGAATGCATTAATGGAAGTACTGCCATATAACTGATTGTAGAATATAAGCACTAAACTGTTAAATTTAACAGTAACAAAATGACTCTATCTGGTTGAATGAAGAAAAAGAACTTTCGTAATGGATACACTTTTGGATCGGTGCTTAACTAAATAACTCTATATACCTTTTACAAATTGAACTTATTCTTAAGATGACTCTTATTCGATTTATAATATTATTAAATACATTTCCTCTATATACCCCTTAAGAATTGAAGAAGTATCTTCGATTAATAATATTATTTATATGTTCCTCTATAATTTCGATTATAGATTAACTTACTTGAAGTTATTTAAAGTGTAAAAGTTCTTTCGTTTCTTCGATTTATAATATTATTTATATATATTAAATTCAGTTCTAAAAATTATCGAAATTATCTATAATTTCTTGGACTTATTTAAAGTTCTCTAGATATATTTTCTTCGATTTATAATATTAATTACATATTTTAAATAGATTTTACTTCTAAAAATTATCGAAAGAGGTTCTTCTATAATTTTGGTGTAAAAGTTCTTTAAATATCTTTTCTTCGATTTATAATATTATTTATATATTTTAAATTATAAAAAAGATCGAAAGAGGTTCCTCTATAATTTCGATAATTGACTAACTGATAAATAAATATCTTTTTTGGGTTTACTGTCTCATGCTTCACATCTGCACAAAATTGTCAACATAATTTCAAGAGTATTTCAATTTCATAGTTAATTCAATCTAAATTACTATTTACATACCATCAAATTGAATCTCATCTACTCTGCATTTTGGCTTTGATCCGGTTCCGAGTCTCGAGTCAATGCTCCCCTCTATTTTTAGGGGGTAGCCTCCTGCTCCTCCTGCGTGCGGTAATCCCCTTGAGGGCATCAAATTTTCGACTTGTTTGGTAGATTAGCTTTTCGCTTTACTGTCTTGGCCCGATTTTCTCATTTAATTTCTCTCTGTGCGCCGCTTACGTTTGTTGACCTTTGTCAACTTCTCCAACATCAACACGCGACTAAGCGCTTAAAATTGGTGCAAATACAGAAAATACAGCTCGTCGCAGATCCCCCCCTCCCTCGAGTGTATCTCTGTGTATCTAAGGCCGGAAGTGCGCTATTTATAACAAATTGCCGCGTGTTTGACATTTAACTGAACGTCGACCACGCTGGGCTCCACACTAAAGATATAAATGGATTGGAGCCCGAGGGGAGGGTAGGGAAGAACTTTGAAACTGGAGGCGTTTGCCAGTCCATCGCCCTTCTTCTGGCTGTAATATCTAATGTAAAACCGCACGCCAAATATGCGCCCGTATCCAGACCCGTATTCGGCCCTCCGGCACCCAAGACCCAGTTACCGGTTAGACAGTTTGGCTAGCATGGGTTAACCACGGGTATTTAATACAATAAATCGCATTGCTATCTGGGCTGGGTATGCCACCTCTCCGTTTGGGCCCTTGAGTCGACCTTCTTCTTCATTAAAATTATGACAAGCTGTAATTATCTGCGATTTGCTTTGACCAACGCACTAATTGCTTGTGAGACCAGGTCAAAATGATACTTGAGTCGAACGACTTAAAACCCAAAGTACAATTCAAGTGTCGCTCAAATGAAACCAAAAAAAAAACTGGTTTGACTTTTACATTTATTAGTAAGCTCTGCAAAAGATGAGACTTGGTTAGTCATTCACTTGGAGTGAGTCAATTGCTCTGTGGGAACTGCGCTTATGAGTAACCTCAATGGATTGCTAAGCGGAAGATCTTAGATATATGTTTTTTTTTACAAATTGATGGCATCTTTGATAGCCATGAGTAATAAACCGCAAGAAAGCATTTCCATTTCCTTATAAGCCATGCATAATTTATTTATCTAATATGCTACAACTATAATTATATGTTTTGACTGGTTCTTGTTCTTGTTGCACTCTTGCTGCTCATAAAAATTTGTGATTTTATTTTTTGCTCACATACTCGTATATATATTTTTTTTTTTTCAATTTCCTTTGCTTGTCGCTTGTGGCTTGGCCATTAGTTTCCCTCCTTGAATTACAACCAGAGCTGTCAGTCATCTTGGGAAACTTCTTGGGAAACTGCGTGACCAGGCTAATTAAAGCTTCAGAATATTGTTGACGAACTGCCAGGCCCTGTTCAAAAAAAAAAAAAAATGTTGTATTTCAAGTAACCAGAGACGTCAACTATGTTGTACAATCTTTATAGATACCGGTTCATAATTTATGTAATTATATGCATTTAAACATTGCAGCACGAAACGCCATAAGAGCCATGAGCAGCTAGCTGTGCATCTCTTATGCTATTATAGCTCGACAACAACAAATTATAGCAATTATATAATTTTTCTTTCCTTCACTTGTCGTCTATTTACAGAGGGTCGTCCACATCCGTCAGACACAAACAGAAGCAACAGCAGCAGCTGAATTACTTTTGTGACAAGCGCAACTAATGAACAGCAACAACAAATCGGAAACAGGAAGCAGCAACAGCAGCAGCAACAGCAGCAGTTTAAGCCTTGAATGAAAGTGAAACTGCTTGGCCATTATTATCATTACTAAGTAATCGAAACTGTGATAGCACCAAAGAAAACAGAAAAAGTAGCAGCAGCAACAGCAGCATCAACCAGCAACTTGCAACCAACAACCAGCAACAGATACAATAGCAAAGCAGTTGTTGCCGTGCGTAATTACGTTTCAGTGATTTTCAAACTAATAAATGTCGTACGCGCAATTGTCGGCAACGAGAACAACAACAACAGCAACAACAACAACAACAACAGCAAATATTTGCTAAAGCCAAGCAGCTAACAAAACTTTGCACAAAATGGCGCACAAAATGAGGCAGACAGCAACAGCAGCAGCAGCAGCAGCTAAATCAGCAACAGCAATAACAACAAAACAACACACGAGAGCAACCCAAAGCTGCACAAGAGCAACACAACGAGTTGGCACGCATTCAAGTTCAAGGCGGTCATCGTTAATCACATGTTTTATATCCTGCCACACGTTCAGCTCAGTGTGTTTGTTGCTCTTGCTGCTGGCCACGGCTGCCCAGGCAGCCAGCAAGTTGACCAGTCGCAATAACAGCAGCAACAACAACAGCAACAACAATAGCAGCAGCCCCAACAACAACACAACAACATCAACGACGCCCGTTTGGGATCATGCCATCGATTTGAATGAGGATTTTCGCATACTATGGCAAATCATTAATCAGGATATAACATTTGAAATACAAGCACGTACATTAGGTTATGTCGGCTTTGGATTCTCGCCCGATGGGAATCTGGCTGGCGCAGATATGGCCATCGGTTGGGTAGACAAGGGTCAAACATATTTTCAGGTGAGTGATAACACACACATACATAAAAAACAGAAACAAAAAGAGATAAAGAAAAGAGAAAAAAACAAAACCAAAAACTTACTCAAAGAGTGAAAACCCACACCCAGAATATGGTCAACCATTTTTCACTTTTGTCGGGTTACATTTTCATTTTCCAATGCGTGTTGCCGGAAATTAAGGCAGCCAGCCAAATGAAAAGTTGTCGCACTAATCTCATGCAATTTATTTTCACGTCTTCGTACGCAAACATTTTGATAAATAATATTAAAAAAGAAAAATATAAATATATACACAAGCAAAAAAACAAATACCAACCAAAAGAACGACAAAAAAAAATTGTTAGCTAAACAAGAAAGACATTTTACCACTCAAGTTGGTTAGTAATTAATTTGTTGGGTGGCAAAAAAATAAAAATAAAAAAAAAAAATTGTAGAGGCAAGTTCCGCGCAAAATATGTGCCAAGTCCTGGCGGCGCTGGAAGGTCCTTTGAGGCGGCAAGGCATATGAATAATGACAGGCTCATTTGTAAGAACTTGAGGGGTTTTTTTATTTGAATTTGTTCGCGTTCAGCGGCGCGTGTTCTACTCAAATGAAAGTAGGTGATTCACAGAGCCCAGGAATACATTAACAATACACTTATTAAAAGGGAATGATTAGGTAATCTTTTAAGAAGATATATGACTTAAGAGATCCTGATGAATACTCAGCGTGTTAAAACTGACTTAAGACAAACAATTTATCAATAATAATTGCTTACTTTTACTTTTACTTTCATTGACAATTTCGTAAAGGTAAAAATGTTTCAATTAGACTGAAATCAATTAATAATAAACATTTCTAGTTGACAAAAGTCGATAATCCTTGAAAGTTACAAAAGTAGTCAAAGGTGTGTCATTTCCTGTGAATAGACACTGAATTATTTAAGCAAATGCCGGGCTTTCCTCTTTATATATAACAACCTTATAATACTGTTAAATAATTAATTAACAAATGTAATGCACGACAATTAGCCCATTTTGGGGCGACTCTTACAATTGAAATCCATTTCTGAGTCCAGCCAAATGTGGAGGAGTAGGCTCTACGCAAACCCTGTGCGCCTGTGGCCATTGTCGTAAATGATGGTCTTATGTAGTGTATACTTTTTTTTTTCTTCTTTGCCTCTGATGAACGCCCTCAGCTGTGTTGCTATTGTTCCTGCACCATCCCGCCACCCCTCCCGCACCAGCTGTGCTCGGCAAGAGTAATAGGAATCGTCACTGCAAAGTGTCTAATGAAATGCGAGTATTGCGTGTTGTGGTTGCGTAGCTCTCTTCTGTGAGTGTGTGTGCGTGTGTGTGTGTGTGTGTGTGTGCTTGAGACAAGTATGAGTTTGTTGTTGCTGCCACCTAGCAGGATGTGCCCCTAAGTGGGTGGCAAGCGACGGGTGGGCAGCCAATTGTGGCGCTGACACAAACAGAAACATTTGTTTTTTTTTTTTTTTTGTTTTTTTTAATATTTATTGTGTGTGTGTGATTTAATGATTATCGAGGTAACAACGTCAAATACACACACACACACACATACACGCACACACATAATGTTATTGTTGTTGAAACTTAAATACCAGATACATTAATATGTGTGAATGTCTGGCTGTCTGCCTGCCCTCCAACCGCCCACTCTGTGCGTCTGTCTGTCTGTCTGTCGGTTTGTCTGTCAGTCTCTGAGTTTTGTGTGACGGTGTTAATTTCACATCTTGACGTGTCGTTGGTAATTGCGAGTCGCTTCAAATTGTACACACACACACACTCACACACGCAAAGTCACACACACACACACTCACACACGCACAGTCACCCACACACAAAACAATAGCAAAGGTATAACGAATCGTGTCTGTCTGTTTGTCTGTCTGTCTGTCGGTCTGTCTGTTTGGCAATCTGACGACCTCTTTGAACCACCTCCCCTGACACAGTATAGAAATCTATATAGCTGCCCCTATTTAACTATCACCTTTGTTGCTTTTGTGTGTGAGCTTGCTGATTTGTCAAAATGCTACGCTCGTTGACCACACAATGTGTCAAAGGTTAATTAGAGCTAATATATATATATATATGCCTATTAATATAATAATTAAGTGTTGAAATGTAAGTAAAATCTCTGAATCAAAGTCGTATCAATTGCCCCGTCTCTGTTACGTTAAATATCCTTATATATATATATTTATTTGGATTATATGTATATATATAAGCGCTTATCTAATGTGTATAATTACATGCAATTGTTGAATTATGGAATCAATATTGAATATTTATTGCCCCATCGGTTCAATATTCATTTTGCCGTACTTGTTGTCGCGTTAATTGGCCAATTTCGCAAAAGCAATTAAAAATATCGACTACCGAAGAGGCATGCACCCAAAAAAAAAAAAGCACAACCAATTGGCTTGAACGGGTTGCAAGTGTTTGAACTACGAAATACCTCGCACTTTTGCTAAGTGTATAAAAATGAAATAAATCAAAAAAATGTAGTCATTTAAATATTCAATTAGCCGATCAATAATATCACAATAAAAGTTATAAAACACATTTTTGACATAAACTTTCACAATTTTATCACGGCCATTTGTTGGGCAAATACCAGAAATGAATTCTATTGGCTGACAATGCTGACATTTCTGTCATTTTCTATTTTCATTTTAATTCAACATTTTCAAGTAAACCATTCGCAATATACATATATATATATATATATATATATATATATATACATATGTACATATATATATATATTTAACCATTCTGTGGAGAATTTTGTGTAATTTTTGAATTGGTTTTAAGAGCCGGAGCCCAAAGTGTTTTAAACTTCAGTTCGAGTTGCGCTGTCTGCCCAAGGGTAAATGATATGAGAAGCACCCACAGCATCATCCACAGTATCCATGGTACACCACCCGAAAAAGTGGGCATTGGCATAGTTCCCATCAAAAAACAATGTGTGGTGTGGTAATTATGCGTTGAGAACATTTTCAGGCATTTATTTCATCATATTTTCGCATGCCATGACATGGTTTGGATATTTGAAGAACAAGAAGAAGAAGAACAAAAAAAATCAGCAATTTAATGAAGTTGGCATCTTGTGCGGAATTCCAAATATTTTAGAATTTTTGCAATATATGTACGATATTTATTTATTAAATTAAAATGCTTACAATAGTTCAAAGTTAAGAAATTGAATTAAAATTTCTGTAAAATTATACAATTATTTTTATTATGCACTATTTAAATGTGTTTAGATAAAAAAAAGTAAACACCTAAAACATTTAACAAAGTTAAACATTCGAAATGCGTTTGCATACAACTATTTCTCACGAGTTGCTCAGCTGCTTTTAACTTGGCCCAAACTTTAGAGTATGTAACTCAATATATCAGAGCTGAACCCTTCTAGAAAATTCCATGGGCGCCACTTTCACCCACTGCTTAAGGCAAGCAGCTGCTAAATGGCTGCCAAGCGCCCGTTTTTAAAGGTTGGTTGACATAATCGTCGAGGGCTTCAAGCCGCGGTTTGAGCCGGCGGGTAAAAGCGGGGGAACGATGGCTATTAGTCGTTCATTATTTGTAGATACTTTTGCGATAAGCAGCCGACAAAGGCGCCACACCTAAAAAGAGGAGCCCAAAAATACCGACACAACAACAACGACAACAACAACAACAACTACATACATATTATAAAAATACAAATTCGTGTAATTTATTTTCAAGTTTTTATTAGAGTGGCGCGGAGGCTGAAGCTTATCAAAATTTTAATTAATACGCATCTGAGAAACTTTACAAAAAACGGTCCGTGGCCCCCAAAGCGACGCTGCGACGTTAATTAGTGCCATCCAAGTGGCGACTTTGTTGCACTCTCGTTTCACTACAACAAAGTACACACAACAACAAAAAAAAACAACGAGAAGAAATATAAAAAAAAAGACATGCCACAACAAGCCATTAGCTAGAGAATCAGGCGATTAGTATCTTAAAAGTACTTAAAAGGTCATTAAACTACACACAGCTAAAAAAAAAAAAAAAACTTAGCCAACGACTAATTATTTAATTTCAAGTTTTAAGTATGCTCGAGCAGAGCAGCCCAACCAAACAACCAACCAACAAGAGCTGTCAGTCATTTTTGCCTCACAGCAAATGCCGCAACCGCCCACCCCCTGCTCTACACACACACACACTGAAAAAGCTTTGGCCCCTTTGGCTGTAAGCTAACCCATTAGGCACTGAGAGATAAGAGATCCATTATAGAAGAATTACGAGTACGCAACATCAACCAATGCCATCGCCATCGCCATCGCCATCGTCAGCACCATCTCTCCATCGTCGTCATCTTTTGCTAATGACCATCGATGTCGATGTCTGCGTCCGCGTTCCGCGTGCTCCATGCGCAGTACATCACTTAACCTCAGCTGAATGACTGGCTGACTGGCTGACTGGCTGACTGCCTTGCCCTAGGTTGGATTTGGGTTTGGGTTGGGTTAAGTTTTGGTTGGGTTGGGCTGCGCATCAACTCACTAACCATATCAGCGACCACCTGTCCATCATATTTTTCAAGTGTTTGCGCAAAATGAAAAACAGCTCCAAACAGAAGCATCAAAGAATCCACCGATGCGCAAATGTTCATGGTTTATTATAGTTATTATTATTATATAGTGCTCAATAGCAGATTTTTGCTTTGAAGAGAAATCCACTTGGGATTGTTTTTGAAGTTTTCCAATGCCTCAATGTTCCAAAGTAATTTAAAATAAAAATGGTAAATTTAAAACTTATTCGATTTCGATTTCTAGTTCAACTCAAAACCTGTTTTTAAGTACGAATTTATTTAAAAAAATTCTCACCAGCCACCAGTCATTAAAAAATGTGATATTTGGCAAAAATTCAAAAAAATTGAAAGCTAATACATTTGTTTCACGTATTGATTCTACAATTTGCAGTTCCACATATTCACAGAGAAAAATCATTAGGCCTTTTGTCCAATTAAATGTGCTCCTGCTGAGCACTCGGAATATAGAAAAAGCATTTTGAACTTTTGCATGACTGTGGCAAGATGTGGTCTGTGAGTGGTGGTTGTGTATCTAGCAGATACATTAACATTAGCCAGTTGTTCTATGTGGACGCAGTGCGTTGTTAATTATAAGTGAATGATTAATTATGCCAAACGCCAAAGCATCGACAAAGCATCTTTGGGGTCAACTGGTGAGCATTTGCGGCTTGTATCTTAGGGTTTTTGGATTTGGGTTTGGAACTCTTGATTGGCATATGAGTAATGTGCTTTTTGTTTCTGAGTCTTCAGTTTTTTTTTGTACTAGACGTTCATTTGTGTGAAATTGGTTTTTTTTTGTTATTATTATTATACGTTGAGTGTGTGTGTGTGTTGTGTTTTTTTTTTTACATTACATACAATAGACAACAACTGCTGCCCACACACACTTCACACACAACAGAAAACAACAGCTTGCATGTCATCACTTGAGACGAGTTCTTCTTTTTTTTATTATAGTTGTTCGGTGGATTCTATTTTATTTTTATTTTTATTTTTTTTCGCTTTTTTTTTTTGTTACTTTCTACGTTACTTTCTCACAGCTGTTTGGGTGAAGAATGCGAATAGCGTGTTGAGCGCTTAGAATTCAATTAGTTTTTATAGACATTATCCAATTTGCTGTTGCTGTTGTTGTTGCTGTTGTTGCTGCTTGTGCTGCTGCTGCTGATGGGTGCGTGTTGCACAGACACACAAATGTATCTGTATCTGTAACTGTCTATTAAGCGATGAAACGATTCGCGTGCTGAGCACTGAGCTCGCTTTCAATGGCCATCCATTTTTCTATTGTTCCCCAAGCACTATTTGTAGTTTTAGACACGCACACATAAACACATCACACACACACACACACATTCACACTCTCACTCACACTCACACCGCCTACGCACACACTTAATAAATCATAAATACATTCGAGCAAATTATATAGATGAGATCTCATTCTCCCATTCCCATTTTCATTTTCATATTCACTTCCACAAATCCCACCCACAAAATTTCAGTGACTGCGCATTGAGTGCCCAGCGTATAAATAATAGTTAAATTTTTCGTTCATTTCCTATATAGAATGCCTAAACATTTTGTTATTAAATTTTATGCTGTTTGTATTTGTTCGCTTTAGCTTTTGCCCAGACCCCGAGGTCTTTTATTACATAAATTGTGCCGAAAATGGCCTGAGAATGAGAACAAGGCAACAGAGCAAATTGCCTCAATTGTGTTTACGCATCTTTGGGGCTGTCGAGTGCCTACTTTAAGTCCGTATTATGCTTATGAATGCGTATATATGTGTTGAACTAGGCACTTATATATATTATACATATTATACATACATATATACACAATACAAGTACAATGTAAATTGTTGATAGGGGGAGAAAAAAAATAATAATAATATTCGAAATGACGCAAGACTAACAAATTGTTTAACATGCTTGAAAATACAATGGGCATTGGATTAGGCAAACTGCGGAGGTGTAAACATTTGACAGCTTTACTATGGCATCTTGATGGAACAATAACAAAACGTTTAATAGACAAAACCAAGTCATACAAATTGTCCATATTGATAGATATTTGATGGACTTGTAATTGAGTAGAAAATATTAAATTGAACAAAATTTATTTTCGTAAAATACAAAATATTTCTGCTTTCAAAAATAAATCGAAATATATCTGAAATATGTATTGATTTACAAAAGTCTTATTTTAAATACTATTTTATCTAATAATGCTTCAAAATTAAATCAAAATATATTTGAAATATATATTGATTTACAAAAGTATTATTTTATATAATATTTTATTTAATAATTCTGTAGTTGAGTATGTTATAATAAATGTAACAAACCTTGCGTTGCTTTTATTTTTCTTAAAATACAATATATTTCTAGTTTAAGTTTTCAAAATTAGATCGAAATATATCTAAAAATCTATTTTAATATACAAAAGTCTTAGTTTATATAAAAATCAATGTAACCAAGTATGTTGTGGGTTTAGATACTTAAAATTCAAAATATTACTAGTTAAAGCTTTCAAAATTAAATCGAAATATATCTTTAATCTATTTTGATTTACAAAATTCGTATTTTAAATAATATTCTATATAATAATGCTATAATTACTACTAAATATATACTACTAAATATTTCTACTCTCAAAATTAAATCGAAATATATCTAAAATATATATTGTTTTACAAAAGTCTTATTTCATATAAAAATGCTTCAATTAAGTAGAGAAGGATCAATGTAACCAAGTTTGCTTTGGGTTTAGATACGTAATATTCCAAATATTACTAGTTAAAGATTCCAAAAATTAAATTGAAATGTATGTGAAATCGCTAATAATTTACTAAAGTCTTCTTTGATATATTAATACTTATTCAGTTAGTGTCGATAAAGTCTTAATTAACATAATAATGATTGCCAAACAAGCACAACTACGAAACCATGATTTGAATTTACAAACATTTTCAATTCCCAGCCCATAAATTAAGAAATTGTTCAATTTGGCTGCAGCTTTTCATTCGATGCTGCACAATATTTGAGGGGGGGGTGGCAAGTCTGGCTCCCATTGGAATATTGACACATTTAATGGCAAGAGCATTATTTATGCATAAGGAACTTACTGTACAATTTTGGCTTTTACTTATCAATTTAGTTAACTGAACTGGCCAAATCAATTGGCAATGTCGTCAGCGTCTGATCAATTAACTGCTAAATCAATTTACAATTTATGCATAAACTTTATAATCAATAGGCTTAAGCGTCCTCACTTAACCATGGCTTAGGCTCAAACTTTCATTTGCCAAGCGATGCATTAAAGCCAAAGACAAAACAATTACCCAGTTGGGGCCGAGAAGGAGTTGCCAACCAGCCAACTAGCCAACTAACCAAGCCAAGCAGCCAAGCAGCCAGCCAGCTTGCTAGCCTGTCTGCCTGCCAGTCTTGGCTAAATCCGTTAGGCCATAAAAGCTATAAATGCTCAATTACAGGAAGTAAATATGCACACTTGATGCACAATCTTGCGTAGATGATGGTTTTGGATGTTGCAACGTTGACTTTTAAAATTATCGCAGTTAGTTTCAAAGACGACGACGACGACGACGACGAGAACGTCAAGCCAAAGTTTAATAACTTGTCTTCAAGCCTCAAGTTCTCTTTGTGTGTGTGTGTGTGTGTCTTTTGTGTGAGAGAGAAATTTAATTTCATTACATTCATGTGACATAAACCGTTGGCATCGTGTCTATGGGCCTGGCATTTTGATAATCTATTACACATGGCCATGGCCATAACGCAAAAACCTCAACCTCAGACCGCAAGACAGCCGCGCCACAGCGTCCACAGCGTCTCCAGTTTGCTGCTGATGGCACATGCAACCCAAAAAGGAGGACACAGCATGCCACGGCGGGCAAATGTTGCAGGGTGGTGGGGGGGGGGGAGATCCCCATCACTTGGGCTATTAGTGCGTTGTCTTGCCAAGTCTCTCCAAGTTGTCTTGAGAGTCTGCGGTACAATGCCAAGTGCGCATATTTACTTAAGCAGCAGCAGCAGCAGCAGCGGCAGCAGAGGCAGCAGAGGCAGCAGAGGCAGCAGCGGCAGCAGCGGCAGCAGCATCTTCCCGTTCCAGCCAAAGACAACGATGATAATTGCAAAAAAGTACCGTTTGCCGTATGCGAACGATTTTCTTGGTTCCACATGCTGCCTGCCTCCTGCCTGCATGCCACATGCCGCCTGCCGTTTCTGTCAATACTTTCTTTTCAAGTGAAGCCACCAAGTTGCATGCATGCATGCCTCGCATTGCGTTTGCAAAATATTTTTTGCGCCACTCGAACAATTTATGAGCGTTGAAAAGGCTTAGAAGCAAAACAGTTGAAGCTGGCCTAACAGCCAAGAGGGTGGCTCGGAAAGGCAGTGCTCTGCGGTGGGTGGGGGGGGTGGGGAGAGGGGCAACGCATTGCCTGTTGATTATATTGATAATGTCGTATGGTGGAGACCCGCAAAGAGCATGGAGTAAACGCAAACCGGTCTCTCGCATTGTGCAGCATCTGCTTCAGGTGCCCCAGCCACAAGTTGCACACTCAGAATTACGCTAGTCATATTAACCGTGTACCGTTTGTTGTTGTCGTTTGTTCGTTGTACCTGTTGTCGTCGTCTGCTGCGTGCGACATCAACAAGCAACAAAAACAATGTGCAACACAAGCAGCGTCCCGAATATGGTCAACGCTCTTTTAGCCATGTTTACACGTTAAGTGTGTTTGTATGTTAGCTGTTTTGCTTTGTATTTTATTTTTTTTTTTTCTTATCTCTTACTGCGCATTTCTTCCCAGGCTTTTGTTGTTGTCACATTGTTGTTGTTGTTGGGTGCCATGCTAATCACATTTTGATTATAAGACAAGAAAAAAAAAAAATCAACTTATATCTAAAAAACAGACAAAAGCCAAATACACTTGCCAGCTGACAGCCGCTGACACATAAAAAAAATAAACACACCCAAAATTACAGCATCTATTTTGAATAACAATAAACTTGCCGCTAAACTTCAAGTCAATTTTAGGCATCAATATTTATAAACAGATGAGTAAAAATTCAATATAATATATATATCTTCATATATATATATATATATATCTATATCTTCAATGAAGCCACAATTTAATGGACGAGACTTTTCAGACTGTACAAAATGCAAGATGCTCTGGCTGGAAGCATCGGCAAGTGTTATCAAGCTATCATAATACCCTAAACACAATCGAGAGCACCACAACTTTGTGGCAACTGCAACATCTGCATCTGATACCGTGTCTGTGGCACTAACGGTGCTCTGCTCCGACACAACAACGCAAAAATAAAAAAAAAAGAATCTGATATCTTTGGAAGCTGCGTGAAAGCATATTTATGTATAGATTTTGAAAGGCCTGTGTGCAAAAAAAAAAAAAAAACAACAACAACAACATGCAACAAAATAAAGCAAGCAACTTTAATGATACACACACACAAAAAAAAAGAAGAAGAAATGTGGAAAATTGGCGAATGTTGTTTGGAGAGGCAGTTGTGACGACGACGACAAACGTGCCCCGCGTCGCACTTAAAGTGCGTGTTGCAACATTGCAATTAGAATTCCAATTACACATACATACACAGTGATATCTACATGCGGCAATTTTAATATTCATCATTAATTAAGCGCTAAACAGCCGCCCGCTGTGCACATTAATGCCTCGAGCGGGTTTCGCTGATGTGTGTGTGTGTAAGTGTGTGTGTGTCGAGAAAACAGCATGACATCATTTCGAGAAATTGGAAAGGGTAGCCATAGTCATCTAGTCATCGAGTCATGGACCCGACCATGTGTGGCTGTCGCTTATATATTAAAAACTGCATGGAATTGATTTGAAAATAGCTGCGGCACTCGGTTGGCGTCAAAAGAAAAAAAAATATAAATATTCTCTTAATGCCAATGATGATGATCATGATGATGATGATGATGATGATGATGAGGCTGATAATGATAATGAAGATAATGGTGTGTATAGGATCCCCTGCCGTCTGGCCTGTGTGTTAATTAAAAGCCACTGGACGCTGTTGGCGGAGTTGGAGTGCAACAACCTTGGCATTTCCTGGGTACTTAGTCAGCCCCGGCAGGCCTCTTGATTAATATATGTATGAATTATACATACATGCGTAGCTATATATATATATATATGTATATGTAAACTGTAAGTACGAGAAGCACTTGTGTAGTTTATATATCTAAAGATAGACATATATCTATATATATATATATATGTGTGTGTGTATTTGTATGATGCGTAGGCCAGTGCACGCGTCAATATGCGAGTAGATGCCGAGCACTTCCCACTCCCAGTTACAATTCTAAATCCTCAATCTCCCAGTAGCTGACTGCCTGCCTGCCTGCCAGCCTGCCTGCCCGGGCATTAATGGCCGCTGACTAATGATGAAATGCGCGGCATTTGCCGCATTTTGCTCTGGACTGGGTCTGATGATGGTCTGGCCTGGTCTGGGCTGGGCTGGGCTGAGCTGAGCTGGGCTGGACTTGCCGTCATTTCATTTATGTAGAAAAGGATTAAGGCCATAAACCAAACGGTTGACGTTGGAGCTTAGCATGAAAAATGATTGCCGCTCAACAGTCGACAGTCGCCAGTCGCCAGTCGACAATCGGCGGCATTCGGCAGTTGGAGTTTTGGGTAGGTGTTAAAGTGTTCGTGGCTTCTGTGGCTCTCCGCGTATTTAAAAAATGTGACAGAGCTCGGTTACCCAGTACCTCAATGCCCAATGCCTAATGCCCGACACCCGGTAACCGGTACAACGCACCACGCACCCCGCACCCCGCACCCCGTACCGATTACCCAGGTCAGCTGCCTCGTCGTAAGCTGCCTCGTCGAGACTCGAGACAAGTGCAGTTTGTTGGGCATTAACTTTGCTTAGCAGTTTCTTCACTGTTGGAAGGGTGCGGCATTTATATTTTATATTTTATATTTAGCTTATTTTTTTATTTTTTGTATTTTTGTAAAGCCTCTCAGCTATGTGCATTTAATGGCATAAAGCTTGCACCTACCACGCCACGATTTGATTAAGGCCAAAATGCGCTAAAGGTCATTAGCACAAGTAGCTTAAATACCAAATGCAGATGCATCAAATATTATATTACACATTTTCTCATGAGTTATGATAAGTAGGAATTAGCAAATTAAAAGGCCACATAAATCATTTTCAAGAATGCAGCAAATTCGTACTTATACAAAGTTTATATACATATTTGTCTGATTGGTCTAAATAAACATAAATTAATATTTATGGCATTTAAAATTCTATTTGCACATCATATTTACATTTCTCTAAGTAAAGAACTAATCTTTAAGCTCTGTAAATTATTTAAAAAAAAAAAAACAATTTATTATTGATTTTCTATTAACTCAACACATTTCTATACATCACATTCAATTCCACTGACCCAACTCTTGATCTTTGGGGGATTTGCTTCAGTGAATTTTACTTTTTTTGCTGGCGAATTTCATTAAATTCGCTTTGCCTATTTTTTTATTTATTTATACAATACATAAATATGGACATTGCATGCAATTTGAAAACGCAGAAATCATTTCTAAAAACTTTTTGCTAATACATTGTTCAACAAATTTTATAACTTTATAAACTTTTTTTTGTTGGTTTTTGTTGGTTTTTTTTTTTTTTGCTGCTCGGAGCACTTAAAGGCAGCTTGACCACAAAGAGAGAGCCCAAGCACAATGGCACCCAAAGGCGCACTTATTTCGCTTCATGTTCACAAATCAAACTTTTAGGCGGGCGAACAACAACAACAACAACAACAACAGCAACAATAACCATAATATGTGGGGTATATCTAAGATTTGGTACTTGCTGTTTGTATTTCATTAAAAAACCGTAACTAATGATGCCTAAATTCGCAATAAAAATGACGCAGGCCAGTAGAGCAGAAGAGTGTGGGGAGGGGGGAATAGCAATAAATGGTAAAAAAAAAAATACAACGCACAATATGGTCCATTAGTGTGCTTTTTGTTGTGCTATTAGAAGGAACTAGGTACCCTGCCGCTGCCCGCTGTTCCCTCCACGAACCGAACGACCGCAATTTGAAACAATTTTAATAAAAAATATTTGAAGAACAAATAGCTATCAACGCAATGCCAAACCATAAATACCCTTTAAAACAATATATTTATTGTAAATCATTTAGTAAATTTATGACAATAGTTTTGCTGTAAATCATTAAGTATTTTCAGCATAAAAAAAACAATCAAATTGTGTAAATAAATACTTTTTTCTTTACTACTAAATACTTTTCATAGAGTCAGCATTGCCGATTAATTTTATTACAATATTAGAATAATCTCTGTAAGAGTATTAGAAAGCCAACATTGCAAATATTATGAAATGTGGCTGCTGGCCAAAATGCTTTGAGAGGTTGCTAGAAAGCGTT
This sequence comes from Drosophila melanosoma, assembly GCA_035042045.1. Taxonomy (NCBI): domain Eukaryota; kingdom Metazoa; phylum Arthropoda; class Insecta; order Diptera; family Drosophilidae; genus Drosophila; species Drosophila melanosoma. Next base: position 1,777,688 of record JAWNLY010000100.1, on the reverse strand, counting down.
GCGGTAGCTTATTGTGACAAATTTAAAGTAATTCCATTTTTATTTTACCAACAACGGGCAGAACTTTATATTGTTCTTGCACTTGAGTTTCCAAAACAACAACAAACCAAAAAGGGAAGAAAATCACACAGTGTGATGGGTTGGCGAGGGGGCAGAAGCCAGCAAGAGCGAGAGAATATATATATATATATATATTTTTAATTCCAGTCAAAGTCAAAGTCAAAGCAGCTTTGTCATTTGCTTTTGCTTTTTCTCTTTTCTTGTGTGTTTTTTTTTTTGCTACTTTTTGTGAGCTTAAAAAGTTTGTTTCCGTCTCATTAAAGGCGAAAAGTTAGCTGCTTGCTGCCTGACGAATTCCCAGCGCATTTATTTACACCTTTTTTTTTTTTTTTGAGGGTGTAAAGGATGTTGAACATCCGCATTCATTTTCCACCCAAAAAAAAAAAAAAAAATGACGCCCACAAAACTCAATTTGCAAGCCTTTTTTTTGTTTTGCATGTGCTAAAGGTAAAAAGCCGCAGCTTGCGAAAAAGAAAAGCAATCCCAAAGCCACATGGCTCAAGGCGCGTCAAAGCCAAACGGAAAATACACCAATCAGTGTAAAAAAAAACAACAACAAACAAATACACATATACCAATCAAGAATGACACAGAGAGAGATAGTTAGATAGAGAGAGAGAGAGAGAGAGGGGGGGAGAGCAGCTCAAAGGGCAAAGGCAAGAAATAATCAGTAGAATAAAATCTGTGGCGCACCCGTACATAAACAATGCAATGTCTGCTTTACTATATATCTCGCTCCTCGGTTCGATGGACTACAAATATTATTGTTTTCAGTGTAGCAGACATACCCATTCGTTGTACCACAACCCACTCCCTCCACACCGCCGTTCAGGCCACAGCAACAGTTACTACTACTACAATACCTATGCGAAAAGGTGCTGTGGGCACAAACAATTGTGCTGAGCTTGGTAGCTCCTTGAAATGCTATTGAAGCTATAAATCCTTTGTGTTTTCAATTTTTATTTTATTGCTCTCCACAGGCGCGTATGCTTTTGGCATGGGCAATGGACAGGAGTTGGGTTTGGTGTTGGTGTTGGGTGATGGGTGATGGGTGATGGGTGATAGGTGAGTGTTGCCCGCATCAAGGTGAGCTGGGGGACGCTATATCGTTCAAACGTTTCACTGGCGGCGTGACTCAGCTGGAAATAATAGCCAAAAAGCAGGCAAACCCAACCAAACCGAACCGAACTCATTGGACTTTTCTACTGGGCTACATTGGACACCCGATTGCACAAAAGTAAATTTTAAAAAGATACAACACAAAACACTTGAGTGCCGCGTTTCGTTCCATTTTGGTTGGATTGGATTGGTATTGGATTGTTTTTTTTTTGTTGTTGTGTTGTTTTTTGTTGCTGCTTTCTTCCCCCTTGTTGGCTTTATGTTTTTTTTGGGGGTGCGCCATGTGCGCTACAATTTGAGGCAATTGAGTTAATCTAGCAATGAGTTGTTTGGCAGGTAAAGCAATTGTTTTGGCTACGTGCGAGTGTATCTATTGTGTGTGTGTGTGTGTGTGTGTTTGTGTGTTTGTTGGGGGTGTAATATGCAGTTAGGGGTTGACACTCATTCAACCAGTTGTCCATGTCTCAAGAGTGTTTTGCTGCAAATTATGCAGATGGCCAAGATAACACTTGGGGCACTTTTGCATTAGACTGAAATTGTTTTAATGCATGGCTTTTGTTTTTTGTCTACCATTTGGCTTAAGTCAAACAAACAAAAAAAAAATCATCATTTTTTATGCGGGTCACATTCAACTGTCTCGCCAAGGTTCGTTGCACGCACTCAACTTATTTACAAAACTCGTTAAATTTTTCGATTTTAATTAAAGACAATTAAAATACAATTTTATTTGCTAGAAACTGCTTTTAATCGCTTTGCAAGTTTTATGCGTTGTTTCCAGTTTAGAAACTGATTTCAAAATATCTTTTGTACTATCTTCATTTTGAGTCGATGAATTGTACATTTTTACAAGCCATTTTTGCCAAAATGCATAACTCTATTAAAGCTGCATTCAATAATCGCTCGTTTTCAATTGCTACTCGTCTCTCAATTCTCAATTCTCAATTCTCAATTCTCAATTCCCCATTTTCCAATTATAATTCCACTGCTTACTCGACTGCAGAGCATTCCAAAAGCGTCTTTAATTGGCAAACAGCTTTCAGTCTCAGCCATTTTTCGTTGCTTTCATTTCATTGCTGTTGTTATTCCTTGATTGTTGCTACTTTTTGGCCATTTGCTGAGCGTGTGTATATGTGTCTGTGTGTGTGTGTATTTTTATGGGCGTACATATGTATGTGTGTGTGTGTGTGTTTTTGTTTGCATTTTCTTTTTGTTTTTTTTTTTTTTACATTTGTTGCTTTTGCAATTTAAACGTAAAAATAAATGACTTCTTAGCCTTTTCGAAAGTTTATTTTAACCTCAACGAGAGACCCAGCCTGAAAATAAAATAGAATGGATCGAGAATGGAAACACCCACACTCCCCCACGTTCCGCACCGCATCGCACGGCATTGCCTTGCCACCTACCGCTCCTGGTCCCAGAGAGTCCAAAGTGCACGAACAATAATCGAATTTGAGTGAATTAAGATTGGGGAATTGATGCGAACAATAGACCAAATGGAATGGGAATAAATGTGTGTGTGTGTGTGTGTGTGTGTGTGGCTGCAAAATTATACTCAAAGCAAACATACACTTAACAAATATGGCATGTGTGTGTTGTGTGTGTGCTTGAGTGTGCTTATGTGTGTGTGCAACTCCAGCTGCTTTATTCTTTTTTATTTGTTTACCGATAACACTTGGCACTAAAAGGGCGACTGCCAGCCAGGGATGATGTCCTGGCAGTAATCAGGCGCTCAACAAATAGCAACAAGCCACTCATTTCACGCGCTCTCTCTCTCTCTCTCTCTCTGTCTCTCTCTCTCTCTCTCTCTCTGTCTCTCTCTCACTCTTTCTCTTAACTGTTTGTATTTGTATTTTGCTCAAATAAAATTGACACACACAAGTGTTAGCCGCTTTAGCTGACAGCATTTGCCAAGAACTTTCGAGTGCTGCTGGCAACATTTGTGAGACGCTGATGATGACTTTAAGCGTTTCGTTAATTTTTTACTTGATTTTGATTTGACAGCTTAGTTAAATTAAATTGTAGACGAGCTAAACAAACCGAAAAAAAAAAAAAACACAAACACATAATATTAAATTGCCTTTTTACCTACATCAAAAACGTCTTATGTTACAATCTAGTTACACTCAAACTCAACTACGCACACACTTACACACACCCACTTACACACACACACACACACACCGACACTCGCACACTTCTTACACATCCCTGTTAAAGTTCAAAAGCGTTTGGGGCGACAATTGGAGTTTTAACATACAAATGTAATTAAAACGTTTTTCGCAGACGCCGCAGGGCACAACAACAGCACAAAACTGTGTGTGTGTGTGTGTGTGTCTGTGTCTGTGTGTAAAACGGAATTGTCCAACGACAAAAAAAAAGGGGGGAACACACACACACAATGAGAGAGAAAGAGAGAAAGAGAGACAGGCAGTGGGAGTGGAGCAACAAGGCCGTCTCCAAATTGTTGCCGGCGGATGCAATAAGTTGCGATAAGGTGTTCATTCCCTGGGGCATATTTTTCGTTTGGGGCTGTCGGTCGGTCGGTTGGTTGGTTGGAGTCGAACCTTTCTGCAGCAGGAACTTGTCCAAAATCAGGGAAAGAAATTAAATGAACGTGCTGGCAGAGAGAGAGAGAGAGCCGCCAGCACTCGAGGGTTGTATGTCAAGGCGTAACAATGGCAAATGTCGTTGTTAACCTTTTTTGCACCAAGTTCAAAAACATCTTTGTGCCCCCCCCCCCCCCCCCTTTCAACCCCCTCAGAAACCCCTCTCCACTATGACACAAAACAATGATATTTACATTTTTTTTTTTTTTATCTGCCAACGTAAAGAATACGTAGAAATGTTTGAATATTTTTTTTTTTGTTGCCAATTTTGAGTCTTTTTGCTTTGACTGGCTGCAGGCAGCCGGCGGACTGCGTAAATTTGCCTTGAAATTGGAGCATAGAGTGGGACAGAGGGGCGGGCGGGCGACGCACGTTTAGGCATTTATAAAAATGAAATAAAAAGGCCAAAACTCATATCAAAGCGATCATGGATTTATAGCCTTAATAATAGAAAGTGGCCGTGGTTGAGGGGGCCAAACGGATGGAGGAGGCAGCAACGGCAGGCGGAAATTGCCAACAACGGGGGAAAAAAAAGGAAAAGACAAAAATGAAACGAGTTTCTGCATGCACAAAGCCCAAAGCCCAAAGCCAGACAAGTAATTAGGCAAAGGATTTGTGTCTTGCTTTGAAATAAACATTTCTCTTTTTTTTTTTATCTGCGATTCTGCTCGCAAATGTATGCTATAAAAGAGACGTGAGTTCGTGCGTAATTTGCGTGCGTGTGTTGTGTGTGTGTGTGTGTGCAACAGGCGACAAGCATTTCAGTGTGCTTCTTTTTAAGTTAATAAACAGAACTAAAAATGTTAGGATTTTCAATTAAAATAATAAAAGTCATTTCTTTAAATATTGCAAATTCCATTTTATTTATATAAGTAAATTATGCAAGTCAGCAAATGCTTAGTTCAAATTGTGCGTATTTCTTTTGTCGCCTGCACAAGCTGAGAGAGCACATCATATAACTGACATACCCATATGTTCCCAGTGTCCTTGTTGTTACCTTCGGCTGTGGCGAACTCAATTGAACTGGTATCGCTCGAATTTTGACAGTTTATCAAATTGCCGGAACAAAAAGCACCAAAATAAAGGAGCAGCTGTTAGGTGAACCAAAATGCGGGTGATGCGTTTCTATTTTACATGTATTGGAAATTTGACAGGATACGCCAAGGATTCGCTGAGCAACCTCGAACGAGCTCATTAAAATAATTTTGGCACAAAACATTAATGCCAAACACTTTTGAAAAATACAGACATTGATGCTGCGTCTGCACTGCTGCATCTGACATTGAGTGGTTGAGTGGTAGTGGTGGTTGTGGATGTGGTTGTTAGGGATGGGATGGGCGAAGGGATGCGGCAGACGGCAGATAACGCTGCGTCAAAAGTGTCAGAAACGCTTAATAAACGTCAATGTCAGCATTGCCAAACAGAAAATTTAACAAAACACTTTTCGGCGTGGTTTGTCAATCTCTCATTCCGGGGGCTGTCAGCTGTTTTGGCTTTGGCCAAAAACAAAAACAAAAAAAAAAATAACCAAAAAGCAGAGCTGAAAAAAGGAAAATAAAATCAAAGCAATTGAATTGCGCACTCAGTCAAACAGATTCAGAAACCCCGTCTGACAAACTGTCTGTCGTTTCGTCTGTGCGTCTGTTCGTCTGTCTGCGTCTATTTGGCTGTCAGTGAGTAACCCAAGCACGCAACCAATCCCTTACCCAATCCCAAACCCAGTTTCAACTCCAAAAACCCGTATTGCGTATTCCAAAACCTTCAGTTTCTGCACACTTTCATTTCATTCGAAGCGCCGCCGTTCATTCGCTTGACAAATGGAGTGTCATAAATGCAGCCCTTGAGGGCGTCCTCACCCTCCCCCCCCCCCCCCTCCCCTCGCCTGCTCATCCCTTGGTTGGCCCAGACGGCTCTCACTTTGCCTATCGCATTTTTGCCTTTATGCTAAACGACACGTAGCCAGTCAAACACACACACACACACACACACACCATACACACACACACCACCAATCGGAGGATGAGTTCGACTGTCGCCTGTCGCTAAAAATGCACAGGGGGATTTAAAATTTATTTGAATTTGCTTTTAGTTTCGGGTCGCTTTCTCAGTTTGTGTGTTTTTGTGTTATATTCAACAGATTTCAATGGCAGCCGTTACACATCGCATTTAAAAAGTGCTCTCTACATATAGAAAGCAGTCACATTCACATTCACATTTACACTCGAAATGAAAACGACACCCGCAGCCAAGCCCAATCCCCATCCTCATCCCAAATCCAATGTCAACATCAGAAATGAGAAATCAGCAACAAAAACTGACAGCCAGTCAGCTTAACAATATGACAAATACAATTTTTCGACTTTTTATAATTTCATTTTACTATGAAAACGCATTATTATATAATGCGCTGGGCTGCTCATTGTGGGCGTTCTGCCCCAAAAGTGGGGCGTGGCTGCAAGAGCAACACTTGGGCGTCACTCGCTGGACAATTGAAAGTGATATAAAATAGTGGCTCATTTTTTTGTCATCTTTATCTTTTATATTATTTTAATTTTCTATTGTATTTTTTTTTTTGTGTGGTATTTGTCAGCAGCAGCTGGGTTGGAGGGGGGTTTTTTTTTTGGTGGTTTCATCGTTAAGCAGAGCAGAAGAGCGGGGGGTGAAATGACGCCTCAACGCTTCAGAGTTAATTTTTGAGTGACGTGCAAAGTTTGTTAATTGAATTTGCCTGCCTTTTGATAAGCGTATGTGTGTGTGTGTGTGTGTGTGTGTGTGTGTGGCAGTCTATTTTGATGATGCACGAGTTACAGTGGGGACCAGCTAAGTGGGTTGCTTACATGACATTAATTGAGTGAACGACCAACATAGAGAAACGGAGCAAAGAGACAGGATGAGAAAGCCAAATTGCTCAAAGGGTTCACTCGAGCAGCCCAAAAAAAACGTATTTAATGCAAATGGGGCAGCCCTTAAGGTCTCCCAGGGGTAAATAGCTGAGATTGCGGTCTAAGCACCACTGGGAAGATAAATAACATTTGCTGCATTTGAGCAAAAACTGCGATAAGGTTTGCCTTGGATTTATATATTTATTTAATTTTCGATTAAATGAACAGTGCCAGCAAATTAAATTGGATAATTTTTTACGCTTTAATCAAAACGAATACAGTTAAATATAAATAATTTATTGTACTTAATTTAATGTTGGTTTACCAACAGCAGTGAACACTGTTAATTTCCATTAATCCGGAAGCCACATATTTTGTTGCAACCAACAACTTTGATTGTTTGATTGCTGCAGTGCATTCTACTCTATAATAATATGTATATATATATATAAGAAGAAAAAAAAAAATACTCGCATGAATACGAATTTATATATATATGTAAATTAATATTGCAAATATTAATATACATATTTGCAATCATTTTAATAGGCCACTTTTTGTGCCTCACTTGTTAAAAGCTTAATGCACCAATGCATTCTGCAAAGAGATAAGTACAAAAGGGCCACATTTTGTTGATTCATTTACGCAATTTCAATTCCATTCCATTCATGTATTGAATATATATATTTTCAATTAAATTTTCCTTCTCTTTAAATATGACCAACAAAAAGCAAGGCTCTAGCAAAAACTACTTGTCCGTCAATCAATCAAGGCAGCTGTGAGCATTTTCAGATTTAAGATTAATACTTCGAGTAAAATGCCAAAAATCTTCAACTAATATCGAAAACAAACATGTGCGAATATGTCACCTATACTAAATAAAACATTTAGTATTTATATTTACATGTGTATATATATATATATATCTATATATATATATATATATTAGTTGAGCATTCAGCAAACTAAAGCTTGATGCATTGCCTTGCACAATTTGTTGCTGTTTGCATTCATAAAATATTAACTAGCAATTTGCAGCGCCTGCTATTTTATATGTACCCAGGGGAGAGCATGCAGCATGCAGGGGCAGGCAAACAAAAGCTGGATGAGGCAGACAGGACAAACAGATGGACAGACAGACAGACAGACAGACAGGCAGACAGACAGGGAGGGAGGGATTGAGGCAAACTGACAAATAGACTGTCTTAAAAGTAGCTCAAACGATTTAATTTTGGGGCAACTGCAGGCTGCAGCTGAGCCGTGGCAAGTTTGGAGAGAGAGGCACTTTAACTATATTAATTGATATAGTCGCTTGCAGCGATTATTAGCACAGACTCGATGGCGAAGGGCTGCCAAAATCCAATAACATCATTGCAGACATTGCAGACTTGCAGCGAGATTTCGATTTTGGGTTTTAGGGTTGGAGGAGTTCTCAACTTTTGGGCCATGCTCGAACTCGGATGGGGGCGTCTGTCTTGATGACTTTGCCCGTTGGCGGCGCTCTCTCTCTCTTGGCAACATGGCGTGTACGTAATTAAATGTACATGAGGCATCAAAAGCGGATGCCGTCGATTCCTTAGCCAAACAGACACTCACACACCAAATGGCTAAGTAGCGCTTTTAACATGCACAAAATACTGACTAGGCAGACAGAAGGGCAGACAAACTGACGGTCAGACAGACAGTTGGGCAGATAGGCAGACAGACAGATAGGCAGACAGACAGCCAGTCAGAAAGATAGCCAAAAGCGCAGGAAAACAATTTACAATGCTACCAAGTTGCTGCGGAGAAATTGCAGCAAGATTTTGCCAATAGATGGCAGACAGAGATGCCAAAAGTCAAATGTAAGACAGAGAGAGAGAAAGGGATCTTTGAGAAAGTGGCCAAATGGGGATTGTAATCAGGAGCTGGCGTATAAAAGACTCTATAAAATTTAGAGCAAGCCGCAAATTGAAAGCTTTTAAAAAAAAAGAAATGGATTTTTAACATTTTATAACAAATGGTTTTTTTTAGGCCAGAAAAATATCTATTGATATTTTTTTTTTATGAAAACTTGTTAGTCTTGTGTCTTTCGTTTTTGCCATCGAATATATATTGTCTGCCTAGGCTCACCTGCACGATGCCGGCAACTTTTTTTTGGTTTTGCTCTGGGCCCTGGCCAAGACCCCCAAAGGCTTACCACGTATAAATCAAAGCTGTCGGACAGCTTTTCGAGAACCTTTCTCAAAACTTCAGCTGCTTCTGCTTCTGCTTCTGCTGCAGTTGAGCTTTACACACAAGACAATAGCACGCCCAGCCCCGCCCACTGCAATGTTGAGCTTATATGCCTCATATTTATATATATATAGATATATATATATATATATATAGATAGATAGATATATATAGAGTATATGGACAGATGGATAGATGGCTAGCATTTTGATATTTGTGTGCTATGAGCAACCAACCCTTTTGCTGTATGCATTTGTTTATAATGCAAAATCTGAACATGTAACAAGACTGGGCACTCATCTAAGCATGTGTATGAGTGTGTGTGCCTGTGTGTGTGTGAGAGTGTGTTTGTCTGTAGTTGTTTGGCTTGGGGGGCTTGGGCCAAGGGGTTATGTTGTGAAGGCAATAAGTTTAATGTGTGCTTCGAGCATATTTTAAGACTCCAACTCTTCCACCCACCCCCACCCCCGCTGGTTGCACGAACCGACTTGAATCGCTTGAGCTTTTCGCTGCTAGCCAGCTGTCAGTTGTTGTTGATGGTTGACTGCCTGCCAGTGCCTGCCAGTGCCTGCCAGCTTGCCAGCTTACATTAGCAGCATCCAAGTCATGGGCCTGTGCCTGTGCCTGTGTCAGTGATTTCGGCTGCACTCACTCTCGATACACTCGAGTACTTCACGAGTACACTCACTGAACGTGGAACACTGGAACTGTCCCAGCTGACGTTGAATTATCATAAATTGCTAAAGTTTGTTTTTGGCGTAACAAAACTTGGGACTGCCACTTTATGCTCCTGATGATGGGCGGCTTATTTACAATATATATACACACACACACATATATATATATATGTGTGTGTGTCAAAAGTTTTCATCATGCGAAAATCAGCACAATTAGAAGCATGTTATGATGTTGCCAAAAGGGTTCAGGACACAATATTTTGGGTGTGCTTTGTGCGGGGGTTGGGGATTAACATAAGTTTGTTTTTGGCCTTGCTCGCAACGTCAATGTTGCGTAATCCTATTAAATTCTCGTTGCGGCCTGCTTATTTCGCAAAGCAGCGAAAAGGTGCTTAATTTGCCGTTGCTTTTATTGATTTCTCTACAACACACACACACTCACACACACACACAGTTTACACTCTTTTTTCTACTACTGAGTCGCCCCCGCCGCGGACTCCTTCACATGTTAGAAGCTGCAGCTAAAGGGCATTAAAGTCTTGACAAGGCCATTAAATGCTTAAGAGGCAGCGACGTTAATGACAACATCGAGCACAGAAGGGCAAAGAAGCGAAAAGGAATAATAAAAAAAAAACAACGACGACGACGACGACGTCATCGCTGCTCAAGCAGAAGCTCGCCGAGCGCACAAGGATTACAATTTACGAGTCCTGCCAGCCATGAAGGTGTGATAAAATTTCAGCAATTAAAAAAACGTGTGCGTTGACAACGACGACCACGAAACTGAACAGAACTCCCAACAGGACCAAGTACCCAAGACCGATCTCCCCCTCCCCCTCCCCCACCCAACCCTTTCCCTTTCCCAATAAAATACTCCTGCTGCCCACGCACAGCAGAGTCTTGGCATGCAACTTCAAATAAATGAAAAGTTGGCAGCGAATTGCCAACTAGTTGACCGACGTTTTTATACTCTAACAATAACTTTGAATACATAATAAAAAAATTAAAATCATTTTTCCAACTATGATTTAGTAGTTTGATTCTAGTCAATTTGGCTTGGCGTATTATTATTATCATTATTTTGGAGTCTAAAGATAAAATCTCATTAAAAAAAAATTAAAAATCTATTTTCCAACTGTGATTTAGTAATTTATTTTCTTTTAAAGACGTATTATTATTATCATTATTTCGGAGTCTAAAAATAAATTAACCTAAATATTCTCATATTAAAAAAAAATTCAAAATCTATTTTCAAACTACGATTTAGTAATTTGTTTTAATATTAATATTTAATATTATTATTATTTAATATTTTTAATATTATTATTATTTCGATGTCTTAAGATAAATTAATTTTTCATAATAAAAAAATTAATAATCTATTTTCCAATTGTAATTTGGTAATTTAATTTCTGTCTACTAAGTTTGGCATATTATTATTATTAGAATTAATTGAATATTATCAAGCTGTGCAAAACTTCAGCTGTGTGGCAAACTTAATGAAAATTATGTGGTTAGCTGAACTAGGAAAGAGAGTTTTTTGAAGACGGAATTGACGGCATTCAAGTTGCACGCATAAAAAGTTGTGAGCAGTTAAAACGTCGTTGGCATTTGAAACATTTTTCAAGCAGAAAAGAGCAGCAGAAATGAGCAGCAGAAATGAGCAGCAAAAGCAGCAGCAGCTGAGAATATTGCAAATTTATGCGACTTCCTTTTGCATAATTACCCCACAATGTGTAACCTGCAGGCAAAAACCCACTTCCTTTCCCCTTTTCCCAACTTGTGGACGCCCCATGCCACTATGCCACGCCCACGCACACACGCTGATTTTGATAACGTCGCTTGGGTGCCTGCAACATTGCAGCGCGTATTTTTAATTTCCGTCACCGCTCGCAGTGCTTACAATTCTCTCGGCATACTCGGCGTATACGCGACTTTTTGGCTGCTGTTGCGATAAGCGAGCAACATGTCAAGGTAGGCGTGTGTGTGTGTCTCTGTGTGTGTGTGTGCGTAACGGTAGATAATGTAAAATTAAAAGGGAAACTGTACAAAAACAGCAACGGGCACAAGAATGGGAACATGAACGTAATCGGGATCGGAACCCGAAGCAGATCTTGAATTATGCGTTTGCAGATTGCAGACAGACAGACAGACTGACAGAGAGTTCGAAAAGGTCTATCTTTCGCATAGATAGCAAATATATACATACATATATATATATATATATTTGCACAACACTCATATATATATAAATTTGCTAGAATTTATGTTAAATGTTTTGTGCAAACTTTTAATTAGCCAGCTAAATGGCGCAGCGTGCGATATGATTAATGAAATGCTGGCATGTAATTGCGGGCAACACAACACGCAACGCGTGTTCCGAACGGAAGGGGGAGGGGGGGTGGTGGTGGTGTGGCTTTTGCTATGATGATATAAATTGGGGCAAATTAATTGCAACAGCCTCAGGTGTGTGAAAATTTCAGTTGTAATTAGATGATGGAAATGCTGCGAGCTGTGAACAGAAAAGTTTCACTTCATAATGTTGGGCAATGTGTCAGTTGTTGTAGGAAGAGGGAAATGGGGGGAAAAGGGGGAGCAAACGAGCAGTAACAGCGTGGTAAACTGAACAATGCTGCTTAAGTGCACAAATAAATGCTCTTAAAATGAATTGTGTGTGAAAGATAGCGGATGAAGGATGGGCAAAACATTAACCAATATAAACACAATGTGCGTGTGAGCCAGGACAAAACTGACCAAGCGCAGCTGCTCCGATAAGATTATCTCATGTTGGTGGAGCACGCTATTCAATATTAATTATGGGCATTAGCCAGGTTGAAGTGCCATGGTAAAATGGTAAAAGTTCACATGCAGCAGCTAAAAGGGATATAAAAGCAGCTAAGGATAACTCATTAGAGCTTAAGTTTAGAGAGCTGATAAAAGCTTGAAATTTATGAAATTTATGAGATAAAATAGATTAAAATCAAAAGCAGCAATATATTCTCAAAGATATGTTGTCTAGTTAAGCGGCTTTAAAAATATAGTATGCTATTCGCAAAGCTGTTAGAAAACTTTAGCTAAATGTGTTTTATATCAAATCTAATATCTAAAAACAAAAATCAATATTAACAAATTTGCCAGTCACATGAACTGAAGCCATTTGCTATGATAACTTTATCTGTGTAGCCACTCAATTGACACAACCTGCCAATATTCAAAATTTATTCCAATATATTTTGTAGCAGCAGCAGCTCATTCAATTAGTGCCACATGAGTCCTAAAAGCCACAAACCACAGTCAAAGAAAGCCAACACCGTAAATGCAATAAAAACTGAACAAAACCAAACTCCATCAATATGAATGCATACGTTTTGTATATATATATATATATGTATATATATATATATATATATATATATTTATTAAGGCGTGCAACTGCATTAAGTGCTGAAAGCCTTTGATTTCAATTCTAACCAATGGCAGACGACAAACAAATAATTAAATCAATAAAAATTTCAAATATCTACATTGGAAACTACTCAAAAATTCCATCAGCTTCAATTACCAGCCTGTGTGTGTGTGTGTGTGGCAGGTGGAGGAGCTCTTTCGACTTTTGCAACATCATCAAAAAATTGTTGCCATACCAAAAAAAAAAAAACAACAACAATAAAAACAACAACAACAACAACAACAACAAAACTCAAGTGGTCCTGGCGCAAGGATGTGCTTTAAGCATAGCAAACATAACGCCCATTTGCAGTCAACTGACAATATGCGAAGCAACCGACCAACAACAATCACAGTACATGCCCCAACGACACACCTCCCCCTTTCCCCTTTCCCCTTTCCCCTTTCCTATCAACCTTTCTTTCCCTATGAACATGCCACAACCGCACCAAACGGAAAGTCAGCGACTCCAAAATATTTTCGACACTGCTCTGTTAATATATATATACAAAAATATGCATATGTATTTGTGAGTTCCTTTGTTTACATCGTCCTTACACACAAACACACCTACACACACACTCACACACAAACACACACACACACACACACACACCTAGACACAACACAGAGCTCATCTGGCGTTTGTGTCGAGGCCTCGCCAACATGTGCAAAAGAATCGAACAAGTCAAAAGAGTACAAAAAACCAAAAAAAAAAAAAAACTTTAGTTTGTGCATGTTTTATTTTAACCAAAACAAAAAAAGTAGATTTATTTTCTGTGGAAATGGGGACAACTACCATAATTTAACTTGGTAAAGCTGTCAAAACACTGAGAGTGGCAGACAGGTAGGCAGCTCATAAGAAAAACTACAATATTCCATATAAGATTGTCTCGAAAACTTTGATAAAATTTAAATTAGTATCAAAAATGTATATATGAAATATGAAAGAAGAAAAGTGAAGTAACTGATCGACTAGTAGATACCGAGTGGTACCACATGAAGCGTCTCTGTTGCAAGTGGCAACAGATAAATGGGTTTATTAAGTCTTATAAAAAAAAAGATTTGGTTTAGTTTCTGCCATTTTATAAGTAGCATATACCCTATTTGCAGCCACTTCGAGTGCAGGGTATCAGAAGAATGAAAAACGCATTGCACAGATGCTGCGTGAGAGTTATGCACACAAGTTGCAAGCTTTTACACACACTGTGTGTGTGTGTGTGTGTGTGTGTGTGTGTGTGAGTGTGTGTGTGACTCAAAAAAGCGTGCAACAACAATAAGCAGAAATTCTGTATATTTTGTTAAATGACATGAAAATGTGCCCGCAAGCCTTTTACACACACATACATTGAGGTTTTTTTTTTTTTTTTTTTTTGAGGTAAAAGAGGAGGTGTTTGCAACACGCACAGCTCAAAAGTATGCTGCAAATTAAATATTTCCGTAAATTTTTCATTCCAATTAATAACCGAAAAATAACATCCTTACTCAAACATAATTTTTTTATTTTTTTTTGTAATTCTTTTTTTTTTGCAGGATCGGCACGTCACACGCAATGGCGACACTGAGCCCGTTGTCGACCCATCGCAGGACTACATGCTGATGCTGGGCTATGAGAATGCCACACACACCGTACTCCGCTTTCGCCGCAAGTTGGACACATGCGATGCCAGCCATGACATCGCCATAACGGTAAGCACCGTCGACGTTTAATAGATATATTGGCCAAAGTTTGTGCCAAGTGAAATTTATGCACTCACTTGCGCACTAAGTATTGACTCTATACTTGAACAGAGTGTGTGTGTATGAGTGTGTGTCTGTTTACATTTGTGTGTGTGTGCGTGTGTGTGTTTGCATCATAATTTATGTTAATAAAAAGTTTCTTATGTCTTGAGTTTTGGGCTGATGATATAAGCGCTGCCATCAAAATACTAAAGTGATTCCTGAGGGGAGTAAACAGCGTCACGTATTTACCTCCCCCCTCCCCCCCACCCCCTGGCAATGCTGGTGGCAATATATATTAGGTTTGAGAGGAGCTGAAGCAAATAACTACACAAGATGACTAGCATGAGTAGTTGTACAAGTTTGCGCAATATCTCTAAGCAAATATAAACACAAATTGTGCTCATATCAATGCAGGGGTGCAACTCCAAAGGGGGCGGGATTTGCTTAGACTCCACAAAGATTGACATGTTGTATTTAAATATAAGACAAGGAAACTGGCAAATCATGATTATTTACTATGATCAAATTGAGTAGGACTTACTATCTACGCTAAAATTCTGACAGGCAATCAAAAACAAGATTTTAAAATAGATTTAAAAGAAGTAATTTTTGGCGTTGCTTGGCAATCGGTTTATTAAAATATAAAATATAATACAACGTAACTGGCAAATCGAGATCATTTACTATGATCAAATTGAGCAGAAATTTCTATCTACGCTAAAATTCTGACAGGAAATCGAAAACAAGATTTTCAAATAGATTTTAACTAAAAGAAGTAATTTTTGCTGTTGCTTGGCAATCAGTTTATTAAACAATCCCCTTGGCTACACCACTGTTAATTCAGTCTCGGGAGTCGAGAGTGTTAGACAAAAATCGTATCACTTCTTGAATTTGGCCAGCATCATCCAAAAGAAGAAGTCATTGTGATAAAAGTTTTATCACGTAAAACTTAAGCGTAAATCTTAAAGAAAACTTTCTGGTTAACTTAAGCAAACAAGCGCCAACCACGCACAAACACAAAAATACCCAGAACACACACACACACTCGCACACACACACTCACACACACACTCACACATACTCACACAGACAGTCGTGGCGACAGTCAATCCCCACACATATATTAAGACATACTTAGATGTGGTTCCCAGAAAAACACCCAAAAATAGAAAAAAAAAAAAACAAATTATGCACAGTCGCGTGTGTGTTTGGTTTTGACTGTGTGTGTGTGTGTGTGTGTGTGCTTGTGTGTGTGTAGACACATTTGATTATTGCTGTATCTAAACGGTTCTTGGGACTTGTCTCTTAACTGGGCTGACCATTTTATTTGTCTGGCTTATTAATTGGGTTTTGTCGCGTCATCAAGAGCCTGCCATTTTGCCCAAAACTGTATTTTGTTGCCAAATCTTTACCAAAAATCGCTAGACAAATTAGTTCGCAATACGGCTATTTCTTATTTTTGGTTGTTTATAATTTTTGTGCAACACAATGCAAAGTTTTAATGAATTTTCTTGCAGTTCGCTTAAGTTTTTCCCCAAAGTTAGCAATTTTTGTTTCATTTTGCTTTTGCATTTGTGCTTTATTTCGCTTTACATTATTTTCTGTTCGTTTACTTTGACTTGCAGTATTTGCATAAGTTTTCCAGTCAAGGTATTTCGAATCTTTGTCAATTCGCGCGCTTTGTATATAAATATTTTTGCAACACCCACAAAAAACAACTGCAAATAACCCTTAAAAAAAATAAATAAATATATATATATAAACAAATGGGTCGAGGAGGGTTGGCAACCATTTGGCAAATTAAGTTCCATTTGTTGTGCGAGTTGGTGTTGGGGTTCGGGTAGGGGGGGAGTTTGGAGGTCAGAACATTACTGTTAGTTGGAGGGGTAGTTTAATTAATAATGTATTGTGTGCCGAGCGATTGCAGGTGCTCCCTGCAGCAGTTGACGAGACTTGGGTATTTTTTTTTTTTTTTGTTAATGAAGGGTTCTGTGGTCGGTGAAGAGGTGCATAATTTGCAGTGCACTTAAAAATTTATTAAGTGTTTGGATTTTAATGAGCAGCAATTGTGCAAATAAAATAAAACAGAAAATCAAAAAATAAGCTATGCAGAACCGGCGTGTAAATGGCTATTTGTATGGCAGGGAAAACAAATTAAATCAATCAACCAGTTAAGCATTTCAAGTGCTGTAATAACAAAACAATATATTGATATTTACATTCGACCATTAATATTAATTGTTTGCTCAATAAACAAGCGACTATCAAAGTTATTGATATCGCTTGCAAATTGCTAAAACTTATTTTCGTACTCTTATTGCTAAAATAATATTTGATACTTCATTTAAAGTATTTTTCTTACACATTTTAGTGCAAAAATAATAACCATAAAAACATATTTATAGAAATATGCGTAAGTAAAATTTGCCTAAGCAGTTTGTTGTTTACATTTCTTGGTTTTTTGCCAAATTCGTTTTCTATGGCATACTTATGAACTCTAACCCTTTCCATTATTCAGCTCTTTAGCCAAATTTTTCCCCAGCTTATCCCATTTTCAGTGCCACACAGTTTTTTTTTTTCTTTTTTTGTATTTTCAATTTTTCAATCAAAGTTTTCTCTGCCCACAATAAAAAAAACGAAGGAAAAATATTAATATGCTTATCATATTTTCCATGCCACTTCAAAGCGCACTGAGGCCAACCATATGGTCTTAACCTAAGCAGCTCAAGTGGCTTAATCAACCCTCAGCGACCTCCACCCCCCCCTGTTGGCAAACCCTTGGGTTCGTTCAATTTTATATTAGATAACCAAATTAACCCAAAATAATGCCGAGCAAATACAACGCAACAAAAACAACAACAGCAACAGCAACTCGAAAGGAAAAGGAAAACTAAAAAGTTCCTGCATTTTTTATACACTCTTACCTAAAAAACCGACAAACAAAATTTCCAGCTGCTTAAGCGTATAATGAAATGCCCATTTAAATAACTCCGACCGAAGAATTTCTGTTATATATATATTTATTTTTTTTTTTTGCTGCTTCAACCAACGAAGGTCATAAAAATGGTTTTTCAGTGGCTCAGTCAATCAGTCGATCAGCCTTTCAAGTTGCCAATGCTCAATTAAGCGTGCACCAAAGTAACGTCAATAAATTTCATTTTCTTATTTCTTTTATATGCGGGGCGACGCCACCAAGTTGCCCCCTAGCATATGTGTCGCGTAACCTAAAAGTTCAAAGTTTGCTTTCCCTTATTGTATATGCGTTTGTATGTGTGGTATATAAATATATAAATATATTCGTATATGTTTTGTTTATTTTTATAATTAAATATATCAGACGGGCAACCCCTTTTTAGCTACGTTTCCCGTAAATAAATAAAAATAAAAATAATAAATATAAAAACTGCCAGCAAGCTAAATAAAACGCGTTTATTGCACACCGCAAAAATGTCAACCACAATTCGAGCGAAAATAAAAACGTGGATTTTATATATAGAAACGAGCCATTGGAAAACCGCCATACGATGGGCAATATCAATCGATGTGGGTTCTCGTTTGTGTGTAATGAACATTAATGAAGCGCAAAGAGCGTGACTAATAACAAAATTACCAATTGGCCAAAAAGGAGTCGTGCGACGGCAAGAAGAGTGAAGGGTGAGTGCAGTCCGCGACAGTTGGTCATCCCTTGTCGCGGTCCATGCCTTTTCGACGTGGATATGAAATGGCCAAAAGCGGCAGCAAACGTTTGCTAAATTGCAGACAAGCATTGAGAATCGAAGTCGCATTATAATAAAATGCGCATAAACCATAAATGCCATTAAATGCGTCATTTCAATTTGATTCTTGCGTTCAGATTTCATCGTCCTGCCTAATGTAGCCAACCGCCCACTTTATGAGACGGGGGAGGGGCGACGGCGGCTAGTCATTTCCAGAGTTTGTCCAACGGCACTTGACGGAAGCACTTTACATGAGAATACCACAAAGGAAAAAAATATGAAAGTTACCACAATTCGGGAGAAAGTGGGAGAGAAATTGGAAAATTAGATGGTCTCTTTTGTGATTTCAATTTATTGAATTTTAGCCGTTTTGCGTTATGTTATTTTTATGATTTCTGTTATTGGCAAAAATCAAATCGTTTAAAACTGAAATAAACTCGATGGTTTTGTTTTGCCAAAAAACACTCTGCTTTAATACTCTTCTAAAAATTCATCATTATTGTTAATAAATTAAATTCAATTTATATCTGAAACAAAGGACAAATTTCGCAGTGATTTAATTAAATCTTTTGCGTTTTAATTGTCATCCACAGCTAATCATTAAAATTTCTATGGCTCTTTGTATTAAAATTGGTCCACTTATAAAACAGAAAATGAGAACTTGACGAGCTACATAAAATTGTCATTAACTCAAAGAAATCTCATCCATCCATCCACCAAAATACGTCCGTAAATTGGGCGCCGTAAAAAACTTTTTGAGTGGCATTTCAATAAAAAAAAAGGGGGGAAAAAGTCCTTTTGCATTAAAATTAATGTTGGCTGTCTTTGGATGCTCGAACAAAACTTTGATTTATGCAAATAATTAAGTAATTACAATTAATGCATTAATGCGAACAGTTTGTCCATGACTTTAATGTTATTATTTGCTTAGGCTAAAATTCAAATTGAAATTTTTGAATTATGAAAACAAAAGCAGCAACAAAATTTGAACAACAACAAGAACTCATTTTAAATGCAAATTTTCTGTAAGCATTTGCAAATTACAATACACACGTAGAACATTCCTGTTCTCCGTAAGTGACAATCAACACTAATTGTCATTAGAATAATTTCATATTGTGCCACACTCGCTGCTGTTGTTGCAGTAATTGCTTAAACTTGCCACGGCATTTCGCTGTCTGGCTATTTTAAATATAAAAATACTGCACTAAAACAGAAAAAAACAAAGTAATAATACGCTGTTGAAACGGGAGGACGACTTATTGATACCCTGTATTAACACCACTACAAAATAAATAAATAAGCATAAATATTATGTCAAAAATTTGAGTCGCCTTTTCCTTTTTTGTTTGAGCAAATATAGTGTCAAAAATTGAAGACTTAATTTTTGCACCAGCCACACTTCATTTGAGTAAGCAGCAAAAAATATATACATTTTTTTTTTATATATTAGTTTTGCTGTTGAAAAAGATTGCTTTTAAAATAGCTTATGGTTTATGGCATGAAGTGCTGAGTTGGTTACTTTGACTTTGGAGTGTGGCAAGTGGAAAGTGGAAAGTGGAGTGTGTAGTAGCTGAGTAATGGAATTATGCAGTGTGCTTGCTGCTACACATGCTGCTACAATTTTTGCAATGTGTTTATTATTTTAACACGAAACTTGCACTCCAAACACTGATGGTGGCATTGGGTGGTTCTTGCCACTGCCTGCTTTACTTGTAAACAGTAATTTTGCCCATTAATGGGCCTTTCGTTCGGGGTTCTGAGTCCATGGCCGGGAACTCATAATAACTTTCAGCACACTCACATCCCGTACATATGTACATACATACAAAGTCCGTAATTGTTATTGTTGTTGTTGTTATTGTTGTTGTTACAGTTGCTGTAGTTGGTGGCATTGCAAGCTGGCTAAAACAAAAAGGCAACAAGTCAAGTCGACAGTAATTTTCAACACTTACAAAAGGGTAGAGCCCACAGCCATTGCCAATGCCTACAGAAAGAAGGTGCTCCAAGTTCCAGAAAACATATTCTCTAGCTGAAAAAAAAAAAAATAGATAACTACAAAACTAGTTAAAGTTTCAAGTTTTTGTAAATTTAAATAATATATTTAGTTAATGTCAACTTGATAGCGAAACTTTTGTGTTGTTTACAACTAAAATCTAGAATAAACAAAGATAACAATGAAAAAGCGCTTTAGATAAGTTAATTGTATAATTAGCAAAATGCGTTGAAATTATTTATTTAAATATTAATGAGACTCTCGAAACAAAAGCGATTTAATACAAAGCAACGCTTGAGGCGACTTGCAACTAAAGTGAAATCGATTAAGGGAACATATGCAAAAAGAACTGTTTATTTCTCCTTCTCCTTCTCTTTTTTTTTTGTTACTTTTGTGCAAAATGGTGCCATAAACATGAACACAAAACAACTCACACACACATTTACATATGTATATATATATAACGGTCACACACATATGTGTGCAGTTTGTCACGACATAAGCTGGAAACTTGCAGAAGGAAGTCGTTGGGGCGAGGGGAAAAAGAAGTGTGGAGAAGAAGTTGAGTATTAAGGCGAAATTCGCGTCACAGCAAAACGCAAAAACCAAACCAAAGCACTGACTTTTATAATGAATTATTAGTGGAGAGTCGAAGAGTGCGCGAAGGGGGGGGGGAGGGGTGCAGGAAACATAGGACAGGGGGTAGGTTCACTACTGATGGCTAGTGGTTGCTTGTGTGGTATTTGTGGCTCTTGTGGTCTCCGCTTGGCACTTAAAAATTTAATAGTGCTGCAACAAATAAAAAACTCGTTGAAACCAAACATAAAACGTGCGCCAAAAAAGTATGCAACAAAACTTTAATTTAAATTGATTTAAATTGAGAAGGGGGGGGGGGGGAAAGCCTTTTAACTTTTCTTACGGCAAAAAAAAAACACAAGTGCATAACGAAAATTTCAGCCGAAAAAAAGCTGAAGATGATGGCATTTAACAGGCCGAAAGCAAAGTGAATTTCGAGCCACAACAAGAAGTGTTTTTTTGGGTTAGTGTTGAAAACCCTTTCAAGTCCTTGAAGCCCATTAGAACTTCAGTCAGCAAGTGGCAAGTGGCAAGTGGCGCATGTGTTTCCAGGCCATTACAAATTTAACATGCTTGCAGTGCGTAATCTTTTTTTTTTTTTTTATAGGTAACTAGTTTGAGTGAGGCAAGTTTTTATTAAGTTAATAAAACGCGTTTAATTTATAACTGTGTGCTAAATGGCAAATAAACTTATCGATTCAGTTGATATCCACAAATGCAACTTGCTTGAATATTTTTCGGATTTTATCTGCACCTTGCTAGCAAGTTTTGCCTTGCCTCATTCATATTCATTTCATGTGTAGTGCACTAAGAGTTATCCCCATCTATCTGCATTGTTCGGTTGGTCTTTATTTCTACGAAGTTCCCTTCCCCCCTCGCCCATCCACCCTGTCCTCTGCTGAGTTTAAGCAAACTGGCATATCCGTTGCTTTATTACATTTCGTTTAGTTTTTGGCCAACTGACCACTTTTTTGCGGTTACTTTGAGTGTGTGTGTGTGTGTTTGTGCATATCTGGAAACCCACTACCCCCACCTTTTTCATTTACCCCTTGCATGTGTGTGTGTGTGTGTTTGTGTGTGTGTTTAGTTGCTTAGTTGTTCGAGCTTTGTGGTTTTTTCGGTCACTGGCACGGCATGAAAAGCTGTACACAAACGGGAAGAAAAAAAACTAAATAATAATTCTATGAAATGAATTTAATAAACGTTAGTTAGTTTTCACGGGTCAAGTGGGTTTGGGTTTCTATGTAGAAATATTGCACCATTTAACCATAAATAATAAAAAATAAAAAAAAAAACTACAGGTTTGGCAACCATTCACACACACACACACCTTATGGCGCTGTCCAATAGTTGTATAAACAAATTGCTTTTACAGCTCCACTCTGTTGGGGTTCTAACAATGTTTTACCGTTGGATTTTTGTGGTTTTTGCATAACATCTCTTGTTGCTCTTGCAGATGCTTGTTGCATTGTTGTTGTTGTTGTTGTTGTTGTTGTCAGTCTGCAGTGAGTGGTTGAAAACGGTTAATTACATTCGGCCAAAAGATGTGCAGATTTTCGACTTTACTTCCATTTCATTTGGGACTTTTCTATTTTCGTTTTTTTTTAGTTTTTCTTATTTTATTTTTTTTTTTGTAGTTTATAAAATGTTTGCCTGTTGCATTTGACATATACGTAAAAACGCTGAAGGATAATCCAGCTGGCAAAGCTCGGCTCGTTATTTATGGCCTTGGCTGGCTGCAGCAAATGTCGACAACAATAACAATAACAACAGAGCAACACTCAACTAACTGAAAAATGGCCAAAAATACTAACGGCTCCATAGAGCAAAAAGCTATTTCTGCTGCTCCTCCTATTCCTGCTCCTGCTCTTGACTCATTGCTGGTTCTCTCTCAGTGGTTTCCTTTGTTTGTCATTGCATTAGTTTGGCTGTTAAATCCCTCACCGAGTTTTGTATTGCAGTCCTTTTACCCCAACCGAGATCCACGTTTCCACTTAACTTCTTTCTCCCTATCTCCCCCCCTCTCGCTGCCACTCCCACTCTGCTCTACCAATATTTGTCGCTTTGGGGCATTAAAAGAAACGTTCAGTTTTGGTGTTGCCAACGTTTTGCTTTATTTCTCCTCTTTTTTTTGGGCTCGCATTCGGTTCACATGCACTTCAAGTGCCCACAACAGCAGCCGTAGTAGCATCAGCCTTAAAAAAAAAAACACCCTCACACACACACACACACACACACACACACACACACACACACACACACAACACACATACTGAGAAGCACATACAATGAGCGCGAAAGGCGAAAATCACAGCCCAAAACTGAAGCGCAACAAGAACAATTGTCTAATTCTGCCAAAAAGTCGCAACACAAATGCTCTTCAATCTCAAAAAATATCACACAGATTCTACAAAAGAGTTTGCACTTTTTTTAAATAGCAAATTGAATGATAAACTAATTAAAATTGTTAATAATAATTGCTTATATATAAGAGTAATTGTTGATATATTTATGTGTGATTTAAAAACGAGATTTATACAAATTATTCCCAAAAGTCTCTAACTGAATTAATTTCTTTAAGTAACCAAAAATAATTATCAGCTTAAAAATTTCAATATTTTCAACTTAAAAGTAACATTTTATGTGAAAACAACAAACATTTCCAAATTTACTTTGTAGAGCATTTTAAGCTCTGGCGATTTTCGATTGCCTGTTACCGTGGAGAGCTCATGTGAATCTCTGCCAGTTTACATTTGTTTATAGAGAAGTGGACGTTGCAAGTTGCAACTCGCAACGCACAACTCATGTGTAAAATGGGACAATGCAGGTTTTAGCTTTAATAAAGCGACTATGTGAGCTGGTTGCCGTTGCCAGAACCCGCAGCAGCTCAAACACACACACACACACATACACACACACACACACACACAATGGACATCAGAGGAAGTTGTGGAACCTGGACGGCGACCACTTTTTGGGTCCGGACTCAACGTGCAGCACTTCTGGCGTTTGCCTGTTTTTGGTTATTTGGTTGTTTGGCTGTGTACTTGATTTTTGGGCGGCAAATAACATTTTTGTTTGGTTTTGACGTTTTTGCAATGGCAATGGTTATTCCATTTGCTTGACAAATACACGATGACGAGCACGATGGCGATAGCACTGGGAATGGCAATGGCAACAGCACTGGCCCTGGCCATGGCATTGGCAAGCGTTTAGTCCGTCCCTGGACCAAACCGGCAACAGCAGCTTCAGAGTTTGTCCGGCGGATCAAACTTTTAGCGGGAATTATGCGAAATTTTTGTTTTGTTGCCAGCGTTGGCAGCAGCACCAAGTGGTGCCCGACTAGTGACTCAGGCTTATATCCAGTTTCAATGGCTGGGTTAATGGCCATGTGAGTGTTTGGCTTATGCTGTGTGTGCCTGTGTGTGTGTCTATGTGTGTGTCTATGTGAGATGTGGCATTTGTGGAAGGCTTTTAAGCAGCATGCAATATACATTCTGTTGCATACTTTTTTGGTTGTCAATCTTCAAAGCATTCAACGGAGCAGCACACACAAAGCACCAAAAATAAACACAAAAAAAAAAATAAAAAAAAAACAATTTTAAATGGTAGAAGCGGCAGTTGTGGTTGGTAATTAAGGAAGCAGTTAGCGGTAAAATCGTCGCCATCTGGAAATAAAAGCATTTTTGGTGGCCTAAAATGTGACTTAAAGTGGTTTTTTTTATGGGTTTTACTTTTATTAAAGAAATAAAATAAAGGTTATGAATTCCAATAAATATTTATAAAAGATATTTTTTATAAGAATAACGATTTTAAGTACTTTATAACTTTGGGTTTTAAGAAGGTTTTATTTAACATAAAGATGAACATTTCTAAAATAAAACTTACTGCGTTAGTAAATAGTTAGTAATATAAGCTAAATTTTGATTTGTATAATTATATAAAACTTGGCAAATGCACAAATTTTGTTGGGATTAAATCAAATTATTAAGTCAACAATTAAAGTAACATCTGAACTGGCGTTAAGAAAATCGAATTAAATTGAATATTTAATCGTATTTGTTGTTGCTATGAATAAATTCACTTAATGTCAATACTATGCTAAGCACAACAACACACACACAGACACACACACACACACACACACGACTCAGTTGTGGGCAACCAAAATCATTAAGTCACTTAGAAACAGACAACAGATTTAAAGCTAAATTTGAACCCGGTCAGAGACAAAGCGATTAGTCAGAGAATTTGGCACATACACCTGGCTATGTGTGTGGTGTGTGTGTGTGTGGTGTGTGTGTGTGTGGTGTGTGTGTGTGTGGTGTGTGTGTGTGTGTGTTTGCCCGCTGGTTGCATATGAAGAGCCTGTCAGCAAAGCAACAGCCTCAACATGCGCCTGACTGCTGCAATCAAAACAGAGACTGACACGGCAATTAGAGCACAACAAAAACTTATCGTCATTGGCAGGGGGGGGGGGGAGGAGTAGTGGGGGCAATTGGTGGAATGAGCACGTTTAGACCCCCGTCGGGGGATAGGCGTGGTCTTGTCAATCTGCCACTTTGCATATTAGTTATTGAAATCAGCTGCCAGAAAGTTGTTGGCCACAGACATTGCAGCAGCACACGAAAACCCATTGATGATTGAATTGACAAGGCCTCCTCCACAGAGGAATCAAAATCCAAACCCAGTGCCAAGCATAGATGGACGGAGAGAGAGAGAGAGAGAGAATATGTTGGACGTGACCATGGCAACCTGCTGATGCTGCTTCTGTTGCTGCTGGTTCTGATGCACACCGACAAAGACACCTCTTCAAATGCTTCTGGGGAATGTTTGATTTGATTGCAACTTTGCTGCTAAAAGCACCCTCCAGTTGCCAGTTGCCGGTTGCCAGTTGCCGGTTGCCAGTTGCCGGTTGCAAGCCAACTGCTGCTGCTGCTGCTGAAACTTTAACAAAGCGAATCGTTGCTTTTATCGTTCGACAAAGCTGATGCAGCAGCGGGATATAAACCACGTCTAACTTCTTCTTCTTCTTCTACTACCTTCTGGCCAACGGCAAGAACAGCAAAAGTGCGAATTTTCCTACTAAACATGCATAGACTCACACACACACACACACATACATATACATATGTATTTTATTCTATTTATAATTCAATTGTAAATCCATTTCAATTACGTGCACATTATACAATCTGAACAAGGAGCAAGTTGTTGGATCTGACCTGAGCTGGGGTTTTGGACCAAAACACGGTTCAACTTGACCACTTGACCATTAGCCATTAGCAACGGCAACTTGGCGTTTATTTTGTTACGTTCCTCCTTTCGCTACTGGGACAATTGGACCATTATTAAAACGCGTTGAGATGGCAAAAACCCAAGTGGCAACAAAACAAAATAAAACAAAATAAAACAAAAACTCAACTGAACTCAACCCAAACTCCACCGAAAGCCAAAGAGAGAACAATGCAATCGCAATTGCAACTGCAACAACAATAACAACAAAAACAACAATGACCTTTAAACTTTTAGAGCAGCATCAGGTGTGTGCGTGTGTGTGTGTGTGTGTGTGAAGAAGTCTTGTGTATGTTGGCAAACTCAGCCACATAAGTCCTAAGTAAATTAATAGAGTAAAGAGCTAAAAGCTAAGTTTTTATTAATGATTAGCTTTCATCAGATATAATTTAAAGTTTAAAGTTCATATTTAATTATAGCATTTACTGGCTGTAGTAGACAAAATTAATTTGCTTGTAAAAGTTGAAATTTGATTACAACAAATTTAATGTAATTCAAAAACAAAAACATAAAAATGTATTTAACTCAAAATTTATTCCTCTAACGATTGTTTCAAAACTCCGATTTTATATCTACTCTTCAATCAACTTAAATCTCTTCTGCAACTTTAATTTTTTTTCCTTCTTTTTTGCGCAATTTCTGATTGCCAAATTTACTTTTTAATTCGAACCAAATTTTTGGCATAATCTTCGGATCTATGACATGAGAAAAAAATATTTTTACACGAATATTCTGCGAAAAATTCAATTCGATTATTATAATTCTCATAGCTAAAAAAAAAGCGACTGCACTTACAAATATTTTGTCATATTGAATGTAAATGCGCTTTTCTGAGGCAACAAATAGAATATAATTATTCTGCTGAATTTTGAATTGGCATTTCAACTGGCCGCGGCGTCGATAGAACCGCTGGCCACAGTTTGTGAACACGCAAATGCAGCTCCACCTTGCGGCTTCATTCCTTGTAATTGCCAGAATCCTCCAAACGCGTTATTGCCGATGCCCGTTGATGTGCGAGCATTCTCTATTTTTCAAATTATCTGAATGTTGAATGGATACAGAATAATAACTAAACAAGTTTTTTGTTACAACTGACAGTTCGGGCAAAGCCTGCCTAACTTTTTAACAACAACTGCAAATAAAAAAAAAATGAGAAAAGGTTAAGCGACATTTGAGTGCACTTAAGCCGACACTTTAGGCCACATTTTTTGTTGCAAGCCAGCCAAGCGTTCAGCTGCAATCGTTGCAAGTTTTTTGGCCCGTAACCACCAGCTCTAATGAGCCCTTGTGCTGTTGGATGGCGTATTTTACAATTAGCCAAGAGATACCAAGGTGCATGCCACCACCTGTAGTTCACCTTATACTGTAGTGGTCATGTAGTTTAACACACACAAAAACACACATACATATAGAGATCGCACAACATCCTTCGTCCATAGTCTTTGGCAATTAAGTCCCTTGCCGAGTGTTGACCACACAGCAAATGGCTGTTGCCTGTTTGCTTTCATTAATTTTTGGTTGTAATCCTTGCTGAAGCATTTCATTTCATTTTAGTTGCAGTCCTCACAGTTCATGTTGTTCTTCCTGTTGTCCTGTTGTTGTTGTTGTTGTTGGTGGTGTTGTTGGTGTTGTTGTGTTGTTGGTGTTATGCGTGTTCGTCTCAGGCTTTTTCACACTTTGTGTTTCTACGTGCGAATACCCTAAAGTATTAAAAGTCTTTTGCAGTTGTCTGATTTGCAAAACATTATTTAACTAATTAGTTACATGTCCATTTACCTATTTTTTATTTCTTGTTTAAAGCTTGAAATAAATAAAAAAAATACATTTAAATGGTTTATTTTTTTTCCTAACCAATTTACTTACAAATCCTTTAAAGTTCAGCTTAATTTAGCTTGTTTTGGAGTTTTAACAAAAGAAACAAGCTAAAATATATTTAATCTGATTATTTTAATAAATGCCAATTTATTGCAACGCTTTTTCTAAACTAGTTGTAAATTGTAGAATTTAAGATTAATTTTCTGGTAATCGATGTTCAACTAATCGCTGTAAAGTGGTGAACGATTTAAGGGCATTTCACATTCGTCAAACACCTGCGATATATTTTTTTAGTTACTGAATGGCTGCTGAGTTTTTTTTTTCACAGTGGTCATGTTTTTACAACTGGGCCATGTCCAGCAGCGTCGTAGCCAAGTTAATGACTTTTGTGCTGCGCCTGTCGCACGGCAAATGTTTTAAAACTCCCCCCAAAAGGGGCTGTTGTTGTTGTTATTATTATTATTGTTGTTGTTGTTGTTGTTGTTGTTGTTGTTGTTATTGCTGACTGGCTGGCTGGCTGGCAATTGCCGGCCGGTTAGCGCGTTTGCCGCAGCCGCCCGCAGTGTTTGCCAGGACAGCGGGTTACCGAGTCATTTGTACAGGTTTTTTGCAGACTGTATAAGTTGGGGGGCGGTAAGACCCCAAATGGCATGGCCATGGGAATGGTTGATGGGGGGGGGGGGGGGGGGGTATGAGAATTGTTAATTAAAGTATTGTCTCCACGTTGCTGGCAAAATGAACAAGTAGACAAGGATTCGTCGCTGTTTGCTGTTTGTTGTTGTTGTTGTTGTTGTTTCGTTGTTCGTTGTTTCGTTGCTGCTGTCCTGGGCATGGTCCTGGGCATGGTCCTGGGCATGGTCCTGGGCTGCCCTGGCCGTCAATTGTCGAACATGCTGCTCTACAGTTCCACTTAACAGCTACAATGGGCACTTTGCCACAATGAATTCAAATGGATGCCCTGACCGGGTTGCAGTCACTTTTTTTTTTTTATATATATTCTATTCTTTTTTTTTAACAACATACCCTACAACCCAACGCCCTCTCTGTGGCAGCGTCATGTGTTGTTTGCTACATGTGTTGTTAATATTGTTGTTGTTGTTGTGTCGCTTCACACACACACACACACACCGAGAGAGAGACCAACACATGTGCACATGACATGCACACAATGACAGCTGACTGTTGGCTTCCAAAAGTACCCGAGGCATACGAGTCAAGTACAAACAGTGCAACAGGAGCGACGGAGGAGTGCAGGGGCCACACTGTATTGTACAGTAGTACCTCTCAGCTGTGGGCACATTTTGGCCCAACGAGCGTCGTCCCTCGTCCCTAGTCCCTCGTCGTGTTGTGATTCTTTAATGAAAGCTTTAATTTGGGCTTACCAATTAAAACTACGTGGCAAATGAAATACACATGCCCAGGCCACAAACATACATAATACAAAAGAAATGGCCACAACACGCCAAACAAGACGTGTGTGTGTGGGTGTGTGTGTGTGTGTGTGTTGGGCGCACTAGACGTGTATAAGCTATTTTGAAGCTAAGATATATATTGGTGAGACCAGAACGAGTCCTTGACTGGAATTTGTGGTGTGGGCAAAACAAATGTTAAAATAAACATTTGTGTGTAACTGCAACATTTTGCTAAATGTTTAAGTACAGTCAACAAAAATAGAAATTGCAGTGTGTGTGTGTGTGTGAAGTTTGGCAACGTTGCAGCTCAAACTGTTGAGCAATTAAGTTGAGAGCATTACTATTATAGTTGGCTGAGCTTAAGCTTACTTAAAATGCCATCTGAATTATTCAGTTGAAACTTGTTAGCCGGACTCAATTACAGCAATTAAATTTGCTAAATGTGGCAAAATGTAACTTTTTGATAATATTGACAACATTCGAAGAGAGACACAAATTGTATAATTCTTAAAAGATTAAAATTTTCAGTGTTACTTCATGTGTCAAACTTACTAAATGACAATTTTCCTCAATCCTTAAGAAATCAAATTTTCTCTTCAGCAATATTTGTACACATTTTATCAGTGTCTGCCATCCAATAATAATTAAGGAGCCCCTTTTGAATTGTGGCAACGTTGCTTTAGCTGCCTGTCACACGCCCTCTATTTACAATTATGTACTTACAAGTCGGAACAAGTAGCATGTACGTACATGGGGCAAAACATGGGGCATGAAAGCGGCAAAGTGAACTGCAACTGAACAAACAACACCTGAGCCCAGTTGCCAATGGCCGCAAGGCGACTTCCGTTTCCTTCCTGCTGTTCAGCTCGTGTGCACCTCCTCTCCTCTCTTTTTATTATTATTCTCCCCCCTTTTTTTCCTTTTTTCCATTTTTTCTTTTTGCCTCTTTTAACTTTTACTTAATTTCGTTGGGCAGCTTCAGCCATGGCTGAAACATAGCCCCCAGTTGCAGACAGTCCATCCGTGTACACGTCAGCAGCGACATTATTGCTGTTGTTGTTGCTGTTGTTGTTGTTGTTGTTGTTGCTCCCGGGCAGTGCTATTATAACGCCATTTATTGCAACTCCCATTAAAAAAAATGGCAAGCAAGACACACACACACACACAGACACACACCTTTGGGTACTAATTTTTTACACATTTTTCAACTCTTCATTATCCCTGCCTTCTCCACTCTCTTTCTCTTTCTCCCCTCTCGTTCTCTTTCTCACTCTGATTCTCATTCTCTTTCTTTCTGCTCTTCTTTGTTTTTTTTACAGAACGACACGATGCGCTTGCTGTACATGTATCACGCACAGGATCCACCGCACGGCTCAGTGCGTCCCGGCACGCTGCCCGAACCGGCGCAAGCTTTTCGTCCATACCGACCGATGGTGCTGATGCAGCGGGCCCAGCTGCAGTTGCCAACGCCGCATGATGAGCGCGTCCGTGTGCTGGAATTGCGCAACGAGGACGTGGAGCTGCCGGCGGGCGATACGCCACTCTTTTGGTGCAAGATGTTCAAGCTGGAGGATATCAATCGCAAGCATCATCTCATCCGGGTAAGAAATATCTGCTGGCCATTGCTAAACGTTATTACTTATATGCCATGCATAATTGAGGCCAAGAGCGCAGTTCTTCGCTGCATTCCGGATTCCGGATTCGTTTCATTTTCATTTTTATTTCTTTTTTTTTTTTTGCTATTCGTTTTTCTTTTTGTCCTTTGCCTTGGCATAACCAAATTGAAATATTAAAAATTTATTTATCTCTGTCTCTGCTGTTGCTGCTGCTGCTCCTGGCTGACTCACTCACTGTGGATGTGTTCATTTTCTTTTCATGGGTGCAACAACAGTACGAGCCGATTTATGATTCATCGTCCAGCGTGCACTACTTGCAGCACATAACGCTCCACGAGTGCCAGGGCTCGCACGCGGAACTGGAGGAGCTGGCACGCGAACAGGGCAGACAGTGCATGGGCGCCCGATCCATACCGCTGGCATGCAATGCCATTGTTGCCTCCTGGTCGCGGGGCAGTGAGGTAAGCAAAGCATCTGATTCAACTGCACTTAACCCAACTCAGTTCAGCGCAGCTTAACTCTGCTGAAATTATACCCCCAAAAACCCACCCACCAACCCATCCTGTACCCACCAAACCATCCTGTCACCCATCACCATCGGAACGATAACCATGCAATATTAATTTAACCTTCGCAAATGCTTCCTTTCAACACAAAATACACAAATGCAATGAATGCGGTCCATGAAATTTGTAATACTCTTGCCGAGATCTTGGCTAAAACAGAATAGATTTGGAGAATTGGGATTCAGAAGTTTAGCAACAGAAAAATCAGACTAAACAAATATTTAATAAATCAAGTCTAAAATTTAAATCAAAATTTCTAACAATGTCTTTAAATGAGGATTATGTTTATTTATAAATAAAGTTAAAAAGAAAATTATTATTTTTATAAAAAAAAAAGTAATCAAAATAGCAAAAATGTGAACTGAGATTCAAGTCTAAAAATTAATAATTCAGTTAAAATGTAAGAAAATATTAAAATATTCCTCAATTTACTATTAAATTGAGTACATTTTCTTTTGAAAGAGTTCAATATTAACACAGATATCTGTGGAGATATCTCTAAGGATCAAGTGTTAAATAAGATTGGCAATTTATTCCGTTGAAGTGAATAGTTCCTTTGACAGGAATAACTATTAAGTTGAAGGATCCAGTTTGCAGCAGAGGGCATTTTGACGTAAAGAAACGGCTTGGCCTTCTGCCCTATGGAAGACCTTGTTTTGTTTTTTTTTTTTGTCATGCTTTTCATAATTTCATCGCGGGAGCCCCATAATGCAGTGCCCATGTGCCCGTGGTGCCCGTGTGCCCATGTGTTGCCATACTGGGGAGGGGGGGGGGCCGCCCCTGGGGCACTCTGCCACTGCAATGCAATGCAATTGAATGGCGGCTGCTGTTGCTGCCGCGCTTGCAACGAATTTAAATTGCACATGACCATGGCATCAACTTCCGTCCTTTCCTTCATTTGCCAGCTGTATACATATTTATGTAATACAAAAATACATACACTTAAATAAATGCACGAGTGTGTGTTTGGGGGTATAAAAACAAAACACTCGAAGGATCTGCTTTTTATTTGGGGATTTATTGTGTTTTTTTTTTTTTTTTGGATCTCTTTGTTTTCATAATGTGTCGTTTGTATTTTGCAGGGCTTTACATATCCACATGAAGCCGGCTACCCGATTGAATCGCGACAGGCCAAATATTATTTAATGGAGACCCATTACAACAATTTGAAGCCGGACTTTGCCCAATTGCATGCCAGACAAATGGCGGATAATTCGGGTTTGAAAATCTACTTTACGCACGTGCTCCGACCAAATGACGCTGGAATATTGTCAATCGGTAAGTTTGG
Organism: Drosophila melanosoma; assembly: GCA_035042045.1. Classification (NCBI taxonomy): domain Eukaryota; kingdom Metazoa; phylum Arthropoda; class Insecta; order Diptera; family Drosophilidae; genus Drosophila; species Drosophila melanosoma. The sequence continues at coordinate 1,744,684 of JAWNLY010000100.1, read as the reverse complement.
GTTCACATCTCCAACATACCAAATGGGATGTATACAAGCTCTGTGTGTGTGTGTGTGTGTGTGTGTGTGTGTGTGTGTGGATGAGCGTGTGTATATTTTATGCGATGCAAGCTTTCATATATGCAACTCATGTCATGCAATTTATGAGATTGCCGAGTCCAAAAACGACCCTGGGAGTTGTTCAGTTCAGGATGCGGAGAGAACTGGCAGTTAAAGCGGTCTGTAAAACTGGCAGCCGCATTGGTGGCTAGTAAAACAAAAGCTTATGAGTTTTTCCTATGCATGTGTGTGTGTGTGTGTGTGTGTGTGTGTCATGGTTAAAGGTGTGTCCTGGCGGAACAGCTAAAACAAAAGCGCTAGATACACATTGACTACGTTCCCAGACTGTATTCACAATTCTGCATACAATAGAAATATATATTTAATTGCTTATCAGGCGTGTCTCTTAGGGTGCAAACCAGACTAACAAATTACAAAAATAAAATAAAATAAATATAAAAAAAAAGACAAACAATTTATTTAGCGATTTTATGTTTGCATTATTTATCATGAAACAGCACACGCATAAAGCAAATTAATAAATTACTAATGGCAATTCAGTCAGTCTAAAACTTTGTGGTATTCCATATACCAATTTGATTATTTATTTAACTGGCCTAAGGGTGGAAAATATTCCACGTCGCATTGGGCTTTAAAGCAAATGGATATTTTGTAAAGTTGCCAGTAATTAAATATACATTTCTCTGTCGCATCAAGACATTTTAAGACTTACCAAAACAGTGGAAAACAGATATTCAAAGGGAATTTAAGTTACCTATTGAAATTGTGTTTTTCCATAAAAAATTCATTTGATTGTCTAAACACTAAACTGTAATCTAATGCAGTTTACATAGAATTGTAAAAAAAAAACTTTGAGTTTTCATTGTCTTAAAATCATTTAGGACACCAGCGAACTCTCAAATTGTATTTCTACTTACAAATGTATTTCTCGTGAGTTGCCATCTTTTACTAACTTGCTGAGCCAAGCAACGCTTAACCGACTTGAGGGCTCCTTTGAGCAGGTGTGTGTGTTGTGCACAACTAGTATCCTAAACAACCCCCCAGAGCTAAACAAATTTCCAAGTTTCCTTTACATATATACATATTGCTATGCCTGCGCACAGGATAACTAAAATACTAATTTCACTTTACAATTTGTTTTCTATTTTTGTGTTTGTACGTTTTTTTTATTATTATTTTTATTTATTTTTTTTTTGGTTATACTCCAACCTCTGCATTCATTTCTTATTGTTATATTTGCTGGTGTTCGGCTTTTGGTTGCTTCCTTTTTGGTTTTTGTGTTTGCTTGTGGCCACCAGACTGATGGGGGGGGGGGGAGGGGCGGAGGGTGGCGTACACTGTGGCCGCAGTTGCTTTTTTGTTGTAGTTGCTGTTGTTGCTGTAATTGTTATTTTACTTTTGTTCATAGTCACGCAAACCAATATAACTTTGTTACAACCGCACAGAGACATGGCCAACACAGATGGGACTGCGAAGTGGGGAGTGTGTGTGTGTGTGTGTGTGTGTGTGTGTGTGTGTGTGTGGAGGGTGGGAATAAGCCATACAGGAAAGGAAAGGAATCGAGCGCCATTTTGCACCCAAACGCTGCCCGCACGTTTTTTCGATGCTTTTTGAGTAGGTGTTGCCAAAACTTCCGGAGTATTACGGCACAGAAGTAGATTAATACATTCTCATACAGTGCAATTTTCGGAAGCGAGCAAGCACAACAAATATATATATTTATATGTATATATATATATATATGTGTAAGTATTTTAGGGACTAGTCTTGTACTCCTTGAAACAGGCACCACTAGCTTGCTATGCTATTGAAATATTTAATTGGAATTTAACGCATTTCACAACACGCGAGTCAATAAATAAAAAATATCTGCGAGAGCACAAAATACATATCTACATTTGATATATAAAATTAAAAAGATACTTATACATATACATTTATATATATATATATATTTATGTATAAACGTTTGCTACATTTTGCTGCCTTGCTATAAATTCAATTACGGTTCGTTTTTTCATTATTTTCCTTGGAGTTGCGGGGTGGGGAGTATAAGCCAAAAGCGGCTCGACCCACACGCGTAAGTAGCTGCGAAATTGCTATGCTTGCCGTATAACTGTTTGTCTGTCAGTTTGTCTGTCCGTCTGTCTGTTTGTCTGTCTGTCTCTGCACGGGGATCTGCGTGTCTCCTGTGGGTCGCTCTCTCGTCCGTGTGGCAAAATTTAATTTCAAGTTAATTGGTTATTGATATAGAGCTCGGTTGTATGCAACGCAACTTTGATTAATGTTGCTGCGGCTTGGCGAATTTTTATGGCACCTTTGGGTTGGGGAATGATTGGAGGAGCCACAGCGTAGACCGTTGCCAATGCGCCGGGGAGCTTGTTAAGCCGAGAATAACATAAATAATCGAAAAAAGATAAATGCTTCACAAATTGACAAGAAACTTTGAACATTTCAATAGTTACAAAATTATCAACTTTAAATTGGACAAATGCCAGTCTGCATTTTTTTACGAATTTCATATTAGTTTTGTACCGTTAAATTTACATAACTTTTATTAAATGGAAAATATTTATTTTTTTTATCAATTTAAGCGTTTTATAAAAATTTGCAATTCACATTTGCCCTGAATATTATTTCTATTAATTTTCATATTGCATTTAATTTGAGCTCAGCGTTTTTTGCTTTTTCATAATGATCATCATCAGCGTCATCATCGTGTTGCTGAAATCAATTTTCAATTACGAATACGAATTTTAACTGTGGCATTTTGGCTTATAAAACTTTCGCTCGCGTTTTGGTCATTTTATAAAATGTCATAGAACAAAATCAATCAACGTGCTACCAGCATAGGAAGAGGGAGGGGGAGATGGAGGAGAAGTATGGATAAAAAGTATCTAGCAAATATTGCCAAAGCGCATTCGGAGGGCAAAATCATCAATTTAATTCCAAATTGCAATTCATGCGCATTTATCAAATTTCGTTAAGTTAAAGCGCCAAAAAAAACTGTTCATCAGATGTTTTTTAAGCTGTTGCGAGTGATTCTGAAAAAACGGCATAAAATTCAAATCTATTGTTCTGTGCTTAACTCAGAATAATTTGATTTTCTTAATCTTCTTTTTGAGATTTTATTTTTATTTAAATTTAATCAACAATTTTGTTACAAAATTAAAAAGTTCTGTAAATGAAATTAATAATAAATAGAATAAATTAAAGAGAGAAAATCAGTTTTATTTAAGTCGTGAAAATGAATGATAATTTTAGTTCTAAAGTTAAAATTTTAAATTATTTGCTGGATCAAAAAAAAAGAAGCATATAAAGTGTTGGCATACAAAATGCCAATTTGAGCAACTTGATGAAATTAAATCGAAAAAGATTTCAATAACACTCTGGTACATAAATTACTGTCAGCGCATCTCGATATCGCTCTTCCGATGCTTTTGCCAATTTCCATTCATTAAATCAAATTCAATATTGGCCAAATCGACGCAACGAGTGCGAGTTGATTTTGGGTTGGGATGTTGGATTTTTGGCTATTTTGGCAACGAGGGCTTACTGCTTGCCATACTCTCTGGCTCTCTGGCTCTATTTCTATTTGATTTGGCCAGGACGACACTGTGTGAGCCATGGCACAATTCATAACTGCACATTTTTCAAATCGATATTTAACATGCGGCTGCTGAACTGCTAGCGGAAGTGCAGGGTGACGGGGCAGCTTTATTTGGCAATTGCCTTGCAACGTTGCCACGTTGACAACAGCAGCAGCAGCAGCAGCAGCAGCATTTGGTGACTCTATCAAAAATTTAAACAAGCAACTTTTTTAATTATTTTAAATGGCAATTTGTGTCAAAAAAAAATACGCGCATCTGATTTGATTTGATTTTGTTAGCTCAACATTTGTATTTAATTGGAAAATTGGATTAGCTTTCTGGCTTTTACTTATAATTGAACCAAATCACATTTGACCCTTAAAAATAGATGCGAGGCAATAAATTCCTGATTAAATAATGCAAAAAAAAGGCGTCTGTTTTAATTGATCCAGGCAATTTTATTGCGATAAATCATATTTTATGAAAAAATGCAACTATTCTTGATATATATGCAAGTGGAGAAATCAAATCACTTTGATACCATTAAAATTGTAGATACCAACTAGGTATAATTTCTGCAATCCAATCGTTTCGAATGTTTCCTATCAAATGTTGCTAACCGAGCATGACTAAGCTATAAATATAGAAACACATGCAATTCTTTTGCCATAAAATGGCTTTAAACATACAAAGCAAATAAAAAAAAAATAGGACGCTCGACGGGAGGATTTACAGTAAAAATCAATTGCCAGTTGGGGGCTCTTAGTAAAAGAGGTTTTTCGTATCCAGCAATGCCAAGCATTTTCCGCGAGTATTTTGATTGGCATACTCACAGCAGTACACCCACACACACACACACACACACACCAACACACACACCACGCACAACACAATTGAAATGCCAAACAGTGGTAAATAAAAATATGTGGCACACATGAATTTCAAATATTTTTTTTTGTTCAACATGCCGACCGGCGACACGGATTACTTAATTCCGTATACTGATGAGAATAACGAGAGGCAACGCGTCGAATGAACAATATTCCGCAACATTTAACTAATTGAGACAGCGCGAGGAGCGCGGCACTTACCAAACACAGCTAACACACACACACACACACACACACCCCCACACACACACACAGTCAGCAAAAATAATTTGATTGCCAAACAAATTGCTAAAAGACTAAAAAGATTCTTTATTGGTATATATGCATATTTGTTGGGAGTCAAACTCACACGGATATATATATATATATATATTTTTTTTTTGTCTACGCTGCAAACTGACAAAGTTGTTAACAAACATCAAAAGCAGCAATTAAAATGTAATTACACATTTTGCGACAAATCGAATTAAAAAATCAACGTTCAACGTTCAAAGCTAAATAAGTTGAGTGCCAGCTGGCAAACAAGAGTGGATGTGGCACGTGGGGATTGAGCGCTTGTTGAGGGGGGGGAGGGGGTGATTGTGTGCTAGTGTCTTTGGTGGAGCGTTAATTAAAAGCATTCAACACACGCTCTCTCAACATTTACAGGCATGGATCCCAACTGGCGCCACATTATACCGCCGGGACAGAAGCGCGTGATATCCGAGGGACAGTGCATTGAGGATTGCACCGGGTATGCCTTCCCACCATCGGGCATCAACATTTTTGCGGTCATGATGCGCACACATCAAATCGGCAAGGAGGTTAAGCTGCGCCAGGTGAGTGCTCTTCTATTTGCCTAGAGCCGTGCTCTGCGAATTCAGCGCTGACGTTTGCGACCAGCTAAAGTCAAAGCCAAAGCCAGAGCCGGAGCCGGAGCCAGAGTTAGAGTTAGAGCAAATGCTAATGAGCAAACTAACTTTTGCAGATACGACAAACCGAGGAGCTTCCGCCAATTGCACACGACAGCAATATAGATGTGGCCTATCAGGATTTTCGACGTTTGCCACAGTCGGTGCACTCCATGCCCGGCGATAGACTCATCGCCGAATGCATTTATGACAGTTCGTCACGAAAGGCAATTACCCTGGGTAAGTGCTACAAAAAAACAACAAAAAAAAAACAACCAACCAAAACCAAGCCAAACCAAACCATTTTTATCCCGCCCACGTTTCCGCTTAAGGGAGCCCTAAAATATATGGGCAGAGTAAATAAAAATTGCAAGCAGCCATTGTCGTGCGGAAAAGTGCAAAAAATTTTCAATGCTTACCCGTTGTTTTCCCTTCACCCCGCCCTGCGCCGGACCAAGCAGGCGAGTCATTGTTATGACACATTTAAATCAGCCCAAACGATATGCGACAGCCAGAAGAAGCAGACGAAGAAGAAGCACAGAGCAGTGAGCAGTAAAGGGAGCAAGTGCAGCACCACAAACTGAAACTGCAACTGAAACAGAACCAGAACCAGAACCAGAACCAGGCACCGTCAGACGGTGAAACAAAAATGAAGCAAACGACAGCCGCCGCCTGCCAAGCTGAAGGAGAAGAAAAAGCAACTAGAGCAGAAATGGGGGAACGGGGCAAGGGGATAGGTGTAGGAGCAGAAGCAGGAGCTGGCGAGAGCTGAAGCGGCACTGACGACCTCATTGTAAAATATATATAAACCAAGACATTGAAACATTTCACTTAGCACGAAAACGGCCAGGTGTTAAGCAGGCTGGGTGTAAACGTCAGTCTCTCAACCCCATTGGAAATGTGGATGTTGCAGTGTGAATGTGGGGGGAGGTGGTATGTGGTGGCACTGACAGCTGTACAAGTCTCTTTTAGCAAAGTGGACAATGCGACAGTCAGCAGATGAGCGTGAGGCAGCCAGCGTATTGGGGGCATTATCAAAAAGGACACCAGCTGTAGAATGTAATTTGTAAAGCAGGACAACAAAGGATGTTGCTGATCACAAAAGAAATGAAATGTACTTTTCTTAATAAAAATACGAAAGTATTGTACTTTTTTTTCAAAAGGCAACTGCGTTAAAGGATAATTGCTAAATAATTAATATTTCAACAAACGTGAATTAAAAGTTAAAGTTTGAATGAATAAATAATTGTTTATTCGAAAATAATTAAAAAAGAAAACAAACCAAATTCATACACAATTCTCTAGCTAAAAAAAAAGTCTTAAATAAAAAGAGCAAAACAAGATCGAAGTAATTTTTTTTTTATAGAAATTTGAAAGCAACTCTAAAAGTAATTTTAATTTCTGATGAATACAAAAATATCATCAAATCTTGACAATTACTCTACAGTTGTCCATTTGTTGCTTGTGGCGAAAACTCCTTACAGAAAATGATATTGTAGAGAAAACATGAATCGTAAATTTGAAGGAAGTTTTCTTGGTAGCTGCACAAATTCAGCAGATAATCCACAATCTACATCAATCTAGACTAAGTGAATGAACGCAGCGGCAACAATTGAGTGCAACTCTGTGGAGACACAATAGACCATGCCTAACGACTTTGCACCAAAGTGAGGGGGCAGCACACACTGATATATTTATATGTGTGTGTTCCGAGATGGAGAGACCAACATAGTCCGAGCAGACGAATGCCGCGAGTGGAGCAGTAAAACCAGGCAGTCAGGCGTATGAGTCGAAAACATAAAGCTTCCTCCAACTCAAATAAAGCAGTGATGATGACGATGACAATGGGGATTCGGACTGGGATTGGGATTGGTATAAGGCAAATGATGATGATGTTGATGTTGCTGCTGGTGATGGTGATGGCAATGTCGATGGCAATGCCGATGCTCAAGCTTCTTCTGCTATTGCTACTGCTTGGCTTCATGCATCCTGTATCCTGCATCCTTCAGCCACTGCTCCCATCAATTTCATCTTGTGGAATATTATTATGATGGCGCCTGCTGCTTTACAGCCAACGGACGCTTAATTTTGTCTTTTGTTCATAGCCAGTGAGTTATCGCAATGAGCAGACAGGTGGGGCGGGGGGGACAGGTGCGGGATTCAGACCTTACCTGGCCAGCCAGCCATCCAGCCAGCCAGCCAGGAAATTGTCCTCGCTGCTGAATGTCGTCCAGAGTTTGCTTGCTGTATTTTTGCATTTTTGTGTGTGTGTGTGTGTGTGTGTGTGTGTGTTGTCAGCCGTACAATATTTTTATACCTTTATTCCAATATTTTTTTGTTCGTTGGTTTGTTGATTTTGTGTTTTTGTTGTTGTTGCATTTCTTATGCATTTCTTATGCTTTCTCCAACCATTCTCCCTCTGCTTGCAGGTGGACTCACAATGAAGGAAGAAAGCTGCACCGTGCTGACACTTTACTATCCACGCCAAAAGAAACTGACAACTTGTCACTCACTCCCCAGTCTGCCCACAGTGTTGCATTCGCTTGGCATCGAACAACTCGCAACGTAAGTACCCCCATCCCTCCCACTTTAACTATACAAATTATATATAGATATATATTCACATTTACATACACATTTACATAGTATTTGCTGAAATTTATTTTAAGTCGCCCGTCGAAGTCGAAAGCTTTTTACCAGCTCTGCCTGTACAATGGACGCGTATATCGAATGACAAGCCAAATGAAAATTGACATTCAACAGGAGCCCACAAAAAAAAAAAATGCATACATTGCTGATATATCGACAGAGTCGACCAAACCAGTTGCCTAGTTGAAGGGCAAAAAGAAATATTCATCAAAAAACCAGAGCAATTTTTTTACGCGACATCAGAATTTATTTGGGAAACATAATTTCGTTGCAAATGCACAATATATTTAAAATAGCAAAAAAAAATATTAATTTCTGAAATGTATTTCACATTTTGTCCCATTGTACGCTGCTTACTGCATTTACTTGTCGATGGGCATTGTGTATAAGGAAATTCAGTTTATTCCTCTGTTGACTAAGGTAATTGGTGATTTAATGATGTTGTTGCATAACCAAATCACCTAACGAACTCTAAGTTGGCACAACCACCTGACCTGTGAAGAGGAAGAGAAACAAAGAGAGAGAGCGAGAGAGATAGAGAGAGGGAGAAAGAGAGAGGGAGAGAGAGAACTGAAGAGCCTGGGCAACCATCGGTTGTATTTTATCCATCTGAAGTATTTGCCCAACAAACAATTGGAAAATAAACTGCTCCTTTGCACTCTGCTCTCTAATTGTAAATGTGCAAAAATAAATTACGAGACATGGCTGAGTGGCATGCCACCTATGCCACAACATCCATCCGACCGACACGCTTTATTTAGAAAATATTGATTTCTATTAAGCACAAAGTGCTAAGCAAATAGACCACATTGCCACAATTCAGTTAGTTTGTCAGTTCGTCAGAGCTGGCTGGAGCTCATCTAGTTCAGGTCCAATCCGGACAAGCTGACTTGCCTGCTCTTGACTCCATCATGAATAGCTTTGCCATTCCATTCAAATGCGGTCGGGCATAATCATCTCGAGGGAGGAGAGACCCCCTCCCCATAAATATTGTATTAAAGCATTCGCTGAAAATTAGTCGAAATTAAACCTGAATGTCAGCTTCGAGATTCATTTTGAATTGATGTGCATTGGTTGGTTGGGGAGAATCCGGAGGAGGGTTGCCAGCTCTTAGGGCACGCTCTATTAATCACTTCCTATTGACACAAGACCGACGCGGTCAAGTCAAAATCAAAGATAATTTTCTATGCCACCCCAGAATTTTCTTCTTTCTTTCTGTTTTTTTTATATACCTTGGTTTTTCTTGCTTCATTGCGCAAATCAAAGTAAACGGCATAAATAGATTAAGGTAAGAACGGAAACATGGCCACCTAAATGAGTTATGAAGGAGGCTGAAGGACCAAATTGTTGCCGGAGCACTCGTCTTGAAGATTTGATTGGTTTCTCACTTGGGGGCCCTGCTCTGAATGTTAATGCTAAATAAATAAAGTCAAACCCAAAATGGCTGAAAAACGATTAATTAGAGATTTGCCAAAGGCTCACAAATAAATCTCTCAAATTCAATACGAAAATTGCCAGCCAAAATAGTTCAGCAAAGTGAATTATGCTAGAAATTAATAAGATTTTGTTTTTAAAATGTAAATATTTATGAGCTATAATCCCTTATGAAATATATCTTGAATATATTTCATCAAAAATAAAACAAATTTGTAATTTAGTGAAACTTTAAAATATGCTTAGTTTATTTTTAATTAAGCAATTTCTAATTAAATATTCAAGTTTTGAAATGTCTTTCAAGGCAGAAACTTTAAAATATGCTAAGGTTATTTCAATTGAGTTTTGAATGGTCTTTCAAGCCACGTTAACAGTTGTCCCGTTAAATCACTTATGGCCCATTCATATTAGATCTGCTCTCGTAAGCGAGATGCACACCAGAAAATGTTTTGAATCTGCATATTTTGAGACCCATTTCAGCGCCTTTCTTTGCCCTTCTCAGCCTTTCAGATTCTCTGCGTATTTTCTGGTTTTCCACTTGCTGCTGTTGTTGGTGTTGTTGTTGTTGTTTTGTTGTTGTTGTTGTTGTTGTCGTCATTGTTTGCTGTGTTGTTGCAAAGTGATTGTGAGTCGGTGGCACTTGCACTGGCTTTTTGTCACGACACCGCCATACAAAGCCCACTCTCGACATATCCACACACATGTACACACACGCACACACACACACACGCACACACACACACACACACACACACACACACACACACACACGCACACACACAGTGGAAAGTTGAACTGTGTGTGTGTGCCAAAAATCGACATGAATTGATAAAGTCATTTGCAATTGTCTGTCGTTATGGCACTCATCCTGCAACATGTTGTTGTTGTTGCAACTTGTTGTTGCAACTGGTTGTTGTTGTTGCTGTTTGGTTTATACAATGGCATAAATGCTTGCAGTGCAATGCTTGTTGTTTGCATTATTGTTTCTGTTGTGTTGGTCAGTTATTATGGCTACTGCAATTTTGTACCGCTTAATGGTTCAGATCAGGTTCAGGTGCGGGGGTGAACTGAACCCTGTACTGAACCGGGCCTGAACTGAAAGTGCGAATGCGATATGCGGATTAAAATTCATAATGAAAGCCCAAATGGTGCAACAAAAACAATAACAACAACAACAACAACCGCACAATGAAATTGCCATAGTTGTTTTCGCAATGAGCAAGGTGAGAAGCGGGGGGAAATGGTGCATCCAAAATTGTGGATGGCGTCTGATTCGAGATTGACCACAAAAACCGCTTATGCGTTTCAAGTTTAATTAAACAATGACAAAAAAAACTAGTCAACATCGCAATAGACTGACTAATTTCAAACTCAAACGGTTTTTACTGAGCTGCTAAATAAATTTGAAAATCAGAGTTTTAGGCACAAAATAATTTTGAATTATAAGCAACTAATAATTGGACAAGAGTTGCAGTATTTATCAGCAGTATTTGCTGTGATGCTTATTTGATGGTTTTGGCAAATTGTAGGCATTCTACGGCAAATCTATATTGCATTATTTTGGGGTTTATGGAATTCGAGCATTTCGCTTTGATTACGGCATTTCCCATGCAGCTTTGGGTTGCCTTTGATGCGTAATTTGGTGCACTTGTACGGCCCCGGAATGATAAGCGAAACATGAATGCGGTCCAATGTGGTCCGCAACTAATGTAATTATGGACTACTTGACAAGACAACCTGCAACCTGCAACCTGCAGCCTGCAACCTCACTCAACCTCATCCACTGCTCGGACTCCTCGGAACGACCTGCTTATTACGCTTGAATTTCAATTTAATTCGATACGCACGGATTTTGGGACTAGTGCAGCTACCGAAAGCCTGAGCCCAAGTCGATTGAGGGACATGTCTGTGTCTGCGTATGTGTCTGTGTGTGTGTCTGTGTGTGTGTGTCTGTGTGTGCAGACAAAAATTGTTTGCAGTTCAACTGTGGCTCAATTGACCAGCACCAGCTCCACACACACACACACAGACACACACACACACACTGACGAGGGAGGCAGCTGAAACTGTCTGGAGTTATGACCAAGAGCAGAGAACACAACGGTCCATGCCCGGGCCAGGACTCATCGACATCGACGTGGACATCGTCATCGTCAACCTCATGCAAAACTCGTTGGAATCGTTAGCTGTTGCGTTGGGTGTTGGAGCCTGCATGGAGAGACACAGGAACATGTGGCACGATGCAGGAGGCACTCGCATGTGAATCCTGTTCTTGCTTTTGTTGTCGAGTGGAATGGCAAGCAGTGCAGCCAGCATTCATCCGGTGGAACTTCATTGATCACACACACACACACACACACACACACACACACATGCACACAGACACACACATACATGCACAGAACAGTTATTGGCTTAATTAACGTTATCGTCTGGGATTTTGTTGCCACTTCACTTTTTTATGCGCCCAAAAATAATGTGATAGTGGTTTTCACAATTTACGCACTGTCCATGACATCGAAATTAATTTTAATTGTATGCTGATGTGTGTGATTTCCTCTCTCTCAGTGTGTGTGTGTGTGTCGGGGGGAGCACCCACTCGTTTCTTAATTACCCAACATTAAAATCAAAGTAATTGTTCAAGTTTTCTCTTTTGCGCTGTGCTGAAATTGGTCTCATTATTTTCTGTTGTTGTTCGTTAATTGTTTCAGACCCTTGAACTGATAAAGAAAGGTATCGCTATTTTTTTTTAAATTGTTGGAGTTTTTTTTTGATTCAGGCACTGCTCATTAAGGACTCGATATCCTGTTTGATATCCTTTATTGCCTGCTGACTTCTTGTTTTACATTTTTCTTCTTATTCATTACACAATCAGCGTCCATCGATTGATGAGTTTTTCTTCTGTTCATCTTCGATTTTTCTCTGATTTTTCTCTGATTTTTCTCGGACTTTTCTCTGACTTTTCATCTGTAAATGGCAAAGGAAATCCAGTTGCTTCACAGCACGCTTTTTGCATTTAAAAATGCTCAGTTATTTTCTGCGAGTAGCAATTATTTTTATTATTTTTATTTTTCTTATAAATGTAACAATTTTTTATGTCTAAATATTTTTTGCGACTTTTTCCACCAGTTCGTTTGTATTTTTTATAATGCAACATGTGTTTTTTAAAATTGCTTTTTATCTTATTTAATGTTAAACACAGAAACGTTCTATTCATGTGTTTGTACAGACATATTTTCAAGTGGTTGTTGACGTTTTCCCTTTTGACCAATGGCAGTTGGCCATTTGGGCAATTTTAGTTTTCATTTGTCATCAACATGGCCATTGTCTTTTTCCGTTCTGCCAATTGCAATTGGAATGCCAGTTCAAAATTGAATTTCGCCCATACATATAGGCACCATAAATGCACCCAAGCACACACACGCACACACCCAAGCACACACGCACACACCCAGGCACACACACACACACACTTAGTTGCAAAATCGCTGCTGTCATAACGCTACATAAATAAACCCATTGAAAATCGCATTGCAGTTGCAGTTGCAGTTGGCTGTTGCAGTTAGCTGTTGCAGTTGCCGTTGTTGTTGTTGTTGTTGCTGTTGTTGTTGCTGTTGTTGTTGTTGCTAGTTGCCTTTTGTTAGAACCTATGCCCTGTAGGGCAATCTGTGACCACCCATTCGAGGAATGCATTTTCGGGTGTTTCGCACTGCGCACATGTGTGGTGTGTGTTGTGTGTGTGTGTGTGGTGTGTGTTGTGCAGGGCTATTGGATTTTATAATCAACAATGGCAAACCAAAGTGGAGTCACAGCTTTTGTCCTGCTGCTGCTGCTGCTGCGGCTGGCTCATAATTTTAATTATACTGAGTGCCAATGAAGTCAACAGTCATAAGACTGAAACGGCCACCGATTGATGAGGCGGCAGTGGCATAACAAGTGGCCAGGCGCAGGGACGGTGCCAAAGAGTGTGCAGGGGGATTTGTATAATCTATGTGCTGGCAGTGGCTTTTTACATTAGTAACAGCTGTGTGCGTTACCACTGCAAATATATTTATTACAGCCAAGTGTGGCAGGAGGGGTGGTAACATTTTGCTGGAGGGGGGAGGGGGAGGGTTCGGTTACGGTTACGCGTTGCCCGGATATATTAGCAGCGCCGTCGAGTGACGCTACGGTTCGCTCAATAAACCGCAAACACCGACCGAAGAGCAGCGGGCGGGGGGGAAAGGCGGTGCGGATTCATATCAAAAGATACACGTATGCATGCAAGTCACAGGAAACAGGACGCAGGACGCAGGACACAGGGCACGGAACACGGCCGAACACACTGGCCACAAACCGTGCTCTAAACATATGGATAAATGCAATTTATTATTTTATATATATTATTATTACGCCACACGTACACAATGAACTGGACCACACACACACCGACACACACACACCGACACACACCAACACACACACAATTAAACACACACACTCGGCACAGTCGGAACTCGAACAAGTGGCCAGTTTTTAGTTTTGTGGGTGGTATTTTGTGTGGTGCGACTGCAGCTTTTCGGGGGTTGCAATCAATCCGCAGACATTAATATTTTTCGTGTTGCCAACCGCAAATTGTTGCGGCTCTTATTCGCTGCTGCAGCAGCAGCCACTTACCCCACACTCCAACCCCCAACCCCAACCCCTAACCGAACCTGAACCAGAACCTGAACCTGAGCTCGCTGAGCTGTCTGTCCCTGTGATATCATACAACCCTCGATGAGGATTGAGTGGAATCATAAATTAATTAAAAGAGATTTGTTTGCGGCTTGCAAAGGATTCTGCCACACACACACACACACACACACACACAGCTAAAATACAGGAACAGGAAGCTGCCAAAACCAGCAACAAAGAAAATGTGCGTTTGGCTGATGATATTTTTTATTGTTGTTGTTGTTGTTGTTGTTTTTTGCTGCTCCTGCTGTCGCTTGTGTGTGTGTGTGTGTGTGTGTGTGGGTGTACTAGAAAATTAAAGCAACATTTTTCGTAATGCCAGCCAAAGAACAAAATTAATTAGCCTAATTGTAAGGGCGGACGAGACGAAATATATACACAGCAGGGTAGAAGATTGCGGGGGAGGGAAGTGGAGTGGCGCGGAGCGGATTGCGGGGCAATCATAGAAACGAAACGAAACGAAGCGAAATGAATGAATGGAGGAGCAAAATGTATGGAGGATGAAATGAATGTGTAAGGAATTTATATTGCGCAAAAGTTGCAGTGGCGTAGCTGCCACCAAAAAGGGCAAGCAAAACGTTGCAAGCAATGCACAAATGCAAAATCTAAAAGAGAAAATTGCGTGCAACTAAAGATTAAACTTAAGTGGTAAATTTGAGTGGGTTAAGTAATCTTTTGATAGTTCAACTTGGCTTAAAGCACAAACTTATGCAAACGCAAATTTTGCAATTGAAAGTTGAAAATTGCCTTGACAACCCCAAAAAACAAAAGAAAAATGTTTTAATACATTCGCAAATGAAAACATTTGTAATAGTTATGAAAAATGACAAAGTAAACAAAGTTATTTTTTTTTTTGAGGGTTGCTAAGGAATATAACCGAAATTCCCCAAAAGCCAAAACATTACACATATTTTTCAAATTCTAAGCCAACTCATTAGTCATTGCAACTTGTGTAAACAATTTTTGTTTTTTTTTTTCCCCTCTGCAAAGGGATTCCCACAACGCCACTGATTGCCGCAGCCAGCCAACTGCTTTGAGGTTTTACACTTTTGACCCATTTGTTGGGGTTTTTGTGTGCCTGCTGCTTTTCCCCCTCGCTCCATTTGCTGGTCTTCTGGTCTTTTGGCTGCCCCCTTCTTCTTTGTGCGAGTGCGGTTTTTATTTCGTTTGGTCGCGTCACCCTTGGTATACCCGAAAAAAAAGTAACCTATTTGACGCGTCACAAATGAAAATCTAAAAGATTAATTAGCTCAAGTTTTTGTCGACTTCCATTCCATTTCTCCCCACCACTGCCCTTCCCTTGGTAATCGACAATCCCGCGCAAATCTGCACCGACTTACCGAACTTACCAGCAACCCTCGGAGGAGGGAACTCGAAAATCTGCTGGCAAAGCGACTTTCTTTTTAGGATTGGTGGAAGAGGCTGTAATAAATTTTAAGTCCTAATCAAATTTGACAATAATAATAAAGTTAATAATGTTATTTTGCTCCACTCTCTCTCACTCACTCAATTTATCTATATTTCTTTCTTTTTGGTTTTGCTTTGCAGCGACTCAAATCCCGTGCTGATTTCATCACCGCCCGAATTGGCTGGAATGACGTTGGAGGCACGTCTGATATCCTACGATTGGGAAAATCAATTTGGCGAATTTCAAGAGGCCACACGCAAAGGCAGCTTTAAGCCCATCTGCTGGGGAGCCAAGAATCATGTGGTGCCGGTGAGTAAGCAACTTCGATTTATCGAATCCTTAACTCTAACCAAGTGAAAGTCACAAATAACGAGACATGGAGAGAGACGACAAAAGAAATTATGTGCCAGCTGCAAATAGAAGCTGCAATGTGAAACCAAAGATGCTCTACTATATATATATATATATATATATAGGATATGTCATTTATATATTAGCAACTTTCAAAATGTTGCTCCATCAGAGTAGCAATTTAAGTTTATTTGGTTTCCCCTTACTTAATACATTTAACATTTCATTTGTTGATGGCCAAAAAGCGTATCTATTTGGCCAAGTTAGTTGTCAGGCCAAAAGGGATGACCATCGCCATCGCCGTGGCCATCGCCGGCTGCTGTCACAGTCGAAATCGCATTAACCCTTTTCTTGTCAACTCGACTTTATCTGGACTCTCTGATCGCTGGCAACATTGCGCAGCTCTCTCGATGCTTTCCCTGCTTTACATCCATCAGCTTAATCAGCTAAATTACTAGACAATATCTGGGATAATTTTTCTTGCTGCCATTTGGCTTGGATGCCAGCGAACCCCCACACACACACACACACACACACACACACACAGGTCCTGGACAAGTGCTCATTTATTCATCGTGAGGAGTACGGGCAAAAGACATTAGGGGCATCCAAGCCCAGCAGTTTGGCCACTAACCCTTTTCTCTCGCCCCTCCCCCCCCCTCCACCCCGCTCTCTGAGGTCCCGGATAATGTGGCTGCAGCAAAGCGAGTAATGTCTACCGGAAACCGCACGTTATAAAGTGCAATCAATTGCAGTTGCAGTCTGCCTGGCTGGTTGGCTCACTAGTTGGTTGCCTGGCTGGATGGCTGGCTGGATGGCTGGCTGGATGGCTGGTTGGTTGGCTGGATGGCTGGCTGGTTGGCAATGGGCTACATTTGAGTTTGTTAGCGCCACTTTACGGACCAGACGCGGCTCGAGTCGAGCAGAGCAGAGCAGAGCAGAGCCCAACCGGGTCACATATATCAGACGGCGCACGTACAACTTCGACAACGATCATTCTAATGGGTCACACACTAAAACCAAGTCACTAACCAGCTGCCAGTCAGCTCCACTAATTCACGTCCAATGGCTTAAGCGACCAACAGGCGAACAGACCAACTGCTTCAGTGCCTGAATGACTGACTGACTGAATGACTGACTGAATGACTGAATGACTGAGTGTCTGAGTCACTGAATGAATGCTCCCATATGACCATTATTCGAGTCGCTGGAAAATTGTAGGAAATTGCTTAAGTTAGGAATTGTTGCCATTTTTTTATGCCACCAGCTGGCTAGGGGGGGAGGGTGGGGAGGTAGGCAGCTGGATAGGAAAATTATCAACGCTTGAATTGTCATCGATTTTCCGTGCTATTGCGTTAAATGTTGTTGGCCATTTCCAGCTCGGTTTGCTTTACACTCTGCTCCCCTTACTTCTATTATTTTTCTTTTGCCTCCTCCTTCATCGGTTAAGGCAATAATTCATTGAGGCTGCCTCGAGGCATCCGCTTGCCACAGTGACATGCCCATTGAATTTTGTAAGCGCTCGCAGCGGCCAAATTAGCAGTGTGCCCAGAGTGTGCCGAGTGTGCCCAGAGTGTGTGTGTGTGTGTGCATCAAATAAAGCTCAAAAAACTTTATTCAACCCAGTCGAGAAAATAGTTTTAGCCCAGTCAAATGATGGGCAAACATGCTCATGAACCAGCTGCAGATTGAAAGGTAAATGCCGCTCAATCTACCGTAAAAATATATACAAGGCACCTTAACAGGACACAAAAAATGTATATATATATATATATGAAATCGGGACAAAGTAGAGCAAAGAAAAAGCCAAAAAATAAATCACAGATTAGTTTTAAATAGACGCTTTCAAAAGTCGATGGGCTGGAAGGCCTACTTAGAGTCTAGAAAAAGCAGATAGCTAAGAAAAAAAAATCTAATTTTATTTATTTTATAATTTTAAATGAATGACTTTGCTTAACCATGCTTCATTTACGCTTGCTTCAAAAGTTCATATATAAAAAAGGTAGTTTTTTTTTTGGTAACTTATAGCAAAATTCAACATTTATATGCGTAGCACACTTGAAAGTCTAAAACTAATCCTTTCGATTTGAGTATGGATTATGTTCAAAGCCTACTTAAGCACTTGAGGCTTTATCCGAAACTCGATTAAATCCATTTTGAACCAAAAGGGATTACACACTCACACACACACACACACGTTGCATGCAACTTGGAACCCATTTCAAAATTGCACATGCTTAAAAGCAAACACTTTCTACACACATTGATTGGCAACATTAATTACCATAAATAAAAAAAAAGTTGTGGCATACTTTGGAAATGTCAGAGGATGACTTGAAATGACCAACGACGCCCCAAAAGCTAATTAGCATGTCAAAATCCGAAAGGATTTTATTGGATATACATATATATATATATATATATATATATATGTACACATATAGGTAGCTTAAATCACAGTCAGAGCTGCCCAGCAGAGCAATTAAGCTTTTTAAATTTATGCACATTTTATAAATTTGTTGGCCCCGTAAGCAAAAGCGTACATTCCTTTTCAATTACAATGCCTGTCGCTGTCGGTGGCAACAATAACAACAAGAAGGCAATTCTCAACCCCAAAAAAAAAAAACACACCTATAGCACACACACACACACACACAGAAACACACGCATACCCACAAAATATAAACTGTCCAAACACACCTGCAAATGTCTGTCAAGTATTTTCGTTATTTTTTTTATGATTGTGGGGTAGCTCGGAGCTGGAAGAATTGGGTTGTGGGTGTAGGCAGCGTAAAACGATTCACAAAATGCCTTTTGAAAAATTCAACAGCAACAACAACAACAACAGCAACAACAACAATAACATCAACCGCCACAGCAAACAAACGAGCCGCCAGCTCCTGATTTCCACGTTGAGCCCGTCGCTCGATTTGCATAATATTATTAGTAAACACTCGTTATGAAGTCTCTCACGCCCACAGCGTTTTGCCACGCCCCCCAGCCCGTAGCAAACTGCAGACATTCAGTAGATTTAGATTTTTTGGCTGCCATAAAATATTTGACCACAGCCCCGGAAAGATGGCGAACCCGCACCAAAATCCAGAATTGAATCCAAAACACAAAACGAACCGAGGTGCTTCTCGAAACGGTGTCGGGGTGTGGTCTGCTGGGGCAGTGAAGGGGCGGGAAGGGGAGGGGAATGTGAGGGTACCAGTCCTGCCCGGAGCAGAGACCATTGCCATTGCCATTGCCTATTTATAAACACAAATTTATGCAGCGTAATTAAAAGGCAAAATTTTGCCGCTCCAACTGGAGAACTGTTGGAGAGTGGAAAACGACAAATCTGATGGCTTCATTGTATTCTTATTGTGCTTGGAATTTGTTGCTGTATAAGTGTGCTTGTGTGTGCTTGTGTGTGTGTGTGTGTAGGTGTGTAGGTGTTGCTGTGGATTTGCGCCCTCGAGGGTAGATCCTAGACGCGAAGGCATAAAGTATATTTAATCATGGCAATCGTCTGGTCTACACAAATGTCTATATCAGCAGCAAAATATCATTTAAAATTCGTTTTTTTCCCCTTGTAAATGTAAATATAAAATAATAATTTAAAAAAAGAGACGAAACCTAAACGATTTGGTATATATATATATATTTTGGTATATATTTATATTTAAATATTTAACTTTTTGAAAAACTAAGAGAATTATTAGAATGTTCTAGGAAGGAGATAAGTTATTTTTCTAGAATTTTATTTATTTTAGAAATATTTTTTTTTATACTGTTCATTTTACATAATTAATACAAAATATGTCTAAGAGTTTGAGTTTGTTTAATATTTCTTAAGCATAAAAATAATTTAATAAGCATAAAAAATAAATACAAACATTTTTGTAGTAGAACACAAAATGTAAGTCTTGTTATAAGTAAAGAAAACTTTTCCATTTTCTACTCACATAAATATGAATTTTTTTTTAATTTCCGACGCGACTTTTTCTTGCTGTCTCTCTCTCTCTCTCTCTCTGTCTCTCCTGTTGGAGGGTCTTGGCAAAATTTAATTAATGTTGTAATTTATTGAATGCAGAGCTAAAGCAAAACGCTAATGTTTATCCATTTCCTTTTGCAGGGCTCCGAGTTCCTCGAAGGCTACAGTATAAATGTGACCAAAACCTACAAGAAGCACAAGCGCTGCAAGCCCAAACGACTCTTTGCGCCCATCACGGAGCGCACCTCGCCGGCATCGGATCTCAGTGAGTTGCCGGTGCTCCATGAGCTGGACAACAACAATATCATTGAGGGAGCGGCGCGCAGTAGTCGCAGCTCGGCGACTGATGGACATGGGGGTGTATTGAGCGGTGCCGCCAGGACCAATTGTGGCCAGCTGAGCAGCTGTCTGCTGTGGCTGTGGCTGGGCGCCTCATCCTGCTGGCTGCTATTGCTACTCAGGACGTGAGCAGGGACAGAACAAGAAGCAGGAGCAGCAATAGTCGCATCCAATGGCACAGCAGAGCGAAGCAGCAGCAGCAGCAGCATCACAGGCACCACCGTCTAACTACACTATATAAATACTTAAAGCAAAAACCAACAAAATGAAAAAAACAAAAAAAAAAAAAAGAAGAAAAAAAAAGCAAGAAAAGAAGGCAACTAAAACTCTTTAACTATAAATGACAGCTCTTAATCCTACCACAACACAAGTACAGACAACAACAAAAATGCAAAACATAAGAAAACACCACAAAAAAAAACAAAAAACAGAGAAAAAGAAATTATAAAAAAAAATTGCAGTAATATTAATTATTCATAATAAGCTCCAACCCGATACAAATGAAGCCCCTTCTCCTGCTGTTTCTTCCTGTTTATTTATGCCATGTCCCATAAGTTTTTTTTTGTTATTTTTGTTCTAACGTTTAGTAAATTATTAATGATTTTTTTTCTCTAAGGTAACATAAGCAAAAATGAAAAAAGATGAAAAAGAAAAACGAACAGAAAAAAAAAAAAATAATCGCGTAACGCATTTTAAAAACCGAAAAGCAATAATTAGTTGTTGTTGTCGTTATATGATATACAAAAAAAAAAAAAGAAAACAAAAAATGAGAATATATATACATACATAAAAATATATAGAGAAATACGAGTACGTATATAACTAAATACTAGTGCAGTCATTCCTTCTACACATAATAGTTGTATTATATATAGGATCTGACTAATGCATATAAAGCTTGAACGTCTGATGACTTTTGTTGGGCATTGCAAGACACAATCGTAAATGAAGAAATTCAGTAAGCCAGGCAAAGAGTTAGTTGATGGCATAGATATAGGGAACTAAACTAAACAAAAACTAAAGTAAACCATAAACATAAACATACTCGTACATAGCTCATAAACACATAAACACATAAAAACATAAAAACATTAAACATAAAAATATAAGTAATACTTACACCCCAGTTAAGTTTAGTCACTTGTAGTGCGCGCAAACTAAGGAACTAAGTTCGAATACGAGAAAACAAAAAAATGGTAAACTACATACATACATAAATACATACACATATAAAATTATACGTCCATATATGAGAAGAAAAAAAAAAAAGAGCAAACACACAACTAAATATCACATTTATTTAGTTGGTGTTTGAAGAGACTTGCGATTTTACTTTGTCTTGTTGAATGAATGGCGTAAAAGACTAAAGATAAAAAAAAAAAATATTTAAGAAAAGAAAAAAACTCTGTACCGCGTGTGATGATGTTTGAATTATCAATAATTTTTCATTCAGTTAACATAGTTGAGGAAAGTTTAGTACGAAAACAGATAAAAAACTTTTGGCCCTGCCTAGAAATTGCGTATTTTACTACATACATTTAAGTTTAGTTTAAAACTATGCTAGAAATGAGCAACTAAAAAAAATTTGTATTTATTATTCCTGCCATCGATATTGAAAATGAATTTTTCTAACTTATAACTTTTATAGATATTTCATTTATTTTCAAAGATTAACATCCTAAATTGTCGCAGTTTGCCTAGAACTAGTTCTCACTGTATATTTTTGTTGATTTATGGCTATATAAAAAAAAGTACTCGCTTTAAATGCATATAATTTATATGTATTACTAATAAGTTGTATTCAGTTACTATTTTATACTCAACTCAAATAATAATAATGCTCTACACTCAAAGTGTTGCGTTTCTCCTCACTTTTTCTTATATGTTTGTCGTTCGAACAACTTATAAACAAACTCACTCACTTTCTGTCTCTTTCTATCTAAATATCGATCTATCTCTCTCTCTCTCTCTCTCTTAGCTGTAACTGTAATTGTATGCTATGATTAAGTTGTAAATACTTTAAACTCAGTAAGGCAACTCGTAAGGCAATTGATGCGTAATTGTAGGCAAACAAACAAAAAAAAAAGGAAGAAAACTCGGTTTTTGGTCGAATATTTCGCAAATGTGAAGGAGTTAAGCATTATACAGGGTGTGTGATTAGGTATTTGGACTTGGCATAGGTATATAGGTATATAGAGTTTACTACTATATAAACTTGACTTCTAGCCAGAGTACACGAGATGAGTTAGATGTGAGTAGTGAAAATATACCATATACATACGTGCATACATACATACATAAATACGATTACGATATACATGCATACATAAATACATTTATATATACATATACATATACATACACATACATAACTATTACTATAAAGTCTATATATACAATAATCTATAAGTAGTTACGTGGTTCGTAGTTGTAAATGTGAATGTGAGTATTTTATACAATGGCAAACAAAAATATTAATAATAATATAAATAAAACTAAAAATTAAAATGAAATTGCAAATAAATGAAGCAAATCATAAAGCGATTAAATTAACAACAAAGAAATTAATAAAAATAAAAAAAAAACCCCAAACTAAAGATACAATTTTTATACCAAAACGGCAAACATAAGCAAAATTGAGCGATTGCTATACAAGTAAAGTATATATATATATATATACAAATCATATATAGTATATATTTTTTAGGATAACTGCTATTAACTGGCATTAACTATGGATTAGTGACAGGTTGGCAAAAGCAAAGTTAAAACAATCAAAACACGAACATATTTACCAAAACGTGTAAAGAAAATGTTGAGCAAACTGTTGGAAAGTTTGCCACAAATTAAAAACTATTTGCGCAAACGTAGACCCAAAAGCGAACAATCCACACTCCACACCCACAAAACACATACATAGATACAAAACACCTACAAAAAAAAAAAAGAAAAAAAAAACAAAACAAAAACTTTAGCCCTGTTAGAAATTAAAAATACAAAAAAAAAAAGTAAAGTTTGTTGTGCAGGGCTCGAGGACTGCGCCTAGGGGCGTGGCCGTTATATATGGGGCAACGTGTTTGAGGTTTTTCCATTTTTTCTCTTTTTTTTTTGTTTTTTTTTGTGCATTCAGGCCACTTGACGAGCAACTTTATAATGGGTGTCGAGTAAGGCATTTTGTGGCACATCCCATGAACCCCCCCTCCCTCTTAGTCGCTATCCATATACTTTTAACTGAATACCCACAAAGCTTTGACCCACAAAAAGAGCGCCAATGACGACAACAATGAATCTGTCTAATTAGGAAAAAAATCTCAACAAGCTAAAAAAAAAAAGTGCAAACAAGCCAGGTATTCATAGTTTTGGGTTTTACTCTTTATTTTTCTTTGCCCTAGCAGCCTGGCTCTTTTGTAGCATTTCGTCTGCCATTTTAATTAAACTGCAAACTAAAATAAAAAAAAATACAAAATTCTGTCGGCAATTAATTAAAGTCGCTCAAAAAGCGGCAACTTTTCAAATGCTCAAGAGGATAAAAGCATTTCCGATTGAATACTTGTTTTGGTTTATGAATGAGCAACAATTTCCACAACAACAACAACAACAGACAACATCTACAATACACTAGACAACAACAAAAAAAAAAAAAGGCAAAAGTAATCATATAATTTAATTAAATGCAAACAAAAACGGTTTTGGAAAATGTACTTGCGATAGTTACGACAAAAAAGTCAGAAAATAGTTTTAAAAACTACATAAACACTGAAAAATATATAATATAAAAACAAGCAAAACTAACATAAAAAAAAAAAACGTATAAAACTCAAGCTAAACAAAAAGTAAACGAAAACTACATTCATTTTAAATGCAACAAAGTTACACACTTACACACACAACGACACACACACACACACTCACACACACACACGCGAACATTTAGCGAACATTTTAGCGCTTGTGCTAAGGGAATGAAAAAGAAGATTTGCTGACGGATTTGTGCAAGTGCTTTTTTTTATGAAAATATGCTAAGCGTGCAACTTTTGTGAAGCCTTTCAGAAAGTGATACGAAAGCCAAAGTGGCAACTCAAGTTAAGCTACTGGCAAAGGTGTAGAAATGCCACACTTGGATTTGTTGCCAGCTCAAATGCGTATAAAATTGAGAGCATTCATAGGAATTACTTGTATATAGAAATTCACTCATTGATTTAAAGCAACATTCAGCTATTTTTCCAGCTATTCTGCGCAATATAAATATTTATTTTAACTTAACTTATAGTTCATTTAATCAGTAAGCTTAAACTCAAATTTTTCTTACTTGAAATCATTTTGAACCAGTGTCTGTGGACTGAAATAGAAGTATAAATTCTTTTCAATTATATCTTACTCTTTTACATAGCAATTGTACATCTTAATTTTGCTCTTAATTTAGCTCTTTTTTCTCTCTCTCTCTCTCTCTCTCTCTCTCTCTCTCAGTCTTTCTCTCTGTTTGCTGTATCTATTTAGTTTTCCATTTCTTTGCGCAACTCCTCGTCAATGGGAATGAACAAAATTTCGCTTTGTCCGCCTTTATTCAGCGAACTTAATAATTTTGTTTTTGAAACTCTCCCAATTAGCTGGCCGTTTATTGCAATCTTCGCTTATTAATTTCCTTGTTGCGGCAATGCCAACAAATCCTTTGTCTTTTGCTCAAAGCAACCGTTAAAACTACTCCTTTTACAAGTGCTCCTTTTTCCGGTAGCAGGCAGCAGTAAAAGTAGCACAAAGGCAAAAACACACAAGTACATTAAACAGAAAACACAGAGTCATCGTAACATTTTAGTTTTACACTATGTGCTATGTCATTAAGGCCCCTTATTTAAAGTTTTTTTATTTTTTGAAAACACATAGATGAATAACCTAACAAAATATAACAACAAAAAAAAAGAGCAAAAAACACAACCTACCTAAAGCGACAAAAGAAAAAACCTAACTATTTTTAATGTGTACCTTAATTTTTTCAAAAAAAAAAAGAAAAAAACAAAAGAAAGAAAAAAAACGTAATGAATCCCTGAGAAAAGCGCAAAAAAATCCCTATAAAAGTAAAACTAAATAAAGTAAAAGCCTATAGAGAACTAAACAAAAATATACATAAATACATACATACATACATATATGAAATGAAACGTACACGTAATCATAAAAGTAAAAGTAAAAGCAATAAAAAGCAAACGCATAGCTATCAAAATTAAACAAAAACGAAGGCAACATTAAATGAAGCAGTTAGGTTAATGAAACATATGAAGAAAAACAAAAAACAAAAAACCAAAAAAAATAGTACTACAAATAGCAAATAGTTTTGCGATCGAGTGAAAAGTGTAGCATACTTTTTGGGTGGGACAGCCTTTTGGCTCAGTGTACGAACACGCGTATGTGAAGTGAAATGTAACAGAATGGCATATGATATGATAAAAAATTAAAACTATTTTAAAGTAGAGCAGTTGCAAATATTTAAATGTGTCGTTAGTAGATGAAAAAAACAAAATTGAATGAAACAAAACCAAAATAGTAGTAGCATTGTCATTAGAAATGAATACAAATAGGCTGGATGAAGTCGTAGCAAAATGCAAAGAGCCGAACAGAGCAAATGAAAATGAAAATGAAGAACATACATACCATAAATCAATCAATCAAACAAATATAAAAAAAAAATACAAACAAATTACATACATAAACATTCATCATAGCATTAAATAAGCATCAATGTTTGTGTATAGCTCCTGCATGAAATGTAATACAAATACATATACAACATATGCATATATATATATATATATATACATAGTGAAATCATATATATATATTTATATATATATATATATATGTGTCCCACAGCAAGAGAGAGTACTCCACAGCCCAAATCAAAGCAGACCCAAAATAAAAATAATTAAAAACAAAATACTTGTAGCTCAAAAACCAAATGACAGCCACTTAAAGTAACTAAAAGTAAAGCGTAATCTAAAGTACAGCATAATAGAAAATACCGTTTAAGGCATTCGATCATAAGACACAACTGTAGACACATCCATGGATTGAATGCAACTGGCTGAGGCAACTGAAATCGTGTTTCAACTTTATATTATTTAACTTTATTCATTTTTCCACATTCCACAATTCAGTTCAAATTGAGTTTAATCTAAAATAATCTCACATCATTATTCATATTTGTAGAACCTCAATTGAAGCTCAACCTTAACCTCACGAAAACCTCAATCTACCCACAACAATACACAAAGCTCTCTCCGCGAGAACCACACACACCATACACACCACAATCGCAACACCCCCAGTACCTTTGATCCAAAATTCCAGCCCATACAGTAACCTCAACATATGCTCAAACTAACCTCAAACTAACAGTCAAAAATGGACCGTTTGCATTCAGCCAGTTGAAGCATTCGACCAACAAGCCAATAGAGCTAACATAAATAAACTATTGCAAAATGCATTGTTTGATTGTGAGCTGAGTTCCCAAAACTAAAGCAGACTCTTTAAGTTCCGACTAAATCATTTTGTAATATACTAAACTGCAACAGCTAAGCAATTTTTACAATAACAAAGTGACACACACACTCACATATACACTTGCATAATTGTAAATCTTGTTTGTTCATTCTGCTGTTCAACAACAACAACAACAACAACAACACACATACAAAAATGTTAAGTCCAATTGAAAATTGTGTTTAATATACGCCCCGAACAATGCAGCTCTCTTTTTGTACTTCAACCTTCAACGAATAAATGCATTGCATACTTATTTACTTATGCAAATTTAGTTAAATGCAAATTAATTATATAACTGCTAACAGCCATGAAATCGCTGAATGAAACAACACTGAAAACATTGCAAACACCGCCAATATGAAAATGTTTACAAACAGCAGCAACAACATCAACAGGCGGACACAAAACGGCAAAGCCTCGAAGCAAAAATTATTTTTGCATCATTAGTTTACATTTATATTCAATTAAAGCTCAAACACATGGGGCATACAAAAAAAAAATTGGTGTGCGCGTGCCAAGTGGGCGTGGCTGGCAGCGCAAACAATGCCAAAAGTTTTAAGTAAACAATAAGCAAAACATGCCCAAGTCAAAAAAAAAACAAAAAAAAATGGGGTTTGCATGAGAATGAAAAAAATGATAAGGCTTAAATTCAATGCCAGAGTATTTGAATTTCGTCACGAAATGTGCAACGCATTTCGAGAATCATTTCATTTTTTATTATGGCAACATATATTGTGCGATCACAATTAATTAGTTATAATCCGCAGTTACGAATACGTGACGTGACTGCTGAATATAATTTAAAATATGAAAGCCAGAGCAACTTTTAAATGAAGATTTCAGTGGATTGCTCATTACTGAGATCCACTCTGTCCGCATAAGAGAAGCCAAATCCGTAAAATCCAAATAAACTTAATGGAAACTGTTGCACAAAACATTCATTCCAAACTCATAAGCAAAAGATTCTCAGTCAATCCAATAATCTTCTGGAATTTTTAATATGAGTAAAGTATATAAACCATATCAGAAGGCGCAGCTACAACTGCGTTTTAACCTCTACTACCAAAAGTGCTCAAAAGCGCATCGCTTGCCAATTCTGTAATGGATTCTTTTCAAAAAAAAAAAAAATACTTTCACTTGAAAACGTTAAGAGAAACCAATTCCATTTGCCATTTGGACAGCGAAGGACATTCGAAATTATTTATGCACTCATTAATTGGCCACTTTAACGAAGTAAACACGCGTTAACAATATGCATAACTATGGTACTAACGGTATTTACAAAAGAGTTCGTCCACTTTTCGAAGAGGCTATTTAAACAATTCGAGAGAGTCCATAAAGCTGCACAGCTGCAAAGTGGCAGTGTTTTTTTTTTTTGCTGTTTGATTGTTTGTTTGGCTGATTGTTTGTCAGTTTGAATGTTGTTCTTGTTGCGGTTGTTTTGCGCTGTTTAAAATCAGTTTAAGTTTTATGCAGTTGTCAGTTATGGTAAAATTCCTTTGATGCATTTATAATAATTTGCATAATAAATTATTTTCAATGATTTTTACGTGGAACAACAACAAATACACAACAGATATATACACACACACACACACCACAAATTCAACAACTACGTATATATATATAGTATATATATATATATATATATATATATATATAACGATTACAAATGCAAAAAAAATCCCTCAAACAAAATGTGAACAAAATATAAATGAAACCCAGCAAAGATGAAAACAAAAACAAAACAAATTTGCAAAAATAAAAAGCATGATTAAAAAAAAATTATAAAAAAAAATACATTAATTTAAAAAGAGTTTAATTTGCCAATATTTTAAACGTTGGTTGGGATTGAGAGAGGGATGGTGGTAGGGAGGGAGGGAAATGGACAGGGCGAGGTGGACTATGGGACATCATGTGATAAATGTGGCAGGTATCGCTGTGTATGTGCTGTGATCATTAAGCAATTTTTTAAAATTGCAACCAATTGAAAATTTTAAAATTAAATTATGTGGACAACAAGAGAAATGGCGAAAGGACGCAAGGACAGTGGAATATCCATGGCAATTTGCCAATACTGCGTATGCTTAATGAGCTGAGCGCACAAAATGGCCACAAAGCATGGCTATATCCCTTTCTTCCCCTCTCCTCAACCGCACACAGCTATGATGTGATTTGAGTATAATCTGCCATTATACATTTCAATTGCCACAGATACCAGAATACGGCAATCAGCAATATATAAATATAAATATATATACACAAAATATGGAAATCACAGCAGCAATTGACAACAAAATGATAGATGATTGCTTTAAAGGAATTACAACTTTTCAATTCATTGGATATAGATCACCAGAGACATTACAAACTTTCTCTAATAAACTATATTATTATGCAAGCTTATCGAGTAATGATTCTAATTCTTAATTTATTCTATATGCCTGGAAAATGACAGTTTAGAATTAGCCAATTTACCATTTGTTACAAGAGTTTTTTTTTAACTTAAAGCTAGCTTTACAAAAATCAAACAACTCAAACTAATTAAAATATTTAAAATAAGGAAATCTTAATTTACTTAAATGGAATTTTTAAAATGTAATAAAGTGATTCCCATGCGAATAATGATTTACCCTTTTCTAATGTTAAGTACTATGATATCAGATTTCAGCAGTAATATACTTTATAAAGAATTGAGAAATCTTTCCAGAAAGCATTTGAAATAGTTTCGTTACAAGAGATGCAGTACGGAAATCTCTCTGATACTCGACTCTTAAAATCGCAAACAAGAATGTATCCTAATTTGAACAGTTTGAAAGCCTCACAAATCATTTGCCTAAGTGAAATGGACAATGATCAAGCTATACTGGAAATTTATATGTGAATGTGAATCGTATCCAATTCGAAACTCAACCACTTGGCATAATTTAAGTTTAAAAGCGTGCTGCGAATATTTTTACTTCTGAAAACTACTAAAAGTGGTTCCGGAAAAAAAGGGCGAAATGTCAATGGGTTTTTGGGAAATTATACAAAGCAATAAAAAAAAAGAGAATAAAATGCTGTCACATCAAATTCGAGTGGCAATTTCATCAGACGACGTCAGGCCTATTAATTTTCAGCACACACCCCTAACAAGAAAGAATGCAAGAAACACCCAAAAAAAAAAAAGGCAAACAACGCCTAAAAGTATTTCAATAATCTTAGCCCAAAAAAAAAAAATGTATAAAAAAAAATAGAAAACGTGTGGAAAGAAGTGAACAGAAATGTAATAATACCTGTTGACAAGTTTCGCATTTCTATGGCCATTAACCCTTTTATGGTCGTTACCTGGGCCCAAACCAATTTTAGCATATTTCCACAGTTTATAACGCAAATAATGCTGAATTGTGCATTTGTTATAGACGGCAAATGGCAACTGTTGAGAGGGGTCAAAGCCAATTTCAGCACTCACAGCCATAGCCAACTGCCATTTCAGTCATAAAAATCTAAATTTCAAAGCAGCAGCAGCAAACATTAGACCATGTGGGAGATGCCCACAAAACACTTTGAATGACAGAAATTTTCGACACAAGACATGTGCGGCATTTAAGTGCAGCAGCAGCAGGAGCAACAGCAACAGCAGCAGGAGTAGCAGCAGGAGTAGCAGCATCCTTAGGAGCCAAGGATACCCAGAAAAGGACGACAGATAATCAAGGCATGCAGAAATCTATGCCTTCTCCTGATGAGCAGCCACATATGTACGTTATGTGTGTTGGCTTGTGTGGCATGCAAAAATCACCTGCAACTTCGCATCGAAATCTTGCCATTGAGCTAAGGACACGTTGCATGTTGGAGCTGTTTCAGGTGCAGGTGACTGGTGACTGGTTGCTGGTTGCTGCTTGGGGGCAGCTGCTCATCGTAAAGTGCAATAATGCCTTTATTTATGCAACTCGAGTGTAATAAAAATATGCATAATTCCGCAATAAATGATATTAAGTAACACACACACACACACACACACACACACACACACCCACACATACACTTGATTTACCTAAAGTTGAATGCCATAAGTGACAGGCGACAAGTGTTTCAATTTGATTATTGATAAGAAACACTCATATTTCCCATAGTGAAATTATGTCACAGAGTCAAGCTGTTTATACTTAATACCAATTAATGCTCGTTTCAATAATCAATTAAAAACTTACTCACTAAACTTGCAATTATAAACCCTTTTGAGAAGGGTTTCGAAGTCAAAGATAATCGAAGCTTTCAATCATAAGTTGTTTATATAGTAAATTACAATCATTTAATTCGAATTGACTGATTCAATCATAAATTGCTTGAGCTATTAAATGATAGCTTCTCATTATCTAAATTAAAATGTAATTTTAATTAAATGTAGAATTGAAAGACATGGAGAAACGCAATTATGATTTTCTTTTGTCGGCTGTGCCCATCTGGCACTTTTCAATGTTGCTTAAGTGTTATGCACTTAGTACACTTGCACGGGCATCAAGGCGAAATCTCTCGGATTACAACGTCACGGCAAATATGCTACGTGGAGTGGAGTGTAGTAAAGTGGGGGATGGGGATGGGGTGCGACACTGTTATGGCCGCTATGGTCATAACTGTTGTACAAGCATGGCAGAAACTTA
This sequence comes from Drosophila melanosoma, assembly GCA_035042045.1. Taxonomy (NCBI): domain Eukaryota; kingdom Metazoa; phylum Arthropoda; class Insecta; order Diptera; family Drosophilidae; genus Drosophila; species Drosophila melanosoma. The sequence goes on along the minus strand of JAWNLY010000100.1, from coordinate 1,713,201 downwards.
AGCAGTTTGCAGGTGTTGCAACGAAATTGCAGTTTATCTAGCTGGGGCTGGCCATTTCTTTGCTTTTTGGCTCGAGAACTTAATGATCTGTGGTATATGTTGCGGGTCATGAGCGAGGCAGTGGCTTTTACGACGGAGGTTGGACTAGGGTGGCGCAGCAGGAAATTAAGTTTTGGCTGACTGTATTGCGTAAATGGCTTTTTAGTTCTTTTTGGGTGTTGTTTGGGTGGGGGGAGGGGGTTTTGGTGCGGAAGTGAGTTGCATAAACTGCAAAGCGCGTGTAAAAGCCATGAAATCGAATTCGCAACTAGCTGCTGCCCTCTTTGCCGTAATGATTGACGAAAACAGCAGCGGAAGCAGCTGGCCCCAAAAAATTGAGCAGCAGCAAGAAATGTTGCTGGTGAAGCCAGCACATAAATCTTCATTGAAATATTTCGGGGGCCAGAAAGCCGTCGAGTCATGCCTCGGACCTGGGACCACATCAAAATGGCAACTCAACGAGATCCCTTCCCCCCCCCCAAGCGCCATCTCTTTTTTTTCGTCTTGCCGTCCACGTCCCGCCCACTTTGGCCCATTGTTTTTGTGTGTGCAACGAAACGTAAGCAGCAACAACAGCAGAGAAAACTCAGCAGCGTTGCCCGCCTCCATTGAGGCGTAGAACAAAGGGCCATTATTTACAGGTGCTGCTCGCCAAAAGTGCCAAAACAAAGCAGACGCCCTCACTCACACCCTCCCCAAAACACCCAAACACCCCAACACCCCAACACCCTTACACCCTTACACCATCTACTCATACACACACACACGCACACACACACACACACACTCAACATGCATACGCACAGGCGCAGACACATTGATTAATGAATTAATGAGGTAAACTTTGCACCTCAATGACAGAAAAGGTATCGCAGGTGGAGCTACTCCTGCTTCTGCTCCAGGCTGCTGCTTCTGCTCCAGGCTTTGCTTCTCTTACGTTGCTGTTGCTGTTGCTGTTGCGTTGCGTTATTTTCGCCCTAGCAATCTGTCGCCTTCGTTTGGTTTTTGTCACTGATTTTGGATTGCTAATGTATCGGTTCAAAGGGTCAGCTCAGCAGCTGACGGGCAAAGAAAACTTTCAGCGCATAAAAGTAGGCAATGTAAAGCATCGTCAAGCAGTGCAGCACACACACACACACACACCACACACACACACACCACACACACGGAAACACACACAAGCCCACAGAGATGGCCTCGTGAGCCTTGGCTCTTTGCACGATGAACTGGATGCTTCAGATAATAATTGCTTATAAATAAACGAATAAATAAATAATGAATAAATTGAAATACATTTTTTCAATGCTCATAATGAAAATATTCCATGTCGATGCAGTACAGTCACGCAACCATCTCTAGCACTCACTGCAAAAGAGAGGGCGTGGCACATGGACTGAAAGCCCAATACTGTTGCTGACACGTGATAAAACGCTGGCAAGGAGGACGCATGCTGTTGCTGCTGCTACTGCCGCTGCCCAGTTGGTTGGGGTTGGTAATGCAGATGGACGTGAGACGCAAAGTTTGGGACTTGGAGCAGAAACTGGAGCTGGGGTATACGCTAAAGGTGCATAGGGCACTGGCATTAACATTTACATGACACTCAGAGCTCACAAGTGTCGGGGTAAGAGAAACAAACACCATCTGCCCCCCCAACTTTTGCCTGCAGACACACACAAACACACACACATACACGCATACACACACACACACTTCCACATATGGTTGCTCCGGCAAAAACTTGAACGATTCTTTTGTGATTGGCGCCCAGGTGGTCGCTCTGTCGGTTCAGGTCCATGTTAGTCAGTTTCGCAACGCCTCAAGGCAAACGGAAACTGTGTAACTGACGCCCCGATCCATAAACACACTCACACACATGCACACACACACACGTGTGTAGTACTCGGCATTGCCATTAACGTTTCTATTGTGAACTGTTGGCCTTAGCGAAATAAATAAAATTCGACAGCTGGGGCTGCTGCAGAGAATGACCCAAGCAGGCACCTAGACAGCAGCTAGTCCACCCACAGGGCAGACAGTTTTGCGGTTTTCAAATTTCCAAGCAGACATGCAGACGGGCAACATCAACACCAGCAACAACAACAACAACAACACCAACACCAACAGCAACACCAACTGTAGTTGCCAGAGCGTATTTATCTATTCATGCCCTCAGAAAGCAAGTCGGGTAACAGGTGGAGGGTGCGAGGATGCGAAGACCAACTTCAAATGCAGCTAACGATGTAGGTCCAACAACAGAGCAGCCGCAGCAGCAGCAGCAGCAGTACCATCAGCTGCAGCCGGAGCCGGAGCATGAACAGGCACAATTGATGCTGCAGCCGGAGTACCAGCCGGAGCAGTCATCGCGTTGCCAATGGACTGCTGCCCACTGGCAAGTTGATTCCGTGATTTTTCGACAAAAGTTTTCTATGTCGCTGTTTTTCGGGGTCATGTCGGGGTTGTTACGGCTGCATTTTGAGCTTTTATTATGCTGCTAGTTTTTTTTTTTTTTTTTGATATTTTGTCGTTCATTTTTCTCGTGTTGCCTGAAATTTGGAAGTTGCAGCAAAGTTACAAATAAAAGCAAAAAAAAAAAAAAAAAAAAACTGGCGAGTTTTTAGTGTTTTACACAAAAGCGTCGACATAGACACGAATGAGACCAGTGCTCCGTGCTCCGTGCTCCAGGCTCCAGCTACTGCCAGCTGGACGAATGGTTAGACGCTTCGCTGGCTACAAACAAACAGACAGGCAGACAGTTAGCAGGGAGTACGACAGGGGGGGAGAGAGTCGAATAGTTCAGGACTGCAACACATACATTAGATTGGCAGTTGGGGATTTACTTGTAAAATGCAAATGCAATGAATGTACAATTTAGAAATTTTTACACCCAAAATGCCGGAGACTTTCAGCTACCAACTGGGGATGCAACTGTTTTTGAAGCTATGTGCATTGAGCTGCACTTCAAATCGGTGGTGGAGTGTGGATGGCGATGGGTATGGGTATGGGGTTGGGGTTGGGGTTGGTGGGGTGACTGGCGTGGTTGGAACAACACTTCACAAGGGTTCGCCTGCTGAACAACGTTTGGATTCGGGTTCATTTGAAATGCAAGTCCGTTGTTTTCTCTGAACGACTCGTAATCTATGCTAATGAAATTGTTTTCGGTTTTCCAAACCAAATTCGAGAAAACAGCAACACGAGTGACTTTTGTACAACTCCAGAGTTATAGACTAGTTAGCAAATGAACAGGAAAACTTACAAATTTGCATCAAAATTATTGTGTAAGTTTTTTTATGTTTGATTTTATTTTACTGCACACATTTTTAAAGTTATGGTAAAAAATGTTATCGGAATTATATATATGATATGGGTTCTGTTTACTAACATACTCGTATAAAGCTCAATGGAATCATCAAAATCGTAAGTCAATCAAAACAAATTTTGAATTGTATTTGGGTGGCCTCAACTCCAACCAAGTTTTATATTTCCAAATTACTAAAACAGTCAACATACCCATGTATTTAATGTCATATATATATACATATATATATATACATATATACATACCATCATGTGTGTATTGTGATCAATAGCAACGGCCTGTTGAGTGCTCTGGTGGCTCATCCTCCAAAAACCGCAATTTCATTGCATGCACACAAAAGAGTGGAATTTTATTACAGCCACAACACAAGTTTACATGTCATTCCATATATGTTGGAAAAATCGCAGATACTCGTAGTTGCACCCAGCTGCAGTATTACACAGGATCAGCTTTGTGTAAGATGCACACAAGACTGCAAACATGCCGACATATATGCATATTGAAGGCATTCATCAAAATCACCAAGACAACTCCAAATTCATCAGGCACCGCAGCGCTCAAATATTTTTGGCAAAGTTGTTACAACTACACCAACAACAACAACAACAACAACAACAACTACATTGCAGTGGTTGCCAAGAACAACAACAGAGGAGCAACAACAACAGCAACTGAAGCATCTAGCCAAGGTCTGAGGATGCGGCTGGTTGCCTAACACTTGAGTGGTGTGCCAGGAACTCAGCTGTAGACGCAGCTCCAGGCTTTTCTGGGCGATGGCTGACGACGGTCGTCGCATGTGGTGTTGTTGATTACAGTGTAACATTTGTTGTTATTGTTGTTGTTGTTATTGTTGTTATTGTTGTTATTGTTGTTGTTATTGTTGTTGTGGATGCCGATGCTGTTGGTGTGGTTTTGTTGTCTGCGGCATACCCGCAACATCCTGTTGTAGTTGCCATTATTGCAGTTGTTATTGCTGTTGCTGCTGCTGCTGCTGCTGTTGCTGCTGCTGCTGTTGCTGCTTCTGTTGCTGCTGCTGCTCCTCCTGTTGTCCACAATATAAAGAATTTGTAAAAGTTTTTAACAATTTCTGCAGACCGCGCTCTTGACGGCGACGACTTCCGCTGAGCAGTGTGCCTGGTGTTGATGCTTTTATTTATGTATGTGTATCTGTGTGTGTGAGTGTGTGTGTGCATTGTACATATGCAGGCGTTGCATACAACTATAACTTTGACTGCCTCTTCGCTGAAGCGTCAATAGTTATTTTTACAATAACAACAACAACAACAACAACGATGAGAGCAACAAGATTGAAGCCCCGGCATAAGAGTCTGCTGTTGGCGGCGACAACGGATGCGAAATACACGAATTTCTGCGTTCTTGCCGCCAACGCTTTTCAACTTGAAGGCGCACACACACACACACACACACACACACGCAAACACATTTTACATACATACCAACATATTCAGTCTCCGCAGGGGCTGTGATGTTTGAGAGCAACTGAAAAGTTCTATGACGTTCGCTGCCATTGCTAAAGTTGCTGATGTTGCAGTTGTTGTTGGCCTCCTGCTCGTTACCGCCACTCCTTCTCCTCCTGCCCCGTTGTCGTAACATTACAGTGATTACGTTTTGTAAGCACTTACGTTGACGATTTTATTGAAAGCTGCTGCTGCTGGTGCTGGTGCTGCTGCTGCTTCTGCTGCTGTTGTTGCCACTTACAGAAATTAATTTATAATTGAACTAATAAAAAAAGTGCTTAAAAAGAGTATTATTAATGCAGATTGCAGGCAAAAAAAAGAAGCAACTCCAACCACATAAGTTATATGCATATGTCGAATGAGTTTTCGACAATAGATTAATTATTTGATTTTTATATTTAAAACAGCTACATAAAAAATATTACAAAATGTTTAAATAACAAATTGTATCTTAGAGTTATTTAAAGACTTAGATATTATATTATAATTATTATTTATGGTTGCCTATAAATATATTTTTATAAATTAAAATAAACTTAAGAGTACTAAAAATTATACTAAAAACCTAATATACTTTTAAATAGTATAACAATTGTTAAAGTTAAAATTAAATACAAATTTAAAATAAATAGTTTATATTGCAAATTTCTTGGCTTTTTTTTTGTTATACTAGAAGCAATTTGTGGGGAGTTCTGCAATGAGATGTGCCCAAATCCTTACAATATTTCAAGGCACACCTTATAATCTCTCTATGGAATAGCTTTCAAGGATTATGTGGTCATCTAAAAATCCAAACACCATTAAAAATTGAACTCGAAAGTGAAAATAACAAAATACTTGTCTTCTCGGTAAAAAAAAAAAAACAGTACTCTTGTAGCCTTGACATGGACAGGATTCGAAAGAAGAATAATTCATATTATGAGCAATTATCTTTTTTAAAATATATATTTTAAGATTTTCAAAGCTGCTCTATCAAACTGTGTAAGAGGATTATATAATCATCAAATTACCCAAAAAAAAAAAAAGAGAACAACGAATAAATATGTCTATTAGTTATTTTATTAGTAAAAATATATATTTGTATATTTAGGTTTAAAGTTTGTTGTAAATATTATAATTAACAAATATTGCAGAAAAATTCATCTATTATGTTATGAATTCGATTTATATAAGTATTATTAATACAAATATATGCTTAAAAAGAAATCGTTATCTATTCATCGATGTCTATTTCAATCTGAGTTCGGCAATTAACAATTAACAAAATTCTTTCAACAATTACAAAAGAACACAGCAACATGCAAAAATCCATGCAACATACAGATTACATGAGCTGACAACCATCACGGGGCGCATCCCGGCTGCCACGACGCTGCAGCTGTTGCGTGGGCGTCGATTGTGTGGAGGAGGGATTGCCGGGATTACCATTGGATTTCGATTTAGATTCGAGACTGGCATGTCGAGTCAGACGCTGTTCCGATGACCGCTGGTTGCCGTTGGGCAGCTGCTGGCATTTTGGCACAAAGTTATTGTTGGAACCATCCAATGAATCGTTCTCCAGGACGGCTGCCGCATCGGCGCTCAACTCGTTGCTATCGTCAGTGTTATCATTCACAGCCGTCTCCCCGAGCGACTGAATGTACTGCTCCAGCAGGTAAATGTGCGGCTGCAGTGTCATCACAAAGCCACGATACATGGAGCCACCATTGTCGAAGGTGCACTGACTCAGCTGCTTCAGGGCGTCCTCGATGCGCCGGCAGGTGCCCACCGATTCGCTGCGTATGACAACGTTGACAATGCGTGATATCGAAGCCGCATCCTGCAACAAAATTGACAGCATGAGCGCATAGTCCGTGCAATTGGCCTCGATGAAGAGCTGGAGAAGATAGCGCAGCTTAATTGACAATTTATCGTTCAGATAACAGGCAACCACATCGATGTTGTCATCGTCCGAAGCGGGCAGCGAATATAGGCGACGATAGCGAAAGTTATCAAATGATAACTGCGAATTGGAGCGATTCTTTAGAGTGGGCAGTGAGCTTGGCTGTAGTTCCTCCTCCTCCTTGATACACGGCTGCAACTGTGGCGACTCCAGCTGCGCCGCCAGACTAAAGTAACCCGATTCCGAGGTTTGAGACGAGCTACCACCACCAGCGGCTCCAGTCAGCCGTTGGGTGCCTCGAAACGCCGCAAAATAATCACGTCCCGCCGCAGGGAATGGACTGGGCAGCTGGAGCTCTGCATGTAAGGCCTGCAGTGCTGTGGCAAAATTATCCAGCCTCGTTGTGGCTGTCGATTCCTGCGTTAGCCAACTGACCAAATGGAAGTCGAGATAGGCGCACATGTAGCCCAGATCCAGCAACTTGTGTTGCTGCAGCAATTGACGTGCGTGTCGCTGCAGGATTATATCAATGTTGAAGATTTCCCGCTGCTGCCGCTCCTTGGTCGACTTGCGGCGAACGACAGTCGCTGAGGCTACGTTGCTGCCCACTCCGCTGCTGGGCGCCTCACTTCGTTCCACGGAAGTTGACACGCTTTGTTGCTGCTTGTTATCCTTGGGCAAATTGCTTGTTACGGTGGTGGAATAGCTGCGCTCTCGCGTCGCTATCGGTCCAAGCACCAAATTGAACACATCAGCATTTTGATTGACCTGCGTCTGGGTTTGTTGTTGAGGTGGAGCAATTTTCACATTCAACACCATTGAGCACCGCGGCGAATCAATCTCATTGGGATCGATTGCCTTGAGGAATCGGATCAGATCCTTGGCCAGTTCCCACTTACGTTGGTTCAGCGCGATATCGAGCAGCATATTCGCATGTTGTTTACTAACCGACGACGGCTCCAGATTCTGAATGATGATTAAATAACTTGCCGCCGTTTCCAGTTGCTCTGCCTGCAGGCAGAGATGGAACAGCTCCTTGGGCTTCCCGGCCATGCTGAACAGATAGGGCCAGAGTGCAATTTCAGTTTTACGCGCACATTGCACAATCGTCTCCAGATAGACGGGAAACTCGCGTATGAAATCCAAAATACTTGGCAGCTGGGCATCTGGTATGGGATGTTTGCTGCTGGCCTCCTCCTCCAAAACTTCGTGGAGCAGCAACTCCAGGGCATGTGGAAAGTAGGGTAAACTCCGGCAAGATTGCGCAATCTCCCAGGCCGAGTAGCCCAAATTGCGTTTGATCAACTGGCGCAACACCTTGTGCAAATAAACCTGCGATTTGCGTTCCATCAGAGCGAAGGGCAAAGCAAAATGTGAATTCGGCTCGTTCGTATACAGGGTGCTCTCGTTCTCCACACCCAGCACAATCACATTGTCGAAGAGTATTACAAGTGGGTAGAGTTTCAGGGGGAAGCTCAACATGATCCGTTTGGACATGAAGCTATGCAAACGCTGCTGAGCACCACTTTGCTCCGAGCGTTGCTGCAGAATGGGCAGCCAGACGCGCATACCATGCGCTCCAGAATATAGCCAGAGGCAATCGCGCATGGCGCAGTGCTCCAGATTGTGGGAGAGCCAAAAACATTCCACACAGCTGGCCAAACAGGTGGCCATCAGTGTATTGGGAACCTGCTGTGCGGCATCCTCCCGCTGTATCATCAGAATGCGTCCACAAACATTGACCACAATCGTCTCTGCCTCCGCATGTTGCTGCTGTGGCTTCAGCTCATTGCGCAAGTTGGTCACAGTTAAGCTAACAATGCAAGCGGGATGTATGCAAATGCTCTTCACGTCCAGCTCATAGGCGCAGTCCACGTTAATACTGTACGCCGACTGTCTCCGCATGCGAAAGAGGCTGACAATCCCATCCGCCGTCAGGACAATCAACTGATTTCGATACGTGTTCAAACTGATGACGGGTGCGCGCACCTGGATTTTGTGTCCATATTGATTATCCAGCTTGAATTCGGCCGGGTAGCAGCGCAGCTCATCAGTGCGATCCAACAGCGAATAACAGCCCATGACAATTAAGCCCTGCCACCAGAGCAGGCCACCAGACACCACAAAGTCCTTCTCCTGTGACTCGTTGCCAAACAGCTTCCACTTCTTGCTGAGCATGGCATAGTGCGCCAGGCCAGTGCGTCCGGCAACCGCAATGTGTAAGCCAGCCGCATCTATTGCTGCATAGCGTATGGGCCAATTGGTGGCCGCATAGTTAAGTGGCAACTGGATCAGCGTCCAGTACTTGCTCTCCGTTAAAATGCTGCCCATATTCGGGCTCTGTTTCAGCTCTACGCAGTCATCGGTGCGAGCAGTCGAACTGCTGGGAAAGGTACAATTGCCATTGCCATAGGTCTGCTCCAGATTGTCACCCTGATTAATGTACAAGCAATCGTCTCCCTGAAGCAGAATATGCGAGTGGGCGCTCATGCAGGGATTCATGCTCAAGGCGCTCTTCACAAACTGCAGCTGGAGCACATTGTTTTCTCCCTCGCGGCACGTCATGAACAGCTGATAACCTTCGGTGGACCATTCCAGGCGACGCAGCTGCAAGGGATTTCGCTTCAGCAGATCCACATGCAAGCCAAAGTCCCAGCTTAGCGTAGACATCAAGAGGGCACCAAAGGTGCTCCACAGCGACAGGCCACCATTTGTCCAGCTCACGGCGAGTACACAACCATCTGGACTCCACTTGAGCTCATTGACAGCGCCCAAGCTGCCAGGCAGCACATTCTCTGTCAGCATCAGCGTATGCGAGTACTCCAATCCAGCTGTGGCATCATCGATGGCATAAACAGCCACCGCCGAACTCTGTTGACCGTACGCAAGCAGTCGAAACTTGTGATTCACACTGCAAACACTAGCATCGGAGACATCCGGCACCCAGCAGCCATGCATGTGCGCCGTCTCGAAACGCAGATGATCCGCAATGAGGAATGCGGCACGCTGATCACTGAACACAGCCGCACATCCGCCAATAAACGGGGAATATTCAAGCGAGGCCACAAACGCCGTATTGCCAATGGGTGGCAAATATTTGGCGGGCTGCTGCTGCTGTTGCTGCACATAGAAGGGAATGTCGCGCAGTTTGATTACAGCCAGCGGCTTTAGATCCTCGTCGATCGTCTCCAGTTGGGACCATTGCAGTCGCAATAGTTCGCACGATTCCGTGGCCAAGAGCATTTCACTCAGACTAATGCAGCACACATTGGAGATGACTGAGTCCAGGGTGACAGAGCGCACCTCGCGCAGACTTAGACGAGGAATGTTCTCCTTGATGAAAAGCTCCGCCGAATCGCGTTTCAGACTCAATGCGGGTGGATCCACCTGCATGAGTATACCACTGCCATTGGCATCGAAGTCGAGTTGATAGAGGAGCAGGGCTCCGGCATCCGTTAGCACGGCCAGCTGCCTGGAGTCGGGTTTCCATATAATTAAATGATTTCTGCCAAATTCCTGTAGAGATTCTGCGCTGCGGGAATAATATGCAATTGGCAGCAGCGGATTTGCATACCAAATGCCCAGAAAATCGGAGCCAACCGCGGCAACGAGTATCTTGACAGCATCGCAGGATATGTGACGAATGTGAGTCGCTTCCCCCGGCAGCGCCAGGCTAACGCGCTTGGGCCAGCCCAATGGAAAGTACATACTCCTCCACCTTTCCCTGTCTGTCAAGCTAGCAAATTGCTGCGTTGTAGACAAAACATTATATTATTATCACAATTTTCTAGCAGTTTACCAATGGTTGAGTACTCACACTTGAGTTTGTTTTAGATTAAATATCAAAATTTACATGTCTAATTAGCACTTTAACAAAACATTTGACATAATTTGATAAAAAAAAAATAAAATCTCTTCATTAATACAAGTGTTGCATATTGCCTGAAAATCACATCTGTTAATATGCTGTCCTTATACAGCACTTAAATTTCCAACTGTTTTGTTGAACTTGGCAACTCTTCGAAATAGCTATTCTCCATATCGTTTGAGATAAATTGTGACATGGGAGCCGAATAAATATCTGATTCGTAATTACTATAAAAGTGCACATTTCAAATAAGCAAATTTTTTATTTTAAATATTAACATCGAAATCGATAAATTTAGTTTACATTGCTTTTGCAAGCAAAAGTTGTCAGCGTACGCAGCAGAACTGAGTGCACCGAGAAAGTCGCAAAACTTTTGTAAAAATATTGCAGCCGGTGCCGAAGTGCTGAATTAAATAAAACTAATTTTACGGAAATAAATAAGTTATGACTGCATTTGAAGGCAAGTTTCTAAGTTGCTTTACATTGTCTTTTATTGAATAAACGCTTTTGCAGAGTTTGGTGTGCTGCCAGAGCTTGGTAAAGCGACCGATGAATTGGACTGGACGTGAGTTATTTATAAATTCATAATTATTATTATCTTTCTATATAATTGAGGTATTATTTTGGTTTTAGTTTGCCCACTGATGTGCAGGCAGAGGCTATTCCCCTAATACTAGGCGGAGGCGATGTCCTAATGGCTGCCGAAACTGGGTCTGGTAAAACGGGCGCCTTTTGTCTGCCAATTATTCAAATTGTGTGGGAAACAATACGTGATTTGCAGCAGGGGAAAGTGGGTAAAGGTGGAGCTAAGACAGCTGGAGCTGTTGCTCCTTGGACCATGTCCTTTTTCGATCGCAACAATGCATTGGCTGTCACTCCGGATGGCTTTCGCTGCCAGTCGCGGGAGTTTAAGGAATGGCACGGATGTCGAGCCACAACTGGCGTGTACGGCAAGGCCAAGTTCTATTATGAAACTACCGTAACGGATGAGGGCCTGTGCCGTGTCGGCTGGTCCACACAAATGGCGAATTTGGATTTGGGCACTTGTCGCTATGGATTCGGCTATGGCGGCACAGGCAAAAAGTCCAACAATCGTCAGTTTGACGACTACGGCGATGCATTTGGCAAGGCAGATGTGGTGGGCTGTATGCTCGACCTGCAGCGCCTTGAGGTTAGCTTCACCAAGAATGGCACACCTTTGGGCGTTGCCTTTAAAGTACCCGAAAATCTACGCAATGACACCTTCTATCCAGCTGTGGTATTGAAGAATGCCGAGATGCTGTTCAATTTTGGGAAAACTGATTTTAAGTATGCACCCGGCAATGGTTATGTGGCTGTATGTCTGGCTGGTCCAGACCATAGTGCACCCAATCCGCTGGGCAATCCCTCAGCCAACCCAGCTAGCAACAAGCCGGCACCAAATGCACCGCAAGCCATCATCATTGAACCAAGTCGCGAGCTGGCCGAGCAAACCTACAATCAAATTGAAAAATTAAAGCTGCATCTGAGCCAACCAGAGGTTCGCTCGCTGCTCCTCATTGGCGGCGTGCGTCTCGAAGAGCAGAAGGCCGAACTGCAGAAGGGCATAAACATTGTGGTGGGCACACCCGGTCGCTTGGAGGAGCTCATCAACAGTGGCTTTGTGCAGCTCACCCATTGTCGCTTCTTTGTGTTGGACGAGGCGGATGCGCTGCTCAAGCAAGGCTATACGGATCTGATTGAGCGGCTGCACAAGCAAATCCCAAAAATAACCAGTGACGGGTGTCGCCTGCAGATGATTGTCTGCTCCGCCACCTTGCATGCCTTTGAGGTAAAGAAGATGGCCGAGCGCCTCATGCACTTTCCCACCTGGGTAGACCTCAAGGGTGAGGATGCTGTTCCCGAAACGGTGCATCATGTGGTGTGCATAGTGGATCCACAGACAGACACCAGTTGGCAACAACTTCGTCAACCACTACGCACCGATGGTGTTCACGATAGCGACAACGTCCATCCCTCACATCAGTCTCCGGAGACGCTGTCGCAGGCTGTAAAGCTGCTCAAGGGCGAGTACTGTATTCGGGCCATAGATCAGCATAAAATGGATCGCGCCATTCTGTTCTGCCGCACCAAGCAGGACTGCGATAATCTGGAGCAATATCTGCGCCAGCGTGGAGGTGAACGATACTCATGCGTCTGCCTGCATGGCGATCGCAAGCCCCAGGAGCGCAAACAGAATCTGGAAATGTTTAAGGGCGGGCAGGTGAAGTTTCTCATCTGCACAGACGTGGCCGCACGTGGACTGGACATCACCGGATTACCATTCAGTAAGTGCACTTACCACCATAAATATTTAATTCTTATAAAACTCTTTATCTATGCAGTGATTAATATAACGCTGCCGGATGATAAAACAAACTATGTGCATCGCATTGGTCGTGTGGGACGTGCTGAGCGCATGGGTCTGGCCATTAGTCTGGTGTCCAAGGTGCCGGAGAAGGTGTGGTACCACGGCGATTGGTGCAAGACACGTGGCCGAAACTGTAAGAACACCAATTTGACCGATGCGCGCGGCTGCTGCATTTGGTACAATGAACTCAATTTGCTGGCCGATGTCGAGGATCATCTGAATATCACCATACAGCAGGTGGACAAGTCTCTAGATGTGCCTGTTAATGATTTCGATGGCAAAGTCGTCTATGGGCAAAAGAATCTCAGCATGGGCACTGGCTATGAAGATCATGTGGAACAATTGGTGCCCACTGTGCGCAAATTGACCGATTTGGAATTGCAATCACAATCTTTATTCTTGAAACGCTTAAAAGTCTAAAGTGGTTCGATTTTTGGGTTTGCTAAACTATCCGAAATACTTTCTTGGTTACGAGTACACATAAATTACATAAATAAACTAACATTAAAATCTTGTGTTTAATGAGTACAGCCTCAGTTTGAAAGTCCCCCTTCAATCAATTATCCTCATCCGCATCCTCGTCTTCTTCGTCTTCCTCATGGAATTCAGTACGCATTTGCTGAAGCTGTCGCAGCTGCTGACAGAGCTTATTGCCAAACGATTCAACATAACGCGGACTAATCTTGTCCAGCAGCGCGTACGGTGTCTCAAATATTTCATCGTCGTCCTCCTCTGTCTCGCCGCTCTCCCGCAATAAGGATTTCACCGCTTTATCCTCATCGATGGTGTCATACAGCGAGGAGACTATTTTGAATCCTCGATTCGTTACTTGTACACAGCAGGTGGCACTCTCTATGGTGCGAATGTTGAGATAGATCTGCGTGGCACTGCTTTCCAGCTTTGTCGACATTACGATTTCAGCGACATGCCCCTTGACATCGTTGATGATGGCATTCGCCTCGTCGATACAGTTGAACGTTTGCTCATCGGCGTCCTCCATCCTGCTTACGTTTTTAATTTAACACTTTAAATTTTTCTAAATTTTACAAGCGCAACATGTTTTTTCGTACCGTATGCCTAAAAAACAGCTGTGTATAGAACAATCGACTATCAACTCACAACTACATCGATACTTAGACTGAAGCCTCGATCGACTAAGTGATTTTGACAATCGGTATGGTGCCTTGTCTATCTATCGATAATTCCTTATGTATTTATCGGCTTACGCATGCTTGACATCGGCATGGCTCAAACTCAAATTGAAACTGCCATAAAACTGCTGCTCCAGGAAGCCGAAGAGCTATCTATTGGAGGACATATAACGGAACTGAAGGAGCTGCCCAGTGCATTGGACTTCGCACGTGATTACTATGCCAAGAACGCACCCGTGGTTATACGCCAAGCAGTGTCGCATTGGCCGGCAGTGGAAAAGTGGACACAAGATTACCTGCAGAGCACATTGAATGACAAAAGTGTGGATGTGTCCGTCACACCCAATGGATATGCGGATGGCTTAGCCACCCAGGATGGAGAGGAATATTTTGTGCTACCGCTGGAAACGCAAATGAGGCTATCGGAGCTGCTGAAGCGTCTCGATGATCCCATGGGCGCCATACACTATGTACAAAAGCAAAATTCCAATTTTAGTCTGGACTTTCCGGAGCTGGCTAATGATATTATGCCCGATGACTTGAACTTTGCAGAGAAGTGCTTTAATAAGGCGCCAGATGCGGTTAACTTTTGGCTGGGCGACAAGCATGCCATTACATCCATGCACAAGGATCCTTATGAGAATTTATACTGTGTCATTTCGGGCTACAAAGATTTCATACTGATTCCACCGCATCAGCTCTGCTGCGTTCCACGTCGCACTTATCCAACTGGAGTGTACAAGCGAAAGCCCTGTGGTCAGTTTTATATTGAACCTATGCTTGATGATAATGGTAAATTGCAGCATACAGAGTGGGTTAGCATTGATCCGCTTGCGCCCGATCTGGCCACATACCCACAGTATGCCAAAGCGCGTCCTCTGCGTGTACGCGTCCACGCAGGCGATGTGCTCTACCTGCCAAATTATTGGTTCCATCATGTGCGGCAGAGCCACAAATGTGTTGCCGTCAATTTCTGGTACGATATGGAATATGACAGCCGCTATTGTTACTATCGCATGCTGGAGCAGCTCACCAAATAATCGACGGGAATTGGATAGTAAATAGTTGACAGCATTCAACGTTTGTTTAAAAATTAGCTAATATGTGTCTTATTTTAATTGTAAACATGATTTATTTTGTTTTAAATGTTTATTAAGTATATAATTTAATACAAACTAAATATTTCAAAAGGCAAAAACAAAAATATTTTGAAAAAAACGGGCCACTTCTGCAGCTAGTAACTAATTTAGTTTATGTGTTATAGTCATGTATGTTTGTGTATATATTGATATTATGCATGCTTGGGAATGTTGTTTGGATGTGTGTCACCTACAAGTCTAACCAACTAACTGACTAATTTTAATCTAAGCTGATGTTCTGCGTTTCTGCAGCTGCAGCTGCGCTAGCCTCCTCGTCCGGGTTCTCATTGTTTTCGCACTCTGTGTCGCCGCCGTTTAATGTGACCTTTTTTTGATCCGCCTCGGCTAAGTCGGCATCATTATTAGAATCCTGCGAATGGGATTGAGCGCGTACGCGTTTGTTCACCTGCTTTTTGTTCACTGGGTGACTGCTCCGCTCCTCCTTACTTTTGACCTTGGGTTGTGGACAACCGTTGTGCGGCTGCACAACTACAAAGAGCTGCTCCAGATATGCGCGATACCAAAGCAAGAACTCATCACGCTGTCGCGGTATTTCCATCTTCTTGATTTTGGCATAAATGCGTTTGGGTGAAATGAGTGGAGAGGCGGCATTGGGTGTCCAGCTGGCGGCGGAGTTCTGTGCCGCATTGGCCGTCAGCTTCGAGACCTCCGCCAGCAGCGAGTCATTAATAATGGTGTTGTTATGCGTTTGGTTGCGTATGCGTTTGATAATGTACTCGATTAGTTCGTGATCAGGCGACACTTCAATGCTGGCCACTGGCGTTGCAGCCCGTTCGATCACAACCTCAATTATTTGCTTAAAAATAAACGTGCAATGAACCGCGTGCAGAAACAAACGGGCAAAAATTAAGGCTACTTACATCTTCGCTATCCAAAGACACAGCGCCGGCAGCAGCTGTCTCACAGTGAGCCTGTTCAACAGCATTTGCTGCTACGACGACACCAGCAACTGCACCAGCCCCAGCACCAGCACCTGCACCTGCACCTGCAGCTGCACCTGCACCAGCAGCCTGCATTGGCAAGCTATCGTCATCCTCAGGTCTATCGCTGGCCGGCTGTTCCTGTGGCGTTTCATTACCACTTTCCGTGGCCTCCGTTGTCTCATTCAAAGCTGTGTTCTCCGCCGGCTGTGCACTGCTCGCCTGCTGTCCCTGATTGAGCGTCTTGCGCAGACTATGCATATCGTTGTAGAGTTGCTGTTCGCCTTGTTGCTGCTGTTGCAGTTGTTGTTGTTGCTGTTGATGTTGTTGCTGTTGCTGCTGCTCGAAGAGTGTTTCTAGTCTTCTGTACACATCCTCCTTGATGGACTCGTAAAACTTTGTGGTAAACTTATCATTTTTTAATGCATTGACAAGCAAATTTCGATTAAGTTCCTCCGAAGCGGTTTCCTCTGTTTGCTCCAGCATCGCATTTGATTCATCAGCCGCAGTGGACTCCAGAGTTACATTGTAAAAGGGAGCAGCGGTTGGTAATGGTAGAGATGCTGGCGGCACTGGCAGTTCATAGTCTATGTACTGAGCAGGCAGCTCGAAATCGAAGCGTAGATGACGCTGCTGCAACGGTGTCAGAGACACCGTCGACGTGGTTGGCTTGGCCGGAACTTTATTGCGCTGATACTGAGGGCTATTCACGTTCATGTTGAGCAAATTGGATGAACTGGCAGCCAGTTCTTGCAAAGCGAAGTCCTCGTCACGCAGCGTGGGCAGCAGGCGACGACGATTGCGTCGCCTGCCTCCACCACTGCTGCCGCTGCCACCAAACACTGTGGAATCATTGTTGTCATCCTCATCCACATCTTCCTCATCGTGGACATTCTCGCGCCAATCGCGATTGCTGCTGCTGTTGTTCAAATTGTTGCTGTTGCTGCTGTTGTGCAGATGCTGTGTTGCAGTCTCATAAAAGTGACGATGTTGTTGTTGTTGTTGTTGTTGTTGCTGCTGCTGTTGCTGTTGTTGATGTTGTTGTTGTTGCTGGTGCTGCTGCTGCTGTTGCTGTTGCTGCTGCAGTAAGATGCCGCCTGGGGCACTGCGGGCGGCGTGTGGCAAATGCGTCTGGAAGTAACTGGGACGCTGACGTTGCCGCTGAATCTGTCGATATTGATGCTCCACATTGAGTTCCTCATTGCTTTTGTTAGAGAGCAAATTCTGGCGCGTATAACTGCAAAGCGCATAAATATTAATGTGTTAATAAAAGCGAGCAAGAAAATAAAAGCTTAATTTCATTTGCAAACGTAATGTTAAAGTAAATAATTAAATTTGTAAACAATTCTGGCCCGATTAAGAATTGTCTATATATAAAGCATATAATGTTATAATAGCAATAATATTACTATTTAATTTGTTTATGAATTCGCTTGCCCTGTTGTTAGTAATTTTTAAGTTATTTAATGATAAATGCAAACAATAAATATTCATTTCATTTAAGGTCGTTAGTAAACTAAATCTGATTGAAAAGTATTTTGGAAATTATTGGAATGTTCGATTTCTGTTCACTACTTACTTCTGAACAATTAAATTGAGAATAAGTCAAAATAATTTGTAACATTTTTGTCGTGGCACTTCGATGAGTAATTGTTTTATTGCTTTAGCAAGGATTTTTAATTAACATTTCTTTAGATCCCAAACGAACAGAAGAATAAATAAATCAATAGCTGCCTAATCCATATAAATAAGAGCCCGACACCATTTGATTATAGATATTGTGGCGCTTTACCTTCGGAAGTTGTCCCAGTAGTTATTGGCCCGATTGCCCGGTGGCACCTGATTGTTCAGAGTGGCCGGAGTAACTGCATCCTCTGGCAGCGAATGCAAATTGTTCGCATGCTGATTCTGTGTACGCAAATTGGCATTGTTCTGATGTATGGTATTGTTATGATGATTCATAAATATCGGTCCTGGACTGGTGCGATAGGGCGGTGACAGCGGCGTCTCGTTGTTAAAAAACGTTGGCGGTGCTGACGGCGGCGCCGGTGGTGGTGGTGGCGCTGCATTATTCAAGTAGGTCTGCGACGAATGTGGATCGTTGCTACTATAGATATTGTTGCGATGACTGCTGCGCTGATAGTTGCTAAAGGCACTCTGGTGTGAGGCTCCAAAGCTGTACAGCTGCTCTGACTGAGCGCGATTGCTGCCGCCGCCCAGACAGAGATTGTTGGGTGCCAAGCAGGAAGTAACCGGTGGCACCGACTCTGAGCGCAGGCTATAGGCATGCTCCTGGCAAGACGTATTCAAGCGACCTTGCAGCTGTAGGTAGAAATTGCGAATTTAGATTAATATGTAAAAATTAAGCATATATTTTAAACAAATTACTAAACTCTAAAGAATCAATGGACATATTAAATTACCGTATGTATCTGATTGTTGAGGTTGTCAATCTCACGCTGCTGGTGCCACAAAGTCTGATTGCACTGACAGACCGAGTTGATGAGCATCTGCTGCGTTTGCATAAATTGCTGCAACAGCACTGCATCCGGCGTTGGGTTACCACTCGAGGCATTTGAAGAGGCAGCCGCCACGGGTGCAGGGGCAGCACCAGTTGGAGTCGTTGGCGCATACACTGGCTGCGAATGCCAAGCATTGCTAGCATTATGGGAATCTAATTGAAGATGCATATGAGAGCTGATTAGCTTTGCTTTCCAGATTAATGTTAATATACTTACTCCACATTGCCTGAACGGGTGCCATGGGCGGCGGCATATATTGCGATCTGGTGCTACTCGACTGCAAACTGTCATTGCCCAGCGATTGGCTGTCAATGGTCAGATTCAGTTCCTCCTCATTGTTCGACACTGAGTGGGCAATGCGTGGCTGATGCGACTGCTGCTGCTGTTTTTGCTGTGTTCGGCGCTGTTGTTCCTGGTGCTGTTGCTGCTGTTGCAAAAGTTGTTGCTGCTGTTGATGATGATGGAGCTGCTGTTGTTGTTGATGTTGTTGTTTCTCTACGACAGTGCTGGCCGAGGGCGAACGCTTCAATGTTGCCGAAGATACGGCTCCCATGTGAGCAAAATACCTATCGCTATCGGTGTCATCGTTGCCCTCATCATCCGCCTCCGACGTAGTGTTGGTGTTGTTATTATTGCTGTGATTGGTGCTGCTGCCATTGTTGTTCATATAAAGCGCCTGATATTCGCGCTGCTTCTTCTCGTACTCCCGTCGCAGTTGTTCGCATTGCGCACGCAACTCATCGTGCGTCTGCATCTGCACATGACTCGATGTTGTTGCCTCCTCCTCCTCCTCCTCCTCGTCGTCCTCTTCAGGTTGCCGGCGAGGCGTAGGCGTTGGCGTCAGACTATTACGCAGTAGAGCCTCGTCACCCAGTTGCACTGCAGCCGCTGCTTGCTGCTTGCGACGTTCAATTTCGGCCTTCAATGCCATTATGCGATCGCGTTCCTGCTGCAAACTGGCCGCTTCTGCACGCAATTCTGAAGTCACATCATTTAATGCATGCACACGCTGCGAAATATCTGCGGGTATCTCTTCGCGATCGTTGGAAGCCTCCAAAGACTCACCAATGGTGGGTGTGCTTTCCTCTATTTGGGTGACAGTGTCCAGCATGCCCTTGAGCCTGGCCATTTGTGCCTTTAGCGCATCAATGTCCGCCGTCTTCTGATTGATCATATTCTGAGCATGCTGGGCACGCTGTGCCGCCTTAGACGCTTCCTCGCGAAGGATGGGCACATTGCGCTGGTACTCGACGGGCACAACGCGCTCATTTACGGGCCTCGTTAGCTGATTAGTTGACGGTGTTGGCTGCTTTTGCTTTGCCTCCTTCTCCAGATCAGCGTTCCGGGCAGCGTTAGATTCTCTGGCCACGGCATTTATGCTGTTCAGTTCATTTACCAACTCACGCATATCCTCGCGCTGCGAACGCAATGATTCCAGTTTCTGTTGCAGCGCTTGCTGCTCGGCCAAAATCTCAGGGCCATCGTCACCTAGTATGTTGCTCAGCTCGTTTTGATTGTGTATGAAAGATGTGAGATTCTTCATGCGGCCCACCAGCGAGGCCATATCATCCTGGACCTGCTGAACGGACTCATAGTTGGGCGCATCGCCTTTGCCGACGTGCGACAAGCGAGCGCTGTTTTGGCGTAGCTGCTCCATTTCGTTGAGATGTGTTTTGGCCATGTTTTGGATTTGCAGCAACTTCTGCTGTTCATCATGCAAATGCTGCATATTGCGATTGGAGGCATCCAAACGCTGCTGCAGATCATCGAAACTGGGCGTTGTATCAGGCGTGGGCGTCTCCATTGCACTATGCAGAGATTGTATGGACTGAGCGCGATTGTCGCTCATCTGGGTAATTAAATTTAATTACTTATGCTGTTCGATGTAAACAACTCGAGTGCACACTTACCTCACTTAATGCAACATCCTCT
Source organism: Drosophila melanosoma (assembly GCA_035042045.1). Classification (NCBI taxonomy): domain Eukaryota; kingdom Metazoa; phylum Arthropoda; class Insecta; order Diptera; family Drosophilidae; genus Drosophila; species Drosophila melanosoma. The sequence continues at coordinate 1,692,544 of JAWNLY010000100.1, read as the reverse complement.
AGGCTGGTCGAATTGACAATGCCATCCTTTTCGCCAGTTCCCGGGTTAATTTCGTGAACCATGTTGTTCAATTGCTGAAAGCAAAATAGAGAATAATGTATTGGGAACAGGTAATGTTTTTTTGTTGTTGATTTAAAATTCCAATGACAGTGTGACTTTATAAAAAAAAAACACTTTTGGAATACTTTACCTGTGATAAATTGCCTGTTGCCTGTTGACCACTGTTGCTATTCCAATTCTCATCCAAACCCAGCAATGTGCGCAGGAATTCAATTTGTGAACGTGTCGAGTGTTGCGATGCTGTTGATCCAAATATCTGATGAATCACAGTTTGAAGTGCGGTGGGCGCCTGATGATTACTGGTATTGTTGCTGTAGCTGGTGCTGGTGCTGACTATAGACTGCTGTTCCTCAATGCCGTTGGTCGTGTTGGGTGTGACGACACCTACTGTTGCATTGGGTGTCGTTGGCTGACGCAGTCGTAGGGCAGCTGCTGTTGCTGCTGGTGACGGCGCTTGCTGATGCTGAACTCGTTGCACTGGACGCACTGGGAAGCAAAAGCGCTGCTGTTGCTCTTGAAGTGGATCTGCAAAACAAGCGAAATTTGTACATACATCTCACTGAAAAAATGACGCAGCCTGAAAAAAGCTGGCCAGCTGCCCACAGTGATGCCCAATGCGAATGGCCCTCTCCGTGGGCGTTTATTTTTGTGCGCTGTTTTATATTTAGACTATGAACTCGCGCACATTTTATGTGAGCAGTAAATCTTGGCCCCAGGTGTGCGTTAAAATATTACATTTTTAATGCCGAATTACTGCACAGCAGTAAGCTTACCTGTTAGATCGTAACTTTGCTCGGCGGCCAATTGACGCAGTGCCTCTCGTTGCTGCTGTGTGCTGATATGTGTTTTTGTTGCTGTTGCACGCTCCAGCAGGTCCTTGAAGCAAAAACAAACGAAGATTAGCAATAGACAAATAATCAAAAACGCGGCTATTTTTGCTGCTATATGGGGATATATATGTACATATATAAATTTATATATATACAGTCGGAAATGTCGGGCTGTGTTTCGTGGAGGAGGTCGTCTGTATTACTAAAACAGCAATAGACTTTTCGAAAGATTTTGGTCAAAAAACAGAATGAATGTGAAATGTATTTTTAAATGCAAGATCGCAAAGAGAGAGAATCTAAGAGAGAGTTAGTTGGACCATCTCTCAAATGGGCGCCATGGCAACGAAAATATGCAAAATGTGATCAATCAATATAAACAAAAAAAACCCGTGCCGGTTGTTCTTGAAGCACATTTGACAATGGAACTATGTCTATGCATATAATATCCTTATGATGATCTACATACATATAGCGTTTTGCAGTTGCCACGCTGCAGTCCCGTTGTGAGATCCTTTGCCCGTTCCCTCTCCTGTTCCTCCTGTTGCTTGATTAGTGCTGAGTTGCGCACACGACTGCTACTGGATCTGGTTGTTGGCGGCGTTGAGTTTGTTGCAGCTGCTGCTGCTGCTGATGTTGTTGATGCCGATGTTGATGTTGCCGCAGCCTGTTTAGGAACGGCTCCGGTGCTTCGCGTTTTATCACACTCGTTTTTTTTCATTACTAATTTTACGGGCGGTGTCGACGCCATTGGAAAATTTATACATATAAAATTTCCACAGTTAACAAATATAAACTAACACTGACACTTGAGGCTTTACCTATTGCTTAAATCAATTAAACATAATTTGGACACAACATTTACTTTTAAGTATCGAAAATAAAAAAGGGCTTATCGAAGCTAAATTTTTTTATAAGCAAACAGCTGCGTCCTGACAACTGCGGATGGGACATTTTCCTATCGATAGAGCGAGATGTGTATCAATTCGATAACAATATCGATGTTTTTGCACAAGCGAAATATGACACTACTTATCGATGATCCTAGTCAACAAATTTTAGTAACAGCCAGTTCAAAAATGTAAACAGAAACTTGTTAAACGTAATGCACGCTTTTACCCAATTAAATAGCAATTTGAATTGGATACACTTTAATTACATATATGTATATATAGGTAAATGAACAAGCAACTAATTTATTGAATATTATTATCCTATTTGCCCTGTTTGCGCTGTATAATTTCCTCCTTTAAGGTTTTAATGCGGAGGCGTTCTGCTTTCAAGCTCTCCTCTTGACCACGTAAATCACTGGTGAAATCCGTAACCATATTAATCATCGCATTGAGCAATTCCGCGTTGTCTGGAGAACTTTGGGCTGTTGGCGCTGCCGATACTGCCGTCTCCGATGACAATGCCTTGCTACTGGTGCTGGTGCTGCTGCTGGATTGAACACTTTCCGCTCTCATAGTTTGTCTACTTTGCATCACAGACGAAGAGGATGATGACTCCATGGTGGACATATGCTGCTCAATGCGCTTCGTTGTATCCGTCATTTGTTGTACACGTTTAAATTGCGCTTTTAAATTTGCAATTTCCGCTAGCTTCTCCTGGAGATAACTGGCCGTTTCTTCTTTGTCCTCATCGCCTTCATTTGCTTGCTCTTCCGATACGACATTCGCTTGAACTGTAGCAGCACCGTCTCTAGAATGTGTAGACTGCCTCTCAGAACCGCCCTCTACCGATGTCTCTGTCGTTTCCACAATCTGTGAATGATGTTCTCTGGTCGCCATCCGCAATTGTGTTCGCTGTGCACTTAAACGGGTTAATTCTTGCTGCAGCTGTCGATGTTCCTCTTGCATTTCCTCTAGCTGACGGTTGGATGCAGCCAGAACCTATAAAAATATCAGCAATGAGCTCATATAAGAGATTCTATTGTTCATATTTTTACATTTCACATTTTACTCACCTCGCTCAATGCAGCATTGTCTTGGGGCTTATTTAGCTCGTTGACCATTTTAAAGAACGTTTCTGAAATGAGAATTCTCGAGATGATTATATTACCCAAATTGTGTGTTCAATTGTTCAAACACACACACGCAACTAGACTTCCTATTTCTATAAATAACATTTTTCTTTGTTTCGTGTCGAACTGTCTTGGTGGCAATATTTGTGTCAATCATTTTGACATTTTTACGATGATGTGAATTGCGTCCACTTGGAAACAAAAAATAAAAAAAAAAAAACAATTATATAAACTTACAGTGAGATACTTGCAGGCTGCTCAACAAAAAATGTTTAAGAAACTATGTTTTTCTTTTTAATATTTCTGTTAGGATAATGCGCTGGTCTACGCGCGGCGAGATTCCAATATTGCTACTAAATGACTGAGCCGAAAATGAAATTATTTTATACGATAATTTATGCACAAGCATACAAATATATCTATAATGTGTACGCTCCCTATATTTATATATTTATATATATATGTGTGTGGGAAAATTCTTTTAGAGCGTCAGGCGACAAATGTTTCAAAAATCAAATAACATTTACACATTTTATGCGATTTTTGATGCTTCCAGTTAGTCATCAAAACAAAAATCGAGCTGTTATCACACAAATTAAAATGTGTTCTTCGATGGTGATAAGAGAAAAATAAACGTTATTTGAATTGATTGCTGAAAAACCAGAGATATAAAAGAGATTGTTTAAGAGTAACGAAACCAGTCAGTCTATAAGAATGTCAACAAATAGATGTTAGTACAACCCAACGTGAACTTTTGTTCATTAATTTAATTAACTATACTTCACAAGTAGTGCAACCTCCTAAGTTCCTTGGTCTCTTAACATTCTGTCTGGTGCTGCGGTATGTATTGACGGAGGAAATTGAGTCGCTAGATCCAAATGACGATCACCCGGAAGCAATACTTAACAATCTCTACACGGGAAACATCAGTCTTTGCAGTGATGTGGCAAACAGAATATTTTTGCCCCATGTGGGAGACTGCAGAAAGTATTACCTATGCTGGGGTAAGTAGAAAACGAAAGCCCGATCGATTTTACAAACTATTGTCCCATCAGATGGCGAGGCCATAGAGAAGCAGTGCAAGATGGATTATCAGTTTAATGCTCGCAATCAGAGCTGCGGCTATCCAAACGATGCGAATTGTTTGCCAAAATGTGAGCACTTTAATCTGACCACCTTCGGCTACGATCGCACCTGCACTAAATACGTGCTTTGCTATTATGGTGTTCCGGTTCTGAGGGAGTGCCAAGACGGATTGCAGTATAATGCGGACACGGATCGTTGTGATTTCCCCCAATATGTTGACTGTGTGGATAATGAGTGCATGAGAACGGCTGAAGTCGTTGATCTCATATACTTACCCAGCAAGGCTTCATGTTCCAAATACTTCTTATGTGCGAATGGTGTTGCCCGGAATTTCACCTGCGCCCCAGGATTGTATTTCAACACCAACTGCAGCTGCTGTGATTTTCCAGACAGAACTAAATGCCAGGTAGGTTTTGCTTACGAGAAGCATTGAAGATTAGTCATATATAATATTGTGTTCGACCTCTTACAGATTCCAGCACTAAAACGTAATATTTCACCCTTTCCACGAACGCCGCCCCGGAGCGCCGATGTCATCTGTCCAGCTCGTGGAGTTCACTTCTACGCCCATAAATCACGCCCAGATGCCTACTACTATTGCCTAAATGGACATGGTGTAACCTTGGATTGTACACCCGGTTTAAGGTACGATCCAAATGTAGAAGAATGTCGTGAACCAAAACATATATATAGGAATTAAAACAGATTGTAGAACATTAAAACAAATTTTCCATGAAGAATTTCAAATTGTGTTAAAATTAAATCTTTAAAGAAGACAATTTTGCTCTGGATATATTGCACAATATTTATATTGTAGACAACTGAGCATATTCGGTTGTACTTGTAAAATGATGATCGTTTTGTAATTTTTTGTCGCCTGTCTGGGAGAAAGAGAGAGAGAGAGAGAGAGACGTATTGTTTAACGGCTAAAATTAGCCAATGAGAAAAATGCGTATAGCCGATGGGCATTCACATTCACACAGCATTTTTAAACAATATGCAAGCAATTGCGATGAACTTTGAAATTTATTTGTCTGAATCAGTATTTATCCTCTATGCAAATATAAATTGCGGCTCTCGGCACTCCTCCATCTTGGCATCATAGAACAAGCCCGGAGTGCAGTCCAGTGTCACACCACGTCCATTTAAGCAGTAGTAATAGTCATTCTTCCGGTTCTTGTGGGCAAAGAAGTGGGCACCCTCCTCGGGGCACTTGATGTCAGCGGCACGTGGCGGCACTCTGGCAAATGGCAGAATATTGCGCTGCAGTGACTCAACCTAAACAGAGAGAGAGAGAGAGAGAAAGCGAGAGAGACACCAATAAAAGAAAATGACCAAAAACCAATGTAGAAAGTGCATTTTGAAAACTTACCTTACAATTAGCGACTGAGGGAAAATTACAGCATTGGCAATCGGGACTATATTGAAGTCCACTGGCGCAAGTCTGATTTATTGGCTGACCATCTACGCAGACATAGTATTTGTCGCACAGCGCCTTGCTGGCAATGTACACAATGTCAGAGGGATTATTCTGCCTTATGCATAGATTGTCCACACAGTCCACATATTGGGGGAAATCGCAGCGATCTGTTTCAGCATTGTATTGGAGTCCATCGGCGCATTCACGTAGAACTGGCACGCCGCCAAAGCAGAGCACATACTTGGTGCAGGTGCGATCGTAGCAGAAGGAGCTCAGTCCCTGAGCCGGACATTTGGGTAGGCATCTCACCTCGGAAACATGCACACACTGCTGATCCTTGGCATCGAAGAAGTAGCCTTCAGTGCAGGTGCGAGGCACAGCAACGCCAGCTATTAAATGGGATACGAATGTAAAACACATTTAAAAAAAAAACTAGCGCGAATCACTTACAAATGCACAGAAAGTAATTGATACAGTTGGATATACTTGGCAGGAATAGATTATCTGTCACGTTGGCGCAAATGTTTACCTCCCCCAAGCCATGACCAACAAGCGTGGACAAGAACAGCACCGTCAACAGTTGTTTAGTTTTCATCACTGGTAGTAAATGAATTAATATCCTCAAGTTTAAGTTCACTTTTATTTTCTATACTCACTGTTGTCTGGCTGAATGCACGACTGATGGCTGACTGAAGGAAACATCATTTTATAGATAAATTTATTTTTTCATTTTGTTTTCTTTTTTTTTGCAATCAATTTTAGATATGTGAGTTTCATCGGTAAAGGCAAATTCATTAGATGGCAAAACATGCCATTTATTTGGTAATTTAGTGGCAAGTCCGTTTGCAAACATTCAAATTGGTTAGATAAAAGCAATGTCACGATAATATTAATAACAAACAAATTACACACAACTCATTTGCTGTCTAATAAGAGCTCACCTTTATCAACTACCCATTAATAAGCATATGTTTGTTAAATTTACAGCATGTCTATGTCTTTCGAAAAATTACGCATCTATAAATGTAATTAATCTGTAATCTGTAAACAACAAAAATTAAATATGCGAGTGACAAATTTAATTAGCAACTAATATGAGACTATATTTATTAATTCTGAAATTATTGATAATCTTAACAACATTAAAAAATATTATATTATATTATATAAAAATATATATATAAAAACTACAGCATTTCTAGATTAGTTTGGCTCAAAGCAATCAAATATTTTGGTAATATATATATTATAAAAATGAAAGGAAATGAAAAATCGATAAATAGAAAACGTAATCACCGGCAAAAATTTTGTGTTTAGAAACTCGATTCATTTCGAACATTTCACACAAAATTAGACATGAAATTTCCGTCGCAAGTACAAAATTAAAATGTAATTTTTCAACGACAGGTTCGGAGCGCGTGCCCAAATTAGATAACATCCATAGCTTTCCAAAAACTCATTAATTCAACGAAAAAAAGGAAAAATAGAATAAAAAATTATATCAAAGAGAAATCATATAAATTCGGATGTTTCTCCAGAGCCGCCCATACTTGAAATTTTAACTGTCCACAAGAAGTGCGTAGTGTGTTTCCAATAACCAATAAAAATGTTGATCTATTTAATATTCCATTAACAGTGAAGTTACTGCTGCTCTATGGATTTCTGTTCACCATGCACCAATGTGTATTGGCAAGGTTTTATTCAAGTGGAATCCCGCAATCCGATTTAATAGAAGCGCCTGATGCCGATGTCATATCTGAAGAAGAGGAGCCTTCCTACGAATTAATTACGAACGATATAAATCTGTGCGCAAATGTGGCAAATAATACACTGCTCCCATATATAGGCAACTGTTCCAGTTATGTTACCTGTGTAGGTAAATAATGTATTCTGTTTGATATTGTGAAAGCGATCCGAAATTTCTGTACTATTTCTCCAATAGATGGTAAAATTGATTCTATTGATAGCTGTTACGAAGGCAAGTCTTTCTCCGCACTGTGCAAAAATAATGCCACGGATTGTGAGCTCTTATTTGATTACGAATATCAAGCATGCGGCTATGCAAGCGATAAGAGTATCAAATGTCTGCCCATGTGCGTAGAATTTCAACTGACAAGCTTTTGCTACGATCGCACCTGTACCAAATACGTGCTCTGCTATTTTGGTGTTCCGGTTTTGAGGGAGTGCCATGACGGATTGCAGTATAATGCGGAGACGGATCGTTGCGATTTCTCCCAATATGTTGACTGTGTGGATAATGAATGTTCCCAGGAAATGGATGTGACAAATATCGTATATTTGCCAAGTAAGGCTGAGTGCAGCAAATATTTCATCTGTTCCGATGGCAAGGCCTGGCCTCAGACATGTACTAATGGCTTGGTCTTTAATAGAACGTGCAACTGTTGCGTTCCTTCAGACAATAACAATCAGTGTCAGGTGAGAGAAATTCATTTTAAATATAGATCTAAATCCAATTTTAATCGTTTACACTTCTGGACATGTTAGATGACGGCCAAGCAGCGCAACATTCAGCCGTATTCCCGTACTCCCCCCCGACGTGCTGATGTCATCTGTCCAGCTCATGGAGTTGAGTTCTACCCCCACAAGAAGCGTATGGATGCCTACTATTATTGTGTAGAAGGTCATGGTGTCACCTTGGATTGTACGCCTGGCTTGTGGTACGATTCCGAAATACGTGAATGCCGCCAACCCAAATACGTAACCAAAAACTAATAATCAAACCCGATCTGTTCATTCAAAAACGATCATATTGTGTTTTTATTTGCATTTAAAAGCTAATCTATTGATTGGAGAAGGTACTTCAGAATTAGCCTTTTAGATCAATACATCATTTAAAGTTAAAAACTTGATGTGAGCCCGATACTTATTTTAATATTTGCATATTGGATCGTACAAATTTCTCTCAGTCATAAAATTGTCAAAAATGGATTATCAAATGCTATTTGGTGTTTTCATCATGGTTTCGCCTTTAAATCTATCTTATATATAAAGCTGACAGTATGAATTCGGATCGAAATTAATGTACAAACTCCAGACTACCAATCGCCTTGAGGGCAACAGACAATAATTATCTTAGCCACGAGTATTTTTTTTTCAACTGAAAGTATTTTTAAAAACCAAAGTGGTTTTGATTATAGTATTTTCTATTACTGCATTTGAAAATACTAATAGATTTTGCTGCTAACATATCTTTAATCAATTAATAATCATATTTATATGTAATATAAGCGGACTTTGTTCAGAAAGAGTATACATAATATTTGTCTTGCTGAATATAGCTTTTCTTTCCCAATTCACTGGCAGAAGCTTTTACCTTTGCTATCTCATTTGCGAACCATTCACAATGGTGGTGTGCCGTTATTGCGCCTGTGCCGTGCAGCTGCCCCGTATCTTTTGAGAGAGAGCAAAGGGAAGACCCATATTCATCCAGTGGCAACTTACAGACACAAAAAATACACACACACACACGAACTCGCACACACATCACGTAGCCAATAGCGAAAGCACACACTGAGAGTAGAAATAATCTTGAATCTGAAGCTCATGAAAAGTGAAAATGCTTCGCTAGCTGCATTCAGATATACATTTGCCGTTGTCAGTTGGCTGCAGGTCCTTGCGCAGGAGGCAGCAGTTTGGCAGGCAAGCAGGCAGACACCTCTCAAAATGCAAAATGAAAAGCGCGCACTGTGCTTTGAGTAATCATAATTGTATCGCACGACTTATGTATATAATCAAAAAAGTTGCAATCAATGTTTCGCGTGGCAATTGACAATCTGTGAAATTGAGTCAAACAACTGTCGCGTGTGTATTATTATCAAGGCTGGAAAAAGGTTACGCTTATTTTTTGCCAATTGTTTTGTGCTGTGCTGTGCTGTGCTGTGCAGTGCTCTGCTGTCCTGTGTGTATCGTGCCAGGTCAGTTGAGCGTTCAAGGACTTTTTCCGTGCAACAACAACATTAACAACAAAAACAGCAACGACAACAATAACAACAGCAGCAACAATAAGCGATGTGCCACAAATGTGCAAAATAAACGAAGGAATTCCAAACAAATCAATTAGCTGGTAAATTAAAACAGGTAAAAAAAAATGTTTGAACAAAAACCATGCACTTGAAAATGCATCAACCACACAGATTCGCAGACATACACGCAGAGAGGGAACGATGCAAAGTTGCAGATATTCACATACATACACATTGCACTAAATCCAATACACCAACGCATTTGAATTGCATTTCTGGCATTACTCATACGCAGTTTGAGCCCCAACTGGCAACAGCAGCATCACTATGTGTCTGCTTGTCGCTCTGACAGACAGGCGAACAGACATACACGTAGTCGTGGGCATTATCCAGCCAGCTTTGGCACAAGTTGATTTAATGCCTCCACATTTTCGCATTTTATGTGTTTGCAAAGTCAAGAGAAACAACAAATTCACTTCCCGCCAAGGCAAACGAGAGAAACGCAAAACAAAGTAAAGGTTAACAGAAAATAAAAAAAAGGCCAAAAGGCCTATTTCACAAAGTGAGAGTAAAAGTGGTTGTGCTTTATAGTACACGGATATCACTTCTCATTTGTGTATTTTGCAGTAGTTATTATTAATTATTGTTATGCTTGGTATATTTTTGCATTTCTACGCGTTTATCTGCGAAAGCTGATAATATTTTTCTAGACGTTAGACAGTGAATTGAGTGTGAAGCTTTGCTGCACTTGCCTATTATCAATTAAATTTTTTCTCTTTTTCCTTATGAAATAATAAACTAATAATTCTTAAATTACAAGTTATATTATTAAAAATAAAAAAATAATTGTTAAAATGAATATGCAGCAAAAAGTATGTCATCTGTTTCCGCCCGGGATCGAACCGGGGGCCTTCTGCGTGTTAGGCAGATGTGATAACCGCTACACCACGGAAACTGTTGAACACCGGGCGGTCAAAACCTATTTTTGAACTTGATAGCCGACTCGGCAAACAAGTTCAAACAAACACATTGAAAAGGGAAAGGTAAAAAAACACGGAATCAAAAGCAAGTTAAAAAAGAATACGTAATTTAAACATACGTAAAATTAAACATTGAACAAAGGCCAACTATAAAGCTTTATATATATATGTATGTAAATATACATCTAGGTGTATGGCAGTGTAACCTGATTTTTAGAAATCTTAACAAATTGTGGTGCAAAACATACAAACGTATGCTTTTATGTGTGTTTATGTAAAGCTGCTTTTGTTAAAAACTGGATTTATGTTTTCAAATGAGTTTTTTTTTTCAAGATACGTAAATGTATTTTACTGCGCATATAACAGACAATGTCTGGCAAGGAATATCTAAGATAAGATTTAGCTAAAATGTAACTTAGAGACAATTTGAAGGTAAAGATAAATGAAAGAAACATTTGCCTCATAGTACTAAGCAGTAAATATGTGCGTTGTGTTATTTCATTATTTTCAAACCGTTTCCTTCAGTTAATTATTGATATTTCAATTTAACAAAAGATGTCTTTAATAGCTTTAAAATAAATTTAATAAAGCAACAATAAAACTATTAGTATAAATTAATTTGAAAAAATATTTTATTACAATTTGCAAAAAAAGAATTAGCATCTGTTTCCGCCCGGGATCGAACCGGGGGCCTTCTGCGTGTTAGGCAGATGTGATAACCGCTACACCACGGAAACAGTTGAAACTATGGCGGCCCAATAGTCAATTTAAGCACCAAGCTATATGGATGCAAATCCAAAATTAAATTAATAAATGAAATCATAAATTGTTTTGAATGGGCTATTTTAAAAAGCATTCAGGAATGCGATCAAATGATTTGCCAGATTTATGTTTTTTTTTTTTTTTATTGTGGCTAAACTCAGCACGGTGCTGCCAAAATCTGATAATGGAATTATGGGCGCGTTAATTAAAAAGTATATGTATACAAAAATAAATATTGATGTGATTTCAATCAGAGTATGGAACAAGCAATAAATTAAATTCCCCATATGTATAATTATGCTCAAATTGTGGAAGCTTAGTAGTAGTTTTGGTAATTGTTTCAGTTCCCTTAGAGGTCAAAGCAATGTTTTGTATTCAAATCATATATATTTGTTAGATACAATCAAAAGCTTTTCCCTTCTTGAGAAAAGGCAAACAAAGAACATAGAAAAGTGTGAGATGAAACTTGAACCTTGAACTGGTGTCAACTCTTAAGTAGTTTGTCTTAACAATAGTGGCACTTTTATCAAGTCGAATCAATAACAGATAAAATACTTCTGAAAAAAGAAATCTGAAACGTGATGGCATTCGAGAAACAAAGTCAATTCCCATTATTGTTTTATTTTAAATTCCGAAAATAACGTTGACTCTTTAAATAAACGATGGCGAACATTCAACTTCGTTGGGCAAATACAAAACTGAAATTATAAAAGCCAAAAGGGGAATTTTATAGGGGTTAGATAAAACACAAATCAAACATACACAATGCATTGAACCTAGCAACAGCAGCGGTGCAAATTGAGGTACATTTTGAGGCATCTCCCAGGCAGTCAGGCAATCTGTACGACAAATGAAAGAGCCAAGGATGTGGGCGAGCAGTTGGCTGAAATGAACCTATCAGACAGTTGTCAAAATGTCCCATTTAAATGCTTTGAGTATGTTTATTTTATTACTTTAGCCTTGTGCCTGAGTATTTATTTATTTATTTGCGTTCAGTTTTGAGTGCGTTGTTGTGTAACTTTTCTCGCCCAAGAAGTCGTTGACAAAACCCATGCATTGAACTTTGAACTTTAAGAGCTCTTTGGGACTGGATACAGACTGCGATTTTAATCAGAAGAGACAGTCATAGATATCAAATATGTATCATTTTTGAATTCCAGCCTGTATTTATGAGCAATTTTATGCTTTACAATTTATTTTCCTTGTGCATTTATTTTCATCTTCCCAATTTTATTTTTATATGATTTTTGGTTGTCATTGTTGACTGCTTAATACCCCAGCCAAAGAGTCCGACCACGAACCAGAACAAACAAGACCACTGGGAGAAACGGTTCAATGAACAGTTAAGCCAGTTAAGCGGCAAACGCAAATGTAAACATAGTGTTGTTGCACACACTGTGGAACAAGAGCTTCGAGAATTGCTTAAAGATAGCTCTGAAATGAAACATTTAATATATATTTACTGATTTTATAAATTATAATGAACAAAACTATTTTAATATTTAAAAGAAAACCGTTCCATAAAATTAAAAAAAAAAAAAATGAATATCTGTTTCCGCCCGGGATCGAACCGGGGGCCTTCTGCGTGTTAGGCAGATGTGATAACCGCTACACCACGGAAACAGTTGAAACTAACGCGGCCAAAAAGCCCACTTGGGAAACAAATCTGTCAACTAATCGAATAAAATATATATTTATTTATAAATATATTGGCAGTTTTAAAAACACACAATCTCATTTACTAGTTGATTAAGGACCACTGTGCAGTCCTGTGGACGTGTCCTGTCTCCCACGGCAAGCTGCTGTGTGGCTACAGCAACCCCTTTGTGTGTGGATGTCTGCCTTCATTTTTTTTTTGGCGCGCAGGGCCTTTGTGCTGAGCGAGTTTGTCAGCTCTTGTTGGCTGTTTGGTTTGGCTGCTGCCAATGACACGGGAAGTGAAAGCATTCCCAAATTATTGCTGTTGCTGTTGCGGTTATTATTGTTGGGGTTTTTTGACCAGGCAGGCAGACAAGCAGAGACAACCTTTGTTTGGGGCTTACCTATGCAATTCTGCGCGGCCGTTTGGGGAAGCTGTTCGGAGCTGCTGCGGCTGCTGCTGTAGTTGTTGTTGTTGTTGTTGTTATTGCTGTGGGGGTAGTTGAACTTGAAAGAACACACAAAGAGGAAACAGCAGACAGACTTGGAGTGCAGCATAATAAAAAGCAATGCGCACGTTTCCTGCTTAGCTATGTTTGTGAGTAAGTTTGTGTGTGCATGTCTGTGGGTCTCCATCTTCCCTTCTAGGCATGTCTCGACACGAATATAAATGACTCATGCGCTTTGTCTGGCTGAAGTTTGGCCCAAACTCCCTTTTCTATATCGCAAACACAGCATCAACCAATTTGCAGTCTGTGTCTGTCTGTTTATCGGTTAACACAAGTTTCTACTTACAGTCGTTGACAAGTGTTCGTCTGGAGATGCATTTCTGGATTGATAAACGCTCGCAACAATGCGGTTTTGGAAGGTCGCGCGTTGCTGCCTCGCTGTCGCATACGGGAGGTGGCCTGAGCTACGGACATCCACCGCGGCGTAGCAAGTCCAGTAGCAACAACAGCAACAACACCAACAACTTGGCCAGTAGCAGTAGCGGGGCCAACAGTTGCAGCCATAATCAAACTCTCGCCTCGGTGCATCGACCATTAGCTCCCTATGGCGGCGACTGTCAGACGGGCGCGGGGACAAGTCGTCAGGCCTTGCACTATACCAGCAGCAACAATAATGCACAGCAACAGCATCAGCAACAACTCTTCCATCACAGCAGCAACAACAACAATAGCAATGTTGCTGCGGCTTCTGCCATAACAACGGCACCAACTGCCAGCAACAACAACAATTCCAATATCACAGCTTCATCGGCAGCGGTGCTAACAGGCAGCGGAACAATTGTGCCACTGGTCGCACATGGCTCCTCGCATGGCTGTCATCAGCACAGCACAGATAGATTGCGCTATCAGCAGCGATCCCAGCAACAGTTGCTGCAGCAACAACAGCCGCAACACTTGCAGCAACAACAGCAACATTACAGCTACAGCTATCATCATCCACAATTTGGCAACATGGCTGTGCCGATGCGGCAGTATGAGCAACACCCACTGCAGCAGCAGCAGCAACAACAGCAACATTCAGGCATTTATGCGTAAGCATTTCAAATATACTTAAAGCTCTTTATTTTATATATATAATTTAAATAGATCATTATTGATATTTAATTATGATTTTATTAACATCTATTAACACACAGCGACGATGCTTATAGCGCCTATCATCATCATCATCACAGCAGCAGCAACAGCAGCAGCTGCAACAATAGTCGATATGCAACACCGCGTCGTCACAACTCGAGCGGCAACATGCGACACGCAACAGCAACAGCAGCCACATCAACAGCAACAGCTTCCGTTACAACAGCAGCAGTGTCTGTTTCGGCCACGCCAATACCACCCACACAGACACAGGCAGTGGCCATGGGTCAGAACAGCCAGCTGCAGCAGCAGCATCACCCACTATTGCAACACGCCGATTCGCAACTGCTGCCCGGTCATCTGAAATGCGGAATGTGCGGATCGCTGGTGCTGGCCTCACTTTTTGTGTTAGCCGTAAAGTTTTACTTTGATCATCAGGCCAGTGGGGTGGAGGTGGTAATATTTTGTTTGCTCTCGGTGTTATTCATTGTGGTTGCCTGCATGGTGTCCTTGTTTCGCTTTCCCAAGGAATTGCCGACCATTCGCCCTGATGGCAATGTCAGTAGCTGCATGTTGGAGCTGGATGATGCGCGGTTTTTAGATGGAGGAGATGGACAGGTGGAGGTTGTTAGTGCGGAAACGGCAGCAGCCGCTGCAGCTGGACCACCTCCTTATCATATAGCAATATTGCTGCCGGAACAAACGCCGGCGGCGCTGGGAAAGCAGCTGCCACTCGATGAGTCACCGCCGCCGTCCTATGATAAGATACTCGTGTAGACTAGGCTAGGTGTAGAAGCTTTGGTTTTTATTTTATTTTTTTTTTTATTTAGGAATTGAGCGCCATTTTGAGTTAAGAGTTAGCTATCTGTCAACCCAATCCGACATACCAAATACTTTTGCTCAATATTTTTCTAATGATATCAAAACTTT
Organism: Drosophila melanosoma; assembly: GCA_035042045.1. NCBI lineage: Eukaryota > Metazoa > Arthropoda > Insecta > Diptera > Drosophilidae > Drosophila > Drosophila melanosoma. The sequence goes on along the minus strand of JAWNLY010000100.1, from coordinate 1,677,249 downwards.
ATATAAACATATACACGGCAAACAATTACATTTGCATATAGATGATTTATAAATATGCATAAACACAAATATACATATATACAAGTAAATATAAAGTATATTTTTAAGCTCCACTTAATATTTTTACACTTTGAAACTTTCTAATCCAAAAAACACGAGCCCAAGACCCAATCTCTCTACTAACTATGTATCATTTTTGTTCTGTGATATGCTCAAAAGAAAATCATACGAAATAAACCATTAGAGGCAAAGCAAAGAAATAATAGGTAAACCAAAGAAATAAAGAAGTAGATGCCGAATAGTACTACTAAATACTATATATATATGTGAAATGTTAAACTAAATACACATCAAACAGCCAAACAGTATTAATAGTCAAGTAGTCACTTAAGTAACCACTACTCATATGCAACATAAATAAATACTGTAAAGGTGCAGTATATTGCAAATAAATAATGTACCCATAAATTTCGAAATTATATTAAATCTGTTTTATTTATCGATGGGATCTTTCTCACTATCGATAGTTCTCTGCCACCAGGGTGGTGACACTAGCTAACACCAAACATCTGTTTTGACTGGACAATCGATAGTTGGCTTGGATCTGTCGGCATTACTTTATATATAATTTAAATATTTTTATACGACCATTAACTATGTCTAGAAATATTACCTAATTTCTATTAAGAAAGTTTTCATATTTTTGGAACCAAACCCTATTTAAATTTTCGACGATAGAGTTTAGTTATCGTTATCGTTTCGTCTTTGGCTTGGCATTTGTTTATAAATTTGCTTGCATATAAATTTGACTGAAAATGACTCGCCATGCACGCAATTGCACAGCCGGAGCTGTTTACACCTACAACGAAAAGAAACGGGATGCAGCGGAATCAGGATATGGCACAAATGATAAGCGTCTTGGCAAAGATTCAGTGAAATCTTTTGATTGCTGCTCATTGACCCTGCAGCCCTGCAGGAATCCTGTGGTAACCAAAGATGGTTACCTTTTCGATAAGGAAGCAATTCTGCAGTACATTGTCACCAAGAAGAATGAGTACAGCCGCAAGCTGAAGGAATATGAGCGTTTGCGTCGCGTCGAGGAAAACGAATTGGCTCAGGATGCAAATAATAAGCAACTGGCGCGCATGGAGAAATTCGTCGATGCCGAGAAGCCAACAACAACTCCTTCACGAAAATCGACAACTACCACAACAAAGTCCATCGATCTTGATGCGATGCCCAGCACTTCATCGTCCGCAGCAGCCAGCTCTGGCAGCTCTATTTCCAACATGTCCAATGGACATGAGAAGAAGCTGCCAAGCTTTTGGTTACCTTCCGAGTGTCCAAATGCGGGCCTTGCCAAGGCGCAAAAGCCCGATCCCACAATTTATTGCCCCGTTTCCCAGCAGCAGCTTCGAATGAAGGATCTAATCGATGTCAAATTTACGCTCCTTAAAGATGGGGACACAAAGCGTTCCCTTATTGCCAAGGAGGCTCGCTATATGTGTCCCATCACCCACGATGCATTAAGCAATGCGGTGCCTTGTGCCGTGCTGCGTCCCACGTGAGTAATGAGGGAAGGCGATATTAAGAAAGACGCATTTAATATACATTTATGCTTGCAGTGGCGATGTCGTTACCATGGAATGCGTGGAGAAGCTTATACGCAAAGACATGATACACCCTTTGACCGATCGCAAGCTTAAGGACAAGGACATTATTCCACTGCAGCGTGTAAGTGTAGCACATACTATATATCGGTTTTTTTTTCATGTATAACTTAATTTAATGCTTTCAGGGCGGCACCGGCTACGCAATCACAAATGACAATTTGCAAGCTAAAGAAAAACGACCCATGCTGCAAGTTTAGATAGATTTTAAATAACAATCATTTTATTTTAATTAAGCATCAATAAAACTATCAGTTCTTTGATTAAACATTTTTAAATGTTACTACATATGCAAATTATAATATTTATAGAGTTTTTACTTGAATTTTATGTAAGCTTTGCGAGTGATTTGCTTGAAATAATTCTAGTCTGTGTCATAGATAAATTAAGAAATTTTGTAATGTTTTTACAACAGTTTACAATGTTGTACTTAAATATAGTTGCCGTAAATTTGTAAACCAAACTTGCAACTAGCAGCTATACTTAATGAGCATCTCAGTTTTTACGTACACAACCTTGACACACTACCATATCAATTTCTAATTAGATACATTTTTGGCAATAGAGAAAAGTACAATGCATGTATTAGATAAAAATGTTGATAACTGATTCGCATTGACCTTCAAATGTGGCAATAAAAAGCGAACGAAATTGCCAAATTCACAACAAACCCAATTCAGGCACAGTATTAGGTATACAAGAATGTCTCTGCACGAAAAACTGATCAGGTTACTCTGCCTACTGTTTCTGGCCGGAGGACTACCCACCAGCCAAGCTGACGAGTTTCCACAATGTTCCAATGTGGATGCAGATACTTTTGTGATGGCCATGGATGATTGCGCAAGCTATATATACTGCAATGGTGAGAACTCCTTTAGGGACACCTGTCCAGAGCAAACATATTTTGATCCCAAGGCACAGGAGTGCGCCTTTGACGATTATGGTGTTTGCCTGGAGCCAATGGGCACAACAACAGTTCAACCAGCAACAGTTGCTGCTGTGACAGTCGACAGCGGCAACGGCCGTGATGAATTGCTGTCAGTATCACCAACTACATCTACTCCGGCATCTATAATTGTGAAGCCAAGTGCGTCAAATGGGAGTCGACCACATTGCGATACCATGGGCGATGGCTATCATCCGCATCCACATCGCTGCGAGTATTATTATAGCTGCATTGGCGGCTACTTGACCATAGTCCGTTGTCCCTACAACTATGGCTGGGATTATGCGCAGCAACAGTGCAAGCCATTGTCGGAGGTGCAATGTTTTAGCTTATAGGCGATCGATGATTCTCTCACTGTCTGTTTAATCCCTAGATGAATAAATGTATTGGGCTAACCCAAATATACAAGGCAGCCACACGAATAATGGCAATAATAAATAAGTATTTCTGGCATTTTAATGAATTGAAATCTGCAGCAGCATAGGAGGGGCAATGGTGGTGCTGGGGGTGCGATTTTGGCCCAGCAGCGTCTCCAATTCACCTCCATTTGTATTTGTCAGGCGTTGTCAACATAATTTAAATCTCAACAGCAGGTACAAAAATGTATTTTTGTAACGTTGTTGATTTTGTTGTTTTATTTTTTTGTGTTGCGGCTGTGGCTGTTTCCACACTTTTATTGCAAATTAATAATGCACACGAGCATTGTGAGAAATGTAAATTTGGTTGCAGCATGGTTGCATGTATTTGTGTGTAGCTCGTTTTGGCCATGTCAATTGTGTCTAGAGTAGGAGATGGACTACAAGCTAATGCTCATTATGTGTGCACTTCTAATGAATTAACAAATGTTTTGATTAACTAAATGCTGTTTGCAGCCAATTAATTAAGCAACAAATTGTGAGTACAAAACTATAACAATTTCTCTTCGGCTGCCTGAAAGCCTGCCAGCATGTTTGCTCATTAATTAGAACATGGAATCAACGACGACGACGGCGACGACGACAGCGATGCTGTTGATGAGATTGAGATCGTTAGGAGCTGAGCAAAGACATCAACAGCGACGACGTCGACTACGACGAAGACGACGACGACGACGACGGCAACGAGCGAGAAATCAAATCAACAAAACAAATGGCAAACAACAACAACAACAACAACAGCAACAGCAACTAAAAGCACACAGCAAAAATTGTCAAGAGATGGACATTCGAAAAATAGAAAATCTCCAACTAAAACCGAAAGAATTGAAACATTTTGGGATATTTTCATTTCAGATGCGAGCAGCAAACGGTTGACAAAGGTGCGCGCTTAACCAAAACCAAAAAAATTTTTACGCATTGACAAAAAACAAATAAAATAATAAAATAAAGTAAACTAATCAAATTCGTCACGCGACAAACGGTGAACAATACAAAAATGCAAAAATATGCAAATTTTAAGCATTACAAATTAATATCAATTTGAAAATAAAAAATAAACAAAATATATTTTAAAAATTAAAATCTACAAAAACAGGATTTAAAATTATAAATATGTAAAATGTGGTTTGCTTTGTTTTAGTAAAAAGCATGTCAGGAAATCAATAAATAAACATAGACTAATAAAACTCATATAAATTAGAAACACGCTTAACGAATTCTTTAATAAATATATATATATAACATATATATATATATAGTTTTTGAGTGTTCATACACAGTTTTTTATATGACAAATTATGTGATAACTACAATCCCGAGTGTACATTAAAACTTTAATTTTGAAATGAAGAAAGGCAAACAAGTTTATTAATAGTGTTTCTGCTAAGAAATGTCTCACCAGATTCCAGTTGGGTATTATTCCCTAATTTGTTTATGTCCAACAGAAAACATTAATACATTTTTTTGAATATGTGACAAATAACCACATCGTATAAAATTCATGGGATCTTTAATGTCCAACACGAGTATTTTATAAAATGGAGCAAAATGAAAAATAAAATTAAAAGTGGCCATAATCATTTTTTAACCACCAAATAAAAATTCCTTCTAAATATAAAGCAAGTTTAATGTTTAATAAAATAAGATGAAAACAGGAAATTCTGTGTGAATTTGTTGACAAATTAAATTCCAGATGAAAGCCCCTTAAATTCAATTGGGTCTAGGTGTATAAATAGACTTTGCCATGAAACCAAAAAAAAAAAAACAAAAAAAAAAACTGGAAACCAACAATACAAATTATACTACAAAATTATATACTAAAATTCAGTTTTCGACTACAAAAATAAGTGGACATCAAATTAATGTGCGACCTGTCATGGAAAAAAAAACTAAAAGAAAAGCATGCGAAATAATCAACCACAAAAATCCTTTTTGAATTATGGAACGGCAATGCGGCGTATGAGCGATTATGTGTAAAATATTACGCATCAACACTAAAACTTTGGTAGGGGATAAGTGGATAGTGGCAAAAAGGGTGGCTAGGGGTGAGGGGGGAGGGGAGGGGCAGTGAAGGGTGCTGGGTGATGATGAAATCACTTGACAAAGACGGCACTTGGACAACAAATCAAAATAGACAGGCTGGCGAGAGCGTTTAGCACAGTTCTTGAGGCGGCTATTTAAAAATACATAAGCAACTGAAACTAATTTCGGAATATATCAAGTAAAAATCTGAGCAGAAATACCAAAGAGTTACGGAAAAGACACTTTCTGTGTGAACGAGCGCCAAAAAGGCCAAACCCCAGGCCAGAGCGTCCTTCTCCTCCCGCCGACCCCTTCGTGCACCATCCAACGTCCCTGGTTCTGGTAATCATTCTTCTTCGGTGCGCCTTCGTCGCTCAATAGAAAAATGCTTAGATGCGATTTTCACTCGCTGTGCACATAATGGAATGAAGAAAATTCCGTCTGTCGACAACAATAACAACAACAACAGCAACAGCAACAGCAACAACAATAACAGAACAAATCGCATGCTGGGCACCAAACGGCTAGCAAAGATGTCGTAGTTGTCACTTTCGGGGCCTCCAATGAGTTGCAGTTTGTGATTCTCACACAGTTTTATTTTATGCATGTCCGTTGCACATACAAAAATAGCCCTCGGACAAAAGTAGCGGGCAATACCCACCCCAATCCACCCCTACAACCCCCACTACTCAGCTGTGTATCATCTGGCATCTAGTATAGCCGCAATGGCTAAACAATGGAAATTGGCAGATTTGCAGCGCAGCCCAGCCCAGAAACCCCTGTAAAGCAGACAGTGATAGACATATTGCCAGGCCAGTTCCCATCGCAATGTAGACCAGAGACCAGCCAAATGCAACAACAATCACAACAACAACTCAAAGAAAGCACAACAAAAACCAAATTAGTTTTATTTAAATAAATTTAATTGCCAGCCAAAGCACATGCACACCTATAAACCATCTCAATATATATTAGAGGTGTGCGTGTGTTTGTGTGCGAGTGTTTGTTGTTTTCCTCCTTTTAGTATTTTAATTGTAATTTAGTTTTGTCAACTGGGTGCCTGGCAATATTAACGAAATAACTTAGGCATGTTAAACGGCGATCCAAAAAGAGACTACCTTGGAATGCCATAGAGCAGACACCAAAATCTAGAAACTGGCACAGACAGTTAACATTAAGAACTATTCAAATAAAACCCGATGAAAAAGTGCAGTTTTTCTTAATAAGCAACTCAATATAGAAATAATAAAAAATTTGTTTAAATATATTCATTAAAAATTAATTTTTACTTTTTCTAAACTCATTAAAATAAAATTAGAAATCGACCAAAGCCCAAGCCTTCCAAATATTTACCTTCCACATTATTTTACATAGCTTTCCATCAAATTGAGCACAGATTGATTTAAGTGTAATAATCCATTGTTTGCCCATTCACTCAACCCTTCCCCTTTCTCTCGGACACACACTCACACACTCACCTGCACACACGCTACACTTTGCCATGTCACATCTGACTGGCACACACATTGACGACTACATCACACAGCTATTCATATCATGAGCAGACGTAGAATGCCATGGCGTATGAGTAATATGCCAAATGCTACGACATAAGACGTATACGCCGCGTGTGCGCTTCTAAAGATCAACGCTCTATAAAGAGCATTCGTCGGATCTCTTAAAATCAAAGCGCAACGAAAAGTGTGTGACAAAATGTTCAATGAATAAACAAATCATAAAAACGACAACAAACAGAAACCCAAAACAAACAAAATTATGAAAATCAAAATAAATGCAAAAATTATGTTCGAATAACAAAATTGAAAAACTGTGTGCAATTTAGAATTGATGTGATCTGTTAATATTTTGCAGAACCATTTATGTGAGGAACATACGAATATCTTAATGAATTATGGAACATGTAAATACAACAAATACAAGACAACAGCAACAACAACAGCAACAACTGTTGCAACATCAACTGGAGCAGCAGCAACAACATAATGAAAATCAACAACAATTTTGTCTGCGATGGCATAATCATCAGGTAACAGTAAGAATCGGGATATTTCTTGAGATCGGACAGAAATACCTCAGCTTGAGTAAAAGTTGTACTACATAATTAATCTAAACATAAAAGTTCATATTCAAATCTTTCGCTACAATTTAATATTGAAGACTTTCTCAAATATTCCTAGAATCTTAGTGATTTTAATCCGAACATAAATCAAAAATTAATGAATGATGATTTAACTGAAATCTACTTATATCCCATTTCGCTGATCCAGGTGCCATTAATTCCGAGCTACTTAGCTCATCTTTTTATTTATTATGTTCGATGTGTTATTCAAAGCAACCACCCCCTTCGCCTACCCCTGAAAACAAAAATTTTTCAAAATTAATGCTTTTATAGAAGTCGTCAGCATCGTTTTTATACGATGTACATGTATTATCTAGGGGCTTGGCCTCGGGCATGAAATTGACTGGACATCGTTCCGAAGAAGCGACCAAAGAAATGTCACGCGTCTATATATAGGGTTTAGAGAATATACATACATATGTAAAATATATACATATATATATACATACTTATTCACACATGGTTTTCCGCATTTCATATGGTGACAATTTTGTTGCTACATTTGGGGTGGAGGGACGACAAAGCTGTCCAAAATAGCCAAAGGCAACCGAGCGGAGTAAGAGGCAAACCAAAAAGATAAAATTAAAATAAAAAAAAAAAAATTTGTCAAATAAATGAAATTTTCGTGCAATTGCCAAAATCCAAAGAATTTTTACTAGCAACTAAATCTAATTTGGAAGCGGCCACAAACACGAAGCAATTGCAATTAATGCTCAGCTGCCATTAAGTGTCGCCCGGCGCATTTGCTCCAAATGTGTTCCGGGCGATGTTCCCAGCTCACCAGCCAAGGGCCAAAACACAAATTTAGCCAGTCAGCCAAACACACACACCCAGACACACACACACACACAGTCAGGGCAGCTGGTCTGCCAAATCTTGTAGTCGTACTATTTATATGATCAAGTGACCCAATTGGCCCCAACTTCAACAAGCAACTGCAACATAATCCATTGTAAATCTACGATCTCCATTCCAGACCAGTTTGCTGAGCACTCTGCCCATTTTACTGGATCAATCGCATCTCACAGATGTCACCATATCAGCAGAGGGTCGCCTGCTGCGTGCCCATCGGGTGGTGCTCAGCGCCTGCAGCAGCTTCTTCATGGAGATCTTTCGCGCCCTGGAGGCGAGCAATCATCCGGTCATCATTATACCCGGTGCCAGTTTTAACGCTATTGTTGCCCTGCTCACTTTCATGTACTCGGGCGAGGTGAATGTCTACGAGGAGCAGATACCTGTGCTCCTCAATCTGGCCGAAACTTTGGGCATCAAGGGTTTGGCGGATGTGCAGAATAACAATGTAAGTTCAAACTGTCCAATAACTTGCGTAATGTTCAATCTGACCATCTAATGACACCTACCTGCAGCTACCCAAGACAGCCAAGAGTGCTCCTTGCACCACTCCCACCACCTTCAACACGGAGCCAGCAGGTGGCGAGAAGCCGCTGGGATTTGAGACACCCCGATCACCATCGCCCGCCGCCACGCCAACAACAACGCCCAGTCTGGTAATGCCGCAGCTGCCTAGTCCGTCGCTGCAAACACCGCTCCTGGCCAATAAGCTGGGCACACCGCTGGAGAACTTCTTTCTCAAGTCGCTGCAATTCTATCCAAATCTGTTGCCGCAACCCTTAAACTTCTCTCAGACGGCGCTGAACAAGACGACAGAGCTCCTGGCCAAATATCAGCAGCAGTGTCAGCTCTATCAGAACAGCCTTGATGAGGAGGATTGCTACGGCACCAAGCGAATGCGCACTGGCAGTGTGCCGGGCTCGAGCAATCTAAATACCTCAACAGCCCCAAAGGATGTCAAGCGCTTGGACAAAATCGTCGAGAATCTGAGAAGCAGCAGCAGCAGCAACAAGTCGCCGATGGAATGCGGTGCAGCGAATTCAATTGTGGCCTCCTCACCGGTGACACTGCCACCACAGACCATGTCACACTTCTCACCCCAGCTACCCGTGGTGAAGTCGTCGCCCAGCTATAGCAATTCATTGGGCGGTGGTGCACACTTGTACAGCAGCGCCAAGCTGCCCAGTTATAGTGCCGCAGCTACGCCAACAACAGCACAGCAGGCATCCCACCAGGCATCACATCTGACCAGTCCGCCCTACATAACACCCGAGGATCATGTGAAGCTACAGCAGCACATCGAACAATATGCGGCATGCCAGCGAGAAGCTGCAGCAGCTGCCGCAGCTGGCCAACTGATCAGTGCCAAATCAGAGCCGAATTTGATGTCACTCAGCACCGAGAAGTTGCCGACGCCCAGCAAACCGCCATCGAACTCCAAGCTGTATGCCACATGCTTCATCTGCCACAAGCAGTTGAGCAATCAATACAATTTGCGTGTCCACCTCGAGACCCATCAGAATGTGCGGTGAGTTTGACAGCAAAAAAATATGAATATTTCATGCCTCTGCTTGGAAGTCCTTTTAAACTATTTTCTTCCTTGCAGCTATGCGTGCAACGTGTGCTCGCACGTGTCCCGCAGCAAGGATGCGCTGCGCAAGCATGTTAGCTATCGTCATCCAGGTGCGCCATCTCCCTGCGAAAATGAGGCACGACGCAAACGCATCTCAAAACTGGCGGCACAGACGAGCACCGGAACTGGGCCATCGGCAACTGCAACTAGTGGCGACGTGCTTGCCAGCGAGGCAGCAGGCACTGGCTCCGGTTCGGGATCGGGTTCGGGGTCAAGCTCAGTTGGGCTGTCGAATCCTTACCTGTTTCTGCCGAATCAGTTTCAGTTGGCTGCTGCTGCAGCTGCTGTTGCCGTTGCCGAGTCAAACACAGCACCGGGCCTGGATTTGGCGCAAGAGGTGCCCGTGTCCTTGAAGAGTGCAACGCCAGTGAGCAGAAATGGTGAAGCAGGCAGCAGCGAGGCGAGCACATCGGCTATATAAACAGAGATATTATTACACCCAACAACACACACGCACACATGCACACACAACAAACAAAAAAAACAAACAAATAGGCTCTCACTTGAATTAATCCCCACCGCGTACCGAACCAACGTCTTAGACCCGGCTGTGATACTTAGCGCAATTCGTCGTTTTTGTTTTCGATTTAATTTTAATTTAATTCTCACTTGTTAATTTTAGCGCCATTTGTTAGAGTTTCGCATTCACTTATCGATAGGCCGCTTCGATAAGTCGCGAGAGGTGGCAACTCACTCCGTCAACGTTTTGTGAGGGACATGAGCAAAACAGTTTTAGTAGCACTGAGTGCACTCAAACTGTAACTGCGAGGCTTTCAATTTACCTTCTAAAAAGACCAAACACAAATCACACACACATACACAAACACACCTACACATTCTAATAAATTAAGAGCAATTTTTTAAATATTATAATTATAAACAAGAAAAAAAAAACACACGCACACACATGCACACAAAAAGACAAGGTCACCGAAGACCTAAAAAACCAAGATCAACAATAAATATTAAGCCAAAAAATGCAATATATATTATGAATTTTTTTATGCAAAAACTATTTTATTTCATTTCATAATACAATAATTTACGTACGCAGGCGCACTTTATACATATGTATAGTATTGTTTAAACTGTAGTTCAGTTGTATAAGTATTCAAAAAAGGTTGTTGTTTAAAAAACACAAGCATAGTGAAGTCGATTTGGCGGCACAAACTCGCAAAGTATTCTCATAGTTATTAAATATATATATATTTATAAAATTGATGCAAATAGAATAGTTGTATCCATGATATGATTAGCAAAAACACATTTGGGCTTAAACTAAACGGACATAATGAGCGCGTTATATAAATATCTAAATGTAAATAAACTGTTGCACTTAAATGAAATGATGCTGATGTCGCAGCGAATAATAGCAGCTTGGCAATTTAACATCGTATTAAAACGGATCTGTCTGCATTTTCCTTATTTTTCTTCTCTCTATTTAAGTATAAAAATATGCGCTGGCTGCGCTGTTTTTCTCGTTGTTCATTTTTCCTTTTGGCATACTTTTTCTTTTTTTGTTTATATGTTTTTCTAAATAGTTTCCACATGCCAGACTTTGGTGTTACAATCCTGACCAGTGGAGATCACAGTGTTGTTATCGAGCCACACGAGGCGCGTAATTTGCGATTGTGGATGCGCATCTAATGAATCAAAATTGGTCAGAATCAATTGATAATTAGTTAAAAAAAAAGTGAACTTTAGCTTACTCTTGATGATGGTGTGTTTGGCTGGATTGGTCACAGACCAAATGATAATGGTGGTATCAAGGGATCCGCTGGCAACCAGCAGCGAGTTCGGAGACCAGGCGACAGTGTTGACGCGTGCATTATGGAAGCCCCATTCCTTGTTGTGAGCCGGCTGAAATATGGGAACAACAAGTCAAATTGATTAGATAACAGCAACATAAATAACTTTAGAATTGATAATACGATTATTGTTGGTTTATTATCCATCTGTCTATCGCCCCCTACCTTATATTCCTCCACCGAGTAGAGGACCACCTTGCGATGAGCATCGCAGGCAACCAAATACTTCTGATCCGGTGAATAGGCGACATCGGTGACTGCTCCCAGATGCTCCAGTTCCGTTTTAAGTTCGAGAGTGCTACCCTTAAGCGAATAGATGTGGAGTTTCTGGTCATCACCGCCAACGGCGACATCCAAGGTTTCCGCATTGGTTGCTACGGAGCTGGCCTCGTATTTGATGGGAAGCGAGAATATCTTCTTCTGATCCTGCACCAACGTTAGCTCCTTAATGCAGGCCAATGCAATGATGTTCTCGTTGCGCAAGATGGCCAAGCCGCGTGGCTGACAGTTGAGTTTGACCACGTAATCCGTATAGCAATTGCCCTCGACACTGAACTGGCGCAGACTGTCATCGATGCCGCACGTATAGACAAATTCATCCCAGGCAGCAATGCCGTTTATCTGATTGCCATGACCAGTACCAGTGATGCGATCATTAACGCCGTTGCCAGAATTCCAGTTGGTCACAATGCCGTCGTGGCTGCCCGTGTAAATTGTGCTGCGATCATCGCTCAGCCCAAGCACAGTAATTGGCTTATTGTGTCCCTTAATCACGCGCAATGGCTTGGTGGGATCTTCCACATTCAGATAGGTAATGACACCGGACAACGAGACCGTCAATAGATGCTCTCCCTGCCACAGGCACGACACCTGCTGATCATCCACAGTGGTGCCCATTATAAATTCACTGATTAGCTCACGTGAATCAACCTGCCACAAACGGCATGTCTTATCACCGGAGCAGGTCAACAGCTGAGTGCCATCTGGCTTCCAGGCTACCGCATAGACGCCACCCTTGTGCGCTGGTGAACCAAATTCACCCACAAGATCTGAACTGACACCGTCATACAGGAACACCTTACCATCGAAGCCAGCCGAAGCAAAAAATTTGCCATCGGGCGAATAGCGCACGGCTTGCACAAATCGCGAGTGATCCTGTTTGGTCATTTTGAACTTGAACGGCGGACCCTCAAATACGGCAATCGTGTTGTCCTCGCTGCCTGCAATGCCATAGATTGGTTACCATGCCAGATTCAAATCGATATTTCCACTTACCGGTCACAATGCGAAAGGGTCTGGCTGGTCTAAAGTCGGCCGAATTGATAGACTTGGATTGGCCACTGATTTCGCCCACAGATGTGCCAGTTTCAGTCATGAAGACATGGCCAAAACGTTCGCGTCCCTCTCCGACGGCCACCATGCGCTGATTGTCCGCTGACCAGCTGATGTCCTTGATAGGTCCTGCAATCGGCTGAAATTCATTCTTCAGCAAATGCTCCTTGTTAACCGTATCCCAAATGCGAATCTTGCCAGAGGCATCTGTGTGAAAGCAAAAGAATTAATTGAATTTCACGCAGCCATTTTATTCAATATATAAAAGATAATTTAATGCATTGCTGAATTTAAAAAAATAAAATTCATTAAATAATTATATAAAATACTGTTATCTTTTTATTGAATTTTTAAAGGTTTTTTTTTAATGATTTTTGATATGAAATTGCTTTAAAATATGCAATTTTGACTGAATAATCCGATAGATAAGATGGCAGAGATAAGATGCGATGTTTGTAATAAGTACTAATAAGAACCAGATAACACGGCAAAAAAGAAGAGTTGCTGATCAAATAAATGTGAAATTAAAGTGACTTTTATATTTGATGGTGTTTCAAGTTTTCTCGATTCATAGCAATGGTGCGTTGTCGTGAGTCATGGCCATGAATATTGTGGGGGTTTTTGCTTTAGTAGGGCTTCTGTTTACAGATGAGTGAATTGGTTGACTTACCGCCGGATGCAATATAGAAGCCGCTGGGCGAATACTTGGCCACATTCACTGCACACGAGTGTTCCGTGTAGACATCGGCAATCGCTGGATTCTGGACATGGCAGCAGGCGCGACCACGTTAATCGGAGCGAGACATTCGCCAAATTTGAAAGAAAAGCGCAAAGCCGAAACGAACAAGTTGCAACAAATTAATTAAATCATATTTACAAGCTTTTTTGCTATGGACAAGACACACGCACACACACGCTTATATATATATACATTGCGTGGGCGGCAAAAAATAAGAGAAAGACCATTTCTCTGTTTATGAATGTGTGTGTGTGTTTGTTGCCGGCTGTTTGCAGTATATACAACTATATAGCAATATATAAATAAATATAGAACAGCCAACTTACACTCACACACACACACACACATATACGACGAGTGGAAAATACCGTTTGAGAAAATTGCAGCTGCCGTCCAAAAATAAAACCATTTTTTCTATATGCTTTTTTTGGAGCAAACGGCTCATATTTTGTTTGATACATTTTTTTTTTATACATATATGGTAAATTTGGACTCACCTCGATATTGCGGATTATCACTGAGTTTCCATTGGTGTAGAGAAAGTTCTTGCCCTTGGGATCCGAACCCAAAACTATTGGCTGGCCACGTTGAGTTCGCGGCAATGTTGCATACACATTTTCTGCAGCAATTAAAAAAAAACAAATCCAAAATTGGTTAAATCAACAATATTGGCAGGGACATTTTACAGACAAAATATATGAAAAAAAAGTGGGTGCGGTCGGCGGCCTCTTAGCCGGCTAAATATGTTTTCTACAGGAATTAAAGGATATCCCCTAGAACACTCCCCCACCCACACTCTATTGTTTATATGAAATGTCTTTATCGTCGACTATGCTGCTTTTGTTGTTGTCGTTTCACAAAATTCCATTTATGGTAGTCATATCAGAAAAGCATATCCGCTGTTTTTACAGCTCTTGGTTGACTCATATGTATTTTTTTCGCGTTATTTTCGCTCTTATGGAAATTGTATTTGCGAATCAAAACTCACTGTTTTCGTAGGCCGGTTGTTGTGGTTGCGCCATTATTAACTCTCTAGTGGCTTTAGAAATTCAAATGCTCTCGTATTAAATAGGAATTTATTCAATTTAGCGTAAAAACACCCGCACAAGCACTGTACGCGACCAGGGTTGGTGCAACTATTTGTTGTTATGCTCCGCAGCAGCGACCAATGCTTAACATCGCACCCCTCAATGTTATTAACAGTGAGCACTTCAAATACCTGTTGTTATTCGCATTACCAAATATTAACTAAATAATATGTCTTTGACGCCATTTGATGCACATTAATGTAGAATAATAAAGGCTGCGAGTTTAATAGTTGCTTACTGGCTTAACATTTTTGCTACATCAGATGCATAGCTATAGATAAATCCTACAAATACCCAACAATATTTGAACTAATCAACCTCACAGATACATGTTTATACAACATTTACTTTTAATGTGACCATATGCTTCTGTTAATAACACCGACGGTTGTCCATATCTGTTAGTATTTTCAGTTTGCACTTTTAGTAACTTTTATGTTTATAGCGCACGGTAACACTAGCACTAGCTATATCAATAAATAAACCAAAACAAAAAATGCTGCAACGCGTTCAGCCGCGAGTGGAAAATCCACGTTATGGGCAATTAATTATTGGTCCGCCTGGCTCCGGCAAGACCACATACTGCAACGAGGCATTGAAATTCTATCAGGAACTTGGCCGACAAGTGGGCGTCGTCAATCTGGATCCGG
The DNA here is from genome assembly GCA_035042045.1 of Drosophila melanosoma. Classification (NCBI taxonomy): domain Eukaryota; kingdom Metazoa; phylum Arthropoda; class Insecta; order Diptera; family Drosophilidae; genus Drosophila; species Drosophila melanosoma. Next base: position 1,661,953 of record JAWNLY010000100.1, on the reverse strand, counting down.
GCAACGACAACATGGCGTACAAGCCGGTGATAAACGTCCTGGAGCTGATCACAGTGGAGGATTGCATGGAGTATCTGCAGCTGGGCCCCAATGGGGCACTGATGCACTGTGCAGAGTATCTAGAGCAGCATTTTGAGGATTGGCTGCTGCCGGCGCTGCGCAAATTAAGCGCTACCCACAACTATTTCCTCTTCGATTGTCCTGGTCAGGTGGAGTTGTACACTCATCACAATGCCATGGCGCGTGTCTTTGAGCGCTTGGAGGGGGAACGCTACAACCTGGTCACGGTGAACCTCATCGATTCCCACTACTGCTCGGAACCGGCGAAATTCATTGGCACGTTGCTGATGGCCCTAAATACGATGATGCGGATGAGTTTGCCTCATGTCAATGTGCTCTCCAAGGCGGATCTGCTGCGAAAGCACGAGTCGAAGCTGCACTTTAGCGTGGACTACTATACGGATGTGCTGGATCTGAAGTATTTGCTTGAGAAATTGGACGATGATCCAACGATGCGCAAATATCAGAAACTCAACGAGGCCATCTGCTCTATGGTGGAGGATTATGCTCTGGTCTCCTTCAAGTTGCTCGATGCCTTCAGCACGGACAGCATGCTCAAACTCCAGAATCACATCGACAAGGCCAATGGCTTTGTGTATAAGGCTGGCGAGGAGCAAACTGTTAATTCTCTCCTGGCCTGCGCCGTCGGCGCCGAAACAGAAACAATGCGTCTGAAACAAGGTATTGAACCCTACATTGAGCAGCAGCAAGAGGAGCAGCAGCAGTAGAAGTTATCTGTATAATTATATTTTTGGCAATTTCTTTATCGAAATCCCGTTGGCAAAAATAAGTTTTATATGCTGGCGCTCGCATGATTGTAATTTCCTGTGATAAATAAATGTTTCACTATATTGAAATCGCTGTAATTGATGTACATTAGATTTACTACAACTTTTAATATAATAATATCAAGCAAAATACACAATTTAATGTCTTTTCTTATTTTCCCATTTTTAATTTCGGCGGGTTACAAGTTCGCTGTATTCATTTACACATTTATGGGCAGCACTGCACCGCGTGCTATCGCCTAATCGATACGCATCGTTAATATCGGAACACATATGACACATTGACACATATTGCCGTTATAAAAGCAAATAACCGCGCATTTCAAGTTCATTGAAAGCCTACAGATAGTATGGGACTCATTCATAATTTGCTTTGAGTGTGATAAGCCAATTGGCGACGTAATTTATACTTTCCTCATTTATATTTTATTTATATATATTTTCAGCCTTGGAATAATCGTTTAGTTTCAGTTTCATAATATCATTGCGAGCGGGAAATACAATTATCGCTACCCAACATAATAAGCTGCATTCTCTGCCTAAACTTGGCACGTTTATTAAAACGATAAGACTAAAAATAGGGGATTTAAAACGAGCTCACATTTGAAGTTAACATTAGGAGATTAGACTCCATGCAAAATGGCGACTGGCATCACTTTCAGGCCTATAAAAGGCGCGTTCGTTCTACAGCGAAATTAGTTGCGTTCTCGTGGTCACCCTGACATTTGGATATTAATTGTGAATATATTTTAAAGTGGAAAAATCAAATACACAGTGAAAAGTGTTCTAATTTATGAACTGGATCAGCAGGATCCACAGGACAACTGTAATTTGGTACTTGAAATACTCAAGGACACCACGGATTACCAGTGATCATTAATATTATATATATGCAGCGGCTGTAATAGACCAAAATCATTATTTGCCAGCAAATAAAATGGCAAATAAAAATGTATACATTTTGGCAGGGCTGCTTATTATTTGCAGTCATGTGTGTGCCGAAGATGGCGATATCGTCATGTCGGACGATGATGATTTAAGCATTGAGTGAGTGAAACCTGCAAAGTTATCCAATCAAAATTATTACAATGTTACTTGAATTGTGATCAAAAAAATAAATAGAAAATGTGGCCCACAATATGTTTGCTCATTTTACATAAACTACTTATGAAATATTCGCCAATTTTGAAATAAGAATAAAAAGGATGTTAAATTTTTCAAGTTTACATTTTAAAGTTGTGGCAAAAGTATAAAGCGAAAGTTTGCGGTTGAAAACTATTTAAACTTAATGCGATATCATCTTATGAAATATTCCCCAATCACATTTAAACGGATGTACAATTTCTTAAACTTGCAACTTGGTATTTCATATTTGTGATTAAAAGTATTATACTCGAAATTAATTGCAAACTATATAAAAGTGCAATATCAAACGCGCCATTTATTCAGATATAGTTGGCAATTCTAAGCGATTTTCAACATTCAATTGTATGTTATCTAATGGAATGCCACTTGGCAAACATTCTTGCTATTTAATAGTCCCCTTGTTCAGGCCCCAACGGATGTTGCTGATGATAAGGAACGTGATCAGCGCCATTTAAATTTTAGGTTGGACTCAGCACCCGCGACGAGGTATGTGTGATAACTGAACTAAATGTGATTGTATATAATACTCGATATTCTGTAGTGCGAAATATAGCCACAGTCATAGTGATGGATACACTCAAGGAGGAGGCTATGGTAACTCGCAGGGCTCATTTATGAGCGGCGTTAAAACATCTAGGTGAACATTATTTTAAAACATATTTTACTTAAATTGGTAAATGTTTAAACTATTCATTTAGCTCAAATTTGATGAACAATGCGATGAAATTGTTTGGCGTTGGCAAAAGGTAAAAAACTGATACATTTTTAGTAAATTTCTTAAATTTAAACGCAAAATCTTCTCAGTGTCAAGGGCAATTTTTACGGCAGTGCTGTGCATCAATTGAGTGCCTATGGCAAGTGCAAGTCACTTACACTGCCTCAAAATGTGCTGTCCCAGTGCGATGGCCATGGTCGCTGTCAGGTTTACTGCCCAGATGGTTATACCTTCTCGCAGGACACCAAATCACTGAATCTATTCTGCAGCAATAATGGCTGGATAATACGCGATTCAGAGTATACCAGAGTGCCTCCTTGCCAGGCCACATGCCTGCCACCATGCCAGAACAATGGCATCTGCCTATCGAGTGGCATGTGTCAGTGCCCCGAGAATTACTCGGGTCCGCTGTGCCAGCACAAGAGGTCTGTCTGTGCCGCCAAACCACCAGTGCCTAAGAACTCCAGGATGTCCTGCAAGAACAAGTAAGTTTTTAGAGTTGAAAATGAATTGGCAAGAATACAAAATTGCTATTTTCCACTATTTTCAAATATGTTTAACAAGTTTATTAAATTTATTTATTTTATAAATTCATTTAATAAGCTTAAAGCAATAAAATTTTCAGCTCAAAACTGCATTATGACTGCTATATCCTTGCATTACTTGCTTTAAATATTTTTAACTATTTTGGAGCATAATAATTTACTTTTTCAAGACGCTGACGTCAAAAGATGTATTTGTATTTTTCGACTAATTTTTGTAGTTATTTTTATCCGCGTAGAAATTTTTTTTTTCATTTAACTTATATTTTATATATGCTCCATTTGGTTGCAAATTAAAAAAAAACTACTTTCATTCAACTTTTCTTAGTCTTATGTAACAAAATCGAGTTAAAAAATATTTAAATTTAATTAAATTTCACGTTTTTAAAGAAGAGATAAACATTATGGGTGTAAATGCATGAGAAAATTATCGAGCTTCATTAATTTTTTTTAGTCTATAGTAATTATAATAATGATATTAATATATAATTAAATATCTATAGTTGAAATTTTTTTGATTATACAAATGATTAATCCTTTAACAAATTCACCCAAAATTGCGTCCTGCAGTGTTTGCAATGCAGAATGCATGAGGGGATTTCAGTTTCCCGACGGCACTGCCATTATGAACGTTCAGTGTCTCGATGGCCAGTGGGTGCACTCTAAACCTGGGTTTAACAAGATGCCAGATTGTGGACGTAAGTCGAAATAAAGTCACTCTAAAGTATTTAGTTAACGAATCGATTTATGTAGCAACCTGTTCGCCTGCCTGCCAAAATGGTGGTCAGTGCATCAGCTTTAATATCTGCCAGTGCCCCAAGTTGAATCGTGGTGCCTTCTGCCAATACAGTGAGTAGCATTCTATTCTTCTCAAATTAAGCTGTTTAATAATAATTATAATTATAATTTATGTAGGCATTTCAAGTTGTAATGTGACGAATGCCGGCTTCAATGGCAATTATAAGTGTGCCTATGACATGGAGGAGGCGCGTTGCACATTTACCTGTCCCGAGTTGAAAGGACTGAAGGTGCAGGGGCGCTTGGATATTGAATACAAATGTAAATATGAGCAGGGTATTTACTTGCCAGCGCCAGTGCCAAAATGCATTTTTCGTAAGTATTTACTAAGAATTCATTTTTGATGTTTTGCTCACGTAAATACTTTTGCACAACTTTCCAGCAAAGGGATATTCAGTGAAATCGAGTAGAGTACAAATAGCACATATGCAAAGGCCAGGGTACACATATCATGGTTCCTTCAGTGGCGAAAGCCACTCCACAGAGCTGAGCAGCCAACGTGAGATTCTGCTAGCGATGTTGGCCAAATACCGCGACTTGGAGCGCAGAAGCGTAAGTTGAGATCTATTCAATTAATTATGAAGTTTTTGCTAATTGCTGCTGCAGGAATGGTGGTCATCGGAGGAAACATCGACGACTCTGGGCAGCTATTCCCTCTACATGAGCAGCGACGTTGATGTTGTGCTTGATAAATCCCCAAGACCGGCAATGTGCACCACGTGGGGCGGCATCAATATAAAGACATTTGACGGTTTGGTTTTTAAGTACGTTATCGATAACTGCAGAAAACGAGTACGTTTCGATAACTACACTTGACATCGAAACTATCGCTTGAGCGAACTTTAAGCGCGACTTTTAAAATAATTGTGATTTTCTCTTGTGATTATAGAGCACCCTTATCGTGCTCGCATACATTGTCCATGGACAAGGAGTCGGGAGTATTTGATGTCACACTGAAGGCCTGTCCTTATGGTTCTGGCTATGGTTGTGCGCACGCTCTAAAGATTCAATGGCAATCGGTTCTATATACTCTGGAAAATTTGAGTAAGTAGAAGAAGTGCTTATAATGAGCAATTTAACATATTTGTTGCTTAGATGGCACAATGAGGTTGTCAACGCCCACCAAACAGCTGCCCATACCTGTGCAGGTGATGGGCATGAAAGTGATGCCAGTGGCACAGCATGTGCAAATCGATCTGGAATCGATTGGACTCAAACTGGACTGGGATCATCATCAGTATGTGGCCGTGCATGCCGGTCCCGCCATGTGGGGCAAAGTGGGTGGTCTGTGTGGCTCACTGGATGGTGATTACACCAATGATCTGATGTCCAGAACGGGCAAGAAACTGGAAACTGTCAAGGCATTCACTGATGCCTGGCGTGTGGATGACAGCAATGAAATGTGCCGCGTTGAGAACGGTGCCGAAATGGAATTTGGCATGGAATCCTGCGAGCAAAGCAAACTTCAAAAGGCCGTCGACATCTGTGCACGTCTGTTGGGCAACGAAAAGCTGAGCGACTGCATCAAGCCCTTCAACTACGATGCCCTCATCCGCACCTGCATTGCCGACTACTGCAACTGTCCCAATCGCGAGAAGCCCGAGAGTTGCAATTGCGATGCCATCTCTATGCTGGCCAAGGAGTGCATGTTCAAGGGTATACCCATGGAACATGGCAGGCGGAATCTCGAAATATGCCGTGAGTACCTAAAAGAAACTCAATTTCTAAATATCCAGCTGTATTTTTATTAAATTTAATCAGAGTTAAAGACCAATTCACAAATACAAATCAAATCAGTCAAATCATGTTTTGATTCAATGTAAATTTTTAATTTATGCCAACACAGCAATTAGCTGCGGCTTTGGACGCGTCTATCGCGCCTGTGGACCGGATGTGGAGCCAACATGCGATTCGGATTTCACATCCGCTGCCCCCACAAAAGGCAAATGCAATGAGGGCTGCTACTGTCCCGATGGGACTGTGCAATACAAGGATGCTTGCATTACACAGGAGCTGTGTCCCTGCACGCTGAGTGGACGCGAATTCAAGCCGGAGGCAACAGTGAAGAAGAACTGTAACACGTGCACCTGCAAGAATGGCAAATGGAAGTGCTCCGATAATAAGTGTGGTGCCCGTTGCGGTGCCATTGGTGACCCTCATTACCAGACATTCGATGGCAAACGCTATGATTTCATGGGCAAGTGCTCCTACTATATGCTCAAGGCGGGCAATTTGTCGGTGGAGGCGGAGAATGTGGCCTGTTCGGGCGCCATATCTAATGCCCTAAGCTATGCCGCTCCGGATGATCCGTCCTGCACAAAGAGTGTAACCATACGCTTCTTGCAGCACGATGGAACACCGTCCACAATTAAACTGGACCAAGGCTTGACGACTGTCGTCAATGATAAACCCATTGCGAAACTGCCCAAGGTGGTGGGTGTTGGTGAGGTGTTGATACGACGTGCCAGCTCCACATTTTTGACCGTTGAGTTTGCCGGTGGCATACGCATCTGGTGGGATGGCGTCTCGCGTGTCTACATTGATGCACCGGCCAGTTGGCGTGGCAAGACGCAAGGTTTGTGCGGCACCTTTAATTCGAATACACAGGATGATTTTCTTACACCGGAGGGCGATGTGGAGACGGCTGTGGAAGCCTTCGCGGACAAGTGGCGCACGAAGGACACCTGCCAGTTCCAGGCGGAAACCCATCAGGGTCCGCATCCCTGCAACATGAATCCTGCGAAGAAGGCTCTGGCAGAGAAATACTGCGATTGGATATTACAGGACATTTTCCAAGAATGTCACTTTATGGTAGAGCCGGAACAATACTATGAGGACTGCCTCTACGACACTTGCGCCTGCAAGGGTGATCTCGACAAGTGCTATTGTCCCATACTCTCCGCCTATGGCACGGAATGCATGCGGCAGGGCGTCAAAACTGGCTGGCGGATGACTGTCAAGGAGTGCGGTGAGTGACAATTAACCCATAGTATAAATTATGGTACATGTTATTTATCCACAATCCGCTTTAGCTGACAAGTGTCCCATGGGTCAGGTGTATGATGAGTGTGGCGATAGCTGCGCTTTGACTTGTGATGATCTGTCCGGCAAGAACAACTGCACCCGGGAGTGTGTCGAAGGTTGTCGCTGCCCACATGGCGAGTACGTAAATGATGAGGGCGTTTGTGTGCCCAAGGAGAAGTGTCAGTGCACTTTCGATGGCATGATTTTCCGGCCGGGCTATAAGGAAGTGCGTCCCGGTGGCAAGTTCCTTGATCTTTGCACCTGCACACATGGCGTTTGGGATTGTCAGGATGCCGATCCGGGTGATGATGTTAAATATCCACCATCGTCGGAATTGCGCTCCAAATGCTCGAAACAACCATTTGCCGAGTTCACCAAGTGTGCTCCCAAGGAGCCCAAAACATGCAAGAACATGGACCAGTATGTGGCCGAAACAGTGGACTGTCTGCCGGGCTGTGTGTGCATGGCGGGCTATGTGTATGACACCTCTCGTGAGGCGTGCGTGCTGCCCACAAACTGCTCCTGTCATCATGCTGGCAAAAGCTACGACGATGGCGAGAAGATCAAGGAGGATTGCAATTCCTGCGTTTGCCAATCGGGCAACTGGCAGTGCTCCGACAATGGCTGCGAATCCACCTGCAGCGTGTGGGGTGACTCACATTTCACCACCTACGATGGACATGACTTTGACTTTCAGGGCGCCTGCGACTATGTCCTCTCCAAGGGTGTTGCCGAGAATGGCGATGGATTTACTATTACCATTCAAAATGTGCTCTGCGGCACAATGGGTGTCACCTGCTCCAAATCTTTGGAAATTTCTTTGAATGGCCGTGTGCAGGAATCGCTGGTTCTCAGTGCTGATTCCAAATATAGCGTCGATCCGAATATGTCTCCAATTAAAAGTGAGTCACCAACTTTCGCAGAATATATTCACATATTTATTTATTTTTTTTTTGTCTACTAGAACTACGCGATAGCGTCAATTCCAAGGGCCACAACGCCTTCCACATTTACAAGGCAGGCGTTTATGTTGTCGTCGAAGTGATTCCTCTCAAGTTGCAGGTCAAATGGGATGAGGGCACTCGAGTCTATGTCAAGCTGGGCAACGAGTGGCGCAACAAAGTCGCCGGGCTGTGTGGTAACTACAATGGCAATGGCTTGGATGACATGCAGACCCCATCATTCGGATTGGAGACGAGTGCCGCGATGTTTGGTCATTCCTGGAAACTGCAACCACATTGCGCTGCGCCTGTGGCACCAATCGATGCCTGTCGCCAGCATCCGGAGCGTGAGACGTGGGCCCAAATCAAATGTGGCGCCTTAAAGTCAGAGCTATTTGTGCAGTGTCATGCCCAGGTACCCCTGGAGCGCTATCTGAAGCGCTGCATCTTCGATACGTGTGCCTGCGATCAGGGCGGCGACTGCGAATGCCTCTGCACAGCGGTCGCCGCTTATGCGGATGCCTGCGCCCAGAAGGGTATCAATATCCGCTGGAGATCCCAACATTTCTGCCGTAAGTAAACCATTTCAATTTTCATAATCATTCACAGAAATTTTGTTTGTGCAGGAAAATTCTAATTTCAATGTGATTGATTTAAGGATTTTCATATTTCAAGTTAAGCAAATCGTTTTTTGAGTTTTCGATATTTGAAATTAATTCAGCTTCAATCGGCAATCAGTTCAATTCTTATTTTATGATTTTTTATTATTAACTTTCTTTTGGAAAATTATCTTTGATATTTGAAAAAATAATTCCTAACAAGTTTTAATATAGATCTAAGCTTAGATTCAATTATTTTTCAATTCATTATAAAAAAACAGTTTTTAATATTTTTTGAAGACGTTTTAAATTTATTTCATTTATAAATTCACAATATTTTTATTTAACTTTTAAATTTTTACTATTCTGATAGATGATATTAAATTTAATATATATTTATTTTACAGCCATGCAATGCGATCCACACTGCTCGGATTACAAGTCCTGCACGCCAGCTTGCGCCGTGGAGACTTGTGACAACTTCCTGGATCAGGGCATTGCGGAAAGGATGTGCAACCGTGAGAACTGCATCGAGGGCTGTCAGATCAAGCCCTGCGATGAGGGCTTCATCTACTTAAATGATACGTATCGCGATTGTGTGCCCAAGGCGGAATGCAAACCCATCTGCATGGTGAAGGATGATAAAACGTATTACGAAGGTGATGTTACCTTCCAGGATGACTGTGCTACATGTCGCTGCTCGAAGCGCAAGGAAATCTGCAGCGGCGTCAGGTGTCACGTGCCAGTGCCAAGTTCAACTCCAAAGCCCAATGTTCAAGGCACCACAGAGACACCGCTGGCCACACAGAATCAAACCAAGTGTGTGCGTGGCTGGACGCGTTGGTCCGACAACGATGCGGATGCCTCGGAGAAGTCGGTACGGCTGAACGATGAGGAGAAGCTGCCCCGCTACGATCGCATGGAGAGCATCTATGGCACCTGTCTCAAACAGTTCATGACCAAGGTGGAATGTCGTGTCAAACACACACATGAGCCGCCGGAGCAAATGGATGAGAATGTCTTGTGCAGTTTGACGGAGGGATTACGTTGCATTGGCAAGTGCCACGACTACGAGTTGCGCGTCTTTTGCCAATGCGATGCGGAACCGGAGACACTGCCTCCACCACCCACCGAAAAACCACTTATCGGACACGGCTGTGATGTCGGCGTTGTTGAGTATAAGGAGTATCCGGGCGATTGTCACAAGTTCCTACATTGTCAGCCCAAGGGTGTCGATGGTGGCTGGATCTATGTGGAGAAAACTTGTGGCGAGTTCATGATGTTCAATCCTACCATGTTCATTTGCGATCACATTGCCACTGTGCAGCAGCTGATTTCCAGCTGTGGCAAGCCAAAGCCTGATCTCGAGTGGGAGATCCCCAAGCAATGCAACGACAATCAGGTGTGGTCCGAATGTGCCAATCAGTGTGAGAACACCTGCCACTACTTCGGCAGCATTCTGCGCAAGCGTGGCCTCTGCCTCCAGGGTGAACACTGCAAGCCCGGCTGTGTGGATAAACTGCGTCCGGACTGCCACAAGCTGGGCAAATATTGGCGCGACGCGAATACCTGTGTGCATGCGGATGAGTGCCCCTGCATGGACAAAGCGGAACAGTATGTGCAGCCCCACAAGCCGGTGGTGGCTGAACTGGAGATTTGCCAGTGCATTGATAATGCATTTACCTGTGTGCCCAACAAGCCGGCTCCAACACAGCCATATGAGCCAAGTAAATACTGGTTAAACTAGAGCTTTCAAGAAATGGCCAGATCAAGAAATTGCTTACCTCATCTTTATGTATCTTGCAGTTCCAACTGAGCCAACCTTGCCCACTATTCCAAATATTTTGACGCCACCGCCGTTGTGCTCAATCGAACGGTAAGTTGTCAACATTTTTACCGTTCTATATATCCACTTACTTCATATATATATTGGCTTGAATAGTCTCACGCCCATGATTGAAAATGGACCAGATTCATTGCCCGACAGCATTTTCAATGCCAGCTCCAAACTGGCACCGGAACATGCGCCGTCCAAGGCGCGTTTGCTTAGGAAACCATCAACTGACAGTGGAAGCTGGTCACCTCAGATCAATGATCAGATGCAGTACCTAGAGCTGAACTTTGGAACTCCAGAGCCCATCTATGGTGTCATCATGGCTGGCAGTCCAGAGTTTAATAATTATGTGACACTGTTTAAGGTATTTGAAGCGTGTCTAAAATTATATTTATATATATATATATATATATATATATATATTTCTATATATATTCTAGATTTTGCATAGTCACGACGGAATCGCTTACAATTATCTGGTTGATGAGACTGACAAGCCGCAAATGTTTAATGGACCGCTGGACTCGCGTGAACCGGTTCAAACCCTTTTCAAAATACCCATTGAGGCAAGCTCATTGAGAATTTATCCACTGAAGTGGCATGGATCGATTGCAATGCGAGTGGAACTGTTGATTTGTGGTGATGTACCGCTTGTCACACAGCCAACCACGTTGCCAACAACGACGGAGCATCCTCAGTACCAATTTGAGCTGGAGTGCATGGATGAGTTGGGCGTGGATAAGGGTCTGATGCACGAGCAACAGCTGGAGGCGAGCAGTCAGCTGACACAATCGGCAAGAAAACCACGTCTGCTTGACCTGCTCAGGATTTCGACGCCACAGGCATGGCGTCCACTTGCCAATACGCCCAACGAGTTTGTCGAATTTGATTTCCTGGAGCCACGCAATGTTTCCGGCTTTATAACCAAAGGCGGTTCCGATGGCTGGGTGACGGCCTACAAAATAATGTTCACAAAGAGGAAGCCTACCTGGAACACTGTACTCGCCCCCAACGGCCAGCCACGGGTGTTCGAGGCGAACGTGGATGAGCAGTCGCCACGTACGCATCACTTCAAGAAACCCATTCTCACACAGCATCTGAAACTGGTGCCGGTAAAGTGGCAACGGAATATCAACATGCGAATCGAGCCATTGGGCTGCTTTTTACCATATCGTAAGTCAAACATCGGAAATTGCTAGGGTTAAATCTTAAAATAAAAACTAATTATAATCCACAGCTGTGATTAAGGAGGAGATTCGTGAGGAAACTGTTGATAAAACGAAGTGCAACATATGCGAGGGCATTGCCGGTGGCAATCCAGATGACAAGTGCCAGTGCAGCAAGCAGCTCTACTGGGATGGCAACAGCTGTGTGCAACGGAATCTGTGCCCCTGTGTGGAGAACTATGTCAGCTATCCGATTGGCAGCAAGTTCGAGAATGCCGAGTGTGAGGAGTGCGTCTGCATTCTGGGCGGTCGTCATAATTGCAAGCCCAAGAAGTGTGCTCCGTGCGGGGAGAAACATCTGCGACCGGTTATAACCAGCGATTGCTTCTGCAAGTGCGAACCGTGTCCCAAACATCAACGTATTTGCCCCTCCAGTGGCGATTGTATACCAGAGGTGCTGTGGTGCAATGGCGTCCAGGATTGTGCAGATGATGAGGATGCCAGCTGTCGGGATGCATTTACTGTGGAGCCGGAAATCAAACGCGAGAAGAATGAAAGTGAGCAAAAAAGTGCATCAAATATTCCATTTAATATTTATATAAAATCTGTTTTTTTTTTTTTAGCATTTGTCCTCACCTGCCCTGTGCCCGCTTGTCCACCCCAAATGAAAATCAAAATCATTGAGAAGAAGGCACGCAAAATGTCCAAAATCTTTACATTCCACAAACAAGTGTCGATCGAGGATGATGGCGTTAGCATTAAGAAAACCAAATTTATTTCATCCAATGAGCAAATACTGTCCATGCCTACAAACGAGCTGAACTACCAGGAGGAGGAGGACTGCAGTGAGTTCACATGTGTGCCCATACCCATCAAGGAGGTGAACAGAAATGAAACACTCACCTGTGCGGAACCCAAGTGCCCGGAGAAATACGATGTGGAGCTGGACATGAGCACAGCCAAGGCTGGTGACTGTCTCAAATACACCTGCATTCTGCGTCCCAATAAGGATGATGTGTGCGAGATTAGTGGCAAGAGTTTCACCACCTTTGATGGCACTCTCTTTAAATATAGTCCATGCAGTCACATCCTAGCCAGAGATATACACAACGGCAGCTGGACCATATCGGGTAATTATATATATATATATATATATATATATATATATATTAAATTTATATCTCTATTTGAATCATCTTCCAATGTTGCAGTGCATCAGCTGTGCACGGATGAGTCGCGCAAGGTGTGCCACAAGGTTGTCACCATCAAGGATCTGCAGGCGGGGAATGAGCTGATTCTGTTGCCGCGTCTTAAGCTGAAATTCAATGGATTCGACTTCACCGTGGAGCAGCTCATCAATTCGCCCATTTGCAAGGCTTCGTTTGTTGTCTCACAGCCGGGCAAGACGCTGCTCGCCGTTTCCACCAAATATGGTTTCTGGGTGCAATTGGATGACATTGGTATTCTTAAGGTTGGCATCTCCTCCAAGTTCATACGCACCGTGGATGGCCTCTGCGGCTATTACAATGGCAATCCACGGGATGACAAGCGCACACCCGATGGCCAAGTTTTGGCCAACACCGAGAAGTTTGGCAACAGTTGGTACGACAAACGCTTGCCCCTGGATCAGTGCGGTGACCAGAAGTGCACCAGACAACTGCAGGTCAAGGCTCTCCAACTGTGTAATACCATCAAGTAAGTTTTGGATTGATCATTGTTTTTTTTTTTTTTTGGTCACCACTAATACAATCTTGCGATTGGCTCTCCGCAGTCATCCGACATTCGCCAAGTGCCACAAGTCGGTTAACTACAAACAGTTCTCCAACAATTATTGCCTGGAAGCAGCCTGCGATTGCCTGCTGACCAACAATGGGGATGCCAGCGCCTGCAAGTGCAACATCCTGGAGAGTTTTGTGAAGAAATGCCTCAGTGTGAATCCGCTGGCGCAGCTGACCACTTGGCGTGCAGTGCATCAGTGCGAGAGCAGCTGTCCGGCGCCTTTGGTGCACACCGATTGCTATAAGCGACGCTGTGAGCCATCCTGTGACAATCTGCATAGCGATGATTGTCCACTGCTGCCGAATGTATGCTTCCCGGGCTGCTACTGCCCGGAGGGCACTGTGCGCAAGGGTGCCAACTGTGTGCCCATTGCCGAGTGCAAGGATTGTGAGTGCCGGGCACTGGGTGGCTCCAAATACATGACCTACGACCGCAAGAGCTTCAATTTCAATGGCAACTGCACCTATCTGCTGTCGCGGGATGTGGTGCTGCCGGGCGTGCATACGTTCCAGGTGTATGTCAGCATGGATGACTGCAAGAAACTGGGCCAATTCGGTGCCAGCGATGGCAGCAGTTGCGCCAAGTCGCTGCACATTTTGAATGGGGATCATGTGATTCACGTGCAGCGGGTGCCGAATCAGCCGAAGACGTTGCAGGTCCTGGTCGATGGCTTCGAGGTAAAGCAGATGCCATACAAGGATAGCTGGATAACGTTGCGTGAAGTGGTTGGCAAAGAGTTGGTATTAAAACTGCCCGAAACGCATGTGGAGCTGACGGTCTCATTTGAGGATTTGATCTTTACGCTCGGCGTGCCCAGCATCAAGTATGGCAGCAAAATGGAAGGACTTTGCGGCGACTGCAATGAGGATGCCAGCAATGATTTGCAACCAAATCCGGAAAAAAAGAAACCAGGCATTGATTTCATACAGAGCTGGCAGGCAAATGAACCGAAGCTAGGATTGACCGATGCAAGCGAGTGCTTAAGTGAGGATGTGCCCAAGGATAATTGCATACCACTTCCACCCGAGAAGGATCCGTGCATGCAGCTGTATAGTCCAGAGTTGTTCGGCAAGTGTCCGCTGGTGGTGGATCCCTTAACATATGTCACCGCTTGCCAAGAGGACATCTGCAAGCCGGGCAACAAACAGCAGGGCGTCTGCACATCCCTGGCCGCCTATGCCAAGGAGTGCAACAAACAGGGCATCTGCACCAATTGGCGGCGACCACAGCTTTGCCCATATGACTGTCCCAGCGATATGATCTACGAGCCTTGTGGCTGTGCCAAGAACTGTGACACCATCAAGGCCTTGTCCGACTTCGATGCGGTTAGTGTTAAGACCAACGTCGTCTACAGCACTGTGAACAGTGATGAAATGTGCTCGAGCTCGGAGCGATTTGAGGGCTGCTTCTGTCCCCACGGTCAGGTGATGGATGGCGGCAAATGCGTACCAGAGGAGGACTGCATCAAATGCGATGATGGAATACATTTGCCCGGTGGCAAATGGAAGCCGAACAAGTGCACCGAATGCCACTGTGATGACAAGGGCAAGAGCACGTGCGTCGAGAAGAAATGCCAAGTGGAGGAGAACATCTGTGCCGATGGCTACAAGCCGCAAACAATTGTCAGCGAAGGGGAATGCTGTCCACGCTATCGCTGTGTTCCAGAGCCCAAGGATCCACAAAAACTCTGCCTGTCACCCCTAATGCCACTCTGTGGCCCTGATCAGGTCAAGAAGCAGAAGAACGATGTCAACGGCTGTCCACAATATATATGCGGTGGGTATTAAGAAGATCTTTTTATGGTTATATTAATGGGTCTAAAACTAATGGTTGATCCTGGAACCATCATTTGCCAACAGTTTGTAAACCTAAGGAGGATTGTGATAAACTGTTGCAACCGCGTGAGCTGTTGCCTGGCGAGAAGCTCGTCAAGATTGACGAGGGTTGTTGTCCCACACAGAAGATTGTCTGCCAGGTCGAGCAGTGTCCACCAGCACCTACTAGCTGCCAGCAACGCTTCTATGAGATCAACACCCATAAGGCAGATGGCGCCTGCTGCCACACACACCAATGCGGTAAGTAATTGATATACATCCACTCCTCCACTTGAAATCTGTCACATTGATCTCTCTCTCTGATCTTGCACAGTGCCACCCAAACATTTGTGCATTGTGCAGTACGAGTTGGAGGAGTCTAGCAGCTTCATCAAGCAAATTGGCGACAAGTGGGTGCATGCCAAGGATGTGTGCAATCAGGAGCAGTGTGCGTATGGTCCCAATGGTAGTGCTCAAATTATAAGCACACTGGAGCAATGCGAAACAGATTGTCCACTTGGCTACGGCTACCAGAAGCTGGACAAGACCAAGTGCTGTGGCGAATGTGTTCAGACCACTTGTGTCTTCGAAAATAAACTTTATGTGCCCAATGCGCAGTGGGTTTCACCGGATAATTGTACCCACTATTCGTGCCTGCAGAAGGATAAACAATTGATGGTCAGCTCCTCCGCCGAAATCTGTCCGGATGTTAGCCAATGTGCGGCGCATTTGGTGTATGTGGATGGCTGCTGCAAACGCTGCAAGTTGGAGCCAGTGATCGAAGATCTCTGTGAGTAAACAGAAGAGCGAAATCAGCTTTTTAATTTTCTAGAATTTCAATTTTTAACTAATTAAAATATTCAAATTTGCATCTCAGCCACCTGTTTGCCCGTTTCACTCGCCGAGTCGCGAACCAAGGAGCTGCTCAAGTACTCAGAGCCTGGCCATGGAGTTTGTGTTAACGCCGAGACAATCAAGGGATTTACGGATTGTGAGGGTGCATGCAGTTCTGGTTCCAAGTATAATCCCATCACCGATATTCATGAGAAATTCTGCACGTGCTGCAACATCGAATCCTATCAAACGATCTCTGTAAAAATGGTTTGCGCAGATGGCTATAGATACAATCGAAGCGTAAGTTGATTTTATCTTATTGTTTTTTTTTTATATTTAATCCATTTAATCCAATAAAATGTTTTTTTTCTTCTTGTTGACAGCATGAGGTGCCCTCAAATTGTGGCTGCACGCCGTGCTCAGAGTTCTCCGATAGTATGATAAATGTGCGGTTTTCAGAAGCACAGCAGCAAATTCCCTTGCTAAATTTGCTCGGTTATCAGGGCCATTAAGCTAGTGTTTTAAAGCTCTTAATTTTAAAAAATTACAATATTAATAAATAAAATCTCAAATTATTACTTTTCCGCTGTATGTAAATAGAATAATCTGGAATGCAGGAATTTCAGTCAATATATCGATGCCTCCAAAAATATGTAAAAAAAACGACCGGAAAATATTTATAATAATCGCAGTTCTTTTTTTTTTTTTTACTTATGAATCGCTTAAGGTTGTTCCACAGAAATTTACTGCCTATAATCAGAAGTAATGTGCAGTTGCCATGCCACATTCAACGAGTTCAGCTAAATTTTAAGTCAATTTATAGCAGCGCCTGCAACAGCAGCAGCAGCAGCAGCATTGCCAATATTTGTCCATGGCACGCAACACGGCTTGCAATGGGGGGTCTTAAAAGCGTGGCAGACATTAAAAAAAAAAATAATCTTGTTGCACCTTTTGATAATAAAGCAGTCGTCATCGCAGTTTATGAAAACTGTGGGGCATATTCTGAATACGACGGCTCTGACTTAAACTGACTGCATTTGCATTTCAATAATAAATTTTTATTATTGTTGCCTGCGACTTTTTGATGGCTTTTCACAACAAGTGCAACAACAAAAGTAAACACACATACACACACACACAGTATGCTCACATACTTTTTATATACTCCCCCAAGCAAAGACTATTAAAATGCGTGCCAGAAACTACGTAAGCAGATACGTAAGCACGTTGGCAACTCTATTTCTGTGTGTGTGTGTGTGTGTGTGTGTGTACGTAATAACAAAGACGTTGACTTTTCTGCGGCGGACGTTAATTTATTTACTGCGCTGTGCTTGGCAAAGGGGTAGCACTGACCCACCGTTACCCGCTACTCGCTACTCCCCCCCCACCCCCCCCCCCCCCTCCACTAGAAAACCGCAAGCAATGCGCGCTCTGCACTTTTGCACATTCATTGCATTTTATTTATTGTATGATTCAACAATTTACGTAAGTTAGCGACGCGAATATGAAATTATCCTTTTGTGCGGCTTTTCGTTGTTGCAACACCACGCCAAAAGGGAAGTTGACAATAAAAACACGTACACACGTCTGTTATGACAGGCTTAAAGCGTTTTTTTTTTTTTAATTTTTTATTTTTATTAATGCACAATGCCAAAGTACCTGGCTGAGTTATTTTTCCGGCCCCATTTGGCAAGTTGCCCCATTCATGCATAATTTAATATGCATATTTAATATGACCTAAGGTTATCCACGCCAGTCCAATGTTGCAACATTTTAAACTCAGCAGCATTTTACGAATGTATTTGAAATTTGCCAATTAGAAGGGAAAACAGTTAGTAGCAAGTGAATGGGGCAGGAAGTCATTGCTACGTGCATATATATTAAATAGGTGCTGTAGCGCAAAAATTGAGGAAATAGTCAATTAGAAAGCTGACTTTGGCCACACACACACACACACACACGCTTGTACACACACATGTGGCATATTGAAAGTTAATGGGGCATTTGCCACATGTCGCATTTTCACCTTAATATTGTACATGAACTGAACAAACTTAAAAGTTGGCTCAGTCTAGTCGAAAACTAAGTGCTCTGCACAACATTTGAAATATGTAGTAGAAAAGAAAAGCAGCCATTTTGAATATATCAAACATCAGTATATAGTATCGATATTTTTGATTAGAAAGTACTCACTTTAGCCTTACTATCGATATCGATCACAAGAAGAAAGTGTGTACAAAGTGTGTCATAATTCAAATGTTGAATATCATAATTTGTGTATATTTTTTGGGTAGAGTGAAGTCTACATAAATGTACAAAAGTAATCTCAAGCAGGAAATGAACATTCAAATGGCTAACGAACACACACACACACACACATACACAGACACAACACAGGAATGAAGGGGAAATATTAAAAAAAACGTACACTGAGATAAACACAAATACATTGATACATATTAGGCACAGTCAGTAAAACTTTTACATAAAAACAAGATATTTATATTTGCCAAGGATTTGCCAAATCGATATGCAATTTTCCCTAAATATTGTACTTATTGGTAGCAATCACATACATATAAACAAATAGCATACGGCTGCTTAGAAATTTAAAATGCAAAAATCGTTTATTTGCTCAAGAGCCGTTAAAATGTACAAACATCAGCATGGTAGCAGGTCTAGTGTATTGGTAAGGGTTTTTTTTGGGAGGAAGGTAAGGGGGGATACGTTTGGCCGCTGCAAAAAGTCAAATATAGCCATTTGTTGCAGGTTTCAATTTCAGTTGATTGCATACATGGAGAGAGAGAGAGAGAGAGAGAGGGAGAGAGTAGCAACTAACTCGCTACCTTCAATGCCATTGACGACGAAGAAATTGTTGTAGATATTTGGACGTGCAGTCGAGCGCAAAAAGCAACACAGACAGACATACAGACAGACGGACAGACAGACAGACAGACGGACAGACAGACAGACATACATCGACGACAGACGGTCCGACACAGACCAACGACTCTGTGCGGCCGGTGCATAGAGACATATGTAGAACTAACACACACACACACACACACACACACTTAAACTCAGAGAGCGTAGAGACATACAAAAATTATAAGGATATACGCTACGTGCAGTCAATAAATAAAACAGTTGTGTGCAGTCCTTGCCAGAGCAGTAGCAAGTAGCAAGTGGCACACACTAAAGTCTTGGCACAAGCCCCACGAAAGAAACACGTTCGATTTAATACAAATGCGCTTAGGTGTAGGCAGTGGCAAAACACGCTCGGTGCGGGAACGGAAGATGAGAGAGAGAGGAGAGAGGAGAGAGAGGATGGCAGCTGGGTGGGATTTATGCCAAGCGACGTTTTAAGTCTTCGTCGCAGCAGCAACAGCTGCTGATGCTTCTTGCCACAGCTGCGCTTACGAATGCTCTCCATGAAAGTCATTTGCATTTGCCTGGTTAGCAATTTGTAATAATTTTCCTTTTTTTTTTGTTGGTTTTTTTTTTTTTTTTTTTAGTTTTTTTGCTCTTTGGATGGTTATCTAATTTTGTATGTTCAAAATAAATATGTTCTTCGCATATCATTTCATGTGCATATGTTGGGCAAAATACGATGATTCTTCATCATTTTTACCTTTGGCATTTATCTGCTTTGATATACATACATATACATACATACATATCATCAATTCACTTAAATTGGCTAGTTTAATTGAATTATATTCATTTCAATAATTATAAAAACATAATAAAATTGTTTTTAAATAGTTTCTTATCTTTGATTGTATTTTTTATAAAATTACAAAAAATACTATTTACAAAAACATGTAAGAAAGCCTCTGCGACAATAAATTAAACCTATTCTTGATCAAGATCAGGACATGGATCTAGTCCGTCTGTCTGTCCGTTTGTATTATAAGTTCTTGTTTACACTTATTTTATATTTTGTCGATAACTTTCCATATTTTTCGAATATCGGTTAATATAGATTTTGGATAGCAGCATAAGCCCCAGTTTTAAAACTACACTTTTCTAATTAATATCTAATAATATAATAAATTGTTGATTTATTATACAAATTTAATGAAAAACAAGCTTATTCAATTAAAATTCTTTTGCTTTGCTAAAATGGAAAACATTTGTTAATTTAGAACACATTTTAAACTATATATTTGTGTGCGTTAATAACTGTAAATACTACTAGACTATTTTGAGCCAGTCTTAAACTTTGAAGTAAATAAATCTGAGTATTTGCTACAAGTCTATTGAACATATCTCCTCAGAGTTATGGCAAATATTAAACTAATATAATCCATTTTGTACTGCCAAATGCCTTTGCATACTTTTGAGGGTCGAATTTGGTTACTTAACCCATTTGGTCATTTGGTTGCTTGTACGCCTGTGGCTAGTCTATAAATTTGTGAGTTGCATTCCCAACTCTGCAACAAATTTAGTCCTAAATTACAGTTACAGTTATGTTGATAAGCAAAGCACATTGCATAGTTGAAGACCCACCTTTTTCGATATGCCCAAACCCAGAACTAAAGTTGCAAACATCTGAACAATGCGAACTCAATTGTTGAATGCTGCTACCGGCTGCTGCTGCTTCTTCTAGCTGATATTTTTGAACTTAAGAAACTCACACACACACACATACACAGAGAGAGTGTGTGAATAGTGTGTGTGTGTGTGTGTGTGTGTGTGTGGGTAGTGAAGGGCACATTAAGTTTGGCATTAAATTCACAATACGTGGAAAATGCGTATGGGAAATGCAACAGCTGCATCTTGTTTGATAAATAAATAGGAAAAATACATACGTAACACACACACACACACACACACACATACACTCTTATCTATAAAGTGTGCTCACACACACACACACACTAACACAGCATATATACAAATTGCTATATTACCCAACGCAATGATTTTTCGGCACAAGCTGTTGTCAGTTTTACATATAAAGGCGAAGGCGAGAGTGAGATAGAAAGACTGAAAGAATGTGAAAAAGAGGATGAGAGAGAGAGAGAGAGAGGGAGAGCATGTGCTAGCAGCTATCACGTATTTTCTTTTACCTTAGCTTCCTCTTGTTGCTCTTCCTCTTGCCTTGCACTTGCACTTTAACATTTAAAGTTTGCTTGGCGGACTGATTAGGGAGAAAAGGATGGAAAATTTATGGCAACTGTCTGCAAGAGATAATTTAAATAACAAACTCTCACGCGCTCACACACACACACACACACACACACACACACACACACACACATGCAGAATGGACGCAAATTGTTACGACAGTGATAAATAAATGTTAACAATGTGCAAATTGTTTAAATTTGCCGCAGCAACAACAGCAAACAGCAAAAGCAACAAACCCAACAACAACAGCAACAAAAACAACAATGCGAGCAGAGTTTGTAACAAATGCAAATGCACATTTACAACCACAATTACAATTGCATTATCACACACGCACACACACACACACGCACACATACGCATCTGCAAGCTGGCATGCCAGCATGCGGCTTTTGTAATACGCACACACACTCATACACACACACACGCTCACTTACCCATACACTCATTTGCGCAATTTGACACCCACATTCTCTGAAATATTTGCACACAAGCACACACACACACACAAAACATGCACATGGGAAAAAAGTTGCACGTTAAGTTTTACTAGCTTTTTTAATACACTAACAGCAGAAACAGTATTTTTACTTGTGTCGCTAGATTTGTAACAAATTACGAAGCATCTTTTTTGTGAACTATTAGCACTAAAAACCATAATAAGATGTCGATTGAGATATTATTGATCAGAGTGTTTAAAAGAATTAAAATTCACTTGACCAGCAGACAGTAAAAAATAAATTTAAATTATAAGAAGAGCTTCATAAAAATATATATATATATTTTAAGACAGTTTTAAACTATTAAGCAGAATGTTTTTTTGGTTCATTTTACCATAGCCCAAAAATTGTCCACAATCGCAGTAATTTATTCGAATTATTGGCGAGAGTATTTCATATTCGGCTTATCGAAAAGATCGCACTAATTTCTTGTTCTCATTGTTGTTGCTGTGGCGAGAATTATTATTATTGTTTTTGTTTGTTGTTGTTGGCGTTGTTGCTATTTAAGACTGCCTTGTTGCCTGTGGTTGTTCTTATTGTTGTTGTTATGTTGGTTGCTGTTGTTGTTGTTGTTGTTGTTGTTGTTGTTGTTGCTAGTGGCATTGTTATTGCTGCTGTGTGGGCTTTTACTTTTGCAGTCACAAATGCGAAATAACCGAAAACTTTGTCTGTCAATTTGCTTTAAGCAGTTATTGTGTTAAATATTTAAAGAACTTTGATCAAGTTACGAGTTGTTAGATTACTAAGAAATAAATAGATTATTTTGTAGTCTGTATACTGAATATCAATACTAACAAAAATAAATTTATTAAGGCTAAACAATAAATATCTATAGAATTGTCTGATATCAGTAAAAACCGCACAATTTTCTTAAAGTAAAATGAAAATTTGTTCATTTTAAAATAATAATATATATATAACATATTTATACTTTTTTAAATCTTTCTTAAACTTTTTTTTTTTGATTGTCGATTCCTTTCCACAAGCTTTTTGCATCTGTTATGCTTTTTAAGCGGATTTATATTCGCACCATAATTTCTTTATAGTATTCATGGGCAAACCAATTTGTCTCTTTATTATTGTTGGTTTTGCAATTTTGTGAGCTGTTGGGCTTACACATAGAACAGCATGAATTTGTTGCTATTATCCTGTCCGGCTTTGCGGTTTAGTCCTTGACACAATGTGCACAAATAATTACAGCGAATTTTTTGATGCTGTTGTGCATTTAAATGGCGGCGGTCGCACTTTTGGTGACGCTAATGCGGCGCTCATTTGTCGCGCTTACAGTTACTCCCATACCCCCTTCTCCTCTCTCATCAGCACTCTCTATCTCTCTCTCGCACACATGCAAACACACATCTTTGCGCCTCGTTACACACACATGACACTTGGGCGGGGCTCAGCAGGACTTTCTGGCAGTTTACTCGCCGCAGTCGCAGTTGCCTCGCAGAGCCTCTGTTTGTTTGTTTTTTTTTGGCAAACTTTTTTGTTTGGTGCCAACTACAATAATTTCGTTGCATAATATCCTTTGACAGGATACACTTTCGCTAAGCCTCAAGAAGAGCACCGCACACGCTCGCAACGTCATCAAACAACATTAAATTGTTTTTGGCACTCGTTCGCTCCTCTTTGCAACTCCGCCTGCCAAGTAGTCGAATTCGAGACGACTCGAATGGAGTGAAGAAGTCCTCTGCCTTCACATATTATTCGCCCATTTGTATGCTCTACTTATTCCAAAATTAACAAATCGGGTATGATGAATGGCAACAGAGATTGGCTGCAACTTAACATGCAACAATGTATCGATATCTATCGATATCAGATATCAGCTTGCAGAGAAAGAGCGCATTGTGCGTAAATTTAAGTATTTGGATTAGATTTATAATTAAGTTTTGACTGCTGCAAATTAAAGATTTATATTCAATAAATATGTTGGAATCGTTAGATAATTTTTTATTATTATAAATTTATTTATTTATTATTATAAATAAAATGTTAAGCAAAATTTCAACATTTTTTAGTTTACAGTTTAATACTTAAAATATTAGTAAATAAAATATACATATAATATATTTCGACAGTCTGGTTCAATTATATTAAAATGCGAACATATTACTAAATAAAAGTTGCTCTCTGGAAACAGGGTATCTTTCGAGTTGTGCAATGAATTTTTTGCACTGTTTTCTTTCTTCGTTTCTTGCGCTATTGTTTTGTTTTGGTTTTTGACGTTGGCCAATAAACAACATTTATGCATGTTTACAATTTAATATGTTGCGCGCACATGTGTAAAAAACAATTTGTGCCTGGTTTCGTTTGGCTGTTTTGGCTGGTTGCCTGCCAGTTTGCACAAAGCAAAAAGCCCAAGCAGCAGGTCCTGGAGCTGGATAATAGCTTTGGCGGCTGCTAAAATTGTTGCTTATTGTTGGAAGTGCGCCAAGGCGTGTTTCTTGCCACTGCTGCCACTTGCCACTGCTGCTGCTGTTGCTGCTTTTGCTGCTTTTGCTGCTGCTGCTGTTGTTGCCATTGTTCCGACTGTTGTTGAATTGGCCGCAATTGCAAGCCGCCTGTGGCAAGGACATGCTGCCAGGCCATCGCGTGCGTGTTTATCATGTTAATGAAGCAGCTGCTTCGCAAATTTTCTCACCACAATCGCCGATCTCCCCCCCCCCCCCCCCTTCATCATAATGCGTGCGTTACGTTTCTTTATCATTTAATGAGCCGTAATCACTTTTAATTGCCAAACGGAATGCCAGCGAGCCGAAGTGTCCTTAAATGATAAATGAGGCCAACTGTTTTTCTTAAAGTGCTTGGCAATATTGCTCATCAGTTCTCATACTCTCTACTTCTCACTCCTTCTCTCTCTCTCTCTGTCTCTCTCTCTGTCTCTCTCTCTCTCTCTCTCTCTTTGTCTGTCGCTGTCTCGCTGCTATAGTTTTGCTCTGACTCAGCTGCCTTTGTGAGTGCAAACGTGCGTTTATAATGGATTTATCTGTGTTTGCCATTATTCGCAGTGCAGTAAAGGATATTCAGATATTCGTTCTGCCTGTCGCTTCATAAGCCATCGTGCTTTGCATAATAAGCAAACAAACTTTTATTTCATAGCCAACATGCCCGCTTACCGCTTGCATAGATCTCCGCAGCTTGCAACAAACTTAATATGCATTTCTGTGTATCTCTCTCTCTCTTTCTCTCTCTTTTTCTCTCTCTTTCTTTTCAGCTGCATCATCAATAGGAGTTGTCCTTTGACTATGCCTAGTTTAATTTGCCGAGCAAGTTTGCCATACGCAACCATTATTGAAAACTGCTTCAAGTTGTCGCCTTATCCATAATATTTTCCATTTAATTACGTTAATTGGTATTTAGACATTTCCTATTGATTAACAACACACACACACACACACACATTTTCAATAATGCATTCGTTTCGACAATTCCCAATGGTGCATGCTGGCCAAATTGATTGAGTGCTTAAATTGTTGGCGTTGCAATAAGCCTTTAATTAAATTTCATGCAAATATAATTAATAATAATGAATAACGCACATGCAATTTAATGCATATTTGTACCATAAATTATTTAAAAAAAAAATGATGAAAAATTAAATGATTTGGAAATAATAAGTATGATAATGGAAAAGATGAAACTGAAAGTTGTGCGTTGATTGAAAAAAACGACTATTTATTTAGATATTTAATTCCATAATTTAGCATATTAATATAAGAATATTTATTGTATTTACTTATGTTTTCTCCATGACAATCTTTTAAATTAAGGCAACTTCAGTTGAGCCAAACAATTCATTTCCCACTGACAGTTTGACAAGTTTTAAATTGTTCGCTCATTTTGGATAAATAAATCTGGAAGGCTCAGTCAAAAATGGGGGGGAAGAAACCACTTTCAACGCCTTAAGCTATGCCCGAATTTCGCAGAATTTGTTGGCAATTTACAAGAGTCACTGATAATATTGACAAATGTTTTGGGCTAATTAATTACCAGGTAGCAGCTGAAGGTCTGAGTGCCTGCCCCCTGCCTTCCTGCCTGCATTTCTCTCTCTCTCTCTCTGAGGTCTCTGGGGTGAATTTGGCGTAGGCATTTAACTTGGGCGCAACTTTTGACATTGGGTAGAAGTTGCGGGTTGGCTGGCTGGCTTGTTGAGCAGGGGGGAATGGGGGAGAATGGGGGGCATTTGCGCTTAACTAAGCTGCTGGTAAATAATTCATTAATTTTCGCTTATGATTGTAATCCGCTTGTGCACGGACCACGTTTGGAGCAGAGCAGAGCAGAGCAGAGCGGAGCAGAGACGCTGATGGCGACGATGTTGAAATCCTTTTGCTATTTGCACAAGCGCACGAAACTTTAGTTAAACATAGCGGCAACGCCCTCGGGTACTCGAAGGGCGATGTGTGCGGGTGTGTGTGGATGTGTGTGTGTGTGTGTGTGTGTCATACCCGGCGCGGTTGGCTGACTGGCGGTTCTGTGATTCGGGGCTTCTGGAATTGTGCAAACATTTACAATTTCAAATTTCGACGACTGTTTGCTTTGCATCTTGCCTCTCGCTCTCCAACCCACCGCATCCCTTGCCATCCTCTTGCCAGTTGTGTGTGGCACAACTTTTGCTTCAAGTCAAAAAGTCTAAGCTGCAATATACAAGCCAGGCAGTGAGAAATGTACAGTCAAAAAAAAAAAAGAAAAACGCTTGCCTGAAACTAGACAACACCAGAGTTGATAGACAGACGCAGCTTACTTCATTCTTCCCCCCTGATTTCCACTTGCACTTATATATATATAAATATATATACAGATTTGGGGGTGTGTGTGTGTGTGGCTTTCAAGGTCAAAAGTTTTGGCTGAACTTTTAAGCCTAAGCGGCTAAGCAAATATGTCTAACATACACACTGGCGCACCAGTGACAACACGTTGCACGTTGACTGCCAGCTGCCCCATGCGGGTGCTGTGTACACACTAACCCACACACACATACACACACACACACTGACACACACGCATGTGCCATGCTGAATGGAAAAGCGTAAAAATTGTATTACATACATACGTAAATACGTACTTACATATTTGCTAAACATGGATCATGCTGTTTCTGTGTCAGCCTGACTCATTTTTATCTTTAATAATTGTAATTTTAATTTAATTTCATTAAATGTGCTAATTACAGTAAATACAATTTGAATTATTTTAAAGCTATGTCGATATATATATATATTTAGTAAGAGCAAATATGTTTAGTATTTGTCAAGATAATTAGACCAAATTATTAATTTAAAATAGCTACAAAATGATTTATATTTAAACCCCATTTTATATTATAATTATTGCTGTTATTATTAATATTACTATTATTATTATTAGTATCATTATTATTATTATTATTATTATTATTATTATAGTTATTGTTATAATTATTGTTATTATTATTATTAATATTATTATTATTATTATTATTATTATTATTATTATTATTGTTACATTTATTGTTATAATTATTGTTATTATTATTATTATTAATATTATTATTATTATTGTTGTTATAATTATTGTTATTGTTATTATTAATATTATTGGTATTATTATTATTGTTAATGTTATAATTATATTTATTATTATTAATATTACTATTATTATTATAAGTATTATTATTATTATTATAGTTATTGTTATAATTTTTATTTTAATGCCTTCTAACCATTAAATTTGTTTTACTAGGATACTAAAATTTCTTCTGCCAAAGGCAGCACAATCTGCCATATGGTTTAAGGATTTCTTCTTATAGAAACCAAATCAACACATTCCATAACTAATCTGGTTTAACTGTATAATTTGTCGATGTGTGATCAATATATGTTAATTATATATATATATTGCTTGTCATACATATATATTATTTTGGCACTCAGTAGTAAAATCGTTGCCAATCTTTATATGAAAATGCACAAGTGCAATTTTCATTTGCCTAGCGATAGATTTTAATTTAATTATTCATTTACTCGCCTTTTGTTATTTGTTGTTTGTTATTTGTCGCATGAATACAAGTTTTGTGTAAATGAATATCGCGTTCCATAAAAGAAAGCGCAATAAGATTTTCTGGCAATGCGGGCGTAATTGAAAATTTTCCACAGCAGTGTTAAGTTATCAATTTTTTTTGGCCATTCATTGCGAAGTGCTGCACATGAGCTCTACTCTGTTTTAGCCAAGGAATAGGGGGCGCCACAAACATTTTTTGGCAGACACGCCTACGGTCGAGCTGAGAAAAAAATAAAAATAAAAACAACTTATGCCAACAAAACAAAAACTCAGACGATCGTCTGCTCTGCGGCTGCTCCTGCTGCTGCTGCTGCTGCTGTTGTTGTCCTGTGTGGCATATTTGCATTTGTTTTAATGCCATGCCGCTTAGGACTGCAGCCCCCCAACGCCACTTTCCCCGCCCCGCATGAGCACAAGTTGAACTCGTTGCCTGTTAAGCCTAAAATCGACATGCAACCTACTGGCCTCCGGGTGTGGTCGACACCCACATGGTCTGCTCCCTCCCCCAAATTCAACCCACTTCCTCCACAACCACCCGCCATTTAAGTCCAACCTACATCCTGCAACGTGCGCAACGTGATGCAGAAATACAACGACGACGGCGACGGCTGCTGCTGCTGCTGCTGCTGCTGCTGCGGCCGATGCTGTGTGGCTGCAACGGCGTAAAACTTGGCACTTGGCCAACGGAATTTGCTGGCATAAAGTACAAAATATTCCAACTGTTGTTGTTGTTGTTGTTGCTGTTGCTGGCTGCCCCCTACACCCTCTGCCCATGCTGAGTGCTGCTCAGTTTGGCTAGGCTTGGGCACAATTTGAGGCTTATTCCTGTATGGTTGACACTCGGCGCAAAAATTTGTCGTAAGTGCAATTCGTTGTGGCATCGGCAACGTCAACGGCAGAGGCAGAGGCATTGGCATCGACGACGGCGTCAGCGTCAGCGTCAGCGTCAGCGTTGTTCATTGGTATCAACTCAATTGCAATTGTTTTGCGCCTTAAGTTATGCTATATTTTTGCTTTAAACTATTGCCTCAGTCAATGACACATAAGCGTTGCTTGAATTGCGCCCATTCTGATTTGCATTTACGCCACAATTTCGCTGTGTCTACCTGAATATACTTTGAATTATACAATGAAAAAATATGTGCCCAACAAACGTCGAATTTTTAAGAATTAAGCATTTAGGGCTTTTGAGCATTTATTATAATTTTTTTTTGAGCATTTATTATAATTATAATTTACTTTAAAAGAGCTGTTGTATTTTATTATTTTATTGTAGTCCTTAATTGGAAATCACTTACTTTAAGGTTTGCTTAATTAAGTAATAAATATAATAAATAGCTGCATATTATAATAATAATATTTCAATTTTAATTCAGAAATGTTTCCTTTGTGTAAATAACGCCTGTATATATTTAAAATTTTAAATGAAATAAAATGATAGGTGAATTGAAAATGAATTTGAGTTTTGGAAGCACATTTCACAGCGACTCGTGAAGCAATATTATAATATGCAAAATAATGTCATAATTAAGGATTTATATGAAAAAGTTACGCCATAACACACTCTAAGCACTTGCAACTTGAACTCTGGCAATTTTGAACTTGTCTCTTACACACGTAGAGCGAACGAGACAGATGCTGAGTGACAGAGAGAGAGAGATAGATAGAGAGGGGGGAGAGAGCTGTGTAGACTGTGAAGCACTTCATAATCAGCCATATTGCTGGCAGCTTCTTGTAGCACGCATATCAATCTCTCTTCAGTGTTGCACACAAAGGCTTGTAGGAACAAACTTTTTGCCAACTCCTCGCGCATTCGCGGAAATGACACTGTGGGGCATGAATACTAATTTCTAATTTTGCAGCTGGCGTCGACAACACATTAAGTTGCTCGACGACGACAACGACGACGACGACGACGACTTGCAGTAAACTAAACCAAAAATTTTCGCTGCGTTGAGCATATTTTGTGGCTGGTAAATGGGTTTAGGGAGTATGAGATTTGGCTACGACATCTGGACACTGGAGAGATATCATCGGGGGCAGAGTGGATTTGTAGCATGAGTGGCTGCTGTGGCTGCTGGCTGTGTTGGGTGTTGGGGTGTTGGGTGTTGGATGGCAACGTTCTTGACTCTGCTGCTGACAAAAGTTATGCGTTTGCATTTCCGGCACCAAAATGCTGCAATCAACATGCAAGATACGAAGAAAAAAAAAACCCGTGTATTTTTTTTTTTGGATAGTGGGAAACATATTAAACACCCTTAATTTCTTCCACAGACTTTCGTAGACTTTTAAGTGTTTTGTAGGACTTTTTGTAGTAATACAATTAGCTGGGATAAAGAAATGTAGGATTAAAATTTGATACTCAATATTCGATGAGTATTTTTGAGACTTTGATTTATTTAAAACATTAAAATTCAGCTTAAGATCAATGTTGTTTATTGATAATAATTTTATACACTTTAATTATTTTTATATGTTTTTAATTATATTAAACAATATACCCATTGACAGAGACACAATCTCCAAGTCTGTTGTACAATCTTTTGCTAGAGTTAGTTGCAACTAAAGCGCTTGCCACATTGTTGTTGTGGTTGCGTTGGCCAGCAGCAACAGTAGCAGCTTGTTGTCCAGTCCAAAAACTTTCAGTGCACGTTGCACGATAATGATGATGCCGCTCTGATGATGGTGATGTAGAGCGTTGCTGTTGAGCATGATGATAATGATGTTGCTGCAGTTTTGTAGTCAAGTCCATGGCCAGTACAATATATAAACATTTTTTTTTTCTTGGAATTGCACTCATTAGGCGCTAATTGCGCCGACAGTTAATAAACAAATTAAATGGCCCAACACGCTGCCAATTGGCCAGCTGCAGCTGTTAGTGTTAGTGTTAGTGTTGGAAGACAAACTCGGCCAAAAGGCATTTGGCATGTTGTGCATTTCTACACTTGACATTTTTCTATATAGTATGCTGCATATGCATATGTATTTGTCACTGCTACATATACTTGTCTGAATTCCAAACGAGTTGACATTTGCACACTGTCTGCCACTCAGATGTGCAATCCCTGCTTTATCCCCCCCCCTGCCTTACCAACCCATTCACCCCACCACTTCACCGTCCATTGTTTGCATGCCAAACAAACAGAGAAACCAAAAAAAAAATAATAAAATAAATGAAAAAAAAAAATATGAAAATACAGTTTTGTCTGCGTCGCTGGTTTGTCTGTCTGTCTGTCTGTCTGTCTGTCCGGCGTCCGGACTTGTCTGTCATGACATTTGTCCTTCCGTCCGTCTGTTAGTCAGTCTGTCCGTCCGTCAGTCTGGTTCCTGGTGCCCATCCATGTTTAGCTTAAATAACTCAACGACGACTGTTGCGGCATAGAAAATGAAAAGTTCGCATTTGTCACTGGCATAACGGATACTGGGGGATACTGCGAGGATACTGGGTGGATACTGGGAGGATACCGGGTGGATAATACTGCTCCCTGGTTTTTGTCGTTGTTGTTTATGCATTTCATAAATATAAAAGTGCCCAAAATCCACTGACGAGCCTTTGGGATTGATGATAAAATGGGACCGGCACAAGCTCACCAGCTCTTCTCCGAGTTTATAATGAGTGGCATTTTATAAAGTTAAATTGCAAGCACTTAAAATTGAACTTTTGTGTTCCGCGTTGCTTTTATTGTTGTTGTTCATCGTTGATAAATTTGAAAGATTACGAGTCAAACTTGGATGTGTTGTGTATGCCTATGATATATATGTTTGTACTTTCGGCTTTGTGCTCCACACAAAAATGTTTATATTTTATTCAAAAGTCATTTTTTCTTTTAACTTTTTAAGATGGTATTTTATATTATCGTGAAATTTGAAATGCATGGAAGTAGATCCATATATTATATATATTATATATAGAATATTCAGTCGAAAGTTGAGTTATTGTATAAAAATCTAATTTAATTTAACAAAAATAACTAGCAAGGTTTCCTACATTTATCTGAAATATCAGATGTTAAATTTAGCTGTGGCCAATAAAAAAATATTTCTAAAAAAATATATTTTTAAGATATCTTTTATTTTAAAGCACACATATTAGCTGAAAGTCTGTGAAATGAGAAAGGTAAATATTTCCAAATTTATCTTAATTTATTAGGCAATGAAAAATTGTCAACTATATTTTTTTATTGATGATACTACACGCCGTAAATAATTGAGTTAAAAGATAAAATAACATGTTTTTCATTTAATGAATAATAATATTTGAATATTATTTCCAACTTTAATTAAGTATAAAATTTTTCAAGATTGCTGAAAATCTTAAGAAATACTAACAATGAAATATGTTTTTAAGCTAACAATTATAATAATGCGAGCATTGTTGCCAAGCAAATGTAACTTTAAATTATTTCAAAATTGCACTTTGCTTTCATGTATATAATTTTGTCTTAAGCTGCAACATGCAACATATCAATATTAATGTCTTGCTTACGATTTTACCTGCTTAATTTGGCAGGCTGGCAGGCAGGCAGTCACTGTCGAAGGTCCTTTGACAAGGACAAGGCTGACAAAGCCGAAATCGGCTTGCCGGGGCATTACAATCAATTATGCATTAGCTTAAATCGTCACATATGTGTAGTAAGTGGAGCTCTCTGGTTGACTGCAACCAATCTGTGTGCACCACACACACACACACATACACACATACATGCATACAACGATTCATTTGGTCCTGAAGTTATCCTCGCTGCTGTGCTCCTCCTCCTCAGCTGCCATCTCCATCTCCGTCTCGATGACTGTGATTCTGTTTCTGTCAGACTGGCTTTCATGTGAATTGAATTGATTTTCAAGTGGTCTATGCTATTAGTTGTAATTGATTCTTGAAATAATTTATTTCATGGCTTTTTGTCGCCAACTCACCGACTTGCTTATCCTCGAGCCGTCAACGTGTAAGTTTTGCAAATTGCATCATCAAAGATTTTCAGCAAAATTTTAAATGTCTTTTAATTAATTAACAGACACAATTTGCCACACTTTGCCAGGCGACTCAATTTAAAGCTGACAGCTGCCCAGAGAACTGCCAAACAAATAATTCACGATTGCACTTTGCAGATGGGAAATCTGTATATATCTTTTGGTGATATTAAAAAAACGCGCTTTGCTGACTGACTCTAAAAATAAATATCGGGAAGAGCTTGTGATAGATTTGGCTGTTGCTGTTGCTGTTGCAGCTGCCACGATTGGGCTCATTGCTAATTCCACGAAATCGAAGCATCATAAAACCTTGATGCTGCATCTACTACATCAGCAGTTGCTGCCTCCGCCTCCTCCCACGCCTCTGCCTCTGCCTCCACCTACATCTCCGCCTGCATCATTGCCCCCATTCTATCGCTTGGTTGCATTATGTTAGCATATTTTCAAGTTTTTCACGCCACTCGCAGCCACTTTGTGCCCATTTTGGTGGCACAGCACAGAACGAGCCCGAACCCGAGCCGGAGTCATAGCCAGAGAACGAGCAGCTGCATCAGCAGACGACACAACGCTCCGTTCCGTTTGGTGCTGCAATTTATTTATGAGCCTGTTGTGTTCATGAATATTTTGTGTGGTGTTGCTGTTGTTGTTGCCACTGCCACTGCCTCCCACTGCCTCCCACTGCCTGCCACTGCCCGTCTGTCTGGCGATTGGTGGCACCTAGCCCGACCGAGTTCTGTTCGCCTGGGCGCACTTAAAACTTGTTTGATTTACAAAATGACGCCATCGCCGCCATTGCCATTGTTTAGGCTCGGCTGCGGCTGCGGCTGCCACCCACCCAATCCCATCCCCCTTTGCAGCCACACAAAAAGGACCCGATAGCAGGCGGCAGTTCGAAGTGCGTTCCACTGTATCTGCAAACTTTTTTTTTTACCTCCCTTTGCACAGCAAATTTATTAGAAGTTGACAAAATGGCACTAGCATCCAGGTTGTACGTGATCTCGACTATTGATGGAGCGGTGTGCGGGGAACGTGCAACGGGTGCCATAGGTGCGCTGTGGCAAGAAGTGCAAAGTAAAAGATTGATGCTAGTGCGAAATTTTCAAAATGCCAGCGAAAAATCGAACTTTAACTTGAACCAAATGCAGTATTTTCAAATAGATGTGTTGTAGCGTTGTAAAAAATATGTTTTTTTTAGGATAAAACTAAAAACAAATTCAAAGTCTGAGGTTGGCACATATATTAACATACTATAGATATGAATTTTTTAGTTGTTAAAAAACTGCCATAATCAAATCTGCTGTTTAGTACCCTATACATACTAAATAACTTTAAATTATTTATTCTTAAAAAATAAATTTCGCTTTGATAGTCTTCTATCTAAGCATAGATCACATTAGTATAATTTTAGCCAAGCTAAAAAACTTAATTTACAGCTAATCATAAATTAAAGTGCCCATGCGAAACAGATAATAATAACACAAATGCCAAAAGGCAAACAGCAAACAGCAAAAAATAAAGAGAAAGAGAATGAGGAAAAGAAAATAAACAAAAAAGTTGTGTATTAAATATTGTAGGCCTGCCAGGACACATTAACTTTGCAACAGAAATGGACAAGACAAACGGGGCAAGCCGATTCGCGTCGCGTCGAGTTGAGTGCAGTTGAGCTGAGCTGAGCTGAGCAGGCAAGAAAATTATCTGGCTAAATGCCAAAAAAAAAAACCAAAAAAAAAAAAAAAACAGAATTATGCACACATACAGACACAGACGTATGTATATGTGAACGTGGCAGGACATGCCCTATGCACGTTTCACGTGAGCGGCTCACGAAGGACACTCACACACAAAATAACCACAATTAGGATAAGCGACGCTAAAGTGCTGCAAAGTGCTGGCGGCGCTTACAAAAAAAAAAACAAAAAAAAAAAAAAACACATTCAAGCCGAAAACTGAAAACGGTTCTCGTTTTTTGGCCGCTGCAGGGCAGTCCCCAAAAATTGTGCAGCCTACTTTTTTGGCTGCGGTGTGTTGCTGTCCAACTTGCATAGACTCCCAACACACACAGAAAAAGAGACAAAATTAACAGTTAGCTACAACACTAAACGTGCAAAACGCCAACCATTTCGGGGGTACAGGGACGGAACATTTTCAAAATTGTACCGCTAATGATATAGTTCCTTTTCCAATTGCTTTGAAATTTGCTGTAGTTTAGACACATTCTGAATTCTATTTTAGAATTATGCGGATGGCGAACATTGACAAGATTTGCTTTTTTATTTGATATTATTTTATTTAATTCTTTAAAAATTATTTTAAAGATCAACGTTTGATATTTACATTTATTAATTTATTTTTTTTAAGCTTATTTCTCACATATTCAATTTAAGAAAAATTCTTAAAACTTAATGACAGAATTTGCTTTTTATTTTTTTTATTATTTTTATTCAATTCTTTGGAAGTTATTTAAAAGATAAACGTTTGATATTTAAATTTATTTAATTATATTATGTATTTTATATTATTGTATTCAATCCTTTGGAAATTATTTTATAAAAACGTTTACTATTTAAATTTATTTCTTTTTAAGCTTATTTCCCACATATTCAATGCATGAAAAATTCTTTAAACCTAATCACAGAATTTGCTTTTTATTTTACATTATTTTATTCAATTCTTTGGAAAATATTTTAAAGATAAACGTTTGATATTTAAATTTATTTATTTATATTATGTACTTATATTATTGTATTTAATTCTTTGGAAATTATTTTAAAGATAAACGTTTACTATTTCAATTTATTTCTTTTTAAACTTATTTCCCACATATTCAATGCATGAAAAATTCTTAAAACTTAAGCTCTATTTTAAATGAATATTTTCAAAGAAATGCGTTTTGTCGTGGAATACTTCTAAGATAATTTATTTAATTTTATTTTCATTTATTTAATAAATGTATTCAAATGCTGAAAACTTTCTCAAAGCTGATCGATTTAGATGAAAAACATGGATGATTGTGATAATGAGTTTAGTTTTGAGATGCCAGCCAGCCCTGGTCGCTGTTGTAGCCAGTTGCAACTAACCCAGCCAAGTCATGGACTGACTAACTGTCTCTGGCTCTCTCTCCGTCTACAGCTGTCTCACGCTGGTCCTTTTGGGCCTATTAGCCTTAATGGGACTTTTGCATGCTTCACTACAACAACTCGCTGGCTGCTGACTGCCTCTTCCTATATCGTTTAAATTTTTTTTTATTATTTTTTTTTTGAGCAGCTCTTCTCGGCATTTTTTGCACGTCTTTGCAGTTTTCAATTATTTATGGTTTGTGGACGCTTTTGCATTAAAACTGCCTAAATATTGCTAAGGCGAAAAGGCTTCTGCTTTGCCGGTGCCTGCCCAGGCAGACAACCCAAATTGCCAGGCAAAATATGGCAACAGCCAAAGCTGCAGTTGACCCAGCATATGAGTCAATCCTTGCATGCAGTCCTTCCACTACTCCACACCTCTCTCTCTCTCTTTCTCCTTCAGCTACACCGCGCAACCCGCTGTTTATGTAAAACAGCTTATCACGCGCCCAAAATTGCTTTATTTGCCGAGCAGGTGAAAACACTTCAATGTTGGCTTTGGCATTTTGGCTTGCTGTCCGGCAGCTCAAATGTTGGACGTAATGACTAAATTGCAATGTAAATATTGGTTAAAAGTTGGTTAATGTTTATTTATTAGGATCACAGCGTTGAGCCGAGCGTCAAATAAATTTGGCTGGTCGGCACTTTTAGTTTCTAGCAATTTACAAATAGTTCGAGTTTTAGTTTGATCTTTCGAGGTAGTCAGTAAAAATTGTTTAATATTTTATTTTATTAGCAACACTCTAAATATTTTTAAAGTTTTTTGTTAATTGCTTATGAAAATTATTATATCATTTATCCTTTTTTGTTTAAAATTTATTCAGTGGTATTTTTTTCTTACCTTATAAAATTCATCTTAAATAATTCAACTAACGTTAGCTATTCAGTAAATTTAAAAATTAAATTTATGTATAGATAGGTGTATCACAGCTTGAAATTGATATAGACAACTTTTTACGAATTTAACCTGTGTGAGTGTGTGTGTTTGTGTGTGTTTCCACATAAAGAACAATGCATGAAATTTCATGTTTGCCAATGGACAGCAGCCAATGGCTGTGATAATCATATTTGTATTTGCATTGTTGTCATTTTTGTTGGCGTTGTGTAGTTGATGTTATTGTTGCGGTGCATTGTTGATTTTTATCTGACACAAGTGCCACACATGGCAACCATTACAAGTCCCCGATATCAGCTATCAGATGTTGTCCCATCAGCCGACAATCCGCCAAGCTTTATGTGCAACATGTGCGTGGTCATTTTTATATATATACATATATATATATTTTTTTTTTTAAGCATATCTATATCGTTTTTTATTGTTTGATTTTTTTGTATTAAAAACTGTACAAATATTGTATAGAAAATGACAATTACGTGTTGGCATGGGAAAAAAAAGATTGTACTTTTTATCAGGAGTCTTGCCAAATGCACAAAACTGAAACCTGAGCTGAGAGCTGTCTG
The DNA here is from genome assembly GCA_035042045.1 of Drosophila melanosoma. Taxonomy (NCBI): domain Eukaryota; kingdom Metazoa; phylum Arthropoda; class Insecta; order Diptera; family Drosophilidae; genus Drosophila; species Drosophila melanosoma. The sequence goes on along the minus strand of JAWNLY010000100.1, from coordinate 1,624,693 downwards.
GCAGCTTGCGTGGCAGTTAATATTGTGCCAACTGGCTTCTTCACGTCCCACTCCCCACTCTTTACACACACACACACACACACACACACTCACAGACTTTTACACACCACCCCCTTGCCATAAATTGTAAACGCGTTTTGCATGCGCTTGCGATTGCCTGGCCAACTGACATGGAAGTTTTTGCCGACTTTATTAAGGTGCAAACGTGCGTATGAGTAATATTTTATGTGCATACACATTGCTGGGACATAAAGCGTACAGGTTGCTTGGCTTGAAATTAAGCCAGGGATTGCATGAGATTGCCTCGAATCGAATCACATCGAAACATGCCACGGAGAGCGTGCAGCGGGCAGCGGGCAACGGGCAACGGGATGCATACTTAGATTGTGTGTTTAGGTGACAGAGATGAACACGGAATTGATATGATATGTCGCTCGAGTGTGGCTGCATTGCGGCTGATTGAAAATGATTTAAATTAGAAAATGCTTGAATTACTAAAATGGAAATTGATTGGAAAACTTTATGGAATTGTATAAGTCACATTTGGTGGTGTGGTGTAGAAAAGCCATTAAATTTGACAAAACTCAACAGAATTTCAATAAAAAGTACATTTTTTTTTAGTGACTTTTCAAGTTGAACACTTGATTTGAGATCGAAATATAAGTAAATATTCTAGCCTGAAAATCGAAACTTGCTGATGCAATAATTTTGACAACGCAGATTTGATTATAGGTCAATTCAATACAGGTTTGAACTTGTCTAAAATACGCTAAAAATACAAACGCATTTTTGAATAGAAATTTCTATAGTTGCCACATAAAAGTAGAAAATAGGCCAGCTGTTTCCACACACTTAAATTGTCTATATTTGAATATCTTCCAAATGGAAACGATGAACAGAAAATTCGAATTTTGATTGCCTTCTTCTCGTTTTTAGTTTTGTTTTGGTTTTGTGTTTCTAAAGCGCGCATTTTGCAATACAGTTGCATTACCATTCCTCTATGGTTATGGCGCATATAATGAAGAATTATTTACATTTTGCTTTGCATTTACTAGAGAAACTAGAAGACGCTGTGAGTAAAAGAGAGAGAGAGAGAGAGAGAAAGTGAGAGTGAGCGTATAAGAATAGGAAATGCTGAACACTTTATGCGCGTTTTGTCTTTAGTAATCCTTTGCAGCAACTTCTCATTTTTATGTGTGCCAACAAATATTTCTACTTTTCTTTTCCGCCTTTGTTTTTTAAGACTCATGTTTATTTTTTTGTTTTTTTTTTTTTTAGAATTTTCGTCTTGCGTTCTCTGTTTATATATTTTGCACTGGCTGTCGAGCAAAGAGACGCCGGCGAAAATTAAGTCATGGAAAGTGAAAGTCTGACTGTGGAAAGGTTGTAAAAGAGTTGCAGATGCGGTGAGGATTGAGGGGCAGGTACTCCCTATTTTTGTTATATTTTTTTTTGGCTTGACATTCGCGTTATCAGCGACATTTAGAGCGAGTTCCCTCTCGGCTGCTCTCTCTCTCTCTTTCTCAGTGTTCTTAGTGTGTATATTTTATTTTTAATGTTTTTGCTTTCTGACACTTGCTGTCATTTTCCATGCGTGTGTGTGTGTTGTGTAGTTTGTCGACTGTGCCAGGCATTGTTTATAACACATCAGGACGACGAGTTTATTTTTGCGCTGTTGTTGTTGTTGTTGTTTTTATTCACATGCTCGTCACGTTCAACTTGTTATCCTGTGCGCTTATCACAAAATGTCTTATTTTGACTGCCTGCCTCGGTCTGCCTTCGCTGGCTGGTTGTCATTACCCGTGTTATTTGTTGTTGTCCTTTTTTTATGCCTGACACCCACTCTCCTACTCTACTCTACTGTGTGCTTCGTGCGCGGCAAAAAAAAACAAGGTAAAATGATGTGTTACGGCGTCACATGACATGTGTCATATATGTTACTCATACGCCCTGCTGCCGCTCCTCGAGGTTTACTTCCTTCTATCCTTACCTCTGCCATTCTGCAAGCTAAGCTGAAAATTTACAAAAACAAAGAAACAGGTAGTAAACGCAGTTTAGCTCGTGTTTAAAGTTATGCAGCAACAAAAACGTGGCTAGTCAATTTCTTATCATCAAAATCAAAGCTAAATTTACATTAAATGTTTGCAATGATAAGCACAAGGAAATTTTTGGTTGCTCTGTGCCAAAACGAATTTTACATGCACTTTTTTTTATACATTTTTAGAATGTAGAGCTTAATGTTAAAATTAAAAAAAACTTTTATTGAAATTCTAAATAAATATGCATAAGCAATCTTATATGGAATCATTCAAAATATTGTTGAAGGGCCATGCAAAAAATTTAATTTTAATTGATGTAAAAAAATTATGAGCTATGAAATAAGTGAATTATTAGCATTTAACTCTTTACATGCACCCAACTCGTTGAGTTTTTGTGCCTTTATTGTAATTTCCTTCATAATTTTTGGAGTAGCCATAAATCAAATCGAAGCTTTTACTTGGTATATTATATCTAATGACTTTCGCACTTAATTTGTTTATTTTCCGCCTAATTGTTGTACGCAACGCGTGGAAATTATTTAATTTTCCGGCCATGTAAAAGGGCACTTAATTGTCGTGGTAATAATTCATGAAATGTGCTCTTGTATTTTTGGTGCGATGTCTTCATAATGTCGCGTGTGCAAATGAGTTTCTTAATAAACAGAATTCATTAAAAAATGGCTTAGTAGGGTATACGGAAGTTGGGCTAACGTATGTAACAGGTAGAAGATCGATGCGAAATAGCCATTTGTTGACACTAAAATAGTTGTAGACTTTTAATTTTAATTTTATTTCTCGTATACCTTCCAGTTTATTCAATCGATCACAGTCCGCACTGTCTCCTTTGAGATGCTTTAAAAAATAAAAAAATTAGATAACAAAAAATAGATTTAACAGATTACAGGGTATATCGTAGTCGAGTTCAGCATTTTCACTTGTATTATAATTTTTTTTTTGTTTTGAAAGTTGAAGTTGTTATCCATTTTGCTTGCGTGTTTTAGTTGCCTGAGTGAAACTTATCGTTTTGGTAAATATTTCGCTTGTTTATTTCTTATACATTTCAACTGTAATGTTAATTTTGCAACTCTTTTTAGCTGCTTTTTTTTTTTTTTTGTGTTGAGCCTGCCTGAGCCTTTTGTTAGCGTGCAGTTCACGCCTTTTTTATTTGATTATGAACGCAAAGCACACTTTGATGATTGTTGATGTTGTTGCTTCTGTTATTATTATTGTTTGACATTTTTTGGTCAGCAGAGGGGAGACGAGAGGTAGAAACTTGGTAACACAATTAATCAGCCACTTGGTCCCTGACTCTCTTCCTGACACTGCCAGCTAAATTTAATTGAATTAAATGAATGACGTGGCAACACAACGGGTAGAAAAAAGCTTAATTAATTGAGGAACACATGAAGTAATAAATAATTGAAAAACACAAAAAAATATACAAACAAGTTAGCTCTAATGAATAATACAGATAGCTAGACCCTTTTAGATACCCTCGGCATATTTTTATATTTTTGCATTATAGTTTTTTTTTTTTATGTATTTAAACATTTTTTGCAAGTGCACTATTTTTTTTTTAACTATTTCTATTGTAAGAATTACCTTCGATTTTCTTTATAATATGTGTTTTATTTTGTTCATTTTTTATTTCCCAATTTTTTATTTAATATACTAATATTGTAACTGTAAATATATTTAGCTTTTAAAAAATATATTAAATAGAATATTGAACTCTTTTTTGATAAATTTGGCAAATGCAGAAAGCATAACACATTCTCAGATCTTATTTTGTGTTTGCAATTAAAAACATAAATAGCATAATAATAAAAGTATTTCTTATTAAAACTATACATATTATTATTTTATATATATATATACTGTTTGAGTCGACAATTTTATTCGAAATATAATTTATTTGAATACTCATTAATATTAAGCAGAAACTAAACAAGAAATGTGACAAAGTTATAACCTACACCCAATTTAGACACACATAAGCACACACCCACACACCCACACACACGCACACACACACACACATGTATGTGTGTTGCAAGATGCCGGCAAGTGCTGTGCCACGTGCTTTTGCCTTATGTTTGTTTTTTTTTTTTTTTTGTTGTTTGTTTTTGTTTTGCATATTCCGTTTTGTGCGCTAAATTCCAGTTGCCGTCCGATTGTCCATCTTGGTAGCTGCTGCTGCGTCAGCTTGCCTCATCGCGTCGTGTTTTTGGCAGTGGTTCAAAAATTTCAGTTGGCAATTTTCGTTGCACTTTTGCTTAATGTTGATTCGCCTAGGCCTATTTTGGCTTAGGCGGTTTTACCTCATTGCGGCGCAGGCGCCATTTTGTCTAGCAGCGCCAGATCTAAAGCTATAATCATTCCCACCAAAACAGGTGATGAGGGTGGGGGGGGGGAGGGTTGGGAGGAGGGGGAGTGAGTTGGGTATGGGTTTGCAGTTTATTGCATTGATTAAGTTTGCTTCATTTATTTATTTTTATAAGCACATAATCTATTTAATTTCCTTAGGCCCGCTGCTAAAGTCCTTTGCGGTAGGTTAGTTAGCCCGCTTTATTTTATTTCACTCTCTCTCTCTCTCTCTTCCACTTTCTCCCTCTCTGTCTGACTCCTTTCTCTCTCTCTCTCTCTCTCTCACTCACACTCAGTCGTGCTCTCTTGCTCTCGCTGCCAGCGAACAGATGTTTTGAGGGGGGCAAGCACTTCGGGCTGGCAACGCGCGCCGTTCGTTCGTGTCGCTGTCTGTTCCAATTCCATTTCGTACCGCAGCCGCTTGCTGGCGATAGCAATTGCATCCTGTCGCCTCAGTTGTGTGGCAGTAGCCGCTTTGTAAACATTTTCCCGTTGTTTGCACCACGCGTCGTTCTCCCGTCGCCTGTCGTCGTTGCCTCTACGTCGTTGTTCGTCTCCGTTTTTCGTCGTCTTTACCGTTCGCGTTACGTTACGTTAGCAATCGACAAAAAAAAAACCGTTGCACACTTTTGCGGCTGTTGTTTGTGTTTCCCCCGCCCCCGCCACAAATATATATATAGATATATATATAAAGCAATTTAAATATTTATTTAAATCTCTATTTGAATATATGTCAAATTGCATTTTTTGATTTTATCGGTGCGTGTCTATGATTTTAAGTGAATCGAAAGTTTCAAAGTTCGCCATCAAAACAACAAATGTAATGTTCCAAAAAAAAAAAATAAATAAACAAATGTCAATCAAAAATATTTGTGTTTACCTCAAAATTAATCAAATCATTGATTTAACTTGCATTTTGTTTATTTAAAATTAAATTGCCTGAAGTAAAAATGAATTTTAATTTGTTTTAAATTGATGCATGTTTTTTCTTAAAGGATTAAAATTTTTAGCTTAAGTGGTAAAGTGTCAATTCAATTTTAAAATTGCTCAATTTGTGGACTTAAGGCTCAAGTTGATGCACCTGCTATAACAATTCTTCGGCATTTGCAATTTTAATGGTATCGGTCAAAGAAAATTGCGGTTATCAAACTTTTGTCCCATTTGTGGTCAATGTGGCTACCAGCTGCCATTGCATGTTGCATGTGCTAACCAGTCAAACTGTGTTTGCAACTCTATATGTGGCACGATTTTATGGAGACAATCCAGCAGAGACCATAAATGAAAAGTATATTGAACTCACAGCGTGCATTTGATAGGCAAATGCTTTGAAAATGACTTCAATTTTTATGACACTCGACTATTAAGTTGTTTATGCAGCTTCAGAATTTTATTGCAATTTTGTTGCTTTAGTTATTGGATTGGTTAATTCAAGTAAACAATTGGTTTATCGCGAAATTAGTGCTACTTTGTTGAACAACATAAAATTTTTGTGACCAATTGTGATACTTAAGAATATATAAAAAGATGAAGCCATTGCATATTTGGTTTAATAAATTATTATTTTAGTAAAAGCCAAAAATGCTGCATATTTAGTTAGTTATTTTAGTGATTAATGAAACCAATCTTAAATGTATTAATATATTTATACTCTCCGACATTAAACACTGACAGTTATTAAATTAAGTAAAAACTAATGTAAAAATCTTTTAAGTTGAAAAAAAAAATCTACGCCCTGCAAAATGATTAAACGCCATTTAAGATGCTGTTGTTTTTGTTCTACCCTCTTTTTCGACGAGTTTTTCTTTTTGTAGCTGCCAACTTGCGGGGCATTTATCAATGCAGCCACTTGTTAGATACATTACCCATACGCACTGTGCACCGTGACCACTTTCAACAAGTCATGTTTATCGATTCGTGCTGCAGCTTTGGCTTAAGCAAACAGCGCTAAGCATATACATTTGGATATATAGTAAATCGAAAAAGAAAATGCTGCAAAAACTTGATTACATTTTAAGCTTCGTTTGCTCTCGTGTTGACATTTTTCACAGCTGCAGCAGCTGCAAAATGCTTCTTTTTTTTTTTTTAAAGTTGTCCAGTTGGTAGTTTATCGGAACTCGTCTTTCCCTGTGTGTGTGTGTGTGTGTGTCTTTCTCGTAGCTGCTACGATTATTATTATTTCTTCTACTTCTGTAGTGTGTTAGTGTGTGTGTGTGTGTTTGTGTGTTTTAGCCCAGCTGTGCGATTGTTGACACCCACTGCTGAGAGCCGCAGCAGCCGGCGCGCTCCATTTGCCCCACTGCTGCTGGCGGCTGTTTTCCTCTGCCCGGCGCCTTTGGGCATCTCTTGGCCCGCACATGGGGTTCATTAACCCTTGTGGTCGTTGTGTACTTTATATATACACAAAATTATATATATATATATATATATATATATATATATAAATAAATATTAAAGTGTCGCCAACTTTCTAAACTTTCTCAACTTGAGCCCAACTCGCCCTTGCTTCGTTTCATTTAATATTTTTTCAATAATAAAAAACCAAAAAAATATAAAAAAAAAAATTAAACGAAGTAAAGTTTGGCTGGAGAGCAACTCATTTTTTGGAGAACCACTTTATTGCGCACATTTTATTGATTTTCTTCAACTTTTTTGCCACATTTTTGGAGTGTGTGCTTTAAGAATTTCTCAGCCAGTGTTAATTTTTCATTACCTCAGCGACTTCTATAGAGAAATGTGCGCCGAGAGAAAACTTTAGCCAAATTGCACTCATAGTTTGTCAGTTTTTCGATATTGAGTTTGTTTTTGTGCCTTTTGTTCTTGTTGCTGTTGTTGTTGTTGTTGTTGTTGTACACAAAAATCCAAATTAAAAACTTTGCAATTAATTGGCAAGCTTAACAATGCAAAAATGGCAGGCAAGCAATGGGGCAAGTTGCAAGCTGGCAAAGACTCAAACTGAAACAATAACTGTCGAAATATTACCACAGCATAACATTTTTATTTAATTATGCATCAAATATGCAAAATTCTTCATGAAAATGGGTAAATGTTCAAGGTAGTAGCTCAAACTACGCGCAAAGTTTTTAAAACTTTCAAAAATGTGTGAAACAAGCAAAATTAATTGTTAGTTTAAAAGACGCCAGGAAAATGTGAAATAAAGCAACAAAAGAAGCAGTAAAAAATAAGATTGGTTTAAAATTAGTTGATTTATTAAAGAATATAAATATATAAAAAATTTCATTATTTTTCTAAATATATATATAGATTTATGCATTTGAAGTATTTCTTAGCTAAGCTACGTATTTTTCTACATAAATCTACATCTACATAAAATAGGCAGCCAATATTTGCAGTTGTTGCGGCTCAACTAGATTTGCTTATAGCCTCCAAACTAGTTTAGATTTTAGATTTATGAGGAGCATACTCCTACTCCTAGGAGTGGGTCACACGCTCTCTCGCTAAAACACTGTTACAACTTATTTGTGCAACAGCAGCAGCAGGCATAAAACACAGCGTCTCGACTATTACACTCTATCTCCCTCGCTCTCGTTGAACTGGGTTGTTTGTCTTAAACTGCCAGTGGCATTGCCAGGCCGCCTTTTTGTTTTGCTCTGCTTCGCATTTTGTCCTTTTTTTTTTTTTTTTGGTTTTGTGCCCCCTATTTTTTGCTTCTTTTTTTTTACTTATTTATCTCGCTTGTGCCTTTTTCACATTCGCATACGAGGGCAAACCGCACACACGTACAAATGTACATATACATATGTAAATAATCTTGGGAACTTGTACTACGCTTAGCATCATCTTTGTAATTTGCTTATTATCGTTGCTATCTTTATTTTTTTTTGCCATTGTTGTCGCCGTTGTTTCATTATAAAAGGAAATTACAAAATATAACCATTTTGTAGCCATTTTATGATTGGCAACAAATTTCCTAACAACATTGGCATTGTTATAGGAACAATAAAAACAGCACTTTATAGATTTCAGCATATTAAACAATACAACATTTTTTTTTTCTTTTATATTTTTCACCAATCTAATCAAGAAAGAACAGAAAAGTATATGTCATGCTTGCCCTTGCCCTGACTAGCCGTCTGCCCATACACCTTCATAGACTACACCCCCTCTGCTCTAAATGACATCATGACGCGTTGCATGCCTCACTGCGTTCTGATATATTGACACACACGCCTACACAGCTTTCGCAGAACTTTCAGAGTGAATCAAAAACACAACTGAAAGAGTCGAGAAAAAGTCATAGGCGAATTTGGAATGGGTCTGTTTTATAATTTTCCCAGACATCGCACACACACTTCATAAAAAAAAAGGCAGCGAATGTGGCCATTATTTATGTATATTTTCACCTACATTTATTTTATTTATACGGCAAACACAAAACACACACACAAGGCCAAAAGGGATGCTGCGAAAGTAGTAGTGACGCGGGAATGCCTTAGAGAGCATCAGTTTCGCCATGTGCAGGACTAGAGTATATATATATATAAATATAAATATATATATATGTATATATATGTATATATATATATACTTTATGCTAGTAGTTAGCAATGAGGACAACATTAAGCGGCCTATGTTTCTTTATTGCAAGTTTATATATATATATATATATGTGTATATGTATATATTTATGTGTATATGTATATGTATATTGTATGTGTGTCTGGTTGTGCTCTTTATCTCTAGCGATTGCTCGCCTCCTTGTGTGTCTCAATAAAGCGTAAAAGTTAAAACAACATAAAAGACGACATGTTGACACTGCAACAGCACAAATAAACACAAGAAAAATTACTGTTATTTGAACATGTTCTACTTTCAGCTACCCTGTTCGAAATTGCATTACTTTCAGCTTAATAACAGATTAAATATGTTTTTTTATTCTGGCTTCAGGTCTTTTAATCATAATTCTAATTTATTTTGAAATTCATTCAAAATTTAATAAAATTAACTAATTAAATTTGAAAAAATAATTAATTGCTGATAAGTTAAATTCATTGATAAAAATGCGCTAATATTATAGAAATAATAATAATAGTGAAAACAAAAAAAAAAAATAATTTTTAAAAGGAGTAAGAGCGAGAAGGAGAGTTCATGGGAAAGAGACAGCATAGCAAATTAGAAGCGCCACAACCTTTACCGCTGCCCAATGGGGCGTATGAATGATGCGATGTCTATCTCTCTTTATGTGTGTGTGTGTCTATGTTTTTTTTTATTAGTCTGAGCATTTTATCAGACATCAAATTAAGTGTGTTTATATTATGTTTACTGCATTTGCATATATAATGCACGCATTTAAAATGCTCTAATTATTTACGGGTAGAGCGAAAAAACCGCATTTGATTAGGCTCGAATAATTTGTTTTTCAATAAATTAAATGAGGTTGATAATATTTAATATTTACTTTCTTACTCATATTACGCTACTAAATATATATCGATTACCAAAATGTGCCTCTCTTTTACAACTATTAACTAGTCAAAATAACACTTTTCGCATTTTAAACTAAGCACATCTCCTAAGCTAAATATAATCGCATTCATATAAAACTCATCTCAAATCTATTTGAAAATAACAAAAACATAACAAGTTGTCTTAAAGCTGATTTATTTTGTAACGTATTGTCGTCTTATTGCGTTGAAGATTTTTTTTTTATATTTTATCTTTTAAGGTTAAGCGCATTTATGTTGCGCATTTGCCTTAGTCAGTCCTCATCATCATCATCATCATTATCATTATCATCATCTAAAAGTTGGTCTTGCTTTTTGTTGTTTTGTTACTTAATTTTGCCCACAATTCACACAGCTGACTTTTTGTTTTGTCGCCTCTGCACATTTGCCAGACACTCGGCTATGTATACATACATGTATTTATATATATATATATATAAATATATATATATATGTATTTGATATATATTTATGTGTATATAGCTGAAACAGTCTGAGCTCTTTGGCTTTCTGCGCTTGTGTTCTGTTTTTGCTTTCGTCAGCCAAGCCAGCATTGACAGGCGGCTGCTCTTCTTCATCTTCTCTGCTCTCCTCTCCTCTACTCTCCTCTACTCTCCTCTCCTCTGCTTTTAGCTTCTTTATGGTCCTTTGCCCTTGTCGTCCTTCGTTTGTCTGCTTTTCGTCGCATTTCGCTTTCAATATGCGGCGGCGTTGAGAGGTGGCAAAAATTTAAAAATTTTCGGTGCCACTTCGTGCTTTAAACTCATAATTATCACGCGTTGCACATGGCGTATACGTGTTGGGCTCTGTTTTTAATGAAAATTTATGGTATGGCTGTTGATAATTGCACATTTGTTGTTGCTTTTAGTACTATGAAAATTTATTGTTCTTATGCATGTTTATTATAATTATACGCATATACATATTGTACATGTTATTTTATTTTATTTTTCTGCCATAGATTTGTGATTTAAGCAAAAAGGAAAAAATTTATACGGTCTGCTTACAAAACTGTATGAAAAAATAATAATACAGCTGAAAACTACGGATGCTCATTTAACAACCCAATCATTTATGCAACTTTATGTAATTTAAAAAAAAAAATTAATCCAACATCATAAAAATCAGGAATTAATGTAGTGCCTAATGCCACGTGTAATATTAACATATAAATCGATCAAAAATCGCATTAAAATAATAACAAAATTATAAAATTAACGATACAAAATATATCACATATATATATATATATATATATTGATAAAGAAGTAGTCAACGGAAACAGCAAAAAAATAGCTTTAATTAAAATACAAATATCGTAGGACATTTATAGCTTTATAGGCAATAAAAACACTTGAGCCCTCAACAAAAAAAATGATGCAATAACTTAAAACGCAAAACTTATTGAAAAAAAAAAACAATTTTATATCTATAAATTTGGGTAAGTTTACTTTTCATATTTTATTATAAAATTTAAATTTACATCTAAGTATATCAGCTTATTAATTCAGCAATTCACATTCAACGATTTAAAGTTTGCCACTTCTTATATATATTTTGTTTGATAATTTTTGTGATAAGTGATGCCTCATAAAATATTCACTAACTTTGTTAAACTCTTAATTATGAGCAGTTTTTATTCATTCATTAAATAGTTGCAAAGCTAAATTACTCACTTTCAAACAATGTTGTTCACTTGAGTCAAAATGCTTCCATTAGCGTTTCCCAACCAATACACTCGGCTCATTTACCACTTTCCAGGAGCAAAAAAAAACAAAAAAAAAAAAAAAGGGAAAAACTTTTATGCTGCTGCTGCTCTTTGGCTCATGTAGCCTCTGAAGGCGAACATTTGCCACCTTACTCCTTACTCCGCCTGCACCTGGTTTTACGCCTGCCATCCAACTCGGTGGGTGGGGGGGGGGGGGGTTTCCGTTGCTGCTACAAAACTCAGCCGCAAATGTCACATGCAAATTCAGTTTGCCCCGTAACGGAAATGCAAGCGAAAAAGTAGCAAGCAGCAGTGGCAAAGATATTTATACATAACTTTTTATGTTGCTCATTGTTGAGACTTTGAGGCGGAAAAGAATAAAATACGCCCCATAGGCAATGAGTCTGTGTATGTCTGCCTGTGTGTGTGTCTGTGTGTGTGTGTCTGTGTGTGTGTGTCTGTGTGTGTGTGTTTACATTTGCGCCATTTTATTTCATTTTCATTTGCAATTTTCTTTTGCGTGTGCACATTTCCTGTGCGACATAGTCGTGACTTTTGCCACTGCCAGGCTGACTGACTGACTGACTGACTGACTGTCTGGCCTGGCCTGCCTGAGCTGCCTGAGCTGCCTGAGCTGCCTGAGCTGCGTCAGTTCTGCTCTTTACATTTCTAATTACACGCTCATTTTCAACTTGAAGCAATGAGAGAGAACGACAAACGGTTGCTGCAGCCGCTGGCCCAACAGCGAGTAGCTGCCACCAACCATCATAATGATGCTGCTCCCACTGATGCTCCCACTGATGCTGCTGCTGCCACATTTCTCTGGCAGCATAGCCCAGTCATCATCATCTGCTGTGTCGACTGTCTTGTAAACATGGTCGCTTATGCCGTTTAGTTTTATGCGTGCCTCGGTTTGACTTTATGTCTTTAGTTTTATGCGTGGCACCACAATCCCTCCTCCCCCTCATCCTGCCCCGCTAATTCTCCAGCCTAATTTCTCTATGCATGTTTTGGTCCAATGCTGATAAGCGCAACATTTCTGAGCAAATTATTTCACATGTGCCTCATTTTTTTTGTTGTGCCTTTTTTATGATTGTGCTCTAATTAGCGATGCCTTCCGCTGCCGAGGAGAGTGTATTTTATGGGCCTGGGAATGTTTTGACCATTAGCCTTACCTGCTCATGCAATCATTTTTTTTTTTTATTTTTTGTTTGTACTCCCCGTTGCTAGCTTGTACATAACAAGTCGCACCTATATACAGGGTGTTCAGGTGCAAATTGGCGCAGCTAAAGCGTAATTAGTAATTAAATATTTTACAACATTTTTTTTTTTTGCATTTAATTTTCAACAAATAATGCAGAAGTACAAAATTCCATCATGCTACAAACTTAATGAGTGCTTTGCTGTTGAGAGTATTTTAACAATGATTAAGTAACTTAAAAAAAGGTTTGACCTGTGACTTTGGGGACTCTTTCAACGCTTTGTTTGTTGTTGTTGTTATTGTTGTTGTTGCATTGTTCAGGCCAAAGTAATTAAATCAATGTGCTCGCTGCTATTTATTACGTTCTCTCCATGCTTTGCAGCGCTTGGTAAGAAGTTGGTGGTGGTGGTGGTGTGTGTGTGGCGAGGGGGCGGGTGGTGGTGGAGTTTTTAGGAGCACTGACTGCGCGTTTTAATTTCCATATTACGTGTGGCCATAGAATTTATCATCGGGGTGCACAAGCAAACACACACACACACACACACACACACGTAGACATTTGGGGCATGCAAAGTTAAACTAAATAAATTGCATAATCCACAAAACAAATTGGAAAATGCAAACCGAACCCAAAACAATGAGCACACAATGTGCAGAAGAACCATAGTCAACAACAACAACAACAACAAACAAACATGACCAACATTTGCTGGTCATTATTATTGCTAGCAATGGATTTCTGGCTATTTTGTTGCATTTAGTGCCATGTATCATTGCTGTCCACAAATATTTATACCAAATAACTCAACTTTTGCTAATTGCATATTTGGTGTTCATTAGGGTCATTCGACATATAGAAACAGAGCCTCAACAGCAATTCACATATACACACTCCCACACACACACACACACACACACACACACAGAGAGGGCTAATGTGCCTTTTGTTTAATTCCTGGAAATTCAAATACACCTGCAAACGAATTGTAAATATAATGAAAAGTAAATATATGTAAAGCATATACAATTTTTTTTCTCAACACACAAACATTTATATTTAATTTTTCTTCATTTGTCTGGCAAATGAAAATGAAATCTGCTGGCCAAATAACTGATGAAAACTGACAAAGCAACATAAAGCGAAATTTAAATGCTCTTTGTTTAAATTGTAATTGAAAAGTGACAGAATTGTTTCAAATTTATATTTTATTTATAAATAATTATATTTAAGAATGGTGAGTGGTGAATGGTAAGCTTCGTTTTAAATGGAATTAATTTTGTATTAGAGCAAATAAATATAGATGGTCAAAACATGATTAGGCAATTATTATTTGCGTGTTATCATTTATCATTTATTATCATTTGTCAGACATAAAAGTTAAAGGTTTTAAGTTTGAATATTGTTATTAAAAGATAAATAAAGTGAGCCCTTATCTATCCATTAATGAATTATTTTATTAAAGTCTTTGTTTGGTTGGATCTGCCTTTTTTGGCAGACTTATCAAAACTCTACGGTATCCAGCCAATGCAACTAGTTTTATTTAATCTGCGAGTTTAATGGTAACTCAGGAGTAGAAAAAATTAAGCTAAATTTATTTTTAAATAATGTTTTCAATTATTTTCACTACGATACGCCTGGCAAAAGAAGTCTCTTAGCCAAATTACCCTTTATCAAAAGAAAAGTTGCTCAAATGAAAACGAATCATAAAAAAGAGAGAACAAAAAAAAATATAACAGAAATGGTGAACGAAGCTCGAACAACAATCACTCTTAAATACTTGCCACTGACGTTGTGCGCATATTGAAAATTCGTTACAATGATATCCTCGGGCGGCTTAAAAAAAAAAAAAAAAAAAAAAAAAACAATAACAAATTACTTTTTTAATGCCCGCCTGTATAAGCCCAATGTGGTGTTTGTTTCTGCCTCTGTATCGGTATTTGTGTGTATGTGTGTGTGTGTGTGTGTGTGCGTGTGTGTTCGACAAAAGATTTTGCTTGTTTCGGTTTGGGAAAACATTTTTCCATATTAAACCATCAGCCCTGCGGATGAAGCTACCTGCTGAAAATCGATTAAGCTTTTGGGTATAACTGATTGTTTGTTGGTTGTGTGACTCTGCGGGCTGCTGCTGCCACTGCCACTGCTGCTGCTGCCTCCGATGTTGATTGAAAAGTTGGCGATTTGGTATGGAATGATGGCAACAAAAGCCACCATCAACAAATGGGAGAAATGCTGAAATTGAAGCCGATTCAGTTGCTGAATGCTTTAACGTGCAGACAATAACCAACATGTTTATGTTTATATACACTGGGGAATTCGACAGTCTCTTTTTGCCTTTAACTCTACTCCAACTCTGTCTCCTCAACATCATCTCTCTCCCCTCTCCCCACTCCCCTCTACCCACCAACTTCAACTTTATCTCAGTGTCTGTTTGCCAGAAACTTTTTGCCAGCATTTTCGCTTTCGCCTTTTTGCCTTATAAGCATTCCTCATTCGCATTCACAATCGCAATCGCATTCGTATTCGCATTCTGTTTAGCATTTTCAAGGACGCGCTTCTTTGATGAGCTACCCGCAAACACACACACGCACACACACACACACGCAAACACACACACATATACTCAGATATGGGGTTTTAGCCCTCAGCTGTAAGTTATTCAATATTTTGGGTGTGTATAAAATTACTAAAAGGGTTTCTCTATCTTTTACTCCATGCTCCAAGCTGCCTGGCTGCTGACTGCTACGGCCGCTACGGTTATATGAACAGCTGTAAAAAAAATGATGGCTAAAAGTTAACGCTAACAGCAAACCCCATTAAATTCATATAAACAGCAGCAGCAGAGAGAGAGAGAATAGAATGCTGCAAAATTTAATGACTAGATCACATTTGCTTCAGCATCTTTATCTATGATCTTATTATTTTATGCATCATGAACTTATTAAATTAAGTTTTATATTTATGCTATAAGAAGTTAACGAATATGAGAAGAATTTAATAAATTACTGAAATAATTAAAGTCATTTGTCTTTGGTTTTCATTTAGGCCAAGAAAGAGTTGCACTTATTTAATATATTTTTTTGGGGTAGTTTAGTAAAGATAATATTAAAAGTTGAGCAATTGCTAAAATGAGAAAACTATTATTTTTTTTGTCTTAAAAATGAGTATTAAAGCTAGTAGATTGGCTAGGATCATTACTGATGTTTATGGACTTATATTCTAAATCTTGTCTAGAACTGCGCAAAGCTGGCCAAAGCTAGCCAAAGTTGTATAAATATAGCCATATTATTCGTGTATTGAGTGCACTCAAATCGCTTTAGATTATATACGCATTATGTCTCCAATAAGCAGATTATGTTAAACTGCAGCGTTTGCATCATGCACAGGCTTGCCACAGCAGGTTGCACATTGCCCCCGTGGCGAAGGGGGGCGGCAATGTTAAGCTTTAAACCAATTTGTGCATGTAACAATTCAGTTTTGTGCAATTCGTTGCCATTTATGCAACGTGTGTGTTTGGCAATTTACTCAAGTTGCCTTCAATATTTCATTTTGCCAGCACAACAGCGATAATTTAACATGGCTCTTGGAATTTTTTTTTGCTCAAGCGCTTTTTGTGTGCTGCATGTGCAGCATGTGCAGCATATGCAGCAGCTATTTATTTCGTGCCGCTCATTGCATTTTTATATATTTTTATAAAGATTTTTCAACAAAATTATTATGAGATTTATGAGCCATTTTGATTGGCGTTGCCAGAGCGTACAAAAAATTGCCTCACGTCAGAAACATAACAGTAAGTTTTGCCGGCGTGTCTGTCGCCAGTTTGATAAACAACAAAGCTGAAGGCGAGAAACGTTGCGCATACGCCACGTATTCAATAAAAAAAAAAAAAAATAAAGTATGACTAGGTGGTGTTTGTTGTCTAGCACTAGCGGAAAGCAACTAACATCGCATTCGTGTTTATCGCTTAAATTGCCCAAGCATCTTATAGATACAAAAGCGTTCTGTACGTGGCCAAAGCGAACAAAAATCAATAAAATGTGTTTAATAAGCTGAAACTGTGCTTAGATAACACGTCTATGGGCAATGCTTTTATTATTGTATTCCAGAGAGTGTAAGAGAGAGAGAGAGAGAGAGAGACTGATGAGACAGAGACGCGGGTAGGTGTCACTTGTATACTTGTAACTTGTATCTTGCAACGTGTATCTCGTATCTCGCTGATGGCAACACGTGCTCTGCATTTTAATATAATTTACTCGCTTGTCGTTTAATCAGCTTTCGACCTTTTACCTTTTTTTTTTTATAGGTAGTCGTATCTAATTTGAGTATCGCTTTAGTCGTTTCTCCTGATAATATTAAGCTAATGCCTCAAATCTGCCAACGGCACACTCAAATCTATATAAATACAAAGCGTTTTTTTTATTTTTTATTTCGTTTTCTTTTGTTTTGTTGTTGTTGTTTTTTGTTTTTGACAAGCTTTCATTGACTCAACCAAATATTGGCTTGGCCTTTTTCTTCAAGTCTTTTGTCGCTGGTCCGTTGGTCAGTAACCGAGACAGTAACATTTCCCCGAGGCGGGAACTGACCGAGCACGAATCCCACTCGGACCTTGGCTTGGCCTCTATTAGTAGTCTGTCATTCAAGTCTTTGTTGTTATTGCCTGTCTTTTTATTATGATATTTATAGAGGAGAGAACGAACGCTTCTCGACTTTACTTTTTTTTATGTTTGGGGGTTTTTTTGTTTTTATTTGCTAGAAGTTTTTTTATTTTTAGTGACTGCATTCTTGGTTAGTTTTTATATTTGCTGTGGGTGTGTGTGGCAGGCGTTGACCTTCCATTGTTATTTGACATTATTATGTGGGCACTCTTGGAATGCCACAAATTGAAAAGTATTAAAGTGTTGCACACATTCCAAATTTATGACTGGATTGAAAAATGTGTTAACCTCAATTATTATTGAATAAACTTGCAATGAGACTTTTGCAATGGCAAACATATAAAAATAATTGTATGTAAATAATATTTTTGTATTTTAAAATACTTGATTAAAATTATGTCATCATGAAAATAATAACAAATAAAATATAATAATAATATTTAATATAACTCAATATTTAAAAAAAAAAACGGCTATTGTCTTTAAATTAATTTTTAATATTTGATTTATTTTAAAAATTAAAACCAATTCTTAAACGAAATTGACATCAGCTGCAACAAATAAAATTCTCGTTTTTTTCTTATATGCGTAAAACAATATTATTTACTCATCTACATTCTGGCAATTCTCATAATTCTTGCGATTGCATTAAACCAATTTGTGGCCCACACACAAATTTTTCACTTAACGCAGAAGTGGCACTTGCCTACACACACACACACACACAGGAGCACATATATGTTGCAGGCAGCGCAATCGGGCCTCTTTCATCATACTTAAAAAATGAAAATATTTATAGAAAAATGTTTATGCCTGACGGCGAATTTTATGCGAGCTGTGCCTGAATTTATGCGATTTATGTGTATGTATTTTTTTTTTCTTTTTTCTTTTTCTTTCGATTATTTTCATATTCATTTTGTGTGTGTGTGTGTGTTGGTTTATAGCAAGAGCAATTTGTGTGTGCGCTGTGCCAATATTTGTAGCCACAGCTCGGCGACCATATCAAGATCATAATCTTTATGGCTATGGTCGAACCGACCCAAAGCGCAACCGACCAAACCGACGAAAGGACGAACGAGCGGCAATAACTCGAGCGACAAACAAGCAATGAAATCAAATAAGCTGAGGATAAAAACAACAACAACAACAACGGCAACAACAACAACAAGAGCAACAACAACAACAAAACAGAAGCAACAGTAATAATAACAACAAGTAAAAGCAATAGGCAACAACAAATTGTGTGTGTCACATAAATTATTTGCTGCTGAATTGGCAATTATTTGTTGTAATTTATTGTGTGATAAATTTATGTGCGTGTGTGTAAGTATATAAATATATATAAATAAATATATATATGTATGTCTATGTTACTTTGTAGGTACATGTGTGTGTGCGTGTGCGTGTGTGTGGGTATTTATAAGTGCTTGGCAAAGTGCTTTTATTTAATTTAAAAATAATTAATTTGCCCGCAGACGAAGCCCACGTTTTGCAGTTAGCAGTTTGCAACTTGTTGTTGCTATTATTGCAACAGCTGCTGCTGATGATGCTGCAGCAGCACTCAAACAAATTAAGCGCCTTGCATTGTTTGCACTTGCAACACAGCACACACACACACACAGAGAGACAATCGCTTGCACATTGTGAAAATGGTTGCATTATGTGCATCTGCTGTTGCTGATGCCGTTGATGCTGCTGCTGCTTCTGCTGCTTCTGCTTCTGCTGCTGCTGCTTCAGTTGCAGCAACAACAGATTGCATACAATATGTAATGACTTAAGTCAACGATGTCAATCATTGTTGTCATATTCATTTAATCAATACATATACACAAGCATGTTTGTCAGACGGACATTCACTTTACTGTCGACTGTTGCAGTTGCTGCTGTTGCAGTTGCAGTTGCTGTTGCTGAAGTTGGCGGAAACTGAACTCAACTCAACTCAAAATCAATGCATTCGAATTCACATTGTGAAAAGCCAGTTCTGTCATCAAGACAGCTGCTGGCTTGTCTTTCAACTGACTTCACTTAACCCCCTTGTCAACCAGTGGCATTGCTTGTCTTTTGTGCTTAACTGCTCCCAATTTGCGTAAAATGTTCAACGCATTTACATAAAATATACAGAGAACATAAGAAAACTAAACTCATTCAAAAATTAAATTAGATTATTACTAGCTTAAGACAAATAGTAATATTGCAACGCGTTTACTGAAGTTTAAATTATTTAATAATAAATTTATATTTTTGTATTAATATTTAGTCAAAAGATTAAAATAAATGAGAAACATTTCAATCATTTAATTTGTATCTATTTTTTATTTGAAAACATTTAATATACAGTCGAAATCTTAGTAGTTTAAACAAAACATTTATTTGCAAAGAAATGAGAAACTTTTGAAATTTAATATTGCCTTTTATTTTCACAAATATTATTAGCATTCATAAATGCTTAAAACTCTCTGTTTAAACTATATATAACACTTACTTAAATGATGATTTATACAGGCTACAACTGTATCTTAAAATTTATATCTGTCTTATAAATTTATATATATATATATATTTTAAGTTCGATTATTGCGATAAAATACTCAATTTCTTTGGTAACACTCTGATGCGCTGCTTTATATATCAAGAGCACTAATGGATTAAAAATGCAATGCACTCACACAGGAATACAAGCTCATTAAGAGCACTTACGCACACACAAACACACACACACACACACACACATACACACAGGCAGGCAGGCTCAGATGTGGCTTAATAAGTCAACACCAAGAGTCGAGCTGAAAAGTATGCAACAGAGAAATGAATATGCAACACAGTGCAAAAGTCGACGACGCTTTGAACTGGATTTCTGCTACGACAATGGTAGACTGCAGTATGTGCGAGTGTGTGTGTGTGTATGTGTGTGTGTGTGTTTTCTGTGTCAATTTTTCAATTGCTTGCATAATTAAAATATTGCGCATACGCAGCGTGCAACTACATTTATTGATGCTGTGCTGCGCCTGCCGCTTGCTGCTTGCCGCTTGCTGCTTGCCGCTTGCTGTTGAGTGCATCGAAAGACATAAATTTTGCTGCCTTTACAAGGCAGTCAGACAAAGGCAGTGAAGACGGAGCCGGGCCACAATGCCGGGTGAGGAGCCTCTTTCGATTGCCTCGGCCATAATTTACGATTTGTGAACCCCAACTGGCTGGAGGCTGGATGTTGTCACGGGGTTCATCGTAATGCTTTTAATAGCATTTGCGTTTTGCCCTCAACTCGCACTTCTCACTTCTGATTCTGTTGCTCCGGCTTATGAAATATGAGCGGAAATTGATGTCATTTTGGTGTTTTGGCATTGCAAATGCAGTTTGGCTTTGGTTTTTGGTGTGTGTGTGTGTGTGGTGCTGTAATTGGTTTGCTTGGCTGTCGCCAAAGCTTTGGCTTTAACTAATTTATCTGCATTTTGTACGTTTATTGGCAATTTGAATATTACATATGCATATATAAATAATTCCTTTGCCTTTTGCCTCATTTTAATGCACAATTTAATTTATGTATTTTCAATTGCATTTTATATATTTGAGGTTCAGTTCGTTTTGGACCGCCATTGCTAAATTGGTTGGTTGCTGTTTACTTTAG
This sequence comes from Drosophila melanosoma, assembly GCA_035042045.1. Classification (NCBI taxonomy): domain Eukaryota; kingdom Metazoa; phylum Arthropoda; class Insecta; order Diptera; family Drosophilidae; genus Drosophila; species Drosophila melanosoma. The sequence goes on along the minus strand of JAWNLY010000100.1, from coordinate 1,603,638 downwards.
CTAAACATTCATTTATGGCAATTTATTTTTGCATTTTGATATTTGAAAATTTAAAAGCATTTTATTGTGTTGAGATTGCGCTTAAAATATCATTTATTTATGCCAGTGGGAATTTGTTATTGTATTTAAATTCATTTTAAGTGATGACCAAACTTTGTTTGTAAATATTTGGGCATTTAGTATAAACTAGATTCAAAGTGCAGTTTGTGGCATTAAAATTAATTTCTAAAACATTGATATTTTTACTTAATAATTTTGTACATAATTGTATTGAATTTCAATTAGATTTTGCAGCGTTAAATACATTTTATCTTATTTATTGACAACATTTTTAGGCTTTCACAGTTGACAATATAATCTTTAGTTGTGGGCTTGCATAATTCATAAACTACAGCAAAAAAAATATCTTTTTAAGCAGATATATGCACTGATCCGCTTCCTTATCTCATTAAATTGCTAGCACAAATTCCAAAAATTTGACAACTTTTATGCGAAGTTTTAAGGCCAACGTAGCCAAAACGTTCATCACCACAAGCAGCCAGGCATTTCGACCAAATTGAGTCTGACCACCACAGACAACAACACAACACAAAATGGGGGTTAACACCCAAAAAAAAAAAAAAAAAATGGTGAGCAGAGTACGCAAATTCGGTCGCTTGCAGCAGCTGTCGATGATGTTGTTGTTGTTGTTGTTGTTGTTGTTGGCATTGCCAATTTAAGCGCAAGTGCAATTGGAATTTGCAATGAATATTTAAACAATCGCACACACATTCACACACAGCTACACACACACACGTGTCCAGTAGAAAAACGGGTAGCATAAAATTAACAGAAGTGTTGAGCAAAGTGCATGGATAATGCGATTCAGCATATCTGCTGTCCATCATCCGCATGTTTTCACTATATGCGTGCTGTGTGTGTGTGTGTGGTTTTAAACTCATTTCGCTGTCAGTCAACAAAATGAGCGTAAAAATTGTAAATAAATTACCACACAAGGCGCACAGCGGCAATTAAAATATAGTTAATTGTGCAAGTTCTTGGCGATAAGTTGAAGTTGCAGCAGCAGCAGCAGCAGCAGAAGCAGCAGCAGCAGTTGCGGCAACACAAGACAAAGTCATGTGGCACAAGTTTGGGCTTAAATCATAGCCATGTGCCTGGAGTGCAGTCTGTGCGAGATAAGGCCGAAAAGTTAGCGCCGACTACAACATCAAGCTGCATATATGGGAGGGGTGGAGGGGGGGGAGGGGACTAAATGCATATAACTCATACGACGTGTGTGACAGCAGTTTGCCCGAGGAGCAGGCTTGAATATTGTAGAATAATATTGCTTGGAGAGCAGGCGACACTCGAAACTTGTGCACCAAGTGGGGCAAAAAGAGCTCTCCTAAATGCCACACAGATATACAAGTTTTTGGCGAGTGTAGTTGCGGTGTCTTGATAATGAAATGAAGTGCATTATAAATCTGAACTCTCGCAGATAAAGAGAAAGGTACAAAAAAGATGTGCAAATAAATCTTAGAACATATTGACGAGAAAATGTGAAACTGTTTTTGCTTTTAAGTATTGTTTGTTAGGGTAAAAAATAAAGTCATATTTTTACCAATATTCTAAATTTCATTCCTTGATTTTGAATTTATTATAATAGTAAGTAATATTTCCAATAATATATTTATTTTGCATTTTTGCTTTTAAGTATTATTTATTAAGGTAAAAAATAAATTCATATTTTAAAAATATTCTAAATTTCATTCCTTGATTGAGAATTTATTATAATAGTAAGTAATCTTTCCAATAATATTTTTATTGCATTTTATTAAGATTGACTTCTCAATTTTTCTCTCATTTTTATCATTGCTACAATTATAAAAACTGTTTCCTGATTAAAATGATTATTTAATTTAATAGAAATGCTATTTTTACCAATATTCTAACTTTCATTCCTTGATTGAGAATTGATTATAATAATAAAACAAAACTGTTTCAAAATTGACAGCATTTTGTTAGTTAGTTTCAGGAAAAAGCCAATCTTTCCAATAATATTTTTATAGCATTTTATTATGACAAGACTTATATGTACATAATTTGGATTATCCTAATTTGTCGCATTTTTTTGCCTTAGTTGTATCATTGCTACAACTATATAAACTGATTCCTGATTAAAATGATTATTTAATTTTATAGAAATGCTATTTTTACCAATATTCTAACATTGATTTCTTGATTGAGAATTTATTATAATAGTAAGTAATCTTTCCAATAATATTTGTATGGCATTTTTGCTTTTAAGTATTGTTTATTAAGGTAAAAAATATAGTAATATTTTAAAGATATTCTAAATTTCATTTCTTGATTGAGAATTTATTATAATAGTAAGTAATCCTTCCAATAATTTGTTTATTGCATTTTATTATGACAAGACTTAACTTCTCAATTTTTCTCTTATTTTTATCATTGCTATAAAAACTGATTCCTGATTAAAATGATTATTTCATTTTATAGAAATGCTATTTTTAAAAATATTCTAACAATCATTCCTTGATAGAGAATTGATTATAATAATAAAACAAAACTGTTTCAAAAGTGACAATATTTTGTTAGTTAGTTTCAGAAAAAAGCCAATCCTTCCAGTAATATTTTGATTGCATTTTATTATGACAAGATTATCCAAATTCGTTGCAATTATCTTATGTTTATCGTTGCTATAACTATATAAACAGATTCCTGATTAAACGGATTATTTAATTTAATAGAAATGCTATTTTTACCAATATCCTAACATTCATTTATTGATTGAGAATTTATTATAATAGTAAGTAATCTTTCCAATGATATTTGTATTGCATTTTATTATGAAAAGACTTAACTTCTCAATTTTTCTCTTATTATTATCATTGCTACAACTATATAAACTGATTTCTGATTAGAATGATGTTTTAATATAATAGAATTGCTATTTTTACCAATATTCTAACATTCATTTATTGATTGAGAATTTATTATAATAGTAAGTAATCTTTCCAATAATATTTTTATTATGACAAGATTATCCAAATTGGTTGCAATTGTCTTATTTTTATCATTCCAATTGAAGATTTAATTTAATAAAAAAAATGCTATTTTAAACGTTCAATTGCAGCAGTGAATAATAATTAGCAGACAGAAATATTGAAACATGTAGAACTTAAATATTAAGACCTTGGCCTAAGCCTTTTTAATTGGCATTGTAAATGCCAAGTGACTTTACAGCTCTCAGCTGGCCAGTGCTTGCCCTTTGCCTCTGGCCTGCCTCTCGGCCTCCCTTTTGCTCCCTTTCCTCCCTTCCCGTAAAAGTTGTGGTCTGAGTACTTTCTGTGCCTTACACTTTGATTTATGCACGAACAAGCTGCCAAAACGTCTTTTGCTGTCCCCCCCCCCGGTCTACGACAATTTCAATTTGCGTTAACTAGTCACAGTCGGCCTGGTTCACAGCCTCAACTGTGGCTGGCCCGGCTCCTACTCCTGGCTTGGTGGGGCCAAACCCTTTTGCTGTCGCTGACGACAAGCGGACGGAGCTCGCATCCGGCATTGTTGCCATTGTCACGGCCTTCCATTGCGGCACGCCATTCTGTTGATTTGATTTTGCGCGCCTTGTTTGTGGGCGTGGTCAACCCCCCTCCCCCTCCCCACAACCATGCACAATTTCGCATGTGAAATTTTACGCTGACTGACATGTCGTCTCGTGTTTTTTTTTTTTGTTCCTGTTTTCCTTTTCTTTTTTTGCAGCGTGTTTGCGTTGGTCGGTAATTTTTTAATGCATTTAAACGGCTGTCAAGTGGCCTGCGACACGTTTTGTTGCCAACTTTTGTGCGTTGCCCCGCAAGCAAAAGGAACTGTTGAAATATACAAAAAGCACCAGCACTTACGGGCAACCAACATATCAACATATAAGGCCGACCTGCTCCGAAATTTAGACATTTCCTCGGTTTTCAGTTTCTGCAGCCAAAAACAACAAAAATGTCCCACCGCCGCCGCCGCCGCATACCAGAAAAGTATGCGTTCTTTTTTATTATCGCTAGTCGTAGGTCTCACATTGCATGCTTTTAGGCATTGTCGAGTTGGGGATTACGAGAAACCACCATGGACCTCGACATAGTGCAAAACACATGCTGCGAATTTTAATGCTCTATTCGAAAGATGTTTGCTATAGTTTGCTATACAAAATCAGCTATATTTTCTGAGATTCTAAATTATTTTTAAAACTCATTTGGAATGAGCCATAAATTTTAAGAAATAAACAAATATATTTGTGAAATGTTTACAAAAGATTCTTATTTAATGTGATGACTACATCTAATTAATTTATTATTATTATTATTATATTTGAGTTTAATAATATAAATTTATGACTTTAAGGACTTATTATATGCAAAATAATTAAATAACAATTGCTTGCATTTTTTTGAGAGAAGATTTTTGTATAAGAAAATACAGAGAAACAAAAATATATTATAAATATATATATATATACAGTTTCTTATTTAATCCCTTCACTAAATTGTAAGTGTATTAAAAGTGCGACTCGTTGATCAATTGTTTTGGTTGCTTGTTGTTTTTGCACTTCAGTGCGATGCTCGTTCACAGAGGGCATAAAAAATTGAAATAGAATACAAACATGTTGGCAACTTTTTGCTCAACAACAACAACAACAACAACAGCAACAACAACAACAACAAACAGCACTGGCAGTCTGTCTGGCTGTCTGTCAGTATGTTGGTCTATCTGCCTGTTGGCTGGTTTTTAGCCTGCCTACAGCAGCAAAAAAAGTTTTAACTGATTACGTTTGCTGTTGATAATGTTGAGTGACATTTGGTTTGCGTATTAACTTAAGTGAGCGACAGCATGCCCCTGCCGCCTGCCACCTGCCACCTGCCACCAGCCACCGGCCCCTCTGCCAATGACAGTGCCCCAGCACTGATTCTTTGTCTGTTTGCTGGCATGTGTGTGTGTGTGTGTGTGTGTGAGTGTGTTTTTGTGTGTGTTGGTTTGCTGTGGTTGATCCCGTACCCGCCTCGGGGAGGTGTTGGCGGTGAAGGGATTGGGAGCATTGCGAGTTAGTTTGGCATTTGCGTGCACACTGATTGCCAAGGGGAATGCATTTCAATTAAAAACAATTTTTTAATGTGTGTGTGTGTGTGTGGGTTTGTGTGTGTGAGCGAGTCGCTCTTGTATCGAGGGGTTTGCGGGTGAGCAAACATTTTTAGTAATGTAAGAAATTAATTTTTGTGTATGCTGGCTATTTTTAAGGTGCCATTTGCACGATTATTGCTTGCCACGAGTAAGGTTTCCAGTAAATAATTACAACTCTCGAATCCCCTAAGTGCTTCCCTCACTCTACAAGCAAAAATAAAAGAGTTTCTTATCAGTAAATTAAATTTATTGTAAATAATTTAATAATTGTAATTTGCTTAATTATCAGTAATAACAAATAAATGATTTATAAGCATTGTTTGGATTTGTTAATTCAATAATAATTTAGAGTAAATGTTTAATCTTTACAGATTATCTTTGCAGTTTTGTAAAAGCTTTATGCAAAAACTAAAACTTTTTCAGCTTTGTCTAATATAATACTCATTAAAATTATCCAGCATATAAATAATTTATAAGTTAAAGAATGCCCATATTACACACAACTATAACTATTAATTTTCAGTAGCTGCTACTCATTTCTAGAATTTTGGCACCTTCTAACGAAATCAGATTATTTGTTAGCCAAGTATTTTTTGCTTGTAACAAGTAGACCAGTTTGGTAACCCTATCATTACAAGAATGTGCATGTTCAACATATTTTGGACAACCGAATAAAACGACAACTTAACACGTGAAGCGTCGAACAATTGTCAAATATAAATGCTGGACTGGAACTATTACCAGTAGTAAATGTGTCCAAAAGTTGGCCTTAACCTTAGCCCGTTTAGTCAGTTAGTCTGTGTGTTAGTCTCTGTTGGCCTGCTGTTAAAATGCATGCATATATCTTTTAAGCCCTTTTGCCAAACCAATAAACCAGCACTTAACCACAATTACCCCCTTTGCAAACAAGAACGAGTTTGCCCCAGCAGCAGCAGCAGCAGCAGCAGAAGCAGCAACAGCAGCAGCAGCAGCAGCAGCAGCAGCAGCCCTTGCAACGTTTTTTATGCCTCAACCTCAACACCTAGTGCTGTGTGTGTGTGTGTGTATGTGTGTGTGTGTGTGTATTTGTGTGTCGACAAAATCATGTGCACTGCAATCAGTCTTCATTTACACTTTGCACCTGCGGCGCTCTCTTACTGCCTGTGTGCTGCCTCGGCTGCCTCGGCCTGAATGCCAGCAACACGAACATGGAGAGCAGTTGAGTTGAGCAGTTAGTAACTGTAGAGGACACTTTGCGGGGGGGTGGGTGGTGAGTGGGTCTACGAAGAAGGGGGAGTCCAGGGCCAAACAACTTTGAACCTGCATGCTAGCGCCGTGCCGAGGCACAGGCTAACCAAAAACCTGAGTTGAGTGTGAGTTACACACAGCAAAAGAGTGAAACAAACAAACAAATAAACATTTCATATGAAGCATGTAGGGTAGGGAGACGTTTGGGGCATGTATGAATGGATGGGGTAGGGGTTGGGGGGTGAGTAACTTTGGCGGTCTGTAGTCGTACATCGTTGGAAAGTGAAACAAGCTGATTTTTATTATAACTATGTGTATTACAATTGTTGTTGCTGCTGCTGCTGCTGTTGCTGCTGCTGTTGTACAAAAGTTGCACTTTCATGTAGCGCTAACGAGTAACAACAGCAGCAACAGCAACAACAACAACAACAACAACACTTGGGGCAATCCTGTCCTGATAATCGGGGTAGTCGTATATCCGTTTTGAGTCGCGCGCGCCAGTTTTCATGTTCGGTTTTTTTTTTTTTTTTTTGCTATTGTATTAACTTGACTTTTATTTCATCATTACAATTTTTTGATGTTGTTGTTGTTGTTGTTGTTGTTGTTTGCTCTGTTTCATTGTTATTGTTAACATTCCGCATAGTCGAGTTTTGATATTATATTTGCCACCCCAGTAGCTCTCAAAGCCCAACTCACTTCCTTTTGCCTTTTGTTATTGTTGTTGGAGTATTTCTGTCTGCTGCGAAATATGAAATATTTTGTTTCGAGTGAGATTTCAATAGTCGTTTTGGTTTGGTTTGGTTTGGTTTGGTTTGGTTTGGTTTTGGTTTATGTTATGTATACGCCATGTTGCTGCCTGCGGGCTGTCGTTGCTTTTTTTTCCCCCGTTGCTGTTTGCCATTTGCATTGTGATCGAGAGTCAAATGTTTACCATGTTAATTATAATTACGAGCTGTGGCTTTAATGTGAGGGTGCGAATTGAAATAAATACAACTTGTAGCATACTTGTGGAAAGGAAATGCTCAACGGCAAGGTTTTCCATACCCTATTCGGTGTTGTCATAAAGGTTGTATTGAAAAACGAAATAGGAAGAAAATATATATTTAATTTTTATGATGATTTATTTAGGACTTGCCTATTTTAATTAATTATAACTCTCCAATATTATTATATAATATTATATTTTTTAGATTTTTCTATTAATTTTTAATAATTTGTCGTGAGAAATCGAAAACAACACGCAATTTTAAAACTAATATTAGCACATATAAAAATATTTATTTGCAATAAAATTTAAGTATGTTACGTATATATTTATAGGGTATCTGTTTGTCGTATTATATTTTATCGAAAGGCATTCTTAGCTGTTACACATGTAGCCTGTCAATGCGGTTGTGGCAAAGCTCTCGACAATACACAGAATGCGAAACATTTGCGCTGACTCACAAGGATTGAGTGCATTCACAAACATTCGAGGGTTGTGCAATGAGTCACCAAAAAATTTGGTTAACAAAGTTTCGAAAGTGCTTCGAGGCAGACGCATAGAAATGTAACTTTAATTTGCATATTGAACAATTTAGTTTATTGAGTTCAGCTGCAATTTGGAACTTAAAAAAAAGAAATATGAGTTTGCAATTATATTTCAAATAAATTGTTGAGTTTCCTTATAGAAAAAAGTGCTCTTTAATATTATTATTTATATTTTTTTGTTAAGCTAAGTTTATTTATTTTTAGTTTTAATATTTAAACTTCTACAAATAATTGAAGTATTTTATTCATATTTTATTAAACACAGAAACATCTTTGCTTTAAAATTAAATTAATTATTTTCTGATTTATATTCAGATTTCTTTTAGTTTTTGTTTATTTTGATTTAGCTGCAACATCTTTGAAAATCTTTGCTTAAATATTAAACTAATTATTTTCTGATTTATATTCAAGTTTCTTTTAGTTTTGGTTTATTCGTTGTTATTTACTTTATGTGGAATTTGAACAATTGAACTGACTGTCTCAGGAGTTAACATTTTGATTTCTAATTTCCGTCAAAAGCAAACTGGCGACAACAATTGACACTGGCAGACCTGGCTCTGGTCAACCAGCCAGTCAACCAAACAGCAGCAGTTCACCCCAGATCTGTGGAAAGTCAGACAAAGACACACAGATCCTGAATGCAGATGCAGATGCAGATACAGATGGAGCTGCCTTTGTTTAGTCATTACAATATGTCAAAATCACTTATACTCCCTGCACCAGACGTGGATACTGAACTAAATACTATGCTCGCTCCCAGCTCTGGTCTGGTCTGGTCCGGTCTGGTTGGAGTTTGGGTTTGGGTTTGGTTGCATATCATGGCTTAAGGCATGTCAACAAAATTTTGCATTTGCAAACCTCCTCGGCCAAACTGGGCAACCGCAAATAAGTTTTGTGCTCTTTGTCCAACGATTTTGTTGTAGGTGTGGATGGTGTGTGTGTGTGTGTGTGTTTGTGTTGTGTGTATTATTTGTCTGCTTATAATTTGCAGCGCAAATGACCGAAAGGTTGTCTGCCTTCTTGACTCCTGGCCGGGCCAAAAAGCAAATTACAGCTTTATGAATTAATGATTGCGTACCATGGCCATGGAATTTTAGTTAAAGTTTCAGTACATTTTGTTTGCCTTTGCGTTCAAATACTGATACTCTGCCATCGAAATATACATTTTTCTTACTATTTGTATAAAAATATATATGCATGTTTTTAAATGTATAAAATGTATAAATATCTTTGCAATATAATAAAATATTTATAATAGTTTGTATGATTTTAACAGGACCAAATTTAACCTGAACACATTATTATTATTCACATTCATTTAATAAAATGCATAAGTTAAAACATTTAATTTTGCTAATTGTTAATAATTTATATTTTGTTACATTTTGTAGAGTTCCTATAAAATATATCACAATTTATAAGCGTATTCAGGCATCAATGCAATGCAATTTGTTGAACTTGAGTGCATGTTGCTCATTCGCCTTGTAGTCCAACAATCTTTGCAATTGTTGGTGTCCTGGGATGTCCAGGCTTTGGCTTTGTGAATGTTTTGCTCATTATAATGGTTAGATTAAAAGCAATTTTGTGTGGATTTGTGGCTAACCAAGTTGTTAATATGCACAATCATTAAGTCGAGACATTTTGAGTGAAAGACAATGGTATTTTATTGTCAATATTTGCGAGTGGCAAACTTTTCGCAGCCACTGTGCTCATAATACGCATACATTGAAAGCACATTAAAACTAATTGCAAAATGTATGGCAACGAATACTATAATATACCATCGAATATTTGCATTCATAGTTTTACTGTAATCGTAATCCACTGGCCAATAATGTTAATTGCATTTTCATGCTCAATTTTACACACAATTTGAAAATTAAATTGCAAAATTTTCTTTTGCGAATGCACTGATACAATTATAAATACATTGATATTTTGTAATATGCTTCGAATTGCATAATCAGTTATGCGCTCAGATTGCAGTGTGTGTGTTGACTGTGTGTGTGTGACTGTGTGTGTGCCTGTGTGTGTGTTTTGTATTTGTGTGACTTTGATTGAGTCATTTAAGGTATTTCTGGGTTTTGTGTGCTTAGCCCAAAGCTGCCAAAATATATATATATATATATATATATATATATAGTCAAATTTAATGTTATTGAGCATGGCAGACACAAAACGCTCTCGGCAATTGTTGGTCGAAAGTTAAATGCAACTATAACCGAGTTATAATGCCAGCAAGACGAAGAGATAAATAAAAGAGGGAATGGAGATATAAAGTCAGCCTCGGGTGTGTAGCAAATTCTGAGCACGAACTCTGTTAAAAGTTGTGGAGAATCCATATTAATGAAAGTGTTTTGCGATAAACAATCTCTCCGTTTCTATTCGAATAAACATTTTCAGCTCTGCAGATTTATGATTGCTTTCTAAAATTAAATTGACTACTGTAATAAATTTCAAAATTTCATTGAAGATTTCGACTATCTATAATTGGGTTTGTTCAACAAAGATTGAAAGAGATTAATTTTCCATTATAAGCTATATAGTTATTATGCCCATTAAGAAGGAGAGTAAAGCTGAATTTTGCTATTAAAAAATATTTAAAATATATATGGAGAATATTATATTTTTTCGATAAAAAGATTTCCTTAATAGACTAGTCGATATTTGAGCATATAGATGACAAAACAAAACAAAATAAATTATTTAAAGAATAATTATAAAAATAATTTTTTTTTAATGGATTTGGGTTTTGAAAAACGGTCGCATTGCTTAAACTTTCACGAATTATCATTGACAATTAAGAACACATTAAACACCCATTTGGATGAACGAAAATTTATTGGTGTCAACTTTAAAATTGGCTTTAGACCTGGCCAACACCAGCAAACGCCGACGCCGACGCCGACGGCGACGCCATTTGAGTTAAGCCAGTGGAACGCAACTCTAGCTGAATTTACGGCCTTGGCTGGGCAGGATTAGGAGCTTGAGTTATGTGTGGAAATAGAGGCACACACATATGAGTTTATAGCAAAATTGCAACCGCCTGTCTGCCAGTTTTGGCCGCTCTCTTTGAGCCGGCTTAAGCTAGTCTGCGAGCCTGACTAGTCACAGGATGCAACATCAGATATTCTTTTTTTGTTGCGGATTTAACATTTATTTGAAAGTTATTAGCACATTCCTTCCACTTTTTTTCTGTTTTTTTTTGTTTTTTTTTTTTCTTTTTTTTTTGCTGTTGTTTGCTGTATTTGCAAAAATCCGCCAGCTCTTTTCAGTGCCTGCTTTTGGCTTGGTTACTTGACTTTCATTGAGAAAATGTCGGCGTTTCCGGTATTTTCATTTCCTATGTATTAGTTGATGCTGCTAACGCTTGCTGTCGCCGGCGCTGGCGCTGTTGAAAATGAGATTCTTGGCACCAATTCAACACTAAATTGATTTTGAACAATAGTGCTGCCCCGGCAGTAATGCCCGGACAAACGGCAACTGCATTCAATGCTATCTTTGGCAATTTATCTCGCCATCATTTTCGACTATTTCGTCGAGCGACGTTTCCGCTTTTTCTATATGTATGCATTTTTAGCCTAGAAAACGACCAAAACAACACCAACATTTTCTGAAAATTCTAATGTAACGAATTTTGCATGCGCTAGCCAGCTAAAAATTTACTAATTGAATATTATCAACTAGTTTTGGAGTTGAATTTAAGACTATATATTTATACATAAATAATATTTTAATTTTTTTTGCATGAGCTAGCCAGCTAAAAATTTACTAATTGAATATTATCAACTAGTTTTGGATTTCAATTTAAGAGTATAATTATTATATATATTTAAATATAAATAATATTTTAAATTATTAACTCAATTTAGCTACTCAAAGTAAACTTTGATTGCTTCCAAAATGGGTTCAGATTTGCTTCTTAAAGTGCCGATTGTAGTTACCCTTTACAAGCGGCGCCTGCAATTAAAGCCTGGAAATAAAAGCCATTAAATTCAATTCGAAGCGTGGCCGCCTCCCTTTGCCACCCCCAAAAAATGGCCAGCGATGCAAATTTATATGTGTCGAGGCCGAGGGATTGCATTGGGTGCTGCTAGACCGGCTGACCGGGATGAGGTTTGAGTTTGGGTGGGGGTCTGTGAGTGTCCCTTGGGTCTGGGGTGCTATCATAATTTTTCCGCTACTTGCACACACAAAGCCATTTTTAGTTTTGTGGCATCGTCGTTGCCGCCGTTGACGCCGCCGACATAATCAATAGTTGTGACTTCCTTTAATGGTTTTCCGGTGATTCAGCACTTCCGCACGCTCGTGCACAGCTCGTCGTCGTCGTTCCATCGTTCCATCGTTTCAGCTCTATTATTTTATTTTTGCAAATTTCTCCTCTGTTGTCACTTGTTGGACCTGCTTGGCTGGGCGCGACCGGTTGCACTTTAATTTTTAGATGATTTACCACCAATTTATGACCCCAAACACTTTCTTATTAGTTTTTTCTCAAGCGCTTATTTTTTTGGAAAGTGTAGAAAAATTATATAAAAAAGAATTAAAATGAGAAATGTGCAAATTATGTGCACAATTTGTATAGAGCTGCGTTAATCGGGTTTTAGTTTTTGGCACGACTCCCTTTTTTATGACCTTTTAAAGCGTTATTAATATTTCGGTGTGAAATTTATCTTATTCTGTGGTTACCACACACACACACACACACACAAACCTGTTATGTCAGCGATAAAAAATACACAGTGCTGAATAGCAGACGGAAAGAGCAGAAATTGCCAAAAAGGCCTCATAAGCTTTTACAACATTTTTTCACGCGCCGTAGATTTTGTCAATGTAGTGCCAGTATTTTCTCTTTTCTATATACATATAGAAATGAACATCTGTCTATGGGGGGTTTTTTTTTTTTTTTGGTTTAGATTACACTTGTGGCCCAATGCGGGATTTTATTTTGTAATAAATTCGCTGTTATAGTTGGACACTCAAAAGGGGGCGATTAGTTTCTAGATTGCCTCAGCTATGTTAAATGACAATAATAATAATAATTAGCGAAAAAGCGTAAAAAATTAGTAATTGTATTTTTTTATTTGTATTTTATTATTTGTAGTTCAAATCGTTTGTAAATTAACTTTGCATACATTTAAAAACGAGTTTGGCAATTTTATTTTCGACTTATTACAAATGTTTTCAACCCATACGAAAACATTTGTAATAAGTCGAAAACATTGAAAATTTAATAACGTATATTTTTGCCCACCAGTTTTTTATGGTTGCTTTTTTTATGTACATTTCACATTTCACATTTTATATTCCTATTACGTTTTCGGCCCCGTTGTTATAAACTAAAACACATGTTACGTGTTGTGTTTGTCGGTTCGACAAAAAAAAAAAAAAAACCCAAAAAATGAGGCAGGCTGAAAAAAATATGTGTAAAAATTTGACCATTATCATATGGCCGAAACGACCATCAAAAGCCGCCAAAAGGCACAGCAGTTAGTTATGGTTGTGGCTGGAGATTCAGTTCATGTGGCGTTACATTTAATTTTTTGTTGCACACGTCCATTAATCAATGTGGATGCCACCTAACAGCTTTACAAATATAGCTAAGCACACACACATATACACATCATACTTTATTTATATTTTTTTTTGCTAAACTTGTGATCCGTTTTTTCTGATTTTTACAATAGCAGTTCGTTAGGAGCGCAGCTATGCTAAATTGCAGATTTCATAGATTAGATTTTTTTTTTTTTTATGCGGTCAACTTTTATGTTAACACTTGAGGTCACATGTTGTGGCCAACGCTCACCCCTTGACCAAGTTAATGCATTTTAATTAAGCGTGGAGTCGAGTCGAGTCGAGTCGTGCTTGCAACTGCTGCTTGCAACTGCACAGCGCCAAACTTTATGCTTTTGAATTTTTGCATAATTTTTCACGGCGCGCTCCAAAAAGTTCGGTGTAAACGCCCTCGGCTCCTTTGAAAAAGTAGCTTGTCCATTGGGTTTAAAATTTGAAATACAATTGTGCATAGAATAACGAAACCTTAAATGCTCTAGAAAAATACAAATTTCATTAAAAAACATATATTTAATATTATAGAGCACTTTTCTCGAAAATACTTAGTTTAAAGTAAAGTCTAAAATGCTATTGATTTTTTGATTGATGATATTTGTAAGTAACAGACGATAATTAATTGTATATTTAATAATATTTCTCTCTATTCACCGTTTGCAAGGGTCTTTCAGATATATGTATAAAAAATATATTTTATTTTTAATATGATAAAAAGCGCGACGGTCGCATTGGGCATCACCTTCCCAGCCGAGCCCAGGCGAGGTGGAGTGTTTCAGTTGGTGGTCTGTGGCCGGGCATTGCTGCGAATTCATTAAGGAATTCAATTTAAATGCACATTTTACATTTTTGAGCGACAAACGCGGCGTATGAGCAACGTTGGCCAACGTTGACTCTCTGTCACTTGGATGCCAGCGTTGACGCTTTGTGTTTGGGTTTTAAAATCTGCTGTTATTAATATTCATGAAAGTTGAAAAGTTTTTCGGTTATTTATTTAATGTGCGATCCGAACCCCGCCGACATCCCTGACCTCCTCCCGAAACAGAATGGAGGAGCAACTCAGCAAAGGTGTCTGGACGAATGTGCGCATAAATTTTTATCATCACGTGCGAATTTTTATAAATAATGCAGATAATTGTCATTAATATCAGATACACATACATTCAAGCGTTTATGAGTCTGAAGTATAAAAGTTTTAATCGAATTTTATGCAAGTTTTAAATCAAATCTGTTCTGCTCATACTTTTTTTAATGGTTCTGGTTCACTCCTCAAACCTCGAACTGCGAACATCTCATTTGCTCTATGACATTAAATTGTAATTTGAGCATTTTATTTATGCATTGCCTTGTGTTGTGCTGCCCTTTTGTCTCTGGGGCGTGTTCAAAAGTAGCAGCGGAATTCTGAATATTCATTGCTTTGGGGAATCTCGAACACACCACGCCTCCTCTAACTGTAAATCTCCGGCGTACGCATTGCCCATCTATACAAATTGTGGGTGTGTGTTTCAATTTCCTGTCACTTGTTTTGCTGCTCTTGTCCGGTTTTGCGTTCTTGGCTTTGGCTTACAAAAGAAAATGTGAATTAAACACACAAAAAATAGAATTTTTTTCTTCTAGTAAAAGAGTGTTTGCTTTGCGTTTAAATTTAAGTTTGTAATAAAAGTTTAGTTTAGTTTGGGATTGTAGAAAGAACATTTATTTTCACAGCAAGAAATTAGGCTAAGTTTTAAAATTGACATGTGCCCCTCACACTTTCAATTAAATTAACTTTCAACTCGATCTTTCTATAATTAACTTAGTTTATTTATGTAGTCTATTAGCTTTCGGTGCAAGTTTGTATTGGCCAAATAATAATTTTATGCCTGCTACTCACATTCATGTGGATTGAAGTAGGCAAAACTGAAATAAGCTGGTTTAATTATAACAAAAAAATGAATATTTATAAAAATCCCATTTTAATTTTATGGCTCATATGTGTTATTGTTATTATTTGTAACACATTACTTAAAATATTGACGAATTTATTAGTTGGCATTTTTTCTTTTAATCTCTTTTGTTTCGCAGGAATCCGAAACGCCATTCGCATTTTTATTATTATTTTGTATGAACCATGTGTCCAGTAAGGCTAACAGAAAAAGGGCAAATGTCTTGAATGTTTTTTTTTTAAGTACTCAGATATTGCATTCAACCAATATTAAAGAAAACAAAGCAAACACAAAAAACAGAGATCGACTTTTCGCTAGAAAACAAATACAACATTATTACGACTAAAATCAACTGAGGCTGCGACTGCGGCGGTTGATTTTGAAGTGCAAGCGACTCAAAAAAAAAAAAAAAATAATAATAATAATAAAAAAAAATAAGAAAAACAGCAGGCAGCGGCAAAAATTTCCATCAAGTCAACTAGCAAAGCATAAAAAACCGATGAAGCATGACAACAGCGCGAAGAAACCAGAAAAGAAAAACTCAGACCTAAAGCAAAAGCAGAGCAAAGACGAGCATTGAATAAGAAATCATTTTCACTAATGATGCTGGCTGAAGAAGCAGTACACTCAAAAGAAGAAGAAGAAGAAGAAGAAGAGCCAGAACAAAACGTCATCGAGATTGTGGCAAAGATGAACCAGCATAAAGTATCCTCACAATGATGATGTCCTGCCGCTGGCTTTAAACTTTACCTACATGTTTTTTTTTGCTGGGCGGCCTTTGACAATTTCCTGCCGCTGACAATGATGTGCATAGCTTACCCCAAAAAGAAGGCTGGCAATTTTGTGCGGCTCTTGGTTTTAAGTGCTCGATGGGCGTGGCGCAAATAAATTTGTTTCACGAAACAATGCAATCAATCAAAATAACTAACACACTCTCACAAAAATCCCGCCCAGCTACGGGCTGCACTTTGTCGCTGTCTCAAAATAACCAAAAAAAAAAAATAAAAGCATTTCAAAAATGGCGGGGGGAGAGGGGGGTTGTCAAAAAAAACTGGCACAAGCGTAACGGCAAAAAGCTGAAAACGCTGCGCTCAACAAAACAAACAGCTGATGGATGGCCCTAACAATTTTCACTAGGGCCAAGGACATTTTGGTTGCTCGCTTTTTGTGTAATGTTTGTGTGTGTGTGTGTATGTTTTTTTTTTATTCGTTTCACTCGATATTTTTTTTTTTTTTTTGTTGCCTTATTGCTTACTCTGGCTAGCTGCCAAAGAGCATGGAAATCAAGCTGCTAAATTTGCCAGCTTCTCAAAATGGGTCAGTCAACGCTGGCCAAGCAGCCGTTGACAATTACGAGTTACAGTTATTTAGCGACATCCAAAAGACATCTGGTAAATATTTATTCCCATTCACTCAGAACCTATATTAGCCTCAGAGCTGAATCAATTTGGATTTAGTCAGTCTATGCACATTTTATTTTTATTTTTAATCTACTCTCTCTTCAGCTGCAATCAACAGAAAGAATTTAAATGTTGGCGCTAATAAAAAGTACTTTTAACAATGTCCTGGAAATTTTTAATTATTATTGCTTATAGTTAATAGCAAAATATAATATAGTGTATTTGATTTTCTGCAAGGGTATTTATGCTTCGACACTGCTCTTTCTGCTTTCCATTGGTGGCTTTTTGCATTTTATTTTGCGTTTTTTTCTGTTCCGTTCATGTCTCTCTGCATTGCTGCAAACGAATCGACTTATATTTAAATAAAATTAGTTACATAAACAATAATTGACTTCAATTGGCTTTTGTGTTTGCATAAAATTCAATTTTCATTTCCGCCATCGACTTGAATGGCATCACAATGGTTGTTGGGCCTCCAGCCAGGAGCTGTGTCGTCTGCGTCTTCTCTCTGTGGGGTCAATTGGTGACATTTTATTGATCTAGCACCACTCTCGAGCTGTATTTTAAAGTAGAATTGTAATACTTAATAGAATATTCTAATTATTGACTGATATAAATACTATCGTATAATTGTAATTTTGTGTTGAGTACATTTCTGTAATTAGCATGCCAAATAAATAAATCGTTTGATATAATTATGCATAGAAATATTCAATGGACTGACTGAAATGATAAATAATCAGGTTGATTACCAGACGAAAACTAAATTGAATGTATTTTCTATATTTATTTTTTTTTTTTTTTCAGTTCTTTGATATGGCATTTTGAGACCCCATTCGATACACATTAAATCTGTTTATTAAATCATTTCAGTATTTTACACTTCATTACGTTATAATTTAAATATGTTGTTGGGTTATTTCTGTGGTTGTTGTTGGCTTTGTTTTGCGCAATTCTACTGTTGACATTTGGCAATTCTCATTAAAATGCAACAATGCATTTATAATTAAAATTGCATAAATGTTTTCACGTACACAAAGCGTTGCTGTCACAAAGTGCGTTGCAATGGTGGAGAATGGTTGGAGAAGGGGTGTGCAGCTTTAGAGGGGTAAATGTTTTTTTTTTTTGCTTGTAGTTTTGTTGTCGGCCAGTCACAGCAAATAAAATGACAGGCACTGCGTCGACTTTTCGACTTAATTGTTATAGTAATTGTTTTTATTGAAATGTGTCAAATGCAACGCGTTGAAAATTAAATTTTGAATATTTTATTAACACAACTATGGCGGCGGTTGCGACAGACAAAACACAAAAAAAAAACAAAAAACAAAAAAAACATCAACAAATAAATGAGTCACTCACCTGTCGTTTTGCCTGTCGGCCGACATATCACATTATTAATTGATGAGCATAAATATTTACTGAGATTCAACTAAATAAAACAACTAAAGAAGTCTGCAATTTAAAAGTGCTGAAATGCTAAAATACTCTATACGAATTTAAATCAAAAATAGTTGTTACGATTTAAAAGAAAAAATATGTTTTATTTAACTAACTTTTTGATTGATTTGGATAGACTTAATGCGATTAAGTTTGGCTTAGAGCTCATTTGGTTCAACTTGAATTAATTTTAATTTCGTGCCAAATTTATTTGGAGTTTATAAAAAACCATTTTTAATAAACAGTGCACTACAAACAGGACTGTTTTTTTTTATGTATTGTTTTTAGAATTTCTGTGTATCAAATAATAAAAAATTTAATAGTTGGAGTAGTGTATATTATATTTCCTCGACTATTTGTCAGACTGAGCAATATTATTTATTTAAATCCATTGCCAGCGAACTTTGCGTGTTACAAAAATGTTAAATTATTTACAAATATTATTGTTGAATGAAATGCAGAGTAACCGAGAGAAAGAGAGAGGGGTGGAGAAGGGAAAAGAGTTGAGTTTGATTATTTCTTGATCATTTTTAGTGGCTGCCCACATTAAATTTAAAAGTTGAAACCAAATTGCAAGTTCAATTGAAACCGCGTGCACAATAATAAAATGCAGAACTTTATTTCACCGTGCCGCAATGGCAACCGGGAGTCAAGCAATAACAGCAACAACAATGGCACAACAACAGTTGCAACAATTGCTGCTCGGCATTTTCTTGCAACTATTCTGAGCATTTTGTTCATTCGCCTTGCTGCACTTTCATTTCACCGCTTGCTACGTGGCGCAACCAAACTGCACGAAAATTTCCAATTGTTGCAATTTTCAATTATTGTTTTGAAATTGATGTGTGCTTAAGGACGAGACATTCATGCTCGAGTTGCTAACACACACACCCATTCCACAAGCACACACACACACACACACAAACACACACACACACACATACACACTCAACCACAGTCTGATACTTGGCCACACTTGTTGTTTTGTTGCATGCGCGAAGAATATTTGCACAGCAATCGAAGTATGTGTGGAGAGTGTGTATTCTTGGAGGGGGGAGGAGGCGGGGGAAAATGCACAATGCTGGAATCAACGTAAGGGGCATGTTTTAAAGTGTGTCCACAGGACAAGTGAAAAGACTTCAATACTCAAAAATACACATAAATGAATGAAAATAAATATTAGAAAGATATTTTGAAAAAGTTACTGAGAGATAATTATTATTATTTTAATGAAAAATTAGATAAAATAATTTAAAGATAATTATTTACAATTATAAATATTTATTTATAATATTTGGGTAGTAATGCTGATTATTTTGTAGAAGTTTTTACTGAGAATTAATTTATACATATTTTTAAGTTATTTTGAAAAAGTTACTCACTGATAATTATTAGAAAAGGTGAAAATGAGCTAAAATAACTTATAAATAATTCTTTATGATTATAAATATGCATTTATAATATTTAGTTAGTAATACAGATTATTTTGTAGAAGTCCCTACTGAGAATTAATTTATAAATATTTTTATTTTGAAAAAGTTACTTACAGGTAATTATTAAAAAACGGTAAAAATTAGCTAAAATAATTCGATATGATTATAAATATATATTTATAATATGTTAGGAATATTACAGATCAATAGTAGAAGTTCTTACTAAGAACTAAGTTGCCTGCATTTATTTATAAAGAATACCTTGACTATAAATATTTAAACAAAGTCATTCAAATATAAATTATTAGTCAGATCGCTGGGTTTATAGGTTGAATAAATAATTGCTAAACTGCTGCCAGGTCCATAAAATATGAGAGGCTTTAATCGTAGCAATATCGTTGCCGCATTATGTGGCATGGCATAGAGTGGCAGCGTATTTGCGAAAGTTGATTCGAAAACCGTTGCATGCATCATGTTAATATAATGAAATAAATTTAATTACACAGCACAGGCAATCCACTCATCGCTGTTGCGGACGCAAAACCGAACTGAGCGACCCAGCGACCAACAGCGTTGCACCAACGTTGGAGGCAAGTCAACTTTTGGAGCATGTGTGTGTGTGTGTGTGTGTTTGTGGCACATATGCATATAAATAGAGTGCACACAGATAGCGCAATGTTTATATGAATGCAACTACTTAGCCTTTAGTTTCAAGTGCGCGCTGCTCTCATCTGCTGAGATTTTGGGGGGTTGAGGCACCACATTGGGCGGGGGGGAGGTGGTGGAGGTGTGCTAGGCAACACAAACCAATGCAAAGCGCACAGGTGCTCAAGCGAAGCCACACACCCGCAGTTGTGTGTGTGTACAAATATATTTATATATGTGTGTGTGTGTGTGTGTGTGTGTGTGTGTGATGAGTGTGTGTGTGTGTGTGTGTGTGTGTGTGTGTGTGCATAAGTTCATTTAGTTTTGGTTGCTGCGCATGTGAGTGTACTTGAGCCAACGTCGAGCGAGTTCAGGTGCGGGTACCGGGTCTGGGTCTGGGTCCGGGTCCAGCTATAGTCCACACACACACACATACACACATATATATATATATATATATACTTGCAATAACTGAGTCAGCGACTGCTGACTGACTTGCTGTTGCAACGTTGGGCGTCGAGTAATTATGAAAATTTTCAAAATGAGCTCGCCTGTGCTTCAGGTTTTTTTTGAAAGTTGAGCACGAGTAATTAAAAATTTCGTAGTGTCGCCCCAAACGTTGGCCAACAAGTTTTCACTCGTATTCTCCTAATGAAAGCCGCCGAATTGCCTTGCTTATGTTTGTTGTTCCCGTTCCAGTTCCTGAGACTATATATATATGTATGTAAATGTGTGTGGCTGTATGTGTGTGCAGACATAAATTTTAATTAAATTCGTTTTTCTATTTGCCAGTAAATACACCCATTTATACACACACACACACACACACACACACACATAAATACACAGCCACAGTTTTGTATGATTTTAATGAGAAGCCGGCAAACATAATGCAATAAAGCATTCTGCCGCACAAAAGCAGCCAGCAATTAGTTGCTGGTGTTGCATATGCGGCGTATACGTAATGTGAGCTAAGTGCCTGCTGCTTTAACTTAGCTTTGCTCCTCCTGTCTCGTCTCTAGTGGTCAGTCAAAAGACCTCTAAAGCCTCAAAGGCATCCCTTTTTTTCGGTGTCGTATGAAACGTCTGCAAGAAAGTTGAAAGTAAACTAAACATAAAATCTTCTAGTTTTTTGGGCTTAATTTATATATGCAGTCACAAAAACCAAATTAAATCTTGTAGTAATTATATAAATAATTTTTTTAATAAAATCTTAAATTGATCTACAGGCTAATTGCCTTTTAGTTATTCTCTGTAAGTACTAAAAACTATTTGGAACGATTATAACTCTAATTTATTAATTTAATTAATTAATTTAATTAAATTATTAAAATACATTATTATTTAAAATAAGATCAACTAACTTGTTTAAGTAAATTATTTACATTAAATGAAATGATCTAATTTGGTATTTAATTTGAGTTAAAGTGGAATTTATATTTACTGCAAATATTTAATAAAAACACAATTTTTTTTAAATATTTAAACCTATAAAGTTAATATATAAAAATAGCTTAAGAGCAAATTTCTTTTGTCTTTTGGTAAAGAATTTTTAGCCATGCTGCTATATATTCGATCGAAAAACTCACACTCTCCGATTGCATTATAATAGAGCTATTTAAGGACATCTTTATTAGATACCAATACCAATGGACAAAACAAACAATGGACCAAAAATTGATGTGTTAATTGATGAAGTGGAATATCCCTGCTCTTAGTCAGTTATCGCTTTCGGCTTTTGGTACTACATCCTATATACACACACACACACACACATATGAGGTATCCTTGTGAATAAGAGCTGAAAACATGCAAATTGTTTACATGAAAATTCCATTATGTTTGCCCTGTAAAAGAAGGCTGCAAACTGGTCGGAGGTGCAGCTCATCGAGGCTAGACAACAATTCGAAACAATGCATTATCTCTGGCTTTTTCCTCGGCAACAACAACAACAACAACAACAATAACAACAACAACAGCAATGAAAACTTCATGTAATATAAGTCAACAGCAGTTAGCCAATAACAACCAACAGGAAAAACAAGAACAAAGCGCTTTTGTTGACGCCACCACACGATACCTTTAACAGCAACATCATCAGCATCATCGTCATCATTAAGGGTTTAAAATCTTTTAACTCCTGCTAGACATACGCAAACACAAACACACACAGACAGACACACACACACATGTGGTCTATAAAATCTGCCTGGAGTTGAGAATAGAAATCGGAATTGGGATTGGAGTATCTCGGGAGGCAGACTTGCAAATGCAAAACTAAAACTGACTACGTCTGTATAAACCCCAAATGAAAAACAAAAAAAAAAAAAAAAAAAACCCAGAGAATGGAGAAGAAAACTAAAAAGAAAATGACTACGCTGATGATGGGAATGGAATAAGAAAACTCAGCAAGTCAGTCAGGCAGAGGAGGCCTCTTTGTTTTTGTTACAATGTGCCGACTATTTGGCTTGAATGGTCAGAAAGTTGTTGCTGTTGAAAAAGCCCACATGGCCAAGGGGATTGGCTGGGACAGGCAGCCCAAAGGTAGCCAAAAGGCAAAAACACAAAAACTTAACGTACGTCTGCCACCCATTTCCATGCCACACACACAAGCTGTGGCTGTGTGTGCCACACGTGTCTATGTCGCCTACCTCACCTTTATATGTATGGGTGTGTGTGTGTGTGTGTGTGTGTGTTGTGTGCACTATATGTGATTATGTGTGTGTGTGTGTGTGTATGTGTGTGTATCAATAACAACAGCAGAATGTGGCAAATGTAGCAAGACCAACAACAACAACAACAACAACAACAACACTAACGAGCTGAAAATTAGCAAAAAGCAAAATCGATACTTTCGTACATTGTGTTTTTCTGAGTGTAGGTGGAAATTGAAAGGGGCGGCACTGTGCGGGGGCGGCGGTGCTCATTTAAGTTTCAATGCCCCGTAGAAAATTGCGTTTCATTAAAGCTGTTTGCGCTTGGGCAGGCAGTCAACAGCTGAAATTACAACCAGGCGTTAATGCTGTGATTTTAATTAAGGAAAATCGTTTCAGTTTTAGTTATAGAGTATATATATATATATATATATATATATATATATATGTATATGCTTAAAGATTATTTAGATCGAACTGAGTTAACTTTATGGGTAGTTCTCAAATATATTGTCACTTATTTATTTGCCCTAATTTGTTCTAAAATTAATCATGAACTGTATTTTACTTAACACGAAGGATTAGCTAAATCTGACAGATATCTAATATCTAATTTGATATATTTATATATAAAATAATCTTTAAGCTCTCCATAACCATAATTTAATATATCTCAATGAATTTTTTATATATTCCATACCACAAAGTAATTTTTAATTGCTGAACGAAAATTGTAATTGAAATTGCTGTGTCGATTTTGAAGGCAATTAAATGTATCGAATTTAATAGCTAAGCCAGTCTAGGTTTTATTGCCAATTTGAACAACACCTTGATGTTTTTTTTTCGATAGCTACTTTCGGGCATATTTCCAGGAACAGTAGTCAACTGAACACACACACACAGGCGCATCGTAAATGCTTTTTCACTCAACATCATGCTGTCAATTTGCTAATTAAGCCAAAAGCCGCAAAGTAAAGAAACTTGTTTGATGGCAATCGGGATGGGTAGGGGGGTTGTATAATATTCCAATTGAGGTCAGTCGTAGAAGTCGCCGGACAGATAACTACGAATATCGCTCAAGCATACACGAAAGCAATCAAAAAACTCGTCAAGCCAAATTATAATTGAAAAGCGAAAGCGTTACAAATTTCATTTCTCAACATGAACATGAAATTTGTGCCACTCAGCGCACAATTCTCAGTATTCGGGGCGACTTAAAGTAGCGCCTACTTGATGAGAACTTCAAGTTTTCTCAGCAGGGGATGGGTTTGGATAGGGGGGAAGAGGTGGATATCTGAGGTGTGGGCTGTTCGAGGCTTTTGCCTTTTGCTCTCTTGCGGTTTTGAAGCTGACTTCTTGGCAGTATTGGTTCGTGCTACCCAAAATTGTTGGCATATTTTGGTTATGAGGCAAGGCGTGTGGCAAGCAACCTTGCAACATGTTTTCAGTCTCTTTAGTTGCTAAAATTGTATTAGTGCACGCTCCGAAGCAAACCAAAGTTATTTAAATTAAAGTCACATAAATGCCGTTGTCACTAACAAGGCTCCAAAAACGAGTTGGTGCAGGAGCGAGATGGATTGAGAGAGAGGGAGAGAGAACGGGAGGGGAAAGAGAGCCACAGGGGGGGCGTTGGAGTTTTTCCGCTGTGTGCGGCGTCGGAGGCGGCTGCTCCTCTATTATTAATTTAACATTTGCCAGGCATTTTCTTAGAGTCAGTCGCTGCCATTTTGTTCGCGTCGCTGCTACTCGACTACGTTCATTAGCTTCCGTTGCGGAAGCGGAAGTGCTACACAGTCGCGCAGTCAGACATACTCACTGAGTCCTAAACACACACACACACATTTCTGTTGTTGAATTCTTTTTCGATTGCAAACGACAACGACACCAAAAAGACGCTGATTTCCAATTCGACTCTGTCGAGTGAGTTTTGCCTATTTGTGAAATGCCAAAAGTATTTTTATGGAGTTTTTTTATGTTGTTTATAGACTGAGTCTGGCAACCTTGTAGAAAAGTTTGCTAGTTATTTATTAATTATATATATGCAATACACTAATGCATATGATCAAAAAAGTAACTTACAAGATATAAAATTTATAACTGAAATGATGTGAATAAATTTTAATTACTTGCTTTAATTTGAACCATTTAAAACGAATTTAAATTAAATTAGGTAATACAAACACAAATTGCATTAAAAAGTAATTTAAATAACATTTAGCTTATTAAAAAACTTTTTAATTCAATTAACTAAAGTAGAGGCTAGTGCAAAAAAAAAAAAGATTAGTTAAAGTCTTTTCGGAATTAAATTATAATTGAACAAAAAGGTATTCATTTAGAGTAGTTTTTTAGTCACTAGTTGAATGAACTATTTTAATATAGCTTTGGTCTAACGCAGTAATCAATTTGAATTGCATTTGAAAGGTTTTAACTTTTGATAGCCATATCGCTGTTGGCTCAATTCGACATGCCAGTTGACGGCTTTGACTAGCTGACTAACTGAACAACTAACTGACTTGAATGGCTGACTGGCTGACTGGGGCTGACTGGGGCTGCCTGATTGTTTCGACTGCTGCCAAAAATGTATTTTTGGAGTTGGCCAACTGGTATATTGTATTTTTGACATTTAGTTTTGATTGTTGCTGTTGCACGGCGTCGCTTAACTATGTGTTGCCGCTGTTGCCGTACTATGGCGCTAAAGCGGAAGCAAAGAAATTCACTTCCGCAGCATGTGCTTCCGCTTTGCTGTGTGTGCGCTTCACTGAGCCGCCTGCCGCCTGCCGCCAGTCATTGACTGAGACGAAAAGAGATAGATAGACAAAATTAGAGCGAGAGTGAAAATTTACCTCTTCATTTATTTTGTTTACCAAACATTTATTGCTAACTATTTTATCATTTAATGGCCAAGCTCTTAAAATTCTCAGCAGCAAAGCATCTCTTCTTTTGCAACTGTAAATCATATTTCTTAGAAAACATTGCAATTCGTTTTTTGGGCGTATAATAAAAATGGGAGTTTAACAATAAATCTGTGGCTTAAAGGGATAAAGACTTTTGGTAAACAAGAAGAGCAACGGGCCAAAATGGGCGATCATTGATCAATTTCAGCACATTCATTTTAAATAATTTTAAAAGTATTTGCATATAGAAAAATATTTATTGCTAAATTTCTGAATATCAAATAAATAAAAATATACGATGATTAATTAATTAAACTTATTTTGTGCTACTGAAAATGAGTATTGTGGAATTAAACATTTTAAGTATTGTCAACTTGATCTTGCTGCTTTCTTAGAAAAAACTTTTTTTGAAATTCATATTAAACCTAAAACAATAACTTGATTCATTATTTGGATATTTTGCTGATGATTCTTTACGATTCATTTATTATATATAATAATTCATGCAATCTTTTTTTTTTATTTTATTTACAGGCATTTGCGGCTACAAATTGTTGCGGCTTTAAATACGAGTGCGATTATATCGAGAATCAAAGTGTGAAATTCGCCAAAAGCCGCAAAACTCGCGATTCTGACTGTCATCGGGCCAGTAGTAATAACAACAACAACAATAACAACAATAACAACAACAACAGTAGCAGACAGCGGATGCAGCAGCTGCTGTAGAGCGACGTTAACCCCATAAAAACGACATTAAAACAAACAAACAAACAAACAAACAAATATTTTACAATACGTATTGGGAAAGCTGTTAAAAACCCCTTCAATCCAACATGTTGGCCTTTCACAACGAGCACATTGCCAGTGAGTAAAACTCAAAACGTACTTTTTTTTTTATTATTATTTTATTTTTTGGCCAGTCTTTAAGCTTTAAGGGGCAGGCCATATTTACAAATATAGTAATAATTTTAAAAGCACAGACGAAAACGAACGGTCCGGCCTGGATTTTGGCCAGGACTATGCGAATGAGTTTAAGTTGCTGTATCTGGTTCGGGTTCTGGTTCTGGTTTTGGTGCTGGTTCTCATTCTTGTCTGGCAGGAAAAATTGTTGAAATTTGTACACATTACAAACACTTGGGACACGGCAATTACACTTAAAAGGCAACTAGCGCCATTAAGCAATGTGCTTCGGGAGACGGCAGCTGCTCATATGGCAGCCAACCAGAACTTGTAAAAAAAAGGGGCGCCCAGGCGAGGGCAAAGTCAACTTTTGCTAAAAAAAAGCTAAAAAAAAAAGGCGAATGAAGGCAAAGAAACAGCGTCTGGCAACACTTGCAATCCATTAACTGAAATGCTATGCCATTATGTTATTATTAAAAAGAAGAAGGCAACAGAACATACAAATATTCCAGACTGCCTTTCTTGTGCCTTCATAATTTGCCTACGAATACATTACACATACGGCTCAATTGGCTTGTGTTTCTTGAATGCATTGCAAAATAATCAAGCAGTAAGTAAGATATATAAATTGAGTACAATTTTTGCAAATTAAATAAAGAAAATATAAAAATATCCTATATGAATTCTAAATAATATATGACTACCTCCATTTAAGACAGCAATCTAAAAGAATCACAATAAAAATATATTTTTATATATAAATTGAACGATTAACTAAAAATGTGTACTATTTGAAAAGTTATGTATTAAATATTAAACACATATAACATTTCCTAAGTTGTGTTACACTGCTTAAAGTTGGGTTAAGTTGTTGTCAAATTGTCGGCACAAATGGAGCCAGTTCAAAAAAAAAAAAAAGGCACACAAATATTGACAAACAGACGCCAGTCATCATTGGCTTGAACTCTGAGCACTTTGCTGTGAACCCAGCTTAGTCAGTCAGTCGGTCGTGTACATTAAATTCAATTGAATATTTCATAAGCTGCCAAACAACAAAGTACAACAAAGTAAAATAAAAACAACAATAACATAAGCAGCAGAGAAAACGGCGCACAAACACGAAAAACGGCTGCCAAAATAGAAGCCAGAATACCAGCAACAACAACAGCAACAACAACAACAGCAACAACAACAACAACAAACGACAACAACAACAACAAACGACAGCCATTCACAGTCTGCAAAAGTAAAAGCATACTTTTTGGCGCTTTTGCTATTGCAATTGTCTATTTATCTGTGTGTGTGTGTGTGGCTGTGTGTGTGTGTGTGTGGCTGTGTGTGTGGCTGTGTGTGTGGCTGTGTGTGTGGCTGTGTGTGGCTGTGTGTGTGTGTGTGTGTGTCTAGTGCTGTCTATACGTCCGGTTTGTCTGGCTCGATTGTGCTCGCTGATAATGGCCGCTGAACTTTGCTTTATTACATGCAAAAAAAAAGAAGAAGGAGAATAAAAAACTATTTTTTGTCTGAGTTGGATTGAATACCCTTACCACAATATCAATATAATTTAATTCAAAACATTCTATAAGTAAATAAAATAATTAATTTTTATACAAATGAGATAAGTAATATTTAAATAATGTCTTAAAATAACAAATAAACAAAATAATAAAAAAAATAAATATGTTTGCCTCTGATTTAGTTACTGGTCTTAAACTAAATATTATTTAAGCTAATAAACTTTATATTGGTTTATGTTTGACACTAAATAACATAAATAACCCACCAAAAGGGTATCAATAAGAAGGCCTGGCATGGCCGAAAAAGCCGTAGCCAAACCACAGACATGCTGGCAAGCGGCAAAAGGAGCAAGAAAAAAGCAACAGCAACAACAACAACAAGGAAATCCAAAATAATCAAAAAAAAAATGAGCGGAGGCAATTGCTGGGCGTGCCACTCAACTTTTAAAGTGGCACTCAAACAAAGCAGCAGTCGTGCAAAAAAAATCAGACTCCCCTCAGACAAAAACGAACAAAACTTGAAAATAAATTTTCGGCAATGTGCGAATGTTCACGAGGGGGGGGGGGGGGAAAGAATTGAACGAGACTTATATATATATATATATATAAATGCTGCCTTATTAGTCAAATATGAATTATGCACACCGCACATATTATCTAATATGCCACAAGCGACTAGTTAAATATTTGACGCCCAACCAGACCAGGCCAAACCAGACCACACCAGACCATACCCGACCAGACCCCAATTCCGTCAGCTCTCTCACGTAGTTTGCCAGGTATTATGGGTTACATAAGTTATTCATTAAGTTATTATGTGTTTAAAGCTCACACAATACGGGCGGGCATGTCGATGGGCTCCAGAAGTGGTGCTCAGCTTTTATTGTTTATTGGCAGTGCTTGGAATACACTCTGCCCACACACACACACACACCTACACACACACACACACATGCATGTACTTCAAGAATCCTTGCTGGTCTGGCTGGGCCTTTCGTTCCTTTGATCTGACTTTACCTTTTGTTAAACGTCTTAAGTGCAGCTTCGCTTGTTGCACACCTCTCCAGTTACCAGTTTTCAGTTTCCAGTTACCAGTTACAAGGTGTTCGTATTTTTATTTTACCCCCCTGCATCCCCTGCCGGAAATGGTTATGCTTAATGGCTTTGCAGTTTACGTTTTAGTTGCTTTTTGTTGTGCTGTTTTTACCTTTAACGTCTTTAATCGTAGCTGGCTTATAATTTATTTAGTTGCGGTTTCAAAAATTCAAATCTAAATCAATTGCTTTTTGAGCTTTGAAACTTGAATAAATCGGCTAGTTTTGGGTTTAGATAATTGTGTGATATATTAATATATTTTGTAGCTATTAAAATAAATAAACTGTGATAATGGGTTTTGGCAAAACAGCATTTAAAAGTTAAATGGGAAATTTTTGCAACTTCCAAGTGATTGCGGTGAGAATTTATATTAAGTGTATTTAAAAAAACGAAACCTGAATAAATCGACTAGTTTTTGTTTTAGATAATTGTGTGATATATCAGCATATTTTGTAAGTATTAAAATAAATAAACTGTGATAATGGGTTTTGACAAAACAGCATTTAAAAGTTAGAAAGGAAATCTTTGCAAATTTATACCAAAGTTCTAAGCGATTGCTGTGAGAATTAATATTAAATTTATTTCAAAAAATGAAACCTGAATAAATCCAATAGTTTTTATTTTAGATAATTGTGTGATATATTAATATATTTTGTAGTTATCAAAATAAATAAACTGTGATAATGGGTTTTGGCAAAACAGCATTTAAAAGTTAGAAGGGAAATCTTTGCAAATTTATACCAAAGTTCCAAGCGATTGCTGTGTGAATTTATATTAAATTTATTTGAAAAAACGAAACATTAATAAATCGACTAGTTTTTGTTTTAGATAATTGTGTGATATATTAATATATTTTGTAACTATTAAAATAAATAAACTGTGATAATAGGTTTTGGCAAACCGCATTTAAAACTTTGAAGGGGAATCTTTGCAAATTTATACCAAAGTTCCAAGCGATTGCTGTGAGAATTTATATTAAATTTATGTGAAAAAACTAAACATTAATAAATCCACTAGTTTTTATTTTAGATAATTGTGTGATATATTAATATAACTATTAAAATAAATAAACTGTGATAATGGGTTTTGGCAAAACTCACTTTAAAAGTTAGCAGGGAAATCTTTTCAAATTTATACCAACTTCCAAGCGATTGCTGTGAGAATTTATATAAAATTTATTTCAAAAACTCTTTTCACGTTTTAATGACTTGGCGTAGGGTTTCTGTCAGGCAACACGAGCTTTGTTACTGTGCTTTGCCTCGAGTGTATTTTACATGTGTAAAAGTTAATTTGCTGCCAGCCAGGGATATTTGCCGTATCTTAAGGCGGCTTAGACTTGAAGTAGTTACTGCTTTAGATCGATATCTAAAGCCGTTGAGTTAAATTGAGTTTGCTAAAGTTTTATTACATGGGTTTTTTTTTTAAGGGTATCTTTCTGCTGTCCTCTACGTGTGAGTTAATGTGGGGATTAGGCAAACGCTTTTCAAACTGACTCAGGCTGGTACAAAAGTTGTACCTTTTAGATTGTTAACTAAATTGTATTTCAGCTTGAAGAATTTGTGGCAGTTGCTTAACAACTAAAAAGAACACTCGAAGTGACTTTTAGAAATGTGTTATAAGTAGGCGGGAATAAAATATAATATGTACAATATATAAATATATAATGTAATGATGTAATAAATATATATTTTCTTAAATGTAACTCACATAAGGACCTTTAAGATTTTAAGATTTAGTGACAATAACTCATTAAATTCTAGTTCTAATTCTAGTTTGCCATAAATGCTTATCATATTCTATAATTATAATTAATCATATTAAGTTAATTTTAAATTTCTTTTTTACACTCACTTTTCACTTACCACTTTTCTCATTTCAATGCCAATTTTAAAGGTTACACACACACATATATATACATACTCTTTTTGTGGGTCATAAATAAAGTATACGGCCTGAGGTTTTTGTTATTCCATTTGCACTGCCTACTTTTGTGCGTTACGCAAAGTGAAAACTTTTCACTTTCACATTAAGCAAACAAAGGCAAAAGGCAACGCAACCCATCCGGAAGCGATTCGCATACATATATCCCTCTGTGGCTGACCAAAAACTGACATTTAGCAGACATATTAACATGAACGAGGAGCATGTTAATGAATCACTCTGGCCACAGCTGACCGCAGCTATAAGCGCGAAACAGGGCCAAAACATCCGCCAACAAAGTAATAGAAAACAACGCTAACCACTCAAAACTTGATGTTTCGTTGTGGTTCCACCAAACAAACAAACATACAGTCTAAATAGAAAAAAAAGAGTGTATGTCAAACAAGCAGGAAAAGTGAAAAGCGAAAAATGCCAAGCGACTTGAAGAATTTAATTAGCATAAGTTTTGTGCGGAACGTGAAACAAAAATTGAAAAATAGAAATATCAAAGAGGACAACGATGCGACGGAGGCAGCGCATGTTTTATGTATGTATTTATATTGTGCAAATAAGTTTATTTTATTAAAAGTTGCAAAACATTTCGCCAAGCGCAATGGCAAATGTAAGTAGGTAAAAGTGAAAAAAAAATAAAAAACCCAACCAACCACCCCAAGAAAATAAAAAAAAAAGAACGAGCGAGACGAGCACTTGTGTACTTTGCTGTCAAAGTCATTCAAATTCAGTGCATGCATAAAAAATTAACTTAGAAGAGCCATCCATCCAGTCAAACCCCTCTCCCCCCTCGCAACCAAAAACCCAACTAAACAACGAGTCAGAGCAGAGAATTAAAGGTCTCACTTTTGTGGTAGCCAAAAAGTTCTTTCGAGTGCCACTCCACTAAGTACTCTGCGCAGAGAGAGGAAGAGAGGGGAAGAGAGAGGAAGAGAGAGAGAGCTGGGCTTTGATGAGATGCAATTAAAATTGGTGGTTTGGCCTTGTCGGTTGAGCAGGAGCAAAGTACTGAAAGCGTGGCAGCCATCAATTAAATTTGTGCTTTGATAGTTGGCCAAAAGCAAATGTCGAAAAATTTTGTATAGAATACTAGAAATATGTAACTGAAGTGCGCCAGATTGTTGCCAGAATGCCAAATGATATTTTTCAATTATCCTTGGCATCAATTTCGAGATCGTTCGTCTTAGTATTCAGATTTATGTTTTATTAATGGGTCAACTTTAAAATATGGATTACTTCAGAGAGGTAAACTCGAAGATTAAATGCAAACTTGTTTTTTATTAATTAAATGGTTTTTTTTAATGGTAACTCAAAGCACGAATTAGCTATGCAACATTATTTAAAATTGAATGGTAGTTAAAAGTTAACAGCAAGTCCAAAAAAAAAACAAACATTTACATTTTTTTTTTTTTAATAGATGCTGTCCACTGAGAAGCATTTCTGTGCAGCATTTAATGGCAATTGGTACAAGCAATTAAAACCATTTGCAAACGTTTAGTTTGTTTAAAAGTTCTGTCATTTTGTTAATTTGTTCCGGCTCCTTTTTGGTTGTTTTTGGGGTTGCTGGGGTTGCTGGGGTTGTTGGGGCTGTGTTGCTATGTTGGTCGTGTCAAGCGGGTTAAACGCGGCGTATGCGTAACTAATTGCTTTGACCGGGCAGCTAACGGCAGTTACTACACACATACGACACATACTACACATATATACGAGGGGTCGGGGTAGCCATTTAAACGATACCAATTTGAAGGCCACTCAACGGCGCGCAAGCACACAACCAGAACAGGGCTAAAACTAAAGACCAGAAGGAGGCACTTGAGTGCCAAAGCGTTTTCTAGTCCTCGCAACGAACGCACATGTTGCAAATTGTCGCCAAACGTGCGAAAAAAAAGGGCAAAGAAGTGGTGCAGGAGGGGTGAAGGGTGAAGGGGGTGGGTTGCTCGAGGTGCACATACAAAAACCAAACAAAGCGCCGCACAACAATAGAGTCCAAACCAGCAGCAGTTGTTGTTGTTGTTGTTCTTCTGCCAACAAACGACACGTTATAAAAATTGTATTTTAAAAGTCATTAGCAGCTTTTCTGGCTGTCATTGCGAATTGCGCGGCGGAGGAGTTGACAAGCGATTCGCTCGCCATTTTGTTTTCATATTCCACGTCTTTGTTGCTGCTGTTGTTGCTGCTGTTGTTGTTGACGACACACACGCTCCACAACACGCATGGCGCCCAATTGTTATTTCCTTTGTGATACCCTATGCACAATTATTAAAGAGTTTATTATAATGCAGAATGCAGAATGAAAAACTTTTAAATAGCAAAAAAAAGAAGACAATTTTTTAAAGAAAGAATAGTATTTAATTTTGAAATTTTTAATTTTAAAGTTTTTAACGGAATTTTTTAGAATTTAAGGAATGCTATAACATATTGCTATGTAGATATTGTTAGAGTGAGGTATTTCAATGAGGTATTTTATAATGAAAAACTTGTAAATAGTAAATAAGGAGATCATTTTTTAAAGAAAGATTATTATGTGTTTTTGGAATTTTTAATCTAAAAAGAATTTTTAGAACTTAAGGGATGCTATAACATTTTGCAATGTAGAAATTGTTAGAGTTATATGTGTGAGGTATTTTAAGAGGTATTTTATAATAAAAAATTTGTAAATAGGAAAAAAGATAATTTTTTAAGAAAAAATTAGTATTTATTTTTGAAATTTTTCATTTTAAAGCTCTTAAAAGAATTTTTAGAATTTAAGGAATGCTATAACATTTTGCAATATAGAAATTGTTAGAGTTATATGTGTGAGGTATTTCAATGAGGTATTTCATAATGAAAAACTTGTAAATAGTAAATAAGGAGACCATTTTTTTAAAAAAGATTATTATGTATTTTTAAACTTAAAAGAATTTTTAGATGCTATAAAATTTGGCAATGTAGAAAGTGTTTGAGTTATATGTGTAAGGTATTTCAATGAGGTATTTCATAATGAAAAGCTTATAAATAGTAAAGATGGAGACAATTTAAAAAAAAAAAAGATTTTTATGTATTTTTGGAATTTTCAATCTAAAAAGAACTTTTAGAACTTAAGGGATGCTATAACATTTTCCAATGTAAAAATTGTTAGAGTAAATTTTGAGTAGTTATTTTTTTTTATTTGTAGTTTTGGGTTTTGAGTTATGTTGGTTTTTTTTTTGGGTACTCGCTTTTTTTTGGTGTCGTGTTTAGAATATATTTTGTAGCACATTTCTTGCCTGAAATAACTAACTGCAATTAGGGAGCGTTGAATGGAAAGAGTGAGGGTGCACTCTGACAACACCCACACACACACAGATATGAGTGATTTTTAATTAATAAACTCATTAGGCCTGGCCTTGTTGTTGTTGTTGTTGTTGTGCTGTGTTTTACTCATTTTAATTACTGGCAGCTGCCACATAATTTCCTGGCATTTCAACAATGTGTCGACAATTTTTATGTTTTTAGACGTTTTGGCTTGTTTGGCAGCAGCAGCAGCAGCAGCAGCAGCAGTTGACGTTGACGTCGCCGTCACCGTCGCCGGTTCGCTGGCAGCTTTTGTTGCCGTTGCTGTCGTTAAACTTTTGACGTGTTGCATGAGGCGCGCCAGACAAAAGGCACCACCCGACAATATAGACCAACCAGAGGCGAGGCCAGAAACGTGCTAGAGAGTTTGCCTAAAAATTAAATATAATTGTTGTTGTTGCTGCGGTTAGCTGGTTAACACTACTGAGGACAGCACAACACCACAACAGCACACTGACGACGACAGCAGACATCAAACAGCAAACAGCAAAGCTCCGCTGGGCTGGGGTTCGTGTCCAATCCTGTCTGACGTTGAGAGAACCACATATCATCATAGTATGCAAGTTGGTGTTGGTTCTGCTGTCGCTCTTATTATTTTTATTGTTATTGTTTTTGCCTGATTCCATGTTCTGCTTAGCTATCAATATTTGTTGTACACAGGCGGCGTTGTTTAGGCATTTCAGGGGGCGCTGTCAATACAGAAAAGTAATTATTTATTTAATTGATTTATACACTTTATTAATTGATTTTCAAAACTTTACCAAATTAAGATTATGAGGAATTTTTAAATATAGCTGGTGTTATATTTAAAGCTAAGTTTCTGTGTAATGCATAATAATTATTATTGATATAAATAAAATATGTAAAATAAACGAACACATTTATACTGAGAATATAGCACAATATTTTTTATTTAATCAAACATTTTACATATCAGTAAATATATAAAAGTAGTTAACTTCTACTATGAACAAACATTGCTTTCCTAAATACCAAAGCAAAAAACTGAGTTGTACAAAAAAAATTATGTTTAAAAAATCACACATTTTAATTGAATGCCCACAAAACGGCGGTAAACAAGTTGACGCGTTCAACACGCAAAGCACCACAAAATTTTGTCCAGTTTATGTTTTGGAGAAGGGAACGAAGGGGGAATAAAAAACCACACTGAAGCTTTAATTGAGCGACAAAACGAAATATCTGAAATGTTAAACATGAAAATGGTCATGCGAAAAATACTGAAAAATTTGGGATAAGCGAGGCAATTTTTAATGTTTTTTATGTTTTGGATAAATTATTATTTTTATATCAGCTTTAATTTTAAACAGTTGCCTTTTTTCTGATAAACTACCAATCAGTTCCACATTTGTGTATTTCTTCTTATGCATATATAAAGTAAATAAATATTTAATTAATATTAATAATATTTGTATATTTCTTCTTATGCATATATCAATTAAATAAATATTTAATTAATATTTTATGCTTTCAATTACAGGTTGCGCATTCCTCACCTACTTCAGCCCGGACAGCTCGACAACAGCTGCCAATTCACCGACCTCCGCGGCTCAGGCAACGCTCTACAATGACAAACAGTCTTTAACAGGGGTAAGTCCAAATTTGGGTATTCCATTTCCAAAAAATTTTATCTCACAAATAAAGGAATGCAACACAATTAAATGTATATGTAAATGCACTTTTGACATTTATCTCAACTGCAAAAATTTTTATTTGTATTTGTTTACTTCATTTGCATAGTTTTTACAATTTTTGTCATATATCAAAAACCAAGAAAATAAACTAACCTTCACAAATTAGTTATGCAAAAAAGTTTGCTTTTTATTATTTTTTACTATACACAATTATTTGAAGGAGTGACTATCCTGCAGGTCCAATTCTGTTCTAGTTATTCGAATTTATGCATGTACTTGAAGGGGAAAAAATTGCACTTTATGTGGTTTGAAGAAGACTTGAAACATATACACTTATTTTTTATAGAGACATAAGTTAATGCTAGATTTTCCGCGATTTTTATTCCATGCTAAAGAGCCTGACTAAATGACTTAAAAGGCATTTTTAACTGACTCCAAAATTTAGTCGTCGCATAATAAGTTTTTATATATAAAGCCAATTTTAACTTTAAACTGGACTTATATATATATCTGATTCTTATTTAGATTTCGGCTAGCCGAAAATAGCTTTGCTTTCTAGTTGTATATAAAACTCTATTCACACTATTAACTATTGTTATTATTCATGCCATTATTCATTGAGTTTAAATATTATTTTATATAAATTTAATTTGCTTTTTTCTAACTTTTGACTGCATGACAATTGCAAAATTTTGCACTGCATTTTGGTTGTTAGTTTATCGTAGTGGTAGTTTTTGTTATTGTTGTTGCAGTTTATTGCAATTGTGATTAATTATTTTTATAAAATGTGCACTTTTTGCCCAACACTCATTTTGTTGATTTTGGCAATTAGCAGCAGGCGTTCGCATGTATTTGTGGGCGTGTCAATTGTCTGCCAATTGCTGAAAATTAAATATTGCAAATTTATTACATTGTTCACAGTCAATAAATAATTAACACGTGTAAATGTGTAAATATGTTAAAATAATGTATGCTTTTAATTTGCTATTTGATTCCTGCTGCTGCTGCGGCCAGAAGCTAGAGGCACATTTAATATTAGCATAACATTCAGTTAATGGAAATTGTGCGTAATGATGGCAATAAAAGCAAACAAAAAAAAAAATGCTATCAAAAAAATTTAATTTCTCTGTTTGCACATGCCAACATATTAAATTATAAAATTAATACACTTAATTCACAGTTTAAAGAAATAATATACATATGTGAAATCAAAATTTGCCATAAATACTCCCGTTCTTACCAAGAGTAATTGGCGTCTCTTTTTTTTTTTGGCATTCAATCTGCACTTCTCACAACTGCATAAATTGCCTGGAATACATAGTTAAAATTAATTTTGAATAAAATATTAAAAACCAAACATAAAACATTGCAGCAACTGCAGCAGCGACAGACAACAAGAAACAAGTTTATTGAATATGCAAAATTTGCATTTTAAGACAAAAAAAATATAAATAAAATTGAATTCCCCCCACTCTCTCCAACCCCCCGCATCGACGAACAAAAATAGATGGATAGATAGCCACAGCCGAGCATTTTTGGCTTGAATTACTTTTGCTCTTGTTTTCATATTTTCTTTGTCTACAGCCCACACACACACACACACAGAAACACACACAACGATTTTGTGGTCGTTTTGTATAGAAATTTATTACATTTTCTCTGCGTGAGAAGGAAATGCGGGAGGGGTGTGGATGAAGTAGTGGTTTGGCAGCGGCAGGGTCGAGGGAGTTTCTACCTCATTCAGAACTTTGTTTGTGCCACTTGTGCGGCGGCAGTTTTGCAACAACTTTGCTGGCAACTCTTTTGCATTGTTATTGTTTTTGTTGTTATTTTTGTTGTTGTGAAAATGACTGTTGTTGTTCTTGTTGTTGTTGTGATACTTATTAAAATTTTCTTAGAAAGACAACAAGTTGAGAAGAGTTCTTACAGGTTTTTTCTTCTCCTCTCTTACGGTTTTGTTGTCTCTGACCCAAGTGCGCCCTTTGTTATTTTAATATTGTGAAGCACTACCAGAGCAGAGCAGAGGAGAGCAGAGGAGAGCAGAGGAGTGGAGAGTGTAGAGCAGAGGAGAGGAGAGACGGACAGATAGGAAATGCAAGTACTTTTGCATAATCAATTGTGTAATGCAATAGCTCATTCATTGAGGCCATTTTTAATTAACTGCAGCAAGTGCTGCTGGTGTGGAGTGTCCACAGACCAGAGTCAAGGATTGTGAGTGTAGAGTCTCTGCAATTTGACTATTCGCTTTTGATCAAAACGGCTGCTCGAACAAGAAACTTATCAGAGGAGTATATAACTTCCGTTTCCGCTTCAACATACTTTGCCAAAGTTTGTGCAAATGAAATGCGCCTGTCCGCAAAAGGAAACAGTTTAGCATAAAAATAAAAAGTCAAGTTTCCCCAAAAAAAAAAAAAAAAAAAAAAACGAAAACAATAATAGTGAAATCCTTGGACTCTGACAACTCCGGCAACTAGCAGGCAGGCAGGCATACGCCATACTGGCTGTCGGGCCAGCTTTATCTGAATCTTATACGCTGCCTTGTCGTATTCAAATTTCTATTTAAAAAGTCAAACAGAATTGTGTGTGTATTGGTGTGTGTGTATGTAGGCGGAAAACTTGCGCTATGGCTAAATGCAATGCAAGGAAATCATAACGGAAATTTTTTCGAAAATGAAAAATATCTGCTGCCGAGCGCTGAGTGCACAGGATGTGGGCAGTAACTTTGCACACATGCCAGCAAGGCAGCCATGCAGGCAGTCGTCGGCCCAGGAAGTGTCTGCGAAGAAATTCTAGCGGAAAATACCAAACGGCACAATACCACCCCCATACTCCCCTCCCCCACCCCAACCACCCACTCCTCCCACACTCAAAAATAAAAGAAATCGCATATATGCAGTAAATAATAAAGCGCATACTTTAAGAATGGAACACATCCCAGTCCACAGCTGCAACCGCCAGTGGCGCCATTGATTAATGGCCGCGGGCTTTGCTAATTCTCTGCAGCGGCAATAAAGACTTAAAATGTATCTTTCCCCATATATATATATATATGTACATGTGTCTTCTGTACATATGCATATATCTGCAGAGTACTATATGCATTGTCTCTTTTTTTGCTTGTGTCGGATGGAAGATCAGGTTCCAGTCATTCTGCTTGGCCTCTCTGTCCAGCTGTAAAATATTTTTGCTTACGTGGCCATGTAAACACACCAAGCGAACCAATGACCACAAAAAAAACCAGAGGAGGAGTTGAAAAAAAAATAAATAAAAGAAATCTGCAAAACTGCCGAAATCAGCAGAAAAAATTTAACCGCAGTCTGCAATTAATCAAGCACGCCCCGAAGTCTAAAAGGAAGACGAAGTCGGGCAAATAATCTATGCATGTTAACGACCCCAAAATGCTCTACTATTTTCATATAAAAGTTTATTAATTAAATTAACCAATTTGTTATTTGTTTTTGCTATGTTAATAAATTAACAATATTAAAATTTAATTTTTAAATTAGAACCAATCACTAAATATAAAAAATAGCAAGTGAAATTCATAAAGAATTTGAATAAATAATAAAACACATTTTTAATTGAATTGTGGATAGTTTTTTATTTGGGGAAAGGTAAAAAAAAGGTTTTTTTTATATTAGCCAAAGGTTTTAAAAGTCAGTTACTACTTGACAAAATATTTTTTTTTCTTGTTATTAATAGTTTCTATCATATTATGCTTGTCATGACAAATACTAAAGAGTCATTTTAGGAGTTACAGAAAAGATGGTAAAAGGATATCAGATTTCTAAAATAGTTAGTAGATGTAGAGTGAACCTAATCAATCATTGGAAGGACAGGTCTAAAACTAAGAACTTCCTTTTTATTAAAGTGCTTCTTAAATACAGTTTTGATTTTTTTTATCGTTCTTATAATAAATATAAATAAATATAAAAATAAATATTTTTGTAAAGGCTTGTTTAGTGTGTATCCTCTAGTTGGTACATTTTGGGATGTACATTTTGGATTTCTTTTGCGAATAAATTAACAACAATTGGTGATGGTCGAGCTGAGGCCTTGGTCAGAGGTTCAGTTGATAGGGAGGATGTGGCGGTTGCCACCGATTTCGGCGACGGCGTCAATGCTGCCGCTTCAATTTGGCAATTTATCTGGCCCATCTGCATTTGTTGATTTTGTGCCGGCGACTGCGCCGCAATGTATGCGATTGTCCGCTTTGCATAAGAGCTAACGAACTAGATTTTTTCGTCGACTTGGGCGGCTTGGAGGATTGGAGGCCTGGAGGCTTGGAGGCTTCTATGCTTGGAGCTGTGTCTGCACTCGGCGCGCTTCATTGGCATATCAATCAACGGCCAAAAGCGGGAAATGAATTCGCTTACTCACACGGGTTGCCGGACGAGACAGAGGCAGAATGTGGATGCCACGGATTTTTATTCTTTTCATTTGGTTTTTCTTCTTTTGCCAATGTAGTTGTTGTTGTTGTTGTTGTACGTGTTCTTGTTGTTGTTGGCGTGGCCGGATGCCATTTTAATTAAGTGTTGGGGCCTGTAACCAAACCAAAAGCGAGGACGATGGCGTCGGTGGTTCTGGCGCCTGGCCAAAGCCTTTTTTTTTTTGGCCTGTCTTCTCACTCTGACCGTAAGGAATTTAACATTTAGAACGGAAGTGTGCACAACAAAAACCAAAAAAAAAAAAAAAGGAGCAGGAAATACAGGAACCAGCTGAGCAGCGACAGCTACGGGCTGAAGTTGTTGTTGTTGTTGTTGTTCTTGTTGTTGTTGTAGTTACTGGCGATGGTTGCGACTGACAGTTTAATTATTATTTTTGCAAATCAGTAAATTAATTAAGATGACGGAGATTTCAAGGGAAAGAATACAGCAAAATTGAGCACGCCACGGCGAAATCTTCTTGTTAATCAATTAAAAGGTCACGCAAAAAGAGATTCTTTATTGGAATTAGTTTTTGTAATCAAAAATATATTTACTGCACACACACTGAGAAAATAAAATGTTACTTTGCTGCCAGCAATTGTTTTACTGTCAAGCACGTTTTGACCCATATTTTTCTTGAAATGACAAAGTTAATATTAAAAGAAGTTGAATCTCAGTTTTAAGCTTTGTAATTTGTTTTAAAATCTGTCTTAAAATATGTCAACCTTTTTTAATTTGGCTTCATATTTTACTTTGAAAAATCTACTTGATAGACTCTGATAAATTTCCTTATTGTCAGACTCTTCAGGTTTTTCTTAATACGTCTGGGACATGTTTACTTTACGTTGATAATCATGACCGGATTTTTAACCATTTCAAATGGGCAACGTGTATATTAGCCAAATTTCCTTTTGGTTACAGGCAAAAGGCTTGACAAACCCGGTATAAGCTCGCTTACAAGACATCTTTAGGCTTATAATGGTCTAATGAGTCTTATATACCCCTGCCAAACAT
Source organism: Drosophila melanosoma (assembly GCA_035042045.1). Lineage (NCBI taxonomy): Eukaryota > Metazoa > Arthropoda > Insecta > Diptera > Drosophilidae > Drosophila > Drosophila melanosoma. Next base: position 1,561,916 of record JAWNLY010000100.1, on the reverse strand, counting down.
GTATCCAACAAGGGATCCAGGACAAGGGATTGCACTTTGCTCCTGCTCCTGCTTCTGTTCCTGTTTCAGTTACTGTTTCTGTTCCTGTTCCATATGGCGCTCCCCGTTACTCGTTGCTTGCAATTAAATCCGCTTTGCAAATTTATGACCAACGAATTGCTCTTTGCGGCTTTTCCAGCCCCAACCAAAAAAAATACACAAAATATTCGAGCTATGCCATCCTCTGCTCGGAACGAGCATGTCGCTGTAGGCATTACCAGTAAGTGAGTTTTTATACTAGTCTATATATATATAGATATATATATATATATATGTATGTGTGGCATACAGATGCGGTATGCAAAGAGAATTGCAAGTCATTGGGCATGCCCGCTTTTAGCTACCTTATGTTCGAGTGCGCACTCAAATGAAAATGTACACGAGGCACAAAAATGGGTAAAACACGCAACATTGGCAAAAGGAGCAATTAAGCATAAAGCGTGCAGATAAAAAGTCAAAGAGCTGAATAAACCAAAAAAAAAAACAGTGCAAAGCGCAAAAATTAACACACAAAAAAATAAGAAAAAAACAAAAAAAAAACAAAAAAAACTGTTGGTAATGAGGCAAGCAGAGCTGCTTGATAAATGTGAGTAGAAGCCTCGTCCCTTCCCCCTCTCTCTCTCTCTCATTCTCTCTCCACACATATATTTGAAACCGCAACGGGCCATAAAAATTGTCTGACTCTTGGTGTGTGTGTGTATGTGTGTGGGAAAAAAGGCAATTTTCAAGTTTTTAGAAAATCCATGAAATGTGGTTGCTGCGACTACAAAGAGAATATTTTATGCAAGCGCATGTGTAAAAATATATTTTATTAGTGGAGCTGTGTGGCTGCCACATTGCTTTTCATGATTGCAGCACCAGTAAGTGTCTCTTTTGCATTTTGCAAAAATGCCAGCAAGCGCGACATTCTATTTTTTTTTCTTTTCTCCATTTTTATTGAGAACACAGACAACTGAAGTCTCGACACTGTAATAAAAATGTCGAAATCCTTGCGACGTCTGTGCGCTTGAAGGGCACACGCCTGCCAAGGTACTTGCGATATATTTATCACGCCATTGTCATTCTCAACACTAGAAGCAGCTACAATAACAACAACAACAACAACAACAACAACAACAACAACAACAACAACAGCACCTATGGCTGCAGCAAGTGGCAACTGTTGCTGCCTGCAAATTCAAGATTAGTTTTAGTTACTTTAAGCTTAAGTTTCGACTTGTTGCAAGTCTCCCGCAATGTTTGTTGGTAATTATTTTAATAATAATATTCAAATGAGTTTGTCAAATTTACTTTAAACTGTTCTCTGTTGGCCAGCGACAATTGGTAGACGAAAAATAGCTAAAAAAAAAAAAAAATAGATTGTCATGAAAATGCCATAGAAAAAATGTTTCCATATGTTAAAAGCGACGCGAAACCAGAAACCAAAACAACAAACAGATGGAAAAGTCCTTTGCAACAGTAACTGGCCAGTTGCATACATATATTCTTCTTCTTTTTTTTTAGTAATTTATTGAATTTTAAAATGTTATTTTTTCACGCTTGTCAACAGCGCAGACAAAGGCAAATTTTACGCCGTTTTTCGCATACAGCGCTTTGTAATTATACTCTAAAAAGTAAAAGTCTCTCTGTTATTTGTTCAGAATTGTAAGTTGTTACTCTATCATTTGAAATAATTAGGAGTTTAGTTTATTTAGTTTTTATTTATCACTTTTTTTTATATAAATATAGAGTCTGTTATCCAACCTACTGATTAAAATTCTAAAATTTAATGCTCTTGTTTCAGAGTATTTAAATTTAATATTCTTGGATAGATTTAAAAACAGTTTAGTCTTTATTATTTACCATTTGTATGGCATATATTTTAGATTTTCTCTTTGCTTTATATTTGAACTGGCTATTCCAATTCGAGCAACGCCATTTTAATTTGAATTAATTGCGTGCAGAGTCCAGCAAAATATTTTTTTTTTGCCTCTTTTTGGTGAGCAGTGACCGGAAATGCTCGTTTGCCTTTGACCCGATGTGCTTTTGCATAGAATGTGGAGCAGCTGTTTGCTGCCGTATTTGTATATATATTGAAAAATAATATATATAATATATATATATATATATGTATTTTGAAAAAAAAACTCAATGAGTTGAAATCGTTTTTCAATTAAATTTAAATGTACGCTGTCCCGCATATATTTCGCATATATCTATTTGCTTATTTTGGGGACATTTTGTATATTTATGTGTGTATAAAACTGATAAAATTATTATGCCACACATTTTGAGTAATTGAAAATGTTTTAGCTGGTTTTTGTGCGTGAGTGCCGCCGCATCTTGGTGTTGCATAAATTACACCACATTGACATTTGAGTAATTTACTTCAAAATATAATAAATAGCAGTTGGCTTTTGAAGTATTGCTATAATCTTGCTTACCTTGAAATGCTTATTTTATATGAATAATGGTGGCAATCATCTTTTATAATAAATTTCATTTTACGTTTGGTAAAATGTGCTTTAAATATGCTAATAAATATGTGCTTGAAAGTTTAAAGTGTTGGCAGTTGATATTTAGGCAATATTAAATTTTTAATAAGCAGCTTGAGGAGTTTTTAAATAAGTTTTATATTTTGCAGAAACACTACATATTCATTTAAATAAATTGATTTAAATGCTTTGTTTGATTTCAATGATTTCATTTATATTGCATGCCCCAAATCAGAGCAAACTTTTATTTTCATATTGCATGCCTCAAGCATATATTCCACACACCTCAACATTTAAATTTAATATTGTGTGAAAGAATTGTTAATTTTTAAAAACATATACTTAAATAATATTTGCATATGGTAAGTATAAAATATATTTTTATGCGTCTGTTACTGTGTTTATTTATGTGTTTAAGTCCAAAAACAAATCCTGTTATCCAGTCCAAATTTTTGTTAATGTTAGCAGTTTCTGCTGATAAACAGGCGAAAAAAGAGAATATTTTCTATACATATATTTTTGTTGTGTAAATTAAGTATACAAATTGACTTTTCAATCACACTTACCCAAATGTAAATGTTATTGAAAAATCTTCAACTATTTAACCACAAATACAAAAAAAAATAAAATAAATTAAATAATAATACCCTTGATATAAATCGATGTTGTTATTGACTTCATATATTGATGTTGTTCTATAATTGATGTTGTTGTTGTTGATGTTGTTCTACTACTACTACTACTACTACTACTATTCCTAAGCTAAAATAAATTTTAAACTAAACTAAACAGTATCTCCTACAAAAAATATCATATTTCAAATATAGTTTCATATGATGATTTTAATTGATTGATGTGTGTTTTCTTTACACTTTTCATTTACATTTCCTGCTCTCTCTCTATCTATTTTCCTACTCGATGTTGCATAAATGTTGTGTCAATTACCGTTCCGATCGCTGTTGTTGTGCTTCTTCCCCCCTGTGCATTTCTCTCTCCAAAAAAAAACTCTTTATCAATTTAATTGCAGGTCGCGTATCCTTGTGGCGCTTTGAGCTTGCGACGCATGCGTTGGCGGCACCATCAGCAACAACCGCAACCGCAACCGCAGCCGCAGCAACTACAGCAACAACAACAACAACTACAACAGCAACGTCAGCTCTATGGTGCCCCCTATGTGCGATTGGGCCTCGCCCAGCGACTGCAACAGCAGCAACACCAATATCAATACCAACAACAACGGCAACTACAGCAACACCAACACCAACAGCAACACCAACAGCAACAGCAACATCAGCAACATGAATTGCAGACTTCGCCGGGCGTTGGCCTCATCAGCCGAAGTCGCAGCAATTTGCGTGAAATTTGTAAAACGCATGCAATTTGCTAACAACAATTGATTGCCTCGAGCGAAGCAGCAACAACAGCAGCACTTACAACAACAGCCACAACAACAATAAGTAGTAGTGTGCCGGTTAACAGCTTAACAGCAACAGCACCAACAACATCAACAACATCAACAACAACAACAACATCAACAACAACAACATCAACTACAGCAGCAACAACAACAACAACAACAACAACAAGAACGCAGCAATCGCAAAAACTGCAAGTGCAGCAACATCAACTGCAACAGCAACAATTGCCATTGCCGTGTGTTACGCAAATTAGTCAAAACAAATTGGTAGGTGGCCATTATATAATTTTTGGTCTACATATGTAGAATATGCTAATCTTGGAAAATATGGGCGGCCTAACACTGATTACCCAATTCATGTAATAATACATTCTTATTTTTGGCAATCAGTAATTCTTTAAGTACCCAAAACTTTAAATTGCCTTATTAAAATTGATCTTCTAAGGCATTAGTCAAAATTATATTTATTATTGAATTCTCTTTAAAGATTGGATAAATGTACAAAAAAATTAGTTATATTCAATTGTTTCTTTGAAATCGCACTAGATTGCAGAAGAAAGTTTTTAATTTTTCGAAAATTGTACAAGAATGAATTTTATTTTAAACTCCTCAAATTAAAACTTAGAAAACTGTATACAAAATTTATCTAAGATTTAGTTTCAACTCATTTAACTTGCCTCATTCATAAATTGAAACTCCTTCAACGATTGCAGCAGATTGAGTTAATAATCCTTGAAATCCTTGAATCTCCTTCTCAAAATGAGTCCCATCTGTGTGATGGGAATTTTAATTAAAATTACTCAAATATTTTAAGTGGCTGCAGCTGGTATTTTCAGCAGCTCATCTATATATGTTTGCTCATATCCCTCATTAGTCCTTGCCACATATACTTAAATGCCTCTAGTCCACATGCAGATTGGAACTGGTCGCATCTTGCAACCGCTTGTCGATTATAACTCACTTTTATACTCATCGCGTATATATATATATTTTGGTTGATGGGCGCCCAGTTTTGGCCAACTTGTCGTGGGCCAGTTGGCATTTTTATGCCTTCGTTGTGTGTGGTGAAAACATTAAATGGCTTTATACAATCGCAAGAGGTGCAAGAGAACACACACAGACAGTGGAGGTGTGGTTTGGGGTGGGGAGGGAGGGGTGGTGGTTCGGGGGCTTAGCTCAGCTCAGTTAAGTTGAGTTTAGCTCTTCATCATCGTCGACGTCGTGATCATTTCCATCAGGCTGAATAGCTTTTCAAATGCCAAATTTATGCAAATTCGCTGAGAGGGAAGGCCGCCATCGTTGAGGACGGCAGTTTGCACATGAATATTTGTGCCCGGAAATCGGGCAAAGGGAGCAAAGCGGGTGGGAATGGGGGGGGGGGGATGGGGGGGTACAAAGCCAACGGGGCAAAGCGATGGCGGTGGCACAAGGTTTCGGCACATATGCGAAATTGTGCCTTTTGCCGAGTTTTTGAATTGCCATTTTCCGTTTGCACAATGTTTGATGTGAGCAGGTGCCCTAAAGCCAGAGAATGAGCGAAGTGGAGAAACAAAATGCACTCAGCAAAATTGGAAACACTTCAAATAAGTAGCTGTTAGTACAAAATTTGCAATTATTAAAGACAAAATAAAAAAAGAAAAAGAAAATAAAAAAATAATCCAATGACAACAATTAAAAATTAAATAATTACTATTATTTTTTAAGATTTAAATGAAAATCTGCATTGGCTAAAATTCGCAGTTTTTTTTCTATTGCTAAGCCAAAAAATATTTAATTTTTAATTTTTAAGGGAAGTCGATTACTATTTTCCCTTTTGTAATTAGAGAAATTATTCAGTAATTTTAAAGATTTAAATGAAAATCTGCATTGGTTAAAATCCGCAGTTTATTTCTTATTGCTAAGCCAAAAAATATTTAATTTTTTATTTTTAAGTGGAAGTCGATTACTATTTTCGCTTTTGTAATTAGAGAAATTATTCAGTAATTTTAAAAACTTATATTTTAAGTTCATTTTTTTTTGTGTCGTGTATGAGCTGAGCGGGTGAGCGCGGCAAAGATTGCGACTGTTTGTGGCATGGCGTGCGGCACACGTCGCATTTTGTATTGCCTTCAATCATCAATCAATTTTTTCAGCACGTGCTCTCTCTCTCTCCGCACCCACTGTGGCAGTTGTCGTTGCTGCTGCCCCCCCACACCCCTCTTCCCCTTGCCAATCCTTGCCGCTGTCGTTGCCGTTGTGCCTTTGCATACACTTTTAGGCTCGCGGAGTGCACGTAACGGTTGCCTTGCAGTTTGCCTTGCCAATTTAGCCAAAGTTCTCAACTGGAAGCATAATTCATGTTGCAAGTTGGACGGCGAACGCGTTTAAATGTGCATCACGTAAATGCCAAACAAGACGATATGTCCAGGCCTGCCTGCCACGTCCACGTGATTTGTAGTCTCCGCACAAACACACACATACACATGCATACACATGCATACACACGCACAGGTGTGTGTGTGCACAGGTAAATGCCCCATGTCCAGTCGTGCAGTTCGGTTAAAGTTTTAAGCCAGTCAGCTAGTCCATCTCCATCGCTATCGCCAACTCCATCTACATCTCCATCTCCAACTGTCCATCTATCCATCGCATACTTTCGCTTTATTAAGAAAGAGAGAGTGTGCGGCAGAGGGATGCAGAGTGCAGAGTGCAGGGTGCAGAGAACATAGAGCAGAAATCCAGCAGACCACAAAACGGAATGCAAGGATAATTACACTCGGTGGATGGACATTGCCATTGAGCTGGTTGCTCGGAGCTGGCTACTTGGGGTTGGGTGCGGGGTGCTGGGTGCGGGGTGGCTGCTGCAATCGTCGGCAAGGTGTTGACTTGAAATTAAAATTAATTGAGAATTCCGTGCGCATACCAAAACGAGAGTGTCGCCAAAAGCCACTGCTCGACCAGGGATTGCATCTCTACTAGCACTCCTTTTCCTCTTCCCCTCTTCCCCTCTCAAAGTGTAACCCACGTGCCTCATTTCCTTTCCTTTTTTTTTTTTGTTTTTTAGCTGGTTGGCATTTTGACCTCAGTGACCGAAACTCTGGCGCAAATCAGGTCCAGTTTTTAGAGAACGCACATTAACTGCTTTTGGTAATAAGCTTAATTATGCTTCAATTGGTTTACGTGACGTCAGCGCGGTGGCAACAAGTTCAAATGTTCAAATGTTCAAATGTGTAGCAGTTGCTTTCATTTTCCTGAATGACTCATTTAGTGGCAACATTTTTAGCAGTTGGCATTGCTTTTTTTTTTTGTTGTGGCTCTAATTACACAATTATTTGTGGCTAATGGTGGGGAAAATGTTTTCATGTGCTTTTTGGCTTCAACTATCGATTAATTTCGAGCACAATTAACGCAATTGAAAACGCCAGAAACCTTAAAGGTTAAAATAAAAAATATATTAATAATGGTTTAAAAATGTTTTTTTTTTATTAAACTTTAAGCTTGAAGTAATTAACAATTAACAGTTAATGGATAGCTCTGCTCTTTGTGCTTTCGATATATATATATATTTCTCATTAACGTTTTAACCAACTTAAAATTGCATTCAGACTTATGACAAACATATTTTTTTGAACGGAAAATGCTCGCATTTTTGCATTTCCAGTCATTTAATTTGACAGATCCATGCATGTGTGTATTTTTTTTTTTAATGACAATGCAAAAATATTTTGCTTAACGCCTGTCTGCTTCATGTTGTTGTTGCGAAATTAAACAATTTAATTATTATCATAACCTGTCGCTGCCACTGCAACAGCAAAGGTAAATACAAACGTCGCCTACGACAACTGCTGTGTTCTGTGGCAAGAGGCGGCGACAATTGCCATTAATTGCATATTTTAAGCGATTTCAGATTAAAACCGCAGACAACGTAAATAACAACAATCACACATACACACACGCACATCAACACACACACACACACACACACACACACACAAAAGACAAGCAAAGTGCAGGATAGCATTTGGGTGGGGGATAAAAATTAATTGCTCTTTCTGACAAAAATTAACAATTATGACAATAAAAATTTTAAAATCATATTGCGACAAAAATAATTAATAGCACAAAATGAATTCACAATTCACAAATATGAATTTATTACAAGTGGAACACGCTGACAGTGAAAAAAACATTGAATGAAAGTATTAAAAATTGAACATGCATCATAAATGGATAAACAGATGAGCAATTTGAAAGATTTTAATTGATTTATATTTAAGTTTATTTAACGCAAAATGATCATTACAATTTTGGGTGTCCTTTTTGTTTCTCAAAATTGTTGCATATAAATGCCAAGCTGATTTTTTGCCATACATGTTTCGACTAAATGCCTTGGCTTTAACAATTTAATAACATATCCTGCAGTGAGGACTTCGCCCACATTTCAACACTTGTCGTTGCAACTTGCTGCTTCAAGTTTTGATTCATTTGCAGCACGTACATACATATATATATATATACCATATATACAAATACATAAAACTCGTGTGATTTGCTTCGCAAGTTTGTCCGAGGCGCCAGTTGCAAGTTCGTCAGTCTTGTCCAATGCGTGCAACAGCAACAACAAAAAACAAAAACAACAAGCAGCGGCAAAACGCGGCTGCTTAGTTGCTGCTGCTGTTGCTGTTGCTGTTGCTTGGGGCACAAGACTAACTCATGCCACGTCCCCCACCTAGCTCAGTTGTTTAGCTATGCAACAAACTACAAAACACACAGCCAAAGTTGCATGTGTGAGCCGACGGTCCTTTCATGTCCTGCCGCAGCTGCTTCTGTTGCTGTAGCAGAGTGGCAGTGGCAGTGTGGCAGTGGCAGTTACTGCTTTTTGCTAGCTGCTTATCACGCATGCTAAACAAGCAGACGACGCTGGCGACGACCAGAGAAAATACCATTTGAATTTTGATAAAATGCAGTTTGACTTTTTGTGGGCGAACATCCTGCAACACACACACACACACTCTCCATCTCTCTCTCTCTCTCTCTCTCTCTCTCTCTTTCTCTTTTTGATAGTCGTCCTGTCTACTTCTTTTTTCGCCTCCTTTTATTTTTCGTGTATGCTGCTTGCAGCGTTGTTACATGACATTCATTGATATTTTGTGCAAGCGTAGCGTAAATTCAATTTAATTTTGTGTAAATTGGCTGCAAATGCAATTTACAAGTCCTGCTCAGCAGCTGAAAGGATGCGTGAGCAGGATTTGCGCTTGTGTAGCTGCCTCGGCACTTCCACTTGCATTTCAAGTGGACAATTGAATAGAATACTCACAATCCACCCACACACATATTTAACTTGATGTAAAACGCTTTTTTTTGGGTACTCTCAAGAGCTCCGTTTTTTAATTTCATATCCTTAGGGATTAAAAAAATATTTTGTTTTTTGACAAAATTAAATAAAAATATCTATCAGTGATTAAAAATATATGTGTGATTTCGCAACTTTGTTAAAAATGGTTTACGGCTTATTTTCATACCTTTTGCAGAAAAGTCTCGATTTTTTTTTTAATGTTTGGCATTTAGATAAATTGTTTACTAATAGTTGGTATCGTTATTTTTGGTCGGAACATATGTAAAAATTTAAGACAGGAAATTGGTTACCAAATTTCTCCAAGCAATAACTTTGTCAAAAATGAACGAATTTTTAATATCAAGTTTGTATTGTATTGTTTAGCTTCTGACTCAATAGTATATTTAAAGTTGATTAATTTTAAGACGTAAGTTAAATTCTGTGCATTCCAAATCCGCATGGGGCTAAGTCCCAAATATCATAGTTTTAGAAATTTTATAAAAACTAATTATAGAAAGATATCGATTTTAAATTTCTAAAGTGTTGAAATGCTTTCAAAATCAAATGCGTCGAGTTAGCCACAGGCTTTGCCGCTATAATTTTAATCTGAAAAGTTTTCTTTTTGAAAATTACGATTATCGATCTTAGTGCAATTAATTATATTGCAAATTCTGATACTGACAGCCATGTTTGTATATATATATATGCCTGCATGCGCGTGAATGGATTTTAATTATAAACCAGGCCATTTTTCGCCACTATATGTTGAGTGTGTGTGTGTGTGTATGTATGCGTGTGTGTGTGTGTGTGTGTGCGTGCCGTTGAGGGGTGTGTTTTTGTGTGTATAGAAATTGCATTTGACAAAACTGAGGGCGCGTGCGTGCATGCATATTAAATCAACTTTTTATTTAAGTTGGCTTAGTCCAGTTAGCCGGAGGTGTGTGGGCGGTGCAGGGGCGTGGCCGTTAGCTGCCAACGTTTTTTTTTTTTATTATTTTTTCTAGCCAACAACAACAACAACAACTGGTTGGTTTTGCCATCGTCCATATGCGCTTTGCAACGTTGGCATTTAAAACTTTGAACCCTTTTTCGCACTCGCATAAATCACTGGCTCGTCGCGTTGTATGCAACATTACTTCTGTTGCAACGCCGTTAATACCAGGCAGGGGCTCTCCTTTATGGCAGTAAAAACCGAAACGATTTCAAGTTTTTTTTTCGCTTTTCCTCACGCATTCACCTGCTGCGATGCTTGGTTAGAAGGATTGGAGTTGCCACCAGTTAGTTGCCACCAAGTCCTAAAAACCTTTGGCTGCGTTTTATTAACCCCCAGTGATCGATTGCGTCGGCATTACGCCGCAAAGGGGGGCAACTGCGATGTCGCCCCGTCAAAAGTTGTCCTCGGTATTTGCAAGTTTTTAATAGGAAAACGCAGCATTAAACGATGGATTTGAGTGCAAAACTTCTGCGACGCTGATACTAAATAAAAAAAGTCTGAAAATTATTATTATTGGATTTTTTTTTTTTTTAAATAAATTTAATAGCTTGTTTGTGGTTTTTAATAATTTTTTTATTACTTTTTTTAAATGTCTTTGAATGGAAATATTGTCAATTAAAATAACATATGTAATTAATAATACTTTGAATGTAAATGTTTTAAAGAAAACGTTGAAATGATAATTAATTTTCGTAATTGTTTTTGTAACAATTTCTTGGCATTTGAAAAGAGATTTTTCTTTATTTCTTATTTATTTTTAAGAACATTTTCAATTAATAATTGCTAAATAAATTTCCTATTTATTTTTAAGTACAATTTCAAATAATAATTGCTCAGGCGCTGCATTTTATGCTCTTAATTTGTGTAAGCTTTATTAAATTGCTATTATTTAAATTCTGAATAAACGTTTACACAGATTTTTATATCACAGAGAATCACATATGATTTTGCAGCTGCAACCTGAATATTTATTTTACTTAAGATTCTGTTTTAAGGCGCTAAAAGCCGGCAAGTTTGCACAATTTTGTTAATGACGGCAGTCAACAGCCAAAGGCAGCTGCACTTAAATTGAGGCAATGACGTTGCCACGTTGCCACACGGCCACGTTGTCGTTGTCGTTGTGGTAGTCGTTGTGGTAGTCCTTGTCTGCGTGTCCTGCCCTCATGTGGGTAGCTCCTTGCTCTAAATTATGCAGAGTTCAATCAACTTACGCTGATTGGAGCGCCACAAAGCGGCGAGTGTCAAGTGGAGCTAACCCAAAGCCGCAGAGTCGCGCGGGTGTGTGTGTGTGTGTGTGTGTGTGTGTGTGTGCGGGCTGGGCAATAAATCAAACCTCGTCGACGACGAATCATTGCATCTACCAATCCCCAAATCCCCCGCACCACTCTTCCACACCAATTCCGTTGGGTGCTTCTTTCTGGTGGGCTATTAGAAGTGTCGGTACACGTTTTGCTTGGCTGCATTTGCTGCTTGCATGCGGTTTAACAGCGAAATTGATTGAAATGCTTCCCTCTATTTTTTTTTTGTTTTTTTTTTTTTTTTTTGCTCCTTTCATTATTGCCCCTTAAAGTAGTTGCCTTAAATTCATGCATGAACAAGAAGTGGCACAAGTGTGGAGACGAAATGAAATGATGCCACATATGTACATATATATATATATATATATATATATATTTGTGTATTTTTCGTATGCCTTGGTAACGTCTCTCAGGGTTGCCTGCATCCTCATCAATATCATATTTATGCTCGACTGCCAACAAACAATTGAAAACAATACAAAATACTTAGTAATTCTTTGGTTTTTGTTATTGTTATTTGCCCTTTTCGTCTGATGCCCCTCCATCCCAATCACCATCTTCAATTCGGAGGCCCAGAATATTTTATGCTTGCCTCCTCCTGTTTTCGATATTCACTTCGTACTTGGACTGCGACACGACTTGGCCTTGTGCCAGAAATTCTTTGTATTTTTACATTGTTTTGTTATCGGCTTTGCCTTTGCTCGCTTTTTGTTTTTATCCTGGATGCCTCAAGTAGGTGCTGTATGTAGTAGTCTTGGCGGGAAGGGGGCGGAGGGACTGGGGTTTGGCAGGCATAGTTTTGGCTTAGACCGTTATGCATATTTGCCATTTATGTGCCTGGGCTGCCAGTGCCGCCTTTTTGTTACATTTTATTCCGTTTGTATGCCAGAAATGCGGCTCATGTGCTCTCAATTGTTGATGATGTGGGAATTAGGCACGAATGGTTCTCATCCAGGTGCTGGCTCGTGTGCACAATAAAAGCTTTAAGAATTGGCCAAATTCAATATGCTCTGCTTGATGGCACAAACAATTCGAATTTGTTGTGAATTATATACAAATTGTATTTGGTTAAATTAACTAATGTTTTCTTCTATACAAACTTAATTTACTAAATAATATAAATCAATTTTTTGTTCTCCTTTGCAGGTAAGTGTGAAATTGGCTTTAACACAATGTAAAGATGTCATGAGTAAGTAGAAATTATTAAATTTATATATCTTAAGGAAGATAGAATCTTTCTTTGTCTTTAGAAAAACTTTAAGTATTTTTCTCTTAACTGCATTCCTTTAACTTTCACTCAATATTCATTCGACCCATCGAGTGTTCGTGTAATTAATGGTTTTTTTTTTGCCAAGCAACACTGAAACACTTTTAAAACTCTCGGAAACTGCGTACATTTTTTTGTGCTTGCTATTGTGGGCATATTGCAACTTTTTGTTGCTCGTTTGGTGTCCAGGCTCGAGTTCATTACAATTGACATTTGATTTAAAACGCACTCTGCAAAAGCAAAAAAAAAAAACACTGAATGTGCAGATTGGCAGGCAGACAGAAGGACAGACAGACAGACAGACAGACAGGCAGTTAGAGGGAGATGGACACACAATAATAATATCCTGTCTGAGCACATGCAAGTGAGATCGTAAGCTAAAAAGGACACAAAACAGAGGACAGTGGCAAGCCAAATGCTGAACGCTGCCCACAAATAAAAAGCTCAGGCCGCAAACATTGCGGTAAACAAAGGACAACTGCAAAGTTCATAGGGACACATGTTTATCAATGTCCCAAACAAAAAAGACAAGAAAACTAACCAGAGAAAAAAATAAATGGAAAAAAAAAACCCAGCTAAATAACGAGAAGGCAGGGCTTAAACGCGCAGACGTTAGACATTTCGGGCTTAAGCTCGATGCGGCAGACAGGGAAGACGTGCAGTGGGGGGCGGAGGGGGGGCTGGAGTCGGGCTTACATATATATATATATATTTAGGCAGGATATTGATTGATTTATTGCGTGCAGTAGTAGACTCCGCCTAGGCGACGTCCTCCGCGCACAATGAATGTCACAAATTGGCGGAAAGAGGCCTGCGGCTTTCGTAGGCGTTGCAAGAAATTTAACAGTTATTAAAGGAAGACGAACACACATTTGAAGTGTGCAACAAGGTAGTCTGAGACATCCTTTCATACGTTAGAAATATTAAAATCCTCTTCTAATATCCTGTGCACATCAAAAATGCTAAAGGAGATTAGGTAAAATTTCTGCAACATAGAATAAAAAATTACATTTCTATTATTAAAGAGTTTTGTTTGGATTTGTATAACATAGAATTAAAGGAAATATATAATAGTATTTAAGCACTTCTGCTCTCTCTTAAAAACTATATTTGTTTTTTTCGAGGGGATCTTGAGAAGTTCTTGAAAAGTATTTGTATTTAATTTCAACCATAAAGCAAATGCACTCGATTCGAGGAGTTGCAGTTTAACTTTTAGCTGGGAAAAAAGTTTTGGTGTCTGTGCACAATAAACAACAATAAACTTTATGGGTATGGCCAAGGAAAAATTGTCGTAATACAATTGGATCTTTTGTTGTTTTTCGATCGAACGTTGGCCAACTTGTCACAAAATTATCTGCCCCATCTGGTGACCACAACACAACCAAATAGTCGAGTGGCGCTGCCAACTGGAAAGTGGCAATTGCCAATATGTGCGGTTGTTCACAAATAAAATGTTTATCGTGTCGTTGTGGCTGCAACCTCAAATATACCACTCCCTATATGTGGCACTTGCCACTCCAAAACACAACACAACGCAACGCTCAAACTTGTTGTTTGTCAATAATTTTTGAACAACTTTGCCTTTATGTGGTCAGCAGCCGAAACTTTCAACACTCGCATTAAACTAAATCAGTTGACAATTGTTAACATTCATTAAAAAAAAAAGAGTTACTTTAAATGAAGTCGGCATTCGTTGGCAACGACAAATGACCAGGCCATTTGTTGTGACTGCAATTGATTGGTCCTCATCCGATAAGGGTGACCAACGTAAGCGCGCTCATTTATTTATTTATAAACAAAGCACAAATGACAACACCAGGGGGGGTGGGGCCAGGGACAGGACACGGGCCTACGGCGCCATTGAGTCTTACAAAATTTGCAAGCAAGTGTGAGCAGCGGAGAGCATATCCTCGCAAGGTACAAGGATACAAAAGCACTTCGGTCCCAGGGCAGTGACTAATTAATTTTACACCGTTTATCGTGCGTTTCACGCGCGTATAGCTTAAGCCATACAAATCAATCAAGGCTTGCAAAAGGGGTCGGGGACGGGGTCGGGGTCGGGGTGCACAATACTCTTGGCCAATTAGTAAAGCATACAAAACGGACACAGACACAGACACATGCACTTTGCATGGCGCCACCAACGACGACGACAAGCAGGGCAAACACAGGTTATATATGTATACGAATATATATATATATATATATATATATATATATGTAGCACTTAAGATAGATGAATGAAGTGGCAAACATGGCGGACAGTTTGGATTTCAGTTACAGTTCGAGGCGTCGACTGGCCTGCCGACATTTACAAATCAGCGCCAATTATTTATGGGTTCACTTCCAGGCAGCCCTCAGGCAATCGATGTGCGTATATAACATTTTTTATTATTAATTTTTTTTATTTATATTTTTTGCATATTGATAACTGTTTAAGTTGAGCGTGTGTGTTGTGTGTAACAAGTTTTTTTGGCCACTTAATATGCGTTGAGAGACACACTTGACTCTTTGCATTAAGAATTATTATGCAAAGTTCAGCAGTTAAAAATGAAATGTTGCAAAAAAAACAAAAAAAAAAAAAGAAAACTCAAATGAAAATTGGTATGATAGACTCAAAAGTTGAACACTTGCGAAAATGCCTGGCCACACAGACTGTGGCTATGAATGCGCGAGAGACTGCAAAAGTGGCTGCACAACTTCCATCTTCCAGCTCAGTTTGAGGAGCACAAAAAACTCTTGCTCAAGTTGTGTGTCGAGTAGGTGAGTCCAGCCCCCCCCCCCCCTCCACTCCCTTCTCCCGCAAGCCTATTTAATGGCAGTCGCTCCAGCATAGCTCAGACAGTCACTCAGCATAAATAGTCGCAGCAGTAGAAGGCAAATGGCAGAGCTGATGCTGCTGCAACTGGATGAGGGCCATCTCCTCCTCCAAACCGTCAAGCGTTTAAATTGTGTCTGCGGCTGTTAAGCGGAGGGGGGTTGGAAGTGCCACGAAAATGAAAAAAGAAAATTACGATGGGGGAAAAAAAAAATGGCAATAGCAACAGCAAGTGATACCCGTAAAAAGTGTGAGGAGCGAGTGCAAATAAAATAGAAAACCAAGGCAATTTTTCAGCTTCATTAAGTAACCGCAAAGTTTGTTTTATGTGCGGTCAGCAACAAGCCAAGCCAAGCCAAGCCAAGCCAACCCAAGCCAAACCAAGCCAAACCAGCCAGGAAGCGGCGCCTGCAGCAAATAAGGCCGATAAACATATGAGCATAAAAAAAGCGAAACTTTAAATAAAAAAGTTTCCTTTCCCTTCCACTGAGAGTGAGCCAAAAATTAAGCACGCAGCGGTAAATTAACAAACTTAAAACTTATTTCAAATTATTACGGCTTATTTACGAGTTTGGTTAAAACTTATACGAAAAGCCAATTTAAACATGATAAGCAAATTTGATATGTTTTATGCATATGCAAGTGTAATTTAGTTAATTGAAGCAAATAGATAATTCTTGTAATAAATCGGCCAAAACAATTGCAGCAGCATTTAATTATGTAGACAAATATTAAGTATACGCCAAGTTACTCTTTGTGTAAATTATGATTGCAATGATTGCTGAACGCCTTGCCAAGCTGACTAAACTAATAAACCTATAAAGCAGCTGCCACACACACACACACACATAGACACACACACACCGAATCGAATATGGTGCAAACAGTGCATTGCCAAAATTGTTTCCCATGGACACTGACAAATAACCAAAGCGGCAGCAATCTCTTAGCCAAGCAGCAGCGGATTGGCTGCATTTTGTGTTAAATCAGCAACAATTGTTGCCCAAGCCACTAAATGAAGAAGCTGCTGCAGCTATCACTTTGGGGTTATCCATTGCAATTGAAGCTTGGGCTTGGGGGTTTGAGTTTCGAGTTTGGTTTGAAGTTGCTTTACTTACTTTTGGATTTGGCTACGGTTTTGGCCTTGGCCAGCAGCCAGCCAAAAGAAGAAATTAAAATTTATATAGCATACAAAACGCGGTGGCAGCTGCTGCTGCAGCTGCTGCTGCTGGCTCAGTGAGGCATTTTTGCTATTTAGCATGTTTCTTAGCCTTCTACAATCCTTCGTCCATGGTCCTTCTTTTCTTCGTTTGCTTTAGCTGCTGCCAAAGCGGAAAGCGTGGCTGCCATTAAGCTGCCAATCGACCATTTGTCAGCTTCGATTGCGGCAATAGAAACATAAAAAAAACGAGAAAAAAAATAATAAAAAGAAAAACCAGAAAAAAATTCTTTCCACTGCTGCCAAGTTATTGCGAAGGGCTTCGAATTGGGTTAAGTGATTTGGCATTCAATCAATGCTGCACCTCCCCCCACAGCTGGGCGTGCCCAACCCCCCCTCCAAAATGGGCGTGCATAATTATAGACTGCCGTTCGCTCTATTTGTTTATGCTTGGCATATCACACATACGCGATGTGGCCAAAACCAAATTGCATTGCTAATAAACAGTTTGGGGGGGGGGGGGGGCCTGGTTTCCATTATGCCATTCATTATCTTTGCGATCAACAAATGGATTTCAGCTCGGGGAATTGTTCAGATAGCTGCTTTTTCCGCTCGCGTTCTCTCTCTCTCTCTCTCTCTCTCTCTGTGTGTGTGTGCACATTTATATCAATTATGCGTTTCGCCTAAAACATGCAATTAAGTTTACTGTTCAAACAACACACACACACACACACACACACACATATATATACACCACACACTGACCAACCGTTATATGCATAAAACATCGAAATGAACAATGCAAAAGCTGGTAAATTGTGGCTTGGCAATTAAATCAACCGAATAAATGATTTGAACACATTGCACAGATTTAAGCTGATTTTAATGCAAAGAAAACCCAAGCTTATCATTCATTTTCAAATAATTTGAGAGTTGTCAAAATCCCCACGTTTCATTTAAATAATAGATTCTGTATTATTATTTAACTAAAGGAATGTTTATTGATATTATTAATTAAGTAAAGTGCAACTTAATTAAATATCCTCTGCATATTTTTTTCTCTCTTTAATTTATCATATTTTATTTGGGTTTCATCGCCAACTGCTGTGATTATGAAATTGCTGATT
The DNA here is from genome assembly GCA_035042045.1 of Drosophila melanosoma. NCBI lineage: Eukaryota > Metazoa > Arthropoda > Insecta > Diptera > Drosophilidae > Drosophila > Drosophila melanosoma. The sequence goes on along the minus strand of JAWNLY010000100.1, from coordinate 1,544,009 downwards.
TATCTCATACTTATTGCTGTCCTCTCAATTGCTTCCATTCGACGACGCGTTGCTGTAGATTGATCAATCTGTCATTCAGCTCAGCAGTCACCTTGGCAATTTCCTCGGATTTGTTTGCCCTGTGCGGCATATTGGCCATGTCCAAAAGGTTAAGCTTCCTTCTCGGCGTGGGTCGCTCAATTTTGGTAGTGCGCGGTGTTACCAATTTGAATTGCTTGCTTCTTTGCGGAATTTTGAGCATTTTGTTGAATTAAGAAAATTTTACAATAGTATTTTTAAAGCAAACTGAAATCTATTACTAATTTTAGTCGATTGTTTTTTTTTTTGATTTGGAATGTTAGAAGTAGTTTGATAGAGTACTGCGATTTGGGAAACTTCATATTTGTTTATTGATTGGAAAGGCAAACTGAGGGAAATAATATTATGTTGCTTGTTTTTGGAATTATTAATTTATATAATAAATAATTAATTATTAATTGGTATTAAATTATTCCGAGATCATTTGCCTGTTGTATGACTTCGCCTAATCAAACAATGAGTAATTTTATTTAATAGCTTCGCCTCTTTATTTTATTGTGAACAAAAAATCGATTTCAATTATGAATGCAATCAGATAAATTAGCATTCCTTTTTTATGATTATATTAAATTGTTGTCAAAGGAAAAGCAGCCTTTTGCTTCAGTGCTGGCCATTTCAAAGACTAACAAGAAAAATTGCGCTAATTTCCTTATGTGCTGTGCTTTAAATACCACAAATGGAATTTTTAATTGTCAACTAAGCAAACCACACGCACACACGCACACACACACACACGCACACACACACACACACAGCCACACTCTAATAATATTTATAATTTTCTTTAATGTTTTGCAAAAGAGCAAACCAACAGAGTCCCCCACAGAGTGCTCGGGCTCAACCAGCTCCAGCCCAGGCTCACCCAGCTCCAGCCTCGCCCAGCTCCAGCTCCAGCCTCGCCCAGAGACAACCCGTTACAAAAGCTTTCACTGCTTAGCGCACTTGAGTTACTTTATTATGTAAGCGCCGGATCCCAGGACAGCTCGCCGGTTCGTCCATTCGCTGCAGCCTCCTCCACCGCTCTCTTCCCCGTCCTCGTTCCCGTCCTCGTTCCCGTCCTCATCCCGACCAACCCACTTGGCATAAAAAGGTGAACTTCAGTGTCATTTGTTTGCAGCCGCCGCTGTCGCTCGAGTTGTCGGTTTTGCAACTGAACTTTGCTCTCGCTCAGTGCTCCAGTGGGGACAACTTAAGTTATCTTTATGCTTCAAAAGGCCTACGGACGACTGACGACTGACGACTGTCGACTGTCGACTGTCTGGCAACCCGTCAGACAAGCTGTTGAACAAGACCCAGGAAGAGGCTCAGGCTCAGACTCTGGCGCTGAAGCAACCAGTCCCTGGCTCTATCTCTGCCTCTGTCTCTGTTTCTGCATGTATAGCTTTCTCTATCGCTCAGTTGGTCTTCACTCTCCATCCTGTCGTCATCCCGTTGGGCGTTGTGCAAGTCTCTTGCCTTTTTCATATTTCAATTGAAATGCGCAGCAGCACAATTAAAAATCAAGCCAAGTGATGCGTACCAGTGCCATGGCAAGTGTTTGCCGACTGTTTGTTGTTGTTGAAAATGAAGCGCTATAAATGGACAAGTTGTTCATATTGCTGTTGTTGAGCCTACCACTTCACTCCCCGCCACACCACACCACTCCACTCCACACCCCACTCATCGCTGCTGTGCCGAAAGTGCCTTGAGGCCAGCACATGGCCCAGTCAACAGTCAACATTCAGCAGTCCACAATCCACAGTTTATCCTGTGTTGTTGTTGTTGTTGTTGTTGTTGTTGCTGTTGTTGTTGTTGTTATTGTGTGTGTCTTGTCGCTTAAGGCCAGACTTTTGTTGGTTTTTATGTGTGCTTCTCGTTACTGTTCCATAAGGCAACGACGCTTAGCCAGGCAATATTTAGGCTTTTGTTTTTTGTTTTTGTTTTTTGTTTTTTTTTTTTTCAGTGCGTTTTGTTCACTTTGGTTTTATGATTTTTGGTTTTTGTTTGTGCTGGTTTTGGGAAGTGCATAATTTATTATTCACAGAGCTGTTGATTTGCACAATGGGAGGAAATATTATAAAGTGCTGACAATTAGAGTCAGTTTATTCAACGACGAAACAGGAAAGATAATACAAATATTATTATACTTAACTGAGATATTACAATAGAAAAGAAAATATAAAAAAAATAACAATTAATGGTGCAAAGAATTTCAATAAATTGTTGATTATTGTATAATTAAAGTTCGAGCAAATAATCATATTTAATTATAATAAATTACTTTTCTGTCTGCACAAATAATTAAAAATTGAATAACATTTGGCAGAAAATTATTCAAAAAGTTACAAGGAATCGTTTTCAATAATTTATGCATTTATATTGAGGAGACGTCATGACACAAACACCACTGTACTTTGTTATATTTTCAATGATGCTTTTGGCATCAAACTAAATTAAATATGCCACTGAGAGTATTCTAGGAAATCTCTCGTTCCGACCCTGACAGCTACATAGCCATGTCAATGGCACACAACGTGGCGTATGCTCAACATGCCAGTAAATGAAAATGAATGAATCCAAATCCAAATGCGAATGCGGCATGTTTTTACTATCCATCTTCATGGTCTAACTCGAAACTATGCTCAGAGAAAACAGACTAACAAAACAATAAAAAAAAAAATTGGAGAACACAATCGAATTTTTGCCAGATGAATTTTTGCAGATGCCAACTCTTTTAGCCGAGACTACGTTCTACACTCCACTGTCCAGTCCATTCTCTCCCTCTCTCTCGCTTTCCCTCCACTCCCCCCAAACACTCAGATTTCTGTGAAAAATCAGTGAGGCGTGTTTTTGACATTTAACAAGCCATGCGGCCAGTTGGCAAATGCATTTAATTAAAAAAATTTTTGCAGCCAAACGTTGCATAATTTCAACTCAATAGTTTTTAGGCAGACAACTCTTTTTGACAAACGGACAGAAAGACAGACGCTTGGAGAGACACACACACAGGCAGCTTAGTAGCCGAGCACTTAGGCACAGAGCAGCATCTGCTGGACAAGAGATGAGAGATGAGAGATGAGAGTTGCGGGTTGAGGGTTGCGGGTTGAGGATTGAGTTGAGCGACGACATGTGACAACTCATCAGGCACAAGGCACAAGGCACCAATGGGAACTGGAACTGGATTTGCTTTGCTCCACAACTGCGTCTGACTCCCGCCCACTCATACTCCATGTCCATCCCTCTCTCTCTGTGTGTGCTGTGAATTAGTGTCCAGCCGGACGAGTGTCCTTGCTGCGTGCAGGTGTCGCCCGCCATTGTCATATTTTGAACAGTCCAAAGCGGCTCATCTGAGTGTGCAGGTGTGTGTGTGTGTCTGTGTATGTATGTGCTAATGGCTATGGAAAATCAAAAGCGAGATTAGTCAATGGCGCCGCAATTGAGTGGCACAACACCAGACACTGATGCAGGAGAACGCTGCTGCATCAAAACAATTGCAGCACCAACAGCAAAGCTTGGCAGAGGCAGCTGCAATTGTCTATACTGTTGGCATTGTTGCCATTTTGGATTTTAAATTTTTAGGCAAAATTGGTGCAGCAAAACGTATGCGTAATATAATTTGGCAGGAGGCTAAAATCCGAGTTAAAGCCCAGCCCAGCCCAGAGAATACACACAAACAACACAAACCGAGCCACATAAAAATGAAAAATATATATAAAAACTAACAACTGCTGCACATTTGCAACAGCAGCAACAGCAGCAGCAGTTGTTGCACTGACTGACTGAGTGAGGCACACACATATTTTTGATGCTGAAAAATATTTGCAAATAAATTGCCAAAGCCAAAACAAAACAGGGCGGGAGGCGGCCCCAAAAATGGCTAACAAACGTAGTTTTGCCCGGCTGCCAGTGACGTAAATCTATTTCAGTTGAGGGATTTTTACATCAAACATGCCGGACAGTTTTGCATTGCTGCAACAACAACAACAACAACAACAGCAGCAGCAGTTGCATGCTTTTTGGGGAGTGGTCGTTCACAGTGCGTATGAGTAATCTTCCATTTGAGCCACCAACGGAGTGCAGACGAGCAAAAGTTGCATTTCTTTTTGGTTTTGATTAAAACTCACATCTGCAAAATTTATTTCATTTAATTTCATTCCCTGCACGTCTCTTAAAATCACTGTAAGACTCGAATAAGTGCCATAAGCAAATTGCTTAATTTATTGTGATTAATTTTCAACATTTTATTCAATGTTTCTCCTAATTAGCCGCAGATTCTGTAAATGCAAATTAAATATTCAGGCTCAAAAAAAGGGAACAAAGTTATTTTTACCTTTTACAAAACTGGGTATTTTTGCAGTTGAGATTGCACAAAATCTGCGTTTGATTTTTCTTTTGTCTTATAACTAAAATGCAAAATGAATTTGAATTTTAATTTGCTTTGGCAATAGATTGCCCTCAAAAACAAAACCCCAAACAAGGCGTTGTCCAGTTGGGTTTTTGGGGCGCGGCGTGGCACGCTCGTATATCAAATTCAATTGTGTGTTTTGTTCCGTTATTGTTGTTGTTGTTGTTGTTGTTGTTATTGTTGTTGTTGTTGTTGTTGTTGTTGTTATTGTTATTGTTCCATTTGAGTTACAGCGATTGCTGTTGTGGATCTGGGTCTGCGTCTGCGTCTATTTTTTAAGTGAATGGCTTTTATTTAGTTATGCGGCGTTAGCCAGAAAAATCCAATAACCGGCATACAACTAAATGCGTCTGGGAATTGAATGCTCCACGCGTCAGTTGCACTTGCAACGATGAGTTGGTCAAGGTTTGTTTGCCTCGCCATCGACAGAAATTCTGTATTAATTTCCACAATTTAAGAAAATATAACTTGAAATACGAAATCATTGAACAAATTTAAAATTTTATTTAACACATATAAATTATAGCAAATTCTAAATAATAGACAGAAACTATTAATTTCTACAAGTTGTATTCATGAAATTTAAGAAAGTATAACTTTAAATAGAAAATCATTTAACAAATTTAAAATTAAAATAAAACGCGTATTTAAAACTTATAAATTATAGCAAATTCCAAATAATAGACAGAAACTATTAATATCTACAAGTTGTGTCTATGAAATTTATGAAATTATAACTTGAAATAAGAAATCATTTAACAAATTTAAAATTATATTTAACATTTATAAATTATAAGAAATAGTAAAAAACTATTAATTTCTACAAGTTGTCTCTATAAAATTGAAGAAAATATAACTTTAATTAAGCAGCCTCAAAAATCATTTAACAAATTAAAAATTATATTATAAATTATAATTATTATAAACGCATATTTAACACTTATAAATTATAACATATTCTAAATAATAGTAAGAACTATTTAAAATCTACGGTTTTTTTTTTTAAATCTTATTTTTTAATTCTTATTCTTTAAACGATGAAATGGTCAAGTTTTGTTTGCTTCGCTATCGACAAAAATTTGTATTAATTTCTACAAGTTGTCTCTATGAAATTTAAGAAATTATAACTTGAAATAAGTAATCAGAATAACAAATCACAAAACAAATTTAAAATTATATTTAACACTTATAAATTATAGCAAAGTCTAAATAATAGTAAAAAAAAACTATTAATTTCTACAAGTTGTCTCTATGAAATTTAAGTAAATATTATTTTAAATATGCAAGCTGCAAATCATTTAACAAATTTAAAATTATAATAAACGCATATTTAACACTTTTAAATTATAACAATTTCTAAATATAATTAAAAACTATTTAAAATTTTTTTTTTATTTCTTATTCTTTCAACGATGAGTTGGTCAAGTTTTGTTTGCCTCGCTATCGCAGAAATGAGTATTAATTTCTACAAGAAATTTAAGAAAATATAACTTTAAATAAGGCAGGTTAAGAAATCATTTAACAAGTTTAAAAATTATGATAAACACGTATTTAACACTTATAAATTATAGCAAATTCTAAATAATAATCAAAAACTATTTAAAATCTAATTTTTTTTTTAATTTTTATTTTTTTCTATAAGTCAATAAACTTAACTTATTAAATTCACAGCACCGCTGAAGTTAGCTTCAATAGATAAAAATACGAAGTAGTCAAAGCTGTGCACCTTTCTCTATTTTGCTCAGTGTAGCTAACAACTTTGCAACTATCTAAAATTGTAAATTATTAATGAAAAGGCGGGTATAAAAAAAAGTTGTTGGCTTTTTTATAGTTGCTGCCACTGTTGCTGCTGTTGCAAGAACAGCTAAAGGGACACGTTGCCAGCTCGTCAGTTGCCCATCAAATTGAGCATTTGGTTAGCGAGTTTGTAGCGCCATTTATTTTCTGTGGCACAACTGAGCAGGCCTAAACCATTGCGTCGCCTCGCTGATTTGCATGCATGCCAGGCCAAAAGGAGCCGGGCGAGGGGCAGAGAGAGAGAGGGAGAGAATCAACCTCAAAGTCGTCTAGCAGTCGTCGTCGTCGTTGTTGTTGTTGCGGTTGTTGTTGGCGTTGTTGTTGTTGTCGTGTTATGTGTGACATTTGTTTGTTTAGACGGCACTCCTGGCGACAAATATAAATGTTAGTTACGCTTTGAGAGTATTGCTTGCCAAATTGCCTGTCAAGTCTCTCTGGCGACGTCGTCCTCGTCGTCGTCGTCGGCCTGGGTTGGACTGGTTGAACTGGTGACTGCCCCATCTGGTTATAAATATCTTCGAACCGCTTTGGGCGCCGCTTCAGTGTGCAATTTGTCTGCCCCTCACCTCAGCTAGCCGCATATTTGCCAGTCATTTCTCTCTGTGCACTTCATTTGGCGCTTTGCAGTTTCGTTCAGCGATTCATTGACTGACGTCACTGCTAACTGGCCAACTGGCTAACAACTGGCAGTTGCCACTTGCCAGCTTTAACTGCTTAACGCTTTGGGCTCTAATCGAATTGCCAGCCCAGTGAAGAACCGTTATCCCCCCCCTCCCACAACTGTGACTCAATGCCAAATAGTTGGTAATTTTTCTCTTTTGTCTTTTGCCTCATTCACACGCACAAAACACATACAAACATATATACATATATATATGTATATAGGAGCCACCCACACGGGACACCGTTGAGGGGGAGGGGGGTGTGTGGAATATTGCGTGTCTGGCCATAAAATTGGCAGTAAGTTCAGTCTGAGGAGCCCAAGGCCAGACCTATGTCCATTTAAGGTTCTGGTTGCTGGTTCGCTTTGCTTGTTTTTGTGGGCATCCTTTGGGCATTGGGCACTGATTTCTTCGCATTTATTTTCTACATCGTTTCAGCAACATAGATTTTTCTCTGTCTTTTTCTCAGCCTGCTTTTTGTTGTTGTTGTTGTTGTAGTTTCAGCCTTTTTTTTTGTCAGCCTGCTCTTTTGTGGTTTAGTAAAACTAATTTATTTTAAGTAAGTTTGAGTTAAAAAAATATATATATAAAACACCGAAAAAAAAATGTCGACCATGTGACCCAAATTCTTGCATTTGAGGGCGGCAGCTGCGTTGCCTGCACTTCCCCCCCCCCCCCCATTTCCATTTCTATTTATATTTGTTGTTGCTGCCTCTTGCCACAATCGCATACAATTTGCTCATTTCAACCGCATCAACACACACAAAGAGTTTTCCTTGCATAAGGGATAAAAGGGGAGGTGGCAGGCGGGTGCAGGTTGCAGGTTGCAGGTTGCATTGGACTGGTCGGCACTCACATAAATAGTAATTTGCCTAGTGCGTTCTGTGGCACAGGTAGGCGTGCACCGTTTTAGCTAAATTGCCGCCGTCCGGGGCACAAAAAGCAAAGCCGCTTAAGTCGCACCCATCTGAAAGAGCAGGTTGAGGGGATTGACAGAGACAGGAACACAGAGAGAAAGAGAGAGAGAGAGAGAGAGAGAGAGAGTAGATTCTCTACTGCAAAATGTACAGAATCGAAAATGTAATGAAAACCGCAGTCGCCTACAAACGCCAGCACATTGGTCAAGTGAAGCTAGTTGATTTGAAAACAGACGCTGCACAGTGGTTAAATATCACAAAATATATGTAAATATTTTTTGATTTATGTGGGATTTTGCAAACTCTCTTGTTTTGCGCTGGAATTTCAAGTAATCGACTTGAATAAAAATACACATTTTGTCCTTTCATTTGCTTGCCAAAAAAGCATAAATAAATTTCTTTGCACTATATAATATTATTATATAATTTATTGTCATTTTATATTATTTTTTATATTTAAATGATTTAATTATTTTATTTAATTATTGTAACTTGTCAAAACTTGCACCTTTTAAACCTAATAGTTACGACTAGTTAAGATTTTTCAAAATATTTCCACTGTTCATTTGGTCATTTGTTGATTGGAGAACATTTGAAAATCCAGGCAGATTTTTGACAGGTTTTGCACGGCCAGTAAAAACCGTCAGCGAGCGTGAGTAGAAATGGCCACAATTGTTTCGGTTCGGTTGTAGTGCCCTAAAATTGCTGCAAATTAATACCAGACCCAAAATTGATAGTAAATTGTTTCATCTCTCCATTTGTTGTCTGTTTTTTTTGTTTTGTTTTTGGCACTTTTCCCCTTTTTTTTTTGTTCATACTTTTGGCGTGTAATAAAGTTGTTTGCTCTAACCACAAATGGAATTTTGGCGCTTGCGGTCGATTTGTGTGAGTACTTGTGCATGTTTGTGTGGGTGTGTGTGTGTGTGTGTGTGTGGGTGTGTTAGCATAATTATGATTGTGTGCGTGTTCAAATTGCACTCGTTTCGAGGTATCATTACATATTCAAAAAGGCAGCGCACGTAGAGCATTTTTATGAAATTTTACTCGCTTCTAATGTAATCGTAATGCGAAGCATTTTTGGCTGCTGTCTTCTGGCTGCTGCTGCTGCTGGTGTCATTTAAGAACACATAAAGTAAATGTCATGCGTTTAAGCGTTTACTCCCAGACACACTAACGAGTCTATAGCTCTGCGTGTGTGTGTGTGTTTGTGTGTGTGGGTGTGTGCGACACTTACGCACAATCAAGCAGTAAGAAAGGTCAGAAGATGAGATTCGAGTAATGGTCCCTAATCGCTGTTAAGTCCTTTCGTCTTACAGCTGTTAATTAACAGAGTGTGTGTTCAAACTGTTATACAACAGCAAATGGTTGGGTTACCCGCTGAATTCAAGCTTAAAAGCTCTTAGTATAACAACAAAGCTTTAAGCATTACGGCAATGCCAAATAAGGCCAAATAAAAGTTATGCTTTAAATTGAGCTTTTGTAAATTGACCTAATTTTAAGCTATGCTTTATATAAAGATGAATACACAATAATGTTAAAGAAAAGATTTGCTGGCTAAAATGTTGTTTCTCTTTTAAAACTAAAATATGAAGCTTTTCGGAGTAAATGTCCTTCCGAATAACTTCAGCGAGCTTTTGTGAAATTCTTATTCCAGCAAAGCTTTCATTTCAACATTAGCTAACTTTAAGTTACATCAAATACCAATAGATGTCGCTTTACTGGTTGTTTTCCTTCATTTTGAGAGTCCTTGCGCTGAATTGGGCTAAAGAATATTGCTAGTTTCAAAGCGACTGCCACATAAATGCTGAACAATTTCAATTAAAATTTTCTACTTTTATTTTCCACTTCAATAACTCGAAATAATCTTCGTGTTTGCACTTAGCAACTACAAACTATGATTTGTATATTTGAACTACTTCTTCAACATACACTTGAAAAAAATCAACAGTGGAAAATGTTGCAAGTGCAATGTGCAACTGTCAAGTAGTTTAGTAGAAATTTTCAGAAAATCAAATAAGCAATAAATTAAATAAAGCGTATACAAGTTGACACCCTTTGAGCCGGAATACACACTGGTAAGCTTAGCCCGTTTCCCATTCCTCTGCACATAACATAATACGCACACATAACTCACACACACACACACACACACACACACATACATAGTTGTGTTGATACACGTGCCATTGAACATTTGCTGCTGCTTCTGCTTGGGCAACAACAATAAATAAATAAATATAAAATCCCTACTAATTGAGTGCGATTTTCGAGCATCAATTTCATAAAGCATACAGAAAAGCAAAAGCAGCGCACAAAAACCAACTGACAAATAGAATATGATGAAGTTTATACATATATATATATATATATTTACTTTTTTTGTTGCTGCTTGTATTGGGGCAAAAAGGCAGTTGGAAAACATGAAATAAATATTAAAAATAAAAAGCGAAAATCGACAAAAAGTTGATGGACCCCTAACAAAAAAATAAAACAGGAACGGCAAAAAAATGACAAAAAAAAAGGGACACAGCACACTAAAAAGCTGCTGTTGCCAATCACATAGACATCTCCTTTTGATTTGATTTTTTTTTTGTCAGGCTCGAGCACAGCCAACAACAAGGATAATGGCACTACAGCAAGCACGCTTATGACAGCCCCAAGACCCCCAACCCCCGCTTCCTCCTTTCTTCCCTTTGGTTATTATTGCTTGCCCTTTGCTGAGCAGGGCAACTATAATTTAATAATTCCACTTGTCAACTAGTTGTAGTATGAATAAAATAAATATTAAAATAATATATTCTATAAATTTGAGCTAAGCTGAGGCAAATGCAAAAATTAACTATTTAAAATTTTTGAGATATTTTATGTGGCATTAATAAACTTTTCTTTGATATATTTACAGAGCATTTGGATTTGGTTTTTATGTGGTTTTTCTTTTTTGGTAGATTTCTGTTTTAGTTTTATTTATTTTTTTTTTTTGCCGCATATTTTTCTCGGTCTTCCACAACGTTCCCTGCATTTTTGCAGCTGCTCTGTGCAAAACTCAATAACAAATTATAACGTATTATAGCCATGGCAAACTGTTGCGTTGCTTAGCAATCGCATCCAGCAAAAACCCATACCAAAACCAGTTCGCAGCAAATTTGCCAATCCGGATAGGATACACAACCCCAGCATCACCATCATTACCATTACCATCAGCAGCAGCAGCAGCAGTAGCAGCAGCAGCATTAGTCAATCCTCTCCTCTCCTTTCCAGCTCCTCATCTCCTGTGAACTTTTTCCAAACTATGCTGGCAGCAACAAAGTTGCCAGGGGTGATGATGCTCCCCCCCCCCCCTGCCCGCCGCCTCCTTCTCCTCCTCATCCGTGGTTGGCTGACTGCCGCATGATTTATTTATTTTATTTTTATTTCATTTTTTTTGTTTTTTTTTTTTTTTGCTGTACTTTTGATATTTTTGCTCTTGAGCTGAGTTGTTGACGAGGTCGTTTTGTGTTGATTGCCCGCACCCAGGACTTTGGTTTGAGTTTGAGTTCTCTGGATCTGGGAGCAGCATTATGAAGTGCTTCATAATTTGTACCTTTATTTACCTTGTTTTTTTTTTTTTTGTTTTTTTAGTTGTTTACCACACAGCATGTTGGGCATGTTTTGCACTCTTCCAATTTATATATATATTTTTTTTTGTTGCCCATTGTTGAATTCACTGATAAAGTTGAGATTTTAATTATGTGGCCGCAGTCTAACTATGTTTATTATATTTAAATACCTTCTGCTCTTAATTAATAATGTGTGTGTGTGTTAACAAAATAAATGTTATTTTGAATAGTTACAAATAAAAAAAAAGTTGTCTGCTTTTAAATTTTAATTATTTCTCATTAAAAATATTCACAATAATGAGTGCTTTTAAATGTTGCAGCTGTTGCACCCCCCCTGGATAAGTATTTTAGTGCTCAACCATGCCTCAAAAATTTACTGCTATGTTTACTTTTTGTGTGGCACGCCTGAAATGAGAAACATGTTTGGGATTTTCATGAATTTTTGCAAAGCGGCTTTTGCATGGTTGTCTTTTGATTTGCAACAAGCATTTCCCAAATCCAAATCCACATCCCAATAAATCTGCAACTCATTGAGCCGTTAAACTGAGCTTCCACAACCATCCCCCCCCCGCCCCCACTCCGTCGCTGACTCTCTTTCACTGGTTAGTCGGTTGCCAATTGGTGATTTGCTGATGAATTTATGAGAGTTGTGCGCCTTGAAGTGAATTCATGGGAATGGCAAAAAAATGAAAATGAAAAATGAAAAATGAAAATGCCAATACAAATTGGCAGACATTCGGCTTTAACTATGCATTTTGTTAAATACGTGAACTATTTGCGGGTGCAGCCATACAAAAACAGATTTATTTATTGATGCTGCAAGTTTAGCTTTGATTTCAATTGTTGCCGCTGCCGCCTGCTTTGAGGTATGCAACAAACATTTCAACATGCTACTTTGGCAGCCGGTGCAGTTGTGCGTAAAATATGAATGAAATATTTGATTTGTTTATTGCACAACTGCAGCAGCGAATCACGAATACTTTTGCATTACATTGAGAAATTGGCCCTGACTTGAGAATGCTTGTTCTCCATTCCATACATTTTTTTTTTCCTTTTCCTTTTTCGGATTTTTCAAATCAATAAGGCAAACCGTGCGCAATTTGGCGTGTAATTTAGCGTGTAACGATGATGGTCCAGAGCCACTACAATTGCAGAATCAGTGTTGCCAAGTTTTGCCAAGCCAAAAAAAAAAACGGCTTAAAGTGCATGCAAGTTGTGCTTTAGCCAAAAGTTGATTTATTCATATGATTTCTTTCATAATAAACTCATATTTCACATTTTGTGTTTAGTCGCTGAAATCTAATTTTTTCTCACTGCATTTGGCAACTCTATTTGGGGGCAGCTGCAGCGTTTTGTTGCTCAAACGGCTCAAAAATTTATTAGTTATACTTGCCGTTGGCATAATGCATTTATGCTTCATTGATGCACGATTTTTTCTGCCGTGCTGCTTGATATTTTTCTTGTGATTTCAGTTTGTTTTTTATTTTTTATTTTATATTTTTTAACATTTTACATTATGCATTTTTTAGTTAGTTGACTCGCTGGCCGCTCAACAAAGTTAAATTGTCAATTTATGGGCATCGTGGGTTGCTTTGGTAAAAGTATTTCATAGTAATTCTATGCTCGACTGGCTCGACTAGCCAACTTTTCAGCTGAGCACAAAATTTTAATAAAGTTAACAACTTTATTGAAATCATAGAAAAAGAAAAGAAAAAAACAAAAAAAAACTTCTCGCTTTTGCTTATTTTTTTCTGCGCTTCTTTTCTGTGTAACTTTTCGGTTGCGTTTGTGAACTTCGCTGGCTCTTTTATTTTGGCTTGAATTTTTATTGCCTCCGTCTTTTTATCTCTCTCTCCCTCCCTCTCTCCCCTCTCTCTATCTCTTGTTCTCTCTATTTTCTCTCGTTTGTAAAACCCAAAAGAACTTGCCACGTTGTGTTGCTGTTGTTATTATTGCAGCATTTTGCACATTTGATGAGAAAATTCTTTAGCTAATTATGTCTGGTTGGTTGTGCACACACACACACACACACATACACACACACAAACATTCTGACTGCTCGACAGAGGGATTCAAATAGAGTCACAAGTTTTGCTTCATATTTCGCCTCTTTGGCCTCTCAATAAAATTGCAATTTGTAAAATTTCAAACATTTTTGCGGCTTGTTGCCCTTTGTCTCCGTGTATGTGTGTGTGTGTGTGTGTGTGTGTTTGTGTGTGTGGCTTAGAGTGGCACGCATGTTGGCTGACTGGTTTTTAGAAACTTTTTAAGTTGCCTCATCCCCTCAGCCCACAAGTGTTCTAGTTGGTGCAAGAACAAAAACTTATTCACAGCCAATTGGAAGGCCAAAACAATTTATATTCCAACTGCTTATTTTATATGGAGTTCAGTTTTTGACAATAGTTTAATTCTTTTTAGATTCATCTTCTATAGATTTATTTGTGTTTCATTCTTATTTCAATTTCCCCCATTAACAGCATTTTCAATCAATTCTTTTTTATATAATTATTTGCACCATTTGACGAGTTCTTCAACAAGTTTTTGACTCAAGAGTTTGAAAATCCAATGGAAAAATCAAGTGAAAACCTTAGACAGCCAGAAGAATGGCATAATTAAAGACAGGCCGTCAGCGATTTACATTTATTACGCAACACGGCTGAAATGTGCCACAAAAATTTAAATTCGATCAATCAGAGCTGGCAGCTGAATTGAGGCAGGATTGAGGGGCAAAGCAACGTCAAAGTCAGTGGGATGCGCTGACTGACTAGATAACTGGCTGGTTGGCTGACTGGTTGACTGACTGATTGACTGACTGACTGACTGGTTGACTGACTGTTTGACTGACTGTTTGGCTGGTTGCCTGGCAGTTGTGGCTGTTGTGGCCTGGCAGTGACTGCCAAGTAACATTTGAGTAAATTGATTTGATTTGATTTTAGATTTGCCATTCACCCAATATATATATATACGATATATATATATATATATATATATAATGTATAAGTAATACGCATTTTCAATCAAATGCACACGGATGAGGCTGCAGGGGGGGAGGGGGCAGAGAACTTCAAGTCGTCACTTTGGTTTGCTGAAAATAAATTGCTGCATATTTTTGTGGGGTGTGTTTTGGGTGACTGAGTGAAAAAGAGTCGTCGTCGCCAAGAAATTGCAAATAAATTGATTTAATTTATACGAACACACACACACAGAGAATTGTTTGCGTGTGTTAAAAGAAATTAGACTGATGATAATTTTACATAGTCTGGATTTTCTCATCGGTGCGTATGTGTAATATTTAAAGCAGTCGCATGCTTAAATAAACTTAATTAATTTACAGCCTACGAATGGGGAAGAAAAACACTTCTTCTATCTAGAATAATTCAACAACATGTTGAAATTCATTTAAATCATTTTTCGGTTGAATTTCAAGTGTCTCATTTGACAACTGTGTGTGGGTTAAACTATGTAAATTTGCATTTATTATGCAAATGTTTGCGTTTTAAGCGCATCTTGGCTTTTCTGGCCCAAACTTGACAAATGTTGTTTTGGCTGTGCGAAGGATTCGCTGTACACCTCGTTGTTGATTATCTGAAAATTTAATACAAAGTTTCAAATATATTATTTTATCAAAACTCATTTGTGCAAATTACTTTCAGCTTGAACACTTGGATCGTAATTTAAAATGCATTTATTTAATTTAAATGCATTTTGCTCTTTAATTGCGAAATTGTCCAAATGAGTACAAATTTATTTAAGAAAGAAAAATATAAATATATTAAAAAAATATAACAAAATCCATTTAATAATTTAACAATAAAGAAAATTAATGATGTATAAAAATATTAATGAATCGTATGTTTATAAATATATTAAATGCATTAATGAAAAAACATATTTTCATACTGAAAATTACAAATATTAAAATATTTAAAATATTATCTGCATATCTAACTGCCAATTCTCAAATTAGTTTTTCCTTTCTTAACAAAATCTGCAAAAGTATTTCAACAGAAACTGCAATCCATAAAGTAAATTTTCAATTGCAAAACTGTTAATGATGAATATTTTTTTTGGCTTCGTTTTTTATGTTGCAGAGTTTCCATTCAGCAGCTGTGGCAGCATTTCAAGCCTTTACATTCTATACAAAACGCCTTGAAATTTCTAGCTTGCCACAAGAAAGCGTCTTCAGCAGCACCTCCGATTTGCCACGTTGCACAAGCTTTTGTTGCTTTTTGCACGACATTTAATCAAGTTGACGACTGCATTTGATGCCACAAATATTTCAAAATGACGCAGAGACAGCCCGACACAGCACTCAAGTTCATTCCTCTGTGTGTGTGTGTGTGTGTGTGTGTGTTGAAAAGTTGCATATTAAACGCAGACAGAAAGGGGGGTGAGCAATGCGTCGACTTTTGCACAGTTAATGCAATTTTGCAAGGGCACCCGCCTGCTGCGCGTTAATTCAAGCGGAAACGGAAGTGGCAACGTCAAAGCCCCATTGCCGTTCAACAAAATGGAAACTATTAAACGCACTGCCAGAAGAGCAACCGTTTCTTTTTTTTTTCTCAACTTGATTTTTTGTAATTGTAATTTTTGACAACATGCATCAAATAAGTTGCAGGTTTATTCAAATGTTCAACCCGCAAAGACAGCTAATGGCCGAAAGGACCTTTGATACCGTTGTTGCTGCTGCTGCTGCTGCTGCTGCTGCATTTAATGATAGCCATCTTGGCATGCGGCATGCGGCTTGGCAAGTTATTTGATATAATAAACTCGCAGAGTTTGCGTGTTGCAAACGGCGTCTAAAAAAAAAAAGTTGAGTTAATGAAAACCGCAAATTGTTTGAGTTGCTGCTGCTGCTGTTGCTGCTGCTGCTGCTGCTGCTTCCTGCCACGTTTTTCACATCTGCTGGAATTGGGAGGCAGGCAAATTAAAAAATACCATAGCTCAGGTGGAAACAAGAGCAACCACAGCAACATTGGCAAGAGAATAAGCATTGTGGCTGCGGCTTGTTATTAATATTTATCTTTGGCAATTTTAGGAATTTTTTAATAACAAAAGCCAAGTGAAATGTTTTGTGGTGCAGTTGCCACAGTATTAACTATACAACCACCGCCTACTGTTGCCACTGCTGCTGCCACTGCTGCTGCCACTGCTGCTGCCACTGCTGCTGCCACTGCTGCTGCCACTGCTGCTGCTGCTGCTGTGTCCCTTGCCAAGAAGCCTGCGGTCTGAACTTATGCCTGTTCCTCTGCCCAGGATAACTTGGCCTGGACTTTGGACTCTCAGCTACCTTTGGCCAGGCTCGAGCCAGCTGCAGCTGCAAAACTCGATGGCCAAATATTTGCCTAGTGCCAGGCAGCTGCATTGTGCAAAGTTTTCCACTGACTGGCAAAACTTACTTTTCTGCGGTTTAACAATTGAAATGCTGTGGTTACTGTGGGAATGCCAACAAATTCGAGTGAGATTCGAGGCGAAAGTTGACTCTCATGCACAGCCATGAGTGATGACCGACCCAAGGTGAGCCATCTACCAACCCATCGATGGTCTTCCAAGTGCTTTCTCCAAGTAACATTGATGCCAAGACCAAGTTGAAATTTTACATAAGCGAGCTGATTATGAGATTGAGCTTGAGCTTGAGATTGAGCCACTGAAATACACTAAAAGTAAATTATAAAATATAAAATTCATAATTTGGGTTTTATCAAATAAGAATGGAAAGTTGAGATAGGCAAGTCTGCTCAGATTTTGAAAACATATTTTATTTTGCCTATCATATGTATAAGAATAATATATATTTTTCAGTGTATGTGCAAGCATCTTTTGCTGTTTTTATCTAGTTAGTCTTGTGTAGAGTAAAAGCAGCATTTTCCTCTTCAGTGTTTTTTTTACTAAAAATCTGTTGTTTCTACAACTAATGCTGTCCCTACAATGTGCGCATTAGCTGCACATAAGCACCACTCAGCACTCGTTCAACCCACAAAACTAAATCCCAGGCAGCCACACACACGCACACAAACACACTCACACATACACACACATACACACACGCCCACCCCCACACACACACACTTGATTTAGCAGCAAAGCAACCAAGCAGAAAGCTGCTTAACTATTTTGCCAACTCATTTTGCATATTATTTTTTTTTTTTGGTTTTTTTTTTTGTTAGCAAAAGTTGAATCATTTTCAAAATATTAATATGATACGGACGATTTGAAACGTTATTGGTTACGAGCAACTAGCAAGCACTCGAGCCCCCCCCACTCCATCCCCCTACTCCCCCCCACTCCAACCCCCTCTTCTCGAAAATCACTTTTGCCACTTGTGTCTGGTTGAGTTGTCGAACACTTAAGTTTTGAGCTACTTCAGAGATTGTAGAATATTTTTGCTGCAAATAATTTACAAATTTCATAGAATTCCTCTTGATCTGCAGCAACATAAAGTTGCAGCTTGCTGCATAGTTTTGCATATTATATGCTATGTGAATGTGTGTCTGATTGGGTTTTAATGCGAAATTAATTGCTGCGAATAGTTTTGCTAAGCGGTTTAGCAATCGCCTCTCCCCTCTCCCGCTCCCCCCACCTACACCAAAAACTTCAATTATTTGTTCAGCAAAATAATAATAATTGTATTAAAGCAAGAAGCAGCTGCCACAGCTGCCACAGCTACGCATATCTCTGACAGACTTCACTTAATTAATTAGCTCTGTGGCTCTGCAATGCGAATAATTGATCTGCGCTGTGGTTGTTGTAGTTGTTACTGCTGTTGTTGTTTTTGTTGCTGTTGCTGCTGTTGTTGTTGTTGTTGTTGCTTATGAAACAAAAGTCAAGTGCATTTGCGCGTGCCGAGCATTGAAAATACCAGCGAGAGAAACAGAGTCCACAGTGCCTGCCAAATAGACTGCAATCAATGCCGCTTATTGTTTTTCACACACAGCACACACACACATACACACACACACACACACAGACACACTCCGTGTGTGGCCATTGTTGTTATGGATTATTTGCGCTGGGCACGGCTTTATCTTACATGGTGTATACGTAATGTGCGTATTTTCAATTTTGCACAGCCCAAAAACTCCACAAACACACACAGTCACACACACACCCACACACACACACACACACATAAGATAAACAGCTCGACCAGCCGAGGCGAAACCAGTTGAGTTGAGTTGAGTTGAGGAGTCCATGGAAATTAAGCCAATGCCAATGGTTGCCACTGCGGTTGCTGCTCGACTGAGCTGCAACGTTAATTGCAACGCTTTGTGCAGTCGGCTACGACTACCTATTTGTTGTTGCTGTTGCTGTTGTTGTTGCTGTTGTTGTTGCTGTTGTTGTTGCTGTTGTTGTTGCTGTTGTTGTTGTTGCCGTTTTTGTTGCTTGTCGATGCATGCATGCAAAACACGCACTGGGTAAATGATACGCTGCGCAGCTGAAGGAGAAGTAGGAGGAGGAAGTGGAGGAGCAGTAGGAGGATCGAGTTGGGTGTTTTGGGTGTTTGTATGAATGTAACAACATTTTTTCGCACTGTGGTTTTTTGTGCTGTGTGGAAAATTTACTGCATGGCACATTAAGCAGGCAAGTGGTGATATGATTGGGTTTATGAGTGTCTGCCGCTGCTTCCTTGCCACTTGCCAACACATAACCAAAAAATTTTATTTTGTCTACTACACACACACACACACATGCGTGTGTTTGTGTTTGAGTGTCTGCTCAATGCAGCGTAGAATTTGCACAAGTTTTTTTAATCGTCCGTCAAATTACATGCCAATTCAATGAGCTAAGCAAAAGCAATTTATTGATAGTTTGAACCTGATTATACGAAGCTATAATTACAGCTAGGATAACGGCATGTTTAACCAATTAAATTTAAAGTATATGTAATAACTTATTAAGATGTATACAGAGAAGTTGCTATAAAAGAGTTTATTCTAGCAGTGTTTCCTCAAATGCTTTAAGCAATATTAAATTAAAATTGCCAAAATTCACCTATGACAATTTCATATATAGCTTGCTCAGAAATCTGTTATAAAATTTATATATATATATATTCATATTGAGCTCAGATTTGATTTATTAATAGCCACGCTGCATAATTATAAAAGTTTCCACATCAATTTATGGTTATTTAATGCATACAGAAATACTCTCTTTTTCTCACTCTGTCTCATTTTCTCTCCTTCTCTTTCTAACTGTCGTTTCAGGTAAGTGTTTGACTATTTATTAACAATTTTGTAATTAGTGAAACGACTTTGTTCGGTTGTATTTGTTGCTCGGCGCATCTTAAGTCTATGCAAATTAAAAAGCAATTGAAATTTTATGACCCAAAGTGGCGCACAAATTGATGGCACTCGCGGAGGTAAACTTAGTGAGCGGGGAAGAGTGAGAGAGGGGAGGGAAACAATTAAAAATGTGTGTGTGTGCCACATGAGACTTAAGTAGATGCGTTTTACATAGTATGCCCAGTAATTGCCATTGGCATTGGCAGTTAACTTGGCCTGATTGACTGCCAATTGGCATGCGTTGCAAATAGAATTAATAAAATATTGAATATGCCACACGATTGACTCGTTATTTATGTGGCAATACCTGAAGAACGTCTGCCTGAGATATCTCTCTCTGTGTGTGTGTGTGTGTGTGTTAGTGTGTGTTTTTAGCAAATTAATTACTTTACCTAAGCGTTCTGCACATGCTCGGCTGTATGCCTTGAACCCGCCCACAACTTGATTTTGAACTGAACGTTTTTGAGAAAATTGGAAAATTCCTTTTGTTTGCCCTGTCCAAGCCCAGTGTTGCCTTGGCTAGTAATCGACAGTGGTAGAGGTGGAGTGTAGGGGGGGGGGGGGGGGGGAGTGAAGCAACATCGGGCATTACTATTAACTTGTTTTTCAATCTCGAGGCACGCCTCGCCTGCTATTTGCTCAGCTCTGCTGCCATTTCCTTTCCTTTACCTTGGCCATTGTTTTACAGGTGCTTTTGGCTTATTCTTGCCATTGTTTTGTCGGTTGGAGCAACAAAAAATCTACAAAAATAATTGCCACGGCTGGCAGCCATTTGGTGCGCTTTTAAGCTTCACTTAAATGAAATTGTAATGAAAATGAAAATGAATTTCTATGGCTTGATGTTTGTGCCACCAACATCTTCTACTCTCTCTCCCTCTCCCTCTCTCTCTCGCTCTCTCTCGCTCTCTCACTCTCTCTCTCTCTTGCTTTTCCACCTTTCCCTGTTGTTGTCTGAATGTAATTGCTTAGGATAAAAGTTGCATTTACTTTTAATTCAATTAGTTGCTCGTGTGCTCTTCCCCTTTTTTGCCATTGTTTTCATTCAGTTTTTGAACTTGTTGGTCTATCCAGCTCCACTCTGCTCCACTCTGCTCCAGCCTGTTGTGCTCTGCTTTTGTAATGCACTTTGCCTAAGCTCCAAAAAAAAAAAAAAAAACTGCGCTGAGCTAATGCAAAATATAAGCGCTTTCGCTGAGGCAATAAAATTCATAGCCTACTTATTTGGGGCGCATGCTTGATGCCTGCTACGAGTTGGGGCATTCGGTTTATTTGCTGCATGTGGCAGGCAACGCCTACCGCAATGGCAAGCGCCTTCGCTGACCTGGCCGACAGCCAAAAGAGGCGTTCTTTGGTTTTACGATGCCAGGCAATGCAACTGGTTGGCGACCCTTCCCCCTTTCTCCTCTCGCACCACGACTCCTTTTTCTTTTCAGTGTGTGTGTGTGTGTTGGTTTTTGTGTTAGTTAGTTCAGGTTTTGTTTTGGTTGGTTGAAATCACTTTGAGTTTTGGGGTGAGTTACTGAATTTATTGCAACAAAAAATCAGATGGAGTTTTCTGCAAAGACCCATTTATTGACATAATCAATCAGCCTTAAATATTTTGTTAGCATACAACTATTTTGTTATATATATATATATATATATATATATCATATGATGCCACAGTTATTATTAAATTGGAGTCTTGTGCACTGCGACCTATTAGAGCCACTGTGCCCCCTTCTCAGCTCATGGCTCCTCCATCAGCCTCAGTTCCTGAACTAATGCCAGGATCTTTGATGGATCTTTGACATTCATAATATGCATCCCTAGGATGCTGCATCTTTTCCTGGCTAAGGCGATACATTTCGTTAGGATATGAGTTGAGGACTCCTCCTCGACTTCACAAAACCTACACTGAATATCTTGATATCCATTTTGGACAGGTGGCATTTTAGTCTACAATGTCCTGTCAGTAGACCGACAAATATCCTTAGCCTATTCCTATCCATGGATATTAGTTGCTTAAATCGTTTATGATTATAGCCGCCCAAAAGACATTTGGCCTGTCGGAGTCCTGGTTGCCACAGTTAAAATAATATCAATATAAAGAAAAACTGACAACTTTAAGCAATTATTTGAAAGCACTTTTAAGTCGCATCTTGACGAGATCAATGCAGCTGTGACTTTTAAGCATTCAGCTCTGCTTTATGGATTGGCTTTAAGAGCTGACTCTCAGCATAAGCTTCATCCACATGGCTCTTGCTACGTGCGCTGTAATAAACACATGCGCACACAAGCACATACACACACACACCCACACACACACACACACACACACACACACACACACACACACGACATATGCAGGAGCTGATACCATACAAGTGCACATCATTAGCAGTGGCATTGTTTTCGCACAACAATATGCTTATTATCTTCAATTTCCGGGCAAAATGCATAACAAATAAAAACAATAACAGCAGAGAGAGAGAGAGAGAGAGAGAGTGAATGCGAGATGAAAGAGAAGGAGTATGCAAGTTGCAGCTTTGGCTTATGGTTAATGGATTTCTGAACGTATGTCTGACTGTTGAAATTGTTAAGTTTGCATTTCTTATCGCAGGCGAATGGCAAGTTTAGGCGCTTACGCTTAAGCTGCCTGCCAATTGAAAGCGATGTGGCATAATTGGGTACACACTCGCCAAGGATTTAACAGAGACAGAAAGAGAGACAGAGAGAGAGAGAGAGAGAGAGAGAGAGAGAGAGAGAGAGAGAGAGAGATAGCGAGAGACAGAGACTCTTCAGCCACACAGGCAAACAATAAGCGCGCTAATTGAGGATAATACGCATTGCCGCTGAGGCAACGACATCCAGCACAAAAACCCAAAAACAAATAACCAACTACGCCAAATTTTAGAACGAAGTTGGCATACCCTACAGAGCAGCGTAACTCCAAGCTGCATTTATTACATATATATATATATATATAATATATATATATTTTGTTTATTACAAATAAATATTCTCATTATATCTAAAGTAATGAAATTTTATTGAAATCAGTTTTTTATAATTATAATAATAATAATGCGCTCTTAGCATTAAAAACCCTCAAAAATTATTTCAATTTTTATTTTAAAATTTGTGTTTGGGTTGCATATCTCTGCCCTAAGTCGCCATACATTCGAATTACTGGGTATTGACTTATGCATGAGTATTCACCCATGTATAGAGATATATGTACATGTCAAAGTACTTGCACAAGCATCCATATTCCTATATATATCTGCATATATATAAATATATCTATATATAAGCATAATAAAGATATAACTCATGAATTTCAAGCTGTAGTTTTTGTGCCATCGTAATAAGCTGGCTTAATTTGCTGCGCGGTGAATATCACAGAATTCTTTGATGTTTCCACATTTCATAAAAATCTCATTAATTTGTTGTTAAATGACAAGCGAAATAAAACATTAGCTGCAGAGAGAAAAAAAATGAAATCTGTGCGCAACATAGAAAATATGTTTGTGTTTAACGCATAAAGTAAATAATTTGCGAAGCAAGAAAAAAAATGGCAGTTGCTAAGAGCAACTTTTGTGTGTAAAACACACACAACACACACACAACATTTATTACTGTAAAAATGGTTGTGCATTTATATTTAGGCCTGAATGGGGCGTCAAAAAAAACCCTTTTTACTGCTGCTTATTTTTATTGATTGAAATCAAAAAAAAAAAGGCTTTGCTCTCGTTTTGACTCTGAGGCTGGCAACAGATGGCACAATTCTCAAACAACCTTTTTAAAAGGTATTTTTATAATTTTATTTTATATTCATCAAAAGTAGGTGAAAATTAACCAATATTTACAACATGCTTGTGAAGTGGTACCTCAATTCAGATGTGATTAAATTGATAAGAATTGCTGCACAAATATAAATAATATAATAATATATATATATATATATATAATAATATATAATAATAATAATAATAATGATAATAAATATAAATAAAACAAATATAAAAATTGAAATTATTTGTACAACACTTTCTTATTTGCTGCTGAGTGTGTCTTTTCTATATATAAAACTTAACCTCGACCGATGTCTACCATCTCAAAGAATATTCAATTATTTTCTGTAATAGCTGCTTTGGGCATTTTAATTAAAAATGTGGCACCTATTTTTCTGGGTGCAAATTGTTCATTAATGTGACGCATTGTCAAAGCTATCAATGCCAGCAATAAATATGGTTAGTACGCTGCTCCTTACATTTTGGTGTCCACATTTTGCTGGATATTATAGTGCAACGCTCATAAATCATAAATGCCAGTTGCCACAGAACCACAACCGCAGAACAGGGGCAACATGGGCAACATGGACAACATGGGCTCGTCAAGCATGCCTCGCAATGATTTTATTGAAAATTTCACCTGATTTATAGGCTGTCCGCAGACTGAAACTTAATCACATGGAAAAAACGAAGCACAAAATCTGTCCATCTTTTTGTCCGAACCCGCTGGTTAACTTGCTTGTTATCCAAAATGACATATTGACATGTTATTCAAGGATTGCGATGGAGTCTGGGATGTGGTGTTTGGGGGGGAGGGTAAGTCGTTGCATGTAATGATAACATAAGCAATTACTTACTCATGTACTTCATTTAAATATCAGTTGTGAGTCGACAATCCAATAAAGCACTTGTCAGTGATCACACACACACACACATACAAACACACACATACACATACACACACAGAAGCACATTCGACTTGATTAGGCTCGGGAGAGCAGTTAAGTTAACCTTTTGGCCTTGCCTTATAAGAAATAATTATTAATATGATTACGCTTTTTTTGGTTTGGGTGTTTGCGCATTGGGGGATATATTCGGTGTGGTGTGTGGGGGGGGGGGGGGGGGCATTGGACTCGTTGGCAGTCATGGCACTCCAGGCTGCACTTATCGTAAGGTAAATAAGCCACTTGTAACTCAAGTAGACATCCCAGGCAGGCAGGCAGGCAGCGTCTGCCGACGAAATTCCCATTCCCATACCCAATCCCATACCCATTCCCATACCCATTCCCATACCCAATCCCATTCCCATTCCCAATCCCCTTCCCATTTCAATGTCCTGTGCATGCTCATGTATTTTTAATATCTTACCTCAAGTGTCTGAGTGAACAGCCAACACAGAACCCACTCACATCCGAATGCTGCACATATTGAGAGCTTCTTTTTCACACACACACACACACAAACACAAACACACACTTATATATATTCTTTTCCTTTTTGCCCCTTTTTACTTGAGTTTTATCGGCCTTAAAGTGTTGGCAGTTACCCATACATAGCCAGGTTCCACTTGTTTCAGTTTGGTTTGCTTTTTCGGGCATCTGGCGATGCTCTGCCCATGGGACACATAACCGTAAATGCTTCTCATATGTGGTTGTGTGTGTGTGTGTCTGAGTATGTGTATTGTCTTGCGGTTTGATGTGATGTGCTAAGATGTCCGAAATTGGTACATTTAAAGACCCGTTCAGTTTGACTTAAACTGTGTTTAGGCCTCGCCAATTTCAGCTTATTGTCGGGGCTCATTCAAATTGCCAATTTGCAGAATTCTTTTACTGTTTGTGGATTAAAAATGTATTCGCTTAATAACAATGCACATATAAATAAAGTTTCAAATAACAAAAAAATTAAAGCGAGAATAAAAATAACAAAAGAAGATTTAATTGTAAAAGCTTTTTTGCAGTATAAAAATACTTTACATAAATTTCAAATAATTATCATGGATTTTAAATCAAAACTAAAGCTGTGCTGAACATAATCCCAATTACAATGACAGTTCTTAAGTTCTTTAGACAAATAAAAAAAAAGTAAAAAAAAAATAGATGTAACTGCAATAACAAAAAGCCCTTTGGCAAGGACTTGGCAGAACTCAAAACGAGCCAACTACTTAGCTCACCTAGCTCTGAGTACTTGACTTTGGCATCAGCAACAATTGCAATCATTCTTTGTCTGCCTTTCCTCTCCACTTTTCCTGCTCCCCCCTACGTCTCTCTTGTAACTGCTGCCAAAGGCAAGTGGCAAGTTAGCGCTGTGGCTGCAACAACTTCTCGTGCATCTTGCTGCAGCTACACGCAAAAAAAAAAAAAAATTAAAAGCTGGTAGCCAACGCGTTATGGCAACGATAATGTGGCAGCTGATGAAGGCAGTGCTAATAATAATATGAATCATAATGAGAATGATAATCATAATGATAATAATAATGCAGCTGTGTCTGCCAAGGATGAGGATGCCAGGATGACGATGCCAGGATGACGATGACGACTATGCCAATTGAAAATCCTTTCTTTGGGCAGCTCTTTTCATTACATTCAGCCAAGGGTGGAGCGGCTCAATTATGAGAAAACGCTTATTTGAAAATTGCTAGTTAATTGTTGCGGAGTGGTAACTCAACCCAGCTCCAATTTCAATTGGCAAAAAACTCAACAACAACAACAACAACAACAATAAAAAAAATAAAATGAGAGACGCAACTTGAAGTAGAAGTGCCATTATAGCCGCGGGACTACGAATAAACCAAGTTGCCCGCCAGGCTTCATTGTTGGCTCAATTAAATTAGAAGGAGCCCGGGAAAAAAGTCGACTTTCGTATTTGATTTAAATTTTAATTGTAGACACTCAGTGCTCGTGGCTATCATTTTTGGAGCGTACCCAAAAAATTTGCATAATAAGCGTCAAATTTGTGTTGGTCCCCTCCCTTCCCCTCAAGGCACAGAACGGGAAAAATAACGAAACCAAAATCAAGTCTTGGCTGGCAGTGGCGACACATGCCCAGACAGGTTTATAAGCTAACTGACAGGTAGTAACAAAATGCGAAGCCAAGTGCTTCGATTATGCCAGGAGGGCAGCCAGTGAAGCGACTCCACATGCGTTAATTTTCCAGCGGAATGAGCAGCGGCAAAAAAATGCGGGCAACTGCAAAGGATGGAAGATTGACTGGTTGCCGCTGACAACAAGTGGCTGGCAGCACAGCAAATTCATTATAATTTATAATAAGCAACAACGCTGACAACAGCAGCAACAACAGCAACAGCAGCAACAGCAACAACAACAACAGCAACAACAGCAGCAACAACAGCGACGACAAAAATAAAAATCACATGAGCTGAAGAACCTTTTCCTCACACACACATCCAATGCAAGAAGAGTAACTAAGCATCAGTAAGATCGACCATGGGATACTCTATAATAAGTTGTTCACACCTTAATTTCCTGTAATACATTTATTATTAATTAGCAGAAAATGATTTCTTTAAAAACTTCTATTAATGCTGCTTAAAAACTACAAATTGTAAATTGTTTGACTGAGAGAAGAATTATTTTTTTCTCATTGTACTATAAAATATACAAAAATTATCTATTCATTTCCTTTTAATATATCACCTTCAACAATGGAATGTTAAACAAAAAGCAATTTCTCTGTATCCACACGTTTCTCTTCTACTAACTCCAAATATTGTAAATTCCCTTTAAATGCAATTTTCTGTTTACAGGGTATAAAAACTGCGCAACGCAACGCAACGCAACACAACCAATAATGAAGCTCATCATTATCCTGTGCACAAATCCAATTTGATTATGTTAATACACGTGGAAAGGAAATGCTTTTGCAATTGCAATTGCCAATTGGCACATCCTTGCGTGTCCGTGTGTCCGTGTGTCCCCGTCTCCCACAAATCCCAAATGAAACGCATCCCCTGCCTATGCCACCAATGATACACACACAAATACCCCATGTGGACTACTCAACTTCAATCGTTGATGTGTTTTGCTGCAGCTTTGATTTTTTTTTTTTTTGTCTTCTTTTTTTTCTGGTTGATTTCTCTGCTTTTCGATTGAAGTTGTGTCGAGTTTTGGAGTGTTGCGTTAATTTGCGTATTATGAATTTCCAATTATTCTGCAAATAGAATGGCATTGCCCAATTATTATTTGGCTGATTTAATAAGATTATTTTCTCTATTTTTCGATTATTGAGTTAAGTATTTATGAATAGGCTGGTCATAATTTTTGCAATGCTTAAATGTTGCGGCTCTGCTGTATTGTAGAGCGATTTGTATTGTATTTGAATTGTATTTTCTTATCATTAAGCATTAATATTTATTTACTTATTATTTACACTTTTCTCTTACATTTTTAACAATTTGTCAAACTAACAACAGCAAAGTAGTTAAAAGATAATAATTTATTAATTGAAATATACAATTAAAAGCTTAAATTATTTGAAATTATGCATATAGAATTGAGTGCAGATGTGACTGAAAAACTGCACTTTTTTTTATATATGCTTTGATATATGTATTTTGCATTTAATTATGTTTTAATTATTGATCGATTGATGTTATTAGATTTTGTTGCAGTCTTCAATTCAATTGTTCTCATTAAATATTTCTAATACAAAATAGGGAATTAAATTGCAGCATCGATCTCCATGGAGCTGACATTCCATAATTTTGCATCAATGTGATACAAAACTGATATTTATGGCATCTACTATTGCAACTAGCTGATGCATTCTATATTTGTGTATGTGTGTGTGTGTGTGTGTGTGTATTTGGTATATTGCTCTATTTGAGCGACTACTTTCGAATAGAGACAAATTCTGTGGTTTAGGCCAGGCAAACATTTGCTCGGTCATTTGCCATTTTGGTCGGTATATTTGTGAGACAGCGACAAAAGCAGCCGCATTCTAATTAAACGTTTCGGCTTCGGCTGCCAGTTTCCAGCTATTTTTAAAGCCTGAAATGCCACGCCCATGCCAGACACGCCGTAAACTGCTGACAAATGCGTGTGTGTGTGTGTGTTAGGCTTATGTAATCAGGGCTGTCTCTGTGCTGTGTTAGAGGACCAGAGTCCGAGCTCAAACCGAGGACGGTGCCAGTGCGTAAATAAATTATATTTACGCAAATTCGCACTCGAATCGTGGGCGGACAAGGATGTAGAATTGAGCATTGCTGTTGTTGCCATAGCTGTTGTTGTTGTTGTTGTTGTTGTTGTTGTTGTTGTTGCATGCAGAGGACGACAACGACAACGACGTCGACGACTGCGACTGACATGATAACATTTTGGCCTAAAATTGGCAACAACAACAACAACAACTTAGACAATGCTCAATGCCGCCAGAGTCGCAGTCAGGCGAAACAAACTGCGAGAATGAGATAAAAGGAGCGGGGCTGTAAAGTGGGGGCGGGGTTGTGGCAGAGAGTGCGGTGATGGCGCCCATTGTTAGTGCTCGTAATTGGGTAGCAACAATTTATGCGTCAGTTACTGAGGCAGGCGTTGCAGCATGAATTACAATGCCAGCCACACATGTGGCACACTCAGTGGACAGATTGACTGACTGACTGACTGACTGAATGACTGACTGACTGACTGACGAACGACGAACGCAATTGCAATTTTAGCTGCAAAATGCTGCTGCATTATTTTTACGTTTGCATTTAAATGACCAAAACTATATAATGCAACTTGAAATCCATGCCAATGCTGTACACCCACCCGCACACACACTCACACACACAATCATATGAATAAATTTGAAGTTTTGGCGCAGTTTTGAGTTTTGTTTGTGACACAATTCCATTTAATCGCTTCTTTGGCGCCACACTTGCAACAAAAAACAAGGACAAAAACAGCAGCAGCAGCATGCCACAGCCAGCAAGATAGCAATCGGAATAATAATGAATGCCTTTATTATCATAGTGTTTGCCATTGTTGTTAGTGTTATTGTTGTCGCAATTGTTGTACCCCTTCTTCTCCACTACTACTTGGTCTGCTGGTCTGGTCTCTATGGCTGCCATCCGACTTGGCCAACGTCCTTACGCTTTTAAGGCCGCTTCAGTATTCAACTAATGTATCCCTTCTGTGGCGCCTTGCACTTCCACTTAAGCGATTTCGTCTACATAAGTTCAGCATCAATGACCTGGTCCAGAGTTCATAAGCCCTGGATTCGAATTGAGCAATTTTAAAAATTGTAATTAATAAAATGCGAATTTTTATAAATAATTAATTCATGCGATGTTTTATCATATTCTGTATTCTGTGGTCATTTTACTATACTACAACAATAAAACTGTCATTAAATCAAAATTCTAATTTTGCTCATGCATTTTAAGTCATGTTAGAATATTATTTGGATTATTACAAAACAGTTTTATTTACTATATATGCTGCAGAAATATGTAGACTTAAAATTTGAATAAATATTTATAGACCACATTTCCACTGTACAACCGAAGTTATCTTAAGGCTGTATATCTTGGGTTTCGAGTGGCACATTGCTCATTTGCCTGTTGTGTCTAATGCAATGGGTTTTGTAGGCTATCGCCTGGTTTTTGGGCACTTCCTTGGTATGCTTGGGGGCAAGGCATTTAATTATAATTCAGCTTGTATGTGTTGCTTTAGTGGCATTTAATATATGCGCAAAGTGTTGCAGCTCCGGCAGCGGTTGCCGCTTTCAAAACAAATGGCCAACGCACCGCCAAAGCGGATGCAGCCGGAAACGGATGTTTGGGTGTTGCACATTGTGTGTGTGTGTGTGTGTGTGACTGCAACTGGGAGTCCGCCGGTGTCGGTGTCTATGTGTGCAGCTTAGTTATGTATAGCGCATGGTAGGTGTTAAATTTATGCATTTCGGATGGCTGACAACAACTGACAACTACAACAATGCCAAATGGCGGCATGAATATGTTGAATGAGAAGCAACTGGCAAACATTTAACAAACTAAATTTAATAGACTGCTGATACGGTTTTTTTTGTGCTACTACGTTGTTGGTAAGTGATATTGGGTGTGTGTGTGTGTGTGTTTGTGTGTGTGTGTTGATGAAACGTGTGCTTTCAATCATCAAAGAGATAAAAAGCAAAGAAGGCGCCCGTCGCCAAATTGCAAATAAATTGCAGAAATTGAATCAAATACGCATGCAATTGCAAACAAATAGAGCGAACGGCGAACGGCGAACGGCGAACTGCTGCCAGCCAGGACAGCTGGCTCATAGACAAACAAGCCGGAGCAACAGCCAGAGAGACAGACAGAGAGACAGACAGACAACGGAGGCGCAAACGAGACGCGACGCGACAGAGGAGTCAAGTTGAAGAAGGACTCGGCAACTGCCGCCGCAGCCACCGTCAGCGCCACCGTTTGCCACAGCCTGGCCATGATATTTGTTGCAAAAAAGCAATTTTATGCTTGCAAAGGCATGAAAAGCCTTTGTTCGTGTCTATTTCACGTTAGTTTGGCGTCTGTGGTGGCAACGCCTCTCTCCCACTCTCTCTGCTCCTCTCTTCAACTGGATTGCATATGTTGCGCATACGCCACGTACGTCGCACAAGAAAAAATGGCACACACACAAAACCAGCAAGCAGCAAAAGCAAAAGCAGAGGCAAAACAAAAAAAAAGGAGAAAAAAAGTGAAAAAAAAATAAAAGGCTGCTGAAGTTAGCGCGGCGAAGGCGGGAAATGAATTATTTATGAAGTGGTTGGCTGGTTGTTATTGCTTTTATTGTTGTTGTTATTGTTGTTGTTATTGTTGTTGTTATTGTTGTTGTTGTTGTTGCTGGTTTCAACACACTCATCGGCCTTTGTTGTACGTGCAAGCCGTTGGTGCAGTTTCAAGTGTTTTTTACTTTATCAATTGGTTGCTTTGCACTTATTTGTTATTTGTTCTCGCCCATTCGCTCACTCACACACACACACACACACACAGACGCACACACATTGAGAGAGAGTAGTGTGCGCTGCATTTCCGCTTCCGTTTTTGTTAGGCAACTGTTGCGCTCCCGGGAAGCTATTTATTTTATTTGCCATTGCCGCTTGACGCTCTGCTCGTTTGCTAAAATCAAAGAGGAAATTGAATTTGTTGCGCAAAATGTATGTTTTGAAATGGAAATGTTGTTTGCCGTTGTTGCGCCAATTTCCTGAGCGCTCCGTCGACTTCCCTCCCCCCACATCTGACATCCGTGTCAGCCTTTTGATTAGTTTTGATTTTTCGTCTACAGCCAATCGAACTGACCCCTACAGCATCCGACAGAGCGCTCTCACTTCGAGCATCCAAGTCTTTTGGCAATTTTTCATATGAGTGCGTCACACTGACAGCTTCGAGATGCCACAAGATTTATGCATGTCAACCGACAAACCATTGGAGTGGTTTCTATTTGTAATGAAAGGCAAGCGTGAAAAGTTAATGGCCTGTGCCCTGTTGAGTGTCATGTATGAAAAACTTTAAAATTTAACGATGTATTTTATATTAAGAAAATTACCATAAAATCCCCACAAATATTGTACAAGAAATTTTAAAATTTAAATTTTCACTTATTAAAAAGTTTTTATTGACAAGAAAAAATATTTTATATTATGATAATTTGAATATAACCTTGAAATCTCACATCTCATAGCTACACATAAATCTTGACTTTGTTTGCATGTGAAATACATCTGCAAACTTTAGCGAATTTTAATTTTATTAAATTTTCGTTACATTGCACAATTTGTGTTGTGTTGCACACACATCGGGTTGTCTGCACTTGGACGATGATGCCGCCAACGAGTAATAAACTTTAATTAAGTGCAAATTTCGGTGAAGCTTTAAGCAGGACTTGGTGAAATGTTGGCTGAGTAACTGAACTGCGTGTGCGCAACATGCAACGTGCAACGTGCAACATGAGACATGTCAATGTAATGTAATTCAATTTGTTTTTCCAATAATTACTTGTGCAAATGCGACTCGCGCATTAATAAAAAAAAAAAAAAAAAGGAAAAAGGGAATTGTCATAAATAATGAACAAAATACCTTGGCAGCCCTTGACACGCCCATCAGCGGATGGTGGTTTATCCGGTAGGGTCATGAGGCATCAGCTGTCGCTTCATTAAATGTACAGTTATTAAATTACCGCAACAACAGTCGCTTGCAATTTGTACAATGTGAAAAATGTAATTGCCAAGGTGGCGGCCAGATTCGGTTCCATGTTTAATCGTAAACGGCTGAATGATAAAACGAGAGAGACACACAGAGAGAGAGAGAGAGAGATAGTGACTAAGAGAGGAATAATGCGTGGGGAGATAGGAAAGAAGAAGAAAAACC
Source organism: Drosophila melanosoma (assembly GCA_035042045.1). Classification (NCBI taxonomy): domain Eukaryota; kingdom Metazoa; phylum Arthropoda; class Insecta; order Diptera; family Drosophilidae; genus Drosophila; species Drosophila melanosoma. Next base: position 1,511,171 of record JAWNLY010000100.1, on the reverse strand, counting down.
AGAAAAACCACATTTGGCAAAAGCCAGTCAGCCTTCCAGCGTTGTTGAAAATCGATGCCCAAATGACAGTGACAATTTCATTTAATTGGTTTTAATTAAATTAATGAGTAAATTTTACAAATTGATGCAAAATGATAAATAAGTAATTTAATATATATATTTTGCTACACTCTGCTCCTCTCTCTCTCTCTCTCTCTATGTGTTTTTTTTTATGCCATACTTAATTTAATAACGTATAGTTTTGTACTTTGTTTTTTATTCTATTAAATGAATATGTATATAAAAAATATATATAAATGCTGTCAAACTTAATTTAGCTTAATTAATTTTGAAAATAAGCTGAAACAACGTGGTTAAAAAAGTGCTGATAATTAATTTATTGAAATTTTAACAACGCTCGATTTTTTATTGCTGACTTTTTAATGCTTTATAAATTTATGAACTTTAACCAAATAACGAATTTATACACTGAAATACAATTTATGCATATTTGAATACAGAGTTTAATTTAGTTTTTCATGTTGTACAAAGTTGCCCATTTTTATTCTATTAAATACATTTGAGAAACTTAACTGACTTTGATTGAATTACAAAACTAGATTTTTATTGATTTGTGCTTTTCACCAAACTTACCTTTTTACTAACTCACTTTTTTAATTTATCTGTTAACTGAAAAAGTGATCCACTGAAAAGCACCTGCAACATGCGAGCAAATTGAGTTTTCCACATTTGTAATGAAATTAATTTAATTTTGAAGCGTTTTACTGCCTCCTGCCACCAATTGCTATGCAACCTTTGTGAATTTTTCATTTTCTTGGCAGAGCGACTGACTCGCAGAGGGGGGATACCAGAGGCCAGGCAGAAGCTTCCTGTTTTTCATAAGCACATTAAGCGCAGCATGGGTCGATCCTGTGATGCATTGCAACAGCAAACACAAAGGGCAAAATATCCCCTACGTAAAACAAAACAAGAGAAAAAAAAAAAAACAGAAAACGCGGGTATAGCAAAAAAAAAAAATATAAAAAAAAAATGTTGAGAGAATAACGTTGTTTACCAACGCAGCTTGAATGCATTACATGCATTTGATGCAGTCCTGATACACTTTCAGATCAAATGGGTAGCTGGGCTAAGAGATTCCAAAAGAAATATATAAGTAAAAAATAAGTAAAATTAAATATGTTTTCATAAACGAATTAAATTTATCATTTAAAACAAACAAAGAAAGATCAATAAAGCTCAGTTAAATATAACCGAAACCATTTATTTATTTATTATTTATTTATTAATATAAGTTTGTTAAAAGCATTTTTTTGTCTGTCTCTTTTTTTATCTTTGTTTTATTAGCATTTTCTCTTCGAAGTGCATACAAAATTCGACTTGTCTACCTGATGATTTTTTTGTTCTGTTTTCTAAATAAATTTCGAGATCAACCTGTTGTTTATTTGCGTTGCTGTCAAGCGCATAAAATAGAGACTGAGGGTGCATAGTCAAGGGAGGAGGGGGGGGGCTTTAAGGCAAGAGGCAAGCAAAGGGAAAGTGTGATGGTTTGTGGTAGGTAAGAAGAGGTATGCATAGGTGAGATGAGGTGAGGAAGCATACACAAAAGTGCTGCGCGTTGGTTGACACCAACGGGGGCAACTTGTTTGTTTGTTTACCACTGGATGGTTGTGCATGCATTTTTTATGCTGAGAAGACATAAAAGAAAATGTACATAAATGTCGGTTGAGGTGTTTACCGATGCGTTTCGCCCAGTTGCTTGGGGTTACTGCGGCAAACAATGGGTACTTGCTACTGCTGCTGCTGCTGGCTTGGCTCACCTGGTCGAGGATGTCGTTTGGGTTTGGGTTTACAAGACATTTGCTTTTAGCATATCAAAAAGTCGCGTTGGGCTTTATCAAAATGGCCGCTCACCTGCACGCTTCCGGTGCGGAAGTCGTATATGTTATTAGCTCTCCCCTCGCACCCTCCCCACAATAACACGCATGTCGGGTCGCTGGACAGACGGAAGCGTAATACTGAAAATATCATAGGAAATCTCGAGTGTGTTATTAAGATCAAAAGCACGCAACGCGTTTGTCAAGTTTTCTGCAACTCTCTGCCGTCTGCTATAAAATTAATATCCGGTGTAAATATAAAATAAAAAAAAAAAATTCTGCACTAAGCATTTTTTTTGTGTAAATAATTTTTTTTTTTTTTTAAACAAGCAGCAGCAACTTCCGCTGTCGGAGCACAAGCCGCCATTTGCCAGAGAGTACATTTGTTTGTCTTAAGCCGGAAATTGAAGAAAACAAAAATGTTGTTCTTAGTTTTTTGGCTAAAAGTTTCTGTGCCAACTTCTTCGACTGCTGCGTCTGCGTCTGCGTCCATATATATATATTCGCAGACTTTAAGCCAGTGAGCGCCAATTACATGAATTGAACTCGGGTAAAACGGCGTTGCTCGCTCCAGGCCAAACTGGGCTATAATTATAAAAACCGCTTTATTGTAGTTTTCAATTACCTTTAAAATTGACAACAAAAGAGGCGGGCGACCATATAATAAATGTATGCAGAAGCTGGCGATGGCGCTGGCGCTGGCGTTGGCATTGCCGGAGTGCGCGTATGCAAATTACAAGGAATATTTAATTACAAAAAATGCGCATAATTATGTGGAGAAGTGACCAACACTCCACCAAGTTCGCTCCTCATATATGGCTGGCTGGCCGTACTGTACTGCCAATATTAATTATACAATATTATATGGCCACATAAATAAAACGTTACTGCGGCCTCGACCATCCTCGTTGATGTCGTCCCTTATCTTCTCCTGCTCCTTCTCTCCAGATCCGACGTCAGCTTCAATAAAATTGAGGAAGCGAGCAATTGAAATGACAAAAAGTCGAAAGTCAACTGCAACTGTGCAGGAGTCTCACGAGTGGCTCATAAACCAAAAGTTACCATCCATATTTTAGACTGGTGCTTAAAATATGATAAAATTACAAACCTGTAATTTTAATTAAATAAATATATAATTCATAAATTTGAAATTTTTAAAGTATTTTATTTCAATTATTTTATTTTAAAAATGCTTTCACTTTCTCCTGGAAAATTATCAACTATTTACTACAAGCTATATTTAAAAGGAAATATTTCGATTTTTATATCATTTTGGGATTTTTGATAGTTTTCTATATTGTATAATATATTGGAAAAAATCTTAATGAGCATGGACAACTCATTGGGACAAGTGAAGCACCAAGCTGAAAGCCACAAAACCGAGGACGTGCAACTTCTTGCTAGCTGACGGTGCACGTCATGGTTCAAGTGTCGTATGAGCAATATTTTTTGGTTCGGTTTTCGAATTTTACAGCTCATTATGATAATTTCGTGGCCATAACGAAAAAATGTTCTGGGCTGGCAATTAAAAATCTGCCATTAAACACAGCCAAGCTACCAATCTCGCACACACATATGTTTTTTTTTTTTTTTTTTTTTTTGTTGCAGCTTGCAATTTTAATTTACGTACACATTGTCATATAACTCAAAAGGAGACATGCAACGATAAACAAGCGATAAAAAAATTATTTAAAAATTTAATTACAACAACAACAACAACAGTTGCTGTTTGCAACAGCAGCAATAATAATAATAGCGTTGTTGTTGACGAGATGTAAACAACTTTACCGATGTATACATCAAGTCTATTAAAATGTTGCTTGATCAACGAGACAACATCCAGAACCATCGTTGGCTGTTGATTTTGTTGTTCTTGTGTCTATTGTTGTTGTTGATATTGTTGGTCTGCAAGCGACGCCATTTCGCCCTAGACAGGCGCATAATTATGAAATCGCTTTTGCTTTGAGGTAGTTTTCTGAGGGTGTCAGTCTTTGTATACAATAACCTGACAGCTCAGCTCAGTTCACTGATTACCCACCTAAAAGACTAGAATATCAAAAGATTTAAAAGAAAAAACAAAGCATCACAAAAATGTACAAGAGCGCTAGAGGTAACAATTGCTATCATTTAAATTACTTTTGTTTAATTTTCAAAATATCTTTTTTACCTGAATGTACGTCAAATTAGCAAAGACTCTCACAATTGTGCAGAAATTAAATTTGCTATTAATATAATAAATTAATCATAAGAATTGCTGATTTTTTCAAGTTGTAAAAGATATATATATACACCGGCTTTACACTTGATCTAATAGCCTTCCAGCAATGCTCCCAAAAAAAAAATAGCAAACTTGTGTCTAAAACTTGAACCGCAACCGCTTGACAGGAAATTGTTTGCGTTCTTTTCCAGTTGAATTTCACATATTTTGGCAACAACATCAATTGAGAGTTGCTCAAATTCGGATTGGCAATCCATAGTTTCAGTTCGATACCTCAATGCCACAAGGAGCAACTTCTTTGGCAAATGTAAGTAAGCGAAACAACTTTTTTGCTTGTATTTTATACAAACAAAATGTACATGAGATAGAGCCTGTTGTAGGTAGCAAAAGTTGCCCCGAAAACAAATTGATTTGGAACATTGCAAAGGGGAAAGGGGCTTATAATACATATTTCTTCATTTGGGATGTCTTTGACGTGGCAGGCAACCAATTAAATGGGTGCAATAAGTCAGGCAATCAGAGCCAACAAAGGCCAACCTTCGCCGCAACGGAGCAGGCCATGGCACGGGCAATTAAATGAAATTGCAAATGCAAACAAAAATAGTAAGAAAATTCTTTTATAACTACAATTTGACGAAGTTAAGATACTCTTTTATATTTAAGCTTTTAAGTTTTTAAAAATTCATAAATGTGCTAGCAACTCTTCAATGAAAAGTAGTTAAATATTGTAATAATAATAAATAATCATTTTAAATTTTATACTTATTATTAATTAAGTAACAATTTGCAGTTGCAGATTGATGAAAATTTACTTGAGTAAAAATTGAAAGAACAATTAGTTTTTCTTTTTGCTCTGTTTCTGTGGATTTCTCTGTTGGCTTGCACCTTTTCTCTCATTAGCTTGGGTTACTTTGCTGGTTGAGACAGTTGCCGGCTGTGCATTGCAATCAATTTAATTAATTTTTAATGTCATTTTCTGCAATTTCAATTCAATTTGAAAACACACTCTCGGGCACACACACACACACACACACACACACACACCTGAAACCCCATTAAATTGTCGCCTTGGCAAATTGAGAATTACGACGGCCGCCATTTCCTTTCCTGTTAACTTGGCTCAAACTCAAACTCAAAACTCGAGCCAGACTCGACGACTCAACTCAACTCAACTCGATTCAACGCTGAACTCAAGACAAAAGCCAAAGTGCCATAAAAGCTGCCAGGCAAGCTATATAAATGTGGCAACAAAGTAAACTGTGTCAACTTTGGGTGTTGTCGCTTGGGTGCTGTCGTCGTATGGGGTGTGGGTGGCAGTGGTAGGGGTAGGGGTTGGTTATATGCCACAAAATGTCGCTGGCCAAGTAAAGTAATTTCTTAACGCTGCGTTGCGTTGCGCACCAAGGACGACAATTTTGCAATCGCCATTTTGTTGACTAAGAAATATCGAAGCCATCTTGAAGTGCGAATATGCTACCATGTCACAAGCACAAAAACACACGCACATACAAACACACACACACCACACACGCACAGCATATACACACTCGTTGTTACAACCACAGTGTTGGTTTTAGCTTCGCCTTCTGCGTTTGCTGCTTGGCCTGCGGTTTTTGCTTGTAGGAGCAGCGGTCTGCGGACATAGCTACCAAGTTATCAACTACCAGCTACCAGCTACCAGGCAGCAGCCAGAAGCCAGCCAGCTAGCAGCTCCAAGCTCCAAGCTGACAGCTCCCAACTCCCTAAGCCTAGCCTTGGTTGCCACCCATCAGCCCATCAGGACCTACTCCGTGCCTTTGGCATACATTTCCTTAGCTTCCTCTGGTGTTGCTGTTGTTTCCGCCATGCGCATGTCCTTTTGGTTACAAATTAAACTTCCGTATTTGTTTAGAAATCCATTTGTTAAATTACTTTGCAACCCGCACACAACTTTTCCCTTTCATTTTTATTATTATTTCTTTACGTTTTAGTTTCCTTTTTTTCTATCTTTTTTTTTTTTTTTGCTCCCCAGCAAATATGAAAAATGAATTGCATTTGACTGTTTTGCCGCACTGACAGCGAACACTCGTTGCTAAATGATAGGCGTGGCATAACACGCCCCCCCCCTTTTTTTATAAGCCGATTTCTTCAACTATTTGCCAAACAACAATAATTTATGACCAGCTATAATGCTAAAATGCATTTGATAACTGGCTGAAACGCTTTCGCAACAAAAGCCCAGCAAATTTATTTCGCTCGGTTTTTGTGTCTAAAAATTGAAATATATATTCCATGCCGAGCATATGAAAAAGTTATAAAGCACAACAGTAAATAACACATGCAATACGAATAAACAATAAAATAACACCACAAATATTCAGCGAACGCGTGTTTAGGCGTCGATAGGCAACGCCAACAGTTACCAGCCTTAAATGGCTAAAAACAAAAAAAAAAAAAAAAAAATGTGGCAACAAGGGACACCAATCCAGGCTGGATTTATGGTGCAAATGCATATTCTCGTTGAATCGAGAAACTGAAAATATAATTAAAAATAACAAATGTTGAGGCTAACTTTTATATAAAATTAAATAATATCAATTGCGTTGAATATGGAATTGTTTGATAAATAAGATACATTAAAAGTGTTTTTTTTTTTGTTATTCAAATTTGAACTCTGAACCGTGATCTTCAAACTGTCAACTGTTAATTTTTTTCACTATGCGTTGCATTTTTTATGGCAGTGTTTTTAATGGCATAAACAAACACGATTAAACACACAGTGGAGACAAACATACAAAACAGACAAATGTGTGAGTGGATAGCAAATTTTTATTGTCTCTGACGAGATTGGGTTTTATTTTTCAAAACGACGACGACTACAACAAATGTCCAAACATTGACGCCAAACCCAAGCACCGGGAGAAATAACCTATGCTGGACGCCATGGGACTTAAAGCGCTTTGACCTCTCTCAAATTTGGTGTGTGTGCGTGTGTGTGTGTGTGTGTGTGTGTGTGTGTGTGTGTGTGCGTGTGTGTGTGTTGTGTGCTGTTTGGCATTTTATTTAGAAATAAATACCATTATTACTCTGTATATATGCTCGTCACCATTTCCTCTCTCTCTGTAAATATCTGTATTTTTTTTTTTTATTTTTTTTTTTAGTTATTTTGTAGCGTATTTTTCTAAAATACCCCAAGCATTTGTTGACCGTCATGACGGTATCCCATTGTGAATGTGAATGCGAAATTGTGTGTGCATGTGTGAGTGTGTGTGTGTGTGTATGTGTGTGTGTGTGTGTGTGTGTGCTTGTGTGTACATGTGTGTGTTGGCTCTTCAGTACCTCCCATGGCGTTGCTGATGTCAACTATAGAACGGGTAGGTAATGATGGTGGCTTCATCAAATTCACTTGTCTGCACAACGGTATTATTGATGAAAATTATATGTTTGTGTTTGTATCATGGCCGCCATAGAACATCGACTAACGACCAACATGGTACACAAAATAACAACAACAACAACAAAAATAAAAATATAAAAGAAAACAATGACCTTTGTCAGTGCCTTTTACTGCCTGCAACTGCTCTGATTGTTCTCTCTTCTATATATATATATATATATATATATGGAAACTTTTTTTTTCCCCCATTCCGTTGCGTTTAATGTTACATTTTTCGTGTGTTTGCACATTCGGCACGTGACTAGCGTGAGATTTATCAAATTGTTGTTTGCATTGCAGGCATTTCAAATTGCATATTTCATAAAAAAAAAAAAAAAACGCTCAAACTGATTGAAAATATGAAAAACTGTATTTAATAAATGTATAGATAAATATTGTTGGTTTTTTTATTTTAGCTAACTCCACAATTCAAACACTCTACACTAATATATATATATAAATTTTTATTTATGATTCTCTGTTAAACTTAAATATCGCAATATCACTCAAATTTTTATTAGTAAAGTTTTCAAATGAAATTAAATTTTTTTCCCATGCAATTTTATTGAATATTGCACAGCTTTTTATTGATAACAAAAATAAAACCTATATTGTATATGGCTTTTATTTGTCATATATATATAAATAGACAGCAATAGCTGCAGTTGCATTTGCCATGTGCAACATTCTCTGGAGAAAAGCAAATAATAAACAGGCGTTCGGAGACAGCGACAGATATTCGAAATTAATATTTCAATATATTTCATGCAAACGAGCAGAAGCAAAAAAAACGCCACAAAGCTGAGATACATTTGTATCTGTATATGTATCTTTATCTGTATCTGTATTTGTATCTGCATCTGTATCTGTATTTGTATCTGTGTCTGTATTTGTATCTGCAGCTGGTATCGGTGTGAGTTGTCATGTTATTGGCAGCCTTCTGTTAGCCCCAGGTGATTGTCACCGACGAATTGGAGACGAATATGATTTGCTGTTTGTCAAGGTAACTTCAACTATTTGGCTACCCGTCCATCCTCCTGTCCGCCCTGTCCACCAGTCCGTTTGACTGACTGTCTATATGATATTTGCATTGATTGCTTTGCGTACAATTTTTAATAAAATGTATGCATGCTTGCACAAACAAAGACACTGCCTTTGGCCCGTTTGATGAAAGCCCAGTCTCAAACTCAGACTAAATTTATAATCAACAAATATTTGTGATGGTAATTTAAGAACATTTTCTAATTAAAGTTACGATGCAACATTTAAAGGTGCAATTCGCGATACTCTTTTTCTATTTCTTTTATGTTTCTGTATGCCAAACATGTCGTAAGTAGATTAATCTATTATCGATAAGTGCAAGCGTCGAAAATTTATAGCCATAAAAAAGCAGCCTGCGGGGCGAGCAAATCGAAATCGCAGACCAAAGCCCCAGAGCAGACCAGGCCAGGCCAGGCCAGACCAGACCAGACCAGATCAGATCCAACATACGACCTCCAGACTGCACTTAAGTGCTTGAAAATTGTTTTCGATATTATTTGGCTGCAGTTGTTTTACTCTGTCTCTGTCTCTCTCTCTCTCTCTCTCTCTCTCTCTCTATCTCTCTCTCTCTCTCTTTCAGTCTTTATACATTTTTTTGTGTGTCCTGTGACTGTGCACTGCCTTTCAACACATTTGGCCATTTGGCCGTTTACTTGGCCGTTGGCATTTGTCGTGTCTGGCCAATGTCCAGAAAAAACCATTTGTTGCTCTGCCGCCACTGCAAAAGTTGAGCTCAGCTGCACTGAATTCAATTTATTTGAACGGACAGAGAGTTTTTTTTTTTTTTAGCTCTATTAATATAGAGTGAGGATGTCAGAATGTGTGTGTCTCTGTGTGTGTCTGTGTGTGTGTGTGTGTTGTGTGTGTGTGCGTCAGCTTTAAGTGTTATTTATGTTGATATTTTTGACTTTGGTTCACTTTGCAGTGCATTAGCTGTGGATTTTGTCATCGTCGTTGTTCACTATAATTAGGCAGCTTTTTGGCTGTAAATCTCATTGTACACAGTTTATTGGCCAGCTTCTTCTTCTTCTTCTTCTACTACGATTGATGACAATGCCGTCTTTCATTGTGTTGCTCTGTAGTTAATATAAGCACTTCAACGATTTTGTTGCATTTGCTGCTTAAAGTTGTATTTTCACAGCTGCTTATTTGGAGCAGTTGGTTAATCGCATTACTTTTGCGGATAGTTTGAAATCGTTTTACTAAAAACTGGTTCGATGTGTATTTTTAAAAAGGATAAGCAACGCAAAAAAGTAATGATTACATTGTTATTATTGCTTTTAATCTTTAATTTATTTTAATTATTATTAAATTGCAATTAATTTGCAAACTAGACTTCAGATTAATTTAATTCGTATTAAATTTGTATTCGTAGTGTTTTACAAATGTTTTACAAACAATAGCTTTAGCTATTTGAAAACTTTAAGCTTTAGTTGATTTGCAGATTTCTGTTCTTTGGAAATGTAACTAATGTTTGGAATTTTAAATATGACAAAAATTACACTTGTACAATTTGTCCTCTTTTAGCATTGCTTCTGCACAAAACCAAATCAGGCAACAGCCAACCAACCAGCAAAGCTCTTAACCATTTACCACACTTACACCCACACATCTACACCCACACATCTACACCCACACCCAAACCCACACACACACACACATGCAGTCCAACAAGCAATTTGTCAGTTTATCGATTTCTACCAAACATTTGTGCCAGACACTCAACTGTATTAAATGCTAAAAAACAGCAAAAACCAAAAAAAAAACTATATATATATATAAATAAAAATAAAAAGGAAAAAAAGGTAAAAAAAAATAAGAAAGCAAACCGAGAGCCAAAGTGAAAAACCTTACACACAATGAAAAGCTGCTAGTAAAACGCAGAGGGGGGGGGGAGGTGGAGTGTTGAGGTGGCATTGGCCAATGGCATATGCTAAAAAGCGTGCAATACGAAAAATCGCATTCAGTTCAATGCAAAGCAAGAAAAAAAAATAGAGGAAAAAACCATAAAAATAGAGAGAGAAAAAAAGAAAAAAACGAATAAGAAATAAAGAAATTGAGGCAAGCAACATACGTACATGAAATGGGTATTTCAAAGCGAAAAATCGAAAACTGAAAAATAATTTTCAAACCGAGAAAGAGAGAGAGAGAGAGGGAGTGAGAGAGAGGGGGAGTGACTGAGAGAGAAGGGCGATGCTCGGGTGAAGGGAGATGTAGATGAAGCTTGGGGTACGACAGTCACATATGCAGGCAGCTGCACACACACATACACACATCAGAACACCATAAATAATGGTTGCATGATTTATCGATAACAAGCGCAATTTACAGTGCCAACAACAACAACAATAATAACAAAAACAAAGCGACAAAATGGCGTGCAAGCAGCAACAGTACCGTTACAACTGCAATGAATTTGCTCGCGACAGAAATGAAATAAAATGAAGCAAAATAAAGAATACGAATAACAAATACTCATCGAGAGTGCTCAACTATAACTTACCCAGTAACAATTAATTAAGAATTTTTAGTAAAATTTTATTTGGCCAATAAATGTATGGTAAAATTAGAGAAGAACTGAAAGCAATATTATTAACACTTGTTAATTTTAATGAGTAAGGGGTATAAAATGAAGATCGACAAAAAGAAGCTAAGCAAGAAATAAGTAAATAAGACTGCATTGTAATTTTGGTGCTTTTGTTTGCCTGACAGATTTCCTATACATGACAGAAGGGGGGGGGGGACGGAGCGATGGGGCGATAGAGCAAGTGAGATAGACGGTCATAAAATTTGCATGCAAGCAAAACTCGCATAAAATTTTATTGAATGCGCATTAAAGTCAAAGACAAGAAAAGCTAGAAAAAGCTGGAAACAGCAGCAAAAGAACTTTATTAGCAAACGGGGAACCATCGAAACAAGCATTGACGGGTACTTCGAACAGTGGTACACTGCGAGAGAAAACGCAGTTAGTCTCGAAGTCAGTCAGCTGCCATTGCCATAAAAATTGAGCGCATAAAAATGTCAAAGCATAAAAATGTGCGGTATTGGCTGGCCAAAACCAGTAGCGGAAGTAAGTAAGCACTGAAGGTGTTGGCCTGTCCTCGGCTAAGTGAAATGCCACCACATTTGTGGTGGGGGGGGGGGGGGGACAGGCAGGCAGCTAAGAGGCAAGTGGCGTGGAACGCGTAGTTGCAGCTGGAGTCGAGCATCAAAGCATCAGCCGTGTCAACAAAACAAACAACAAACAAAGCAAGCAATTTTTATGCCGCGACATTGGCAAAGCTGCCAAACCAGCTGAGGTCGTTGCCAATGCTGCAATGGTTGCAGATTGAAGCACCGGGGGTTGCAGCACAAGGGAGGTGCCACATAGCTTAGGAGTTTGGAGCTTAACAGCAGTTGCAATGCATTTTTGATGACATTGCACGTGGCAAGAACTGTGTGCAAAACGAGCGGGTCCTTAACACGTCAGCTCCATTTCTTATTACCACTTGAGTGAGTGGCGATCCTCGAACGAGGTCGCTACCAATTCACATTGCAACATATGTTTCATTTGATTGGCCTTTGAGAGACTTTTTGATGAAGATGCCGTTCATAAAAAACGGAACATACAAATTGACTTTTAAAAGTTTGTAGTTGATGAATTTGAGAAACTCATGAGATGAGAGAGGAGTAGTAATAAAGTCAGCAAAATCGGGAACTAACTTCTGAAAATAATCAGTTGATATTTTTACGAGAAACAAACAGATAATTGTTTAGTATTCTGTTCTCTTTAGATAAATCTGATAAATAAAAATAACTCAATTAAAAAATGAAGCCTGCTTCATAGATCATTGGATCAAATTATTCTGCAGTAATCAGTTTGCAATTCTGTTTGTTTTTGGATTAGATTTAGAAAACTGAACTCGATAAAAATTAAGACTGTTCCATAACATCCGATGCTAAAATATATTTTTAAGGCAAACGCCGCTCTTTAATTTATTCACGAAATGTTATTTTTATAGTGAATTAAATATTATTGCGCTGCAATATTTATTTAATTTATATCCTCAGAAAAAAAAAAAAACAAACATAAATCACAGTCATCTAGTTAGTCCATATCGATCAGGCCATTTGACGTTGAATGAACCCATTTTAATTTTTTAATTAAAATGCCAAAAAGCAATGGCTAACCCGCCCACAGCAGCAGCAGCCTCTTCACAACCTACTTTGCATAAAAAATCAGCAAAGTCGAGAGAAATTCGCACTGCCGCTCTTCTTCTTCCGTCACCCTCTCTCATCTCTGGCGCATCCAGTTGACAGTGCAGAAATCAAATGAAATTAAAATCACAAAAAAATATGACGTACATCGTATAAAAATTTTCAACATCGTCATTTGTACCAGCGACGCCGCTGACGAGCAGATAAATCGTTAAAAACAATAAAAAAAAAATAAAAAAAATTTGGAGCAAGTGCCACGCGACTACTGTAAAAACCGCAGAAGAATTGTGTGTGTGTGAGCGAGAGAGACAGCACTTACACACACACACACACACACACAAGCACACACACGAAGTGGCAGAGGAAGAGAAATAAGAATTTCAAATAAATCCGATTAAATGGAAATTTATTGTCATCCAGTGGCGAACGGCACTTACGACTTCAGTGGGGCGTGCTCATCGACTGGTCGCCAGCTCCATCAGATTCGCAGCGTTCCCAGTTCTCCATAGAGTGTGGCCCACACCATCCCCGCAAACACTCTGCCATTCCCCTGGCTCTGATTTCGACTTCAACTCAACACTTCAATATGCCAGCTGCCTGGCCGCCTGTCCGCCTGGCCTCCTCCTCCTTTGCCATACAACATTCATTTTATTTTGTGTTGGTCTTCCCGTTTCGGCCCGTTTCCTCTGCCGCTGGATGTGTTCATGTTCTCACTGCTGGTCGCTAAAAGCCAGTAATGTCCTTTCGCCACACTCGACTGCATTTTTCTTTAACACTTCAATATACTCGTCCTTCTGCTCGTATCCCAAAAAATAAAAAAAATAAAAAAAAGGAAAAGTGTAAAAAAAAAAAATAGTGCCCATTCACAGCTTTACAAAACGCCCCACATCAACGAAAATGCAGCCCACAATTCGCATCCAAAATCCGGGCCAATACTCTTGCCAATATCCCTTCAGTTCCCTGGTTCCATTGACTCGTGTCTAGTTTTGTGGTTGCCAGCGACAACTGCTTTTTGGTCTGAGCTTTGCGGCCCCTGAATATTCAAGGAATTAAGTAGTCTAAATACGAAACGAAAAAAAAAAACACACAAAAAAAAAGAAGTTAAGCCTGCCCCAATGGCCAACTGGGTGCTGCTAAAGGTATTACCACCCCCAAAAAAAAAAAAAAAGAAAAAAGAAGCAGCTTAAAAATATTTGTGAATTAATGCACTGCATCCAGCGGCTGGCAGCTGGTGTTAGTGGTCAGATAATTGTGGCAAATTGTGTGGTGCTTGTGCAGAAAAGCCATTGAACTGCTCTAATAAACCGAACTCTTAATGTGTAAAGGTTTTGTATGCATAAAATCGCAAAATATAGATGCATTTAAAATAGAAAAAAAAATGCTAAACATTTAATTGCAATAATCAAAGCAGCGGAGAAAATCATACAAATATGATGAACATATTTTGTATATATAGCAAAAAAATACATTCAAAAAATACATTTCATTTAAAGAATAAAAATAAATTAATTATTTCAATACAAAAATATATATACATAATACCAATAGAGAATATTTAATATATTCACATTATTAAAAAAAAAATTAAACATAAATATGCAAGCTATTTTTGAAATATTTATTTAATTTCTACTTTCAGGTAAGTGGAAAGCATTTTATCAATGAACTTCAATTTAATTCTGTAAGTAGACAATGCAAACACCAAACAACTGAGCGCCCCCCCCCCCCCCCCTCCCTTTGATCAATTACAAAGCCATTAACAGCGGCTATTAGCAACATGCAACTTGGCCAAGAACAGCCAACAGAACCATCAAATTTGCAAAATACAAATACAACTAAAAATTTGAAGCTTATGACTTGAAAATACCCTGAATATAAAATTTATTTTTATAGAGTGAAATGTTTACTTAGTCAAATTATTATATGATAAAAACCTTCGCAATTTAAGGTTAATAATTATATGATCATAAGCTTAAAGTTATCATTATCATGTACAGGGTATAACAAGTGTAATGGATGTAAAAAAATGGCGTGTTTACATAATCAACTTGAGTTGCATGTCAGACTAAAGACAAATGATGAGAGGCGCTGCGCGGCGTTGCAGCAGCAAGCTAAAAAAAAAACTTGGGACTGCCTGCTGCAAGGACAAAAACGATGACGACGAGTATGTCAACGCGTTGTCCATGCAACTTGACAGCGACTCCTATTTTCTGCTTCTTCTTCTTGTTGTTGTTGTTTTTGTATGTTGCATTATATTTTCTTGTTATTTCGTTAAGTTTTTTTTTTGTTTTTTTTTATTTTGCAATTTCACATTTTTGCTTTTAGATTAATTAAAATTGCTGCTGTTGATGGTTTGCAATTTTTGCTGTTTGCATGAATTGTGTTGTTGTGTCCATTCATTTGGCAAATGTTGCAGCTGGCAAAGTTGTTAATTAAAATATAATGTAACATTTGATCTGAGCGAAAAGGCAAACATTAAAATATCTATTTGTGCGTGCAATTTCTCTCTATGACTAAATGCGCATCAGAAACGGGACGAGGACAGCAACTGAAAACCTATCAACTTGATGGACAGACACACACACACACACACACACTGGACACACACACACATTGGACACACACACAGTGTGTGTTCCCTACACAGTAATTAAGTCTAATCAGAATTTCCAACAAGCAAAAATCATGCATATCCAGTGCATACGGTAGTCATCCCCGAGGCCATGTACGATATCAGGTACCATCTTTCTCTCTATCTCTCCCTGGCCTCTCTCTCTCTCTCTCTTCCTCACTCTCTCTCTCTCTGGTCGAACCGAGCTGGGTAACATGAGCTTCATTAGTGTATGCAATAATGGCAAACATTTTTTGCCTGCCAGGCCTGAGCGACGGCAACGAAGGACTTACTGACTGACTGCCTGACATGGCCAACACGACGTATGCGTAACAAACTGCCGTGCAGCATAGAGCACTGCCACCGGAGATAGCACTGACTGCCTGCCTGCCACGCTCCCTTCCTCCCCTGCCTGCCTGCCTCCCTGCCTGCCACAATGCGTGTGCGTATGTGTTATTTGATACCAAAATCGTCGCTTGCAGGGAACTGAGACTTGCATTGTGTGTTGCATGACATGCAGCTGCATCTATTGCTGCAACGTGGCCCAAACTCGTGATTTGAATTTCGAATGTGAATTTGAATTTCGATATATGAAGTTTGCCTCTGTCATGGGTTTTTAATTATTTTGTTTGGTTTTCGTATCCATTGTGGAAATGCGTTTTATATGTATATACATGTATGTGTGTGTGCATGTGTGTGTGTGTGTGTATAGGTGGTATTGTAATGCGCACATAATTGATGTCCTGGCAACTGTGGTACATGGTGCCGACTCTAGGCCCGTAATGCACGTGTGTCCAACGAACCCAGCAACTGATGTATTATTATCCGCACAAAGCTGGATTTTGGTTTCATTTATTTGCAGTGAATTCTGCTTTTGTTCAGGTTTGTTTAATTCATCAAAATTCAATGGTGTTAGATAAGCTCAGGTGCAGTAACTAACTTTGCTTTGTTGTGGCATGAAAAGAATAACAAAATATTTGATGAAATTCCTTGAAAATATTTTTAAGGCATACAAATCAAATGACATAAAAAAAGAGCTCAAAAAATATAAGAAATCTTTGAATGCGAATATTTCATCAATTAAATTGGCAACAAATAGTTGAATTATCACAGCAGTCGTCATCAAATATGGTAATTTAAAACTATAATCAGTTCACATTTTTTTCTTAATTAAAATTCGAATTTCTTACATTAATTACAACAAAGTTGGGCAATCTTTTGGAGCAACCCCCACGCAAAGATTTCCAGTTATCTTGTGTTTCCATAGACATCCACACACACACTCTTCTGGATGGACACCTGTGTGTGTGGCTGCTGCTGTGCTTTTTCGATTTGTTAAGCTTGTGCTTTTTTGGCCATCTGGACTTGCCACCTCTTCCGCTTTCCATACTCACCCACGCTTTATCCACAGTTCTTAGAAGTGTTTTGTGTCTGTTGGCCAAGGCTGCTTTTGTTTGCTGTTTATTGATTGTGCGTCTATAGTAGGCCTGCAACTGTGTTTTAATTAAGTTCTGCCTCACTGACTCACACACACAATAACACACACACACACACACACATACATACACACACATACATGCAAAACGAATGCTTAACACTTGAATGAATTCAAAGTTTTCAAGGTTTTCTTCGTCGTTTCGGTAATAGCCGCAACTGATCTGCCAAAATCTAATTGCATGGAACGAAACAAACGACTTGGATAAGAAGCAGCCCAAGCCCAAAAATGCATAAAAAAGTGCACTTCGTAACACACTGTTTTGCATGTGTATTTGTGTATGTGTGTGTATGTGTGTGTGTGTGTGGAATGTGTGGCTTAAAGTATGCAAACGGCAATCCACTTGGCATGTCACTGGCAACTGCAGACGCTGCCTGCGGATATCAACCAACTTTAGCTATAGAGTAAGTAGTGGCGACGAGAGGGAGGACAAGGGAGAGCTCTGCTGGTAACATATCCAGCCGTAGTCGTCGTCATCGACATCGACATCGCTGTCGTTTTCACCGTAGTCGCTGTTGTTGCGTCGCATGCGAATTGTTGCATAAAAGTCAGAAATCTTCAGCTTCAGCGTCAACTTTATAAACGCGTCGCTGCCGCAGCGCAGCGCAGCACAGCTCAAGTCGTCAATGGCAACGGCACTTGAGTGTACACACACACACACGAAAGCACATACATCTGACTGCCTCCGTTCTCTATTCCCCCACCCTACATTATTGTTCCCATTCTCGTTCGTCGTCTATCATTCCAATGTGCTCATATTTGCGCACCCTCCCTGTAGACGGAGCCTCTCCCGTCTCCCGTCTCCTTTCATCTTCACCCATCACATCGAGTCGCATCGTGTGTCCTTTTTTTGTCCTTCGACTTACGTTTGCCTGCTCACTGACTGACTGGTTATGGATACGCCTTTGAGCGTTTTAAATTTCATATTGCAACTGCAACGTATCGCATCATTTCCTTTTGCCATCCATTGGCTTGCATTCCACACAACTCTTCGACTATTTGCACACACTCATACACACCCAAAAAATACACATTCATGCACACGAACACACACACACACACAGAAGCACACACACGCACACACATGCAAACACTTGCGAGCATTGCAGACTTTTTAAATTCAATAACTTGACGCAAGGTTTGTGCCAAAAACTATGTATTTGGCCACATGCAATTATGTTGACAAACGCAATGAAATCACTGATACACACACACTCACACACACACACACCACTACACAGAAATATACACTGCAAAGAGGCATCATTATTCCCATTCATTCCCATCCGCCTCACATCTGCCAATAGGCTCATCAGGCAGCACTCATTGTACACTGAGCAAAAAATTGATTCATACTACTAGTTAATTAAAATATCTTAAATTAACATTACTTATATTAAATTATACTTTTTTAAGCAATACATTTTAAACTTAGTTTAGTTTACTCCTGTAAGTTAAATGCGATATAATAAAAAATAATTTTTAAATGATCAGCAATTTATTGAAATATTTTTCTCTTCTCTGGGATCTTAAATATGGCACTAAAATAATTATAAATATGCATAATTTTATTTATTTTTTCCGAGTGCATTTATAGTTGGAAAATATCTACATCTATGTAGTACATGTATTTGGCTGGACAATTTCAATTTTTCAATATCTGATACACTGGCTGCTGGACATGAATTTTTTTCCATTATTCAATATTTGATACTCTGGACGAGGCCCAAGGCTGAATAGAAGTAAACCGAACAAAAAAAAAATCAGCTGTAGACCCGCCCCTTCTCGCCCAGCAGAGCTCAGCCCAGCCCTGCCCACAATTGCTGTCTTTGGATGTGTGTCCATCTCTGGTTCTGACTGTGGCCTGTCTGTGCATCACAGTGATTAATGTCTGTGGCAAATGCATTAAATTTTGTTAAATGTATTACAATTTTGCCAGGCTGCAGCTGCATTTGTTGTTATGGTTGGTGTTGGTGTTGCTGTGTTGTGCCAACTCCCCTCATCATCATGTCCCCCATCATCCCCCATCGCAACAGTTTCCCACCAATAGCTGAGTTTCGCCTGCGTCTGGCTGATTGATGGTTTCTTCATATGAAGCTACTCTCTCATTTTTGATAGTGTTTTTGTTGTTGTTGTTGTTGCTGCTTTTGTTGCGGGTGATTTTGCCATGTAACTCGCATTTCTGGCTAGTTATGAATTTGTACAGTTTCGGTTACCAATTTGTACTAGCAATGGTTGATATAACTGGCTGAGTATTTGTATATTCAAGTAAATAGTTGCATTTCCAAATATCAATCAACATACGTAAAACTGATCAATTTAGCAATCTTTCATACTATAATATTTATATGGAAGTCATTTATTACAACACCCCTATTGTATTTGATTGTATTTGATATATATTAGATATCAAATTAATTCTCATTAATTTATTTTGATTCTCTGTAGATAAACTTATTATTTCAGTATCAATAAATTATATATATATTTTTTGAAATTTATTTTAAACTTACTAGTTGCGATTCTCATTAAAAAATATACGTTTAATAATTCAGATAACATCTTCGACTTAATGCCATAAGCGTTTTTCAGATTTACTTCTGATAATAAGTTGAATGCGCCTTTTATCTTGAGTATTTCTGTGTAATTTGTATTTTCGCAAAATCTACCACTTAACCTTAAACTCTTTGAGATTGAAGTCCCAAGCCGGCACTTCAAATGCCAAACAGCAAACTCCGCTTAAGCCACACACACACACGCAAACACACACAGACACACATACACACACACACACGCACACACACACGTACACACACACATACACACACTCATATGCAACAATTTTGTGCCTTGTCTTTTTACAGCATACTTAGCAGCGCTGCCTTATGCTTAATGCCAATTCAATTTATAAAGTGTGTGAGCGTCTCACACACACACAAACACACACACTCACCATAGAGAGAGAGAGAGAGAGACTCACAGATACAGCTACAGATTCAGATACGCACCGCAGCATTTCAGCAAACAAGTTTTGCACACTTGAAATTTTTGTGATTGATGTGCTTTGGCCGCTGCTTGCCGCTGTTTGACTTTGATGTCTCTAACAATTTCTTGGTTGTGCGTGTGTGTGTGTGCGTGTGTGTGTGTGTGTGTGTGTGGGTGCGTATGGTGTTTGTGTGTGCCTTGAGCCGGCGAAAGTTTTAATTGCTTTTTGCAATTAGAACTATTAGTGAGTGCGGCGGTTTACAACTGCTTCACTGCATCAGTTGACTGCACAGCCGCAGCAGCATTTAAAACTAGAGCCAACTCCCCTCCCCCTCCCCTGCCATTCAATAACCCCGCCAACTCTACCCCTGCATTTATCTAAGCAATTCATTTAATTGCTTTGCAATTTTCACATACATATTTGAGTTTGAAATGATTTGTACAAATATTTTTGTTGGCATTACGAAAAAATTGTTAAATTGCTGCATTTGAGTCATTTTCAATTTTACAAGGCTTATGCAAAAACATAATAGTAAAATATGTGTAAAGTTTGTGCTGCTCCTTTTTATTGATTTTGTTTGTGTAATTTTCAAACACACACAAACCTAATCATATTAAGTTTAAAGCCTTTGAAATCGGACTTTTATATATCTTTTACTGTTTCTGACTAAACCGATCCAAGTCCCTCCCTCAGAAATGTGCAGCAAAATCAAAGGCGTTTTGTGGGCACTTTGACTGTTTTCTGTGTCGCCGCAGCAAAACGATTTTCTCTCTCTTCCCCTCTCTCTCTTTCTCTCATTTATGCATATGGGAAAATAAATCAACTTTCCAGTTGAGGGAAAGTTACAATATCGAACGATGAATTGCATCAATGCATTCAGTGCAAAAACACAAATAGCTCAGCAATTTTTGCGCAGAGACGGCGATTGAATTTAAATCGAGGCTACGCAAGATCGTGTCAATAATTAAATATATATTTATATATTATGTATTATATATTTATATTTGTGCAGAAATCGAACATATAATTTTAGCAGCCGTCACATAAATTATATACAAAATGAAGTTTTATCAAGAAATTAAAATTAGATTTATATTATTTTATTATTTTTTATATTATTGCTATACCATTTTCTTATCATACTCGTTATTATATTTTTATTATTATTATTATTATTGTTTTATTTTTTATATTATTGCTATACCATTTTTTTATCATAAAAGTTATTAAATTTTTTTATTAATATTATTATTATTATTGTATTATTTTTTATATTATTGCTATACCATTTTCTTATCATAAAAGTTATTATATTTCTTTATTATTATTATATTATTGTATTATTTTTTATATTATTGCTATACCATTTTCTTATCATAAAAGTTGTCCTGTTTTTTTTATTATTATTATTATTGTTTTATTTTTTATATTATTGCTATACCATTTTCTTATCATAAAACTTATTCTATTTTAATATTATTATAATTATTATTGTTTTATTTTTTTTGTTATTGCTATACCATTTTCTTATCATAAAAGTGATTATATTTTTTATTAATATTATTATTATTATTGTTTTATTTTTTATATTATTGCTATACCATTTTCTTAGCATAAAAGTTATTATATTTTTATTATTATTATTATTATTATTGTTTTATTTTTTTGTTATTGCTATACCATTTTCTTATCATAAAAGTTATTATATTTTTATTATTATTATTATTATTATTATTGTTTTATTTTTTTGTTATTGCTATACCATTTTCTTATCATAAAAGTGTACATTTTTTCGCGACGCCTCTGTGTTTTCTTAGTTTTACTTGTGTTATTTTTTTTCGTGGCTAGTGGCTATTTTACCTGCGTCCTCCTCTTATGTAGCGGTCCCTTTGCTATTCAATTTTCATGTCCACTCTTTGACTGGTTCTGTATTAAAAAATTAAACTAGATTTCCCTTTAGTTGTGCATGTTGGCAACACAGCCGCCGCGAGCAAATAGCTTGCTTTGTGCTTTGAGTTGGGCTTTGGCTCTGGCTCTGGCTCTGGCTTTGGCTCTGGCTGTGCTGTGCTCTGGAATGATTTCCTGTGAACCCTTGTCCTCTTGTCCAGTGCCAATTTCGATTTTGAGAAGCAATTTCAATACGCCTCAGAGCCTCTGTGGCCAAAACCAGAAACGCGCAACGATTTTTTAATTGCCATTTGCTCAGGGTCGTCGTCGCAGGTCCTGTGCCAAACCCAGTCAGTCCCTTCCATCAACTGGACGACTCCCACTGAAAATATGAAATCATAACTCAGCCGAGGAAGCGACTCGACACGGCGCCAGAACACCAGGACGCCGCCAATGACTAATTATAAAATGTTTGATTTCCCTGGGGATATAAAGCGCGACGAATATTTTGCGGCATGCTACAAGGTTATATATACCTGACAGGACGAAGCTATTCAACTTGATGTGTCTTTTTTTTTCATTTTTTTTGGTCTTTTCTCTCCTGTCTTGTTTCGGCGCAGGCAATCAAAATGGAGCGCAGCTGGCAATTTGTTGATTGTGGCAGCCATTTGTGGGGTTGGAGAGGGATTTATATTCGTCACATAAATATTGCCGCAAAATGAAATGAAAAATCAAAAACAAATTCTACAGAAATGTAATGAATTTTAAGCATTTCATACACATGCATGCAGCTAGATATTTTGAGATATTCAGCTCAAGTGTGTGAAGATCCCAGAGTTTCTCTCTCTCTATGTGTGTGAGTGTGTGTGTATGTGTGTGTGTGTGTGTGTGCATTTGACAACTGTCTAGTAAGGCCATGTCACTATTCGGCCATGTCTCTTTGCGGTTGGCCACAGGGTGTCTGTGACAACAATGACGGCGACGACTTCTTCGTGTCCTATGTGTGTGTGCTAGTGTGTGTGTGTGTGTGTGAGTGTTAGTGTGTGTGTCCGTGCCAGGCATGACAAATATTTCGCAACTTCTCAGTGGCTACGAGTGTGTGTGAGTGCTGTTCCCGTATGCGTGTGTATGTGTGTGTGTGTGTGTGTGTGTTGTGGTTAAGACTTTAAAATATTTGTGTTAAAATTGCACTTGATTTAATTGTTGTTGCTGGCAAAGATGCTGTTTCTGTATCATTTACAGGCAAGTTTTCAGCTTTGTCTTTGTTGACTTCCACAAGTCACCAGCAGCTGGCTATAAATCAAAGAAATTTCATTACATAACTTCCAGATACTCTATGAACATTTTTCTTATGATACATCTTAACTTAATTCTTAAATACTTCATTTGCAAGCTCTAACAACAATTTCCTTTTGAGTTTAAAAAGTCAGTTTAACTAGCTAAATAATTATTTACAGGGTATTTCAGCTGCTGCTCTTGCTTTTCATTTCGGCTGCTGTTGGATCGCTTTAAGCTCAAAATCCATACGAAATCAAAGTAACAAAGAACCGCAACAAATTTGCCTTAGGCTGCTGGAGCAGGGCAGTGCGGGGCAGGGCTGTGCTGACTGACTGATGGGGCTGACTGGCCAAATGGTCGACTGTTGATTTGGCCAAGCTGTGATTGAATTGTCGTAACCCCAAGTTGTCCACCTAACAGCCCTTCCAACTCCCCCTTGCCAACTCTCTCAATGTCTCTCCCTCTCTCTCTCTCTCTATCTCTCTCTCGCTTTTACTCCCTTGCTGGTTGTCTTGCCATCTATCTATATTTATATCTATCTTGGTCCGGTATCGCCATGATGACATTTTCCACTGACTGAATTTTATGTTGATTACAGATTAAGATTGCAACATTTTCCTCTCATATTGACAATAATGCCTTTGAGCATTATCTGCCATGCTCTGCCCTATGGCCTCCAACCCTTCCCCTTCCCCTTCCCCTTCCTCTTCCCAATCCCCTTTCTCCATCACTAACTCAGTCTTTCTATTTCACTCAATCTATTTGTGTATTTTCTTCTGCACTCACAACCAAAGTGTTAATTTGGTTGAGTGGGCTCTTGGCTCGATTTGAATACGCATACATACAAACTGCTTACATCCACTTACATATATATATATATATATATATATATGTATATATTTCTCGTATATAGAAGAGACAGTCTTTCTCTGGCAACAACAATGGCCAGAAACTGTTGATAATAATGAGCTGACAGCTCGGCATTAGTTGCTTGGATTTTAGATTGTGTTTGTATGTTAAATGTCTGGGGCTTAGTAACAACGTTGTCAACATTTTCGTGTTGTCTGCAACACTACTGTTGCTGGTAATTAATTTTAAAAAACGCTTCGGGCTAGTCGAACAAAGTGTAACAGGATATTAATTACATTTGACGACTGACAAGCGGAAGTGTTTAAGTGTGTATAGACGATTAACTGACAAGCAATTCAAAGTGTTAAATAAGGCATTCTGCTCAGAGAGGGGATATATTTCCCTCATGGATGTAACTGCTCATTAAACAAGAGTTTAGAATTAAAATTATATATGTTTTGTTTTTGATTGTCCACCAATAAAATCACATCCACTTGAAACACACATCCCCTTGAACTTAATGTTTCCCTTTTACATATTTATTATTATTATTATTTATTATTATTTAACATACTCATAAACCCCTCAGTGTTTCCCCAAAATAAGGCAAGCTTAACTACTTGAAATCATAAGTATTTGTAGTCTCTTATGAGCAAATATTTATTTTTGAGTAAATTGTGGAAAATACTATTCAAGATAATTAATAACTTTAATAGATATAATGAACATATCAGCACTGATTATTTTCTTTTATCTATTTATATGTTTTTAATATAATTTGATATAATAATTTAAAATCTATTTGGAAGATTCAAAAGAGCATACATCTGCAATTGTTTCTTAGAGTAACATTTTGGAATGATTAAATTATTTTTTGGTTTTATTCAAAACTCTATGTCAAGTTCATATTATATCATAGCTTGTATTATATTAGCACCTATATAATTTTCCTTTGGTGTTATTCCCCATTAATATAGAGAGAACAACTGTTGCATATTCAACATTGACAAACTACGACAGGTTTACTTAAATTAAGTGTTCGAACAGTACACTCACACGCACATGTTAAAAATTCGATTATAAATACAACAACAGTAGCAATTATTAAAAAGCGAAATGGTTGAGAAAAAAAATATATAAAAACTCGTCCCCAACATGACTATAGCTTTTAAAGCAATTTTTTACTTTTTGCTGCCTCGACCAGCAACGTAATGAAAATTCAGTTTTCATGTACTCAACTGCTAATGACAGTTTTTTAATGATGTTGGACGTTGCCTGCAACTCGCTCACATAACAAAAAAAAAAAAAAAATCTAAAAAAAGAGGAGAAAAAAAATATTACAAAATTAAATGGATGAAAGTTGCGCAAACAACTCGCATAACAAAACGCCAAATGGACATTTAATAGGATAGACGGCGAGAGGTGATGCTTCTGCTGCACTGAGCTACCTCTAGACGTAATGCCATTTTATTTAATCTTGTATTTTTTCTATAAATTATTTAAAACATAAATCTGTAGGTGTGCTCATCTACATACAAAGCCAGGCTAAAAAAGAGCTACAGGCACCAAACTGCGCTACAACAATGTCTGTGGGCTGCTTGCGAATTTGTCACTTTGTTTAGATTTGTGGCAGTCAGAACATAAAAATATTTCTTTCTAAAACACGTCTATTCGCTTAACTTTATTTATCAACTCTAAAAATATAAGCTATCGATAGTAAAAAGATCCATATAAAAAACGCTGTCAAACAGATCGCAATTTATTTAGAAACCGATTTTTTACGGCTGGTTTAAAGACTGCAAAACTCAAATAAACAAATCAACTTTATTTGTGTGGATTCCTTTTGACGGTGTCAAAATAATAAAATTTAATATATTTTTACAGAGGATATGGGCAAGCAACCATAAGAGCTGCAAGTGCATCGAAATGGAAATAGTAAATAATGAATAAAAATTATTATAATCCTCAGGAAAAAGTATACTTTTAAACGTCGTAAATTAAATAAAAATTAAACGAAATTTTTCGTCTATCTGTAATCTGCTACTATGCAAAATTCTTATTGATCTACAAACTTCATATATATTTTGTAATCATATTCTTAGCAGGACAATTTACTTGTCATCACAGCCAAAAAATCTAGAATTGAATTTGTAGACTTTAAAGTCTCTTGCAAAAAACTGAACAAATTTCAAATCTTCAAATAGCCAACACTGAAAACACCTACATGGCAAATGTCTGCCATATCTGACCACATTGTGTTCGGAGCATGGGTTATGAGTTTACTTGCTGCACAGGTAACTCTGACTGCCGCTGCTGCTGATGCTGCTGCTGCTGATGCTGCTGCTGATGCCGCTGCTGCTGTCGCTGCTAAGAGACGCAGTCAACCTCAACGTAACTAAGCTGCGGTCCGCAGCAGCACTTACCAAAGCAGACCTCAAAAAGTTTGCGCCCACGCACACACACACACACACACACACACACACATACGACTATAAAAAGGTGCAAACAGCAGCAGCAGTATGAAAAGCGATGCAAAAGGGAGTTGGTAACTGCGGGTAGCGGGGGGAAAATGATGATATCGTCGCTGTCGCCGTCGCCGTCGCCGTCGACCGACACTAAGCCTGAGTGCATTTTCTTGTTGTTCTCTACGCGCGTAGTTTGTTTGCCGTGCGTAAAATCCGCAACGCTGCGCCATTTTCTGTGTGCTCTCTTTGTGCGCTGCGCCGCTGCTGCTGCTGTTTTTGTTGTCTTCTTTTGTTGTTGTTTTGCTTATTTTTTAAATTCACCCGCACACCCCGCAAAATGCAAAAAAGGTGCGAAGTGTGGCCAGAGCTATTGTTGTTGTTGTTGTTGTAGTTAGTTTGTCGATGTTGACGCTTTCACAGTCACAACTGGAGTGAGACTGTGAGAGCGAATGAGCTGTACAGAAAGACAGGCAGACAGAGATAGAGAGAGAGAGATAGCGCGTGGGAGAGCAAGAGGGAGAGTAAGATTGGTGAGCGAATCTTTGCTGCTTGGGTTTTAATATACAACTCAACCTTTGGTTGTTGCTCTGTTTTTAGTCTTGTCGTGTTTATTGTTGCTGCTGCTGTTGTTGTTGTTCTTGTTGTTGTTGCCTTAGACCGTAAAAAATAAAAGCCACGTTATTAAGTTGAAAGCACGTGCAACTTGTTGTTGCCACTGATGCGAGCCGAGCTCTGAGTCGTAGTCCCCTGCTTGCCAGCCTGCAGTAGCTGTAGCTGTAGCTGTAGCAGTTGCTTTTATTGTTATTACTACAATACATTTGGCACTCGGCACTATTTTTGCCTGCCACTTTTTGGTTGCATATTTTCGCACCTTAACACATGTGTGTGTGTGTGTGTGTGTGTGCTCGCTTTTTAATGGCTCCGCCTGGGTCCTTCTGCTTGTTGTATATCATGATTTCCCTGGCACCATCACTGCATTCATTTGGCGATCTTAAATCAAAATGTTTGTGTTTCTCCCATTTCCAACGGCCCTCTGGCTGTTTATTGTCCGCTGTACCAACGCAGACGTGAGGCATATTGACTTTATGTGCGGATTGGCAGCATATTGTGGCATAATACCACAAGGAATAAATTTTGCTACCCAATGTGTTTTTGAAAAGCCATTTAATATGGTGCCAACAATAAAGTGTATTAAATGTTTCTAGATCACAACAAAAATGGAAGTCAGAGTTTTTTCTCTTAAATAAATATTTATATATAGGAATAATTTTTAAATATATATATTTTATGCAGGGTATTTCATGGCTTAGATCTACTCATTATTGTTGTCGTTTACCGTTACTCTAATAATCAACATAAAAACAGGAACAGCAAGCAAACGAATACTGAAATTGTTTTTGCACTTAATGGCATTTTAAATAAACTACACGTGGCTGTAAAAAATGCGAATGTGCCATTGTCCAAAAGGCACTTTTAGACACTTAAATGGGGGGGAGACCAAAGTAGATTATGTGCAAATAAAACGCTCAAATGGTGGCACATGACGCTGCCTTCGCTAAACTTAATAAAAAACCCAACTAAAATTATGGCTAGTACATATGGACGGCAGCTTTTAGTGGTCTATTAAAACTATATGCCATTTGCAATGCCCTGAAAATTTATATGATATTAAATTTAAATTTGCGCTTGCCAAAGCAAAGATTTATTTAGTTTTTTTGGTTTTAAAGAGAAGCTGCTCCAGGCTATTATACTATCCATATAAATCAACTAAGCGACAGGTATTGAAAATTTAGAATTTTTGGCCATCATATCAAATTTCAATCAAATCAAAATATTATGTAAATAAATGTTGACGCATTTGCTAAATGCCAATAAATGTCCAAATTGTATTAAAGTTCAAAATGATGTACAAAGTAATTACATTCTAATAGAATGCAGTGTTGCAACATTCACTACAATGTGGCAGGGGATGAATTGGTGTCAACTGAACAAGAACTGCACAAACAACGGCAATAGCTGATTATATATTGACAACGGCAGCAACAACAACAACAAAACAGCAAAATACAATGATAATGAGTGATACAAGTGTCAGGAGAGAAAGAGAGCGCCCAATTCCAATATGCCAAAATGCCCGGCAGCCAATGCAGACTGATAGCCATCAATGCCATGAATAAAACACGAACCATTCACCTCGGTGAGACAGGGATCACAAGAGGGGAGGGTGGTCAACGGCAGGGGACTCTTTTCATTCGATGTCGATGGATGTTGCCGATGATGAAGTGATAATAATTAAATTTGCATAATGCTAAGTGATTAAGTTATTGTCAACTGTTGTTGTCGTTGTCGTTGTTGTGCTGCAGAAGCTGCAATTGTCAGCCAGGTTTGTATTCAATTTGATGATGTATTGGAGACGGCAAACGATTGCAAAATCTACAAGCAACCAGCAAACACAGCAAACACTTTGCATGGATCCACTGGGGAGACAGAGACACGGGTCAAGTGCATTCAAATTTGTGTGTTGCCTGCGCATTGCGTGTTCTGGTCAAGTGCTGTGGGATTACTTTTATTATGGTTTCCACTTATTATTATTTTTTTTTTTTTAATGTTTGGCTTGGCCTATTAAAGTAATTGAAACGCTGCCAAACAACGAGTCATAATGTACATGCAACAGGCAATGGGAACACGAAGCACGAAGCTGGCCTGAAGCTAATGGCTCTATGATGGGGTGTGCTGGGGTGTGCTGGGGTGTGTTGGGGGTGTGCTGGGTTGATGTTGCTGAGTGCTGCCAATGTTGAGGTCTTCTAATTACGATGCTTATTTATAATTGATTTGTGGCAATTTAATTAATTTGAATTTAACTATTTAATGAGGATTACCAGGCCGGGCGGGCCAACCGAAACTCGCGCATCATTTTTGCTATTTCTTTTTTTTTTTTTTTTTTTTTTGGCCAGCGCATTTTTGGTTCAAAGCCACATTTAGTAGCCAAGCGCACTAATTAGCTGTTGAATTTTAGATTAAGCGGCTTGCTAATAAAAGCAAAAAAAAAAACATAACCTAACCCATCATTGGTTAATTGAAGCCTAACATCGTTGTTGACCACGTGATGGATGAGATACAGTGTCGACGTCATTAAATAAGCTAATACATTAAGCTGAAGTAAAGTACAAAAAGTACTTCAAAGCATTTGTGGATGGTAAAAACTATATTCACTAATAATTTCATTTGTATTAAGAATTGCATAAATACAGATTATCATGTAGGCTAAATAAGTAGGAAAAGGTATCGAAAGGTACGTTTTTTTTTCTTAAATAATAAATATATATTTTAGTGAAAATTTCAATCAGTGTCATAGGAAAAGGCATCGAAAGGTACGTTTTTTTTCTTAAATAATAAATACATATTTTAGTGAAAATTTCAATCAGTGTCATTAGCGATAGTAGAATGAGCTATTGTTGCTAATTTACTTTTGTCTAGTTTTTTTTTTCTTTTTTTTTTTTTAGGTATTTTGCACTGCGGTCAATACTCAGTGCATTAATGTTAATGCATTTTATCTGTTTGATTAGCAATTTTACAGTTGAATGGCAACAAATTAATTGTCATTTAATATGTTTACAATTTGTGGCACTAATTACATTTGAAAAGTGCATTAAACACCCAATGCTGCATAATTTTTTTTTTTTTTTACTTTATTCAGGTTGATAAGCAAATTTGCGGCTGGTAACCAGAATAAAATTAATTGAATGCACTACATCGATAGTAATTTCTTTTTTTATAATCAAAAATGAGATACACATATAATTTTTAGTTATTTATAAATATTTTAAAGGCTAATGATTATTATTATGAATTACTTAAGAAGTAGAATGCGCTGATGAAAGTAAATCTGAATAACTAGAGAATATACACATTGTTTTTGGATATGAAGTTACAATTACAATTAGTAGTCAGCTCTACTTATTTGATTACGAATATAACCATATATATTTGTAATCAAAATTATTATTTTTATCTATCTATTATCTATTTGAAGTCATTATAAATAAACTCTTCATCAAAATCTTTAATTAGCCCGGCCCCAAGAACAAAGTAGACAAATGCGAAACTTTAAGCGAGTAGCTCTGGAAATGACAGTCCAGTCAGACAGTCAGATAGTCAGGCAGGAAGTCAGGCAGTCAGTCAGGCAGTCAGTCAGTCAGGCAATCGTCAGCTGTGTAGGCAGAGGGCAGGGGACAGTTGGGACGCAATTTGGAGAAGGAGGACAGTTCGCGCGCACTTCATAAAGTCACATCAATTTATTTCATTTCCTTAGTTAATTTCAAAGTGTCAACATAATAAATGAACTGCACGTAGCAGCAGCAGTAGCAGCAACAACAACATTGCTCAGAGTTGTTGTTGTTGTTGTTGTTGTGCAAAAAGTTGTCGCATTTCAAATGGTTGCACGCAACAAATGAGCGCAGGACTGGCGCAGGACTGGCGCAGGACTCGCACAGGACTTTTGAAATACGCATAAAAATGCAAGACAAATGACAAGCGAGGGACAAAGAGTAAAGAGCGTGCAGAAATGCACCAAAAACAATGCAAAACGCAAAGCGAACACACACAAAACGAGAACGAGAACGAGGACGAAAACCCAAAACGGGGGTGAACAAAAAAAAATATAAAAAAATAAAACAAAAATGATTAAAAAGGACATGCGAACACCTAAACGTCCGCGTTTGGAAAAAATGCCACAAGTGCAGCGACCGTGCAAATTTTCTTCATTTCCATTTTGACAAAACGCAAACACAGACGAAGACGCAGCAGGAGCTGAGGCCGTGGCTGGAGCAGGAGCAGGAGCAGCAAAAGCTGACGGACTGACTCCGACTCTGACATTGACAAATAATGAATGGGCAACAGCAGAAGGAAGCATAACGCATTGGTTGCTGCCACTGCCACTGCTGGGTGAGGTAAAATAATGAAGGAGCCACCCCCAAAGCTGGGCAAGGTGTTGGGTGAGGTGGTGGACTGACGCTGGTCCCGGCGTCGCCGCTTGAATGTGTCAAAATTGGAGCCACATTGTCCGTAGCAGAAAACGTACGGCGCTGTGTGGAAGGTAGGACAACATGGGCCAGCAACGAGCCACTGACAGCTGCAATGCCAAACGGTAACCGCAAGGACGCCAACGCAAAATGGACGGACAGCCATGATGAGAATGAGGATGAGGACAAGAACAGCAGCAGGAGCAGGAGCAGGCGTGACGATGCGCGCTCGTCTTGGACTTGGACAAACAAAATGCCAGCACAAGGAAATTAAGACAATTGAATCGTTGAGGCGTGCGAGAACGTTGCTAACCTCATGGAATATGTGTGTGTGTGTGTGTGAGTGTGTGTGAGTGTGTGTGCGAGTGTGTGTGTGTGTGAATGGGCGTGTCAATGTTGACATTGCAGGTGCGCCCAGGAGGCGACTCTCGCTAGTGGTCGTGCATTGCCAATGGCGCAGAAAGGATAACAGCACAACAACAACAACAACAACACACACGGGACAACAACAGCAGCAGCAGCAGCAGCAACAGCAGCAAGGACTAAAAGGGACATGTTGGCTTGGCTTAAGTTATTAGAAAAAAGGAAAAAAGAAAAAGGGCCAGAGAACAAGTGGTGGACATGACTCGATTGGGGCGAGTGGGGACTCCTTGCGGAAATGGAAAACAAATAATTGACATACAAAAAGTATTAGTTATCATGTGCCACTCCTCCCCCCCGCCCACCCGCTGCGCTTCTTCGAGCAGTTTGAGAATATAATTTGTTTAATGGAATGTAAATTTCATACTTAAGCAAATAAATGCGCTCAAGTGTAAGCTATGTGGGCGTGGCAGTTGGGAGCTCTCTCTTTCTCTCTCTTTTTGATAAATTTATTTTGTATTTTCATTCTCGTTTTTCTCTCCTTTGCACTCTTGACAATAGTTGTTTGTTTGCCTCTAATGTTGATGAGAGACAGTAAAACTATTTGTTGGCTATTTGCACAAGGGATTTTGGCTTATGTGGAATGATAGGATGGTGGGGGGGGGGGATGCAAGAGTTAAGGCTGACGCATTGACTCCGTCCACAAGCTTATGACGTGGAAGCGTAAGGCAGCGATTACAACTGATTGGAAGGTAAAAAAAAAAAGAAAAATCAAAAGGAAAAGGAAAACCAAAAGAAAATTGAGCTAGTTGGGGTAAAGTGATATTTAATAGGGATAAAGATTGAAATGTAAATGCGTGGCAGAAACCTGGATCAACGGATAAGTGGACAGTCAAATGGGTTGGGTAAATAAATAGAAAAGCTAAATGCAGAAAAGTCTTCGAATAAATATAAGAGACAAAAGATATGTGTATAGGGTAAAACAAAAGGATTTATTTTAAAGTTAAAATAATGAGCAAAAAAAAATAATGGGAGTAAATAATATTAGTGAAATTATATCAAATGCGTCTGCTCAGTTTATTTATATGCAACGAATAAATTTATTCCTTTATGCTATCGATAGATATCGATATCAATGACAATTTAGGTTACTTTCTAAATAATATGTTATTAGTAACTTCCAAGTAAATAATATTAGTGAAATTATCAGTTTATTTATATACAACGATTAAATTCATTTCTGCAAGCTATCGATAGATATCGATATCAATGATACATTAGGTTTCTACCTAAGTAATATTTTACTAGTAACTTCTAACCTGTCTGACAATTATATAAATCTTTGCCAATTATTTACCGTTTCTGTTGATCATCTCTGATTTCTAATATAAATTATTTATTAGCCTCACATTAAATTCATTGCTGACACAATATTGTGAGTGTTTTCTGCAAACAGGCAAAAACTGACAAATCCTGGAAAGAAATGCTAGTTATAATGAAAATGTCAGATGCATTAATGACACTCTCAAGGTGACAATCCAGTTAGGGAAAGAGTGGGAAAAACGCAGTTGGCATGTAAACATGTCTGACAATATTGCTGCCAAAAAGAGCTTTTTGTGATAGCCCTGCCACGCCCTTCGTCCATTTATGTTTGCTACCATTAAACCTAAAAGATAAAAGGATTTCATAAATGCAACATGCTGATGTTGCTGCTGACAACAATGTTGCATTGTCCCACTCCACACACACACACACACATATATATAAATAAATAAACGTAGCAGCTCACAAAATGTCCAACGAACTCAACGCCTGTCGTCTGCTCCACACACAAACACACACTCACACACACACACATAGATCCTACACACACAATATTTCTGTTGTCGTTGTTGTCTGTCTCTGTTTCCCTTACCCCTCTCTTTCTCTCTCTTGCCCCATTCGTCTGTCTGTCTCTCTGTCTGTTTGTCATACAGCTGCATTTGACTTTATGAGTTGCGGGGGGGAAGGAGCAGATGATTGGAGAGGCAAAAGCAAACATTCAACAAATACAGCTTGAGGCAAGCAGGCTGCAAACCCCCCCCCCCCCCCCCCAACATTTTTAAGGGCAAATGGACGGCCAAGACGGACGGCAAAATATTAGCAAGTTCTTTTAATTAATTTTGATGTTAAGCCGATGGCTTTGATTGTGCTGTTATGAAAAGGGTTTTTTGGCTATGTGTTTTTCTGGCAGCAATTAAAGCGAATTGCAATTTAATTGAATGCAGAGTAATAAACCAATTCAAAATTTGTTATTTGAGAAATTATTATAAATTAATGGAATTTAAACAAGAACTCTGTGCAAATATTGTCTTTAAACATTTTTGAAAAACTTTACTCGACTACAGTTTAAGCCATGTTTTGATTGAGTTACAGCAGCAAAGTTGAGCTAAATATATGACAAACTTTTAAGGACGAAAAAGATTAAAAATATATTTATAACTGTTAAGTTTTGATTATTACAAAACTTTTGTATATATATGCATTTTTAAAGTTCTGTTAAGCCATTCTAGTTTTTTTTTCTTTACTTATTTTGCATATTTTTTAACAAGCATTTTTTCTTTTAACTAACTTGTTTCAAGGACTTCAGCTGATGGAATATAAAAAATATAGAAACTAATCGCCTTTTTCAGTCTTCGCCTGCTGCTCAAATTAAAATGCCCAGAAGCCAAACCAAATCATTGCAAAAATGTATCGCACTGTCAATGCACTACTTGGACAGCTGGCGTTGCACAACACCCCCGCACAACACCCCCCGCCACCACTGACCCCATCCAGAGCAACCCATTGTACCGTTGACAATAATGTCGCCATTCGCCATATCCATCCCTCCAAGTGCTCCAACTCCGCCAAGTTGACGCCTCGCTGCGCTCTAATGCAGCTGGCAACGATTTTGCTTTAGCTTTGGCTTTGGCCAGTTGGCTAGTTGGCTGGTTGGCTGGTTGGCTGGTTGGTTGGCCGGTTGGTTGGCTAGTTGTTTGGGTGGCTGGTTGGTTGGTGTTGTGTTATCGCTGCCGTGCAGCCCATGGCCAGTGCACAAATTGGCCTAGAAGGCCAAAGGCATTTCAAAATTGTATTAAATCGCAAACGCTTTTGCGAGGCGCCTTCTGCCTAGTCCTTTGTCGCAACTACTTTGAATGTGTGTGTGAGTGTGAGTGTGTGTGTGTTAAAAATTCAGAATTTTCTGATTTCGTTTTTTTTTTTTGTTTTGCTACTTCCTGCAAATTTCATTTCCGCTTTGATTGCGCTTTTTGCGCATTTCCCTTTGCCAAAGTAAAACAAATGAACGGAAATGCCACACACGCAGTGGCAACAACAACAACAGAAACAACATCAACAAGCAACAACAAACACACACAAACAAATACGGCAAATGCACCTTTGACACCTTTTGGCCAAGTGTGACAAAAACCAAAAGGCACAACAGCAACAACAATTGCAACAGCAGCAGCAAGAGTCACACGTTGAACCGCCTGCATGCAAAGTATCTAGTGGCCCTCTGCTGCATGCCCCTGCCCACCGCGTCGCTCCCTGCTGCTGCTGCAACTGTTGTTTAGATGTTGTGTTGTGCCTTTTTGCTGGCTGACAACGCAACTCTATTGCCTGCTGTTGCTGTTGCTGTTGTTGCTGCTGCTGCTGCTGCTGCTGCTGCTTTGCTGTTGCTGGCAAGTGTGAAAAATGTCGAAAATGCAATTTCCTTCAAGTAAAATGCCTGCCATGCGCTTTTGGCCCCCAACCTAGGCTACGTGGCCGTATTACAAACGACTTCACGCCGAATCCTGGCTGACTGCCAGGACTTGCCGTTGCCACTGGCTCGGCCTCTGCCCCTGCCACTGCCACTGCCACTGCCACTGCCTGTGCCTCAGCCTGTGTCTCGTTGTCCCTGGCTCTGTAGCTTAAATAAAGCACTTCCGCTAATAAAGTCGCACTCTACGAACACATACGTGTGTGTGCGTGTGTGTGTGTTGGTGTGTATTTGTGTGTGCAACATGGACTACAGAGAGGGGCATAAAACGTGCTGGCCAAAGGGGCATGCAACTCACGCATTCGCATGCAGTTTAGACACGAACTGCAACATGCGTGTCAACGTGTGTGCTTGTGTGAGTGTGCGTGTGTGTGTGTGCGTGTGTGTGTGTGCATGTGTGTGTTTGCTTTCGTGGCAAAAACACATTTGGAAAATTTGTGTAGGCGACATTGTTGTAAATCACCGACACATTTTGAACTGCACAAAGGCTGTGCAACAAAGATACACAGACAAAAAATAGCAACAAGTTAAGCAAATCACAA
The DNA here is from genome assembly GCA_035042045.1 of Drosophila melanosoma. Taxonomy (NCBI): domain Eukaryota; kingdom Metazoa; phylum Arthropoda; class Insecta; order Diptera; family Drosophilidae; genus Drosophila; species Drosophila melanosoma. The sequence continues at coordinate 1,475,148 of JAWNLY010000100.1, read as the reverse complement.
AATTAATTCGCAACCCCTTAAAAAGAATTTACTTACAAATAAAATATAATTAAAATCAAGAAAACACACTTAGGACTTTGTCAGAGTAAGCTAATATAATATATTTTGTAAGATTTGTAGAAAAAAAAAATTATAGCAAATAAATTAGAGTGAATAAATATATATATAATATCGATATTGATGTGATCAGCTACTCGAGAAGAAAACTGTTTTAAGTAAATTAAGCAGACTTGTTTGGAAATTAAATATAATCCATTTTTATTTCAGTTGAATTATAAATTATTCAGATTTAAAATGAGCATAGTTAAAAAATGTTTTCCTATCATATTTTGTATAAAAGATTTCAGTATTTGCTATTGTAGAAAACATAAAATACTTAAAATAAATGGTATATAAATATAAAAATATATTAATAAATTTTACTTGAGCTTTCCTTTAAGTGTACTGAAATAAATAGCTTAGCGAACTATATACTCTAAATAAATAGATTTACCAGATTCAAATACAAAATAAATAGCATATAGATAGATCGGCAAACGAATTTACATATTAAAGGCAGATATTTACCACCTAGTCCAGCAAATTTATTATAATTTTTACAGTTTCTAGTCTGTTATTACTATTTTGGCAAACTTTATTTTGCGCAGTGTATTTTGCAGCTGAGTCGCAATTGTGAGCTTTACTCCGGCGCTTATTCGTCTGTTCGTAAATGTTGCGGCTGCACGAATTGGTCTGTGCCCTGTCCACAAAAGCCTCCTCTGCCTCCGCTAACAGCTCCCTTCCCCTTCACAGCCGACACATATTCTTTCAGGCTGTTGCGCTGTTGGTGTGCACAGCTCAAAATTACTGCCAAGTTCTGCAAGTGACGATGACGACGACGACGACGACGACGACGAAGGCGATCTCTGAATGAAATGTTGCGTACGCTTCTAGGACAATGACGCTGTGACTTTACACACACTCACACACCTCCGCCACATGGAAGCACATCCAGGCATTCATCACTCAGTATAATGATGGTGGGGGGGGGGGGAGTGCTGTCGCAGTTGCACAGATTTTTGTTGACTGAATGGGTGTGAAAATTGAAGGCGAGTGATTGCATTTGGCCGCACAACGCATGCGAAAGTTGTGTGAGTGAGCCATGATTGGAGTTGGCATGCAACAAAAGGTGGTCAGGACAATGACAGAGAGAAGGGGAAAGGGAACGGGAACGGGAGCACTGTGTCTTGGTCTGGTGTGCAAGTCTAGGTAATTAATAGACTTGAAATGGTCGCTTGCGCAAAATTTTAATTAGGTGACACATGCAAAGTGCAAGGCAAAGTTGCATCAAAATAGTTTCTGGCAGCATTCACAGGACGCAGTGGCAGTCAGTCAGTCAGTCAGTCAGTCAGTTCGCCAGCCAGTCAAGTCAGACTGTCTTTAATTGATAGTCAAAAGCAGTTTTTGGGCGCTCACGTGAGACGACGACGACGTCATCGTCGTCATCATCATCGTCGCTTGCAGTTGAAGTGAGGAAATTACAAGTCGTGAATTAATGGCGGGCCCACTGCGTCTGCCAAGCCCACACCAAGCACAGCTCGAGGAGACAATCACTTAGGGAGCTGGGAGCACGTTGCCAGGATATCCGTCGTCGTGGTCTTCGCTGACGCGTCGCTGTTGCTGTCGCTCTTGCTGCCACTGCCACTGCCACTGCCTCTGCCACTGCCACTGCCGCTGCAATTGCAATGCTTTGTCAGCTCAAAAACTTAACCTCAAACGGCGGCACTGACACAAGCAGCTATGCATGTGTGTGTAGGTGTAGGTGTAGGCACACATACATGGCATGTCCTTGCCAGAAGCATACACACTCACAAATATATTTACATGAAATAGTCACCGTTGTTTGCCACTGCCACTGCCACCTCTCCCTCTCACCCTGCACCACACATAAGTAACCCCTGCTTCAGTTTCGGTTTAATTTAAATTTTAAAGATTTGCCAGTGCGATTCCAATGAATTTAATTAGGATCGCGTCTTTCACAGGTTTCCTGGTTTTTTGACTCGTGAAATATTCGCAACAGGCAATTGCTTTGACATTTTTGTTACATCCGACTTTGACATCTAGACGACTGCTGATATTTCAATAGCTTTGATGTGGAAGCCATGGTGACTATTGTCTCAAAATAATTGTGTTATTAAAACAAATGTTAATAATTTCATTGAATATAAAATTCAAAAATAATTTGTGTTGTTTGAAATGTTAATGATTTCATTGAATATAAAATTCAAAAATAATTTGTTTTGCTTTTCTCATAGCACAAATTTAATTTATAAATAAATATTCAAAGCAAAATTATTTGAAATTCACATAAGAAATCCTTACAATACACAGAATGAAAAGAGTCAATTTAAACATAATTATTGAAGACCTTAATAAATTGAAATAGCGATATAAATGGAAGTGAATTGAAAATATATTATAAATAAGTATGCCGTGGATTGTAAGCCAACTAAATTCAAGTTCATATTCCAATGCGGAAATGGAAAATTGAAATTCATATAAAAAAAAAAAAATGGTGCTGAAATGCACACTCAATAATATCTAACTATATGCAGCAAAATTCAAGTGAAATTTACCACTGACCAATCACTCAGCAAACAGCATGGATTTACCATTGGCAACGAGCGTAGAGAGAGAGAGAGAGAGCGAGAGAGAGAGAGATAGATAGAGAGAGAGAGAGAGATCTATCAATAGGTAAGAGATTTTTCAATAGCGCAACACACAAAAGGCATTTAGCCGCTTTCTGATATTTTCCCATTCAACATTCAACATTCAGCTATGCATTGAATAGGCCCAGGACGATGTCCTGCGTGCACACATACAATGCCAAATGCCAAACGAGCCAAATGAATGGGTTCAGAAGCTGTCTTATATCCTCCAAACACAGCCCACACATAATGCTCCAACTCGCATCCACGCTGAATGGTTGTTATCGTTACCCATTTTGCTTATACTTTATGATTAAACTATTGATGGCAGTTGGCGGCTTATGGATTGACAGACGTCCATTATGCAGGCCAAGCAAAGGCTGATGGGTTCGTAGGAGTGATGGGGTGTGGGGTGGGGTAGGTGATGGGTCAAAGGGTTCATGCAACGCTAATTAAAATGCGTTGACTGGACTGTAAATGAATTGGATCGCACTTGGTACTCCAGTTCGCTCCAGATGATGATTGTCTGCTTTAAAGTCCATCAGCAAAAAAAAATGTTTGCTTTCGTTTTTTTTTTTTTTTAAGCCTTGCCATTGACATTTGTAAGCGCTCTTATCGCGTGTGTGTGTGTGTGTGTTTGTGTGTGTGTGTGTGTGTAGATTTGTGTTTGGCACATTTGGTTGATTATTTCGCTTTGATGCGCACAAAAGTATGCAACACAGCGAGCAAAGCTCAGCAGTAGAAGAAAAAAAAAAACTGGGGTATCGTCATTTGAAAAGGACAAACAAACTGTTTTTGCTGTTAATCAGAGTCGGAACTTAATTACTTATTTTGCCATTGCGCATATGAATGTGCATGAAATTAATTAGTGGTTTAATTTTTTTTTCTTCTTTTCATTTTAACTCTACGCAATTCATATTTCACAAGAAGCAAGCTGACACAAAATGTCGCCATTTTGTGAGAGTGGGTTTTCTGCTAATGAAATTAAAAGTTTTGTCTGAAATAACTTAAATAATTTTGTTAAACAATCACATCAATATTATAAAGCAAACAATAGCTCTGATTACAGCAAAAATATATATTTTAATGTGTCTTACATACGTGACTTATAATATTTTACGACAATTGCTATATTTATATACATTTTTCAATATGTTTATATTTATGTATTGAATATTGAATATTAAATTAAAACCATTGATTGACTCGTGACCTAAAAACTTAAATGAGATTTGCAATAGTTATGTAGATATTTAAAATTAATTTGGATATATGTAGATAAACAAAATTTAAGGTTTCATCAGAATATATACTTTTTTGGTCGTCCTTGACTTAAAATATTATGTATTATTCTTGATAATAATACAGTTTATACCTATTTTTGATATGTATTAGCATTTTATTAGTGCAGCAATATAGATATTTTGTTATGTATTTCCTAATAAAATAGTTGATGATATATGTAATATTATATATAAATTTACATAAATAAGTATTTAAATTTATGATTTTGTATTTTGTATATATTCCCAATATTTCATCACCTTCCCAAGTCTGTTTTCTACACTTAATCAACCAGTTGGCAATATTCATTACACAACAGAATTTGGTTTTGTTGGCATGTAATATGTATATATATATATATTGAGCATAATATTTCTTTGAGCAATTTAATTGAGTGTATTGAAGGAATACTTATTAATTTCATGTGGATTCTGTGCAGTGCAGAGAATTTGCTATGTGTCTCCCCTATCCCCCTCCTGCCCCCTGCCCGTGTCACATTCATCAGTCAGTATACAAATTGCTTGTCGGTTTTGGCTTGTATTGTTGTTCGTCACCTTTTATCTTTGGGTCTGGTGACTTTTGTGTTGTTTGTTGCTTGGCAACCCGTTCGCATTTCGCATTTCACATTTCGCATTTCGCATTTATTTACTTGATTCATCTTTCCGCTTTGCCGCTTTTCCGCTTTGCTCTGCATGTAGCCTTCCCACTAGTCTTCCCACTCGCTGCTCTTATGAAGCTATTGGCATTTTGGTAAACAGCAAACAATAGTCGCCTTGATTTTGCAAAATAAAATTTAATTATGTCTCGCTTTGTGTGCTCGACGTGCGTGTGAGTTGTGCTGTTGTGTTAAATTTGTTTATTCAGTAAAAAGGCCTTGCAATTTGAGATTTTAAAATTTTGTTGTTGCTCCGGTCGAAATTGCTGCTTCTGCTGTCAGTCGCAGTCGCAGTCGCAAAATAAAGCTCGGCTGGAAGAAAAGTTTTGCATGGTGCGACGAGAGGTGATTACGCTGAGTGGGGTTGTGGAAGGCGGGGAACGGAGACGCATGTCATACGCCATGTCTCTACGAAATTCTCATGCACGCGCCAGCGTTTGTTTGTTTGCTATTTAAATGACTAAAATAGACTTGCCAGCTGCAAGTGGGGCGTGGCCAATCAAGACAACAAGCCAAGCCAAGCGAAGCCAAGCAGAGCCAGCGACGTTGCAGCCTTTTAAAAAATTGTACTGTTAAAATGCTGTGGCCACTTGGCTTTACACATCCCCATCCCCATCCCCTTCACCATCCCCATCTGGTTCCACTCATTCTGGCCAAGCACTGTCCTCTCATAACGCCACTGTTGCTTCCCTTTTCCGCTCACGCGAAAATTAATATTTTTATTTTTATTGTTTTTTTGTCTTGTCTTCGTTTTTTTTTCGCCTGGACAGACAGTCCTGACCAACGGCAGTCAGGCAACCGTTATAAAGCGTAACTGTTGCTGACGCATATACATATGCCAGACATATTTATTTCATTTTATTATTGTATGCCATATTTCAATACTCTACCCAAAAGTATGCCATGTTGAATGCCTCATGTGTCTAAGCCTGGAGATAATTTTAATAGTTTGCTTCCACAGATTTAATTATTTTTTAGCCAGTTAGTAAAGTTTTCCCAGATTGAGCTGTTAAAATTGAATATTAACTGTGCAAATATTTCTAATATTATAAATTGAAACAACTAATATTTTACAAATAAAATGATTTTGATAAATGTTTATTTTTTGGATAATTTTAATAGTTTGCTTCTACTGATTTAAGTATTTTAGCTAGTTAGTAAAGTTTTCCCAGCTCTTTAAATTGAGATTTTAAAATTGAATATTAACAAATATTTCTAAAATTATAAATTTGAACAACTAATATTTTACAAATAAAATGATTTTGATAAATGTTTATTTTTTGGCTTGTGTTTAATCTATGTTTTTTTTTATTGGCAATTTGTCTTTACAATAAAATATAAAATATGCATAAATTGAGTGGACATGGTGCAGTGTATTTATAGTGTTGCATAGCTGGTTGTTGCAATCAATTTTCCTTTATTTTATTTTTAACTTCGGACACTCATACGCCATGTTGTCATCGCTGTTTTCGCCGTTTGCATGGCCTTATTGTTGCTGTTGTTGCTGTTGCTGCTGTTGTTGCTGTTGTTGTTTCTGTTGCTTGTTTTTCTTGTGCTTGTGTTGCCTTGGGTTTTATTGAAAAATAATTACATGTTACAGTCATGTCGTGCGTGTGTCTCTCTGTCAGTCTCGGTCTCACTTGGTGCGGTCTATTTGTGCCGCCTCCACTCGCCAGTCTGTCTGCCCCATCTGTCCGTCCCACTGGCTGTACATTTACCAGCACTATTTTCCCCCTTTACCCCATCCCGCAAGCCATCTTCAATGCAATTCCCAGTCCCCGCAGCCTGTCAAGTACAGTGTGTGTGCATGTGTGTGTGTGTGTGTGTGTGTGTGTCTCTGCTGACAAAGAGCTATCATAAAATAAAACACGTTTATATATTTTAACAGCAATTTTTTTTTGTTCATTTCTTTCCTTTCTGCTTTTATTGTCAACGCTGCTCTTTATTCCAGTTCCAGTTCCTGTTGCATAGTTTGTGACAATTTTTATTTAATTTTAATTGCTTGTTGCATATTAAGTTATATGGTCAGCAAAAAACGATTCGCATGTCACGTGGCCTGACTGACGACTCGATGAAGCTGCACACAGCGTTTATATGCCACATCCTTAGGGAAATTCCACACACATGTTGTGCGAATAAATTTGTTGTATATATTATGCAATATGAAATAGAGATGAGTTCAGCGTAGTTATGGGTAACATCCCATAGCATGAGTACAACTCAACTTAAGCATTTATTTTATTCTTAAGACTTAATACATATACCTCCTGCGATCCTCTGCGAATCCATAAAAAAAAGTCATTCTCAGGAATGCCACATGAGTCCGCCTCATTGAAATTAAAGCGTCACATTTTAATGCTTGAAAACAGGTATTTAATTTATATTAATTTATATTAACTTTCCAAGTTTAATCAGCTTATAGCAAAAATCGCAATATTTAAAACTTTTTAAGTTCTTCCAGTGTTTTTTTCATTTTGTCAAAAGCTTATTAGAATCTTAATAAAATATTGAAATTTATTTTTAAATGTTTCTATTAAATAATTTTCTATTTGTTCTACATCTTTGCAATTGAAAGAGAACTAATTTTTTGTAGTCACCTTAAGATAAAAAGCTAATACAATCCCTGGCAATTAACACACAAAATATCAAAAGGCAAGTTTGTGTTTATATTGTGGCAATGAAACTGAATGCAAACGGATCTGAATACCCACGTGTGTTTGCTCCTGCTGTCATTTAAATGTGTTGAAATGACCAACAAAAAAAAAAAAATGAAGATAAACAGACGTGAAATCATTGCCAAAAATTGTACGTAGATTTCTCATTTTCACTAGGGTCTGATGGGAGTGCGTCACAAAGTGAGCAATAATGAATGTATATGTGTTGTAGGTACCACATGTGTGTGTGCGTGTGTGTGTGTGTGTGTGTGTGTGTGTGTGTGTGTGTGTGTGTCTTTGCGCGTGTGTGTGTGTGTGTGCGTTTGTGTGTGTTTGAGTGTATCAAAAGATAAAAACGTAAAGGCAAACAAGCCGAGCCGGGAATATGAGGGACAACAACAGGACGACACGTAGCAAAGAGTAATAAGCATGCAGCATGTAGCATGCAGCATACAGAACCAGAACCAGAAACAGAAACAGTACTGGAGCTATATACATTTAATGGGCATTGCTTCTCTTGCAAAACCACACACACACACAAATTGAGAGCGAGAGAGAGAGAGTGAGAGGGAGAGAGCGAGGGAGTGTGGGAGTAAGAGGTAGATAGATAGAGAGACCATCACATCACCATCACTGCCCGCCTGTGATGAATGACTCTTTTAATTAGTTGCCGCAGGAAATGCATGAATTGCAAAATGACTCTGTTTGTTTACACAGCGACGACGACGACGACGACGACGACGACGGCGACGACGAGGACAACAACGACTCATCTCTCACTGGGGGCGGCAGTCAAGCAGCATGGCAACACCCATATATATATATATAAATAGTGTGTGTGTGTGTGTTTGTGTGTGTATTCCTCTATGCGCTCATTTATTAAATAGTAGTTTTCAAGTGTCCTTCAGTGACATGTTGTTTGTTGTTTGTTTTCGGCTTGTTGTTGTTGTTATTGTTGTTGCTGTTGCAATTTTCAGCTGGGGTCGTGTTGTGTCGAGTCTCCTGCATCATCGTACTGGCTGCGTGTGTGCCATTTCTTTTCCACAGCCACACACAACACTGGACACAACAAGCCCTACAGCTTACTTCATTATTGTGCATACACGAAGGACACCGTTGCCCCCCTTACCACCTATCCCCAACCCATTCACTCTCCTTGACTGATCCAGTTCCATTCCCTATCTTCCGCATTTGGGACCTGCCATCGCCTATGTATATCCCAGTACTCCTGGGTGGTGCCTTGCCACACCACTGCGCTGGCCATTTATTTATCCAGACTAGTTGGCAAGCTTATTAATAATTTTTGTCAAGTTGTGCAACAGAAACAGCAACAACCATCCAAATAACAAGAATTTTTACAAAGACTGCTCGGAGAAAGAAAAAGATCTGTGTTTGTTGAGATATTGTTGGAATATCATTAAGTTTTTTGGCAAAAATACACTTAATTAAGTTACACCAAAAAACTCTAAGATATTGGTATAATTTTGAAAATTAAATGAAAATAAGTAAATAACACCAAATATTATCATCATTTATAGATCATATTCTGACTGAGTGTAAAATAGCTCAAACATTTTTCTGAAGGTTTTTATTTATATCTATATAAAAGTTTATCATTACACTAAAAAAAAACCTATAAGAAAAATGCTCGATCTACGAATCAATTGAGTTTTAGTTCGTAGTTGTACCGATTTCGATATATGAAAACAATTTTGAACTGTCCATTGCCTTTTATTTTTTTTTAGTTATACTTGCAATTTTTACTCTACGACAAGGAAAATCGTTTTGCTTAGGGAATTGCTTAAATTTGATTGAGCAGATTTCAATGCTTGATACTTATTTCAAAATTGATTTTCTTGCACTGAATATTCTCTCGTTTCGATATTGGACTCAAAGCACTCGTTGCTCGTTGCCAAGCTGTTTGCCTCAGTTACCAATAAATTTTTATGCACATTTTGAGCCGAGGCACGCAAACAGCTAAAATGAACGGGTAACGGGTAATGGCATCCGAGAATCTTTTACCCATGCCACACATATGGGACATGCTGGCAATTCACAGCTGCAGCTGCTCGAGAGCTGCATAAGCCAGCGTGTGTGTGCGTGTGTGTGTGTGTTGTGTGCGTGTGTGTGTGTGTGTGTGTTAAAAGTTTCTAATCCAAATCAATTTGCATCAAGAGCCTCATTTCATTCTATTATTTCGCAGCCAATTTACGCCACTGGACTGCGGCTCCATCCTTGTGGACACATCATTTTCGATTACTTTGAGCCAACAGCAGCAGCAGCAACGGCGACTATAAAAAGTTGTCCATTTTGGTTGCTGTTGTTGTTGTTGTTGCAATTGCTATAAAAGTTTATAACGCGCTTGTTGACAATCCTAATATTGAGTGGAAACAGTTTGAGGGCTTGTTGTCCCTTCGCCTAATCCACATCCCTTCAGTCACATTTTCCCTCTCTCTCTCTCTCTCTCTCTCTCTCTGGCTGTCAGCAATTGTTTCCTGTGTCTTGCGATGCAATTTTATTGCCGTGCATTTCTCCGTTTCTCTATCTCACTTTATGTCTCCGCAGATTTGTTTTGTTCTTTGCTCGTGTCAACTTTTCAAAACTATTTCAAAACTGTAAATGACAAAATGTTAAATGGACTTTCAATGCCAAAAAAGACTGAGGACCGAGGACTGAGGACTGCCAAGCGAAGACAGTTGTCTGTTTAGCATATCCGTTTACACTTCTGCCTCATGCACAATAAATCAGGGCCTAGTTGGAGGAGAACTTACCAACTACCAACTCCAACCGGCTCTTTTCACATAGCGTGCCAATTATTTAGCTCGGGTTGTTTGTTTGCCTTGTTTATGCCACTTTTCTAGCATTTCTTGCTGCGGCCGGCACAAAGTTTTGTTAATTGAGTTTGTTGAAAGTTTTATTAAACAGCGGGACGACAGCCGCATTCAACTTTGCGTTTTTTTTTTATTTTTTCTCTGCACTTTATAACTTTATCTTATCTTGTGCATTTTACTATTTTTTTTTTATTTTTTTTTTTTAAATTGAAAGCGGACAATTCGCAGTGTCTTTGCTGCAGGTGCACATATATGTATTGGTGGCACCACTGGGCGTTGCTCTGTCTGTTGGGGGGCGTACCAAATGGTGCCACTGTGGTTGCCACACTGTGCATATCACAAAGTGTGTTTGTGTTTGCTTCATTCGATGGGACGATGTCACCAAAAAGGTCAAACGGTAGGCGTGCCGACGGCCGTGCAACTGATGCGTTAAGCGTAAACACGGCGTATGCGCAATATAAAGTTTTACTCATCGCTTGAGCGGCACGAAAGCAAATGCGATATCGCATGCATTTCCCACTCTATGGGCTCCTGATTTCAATATGCAATATGTAAATATTTGTCCACAACAAAGGTAAAAGTGTCGCCTCAAACCAAAAAAACCCCGCTTACCCTTCTGCAAAATGGCAAATGGCAATCGGCAATCGGCAATCGGCTGTTGAAAATTGTCCTCAGCTAAAAGCTATCTTTTAAACCTATTGAATCTTTATTGTTTATTTCCGTTTCCTTTCATACATACAATATTAATAAATCATTCTATTGATATATTCGTCTAAATTATATTTAAATAATTTAATGTGAATGCTAGATAATTAAAATCGACCTCTACATAATAATATATATTGACACCAATTAATACATATATAAATAAACAACTAATTAATTCTATTATACAACTTGAGAGGCAAACATTACTGAATAATTAAAGTTGAGTTGCCAAACAATAATTAATGGCTTAAGGAAAATGCATGACTCACCTTGAATTTTGAAAGACTCGTATAATGAAAACGCCCTTTAAATTCGTTACCAATTAAATTAAATGCCAATTGATATTGTGTACTGTGTGTGTAACTGGAAGATAGTTTATTGCAGTTTATTTCAACTGCAATTAATTTGCATTCTGCACATTTTTGGTTAATAATAATAATACACATGTTGTTTATAAATCAACAATTCTGTAAATCACTGCAACTGAAAATTGGCTGGCAAATGTAATTTTATGTGTACGCTTCAGTTGCCTTGAGCATTCAGAGGCCTTCATCTGCCACAGCAACAGACAGCGACCCCCAACCCCCCCTCACCATCACACACACACACACACATCTGAGTTGACCAATGCAAACAAACAGAGATATGTACGTGTGTGTGTGTACGTGTGTGTGTGTTTGTATGTGCATCAATATAAATAAATAAATCTTTGCTGGCAAAACAATCAGTTGCAAAGGCACGCACACAACTCCAGCAACAACAACAACAACAACAACAAAAGTAACGAGAAATGCGCACTGAAAAATAATAATAACAATTTAATTAAAATATACAGCAAAACCAAATTGAACACACAAATTGACGAGAGTTGCAGCAGTTGCAAATGCATTTTCCAGCTTATGAAAATGCTATTCGTATTTTTTTAATTGATTTAATATATGTCAATATTTATACACATTTTTTTCCCCCAACTTGTTATTTTATTAAATCTTCTAGTTTGGCACAAGCGGGAAAAAATATTTCCAAATTATAGATTTCAATCTCAATATCAAAAATCACAAATAATAATTTCTATTTACTCACGTCCAACTGTAGAATCATAATTTAATTGTTAGTCAAAATAGTAATTTGTTTAAATTAATGTAATTAATAATTCCAGCAAGTGTTATAAACAACTTCAAATTGTTGATTGTTTACGGCTTTCAAACTCATCCAATAAATTATTTTTCTATCGCTTTAAAACACTTTCCAACATCGATGAAGCAAGCTGATAAAATACTCAAATAAATTCAAAATTGTATATAATTCTTCCACGATATTTATGGCGATAACATTATTTTGGTATTCCATTAAATTCAACCGATGTTTGGGGGGAGGGATGAAGAAGTGTTGTGCATTGTCGACCGCTCTTTTATTGTTTCACCGTGTTTTGCCCTTGACGGCTGGCTGACTGTGTGTTGACCGCAATATGCAAGCAACAGACAGAGCAGACATCCAGGCAGACATCCAGGCAGGACGACAGGATAAAACAGCAAAACAATAGTTGGGTAATGATGACAACCAGAAAACCGCAGCACTCAAAATTTTGTGCATTCGTTTTTGCGGGGATATTATAATTATTTTAGTGTGCCCAGTGCGCAGAAATGTAAGCAATCAATTCAAAATTAATGCAAGTGCAGCAACATTTGATCACACCCAAACACACACACATACACACACACACACACACTGACACCCACACACACATCCACTAACACAACATGGTGCACGGAAGTCGTCGGTTGCGGTTTGTTGCAGAGTTGCAAACGAGAGCGCTTTGACAATCCCCATAACTGTTAACAGTTACAGTTACCGTTACCGCTAGGCGTTGCCATGCCAATGCATAGCAGCTGTCAGCGCAAACGCCCACAAATGTCAAATTTATCAAAATCACACGAACAAACACACAGACAAACAGACACATATAAAATTATATATATATATATATATATATGTATGTGTATATATATATATATGTATGTGTATATATATATATATGTGTGTGTATATATGATAGATAGTTAGTTGTCAGCCACCTGGAAATGTTGCAACTGGTCATTATTGGTTGTGTGTTGTTGGCATCGTTGTTGTTGTTGTTGTTGGCTGTTAGCTGAAGCGTTTCAGTTAGTTGAAGTGATTAGCATCGTTAGTGGCTGCGTTGTTTGCATCGAAGCGGAAATAAAGTTGCAATCACATTGGTCAGCTTGATAAGCCACATTAATGAGCTGCTCATATGCAGATACTGCAGGTATCTGTAAAATGTATCTTATCTGCAACTGCATCTGGCTCTGATTCTGTCTCTGATTCTGTCTCTGATTCTGTCTCTGTGTTTGCCTTTTGTGGCTTATATATTATTCAATTATATATATATATATATTTCAATTGAATTAAATGAGCTGTCTGCCTGGGCAATTTTCAAAACCTTTTGCCGATAGCCAAAATTTGATTGCAGTACAGTTGCTTTTTGGTGTATTTTATTTTATTTGCCTTTGCTTACCAAAAGTAATTAATATGTCACATATTTTCCCCAGAGGCAAAATGTTGCCACAAGTTTTTTTGCAACATCAAAAGCCATATAAATATATTTCGTTTACATAATAGCCGTAGCAACACAAAAAAAAAAAAAAATTGTGAATATGCAATTTGAATGTTGTTTGCATTTAAATGGATTCCTGTGTAGAAAAAGTTGCCAGGACGCTAAAAAAACAACATGACATTGAACAATTTTTAGACGCCCTCATATTGAGTTGTATAACAGTTCAGTTTTAGAACTTAAGCACTTGATTTCTATATATAAATATATATATAAATACATTTATCAATACAATAATAAACATACAAAAAATCAACAGATTCCTTGTACATACTTATTTCTGGTACAACTTTTGTGCAGCTTCATTACATCCAAAATAAAATATAAAAAAAAAAACATTGTTGTTGTTGTTGGTACTCTTGCTGAGCATTTGCTCCATCAGATATTCCCCAAAGAAATTTCCTTTTGATTTCACGCCGTAATTGGGTGTCAAACGTTACTTTTGTTACTGCATTTTCTCTGCTCTGCTCTGCTCTGCTCCGCTCTGCTTTTTGTGCCTGGCACTTATTGACATCTGCCACCTTGCCCCATGACGCAATCGTATAAGCGCGCGCGTGTGTGTGTGTGTGACAATCGAAAAAAAAGATAAAAGATACACACACACATGTGTATTTGTGCCATATAAATAAATATATATAGAGATATTCTTTTGGATACACTGCCGTATAACTTTAGATGGAAATCAGCTGCGCAGCAAATGATTGTCATGGCGATAGCATACAAATTGACATCGCACCTAGCGAAAAGGACAAAGGACGAGCGTCACATTAGATCAATAATATTTGATTTGAATGACGGACGGACGTACAGTCTGACTGACAGAGGCAAAGAACGACAGCAATTCGAAACCCCAATTAAATTTGGCATGAAATCCGAGCTTTAACACACTTAAAGCACAATCAGAATTATATTTATATATATATATATATTCCACATTAGCAATATTCAGTCAAAGACAGCCTTCAACTATATCATTGCCACAAGTAGCAACAGTTGCTGCGCAGCTAAACCAAAAACCGGAAGTCATAAATCATCTAGTATTCCATGCATAGAGTGTCCAAAAGTTGGGTGTGTGTGAAGCACACTAACCACAGGTGTTGGTTGGGTCAGCCTGCTTTGGCAGCGCTCCAATAAAAAAAACTATGCAAGCAAAATTTTGTGTAAAAGCGTTGCTTTTACCACCTTCCCATTATTTACTTATTTTTTTTTTTTTTGTTATACACTTGAAAAAGGGTATTTGAATTTGTCACAAAATGTCTCAAGAAGATGTTATTTATGATGGATTATGCTTGATGGATTAAGCCCAATTGTTATTGTATAGTCTCTGATTTTAAAAATTTAGCTAATGCCAAATTGTAATAATATTTTAAATACTTTTCCTTATACCAAAACAAAATGTTCCCTCAACTACTTTCCCTTAGAAATACTCACTTGGATCTCCTCAATCTATCCGGCAAAGCGTGTCGAATCTTCGGCGTGTTCTTACTTGTTTTTATTTTATTTTTTTTTTAGTTTATGTTTTTCTGGTAGGGCGCAGTTAGTTTTAAATTTTATTTTCGTTAGTATATTTGAATCCCGCCAGTGTTTGTCGTTTGGGTTGCCAGATCTGTAACCAGAACTGCATGGCCGTCGTTCTGTCGTTCTTTCTCTGGGCGTTGTCACCACAAACGGAAGCACTTTAAAATTATATGAGGCCGGGTACCGGGTACCGGGTCCGGGTCCGGGTCCGACAGCGCATCCTCATGTGTCGTCAGCCGCAAACCGGTAACCAACGAAAACTCAACTAGAAAACTTTTTCAGCGTGTGTGTGACGAGTTGAGGCGACATTTCACACACACACACACACACACACGCATATTGCCAGACTTGCACCCATCAGATATTTTATCTGTTATATATATATATATATTTTTCTGCCAACTATTTTTCGGTTAGTGCCACTTTTTGATGCAACTAAGCGTATTTATTACTTATTTATATACACAAGTGCCATCTAAAAACTACGCGTTTGACAAGCAGCAAATGCATTGGACCACGCCCACATTCCAATGAGGGCAAAATAAATAATTGAGTTGCTTTGCCAGTTAACAATTGCTACAACTCTGCTGCTCTTAAGTTGATTTAAGTGTTTGTTTCATTCAACACTTAAAGCATTTATATAATTGTTGAAAATTGTAAAAAAAATTAATTAAAAATATATGAAATATAACTGAAAAAGAAATAAATAAAACTAAATTAATTTAATCTAATAAATTTAAGGAAAGGTTGATTTAAGTTCTGACTATAAATAAAAAAAAATAATTATATATGCATAAACTCAATAGTTGAAATAACTTTCTGTGATGTTTCACCTTTTTCAAATTTAAACCAGAAAATGTTTAAATTCTATTTTTAAATTAGTGTGAAGCAATTGTCAGTTGCTTTTCTTAATGTTGAATGCCCAGTGACAGAAATTTGCATACCTTTCTCTAATTTATTACCATACAATATTTGAAATATACAAATGCTTGAGTTATTCCAATTATTTTGGACTCCAGACTTGATTATCTCTCCTGTGTACTGGCTACAAATTGTAAGACTGTCGTTTGTTTTCCTAGAGCTATGGGGCAGCATTCCAAGCACCCAACAGCTCCTTATAACTCATCCATTTTGGCATGCCAGCTATGTTTCAACGATAATTAATTAGCTAGACTTTTGGCAACAATCAGCTAACTAACTAACTAACGACAACTCATGCTTTTTATTGTGTAAACTCGCAAATAACTGGATTAAATGGCATCAAATGCTTTTAGTGGAGTACTAAACAGGTGCAGCACTGTGTGCCACAAAGGACACTGCCACCCGCCAAACTATAAACAGTTGCCGAGTTGAGTTTTTACTTGGCCAGATGTTGGTATACTTATGGCCAGCATTGTATGACCAGAGCATTTACAAGCCAGCGAGCAACAGTGTTAAGCTGCTTAAAATTTATTACCTTTTGCTTGAAATAACTTTCCAGCAGGCGCTACAACAAACAACAAACGAACCAGCAACACAGATCCAAAAACACAAACACACACACACACACACACACAAACACACACACACACACACACATAGAGAGAGAGAGCGAGCAAGAACTGCACATAAAACAATCCGCAATGATAATACAATAAAATACCAAAGACAAAAAGCCTTTCAGCAAAAGGGCCAAGAACAATAACAAACATCATTGTAATAATGCACAAAAAACAATAAATATAATAACCTGAAAGGTCTGCAGTTCCAACTAGAGATGCACAGGTTACAGTTCCCTGGCATTTTTTCTCGAATATTTGCACAAAATCGTTTATTGCTATAGTTTTTCGTACAAATGCTTGTCGTAATTACTATTTTTTAGTATTCATTTGTAAGCCGATAAAATATTTCAATACCCTAATATTTTTTTTTGCCGTTTCGTCATATTTTAGAAAATATAATCGCTTTAAATCTCTACTAAATAGCGAATGAAAGAGATCTCAGTTAATGTTATATAGAGCAAATATTAAAATAAAAATGTAAATTTAATTCAAAATCTTTCGCTTATAAATTGTGGTAAATGCTTATTATTTTAAATTCAAAAATGCTTAGCTCTTATCTCATGGGTATTTAAACAATCGCTCCCCAAAAATCTTCACCGCTTATTATCCTTCATAAATTATAAATTTACCATAACATAACATTAACTTTAAGAAAACAAAAAAAAAGAAAAAAAAAACTTCCACTGCAAAGTTTCTAATATCATATTATTATCTATACAAAAAAATTTCTTATATATATTTCGTGGCACTTCCGGGCCCCCATTCCCTGGGAACTGTCAGACATATAAGGCAACTTGGAATGCACTTCCTGCCAGTCCATTTCGTTAGCGCTGCTTAAATAATAAATTTCAATTTTTAAAGATTTTTACGTGTTATTGAAAAGTTTTGCTTAGTGTTCTTCTTCTTCTTCTTATTCTTTTTGTTGTTGTTGTTGTTGTTTGGCCAACAACTCCATCCCCAAATGGGCTACCCTTAAGGGACATGACTTTCGCTTTATTATTATGTGTTTTACTGCTGTCTCGCTCATGTGCATTATGTTTTCTTTTTTGTTCATATCAACATAAATAACTTATATAATGATACACTTTGCTGAATTTTTCTGACTTTATTTATTTATTTCTTTTATTTTATTTTTTTTGGCGCTCTTTTTTTTATTTCTTTTAATATACTTTATAAAAAGTCAGCGAATGGAAACGGAAGAGACGAAGAGACGAGCGACGCGTCGCATGAACAGCAAATTGTTGACACCACGTTGTATTTTTGTATATTTCTTAATTTCGTTACATTTTCTTTTAATGCCCCTTGTGGATAGAATGGGACAATGATACGTTTTTTTTTTTTGTACTTTGTATTATATTTTGTGAGTTACTTTTCACTGTTTTTTTTCCCCCTCTGCGAAGACATGCCCCAGTGCCCTGACAGACAGAAGGTAAGACTCGCTGACAGTCAATACAGTCAATACGGATGATTAAAACAAATGATCTGGCATTCTAAAAACGTTGAATAAAGCTGAGATTCAATATAAATTAATGATCATCAAATATCCTATTTGTAGCTGAAAATAGGAAATTAACATCTCACTTAATAAAATATGTTCTATTTTAAAACGATTGAAGAAATTCTTATGGAACTTATTAAAAAGGTTCATCTTCTTCTAAAAAAAAAAAGAATATTTTATTCTTCAAACGTAGTTGGTTTGTCTGACATATTAGCCGAGTCCTTATGGCATCTTAACAACTATAATATCAATTTTAATTTGGTTAAATTAGTGAATATATTTAAACTTTAAGAATAGTTAGTAATACTGAGAAAAATAATAAATAATAATAATAATGATAATAATAATAATAATAATAAAATAATAATAAATAAAATAAGTAAAATAAAAACTATTTTATAATATGCATTTTTTCGTTTAAGCTTGTAAATTCTTAAAACATTTTGATTATTATCAGATGTTGTGCAGTAATGTTGACAGGCTTTTCATCTGACTGAGAATGCAAAGTATTTCTTCAGAAATGTATATTTATATTCAGTCACAATATAATTGTTAGTGGAGGAGAAGTATAATAAATACCAGCTGCTAAGTTGCTGTATATTGGGTAGTTTTTAACTTTTATTTGTCAACATTTCCCCCCCCCCCCCCCCCCAAGTTGCTTCACTTATTCAGGGCCGAAAAATATGTAAAAAGATGCCGGCAAAGAGCTCACTGGCTGGCAATTGTTGTTACTGCCGTTGTTGTTGCTGTTGTTGTTGTTGCTGTTAACTTATGCCAAGTAAAGATAATTTGCCATGGTTACCAACAGCAGCAAAGAATGACAAGCTGAGTGGGAAGAGTGTTGCGTGATGGGGGGGAGTCTAAGGACAGAGTAGCTGCTGCATCAGGTAACTCTTAAGCTGCTGCTGCTGCCGCTGTTGCTGTTGTTGTTGTTGCTGTTGTTGTTGTTGTTGCTGTTGTTGCTGTTTCTACTGTGGCTTTTACGTTTGTTGTCTGCTCTATGTGGTGGTGGTGGGGGGTCAGGGAATGGGGGAAGCTTTTGGTAACGCTTATCCACATCTCTTGTGATTTTAATGCAGTGGGCGAGGCCTTTTGAACATGCCAAAAGATTACCAGGGGCAACCAGCAACAGCAACAGCAGCAGCAGCAACAGCAGCAACAGCAGCAGCAGCAGCAGCTGCAAGTACTCGTTGCTACTTTAGCTCATTGAAGGTTGTTTTTGGGCTGCAACAATCTTTGTGTGCTGAGTAGAAAGTGGAATGTTAGATTTGTTGTTGGATTTGTTGCATGCAGCTGTTGCTGACATTTGTTTGCTTTTATGCGAATGTTATGTCTAAGATGTTGTTTAGTTGCTAATTTTCGTTGGGCATAATAAAGTGCAGTGGCGACTTTTTCTTTTCAAATCGCATTTGTCATGCCATGAGCAATACAAAAGCTGCTGTCCATAAATCGCCTTAAACGGACAACACGCACAAACACACGCACACAAACACACACGCACACACGCACACGCACGCATGTTCTGGCCAGTTCCTGGCCTTCATGGTCCGGACTAGCCATTTGTATGAAATTGGCTTCTTAGCTGTTTCTGCTTCTGTTGTTATTGCATGCAGCACGTAAGTTGAATTGAAATTGAAGTTTCGCTTATGGAATTGGAAAAAAAAAAAAAAAAAACAAACTGCGTCTTCGACTTTTGCAATTTTCTTCACACACTTCATGTTCAGAATTAATTTAATATTAATTTTATTTTTCTATCACATTTCGTGTGCGCTCTGCGCCCAGTTTCTCCATTTGCTGTGCTCCCCCTTTTGCTGCTGCTGCTGCTGCTGCTGCCATTTTCCGCTCCCCTTTTAAGACATACATATTTTTTGCCATGATACTTTGGCCAGCTCTTGCAGCGCACCGACCCGAGTTGTAAGTGCCACGATCTGGTGCTTGTGCGCTGCCACTTGAGTGCTCATTTTAAGATTTTTTTTTTTGCCGCTTGCCTCCTTCGACGGCACGGTAAGCTTCATGCGTTTGTCAGAGTCAGGGAAAAGGACTGAAGACGCCGTCGTTGTGGACACCGTTGGAATTTAAAAATATATTAGCTGGGCATAATTTCGAATTAAGTGTAGTTTTTTGGGCAGCAGTGACTTTTGGCTAAAAATGGGTGTTTTGCTCAAAATACAAAGCTATTTTAAAAATTGATATTTATGTTATACTTCAATTTTGCTTACTTATATTTAATTATTTATTTATGTTAATAATTTATTTAAATAATATTTACTTTTATCAGTTTATCAATGGATAAAATAATATTCTGTTAATTAAATAAAAATAAATTTAAATTATGGATATATAATCATATAAATTTAATTTTTATAAACATCAAAAATTATATATATTTATTCATGCTGCTCATTCTTTATTTAGTTCCACAGAGACCAACTTCATCATTTCGGGTCACCCTGTAAGATTCTAAGGCCCAAAATAAGGGAACACACTTCCTTGCCATGTGTAACCTATCAGCCCTGCTCCCCGTGTACCCCTAATCCTGATGGTCTCTTGACTCAACTCTGCTTGGCTTGTTGATGTTTTCTTTCTAATTCGTTGTTTTCTTTCGTATTTTTTTTTTTGGTTTGTTGTTGTGCATTTTTCCTTAACCAAAAAGCCACACCACACGCAATCAACATCAGAGTTTTTGTGTATTTTGGTCACGTGTGTGAGCCGCTCAGTGCTTGTGTCTTGTTTTGTAGGTAAAAGTGTCATTTGATAGTTTTGCACAACTTAAGTTTAATGCCAGACAGCCGAGACAAAACTGGACTTAAAGACCGCTGCTGCTACAACTACTCAGCGTGTCCTTAGAGTTCAACTAAGCCAATTAATTAAAGCGCCTTTGGTTGAGGTCCAAATATGTCAAGCGACGTTGCGCCTGTTGCATTTCTGGGCATGGACTGGCGAAAATAAAATTAGCAAAAGACAAAAATGCGGAACTAAATAAATCAGTCGCACAATTCCCGGAGAAAAACCCGACGACTCGTCGACGGACCCGGCCAACCCGCCGCAACACGCACAAATTAAACTCAATGAACTTGCATAATGGCCAAGGGCCAAAATGCTTCTCACTGTGGCAATATGGCGGCATTAATTAAAGTAATTTATCATTAAGGTCAAAATGAAGCCAACACACACACACACACACACACAGAGAGAGAGAATTACCAGACACTGGTTGACTGAGAGTTGGAACAACCTTTGACTCTCAGTCAGGAAGCTGTATAAATATTTTGCCTACTCGACTTGACAACGACTATCAAAGATCACACAGAGTGAAAGAGGCAACTTATAATCGCAACATATGGCAAGCATCATCATCATCATCAGCATCTTCTTCTTCTTATTTTGGCCAGTTGTAGTTGTAGTTCCTCTTTCATTTTGGTTATTCGGTTCATTTCGTGCCAAGCTTTAATCTTTTAGCACGCATCTTTTGGCATTTTTATTGTAATTTGTTTCGATTGCCCTTGCGTGTGTGTGTGTGTGTGGCAGGGTGGCAGTGTAGCAAGAGAAATCTACGAAAAATGCACGAACACCAAAATAAGAGGAGAAGCAGAGAGAACGTTGCCTGCCAGCGAATAAATTATGCGTGTAATTCAACATTTTATTTAATGAAAACCTAATGAAATGCAAAATGCTAACACAAATGAAATAAATTCGTTGTCGAGCAGTCGTCGTCGAAACGCTTGGACGGCTTCCTCTTTTATCCCTGCTCAATGCTGCTTCCTTTGCCAAGGCTTCCTTCCATCCACTCTTCCCTTGTGACGTTTTTCCAAAATTGATTAGGCGCAAAAATCGCTGCTGTAATGAACGAGACAAGGGGGTCGGTGGGGGGGTATGGTATGGCTGCATTGACTTTGATTAATAATGTGCGCTTTAGGCAGGTACAAGTTATTAGTTCAGGTTGCAAAGGACGCTGTTGAATCTGCCACCAAACCCGTAAAATTGGAAAACCCCCTGCTAATGTGCCGCATAAACGGAAAGACAATGTACAAAGTTAGATTAACGAATGTTGTAAAGTGTCTTTCTTGCCATTTGCTTAACTGATTAAAAAAAACAAATAACTTTGAAGCAGCAGTAAAAATTGGTAACAATTATTTGAAAAGTCTTGCAACATCGTCAGATTGCTGCAACAGCCAAAGATGATTAGTTTAATTATCATATATTAAATACATATTTTAATTTTATGTTATAATCTTAGCACTACACAAGTGGCATGCAACAATATTTGTTGTGAAAATAGCAGTTAAAAATTGTGAAAATATAATTTAAACTTTGCTTTTAATAAAGAACAACGCACATAATCAAATTGTAAATAATATTGACATGCAAATGATATGCAATTTATTATTATTATTATTATTAACAATTTTACACAATTACAAATAAATGCAATTTCAGAATTAAAGACTTCCATGATTTACTCAGCAGTGTCGCATCAAATTATATGAAAATTAACATTTTATAAATAACAATTGGAAAATATATATTTATTATGCGCAATGTTTACGAAAATCAGTCAACAATTTTTGGATATGTTAAGGTAACGCATGACACACACACACACACACAGTGGCACAACCAAAACTGATATTTAAATACAATAGCAAAGTGCATATAATAAAGCGTAAAATGCAGGCGACGAGCTGCAAAATCCCAAGTCAATTAGAATTAGCAACCAAAAAGCCAAAAAACCCAAGAGCTGCCAAATATGCTGCTGCTGCTGCCATAATAACTGCTTCCCCGACAGCGGAGAGAGAGAGAGAGAGAGAGCGCCAGGGGGAGGCACACTGGTTGAATGAGAGAGAGAGAGAGAGAGTGCGCCAGGGGGTGGCAGTGTGGCTGGGCGTGTGGCAATCACATTCATTTCATTTCGCACAGAAAATTTATTTACATGGGTCACTGAGGAGCAAGGGGGGACGCAAAGGGGGCTACGTATTGGGGACACGCTGCGGCAGCAGCCACTTCCGGCGGAAACTAGCTTTTAACCCCATGAACGGGTCTAGGCGTTAATATGCCGCTTGCCTGCTGCCTGCTGCCAGCTGCCTTCACCCTTTCACTCTCCCCCCCCCCCCCCACACTTTCGACCCCTCGCGCGCGTCGACTGCGCCGTAATGAAAAATGCAAATTCCCAGCGGCTAAATTCAAGCAAACAAGCAAAGCGACGCGCTGAGTGCTCTGCGCGTTTTGTATGTGTAGACAAATAGACTCGGCACTGACTTGCCTTATACACACCAACACCAGGACCACCATTACGTCTGTTCCCCTCTACCCCCTCTCCAACAACAGTTCTGACTGGCCCAGCAATGTGGTGCAGTTGGAGTAATCGTGGCCAACAATTGCAGCAACGATGCCGCTGTTCTCCAGCGTATTGTGTGGCAAATGACAGGAAATTTAAAAGGATGCCTTTGTAGTCGTCGTCGTCGTCCTGCTGCTTGCCACGCAGCAACAACAACAACAGAAACATCCGCACCATAACAAAGTGCTGCGTTCTGTTTCTCTGTTCAGTGCTTGTGTCTAGCTGGCGGCTATAATTTCAATGCTCAACTTGATAAGCAGCTTAACCCACGCACAGGAGCCAAAAGCAGCAACAGCAGCAACAGCAGCAACAGCAGCAGCAGCAGTCGAGTGCTCCACTTGACCCGCCCAGCCACCCACAACAGCTTCCTCCCCGCACCCATCCATTATTCTTTTGCAATTCGTTTGCTTTTCTGCTGAGCATTGCTTCAAATTTCACGCATATAAATTAATTAGCTGGCGAAGGCGCAATGTTTACGCAAAGTGTTTTGCATGTTGCTTTTCTTGCAGTGTACAAACATGTAAAGTAGCAGATACTGTTCTGGCTAGACAAGTGCAAAAGGGCAACAACAATTAATGTGAAATGCTTTGCTTTTGATGTTTTTTTTTGTATATATTTTAAAGTATACTTTTAAATTTTTTACTAAACTCTTATTTAATTTTGCATTAGAAGCTTAATTTAAATTATGAAATTTATTTTTCGTTTTTTAAGGCATTTATTAATACATTTTAATTGGCATACGATAAATATAATGTAGAGAAAATGTCAATATGGCAATCAAAGATCTCAGACATATGTGAATGTTGGCTTTAATAGACAGTCATATCAATGATTTGATTGATTTTGGTTCTGTCAAAATTATGTATGGATAATCTGTAAGAACCATTATAATATTTGTTTAACCAATTAAAAATTATTTGCCATGCAAAAGCTTGAAGTGTTTTTGTGTGCTCCAATTCAGCGAATTTTATTTTGCTTGTTTGCCTTTTGGAAAAAAATGCTGGCTGCTTACGCATAAGCGTTGAGCGTTTATTGCTCCGCAGTAGAGGGGAGTGGAGTAGAGGGGAGTGGTGTGGAGTGGGAACGCATTAGCATTGCCTTTAAATATTTATAAATTCAAACAGTTTTATGCAAAAATTTCCAAAGCGCAGCTGCTTCTGCTGCTGCCGTTGAGAGAAAAATCAGCGTCACATTTTGCGCATTTTGTGCGAGATGCTAACAAAGTTCGACGCCATTAAATTGAACAGCGCTTTAGGGGTTGAGGGACGTATGGGGGGTGGGGGTGGGGGTATTGCTGTGGGACTGCCTCAGCACAATAGTTTATGAGCGCAGCTTATGAAAATCCTTTTGTTACACAATTTTACAGTTATTTTAAGCTGGCTGGCTGCCTGGTTGCCTGGTTGCCTCGGTGCCTGGTTGCCAGGCTGCCGCGCTGGGCATGGTCCTTGGCTAATATTGCCTGCTGCTGCTGCTGCTCGGACGTGCTGGAGACCGATCCAATGCGAGACAATGTTGAGGCAGCTTTGGCCTGTTCATTCCACACAGTCGCTGTTCCACTGTTCCCGCTCCTGTCAGGCAATTAAAAACAGTTGACATTTTGCAAACAGTGACAAGGAGCTAGCAAGGACGAAGACGTCGTCGACGACGACGACGACGTCGACGTCGACAGCGACGTCGCAGCCTATAAACTAAGCAACGTGCGTTTGCCTAAAATTATGCTAAGCTGTGCAGCCATCGCTAAGAAAAGCGCAACCAGACAATGTATACAACGGGGGCGAATGAGCAACGCTTCCCATTCCCATTTCCCGAACGGATTCTCATACTCGACTTCATCTTCAACTTGGCGTCCTGCGTCCTACTGTCGTCGGCATAAGCAGTTAAGGCAACAAAGTAGACTTTTCCATGCAAGCGCCACAACTTTGTGTTTTACTTGGTGGTGCTGATTTTTTTTTTTTTTTGATTTTTTTTACCCCATTTTTTGGGCTATGCATCTTGGCAGAGCTATTGACAGCTAACAGCAAACCGGAGCATGCAGCATAAATAATTTTCTTCAATTTTTTCCAAGTCATTTTGCACAAGTATAGAAAAGGAACTTTACACAAAGTTGTCGGCGCTGCTGCTGCTGCTGCTGCTGCTGTTTTTGCCCTTAAAAATGGAAGACAGGTTTTTGGAGTCAGCGTCTTTAAATGAGTTGTGCATAATGTGTTGCAAGCTTTTAGCAGTTGACGTTAAAGATAAGCCTCAGTTGCAGCTTGCCGCTCAACAAGTTTTCTCACTCATGTTGTCAGCTTACCAAGCGAAATGATATCTACAGCCAGCTGCTCGCACAGTGGGCTGAAATTGCACAAATTGCTGGTAAAAAAAAAATGTGAAAAATATGGGAAATATTATTTTATAAAAAGTTGATATTGGTTAAATTTTAGTGTAAATAAAGTTAGGTTTTTAACTCTACTAACTCTCTCTCTCTCTCTCTCCCTCTCTCTCTCCCTCTCTCTCTTACCTCTTCCCTTCTCTGTCTTAATAAATCCTTAGATATATTCTTAAATTTTTGCTCGACTTGACTTGGTCTATTGCATTGAGATTTGCCTATATCTCCAGGGCACAGGATGAGTTGGCTGTCTGAAGGGTCTGGCACGCTGCTGCTAATGTTTCTTGGGTAATTGACTTGGCAAGTTTTGCATTGTTGTCACGTGTTGTGTATGCAGCAAGGACAGCCAGCTACAGATATAGAGAGAATGACAGAGAGCGAGAGGGAGATAGAGATAGAGAGAGAGGGAGATAGTGCAAGGGACTTACAACTGAGTGCTATGCCCTGAGTCCTTAGTTTCCTGAGCTTGAGCCTGAGCCAGAGAATGAGCCGGAGAATAAAGCCAAGCAATATGCAAATCAAAGTCAACGCAGTCATCGTCATCGTTTTAGACGCTTGCAGGCGACAAAACTAGCGCGCAACTAGGCAAACACTTCCGTTGGCCGGAAGCATAAAACAAGTCGACAGCGGAAGTTGCCCACGCCGTGACTCTCGCTAACTCCCCTGCCACCTGCCACACTCTGTGCCGCACTCTTCATTTTTGAAATGGTTTCATGATTAAAGTCGGCTCGCTTATTATAATTACAATTTTTTTGTTATGTTCGCGTGCCTCGCCTCGCTCTGGCGACATTTGCACGTGAGCTGTTTAGCCAAAAGTGTTAAAACGGCATTAAAAACATGGAGTCGACCTGCTAATATTATGCACGCGATATGCAGCTATTGTGTGTGTGTATGAGTGTGTGTGTGTCGTTGTGGTTGTGCGTGGGTGTTCAGCTCCTTTGGGAGTAGGTGTTTACGAGTTGTGCAATTAATTTAACTGCTGCTCGCGGAGGCCATAACAAAATTTATGACCAACAACAGTTTTGTCAATAACTTTGCTCTCGCTGGCTGGGCTGGCTGGCAGAGCTGGGCTGGCTGGCTGTCGGCTAATCTCGGGGGCACTTCATTAATCCACCGCGCCAGTTAATGCCATGCATGTCAGAGTAGCAGATAAATGTTCTCAGCTCCTGGCTGCTCCTCCACCTCTCTGCAACACCTATGTGGCGAATTTATGAGCAGCCGCAGCAGCAACAGCAATTGCAACTGCCAGCTTCCAGCAGCATATCAAATTATATGGCGGCCACAAAAAGAAATAACATCATAGCAGCCGTGGGGCAACACCAGCAACAGCAGCTGGGCGAGACGGCGACGTTGGTCCTGGCACGCTTCACTGTCTGCTGCTGCTCCTACTGCCTGCTGCTCCTGCCTGCTACTCCTGCTGGGGCCTGCATAAATTCTGATGAATCACTGCAGCCAACAGAGAGAGCAGTGGCTGCAACAGCACCTGCAACCAGCTAACCGTCAGGCAGCAGCAACACGAAAAGTTTCATCGTTTGCTGTTCCTCCGTAATGTGGCAGCAACTCTAATAATAAATTTAGTTTGCAACGCGCAACGAAATTTCAGAATGCATAATTCAAAATAATTCAAAACAGCGCCGCTGATTTCTCGTCTCGCTCTGCAGTCACAACAACCACCCCCTCTTACCCCCTCATATCCCCTAGGAATTTATACCAATAGCTGGAGAATATGTACATTAAGTTTGTGTTTAAAAACATGAGCATCGAGCAGAATTGCAGGCAGCATCGCTGTAGTCCCTGATTCCCAGAGTAGATCCTAAGATGATTGCTTAAAACTTTGAGATATTTAAATTATTTGCTTGAATCATTCCTTGCATTAAGAAAAAAAAACGCTTCTAGAATTTACTTAACTGTCAATAATTTAACTAATTAACTTGCAATTTCTTCTCTTTTTCAGGTAAGTGCGAGAATCCAAGTTAATAGTATCTATCAACACTTTAAAAAAACACTTAATACTTTACGGATTGGGTAAGTTACTGTTTGATTTAAACTGTTCGAGTCAGTCATCAATCCAACGTGCAACATTGCAACAAATATATTTGCAACCGCGCACACATCTCCCCACTTTAACAATTACCAATGCTTACCCCGGGCTGGGCATCCGGATTGGAGTTCTGATTGAATGCGATTCTGTGGCTCTGCCACGCTGGTGATACACTTAATAAAATTTTTTAACAATTCAATATCATTTTTATTTGCGTAGCCATAATATTGAATTTATCCCCGCCGTTTGCGTAATCACACAAACATACATATACTTTTCACTCAATTATACACAACAATAAATATTGGTTATACAAACAAACATGACGCACACGCACAGTGGGGCCAGATAGACCTTTATATATATATATTTAATAATAAACTGCCCCGTGCCGCCTGCCCCGTTCAACATTCGCTTAATATGCATTAAAGTGCAATTCATATTTATTTGTGCAAATTTTTCACATTCGCCAGCCCCTTCGGAATCCAATCAGCAACGCGCTGATTCTTTCTGACCTGCCGCCCCAAAAATTATATGCTCCACGGCAAGCGAAAATAGCTGTGATCATTACAACGACTCAACAAATACACTTAAAATTGATTTAAAAAAATTTGATTTATTAATTAAGTTAATCAACTATCAAACTAAAATATTTTCTATTTATTTCTCTTATAAAAAATGATTTTGAAATATAGTATTAAATTTATATTAAATATAAAATTGTTTTGTGAAGTTATGAAATGAAATATTTTCTATTTATTTCTTATAAAAAAGACTTTAAAATTTAAAAATTAAATTTATATAAAATATGAATTGTTTTGTGAAGTTATGAAATGAAATATTTTCTATTTAATTCTTATAGAAAAAGTCTTCAAAATAAAGAATTAAATTTATATTAAATATAAAATTGTTTAGTGAAGTTATGAAATGAAATATTTTCTATTTATTTTTTATAGAAAAATATTTTAAAATATAGAATTACATTTATGTCAAATATGAAGTTGTCTTGTGAAGTTATGAAATACAATATTTTCTATTTAATTCTTATAGAAAAAGACTTTAAAATATATAATTAAATTTATATAAAATATAAAGTTGTTTTGTGAAGTTATTAAATGGAATATTTTCTATTTAATTCTTATAGAAAAAGATTTTAAAATATAGTAATAAATTTATATTAAATATGAAGTTGTTTTGTGAAGTTATGTTTAAAAGTGAAATGCAATCGTATTAAATGAAGACAACTAAATATGTATATCGATTTCCTGGCATTTATTATATATATGTATATCGATTTCCTAGTATTAATTATATATCATTTGTGTATTCCTCGATCTTGCTTAGTAACTGCTTCTAACAGGCAATATCCAATTATGATTTGAAACGATTCCATGGATGATCTCTCTCATAAATGTACAAGTGCAGGCCGCACAACAAAATGTGTGAACTCTGCTCGAGGTGTGTGTATAAAAATTACACAACAGCAGCCCAAAAGAGAAGCTGCTGCTGGACCGGGGTAGGCGGAGGGGAGGGGGAGGGGGTGGTGTGTGGAGTGATTCATTCGCTCCATGAGCTATGCTCACGCATAAACAATAAATAAGGCTTCATAATTTTCCTTCATTGAACTTGTGCCGCCCACCAAGCTTCATCATGATGAGGCTGCCATACCCGCCCGCATTGTTGTCATTGGCAACAAGGACTTGAACCCAGTTCGGAGCCCCATACCCGTAGATGGGCCATGCTCGATCCATGGCCGTGCCTTGCAGTGCAGCAGTTGCTGCTGCTGCTGCTGTTGCTGAATCCTGTGAACGTGCTTTTGTCGTAATCCTTTGAATTTCGTTGCAATAATTCCACTTGAATGTTTATTTGTGTATACAGCACACACACACACACACATACACACACAGCGGATTGGTTGTGGGACAGTGTGCTGGGGTCGTGCAAAGTGGCAGCAAGTCGGCCTTACAGTTTATAAGGTTATTGTTTGCGTCATGGGCGACATTTTAAAACGCAGCAAACAGCAGCAGTTGGAGCAGCAGTTGGAGCAGCAGTTGGAGCAGCAGTTGGAGCAGCAGTTGGAGCAGCAGTTGGAGCAGTTGGAGCAGTAGGAGCAGTCAGATTTGTACCTTCAATAGTCAATAGCTGGTTGTCGGTTTTGCAGCTACTCGAAATGGTCTTAGCCAATTGTTTGCCTAGGCGCTAACAAATCTGTAAATACGCAATGCGACAGGTGCCTCCAAAGCTGTGTGTGAAATCCATAAATTTTTGTCGCCACTCTCTTTTCATTCATAAGCCATTGATGCTTTTTCCATTAGTGAATCATCCGCATTCGCAGTCTGATCCCCATTCTCATCATCATCATCATCGTCATCATCATCATCATCATCAACGTCATCATCATCATCATCATCGTCATCATCATCTACTTTCAGTTGTTGTGGCACCAAGAGGCTTATGAAAAGCTGTACGCTTTCTAGTTCCATTCCATGCTTGCTTCTCATTTTCAATTAGCTTTACACTCTTTTTTTGTGTGTGACAAATGCGGTGCTAATAATACCCACCCCTCACTCCCCTCACTCCTCACCACAAAAGGATTTCAGTTAGCAGTCTCTGTCTGAGCCTCAAATGCATTCAAAGCAATCGCCATGCATGTAATTAAAATTGGTTGAAGTACATCCCAAGGAGGGGCGCCCCGACCACATCCCGACACCATCCCGTGCCCCTGCTTGGAGCTCCGAGCTGTGGACTGTATACAATGCCCGAGTGCCAAATGCATCGATTGATCGATTGCAAGACTGCATGTGCCACATGGTGGCTTCAGAAGTTTCTGACAGAGATGTACGATCCGAAAATTAATATACATTTTTTTTAGGTTAATTTGAACTGGATTTGGCAGTTGAGCTATTAACTTTATTAGTCGAATATTGATGCACGAAATAATTCAAACAGTTGGCATAATTTTGCAGAGAATATTCTACTTTATTGACTAAAAATATATGCTTAACTTTCCCTTTTTGTAACCAGAATAATAAATTCGATATTTTAATTTTTACTTAATTTTATTTTATTTATTATAATTATAGTCGATATTTTAATTTTTACTTAATTTTATTTTATTTATTATAATTATAGTCGATATTTTAATTTTTACTTAATTTTATTTTATTTATTATAATTATAGTCGATATTTTAATTTTTACTTAATTTTATTTTATTTATTATAATTATAGTCGATATTTTAATTTTTACTTTATTTTATTTTATTTATTATAATTATAGTCGATATTTTAATTTTTATTTAATTTTATTTTATTTATTATAATTACAAACTGTGTGTAGAATAATTTATTACTGCTCCTTCGACTGAAAACCAGAATAATAAAGTCGATATTTTATTTTTTACTTAAATATATTTTATTTACTTATTTATATATATTATTATATTTTATTTTACTTACTTACCTTTTTATTTACCTATGTGTAAAATAACTTATTACAGCTCCTGCGACTGACATCTACTTACAGTCAGATTCCTAAAGATGCCTTTTTTTTAGAGCTGTCAATTTGAAGATCAACAAATTTATTCAATAATCGAATCTTTTTATTTGCTTCAATTTAAACTGCCAAGTCTACCCTCGCTGTAGACTTGATGTTACCATTTTCAGGCATAACTGTTTTTTATTTTTTTTTTTTTTGATCCGAGGCCGAAAAATGTATCAACTCTGCAAATGCCTGTATAGCTTGAAAGTGTCCAAGTTATGGGAGAATTGCCAACAGTAAGTCAAGCTTCGAGCTAGGCAAATCGCAATCCGGCAGGCAGTGTGGCTAAGCGGCTGGCTGACGGTCTGGCGAACTGAACCACTGCCAAATTAACAGAACAAAAGCAGTTGTCCAACAATGGCCAACTGGCAATAGGCAATGGGCAATGGGCAATGGGAAATGGGCAAAGCAAAGGCAAACAGACAGTTGGACAACTGAGAACTCTAACCAAATACCAAGTGGCCTTAGAACTGAAATGCTCGATTTTGAATTTATGCAGTGTTTGGTTTGTTATTACGCTGCGTGTGTGTGTGTGTGTGTGTGTGTGTGTGAGGGATGACGGTGGTGGTTGGTGTGTGGTGTGCGGTGGGTGCGTGGTCGGCAACTCATTTCCGCATGCCCGCCCTGAAATCAAAAAACCCGCACACAAAGTCACCGTTGGCCGTGTGAAGGCCATGCCAAGTACAGTAATAGAAGCTGCAGCTGGAGCAGCTCCACGCTGTATTAGTTAAGGGAGAGAAGGAACAGAAGGAGGTGGAGAAGGAGGAGGAGTAGTGCATCGGTGCATCTGCATGCATCGGTGCCTGTTTTTGTATGCAACGCAACGCTTCTGCTGCTGCTCCTACTGCTGCCGCCCCCCCTCTTGCCACGCCTTCATGCAATCTCAGTTTGTGGTTAATATTATGCTGCATTTCTCATTTCGCGTGGTTTGCCCTTGCTGCTGTTGCATGTTGCATGTTGGCTGTTGTTGGTTTATTATCGCTGGCATTGCCAGTGCAAACACGAGGCACTATGCCAGTGCCATACCAGCAACGGAGCATCCTGCTTCATCCTGCTGGAATGTCCCTTGGCTTGGTTGGCTTGGTTTATCTGTTGTTGGTTTCTGGTTTTGGCCATCGAGTGGCCTTCGTGTTGTTATTGCAATGTTTTTGACAAATAGTCAGGGAAATGCACACGGATGTCTGTTTATTGTGCCGTGCATGCGGTTTACGTTTATCTTCAACTTATGCAGACAGTTGTTGGCCTATCCCCCTGCTTCCCCATCTCTCCAACCCCCCCACATGCTGTGGTCCGAGACATTTTGTGGAGCATTGTGTGTGTGTGCTTGCAGCAGACACATTTTGTTGTGGTCCAATGTTGCATCTCCTGCTGCGGTCACCCGTCTCCCATTTCTGTGATAACGTTTTTGGCTTTTGGTGTATCCATTGTGTCTGAGTCCAGGTTTGTTTGTTACTTTTGGCCAGAGTGAATGTCTGTGCTTGTTCTGTTGTCTTTTCAATAATAATCTAATTAAGTTCAGTTTATGAATGTAGACAGTGGCAGATATGACGCAGTTTGCCAGGCTAATGAACTGCGGAAATGCCAGTGGAGCACCTCATCTCAACGGTAAACAACGATTTACTCTTAAATAAATAGCAATTTGCTGACCATTGCATAAAAGGGTTCTTCTAACAATTATTGACAATATATTAATATAATTATTAAATGACTGAGAAGAGAAGTAGAAAATTTATTTAAGATTTGTTTACACCTTATTTAGCCTAACAATTATTAATTATTCATTTTATAGTCAAAATCAGTCAGTGTTGAATGATTTTTAATTAAAATAAAATAATATATTTAAATTGTATTTTAGAAAATGTATCTATTATTGGATTGGTTTACATTTTCATTATGTTTAATCGCAAAAATCTGTAGTCATATTTGCAATTAGATTTGCTGTCTTCTTTGACAAATGACGAAGCTAATTAATATTTGAGTGAACAATAGAATGCGACAAAGGCAGTTTCCAAGAAACGCAATGCAATTACAGGCAGATCCAGTTGCAATGGCAAAATCAACAAGTGAGTACAAACTGCGATATACTCTGCTCTCATAAATAAGAATGTCGCAAAACAATTGCCAAAACTCTGGCTAAAAATTCCATTCCTTGAATTTTGTTATCTACTCTCCAAGTTTGTCTTCAATTCGATTCTTATATATATATATATATAAACTCTGTTACTTTCAATATTAGGGTATCAAAGCAAAAATATTTTACTATATACAATTCGTGTATGTAAAATCAAATTGTTCTGTTTGGAAATCCTTTGATGCATTTGATGCTACGTTGGCTTTTTGGCTGGCATTGTGTGCTCTTCGTGGCATTGTCTATCTGGTCGCCATTCAATAGCTTAATTAGCCGAGGCGCATGCACAATTAATTAAGCCTGGTCAGAAGGTATCCATGGAACACGTACAAGTGACATTGCACATTTTGCATACATACCTCTGTGTGGAATTCCTAAAAGCAACCCTTTTGAGGAACTTCTCTTCGAAGTGAGATTATTGATCAACTTTCAAATCCAAGTTATTTAAAGCCGATTAAATTAGCTGAAAACTGAAATTATGTTTAAGCAGCTCAGAAGAACAAAAGAGTTTTGCATTTATCAGCGACTTTCATAAGACAAACTCAGCCATAAATGATTAATGCCAACTAATTGGCAAGCAAGCAACAAAGTGCCACAAGAGGTGGCACATTTGAAGTAACTAGTACAGCGATGCCATATTGATAATTTCGTTAAAATTGAAAAGACTTTAAATTATGCAACACAAAGGCAAATTATTTAGTTAACTGGCAAATGGTAAATGAATCGAAATGTTGACATACGAAGCCACAAATAAAATGCTCAACTTTTGCTCATCAATTACTGGCATGCCCTTTCAGCCTTTCAGCAAAAACTATGCTAAAGTCAAGTCACATGATATATCACGTGAGTGTACCTGTGTGTGTGTGCGTGTGTGTGTGTGTGCGTGTGTGTGTGTGTGCGTGTGTGTGTTTATATATGTTTTGTGCTAAATGTCTAACTCAATTATGCCAGGATAAATGTTTGCCGCAAAAAGGCTCAAAAGCCGCAGTGTTACAACCAGCACGAAGGACTCCCTTTCGTCCTCTGCCCGCCCTCTCGTTGCCAGGACCTGCTCGACCTGGCGCCTGGCAAAGTGAACCGCGCTCCAGCTGCGCCTAATTGCAGGCAACACAAATTCATTTATACATGCAATAATTTGGTTTATTATTGGCAACAACCCAAACTACCGAACTACATACCCGAACCCCGCCCGTTTACTTCACCCCCCTCGTATGCTACATATGCCATAACTTTTAATTAAATTAAAATGCACAACCAAATTCGACAGCCGCCAAAGGACAAGCGTACAACTCTCGAAACCAAGCGACTCTTGCAACCTGTGTGTGTGTGTGTGTGTGCGGCCCACAAAAACTTAATATCCAATTCGCTTTGTAGGCGAAAATGTTCGGCATTTCATTTATTGAAATATTTATGCATATTTGAGCAAAAGACCAGAGACCAGAGACCCTGACCCACCCCCACACACACACACACCACCCCCTTGTACTGCAACAGAGCAAGTCAAGTGTACCCTTGCTGGCCGCTGTGCATTTAACGGTAATTAAGTTAAACGGACTATGGCAACTGTTCGGATATTCCAGCTCAGATATGCTATATGCTTATATTTGTCCATATATCAGCTGCAGTTGACCCACTCTGCAGTTATACACGGCATATCTGGTGCCCTTTCTGGCTGTGTATCCAGCTAATTCTAAATGCTAAATATTTTGCTCTGTTAAATTAGCAAAATTCTGAATATTTATGGCCATCTTTTGGGAATCAACTTTAAATCATCTCACCCATAAATATTATCCTGCTACTTTTAAATGCTAAATGCAATTATAAATTGACTTTTTTATCTTATTAAATAATTGATCAATATTGATTTAAGCGCTAACAAAATTCTTTGGCAAATTTGTAAAGATCTTTTTCTCTGTTAAATCAGCAATATTCTTAATATTTATAAACGTCCTTTGGGTATCAACTGTAAATCATTTCGCCCATAAATATTATCTCCAGATTTTAGTTAACCACTTTGTATCACCTTCATGTGTCTTCTACAGGTGCATTCACCATTCACACCTCAACCTTCAAATACCCTTCAAGCAAGGAGAACACTTGGCAAACACCTTTGCTGCTGCTGCTGCTGTTGTTCTCCAATCTCAACTTTTCGCCAAACTATTTGCGTAACAGTTTTTTTTGTAGTTGAGTCTGTTTTTTTTTTTTTTTTTGATTTCGATTTTTTTTTGCTCTTTTTCTCTAATGTGCTCGGTTGCCATATGGCGTTCGCTTGGCGCTTCATAAAAATGCAAACTTATGCTTTTCACAACTTTTGGCTTTGGCCACAGACCTCCAGCATGATGTCCACTCTTTATATACACACACACACACACACACACACACACACACACACACACACACTTGTAATCCAATTAAAGGTAACAGTGTAGTTGGCTTTTAGCGTGCGGTGGCCAGAGACCGGCTGGTCCCATATTGTTTACCACCCCGCTCCCCCCCCCCCCCCACTGAACCATGGCCCTCAGTTGGTCACCTTAAAAGCTTTTACCAATCGACAACTTGCCATGATTTTCAGCATCAGTGAAAACTGCGTGGCTAGAGCTACGTTGGCCTGGCCATATCCTGGCTGCTATTCGCGTTTTACGTATACTTAATTTGATTTTTCACACAGTCAGCCCCTATACCACACTCAGCCAAACTCACTATGCCCTCAATACACACACACACACTTACACACACACACATAGCCAGTTGTCATGCTCTGATTTTCATGGTACTCGCACTTGGGCAAAAATAAGGCAAAAAAAAAAGTGCAGAAAAAAATCTAATTTCTGTGCAATTTAACGAGACATTTACGTTTTTTCATTTGATTATCTCACAGTCAGTTTGGTAAAGTGGGCGGGCGCACATCGGACATGCCCACAGCGCACAACCGAATTACTCCCGACACTCTCCAAAAGCGCTGATTGTCAAGATTTGCAGCGCTTCCAATGTAAAAATCACAAACGCTTTCGACTTACCTTGTCATTGTGCAAGTTACACTTGCACTCTTTTTTTTTATTATCTTTTCTAGAGTATTTCAGTTTTCAAGTGCCGTTTGAGCACTTTAATAATAATCCATAAAAATCATTAAATGAAATGATCAAAGCTGCATTTCCCAATATGCATCTCTAAATGATTTATACTGCAGACATGTCTTTTGGTTATATAAGTTTTTATTTTCGATTTCGTTTAAAAAATGTCGAATTATGTTTATTTTATTTGTTAGGTTTAGAAAAGAGGAAACGATTGCAAACAGAAATTATGCGCAAAGTCTTTGACTGCAGTTTCAAATATATTTTTCAAGAATTAATCCTTGGCCAAAGAGCTATGATTGAGGCGTACGAATTAGTGGACAACTTCTTGACAATAAAATTAATACATTTATATAAAAATAAAGAATTACACGTAATTAAAAAAATTGCAAAACTTTTTAGGGTGTTCAAAATTTGCTATGCAGCAAAGTCGATTGTTCAATGGCTGTGCACAGGCTGCACTTGAATTTTGTAGCATACTTTTCTGGGCTTTCGGTTGAAGTTTTTCGTGTAATTTGTTTTATGTGATTGTCCATTGGCTTCATTTTGAATGCACATTAGCCGAGCGCGTAGCTGCTAACCACACTTGCCCCACACACACCAGCACACACACCAGCACACACACCAGCACACACCACCACACACTCAGCTCAAATATCGCGCACAAAAGTATGCAACAAATAGCATATGTATTAGTGAAACCGAAGAGGACACACAACGCGCACCTTTTGTGTACGTGATGTCATTATGGCCAAAAGGTAAATTTCAACTGTCCCATGCTAAACGACTCTTTGCTCGTTTCAGTCCCCTTTTGGCGCACAACCATCCATCCCCCCCGCTGCACAACGCTCTATCAGTTTGTATATCTCTTTGTGGCTGGTTGGCCAACAAATCGCAAATCGCAGTTCGCAACAAACCCCCCACAAACCCCCCCTCCCCCTCCTCAAACGCAAATGAACGTTTAATGTATTTGACATTTGGAAAGGCAACCCGAATGGCAACCGGATGCAATGTCTAAGCATATGGCAGAATGTGCTATTGGATGCACATTCTCATTCCCTCTCTATATACATATATATATATATATATATATATATATTTGTATATATGTTTTCAGATGGTCGCGCTCCACATTTGTCATTCGAGATGACCCGATTTTTGTGGTCCTCTGTCTGTTTGTTGCGCCTGTTTAGAGTTGAAATTTTCGTGAATGTGGCATGTGGTCAGCACTTATACTCCGCCCGTGGCATCCTTGCATCCATCCTCTGACGCTACTGTAGCCAAATTTGTAATTTAAATAAGGCGTAATTAGAGACTGCCCATTGGCAGTGATTAAAATGCCAACACGATGAGTTAAGCATGTTTTTGGCTGCATTCGCCACATTTTCCATGTGAGTGGGGGAATAATTGGGTTCATTTTAAGAGCTGTGAATCAGATCGAAATTAAGGAGTGAATAATTTTAGAGAAATAGAAAAAAATGTATTAGTATTACAAATTATTAAAAATTTTATTAGTTACCATTCATGTGCAAAAGGAAACGTAATAAATATTAAAATTATATAGCCGACAAAAAGAAAGTAAAAGCTGAAACTAAAATGTTCCATACTATTTTCATAGAAGACTTTATAAGTTATTCAACTGCTGATTGGGATAATTATCTGATGTCTACTATTGAAAATGATTAAAAATAATTGGTTTGTCGGAACTTTTGCTTAACGACTCTTAATTATTTGAAAGTATATTGAATAGTTTAATGACTAACACAAATGGAACAAACACACAAAATGGTTTATCTAATGAAATTGAATGGGTTTTCTGAGGCTATTTGGAAAACCGCTTGCACATTGATTTCCTATCTATAATCACAATGTTGACTACTTCACATTTTGTGAGTTACCAATTTCGAATACAAATCGTTACCAAAAAAAAAAAAAAAACAGCCCTATATATAATTCTATATCATTTTATTTTCGTGGTGTGTCACGGTCGCTAATTTCTTTTCATGGGGTTGTAGTGGTGGTAGGGAGGTGGGAGGTGGGTGGCGGCTCGTTAGCCTTGAACAACCGCCCAGCACATTTCATCTTAATTAGTGTTTTGGGGGCATACAACAAATACTTTATACGAGACTCGAAATGCTCAGGACAATTAATAAGGCACACAAAATTTGACATTCATTGGACAACGCCGTCAAACTTTATATTCTCCTCGTTCTATGAATTATATTCACTTCGTTTTTTTTTTTTCTACATGTTGTCATTTATTTGCTTTTATTTATGCATTATTTTTATGGTTGCTTTTTGTTGTTGTTGTGTGTGTTTTTTTTTTATGGGCCAAGAGTCATTACGCTGGTGGTGCCACTGTGTTGTTGTTGTTGTTGTTTTTGGTTTTTGTTGCTGCTCTTGTTTGCGTTGACTAAACAAATATTATGGCCATTAAGTAAATTGGTCAAAAACTGTGTGCGTCTATTTCTACGTAGTTGTGGCCTGCTTGTTATTGTTGTTTCTTCGGTCATTGAGTTGCCGCCCCAAAATATATACGCAATAAATGTCAGCTATTAAAGGCGATACACAAAAAACCAAAAAAAAAAAAAAAAAAACAGTAGATGGAGAAAAATAGTACCCTGAACTAGTTTCATAGTTTTCTTTGATAATGGAGTGACCAAAGTTTTTTTTTTGGTTTTTCCTTAACTAATTGAACTTTCTATGCGGTTCGAGCAATTAATCAACGATTTTGCCAAGGCGTCGAAAACAAAATGTGAAATCAGTGCAATTAGGCAAATTTTAAACTTTTTATTTCAATTTAAATACCCTGTAAATGCATACTATAGGCTAAAAGGGATGCAGATATTCCAAATATTCACTTTTTAATTCATATTCTTAATTAACATGGGTATTTTTTAGCAGATCTTAAATATTTTGTTTTACTATATGTTGTACTTTTTTAGAGGGTAACCCTTGGCCAAGCCGAGTCTAACAATGAATTCTATTTTAATTTTATTCGCAGTGATTTTATTTTTATTTTTCTTTTCTGTTACCCAACAACCCTTTTTTCCGGCTGTGGGTTGACCTTGCTTTGTTGTCTCATTAGACGCATAATTACGCCGCTCAATTTTGAAGCGCTGGCATCTTAAGGCGAAATTAAAAATAAATTATTCGGAAATCCCAGAGACAAATCGAAGGCGAAGACACTGCAACATCGTCGCCGACGACTCACTCTCATGAAACCTGTCAAAATTAGCCAAATTAATCCGCAAACGAAGCGAAACTGTCGAAATATGCAAAACGAAAGAAAAGAGCAACAACAATTATGGCTTCGTATGTGGCAAGTTGGGGGGGAGGAGGGGGCAAGACGAACCTATGAGCAAAATAAGAAAATCGCCCGATAAAATTGAAACATTTGCCGACTCGTTGAAATTTCTTTTACTCATTATGCGCAGCGACAACCCTAAGAGTGAACGCATACCCCTACCCTTACCCACACCCCAATCCCCCTTTTTTCCACCCAATACCCCTCTCCTGACCATGCAGATTGAAATCCAATTAATGCCGCTGATGGCGAAAAACAAAAAACAAAAGAATAAAAATGAAAAAAAAACGACAAGCTTTCAACTGATTTTTATGCCCGCTCCTCTGCTTCCTGTGTGCCCGCTAACGCCTTTGATGAGCAAACGGCTTGGGAAAAAAAAGGGCAAGCAGCCGGGAGGGGCGTGGCATAGCTAGGTGGGCGTACTGTGAAATCCTTTTTTAAAATGCCAAACGCGTTGCGGCGTTAATATGTCAAATTAAAGACTGAGCGTCGAGCCCAGAGAGGATCAAAAACTTGCCGATGGCTACAAAAAAAAAAAGGAAAAACCAAAAAAAAAAACTGAAATAAAAAACAGCAGGGGCTCCACAAACTGTCAACACAATAAATGTGACCGCGTATCGAAAATGAAGTTTGACGAAAGTTGCGCGGCTTTGCCAAGCGTTCCTCAACTCCATCCTCGACTCCATCCTCGACATGGTCACACCATGGTCCTAAAATCCAATTGAAGTATCGTTGGCTTAATTAAACACGGCTGCGAGGCGAATTTGCCGGAGAATG
This sequence comes from Drosophila melanosoma, assembly GCA_035042045.1. Classification (NCBI taxonomy): domain Eukaryota; kingdom Metazoa; phylum Arthropoda; class Insecta; order Diptera; family Drosophilidae; genus Drosophila; species Drosophila melanosoma. The sequence goes on along the minus strand of JAWNLY010000100.1, from coordinate 1,434,573 downwards.
GGTTGACAAAACGGAACAAAGTAAATTGAGGCAGCTAACAAAGTGCTTTAAGCGTCTCATTGTGCAGGAAAAATTAATGGAGATTTTGAAAGATGAAGATATATTTGAATACTATATTTTTTTCTAACTGCCAATAAATCTTTTTGATACAACAAAAGATGGTAATAATTGTGATTATCATTTGCGCAACTCAGTTATTTTTGTTTTTATTAGTAACTTAGGATTCAAAGTTAATATCAATCGTCATCATCAATCCCAAAAATTACTTGTAAGCAAATAAAAAAAAATAAATATATTGCTTCATTTATTTTTTTTTTTTTATTTGACTGTACTCTATAATCGTACACCAATTACCCAGCCGTTCTATTAATATTTACACAAGCCACACAAAACTACTCTATTAACCTGGCTAACTAATTGCCACAGTCCCACCCCCGAAAAGCGCCAGGTTATGGCTACTGTTCAAACTTGCCATATACAAAATTATTGCTGCAACATTTACTCAATTACCAAAAAATGTTTTGTTGATTTAGTCAGCGCACATAATACAAATTTATGTGTTTGCTTTACAAATAAACATTTTGTGCGCTACGCAAGCAAACAAATATGCAGCAACAGAATTAACAAATATACCAAAAAGTACCAAAAATTATTAAAAAAAAAAAAAAAAACAATGGCACACAAAACACATTCCTACAATAATTTTGTACAATCCGCCATTTGACAAGAAAACTATGCGAATAATAACTGTTTGTAAACAGTAACCAAAAACGGATAAAAACAACAATTAGCATGGAATGTTTACATTTTATGGAACTTTAGTTAATTATTGACAATTTGCATTTGTAGGTTATTCTGTTAATTATTTTCGCTGCTGTTTCATTATCGAAAACTAAATGAAAAACTCGGCATGTTAAGCTGGCAAATAACAAATTTATAATCAAATAAATACTGAATTACTAAACTCAAAGTTTTGTAGGCTCTTTAAAAAATATATGCTTATTTTAATAAGAATATTACAAAATAATAATCAAATAAATACTGTACACTAAATTCAAAGTTTTGTAGGCTCTTTAAAAATATATATGCATATTTTAAAAAGAATATTTAAAAATAATAATCAAATAAATACTGTACACTAAATTTTAAAGTTTTGTAGGCTCTTAAAAAAAATATATGCATATTTTAAAAATAATATTTAAAAATAATAATCAAATAAATACTGAATTACTAAATTCAAAGTTTTGTATTCTCTTTAAAAAAATATATGCATATTTTAAAAAGAATATTTAAAAATAATAATCAAATAAATACTGAATACTAAATTCAAAGATTTGTAGGCTCTTTAAAAAAATATATGCATATTTTAAAAATAATATTTAAAAACTTTTGCTAAGTTTTTTGATTCATTAAAAAACATTTCTTACAAAAATTTTGTAAGTATTTCGAATTTAGTTGCCTTTTAAATATTGTTCAAAATTCGAAATGTTTTTTAATGAATCAAAATTCAGTGAAACCTTGAGACGCATGCACAGAAAGACCACAAGTGGCATTGACTTTTGCCTCTTAGTGGCACACAATTTCCATCTCTGTTTTGCACTGTGTTGCTATTTCATTTTGGTCTGTTGGGGGGCGTCTCTCTTGGCTGTGGCATGCCACTGCTTGTGTCTCTCTATGTGGGTGCTCTGACTTGTGTGTGTGTTCCCAATTAGATTTTATTGTTTTGTGCGATTGCTGTTCCCATTGTTTGTTGCCAGCTGTTGTTGCTGGTGTTCTCGAAATTTCTAGTTGTTGTTGTTGTTGTTGTTGTTGTTGCTGTTGTTGTTGCTGTAATTAGTGAAGCGCAAACAAATGTCGCCTAATGATTCGTTGACTGCCGTCGACAACGACGACGACGACGACGACGCCATTTTGTGCCGACTTAAACAATAAATCTATATACATATATATTGTTGTTGTTGTTATTGTTTGTTGTTGCTGTTGTTGTTGTTATTATTATTATTGTTGGCTTATTGGGCATAATTACATATGTCGCGCTCTCATATTTACATGGCAATTGGGCACAGACATTGCAAATATGATTTATACAATGGCAGCAAGTTCGAATTTTAATATTGTTTGGCTTTAAACTTTGGCCAACAACCTTCGGAAAACTCATTAACGTATTGCCCCCTAAAAACAAACCCGCTGGCCAATAAAAACATATCAGCACAGTGAAGCATCGTTGTGGCGGCACATGCTAGTTTCAGATTTAATTTTAATTACGTCGAGTTGTCAGCTAAGCTCCGCTGAGCTGTCATCTTGTGTGTGTGTGTGTGTGTGTGTGTGTGTGTGTGTGTGGGTTGATGTCCGTGTCCATATCGCCTGCGGCGGAAGCTGCCTGCCAAGACTGTAATTAATATGGGGTCCCAAGTCCGAGACAACTGATATGCCCAGCAACATATCCACATGAGAAGATTCCTCTCTCTCTCTCTCTCTCTATGTGTGTGTGTGTGTGTGTGGGTGTGTGTGTTAGTTGGCCATGATGGCGAAAGCTGTTTATTTACTTATGGCACGCAAAAGGGTTTCAGATTCGTTTCATTAAGTTTCGTCAGCCATGTTTCAGTTTAGTATAAACAAGTTTCTTGGACGGCATTCAAGGATAACAAATCTAACTGCAGAAAGAGTTGAACAGAAAATAAACATATCCTGATAATCGAACTATGAATTGAAATAAATTCACTCATGAAGATATTTAAATATAAGCTTAGCATTTCATACTCAGAATAATCTTATGTAATCTGTTAATTCGTGCATGATTTGGAAATTTCATTGCCTTGAATCTTTTGGAGCGATTTGGTCGAGTGGCCACCTTGAATACTTCAGATAGTCCTGCCAAAAATCATTGGCAGCTGCACAGTCCATTTGCTCTATTATAGTTTTCCATGTAGCAACAAGAAGCAGAAGCGAAAGAAGAAGAAGAAGTCTGCAACATCATCAACAATATTTCACTTGATTTAATTTGTGCCTTGGCCGGAAAAATTTGTTGCAATTTGCGCATACACACATTGCTCTCGTCCACTTTCCTCTCCTTTCCCTTTTTCTTATTTTTATCATTTTGATGAATTATTATGCGCCACGTAATTCTCGCCAGCTCATGACACTGTGGCCGCTATCCATGGGGATATATTTATCACTTCAGTGTGGTGCCTGATGGTGTTTTCCATGTGTTGGGTTGGCCGACAAAAAAAAAAGTTATATTTTGCCAGGGCTTTGCTTTATTTATGCATGCCTAATTTATGAAAATTTGATGTACTTGTAAGCTATTTCGGTGGGATACTTTTATATTTGTTTGCACATAACCGCAACACATGCCCAGAGCTGACTGACTGAATTCAAACTCAACTCAACTGAATGTTGGCGCCATTTTTTCTTTTTTTTTTTGCTCTGACCGTGCGCTTGAAAACTTGCGCCTAAATAAATTACTTGTAAAACTTTTCAAATACTCGTAATTCTACATGATGTTGTTGAGGTCGTCAACGCAACGTTCAACGTTACGTTGCAAGCCCCTTTTCGATATTACCCGGCAGCCAGCGACTTTATCGTCAAACTTTACTAAGCCAACATAAATACCATTTACTGCAGAAAGTTGCCAGCAACACCAACAACAACGACAAGCATACAAAAAAAAAAAAAACGAAAAGGAACACAAGAACAATATGGACAGACACACAGGACACAGCTTTCATAAAAATAAGTGGAGCTGCTTCAACTAAAAACTGCAATCGAAACCAAACTTATAAATGCTCTGTAAATGACAGAGATATTTACAAGGACGACAGCTGAATTCAAGAAAAAAAAAAACTATAAGCTACAAATGTGTGCACATTTTTGAAGACTTATTTAAAAATATGCAAAGCAAACTATCAATTAAATATTTTCCATTTTTAATTAACAAAATTCAATAGTTTGCTGCAGGAATTTTATCTGTTAAATCCCCTACCAATTTGCCAACTCTGCTGTGCAGCTACATCTATTGCCTTGTATTACAAGTAACTTTACAAAAGTTCTCATCCCCAGCATATATGTAATACCCTATCAAATCGGATACCACAGAAAAACTTTGATATGTATTCATAATGTGTTGCCTACTTTTCGGCTGGCGCTACAAAACTCTCTCTGAAAGCCGCCCATTCAAAGCAGCTCTCAGCCATTGCGTATTTTCTTTTTTTTTTTTGGGATGCTACAATTTTTCTTTTACTTTTACCAGCTACCTTTACACAGGTCTGTACTTAAAATCACCACCACCACCCTCTCCCAAGGCCGCCCACCCCTCTTTGCTGGCAAATGTTTTTGGCAGTTTCTCAACCCGCAAACATTCAACGTTTATTTTATTGACTTTGCCCACACATTGCATATGGTTTGGGCTGTTGATTGTATGTGTGTGTGTGTGTGTGTGGGAGTGTGTGTGTGTGGATGGGCGGACTTTCTAATAAGTTGCCGCCATTCCAATCGACAACAACAAGCGAACAACAAACAACTGTTCATCAATACTTTTAGTCGACAAACAGAGACCATCTCCAAAGTCGCCCAAAAGTAGCAACAAAGTTGTAAATTTGTGTATCAAAGTGTCTGTCGCTCTGTCTGCCTAACTGTACATGTGTGTGTGTGCGTGTGTGTGTGTGTCAATTTCTTTCTTTATTTTCATATTTGTACTTTGCCTACCTTACGTCAGCCTAAGCTCCCTTTGGCCCCCACATGTGAAAATATTGATATGGGGACGCTTTATATTTAGTATCAATATTTTGTATTGTATCTGGTTCTCAGGTCTAAAAAACTTTTCTACCCATCAGGAAACTTTTTTGTACGCAACCGAAAAATGTTTGCTGGCTAAGATTGTCTTAACATTCCCCCCTTTTCCCCAATCGATATGCTGCAGTGCACCTCAAAAAAATGGACGCCTGCTGGGCTCTTGTTTCCTCAGAAACTGTATTCTTGGAACTGTTGTTTACAAACTTGTCTGTTCGGAACGAATTCACGAGGATAGGGGCTTGACGCAATTGGGAATCCTGCAAGGTTAATATTAATAGAGGCTTGTTTGATCCCCCCCCATTAAAATTGATGAGCTACAAAATCAAAACAAACAAAAAAAAAACATGCAATGAAATTAGAAAATTTAAATTTTATTATAGTTTTTAACATGCGATTATAACAAACATTCTGCTGTGCTGCAATTTATATTGTTAAATGAATTAGAGACTTACTGCAATCTGTGTAGACATTCCAATTTCTTATTTTAATCCCTCATAGAAATGTTGCCCACAGCTCTGCCACACACCTCCACACACTGCCACAGCTCTGCCACACAGCTCCTTGGCCTGTTGCGCAACCCTTTTGCCAGACAGCAGCGAGCCCCCCCCCCCCTGCTGGGGGTTCTTATAAATAAAATTCAATAAAACTGAACTGTCACCAGCAGCAGCATCTGCAGCAGGGGCTAGGGAGGGGAAGGGAGTATCGCTGTTGCGCTGCCAATAATAACATTAAAACATTTTCTCCATCAATGATGCATGACGTACATCAATACGTCATTGCTGTGTGGAGTGGCATGAATGTGTTGCATACATTTAGGCCGGCTTTCTATAAACTGATTACATAAGAATTGGACAAGAGGGGGCGGCAGAGAGGCAGACAGGCAGGCAGGCAGGCCGAACTGATTGACTTACATGCTTTGCCACGCGCGACTAACGCAACAAATTCGCATTGACATGGAATGGCATTGGACAGGCCCCAACTTAAAGCTGCTGCTGCTGCTGCTGCTGCCACTCAACCACAAAATGAGGAAAAAAAAAGTAGTGTAAAGCAGGGAGTGGGGAGTGTGGTGCGGGGAGTGCGTGTGGTTGTATTTGTAGCGGGATCTCACATTAAATATCAATTTCGTTTATCTCGGCGCGTCTGCCTGGTCTGCCACTTAGTTTTATTAGACAGCCACCAAAAATTGCTAACAATTTCCTTTATTATAAGCATTTTGACGAGTTGTGCGTCGGTGTCTGTGTGTGTAGGTGTGTGTGTGTGTGTTTGTCTGCTACGTGTTACAGCAGCCAGCTGCTGCTGCAGTAGCTAAATAAATGTGTTGCCTATGTTTCCATAGGCGCGCATTAGTATAAATTTTTAAACATTTTGCAGATGGTGTCTACACACACACACACACGCACACACACGCACAGGTGTAAAAGGCTCTTTAAAGCCAAAAACCGTAAGCTAACAACATTTATGAGATCCACCCACCCCGCCGCTCGCTCCCACCCCCCTAAAACATTGTATGTAGTAATCTTGCTGCCTTTTGAAATCACAATTTTATTGACAACTCAAGTTGTTGTTGATTACATGTGTGTGTATCTGACAGATAGCACACACACGCACACACACACACACACACACACACATACACACACACACACACACACACACACGCACACACATACATAGAGTAAGACACACGCACACCCTTTTAAGTTTATTAAATTTGGCAATTTCTTAGACCTGCCTACAAGCTTAGCTTTTGCTGTCCAGATCTGCCCAACATCTTCCCACTGCCCATCTCAAATCCCTGGTGAATGCGTGCCTAATGCTCTTGTCCATTTTTTGTACTGTTTCACATTTGTATACCCTTTCGCTTGGCTATGCTTAAATTATGACTCATTTTGGTCAATAAAATGTTGTGGAAAATTATTTTTATTATTATGCAAACTCTTTTTCTGTTTATAGAGCGAAAAGCTGTTAAAAAAGCAATTTTCGATTTCAAATTTGTGCATCTGAAATTCAAATTTTGTTTATTTTGAGTGTATCGAATATTCGATGATAGACAAACAGCAAAAATCTGCCGTCTTGTTTTCAACATGAATTTAGTTTTTATTTTTTTGTCGTTAGCTTTGCTCTGACAAGACAAGTTCTGAGTGAGTGGAATAAGGGTCGAGTTTTTGGACATTACACAGAGTGGGGCAAATATTATTAAAAAGGTTTTTCTTTTTTGCTGTTTTTTATTTTTTTTGGGGGGGGGAGGGGGGAGATTGAGGGAACACTGTCATACATTTATGTATGTGCAGGGGGTTCTGAGCTTGTTTGATTGATTAGCACCTGTCAAACAGTTTCGTATGCAGTTTTTATCAAACATTTCTGCAATTTGATGTTGTTGACATAGTCATTTTTCTAACTCCAAATGCATTTTCACACATTTGATGCTAATCAAGTATTTTCGACAGTCCGTCACTTCGGCAGTTAGTCAGTCAGACAGTCAGTCAGTCAGTCAGAGTCAGTTAGTCTGTCTGAAAGGCAGCTGCAAATGTGGCCACATTTATCAAAGTCATTGAACGGAGTGAGTGCTGCAGCGGAGGGTGAAGGGTAAGATTTACCTGAGTCATTCGTATTTATCTTTCGGTTTTCACACGCAACTTTACGCTATTTGTTGGGCAATTTGCAAGCTTGCAGAAATTTCTGCAAAATTTGTTTTGTATTTTCTTGGCCATATTTGGTGTGTGGAAATAAATTCACTTTGCCTGACAACTTAGCCGTTTGGCTTTAAGTCTTAAAAATAGTTGTGTTTACCTTGCTAGCCATGTTGATTTATGCAGCCAGTTGACTATTTACAAAGCACTTTTATCAAAGATTTGCGAAACACCCAACGGCTTTCAGTTTTCGTTGCTCTTGCTTCAATATCAGTTAAAACTTTAAGCTTTAGGATTTAATAAACAGTTAGTTAAAATATAATATTCATATTAAGTTAAAAAAAAAATTAGTTGATTTATGGTTTGACGGAAGTTTCAGCTCTGAACATATTTAAAAATTTGAGCCAGAAAATTCGACAAAAACTCATTTATAGTTTTGTTGAAACATGGCTTTAAGATCCTCTCTAAGATGCCAAAAATGTCTTCTGAGCCAAAAGGCCTCATTGTCCACTGTTTGATATATAAATTGTGTTTTTATTTGAATTTATTGCCGTTTCTATTCCATTTGCTTGCAGAGATGGGGGCAAATCCTAATATGTAGTCTTTGCAGGCTGAGACTTGGCACTTCATCACATTGCTGGACTGTTTTTGTACCTGGTTGTTGGGAATGGGGGGAGGAAGGGCGATAAACCTGGTAAACCACAGGGGATCTCTCTGTGTTTTGAGAGAGTCTTTAACAATTTCGCACTGTGGCCAAAATTTATAAGCGCCTTGCGTCAGTTTTTGTTGCTGCTTTGTTATTTAATACGAAACCCAACGCAATTGTTGTAGTTGCTATAAATAAAACAAGTTGCACACACACACACAAACACACACACTTACACACATACAGTTACAGTGGAAGTGTGTGTGGCGCACTTTATATAAACTTAGATAACAAACAGCTTGGTTATTTATTTTTCTTAATATTAACGTCAACATTCAGCGCACATGTTGCACGCAGAGTCGAACCCAAATGGAGAAACCCGAATAACACCCTTAACCCACTCGCCCCCCCACAGTTACACACACACACTGACGTAGATAAAGTCATTTACACACACACAGAGTCTGCTGTAATATTTGTTGCCATCTTACAGGCGATGCGAGGTGTGCAACTAAATCACATCAACAGCGCTAGAATTTATAACTGTTTGTCTGTGTCTGCCTGCCCCTCTATATGTGTGTGTGTGTGTGTGGGTTAGTGTGTGTCTGCTTGTGTGTGTATTTGTTTTGGCTTCTATCTACTTAGCGTTGCTTATTTTGACTTTATTAAGCCAAAACACGTTGCATAGCAGCCAACACGCACTTCTAATATATATATATAAATATACTTATATATATATATGTATAAATATATATATATGTATATATATCTGCATTGTGTAGGGCTAAAGTCAGATTATCTCAATTTGGTTATATGTTTGCATGTTTATTCAGTGTCTTCTTGTATTGGCTAAGATGCAATTTGGCGTGCAATTTCAATTTGGGACATTAACTGTTTACCTTAGACACAATTACATGCACTATTTGCATGGCTTACAACACGTGGTTAAACACTCAAATGGCCAAAACCTTGAACTAACCATAATACGACAAGTACACAATTAGCAAGCGATTTTTACTTATTTCTTAATGTTTATTCATTTTTAGCATTCATTTGGCGAATAAATCATGTTTTTACTCCAGGTTTTTATGGTGTTAGTCGATTAGATTTTATTTATATTTTAAATATAGCAAATATTAAAATATTTAATTTTATCATTCATCTGGCGAATGAATCATGTTTTTACTCTAAGATTTTAGATTTGTTTTATTCGATTAGATTTTATTTAAATTTATATTTTCAATAAAGCAATTAATTAAATAATTATTTCTAGTATTCCTTTGGCGTATCAATCAGGATCTATATTTTTACTCGTAGCTTTTATTGTTTTAGTCGATTAGATTTTATTTATATTTATTATTATTATTATTATTTATTATTTTAAATATATCAAATAATTAAATATTTATTTATATTTCTTACTTCTAGCATTCATCTGAAAATCATGTTCTATATTTTTACTCTAAGTTTTTATTGTTTTAGTCGATTAGAATTTATTTAAATTTATACTTTAAATATAGCAAATATTTAAATATTTATTTCTAGCGTTAATCTGACGATTGAATCATGTTCTATATTTTTTTACTCGTAGATTTTACTTTTTTAGGCGATTAGATTTTATTTATATTTATATTTTACATATAGCAAATATTTAAATATTTATTTCTATCATTCATAGCTTTTATTGTTTATATTTATATTTTAAATATAGCAAAATAAATGCCGACAAAGACTTTATTCCATTATTGGGAAACTAAGTTGAAGTTCTTATTTGAACTATTGAATCCTTTTGATGATTATAGGGTATTTTTCTGGCCGATCATTTTCATTTTATATTTTTTATCTTAAGTGAAATCCACACATCATCAACTTTTACCTTCTCTGATTTCTGAATGCAGTCCTTGAACGCACTCGTCTCTGATGTCATCAGCCACACACACAGAGACACACACACACAGAGACACACCTTCTGGCATATGGCTGGAAGGACAATTTCATTAATCTTGCTCACTATTCTCAGGCACCCCCCCCCCCTTCCACACTTTGCAACAAGCGTTGCTCAACACTGCTTCGCACGCATGACTGCAAGTTCTCCACGCACGCTAATTTTTCATCATCAGCGTCGTTGGTCGTCGTCGACAATAGCCATGTTGACGATGTTGCACAGGATCGGATGCTGCTGCATGATGATAATACTCTTGCCAGAGCTAGTTTGGCAAAAGGCACACTGGGTAGGATTTGGCTGGCCGGTTTTCCATTTCGTTGCCATGTGCAATTCATCAATATCATTTTATCAATTTTCACCGCTGTCCAACAAGGAGGCGCCCCAAACTCACCCCAATTGCAACTGTATATCACATTGCAATTTGTTGTCTATTTGTTGAAGGACATGCAGATTTGCCTACAGCCTCAATGCCTGCCACTTGCTGCACTTGCTCCACACCCCTTACATCCCCCCCCACCACACACACACACACTTCTGTCGTTTTTCATATGCATTGACACAAATATTCTTCTTCTTGTTTTTTTTTTTTTGTCCAGGCTATCTGACTGAGTGACACGTGTGTGTGCGTGTGTGGGCATGTGTGTGTGTGTGTGTGTGTGGGTGTGGTTGCTGTTTGCTCTGCCAACGTCGACGTTGCAGCTGCAATCGCCGTCGCGTTTTGCAACTGTAATTCAATTTTAACAATTTTTCAACTGTGTTATTGACGTGACTGACGCATCGATTGGTGATTTGTTGCTGCTACTCCTCCTGCTGGACGTGTATTGCAACAGTCCCTTCACCATCCCCCCCCCCTTCTACCTCCACCCTACACCACATATAGGCCTCTCTGTGTATAATGGTAAATGTATTGAATGTTGGCTGGTTTCTGTTTGGTCATTTGTTATTTGCGTTGATTTTTCACTGCGATTTTTTTCCCCATTTGATTTTGGGTCGCTCTCTTTTTGGCAGGTAAATCGCATATCGTTTTCTATAATCAAATATTGAGCTGCAATTTCTGGTGCAGTTAATTTTGTAGCGCTGCCCGGAATTGGCTGCATATCATTTACTGTTTGGTTTATGGTTTTTATTTGATTATCATGGGATATATACTACATTTAAATACATATTTCTCCTGCTTCTCCTCCACGCAACCACGTCAAAATGTCATCAATTTTATTGCGATGTTTTCCATATATATATACATAAATTAATCAATTTTGACATCATTTATTCTTTTAAAAGTTGTGATTACGTACATTTTTTTATATAAATCTATTTATAATTAAATTAAATGAATGTTTTTGGGTTTAGTGAAGCAATCGGTTGCGCAATTAATTTTTTACTAAATAATGCAATTATTTGTGATACGAACTATTTTTTTTGGTTAAAAAAAATCATTTTTATATATGAAACTTATCTCAAAATTAAAAAAAAAATATATTGGTTAAATTCATAACGTTTTAATATTAATTTTAATATAGTTTATAGTGTGACAATTAAACTTGTTTAAATATTAATAATTTATCTTATTCGCCTTTAGACTTAATAAATTTTGTATACATTTTAGAAGTTTTAGTTTCATTATTCTTTTAGAATTACGAATTTTGCTTAATGCAATTTTTAGGCTTACAATTATCTGTTTTTTTTAGTTTTAGTTTTTTATTTCGATAATACGATTTGGTTAACGATTAATCTGAATGATGCTTTTACAGCTAAGCAATATTTTTGCCGGGTAGATAAGATTTCGATGAGAAGGTTTTATCTGGATTTTTATGTATTTCAATTTTAATGTATTTAGAGTAATTAATTAGTCATTACATGTTCAATATTATCTACTATCAGACTCAAATTGCAGCAACATTTAATAGTCAGCTACAGATTCGCTTCACAGATCGCTCAAAATAACTACAGTACATCAAAAGTACTTCATAATATAATACTTATATATATATGAATATGTATATAAATAAATATGTATATATGAATATGTATATAGTATAATATTAGATATAGCTGACCCACAATCATTATGTAGACTGATAAACTCTTGCATTTTTTATTATTCAAATACCACACAACACGCACTGAAAAAACAACAACAAACAGCAGCAACAACAACAACAGCAGCAACAACAACAACAACAACAGCAACAACAACAACAACAACAACAACAACAACAACAACAACAACAACACTCTGCACCAAATGACATGCCTCATTGCACGCTTTGTCCAGTCAAATTTCACGCATCGCTGCCGAGCTACCTGCCACAATGAGAGAGAGAGAGAAAGAGACTTATAGAGAGAGAGAGAGAGAGCAGAGTGTGGGTGACGGGAGGGGCAGACGAGATATTCAACTTCAAAAACGAACGAAAGCCGCAACTTTGTTATACAAAATAGTGGCAATTTGTTTGACGCTGTTTGTGTTTTGTGATTTGTGTGTGTGGCATCAACAATATGTAAAAGTATCTGTTAGATACTTTTTATTTTGTGCTGCAACAACACAACACTACAAATAGGAAGCAGAGGAAAATGTTAGTGCCACATGTGTTGTGCATTGCCACAGCTGGGTTCAACAGTAGTTCAATTGCTTTTCCTGCTGCTGCTGCTGCTGATGATGATTAGAATAATTAGCTGCCGTGCTGACTGGCTGCCTGCCTCTGTTTTGTATCTGGTAGGCATTTGCGGCACGTTCTCCCATCACCCATTTCCGTAAACGACGACGACGACGACGACGACGACCCATTCAATGCCAATCATTAGGCAGCGTTTGCTGTAAACATCGCGTCTATTAATAGGTTGCCACAGCGGCAACCAACACAAGCAACACAAGCAGCCAACTCGTGCCGCGTCAGAGGGTGCAATTGCGAGTCTCAAACAATTTATGAATGATGCCACAGACTCATTTCAAATGTACTTACTTGCCACAGACTACAAGCAACAATATGCACGTTCATTGTTGCTTGTTGTTGTGGGCCAAATGTTAAATGCTTTTTGCCTTAACTGATGGGAAAATCCCCCAACAAACACGCCAAGAGGGGCAACAACTCTCAGAGACATTTCCAATAGGGGTAGGTAGACACGGCGTAATATTATCGAAAACATACTAACAAAACTGGGGAAACTCTGGAAAATATTTGAAGATGTGGAATTACTGCTGCAGGGGAAATATACAAGTAACAAACAAGACACACGCAACGGGGAAAGTAAGTGGGAAATGGGAATACTCAATGAAGGGAAACTGATTTTTCCCCAAGCTTAGTAATAAACCAAAATAAAGTAAATCACATTTTTATACTATAAATTTAATTTTTTTGAAAAGCTAAAGATAATTAAAAATATAGATTCAAAAATAGTAAATAGTTAAGAGCTAATGTTTTTTTTTAAATTACAAAAAGAATCTTCAAATATTAGAAATATCTCCAAATATTTAATAACTAAAAGTAGGTTATTTATTTCTGGAAAATAAGTGAATTATATTAATACCAAATAATCAGCATAAACTGTCTATACCAGTAATTAAAAAGAAAAGTGTACTACATTTTTTTTAAAACAAATTAGTAGCATCTCAAAATTTAAAATGTTAGTATAGAAAGGTTATTTAATTTTAGATTAAAATTATTAATGGCTCTGTTCCAAAAAAAAAAAAAACCGGTAAAAACTTTCTTTACTAGTAATTGGGGAAAAATTATAATAAAAACACCTATTATATCAATTTTAAAAAATATATTAAAATTAGTTTAAAATTTCGTATTTGTCTATGATTTTTAAAATTTATTAAAAATAAATTTATTTTTAGTATTGACATTATGGTTAAATATATAAATAAATAATATATAAAATAAAATAAATATTTATTTTAATGAATATAATATTTATTAAGAATGCTTATGGGAATTTTAAAAAGGGTATCTAATAATATTAATAGTAATATAGATAATATATTGTATATTTTTTTAAAATTTTATAATATTCCTTAGATCTTAAGAATTGATTGTTTTGAGTTAAATATGCCGCCCCTTAAACAAATTCGCCGCAAAACGAGGCGAATTGGGTTCAGCTTCGACTTCAACACATGCGCACTTTCCAGGCTGGATTCGCCGATTCGCCGATTGTCTGGCAACACTTCCAAGCGAACTAAGAGCGGCGCCTCAGAAGCCGCTGAATGTTGTGCTGTTGTTGCTGTTGTTGTAGGGGGTGTTGGGTGGGGGGGTGTGCGGTGGGGTTTGGGTGTGGATGGCGGTTGGTAGCCTAAAAGAGAAATATATTTTCAATGGGAGCCGAAAAAGGAAAAACGTGAAACAAACTTTTTGTGCAAAATCAGCGAAAACATGAAACGACATAAGTATGTCAAAATGCATGGAGAGATAGCAGCAAGTAACACACACACAAACACACAGGCACACACACACACACAGAGACACACACTAACACACACTCACAGAGACACACACTCAGACAGAGATTGAGAGGCGAGGGCACATTCTTATATAAAAGACCCTAGAATACTTTATAGTAAATGTACATATATAGTATATATATATGGGCTATTGAGCATATGTATGATTGTGTGTGTGTTTCTTATACACACACACTTACACACATTTTGTATTTGTGGCTCACATAAAGCAGACCGGGCAAAACAGGCAAAATGAAATGTGAAATGTTTGGATGTTTGGGCTGCTGTTGTTGTTGTTGTTGTTGTTGTTGTAGCTGTAGTTGTGGTTGTTATTTGTTGTGTTGTTGTGCTGTTGGGTGCCGCCCAAATGATTTGTGCCAGTGTAGGTGCCCCGCAACAGCAACAACAATAATGTAGGGAATCTTAAGGGGAGCCTTTTGCCAGAAGTAGCCACGGCAACGTCAATCACAGCGCACAGCGCAAAAATGGAAAACAACACTTTGTCTGTGTGTGTGGGTGTGTGTGTGTGTGAAAAGCAAAGCAAAACAAAACACACACACACACAGAGCGAGGGAGAGAGTGCCAGAAAAGGAGAGAGAGAGTGAAGAGTGAGGAGGAGCAAAAGATAAATAACAAAAAAAAAAAGGCGGAAATGTTGGGCTAGGGTGTAGTTTATATATTTTATTCCGGCAAAAATCCATATAATTCAATGGATTGACTGAGAGAACAGCCAAAAACCAAATGATGACGACGACGATGATGATGATGATAATATTGAGTAGGGGGAAGGGGGTGGGGCACGCGTTCTGTGGCCAGTCAGACATATTAATGACAAAATGATTATGATGACACTAACTGGCTGCAGACGGCAGCAGCCGGATGAGGTGTGGCACAGTGTGTGGCAAAAGGGGCACAAGCACGACTCGCTCACATACAATATGTAAAACAAGTGGAGAAAAAAAAATGCTTTAACACCGGTCAACATTCAAGTGAAACTGACATTAAATCCGACAACGACAAGTTTTGTGGCAAATAATAAATGGCAACTTAAAGGTGCAGGATTTGAGTGCCACATCATTTAAAAAACTTAAAGTTAAACTGAGAATGTAATATGGCATTATTTTTTTTTTATATTATTGAAAAGAAATTTGTTTCTCAAGCATTTTTGCTAAAATCAGCTTTAGAACGAGTTGTTTTTGTCGTTTGTTCAAAGAGTGCTCTTTGTGGCATTTGTTGCTTTGCTGGTTTTGGCACCTGCTGCAATTGCCACACTTCACCTCTCCCCCTCCCCCCCCAGCTGACCAACACTTTCGGTTTTCTTAGCTTTGCAAGTTAAATGCTTTTCAGTTCGGCTAGAATCGACAAAAAAAAAAAATAGTCTTCGTCCCCCAGTCTGCTGCTGAAAGAACGCCAGCAACAGAAGAAACCGGAAGCCAAGAAACCGTGACGCTAACCGCGCAACAAAACCATCTCCAGCTGCTGCTCCTGCTCCCGCTCCTGTTCCCGCTCCCACTCCCTCACACCAACAACAGCAATCTTTCTCAGTGGCTGGTGGTCTCCTGCCCACCTTAACCCCTTAACCCACAAGGATGGAGAAAGCAGGCACCACGTTAATTAGATTTTGCGGTTTTTGTGTGTTGTGCAAACTTCAAAAGCAAAAGCAAAAGCAAAAGGCGGCGAACAGAAACCAGGCTGCCAAACGCCAAAATGTATGCTTTAAAAATTGTTGCTTGTTGTGTGATACAACATCAAATTGGAATTGAAAGCTGGGCGATGTTGCTGCGGGTCGCAAAATCGATAAATACAACTTTTTAACAACACTTTCACGCACTTTGGCAACACCAAACACCCCCCCCACAACCAACCCCTGAGAAAACATTGAGAAACCGCCCGAAAGTATGTAGCAACTTTTTACGCAATTAGTGTACAATTTCTTAATTTATACGCTGTCGCCAATTTATCAACAAACACACACACACAGACACACAAGCGCCCAAAGAGGACCAGTTGTCAAGATTGAAGAGAGAGACTGGAAGAGATAGAGTGAGAGAGAGAGAGAAATAGAGCGAAGTAAAAGTGAAATATTATTATGAGATCGTATTGGACAGCCGCTGCCTGTCAACTCAACGAAAGGGTAAAACTAGAATAACAAGTAAAAATGCTTTATTCAAAAACGAGAGAGAGAGTAGACTACAGAATACCCTAGTAATAATATACATTTAATAAAATTGCTACTCTTTACATCTATGTTAATCGATAACAATGATTATATTATGTTTAATTTAAGAAAATACAAAGAATAAATTTCTATAACACATCAAAATCAATGCAATTTTAAATAACAAAAATTTATCTTGAAAATAGTCAGTTTTAATGTTCAAGGCAATTAACCTTAATAGTCAAAAGTTATCGATAATAGTAAGTCAAATTTATTGGCGCTTGAAAATAATAAATTTTACTTAAATTTTTTGTCTATAAATCTATAAATCTCTTTTGTCTCTAGATCTTATCGTCGCATCTGACTATATTAAATTATATATTTTATAAAAATAAGCTGCGAAAGTTTTCATTAAAGGTAAATAAATTTGGTATGTGATAAATAAAAAGAAATAAAAAAAATTGTTTTGAGAAGGCAAATTGCAACCAGTTGCCTAAATCGACTATGATTCCGATTTGCTTTCTTCTACAGGGTATAAAAAGGGTTAAAGGGTTGCTTGTTTGTCTCTTAACATATGCTGTGTAGTTTTTTTTTGGTAAGGGGGGGGGGGGAAGAACCCACTTTCATGTTAAATATGAAATATGTATCCAAGTTTAGATGAAGATGCTGAAACACACTTATTTGTATGTGTGTGTGCGAGTGAGTGTGTGTGTTTGTGTGTTGATGTGTGTGTGCTTATCAAAGCATTGAATTTTGCCTTGGCTTGTGGCTGTTAATTAAGTTATGATGGCTGCCCGCAAACATATAGCGTTGGCATTTTCTCTAGGTCTGTGTTAGGCCCGTCAGTTTATGAAATTTTCATTAATTTTCGACCACAAGAGAGTTGCTCTGCTACTGTTGCTGCTACTGTTGCTGCCACTGCCACTGCTGCTGCTGCTGCTGCTGCTGCTGCTACTGCTGCTTCTGATGATGATGTTGTTGATGGGCCCTTCGGGCTGACAGCGGCACGAAAACTTG
This sequence comes from Drosophila melanosoma, assembly GCA_035042045.1. Lineage (NCBI taxonomy): Eukaryota > Metazoa > Arthropoda > Insecta > Diptera > Drosophilidae > Drosophila > Drosophila melanosoma. The sequence continues at coordinate 1,416,948 of JAWNLY010000100.1, read as the reverse complement.
ACGACACAGCAGTTCTAATGAAATTTGCGACATACATGACAGCCAAGCAAATAGTAGATAGATATGGGGACACACACACACAGTGTGGGGGAAGGGGAGTGGATGGCTGCTATCCACAAAATGTGAAACCCATCAGGCAACTGGGCAACTTATGACAATGTCAAAAAGTATGCCATGATTTGTCGCACGTTAGTTGAGATGAACTTTCAATCTGGTGCTTTTGTTGGGCCGCCAACTTGATGGATGATGACAAATATAGTCGAGTCGAAAGTTTTTCCTTTTTTTTGTGTGGCCTAATTATATGATAATCAAAATGCATCAAATAGATGAGCACACTTACTAAGTTATGTGTATGTGAAATGACGACTGTCATCTTGATTTTAATTAGCAACAAACCCCGACTTAAGTAGGCCATCAGTCCATGTCCATTTGGGGATGCGTAATCATCATAACAATGGGGGCCTGGCCCTATAACACATTTACAGTTCATTTTGGCGTTTCGACATCTTTGGCTTTAGCACACGCATATAATTTAGATTTATCGCCTGATTCACGCATAAATATCGACCATGGAATTGAGTGGTTTGAGTGAATCGCCTTTTATTCCTACTTTTCTACATAAAAGCAATGGATTTGAGTGGCTCGCAGAGCCTAACGACTTATATAGGTACGAGCATTAATATATATATATGTATATATTATATATAACATGTTAAATCCAGAATGGCAGCTATGAATTCATGTCTCCCTCTCTCTCTCTCTCTCTCTCTCTCTTTCTCCCTCTCTGTGTGTGAGACAAGGACTTGCTCGTCTGATACAACATTATCTAGTGACACCCAGACATCCTTGCGATAAACATTTTTACACAGCTCTGCACAATTTAAAGCTTTTGCGTGTTAAATTTTGGTATTTATATTTTATAGACATTTCAAAATGAGCTACCTTTTTGCTTGCAATGCTTGTTGTTATCAGTCAATATAATAATATATTATATCTGCATATAAACCACTCATAGCATTTTTTTGTTAGTATTATGCTGACTGTCTGGATTTGAAAGACTACACTTTTTTTATATGTTATCAAGGGTAATCAAATATCCTTTCTAAAAAGTAGAAACTTCTTTGTGTAAACAAAAGTTTTAAGCTGAATGACAGCCAAGCTATGATTAGAAAAATAATTACAAATTAATTTGAACAGACTAGTTGAAATAACATTTAATAACTAATTTCCCACAAATTTAAAAAAAAATATTTATATTTAAGTTTAGCTCTGCATCTACCTATTACTATTTATTGACTTTAAGTTTGATATCACATTAATATATTACTCGTTTAACCCTTTTATTATATATATATATAAACTCATCTTGCCATCAATAAGCCCCAATCTACATTCACTCAATGTATATATTAACAAGTAAGAATGTTAAATGTAGTCGAGTGAGCTCGACCTATACTCTGCACGCAGCTTTTCATTATATTCTTAATTTTTTTATAAAAATATTACAACCAAATGTGAGCAGTCTAACTTTTTTTTTTATAGCAGCGCAATATTTTTCTTCACAAGCCCAAACTGATCCCTAATTGGCTGGCTAGAAACACGTTGATTTACACATATACATACATACTCTCATAAATACGTAACGGGTTTCTTCACAAAAACATATGAACGTTCGCATCAATTATCATGCCATCTCTTTCTCACACATGCGCTTGCTTGCTTGTGGCTTTTGGTAGAAATTCGATCAATTTGAGAATATATTTTTGACCATAACTTTGCTGTTTCTTATCCGATCTTGATAAAATTTATATATTTAATTTATATATTTTCTGTATTAACAGAAAGATTCTGCGTTTCAAAATTGTTGAATTTATATATATATAACAGAAATTGATATGTACTGAAAGTCGAGAAACGCAGGCAGTTATCGATCAAATAAAGTAAAATTATTTTGCGCCGGATATACGAGAACTACAATATTCAAAATTTCAAGTCTCTAACTCTAAGACCTTCCTTCTGCCTGTTGCATATATGTGCACACAACCAATATACCCACATTTTCAATGGATTCAGATGGTATAAAAATATAAAAAATCCTCAATATTTGACTATATTTTATTCTATTCAACATGTATGTTAAAGATTGTTATCATATCATCTTCATCATCTACACCATTTTGACAATCTTGTGATGTGCCTTAACACTTGACTGGCTCCTTTGGATATTTCTGACATAGTCATCTAGACAGCAAAATAACAACAAATAACACAAAACACACACAAAGCAGACAACAAAGCAACAACAACAAAATCAGCACGGCATTTAGCATTAAACACACAACAAGTTTGGACAGTGGTATGAGTGGGTGCGGGGGGTTGGTGGAGAGACTCAAGTACTTTGCACACCCCCAACTCGGTGCTGTCCGAAAAATTAACGCAAAATCAAAGTAAAAATGCGATAAATTGGCGACGACAAGCGCAACAACAAAAAACACACAATAAAACAATAACAAAATAGAAAAAGAAAAAAGCGAAAAAGCGAAAAACAGTTTTTGGAATGGTGCGTTTTAAATGAGCGAAAATCGGTCGAGCATATCAAATTGAAAAACTCCAAGACAACGACCAGAAACCGGTCGAGGGGGGGATGAAGTGGCTCGGGGAAAACAGAGCTCTCCAAAAACTAGGACTCGATTCTCCGGCTTCTCCGGTTGCTGCTTTGCTTGGCTTCTGGGGTGAGGGGTTCTACTGCTGATGCGAATGTCGCGCGTGATGCTTTTTGCGTATCCTAGTGACACACAAATACACACCCCATACACACACACACACACACACAGGCAGAGACAGACGCACAACAACAACAGCTAAAAGCAAAAAGCGCGTAGCAAAATAGACACACCGAAAAAAGATAGATAAAAAAATACTAAAGTAGCAGAAAGAAAGAGGAAATATAGAATAACAGGCAACAGTAATAACACTCGATGGTGAGGGGGGGGGGGGGGTGGGAGGCCGTGGCTGAGAAGACATTGATTGCTGATGTGGCAGGTTGTTAGGTTACGGCAAGGAGGGAGGGCACTGGGTGATGCCAACTGAAACCCCAATGAATGAAACGACAAACTGACCGACAGACCCAACAAGCAGACAAAAAGACAAAAAGACAGACAGACAAACAGACAGACAGACAAACGGACAAACAGACAAAACAGACAATTGGCAGCAGCTGATGGATTGAGCATATTATCTGACGGATTAAGCGCCTGGCAACATAATGGAGCTTAATTCCAAGCATATTCACAGCCGGATCGATTGCCAATTGCATTATTAAAGCCAAACGAATAAGTAAAAATTATCAAAATTAAAGCCATTACTTAAAAAACAGTTATTCTTTTATTACTATAAAGTATTTATCCGCTTCCTGATATATCTTTGATATATTTATAGGCTTAGTTAACAATTTGCTTGTTAAAACAACTCGAATAGCAGATACCCTAAAACCTGCTTTTATATAAAAAGTATTATTTTATTTTATTATTTTTTTTTAAATATGAAAATACGCTTTGAATAACAAAATCTGTGTTTCTTATCCAATCTTAATTGATCAGTAATATATATGAGTATATGTTTATGTTTATTTCTCAATTGGAAGTGTATAGCTCTACAATTGTGAGTTTTATTGCTATCGTTAGTCAATTTGTATCGATATGCGCGAAACGGATGTAGTTATCGATAAAATTAAATTAGCTTTATCTGCATATGTTAAACGAGATTTAATATTCCGAAATTTTGAATCTATCTATCTCATAGTCCCGAGACAGGCCTGTCTAAGCAGACAAATAGACAAATAGCTGATTTATATATATATATATATATAAATATATATATAAAATATAAATATATAAATAATAAATAATAATAAAAAATAAATAAATAAATATATATATATATAAATTAATATATAAACAATTGCTTAAATTCATTACAGCATTTTTCCCATTTCCCTGAAGAAATTAACATACCGTAAAATGGAAACTAAACTAAATATAAATATTCTTTGCATTTATTAATTAGGTTAACTAATATGTCTATTTAAGCGTTTCATAAATATAAAAGGAAAACTGCAAAGCAAAAAGTAATATTAAGTTCAACAACGTATTTAAAAAAAAAAATTTATTTCGCTCAGGAAATCATTTTAAATTTTTTCAATCTTTATACTTATCAACTGTATTTAATGCCTTATTAAAATACGCAACTTAAAGCAAGAATCGCAGTCAATATAACTCTCACTCCCTCACACTGTCTCTCTTTCCCTCTCTCTCTCGCTTTCTCGCTCTCTCCCTCTGCTTCCCTTTGAATCCCTGAATACTTTAAGAAGATGCAGCAAAAATTATTTCAGCATTCGTCACAAATAAAAAAAAGATCTCCAACGACAATGAAATTGTTAACCCAATGCCCAAACCGCGCCCCAAAAACTCCGTGCACATTATTCAATAGTGGAGCTCATGTGTTGTTGTTGTTGTTGCTGTTGTTGCTGTTACAGTTTTGTTTTTCTCCTTTTTTACCGGCTTCTAGCGACGTTTTCAACGCACTTTTTGTCGTTGCCGCCTGCAGTTGTTGTTATTTTTGTTGTTGTTGTTGTTGTTATTGTAGTTGGTAAAATTGTTGCGTTTCGCATATTAATTTCTTCCTGTCTTCTTCGTCATCATCATCATCATCATCATCATGTTGATGAGCGCAACATGATTTGTATCAGCTGCCCCTTTGCACACTCTTTAAGCGCTCTCTTTAATGCTCTCTTAGTTGCTCTTATTGGCGCAGCCTTCCAGCCCTTTGAAGCAATAAAAACAACAACAACAAAAACATAACTGTATTTGTTGTTGTTGTTACTTTATTTTCGCCTTAATCACAGACACACTTTGAGTATGATAAATATTTTTATTTTAGCCAAATTTTCGAGTCATTTTCCAGTCACAACAACACAAAATATGAAAAGCAAAACAAAGCCAAGTGCAAAATCATGCAATTTCATAGCACATGCTTGCCATTTGCTTGCAACCCGCTCGCGCAAAATTTTCAGGCTTCATCATAACATCCCCACATATCCGCATGCCCCTCGTCCCGCGCACCGTACCATGCTACTGGTGCTGCCTATGATACAGCCACCGCCACCGCATGCTCCAAACATACACACACTTTCTCTCTCTCTCGCTCGCTCTGTCTCTCTTAGCTCGTCAGGCTGGCAGGCAGCCAGCCAGTAAGCCCGGCACATGGCAGCCACACGTTCGCTCTCGCGCTCTCCCACTCAGATGCACTACGCTCAACTATACAAAACACCTTACATAGCTAAGGGGAAACTAAACTATGGCCGGCTCGCTTCCACTCATTGCGCGCGGATGGGGCTGTCGCTTGAGATTTTAGAGAGCGGAGAGAGCGCGCGGCAGAGCGTAAGATGCGCGTGCTTCGGCTGCGGCTTGTGTCCGAACTCATCGTGCACTCGTCGTCGTCGTCGTCCATTTAGGCCTCTTGTAATTTCCAGCCGCCCGCCGTATGGCCAGCCCATGAGCAATGTGCCGCTATTCGTCTCGTCGTTTAATTTTTTTTTTACTGTTTTCGCTCTTCGGTTGTGTTTTTGTTGATGCTCTACAAAAAACACGCTGGTGTATTACGATTGGCTTATCAGCCATATATATTAGATGTACAGACCGAAATTTATTCCATATAAATAAAATATTTACTTTCTTGATTAGCACTTTTAAAAATAAACTAAGTTTGCAGTTGCATTTATAGTTTAATTTAACTTATAACAAAGCAAAGTAACATCTTGGAATTTACTATTTTTATTTATGCTTCTTTGCGAGCTGTATTGAATTGTAAATTGTTGATACGCAAGTGCTTAAATGTTGAAGTTATCTCTTATCATATTACAGCTTGTTTGATTCGTAGAGCATTCGTCACTTCGTGTGACGTTCGGTTTGTGTTTGATGTTTTGCTTGTTTTGGTTTGACATCGAACCAGACACAGGCGGACACACACATGTTCGATGCTCTCGCCAATGGCCAACGCGTTGCGTTCGGTTTGCAATCGCTTCGCGCGAGCCGAACGAACGAACGGCCGACTACTAAGCTATCCTAACCACCTATTTACCCACCCACTTACACACAGATTGGAGAGACAACGTGTATTTTGTTTACCGTTACTCGTTCGTTGCCGGCTGTTGCGTTCGCTAGTTCGAATTGGTCGTGCGATTCCGTTGCGCGTTCGTCTGTGTTGTAAGTTCGTTCGCGTCACGTTCGGCCCAAGCGCTCGTGTGGGCCCGCTGCTGGTTGCTGGTTTGTTGGCTGTTGGCTCGTCTTTTGTGGCACTTCTCGCCATTGTAAGCGCCGTCCTTTTTCAGTATGATATTGAGTTTTGTGTAGTTAAGTCGGAATATTTCGTATAGTTCTCGTCGACTGTCGTGTGACATTTGTTCTTCAAACATAAATATAATAAATATATTCAGCCAACAAAATAAATAAATACCAATGCATATAAAAATAAATAAATAAAACCAAATAAATCGAATTAAACACAAAACCAAAATTATAATTATAAAATTCGCTTAAATATTTAAAAATTATATCAAACCAAATTAATCAAATCCAATTCGCAAGCCACCCAAAACAAAAGCAACTTAAGCAAACCAAAAAACCAAAGTTTATCAAATTCGTTTATTCAAAAACAACAAATTCAACACAAACAAAAATACCTAAAGTTTATTATTGTTAAAAAATTGTAAGCATGGCCCAAAAATCAAATTCAAAATCCAAATCAAGTTTAGCTTAAGCGCCTCAGTTTATGCTGCATTTATTTTTGCAAAGCTTTTCGAAAACTTCTAAAATCAAAACCAAAAGACCGAAAAGATTTCAATCTTTCGAACACTTAAGGCACAGTTTTAGAAATGTTTCAACATTTTTTCACCATTAGTGCCCAAAATAAACAGTCGAGCAATGATAAACAAACCCAAAATAATTTGAAACAATTTGTAAACAAGAAAAACATTTAGAAGCGCAGTTAGAGCCAGTTCCAATTGGTATTTTTTCCAAGTGTGTTTTTTTTTTGTTGTTTTTGTTTCAAGTTTCCATTTTTTATTTGTATTTCTTTTGGTTCAATTTGGCTGCGTAAACAAACATGAAAATTGTTTCACGCTTCCAGCACACGAAAATATTTTCAAATTAAATGTTGGACCAGAATAAAAATAAAAAGAGATGCCCAAAATCAAATCAAATAAAACAGAGAGCTGAACAGAAAACGTTTTCTCATCGAATTTAAATATATCGAGAATTCCATAATTCCGCTTTTTCATTTCCATTTCCAGCACATTGAAATATTTTTGCATATCGCGTTAGTATTGGCCCGGCACAAATGATATATCTATTGCCAAAATAATTAAATGAGTGCATTGGTCATTTCATCAGTTTTGGCCAACATTTTCATTGCTTTTGCTCTCCTGTTCTCTGACATGGTTCATTTCTCGCTTTAAGATTTTCTTTTATTTTCCAATGTTTTCTCTAATTTTTCGTTTTCAATTTCTGAATTATTTATGAGCACTTTGATGTGTTGTTTGTCGATTGGCACATATTTTCAATAATACAAAATGTGAAAATTACTAGTTTTTCGTATTTTAAATGTGCATTCAAAGTGAGAGTTGAATTAGTGTAGAGCTTTGCAAAATTATTTAGCTAAAATTGATAAATCACAAATACTAAATTCGGTTCAAAACATTCAGCAAATTTTTTAAATATAACTTAGCACTTTAAATTTGCAGCTTTAAAGTGTTTTCGAATACTCGTAGAAGCTACGAGCCAAACATTTTTTAAAGTGTAATTCTAACAAACATTTGAAATTCTGCAATGGCATAAGAAATTTCGCTTTCAAATTCAATAAAGAATTTAAATATATCGAAATAAAAAGTATTAAGTGAATATTTTATACAAACATTAAACTTAAATATAAAAAAAAGCAATACTTATTTTTTTTTAAAAATTGTTTTTATTAGCTAAATACTGAGCTATATTTTTGCATTAGGGGCGCTTCCTTTGAGTTCAATATACGTACAACAAATTTGTGTCAAAGATAACGGAAAATGTGCTCATGTGTTTTCCATTTTCATTTCCATTTTCATGTGCACTCAAATTCGCTTTCGACATTTCCAAGCAATTAAGCACAAAAGTCTTATCGAAAATTTAACATTTCAAAGCACTTGAAAAAATCGCTGCTCAGCAAAACGAGCAATTTATCAAAATACAAAATTCTGAATTAACCATGCTGAACAAAAATCATAATAATAATAATCATTTACATATATTTTTGCACTAATTTTTAGGAAACACAAACAGAAAAAAAAAGAAAAAACAAAACGCGTGTGCTTAAACACTGGAAAACACAGATAAGATAAATTATATACACACGTATATAAGTATATATATGTATATTTATATATATATATAAAGTATGTACATTGCTAAAGCAAAAACAAATCAATAAGAAAAAAATCAAAAAAAAAAAAAATAGAAAACAACCAAATATTCTATTATATTCAACTGAGAGCAACTCAAGTGGAAAAACAAATCAAAAAAAAAAAGTGTTAAAAATATTTAAAAAAAAAAAAAATAATATTCAAACAATTAAGGCAAAAACAGAAAACTGAAGCAAACAAAACTAATAAAATTAACAGAAAAGAGAAAGAAAATTACAAAAACCAAAAACCAAAAACCAAAAAAAAAAAAACAAATAGTATACAAATTAAACAACGATAACAAAAAAATTGATATTTTCTCGCAAAGGCGCAACGTTCAAGAGCAAATCGTTCCATATGGTTCATATTATTGAATTGGTCGGCCAGCCGAAGGTTGAGTTTGCTCAACAAGTTACTGTGAGTATCTCATCTGCACACACATATATATATATATCTATATAGTGCTCGAGTGTGTTTTCAACCCAAAAATGTTTGAGAGCAAATGAATTTTTATGCACACACAAACACACAGAGAGAGGCACACACACACACACACAGTGTACAGGCAGACTGGGCGACAAATGATAATAAATCTTGTGTCTGTAGTCACGTAATGACAACTTAATACAAATACATGTGTAAGTGTGTGCTGGGTGTGTGTGTGCGAGAGGACCTGCAAAAAATTCATTTACACACAAACACAGAGACACACACAAACCAACGCACTTTTTATTATGTTGTTTGAATGTCATTGGATTTTTTTTTTTTTTTTGTATTTGTTGCTTTTGGCTTTGCCCAACATATTTTGACAATTAATCATTCGGGACTTGGCTGAGGACTGAGCGTGCGGCGAAGTGCAGGGAAACTGGGGTCATCCCAAAAAATCAGCGCCATGTCTCGCTGTTTGTACTAAGTGTGTATGTGTGTGTGTGTGTGTAGGTCAATGTGACTTGTTTCTCTCACCCTCTCTTTCACTCTGGCTGAGTTTTGGCCATTAACGCCACACGATTTGGTGAAAATGCAACAGCTGTGTTTGGCTTGTTTAGTTGTTACTTTTGGAATCGTTGTCGCCAACAAGTGCATTGACTTCCATCCTTTTGTCCTTCAAGTTTAGTTTCTCTTTAAGTATCTTCAAAAATGTGGACAAAAAAGTATGCTATGACTTTGCCAAAAAATAAACAACTTTCTAATTAAAAGTTGTTTGATTAAATATTGCATATCTAAATATTAGAAATATTTTTTAAATCAGTTTAAATTATTTTTGTATAGAACAAATCTATTAAGTTATTTAAAAATGTGTTCAAATTTAAGTCGTTTGTCTGATTGAAAATTCGTTGACAGTTTTCGACAATCGACTTAATCAGCACCTGAATTTTGTGAAAACATATTTAAGAACGCCAAGAAAAGTCTAAAATTCAATAGTGCTTTAATATTGAGCACATTGAGCTTTGTTTTGAAAGATTGATAAATTTATATCCATTTTTGTATAAGTATATTAAGAAGATTTTTTTCCAACAGAGATTAATAACTATTTAAACTATTGAATCGGCAATACGTTAATTTTACTTATGAGACTAATAAAAGAAAAACATTTCCAAGTAATATTTTTAATGTATGCTGAAAGTAGCAAACATTTTTTTAAAAAAGTATATGAATTTTTTTTGACATCCTTTTACATTGAATTAAGTTGATTCAGTTATACTCGATGCCAGTAAATTCTTTAAAAATTGTTCTACTACAAAATTAGTTGCAGTCTTTTGTGTATGATGCATATAAATATAATTACAATTTAAATGTAAACTTTTCATATTTGACAATAACAAAATGTATATTTTGTCTCTGCTTTTGGTTTTTCGATTTAAACTCAGTTTTAGGCCAATTTTTGTCTATTGATCAAATCTAAGTTTTCTCTTGTTCTGCTATTCTATAAAGCTTTCTTAAAGTTGAAACTTAAATTCTAATCGGATTTATACACATTGCTATCTCTTTCTCTCTCTCTCTCTGTTTTTGTTTCACTTTCATCTGACTGCTCTGACACACTGTGTGCGTGTTAGTTGATGTTACAGTTGTTTTTGTTGTCTGCTGTGCTTGTCACCCTCTTCTTGATTTTATTACACCGCCAAAGCGGCAGTCTCTTTAGTGCCCGGTCTTGGGGACTATTGCGTAAATTTCATTGTGTATTTCACTTTTATGGTGGTTACTTATGTGTGTGTGTGCGTGTGTGTGTATGTGTGTGGGCGGCTTGAGCTCTCATTGGGGTGTTAGTTTGCTAACGCTGGGTTGGAGAGGAGGACGTGCGTGCTTTGACTACGCTCTGCCAGCGTCGCTCTTCTTGTTCCTTATTGTGCTTTGTGCGTGTGCTTCGCTCTTCGCTCTTCTCTCTAACTGTCTCTCTGTCTGTCTTTCCGTCTGACTGCCTGTTTTGTCCGTCTGTCGGTCTGTCTGACTGCCTGTTTTTACTTTTATCCATGCGATGTTCTACTGCGATTGCTTATTCTAATGATGACACATGCGTTCTACTCTCCACTTTGGTTTTGCTTATTGGGTTATGTTGTTGTCGTTGTCAGTTTTTGTTGTTGTCATTGTCGCTGTTCCCGTTGTCTGTCCCACACTCTCTCTCTATATCTATCTCTCTCTCGCTCACTCTTTGTTGCCTTATTTTTGTTCAATATTTTTGTTTTGAATTTTCTACATTTTGCGCATCCTTTTTACGCTGCTGTCATTGTCGTATCTGGTATTGCCTTGTTGTTGTGGTTGTTGTTACTGTTGTTGGTACTGTTGTTTTTACTGTTGTTGTTACTGTTGTTCTTACTGTTGTTGTAACTGTTGTTGCTGGTATTACGTGCGCGCTAAGTTGCTCGTTAAATGCTTAAGTGGAGCAGAGTCGTTGACACAGTTTTCTCTTGCCCATTGCATTTGTATGACTCACAGCACTCACAAACAGATCCGCACAACCCAAAACTAAAAAAAGAGTCTCCGATAAACAGAGATAGCAAGTGACAACGACAGAGAAAGAGAGAGGGAAGTGAGGGGAGCAATACTGCTTTTAAAGTTTTATTTTCGTTTACGAGCAAGTTTTCTTTGTTGTTAAGCTTGTGTCGAGAACCGTCATAAGGACAATGCAATCCAGTCTACTTAAACGTCAAAGAAAAAAAGCAGGAAAAAAACATCCGAAATTTATCGTTTGGCTGATAACAACTGCATTAAAGTTTCCATCAATGCAAGCGGCACACATTTTATTTGGGATTGTGTAAACAACTTTATTGACCGTTGCAAATCTTTAAATTTTTTCTCTAGTGCATTTACAATTTAAAAATATCCTTTCTCATATTCTATTTAGAGAATTAAATCTTTGGCTTCCACAATTGATTTCTACAAACACAAACTTTATCCATATTCGCTTTCATTTAAATATTATTTTATTTTGAGTTTGTTTCCCTTTCATTACCAAAAGTCTTATAACACTTTGTGTGCAACTCAAACAACATTTTTATAGAAAATTGTTAATTAAAAAAAAAACCGCTTATTGCCTTTAATTGTTCACTTTTGCCACACAAATTCTCAACTTGAAATGTTAATTACCACATTCAAAGTGAAAGAATGAAATGGTTCCCCTGCTGCTGCTGCTGCTGCAATTATGTTTAAGCCAATAATTTCTTTTATCTTCTAAGACATTCGCACAAATCGCAGCTGGGGCAAGAAAGTTTTAATTTGCTGCCACGCAATGCTCGTTGCCTCATTCAGGTGGAGGACCTGCTGCAATATTTATGTTTATTAGCAAGGCAATTTGCCGACTTAGGCAATTACCCAGCCAACAAAAGGCGTTGGCGCTTTTCAATATTTATGCCAGGGGTGAACCCCGGACACCCGAGAACCCGTATGGGGGGGCACTAATAATATGTAAATTCTTGACGGTTTACCAGAACCAGAAGCAGAACCAGAACTCAAGTCAAGGTACAACAAAGACCACAAACCCGTTATTATTATTGTTGCATATGCCAAGGCGTTTTTGCCTGTCGTTTTGTTTTCTCAAGTAATTTGCTTGGCATGTAATTTAATAGCATGTTGCCAACTCTACACTTATCCAACGTTTGAGTGTGTCGATCTGTGTGTGTGTGTGTGTGTTTATGTGAGTGTGTGTGCACACTCTTATGTGTGTTTAGTCACAGTCACAGACAGGTGCTGTTGTCGCGCCTCTGGTGGCACAACGAGCTATGTCAACAGGCAAATTATGCCCACGGACCGCAGACAATGAAGCCTCAAGCCTCAAAGTCCTTGGCCACCTGCTAACGATTAGTGTATGGCTACATGGGGCACAAGTTAGTTGAAAGGCGATTCCTTGGAGTGCTGCAATTACAAAAGGTTGCGCTGAATTGTGTGCATAATTGTTATGGGATTTTCATGGTTTCGAGTAAAGGGTTTAGCTAAGAAATTGAGTTGCAATAGCGGAAATGCTTGAAATCCTCAGTTTTGCCAACCAATTAGCTCAACTTTGTTGAAAATTCTTACTGTGTTGGAAAAATGTTTAGACAAATTCATCTCTTCAAATTGTGCAAAAGTATATATTGTATAATATGGTTGGATATCCGATTCTACATATTATTAATTGGTATCAACAGTTCAGTTGATTTAGACAGTCCTTAATTTTTTTGTACGAACAAGACAATAGCAGAGAATAAAAGAACTAAGTTTTTTAAATTGGGAAATAAGTTTGCTTTAATCAAATATTAAGTGCATTTAATTTTATCGATAACTGCGCCCGTTTTTGATTGCTTATAAAAAATAAAAGAAACAATTGTAAATTTTACATTTTATTGATTATCTGTAACAATTTCATTAAGATCGGATAAGATATTTTAATAAATAATTAATTTCAGTTAGTATACAAAGCTTGCCTTACAGATATAAATATTATTAATAAATTCTCATAGTCTTTTTAAAAATAAAATAATTCATATTATAGACAAAAAATGGTCAATAACTTAAAATACTTTTCTCATTTCATTTTCTGTCAGAACTTATCGATTTTAGGTACATAAAATAGCTCATAAATAATTCTTATCATTTAATCAAAATTTAATTAGAAATTGTATTTAATAAAATATATTCTTGTATTTTTTTTGGTGTCAACTGACTTTACGTTAATTAAATAAGCAAATAAATAAATAAAACATAAATAAAAAAAAATACAATGTTTTTTGAGCTTAGAATTTATGGCATTAAATAGAGCAGATATATATATATATGAATATATATATATATATATATATATTTTTTTTTATACATAAAACCTGCCAAAAATTCTCGTTTATTGTGTAGTAAATTATTTGAGTTTTTATTAAATTGTTGGCCACGCGACTTGCTCGTTGTTTTTTGGAGGTGACATTTTTATGGCTCTGTTAACAGTCGCAAGTTGTGGCAATGTGTAGTTGTTGCTGCACACCCCACTCCACTTTTCTCCACACCACACCACTCCACGCCACCAACAACCCCCAACCCTTAGCAGCAGCAACAGCAGCACACGTCGCTTTTGTTTTGCTGGGCATGTTTAGCGTTGATTATGCTTTGTGCTAAGCTGCAAAAACTCACCCCCTGTACCCCCCGCGCGGCGTTTCTGTTGCCTTCTTATCGCTGGCAGCGTTGAGCGAGCGGCATTAAAATTACTTGCGTGATTAACGCACACCCTCAAGCGTGTCTTCTGCCACTAACCAACCCCCCGCCCCTCTCTCCAACCAGTCCTCCTCTTCCATGGCATATACTGCCTAGTTTTATCTATGGCTGCCTGCCTTAATTGTGGGTCTTCCATTTGGCTATCGATTGAATTCGAATTCGAATTCGTTTGTGTTCGTCAATTCGAACTTCAAAAAGCTGCACAGCTCATTAAACAACATACAGAAAAATAAAATGTTTAAGTTTTGTGGTATATATATATATATATATATATTCTATACCTGATATATTTTTACGACCTTTTTTTTGGGAAATTCAGCTTTACCGTTAACATTCGCCGTTTGCCGCTTTGCGTTTCTATTGTTTTGTTTGGTTTTGTTTATTGCCGCAACGATTCAAAAATAGCTGCAACCAATGTAAACAAAAGCGCGAAAATTGTTTCTGACCAGCAGCAGCTGCGTGCGTCATGTGTACAAATTTTCCAGATGCTCTAACCGATTCTCTCCCACTCTCTCTCTCTCACTCTCTCTCTTTGTATTTTTTTTCCCAACTGCATCTGGCATTAATTGGTATATATATTTATATATATATATCGTAGATGCTTTCTGTTGTGTGCCTAGCATAATTTTTAATGGCAATGCCAAAGTGCAAAGATGCATAAATTGGCCTTTTTTTTTGCTTTGTTTGATTTGATTCGCTTGGGTTTTCCACAATAAACTGACGTTTATTTATGTGGCACAACAACATGCTTGCCGCAAATCTGATTACGACTGTATTACCTTACATTTTTTCTAAATTTAAACATTATGCGCTGTTTAGTTTAAGGAAGTGAATTACTTAAAGTAAACATTTGAACTGTATTTGTATTTGCAGTGCACCGTTTATGATTTTATAAATCAAATTATGCTTTTTTTTTTTACCACCTTTGACACTTAACTTCATTTTATTTCGCATTCAATATAAGTTGACACTGTTGGTTATTGCCATAATTGATTACCTTGGTAATTTATTTGCTACTGGCTAATAAATCATCTAAATTATGTTAAAGTAACCAGAAAAGAAATATTTACATTTACAAGGCCAACTTTTTTTTTTTTTTTGGTACGTTAATGTTGTTGTTGTTGGTGTGAGGAAGCCAAACAAACCGCTAATTGTCGATAAACAACCAATAAAATACAAATTTCCCAAATACATTTATCAAAAATAATATAAATAATAACAATAACCAAGGCACACTCACAAACACACACACGCACACAAACACACACACGCACATACGCACACAATGCAGGAGGGTTGGCCATAAATAAAATGGTTAAAGGAAACTTGAACAGCTTTGAGCAGACATTGAGGACAAAAACGACAAACACGCTGCAAACGAACACGAAGAAAGAAGTGTATGGAAAATAGTGTTTGACAGCTCATAAAAAATAATGTCGTATTCATTAAGGTTGCCAATGTAATGTGTATGAGTGTGTGAGAGTGTGTGTGAGTGTGTGTGAGTGTGTGCTTGTGTGTGGGAAGTTGTTGATGTTGTGTTTTTTGGTGGGTTGAGGTTGCCAAAAGCGAAATTCATTTTATTTACGACAGGAAGCAGAGCCAGAAAAAAGCAACAGAAAAGCACTCGAAACGCACGCACGCCAAGTATAGGGAGGGGGGGTTAAACCGGATGGTCGGGACAAGGGGTATATTTGTTAGGTGGCGGGGTGAGTGCAAGGGGTGCGACGGCATGAAAACCGTTTAATTGAAATGCAGAAAAATAAGGCGAAAGAACGAGGGAAAGATAAATACGCAAAAACTAAGAAAAAGCTACAGCAACCAATCCATTGACAGACAGACTGAGTGAGTGAGAAAGAGAGAGAGAGAGAGAGAGACCTGATCTAACTCTCACACTCTATCTCTCTCGTTTACTCATTCTAGTTTTTGATGCAAAAGCAAACGCAGGTGTTTTATAAGTGGCGCCAATATTTGTATTGTTGTTGCTGTTGTTGTCCTTTCACTTGACAAAAACTGCGTCGTTGTTGTTGTTGTTAATGTTTTTGTTGTTGTCATCGTTGTTGTTGTTGTTGTTGCTACTGTTTGCATTACCGTTTTAAAGGCTTGCGTGTCAAAGTTGCGCTGTGTAGTTTTTTTCATGTAAAGAGGCCCTCAGCAGCATTAGGGTTGTTCGTGCTAGGATCGTGGGATTGGGAAGGGGAATGGGAATGGTTTGACAAAGGGGCTGTTTCGTTCACATGCAAATGCTACAAAGGTGTTATATTTTATGTACATTTAATTGAGACTTATTATTTACTGAAGTGTTCGAATCACACAATATTATTACCAGAGTGGTTCCACTTCGCTTGAGTTTGACTTCAAATTCTATTAAATCAAATTGAAAGCAATCAATCAGCCAGCTAAAAATATTATATTTTTTATAACAAATAAATAATTATATCTTTAATAAAATACATTTATATATATATACATAATACTTATAATAGGTTTATTTAATTTCTAAATAGTTGGAACTAAATCACGTTTTATGCCACACTCCTCATGTACGTATACAAAATATAAATTTATTTATTTCTGATGCTTTCGAGAAGGGATCATATTTTTCTAAAACCCTTTTAAGGTTATCATTCTGATTGTAGTGAGTTTTTTTTTTTTAGTTTATTTTACATATCAACTGTAAAGTTCGTATTTTCATTTTGTACATTGCATATTCTGCTTGTGGGTTAGTAAATCTTTGCCAAAAATTTTCAATCTTTAACAACTCAACCTTTCAAACATCGTTAGAATCGCATAAATGATGCATATGCATTTCTGTGTCAATGTCTAACTGCATATCGTTAGTTCTCTCTGCATATGCAATTGCAACAACAACAACAACAACTGCAACAGGAGTGGCAACTGCAACTGTATCTGCTCGTGAGTCATGTATTTTTTATATACTCTCCCGAAAAACATCATCTTTATGCTTTGACAAAATGTATGACATTTGCATACCTACCCAGTCAACCACCTGGCCCTTCCCCACCCCATTCCCGCTATTCGCCTCCACTCGCCGACATTTTCAGCATCAGTTTTCCGACTACAGTTTTGCACATTTCCCAGTCTGAGCAGCTGCTGCTGCTGTTGCTGATTTTTTTTCCTTGAAAAATGCTGCTGAAGCCAACGAACTGTAACTGGACGTCGTTTTCATCAATATCAATGGGCTATTTGGGCGGCCGCGCCCCATCAACAAAATGCGGCATGGCAAATGCTGCAACTTGCAACATATGCGAACTGCCAGCTCGCCGTTCCACACATGTCGGAGGCAGAGGTGGAGGTGGAGGTGGAGGAGTAGGAGTCGAACGTGAGTGTGGTTTGGTGTGGACAGCAGCAGCGCGCAATACAACGCATCATTTTTATTGTTTGTCGGCGAGCAGCAACAGCAGCAACAGCAGCAACAACTGCAGCAACAACAGCAACAACAACAACAAACACAACTTGCAACTGGCAACTGATGACGACGACGTCTATTGAAAATAGAAAGCAAATGCTGAAAGGCAGCTAGCTGGCTTGTTGGGCGTTTGGGAGGGGAGGAGTATCTAAGGGGGGTTTGTGGGGTAGTTGAAGCCGTTTCGCAATACAAAAAAAAACTAAAATGCGCATCGAAGTGGCGGCGTCTAATGTAGCTGAAGTTGTTTCAGCAAGATGGAGAGGGGGGGGGGGGGCAACTTGCAGCAGGGTGTAGTGTGGCGGGTTGTGCTCCACGTAGCTTAGCACTCTCTCTAAGTTATTTCAAGTATATTTTCTTTGATTTTCGTTTTTTTTTTTTTGTTTTGGGACCCGTTAAAATATGCACTTTGTGGATTCTATGGAAATAAACTTCAATATTCCATAACGATTAGCTTGAAGAGATTGACTAAATCTGGCAATGGTTATGCTATATTTCTATATATGTTTGCAAATTGTTTTGAAAGTAATTATTGCAAACAATTAAAAACAAATCTGTCAGTTGAGATAACAATGACAATAAACTGGCTACTTTTGATGGAGTAATAAAATAATCATCAGTTTGAAGCGATGTAAATAAGGCAAAGGAATCAGACGTTTTTTAGAAATAAATTTAAGTTAGTTAGGACTATTTAAATACTGCTGCAAGGTGGTCAAAATATGTTAAAAATTAATTAATTAATATATATACAGTTGGTAATTTAAATTTTAATTGATTTGCTGACTTTCCCTTGGAAGAGGAATTGAAAAACTTTTATGGCTTTAATATATATACACATAAATATCTATGTAAACTCAAATTTTAATTGACAGCAACTACACCAACTTTAAAATTTAATTCTAAAATGGTCTAATTAAATTTTAAGCTGTATTTATTTACATCAAAACTTTATTCTTGAAACTTGAAACGTAGTTCTTTTTTATTCAAATAAGATCCGCCGATGAGCAAAAATAACACAATTTAATACAGAAATATTATAATTGTAATGTAAAAAAATGTAGTATCATATTTTTTCTTTTGCGAGATATACAGAAATATTACAATTAAAATGTAGATAAATATATAAAAATTTAATATCATATCTTTTCTTTTGCGAGATATACAGAAAAAATAAAATTATAATTTAGATAGATATATACAAATTAAATACCCTATCTTTTCTTTCTAATTCATTAACTGTTTATTATTTTTATCTATTTTTTTTTTTTATTATTGTCTCAACACCAAATTTAACTTAAGCCAACAGCAAAAGTCTTTTAAAGCTTTTTAATCTGCAATTCGCATTTTATTTATTTTTTTCTGAACGTGATTGCAGCACACAATTCTCACATTTTTCATAGACTTTTTCAATTTGCCAACTATTCACCTTCCCCCTCTGTCTATGTCGCCCTTCCCTCCCTCTCTCCCTCTCTCTCTCTGTCTGTCTCTTGCCCCTTCGCTTGCTACCCATTCATATCAGTGCTCTGGTCGCATTGTTCACCTCGTGTATTGTGTGTGTGTGTGTGGCACTGTTGCACTGCACTGTTGCAAGAGCTCAACTGCCTTAATTTAACGCTACACGCACACGCACTGTCGCCTTTTCAATCTACCTCCCCCCGCATCCACTAACTTGCCATGTGGCTCATTCAGTGTTGCCGCTAAATCGTCACTAATACTTGGACTTGTGCACAGTGTTGCATGTTGCAAGCCAAGCGGGCAGAGCAAGTAATTCAGCTAACGCAAGAATGAAATGCTTAATAACTGCCACTAGAAAAGTGGGGATGTGGGTAGGGGTTCTGGGGCAACAATAACACATAATAACACTTTTGCCACATGAGGCAGTCCGGTGAGCAGTTTACGGCTCACAGCTTGCAGCACAGTTGCATGCAAATATCAGCACACAGTTGCAGCTGGACACAATCCACAATTCATTCAGAAGCTCCTCCTACCTATTCCCTGCTTCTTCTTCTTCTTCTGCTTCTTCTTCTAGTCGTCGTGGACGTACTCGTACTTGTCCTCGTCCTCGTCCACGTCCTCGTCTGCGTCCTCGTCTGCGTGCTCGTCTGCGTCCTCAGCCTGGTCCTCGTCCACGTCCTCGTCCACGTCCTCGTCATCATTCTAGTCTTCGTCGGCCGGCAATCGGCTTGCATTTGTTGTTCCATTTTATTTTCATTCTTTTTTTTTATATTTCATGTTTTGAGCCTTGCCTTCTTTTTTAAATTCTTTTTTTTTTTTGCTGTTAGTTTGTGTAGCTATTTTCCATGCGCATGGGCATTGCAGGCACCACCAGTGCCCTCCCCCCACCCCCCACTGGGGGTAGGCAGTGCGACGAGGAACCGGCGCCGGCAAGGATAACCAACCAGAACGAGGCGCTGAGCAACTGGAGCATTGCAACTATTTATTTGTGCTAGCTGTGTGTGTGTGTGTGTGCAGTGTGTGTGTGTGTGTGTGTCTGCTGTGTCTGCCTCATCCTTCTGGCCAATCTGTTTACCCGCCCCTCAACTCTTGGCTTGCATTTTTTCTATTATGCGCACGTTTATTACACGATTTTAACACGATGACAGCGCCACCTAAAACTGGGCTAACATTTTCTACAACAATTTTATTTTTCCAACTTGCTGTTATTTTTTTTTTTTTTTTTTATTGTTATTTGAAAAGCTTAAAGCCAGGTCAACAGATTGTATTAAGTTAGCATGGGAGTAAGTTGAATAAATTAAAATATGTAAGTTAAATGTAGATTTTTAATGAAGATGATCTCATCTGCAATATATATATATAAATATATTATGTGTGCAGCACATCAAATAATTGCCGATTCTGATACTTTTCAAAAAATTAATATTCTCAAGAAAATAAACCAAAAAAAACTCTTTTATTTAGCAACAATTAGAGCATATATGATTCCACAACACTTACAGATTTTGGGAGTCATTAATCCTACCTGAGACTTATATATTAAAAGTTGAATCTATTGTGCAAAAAGTTGTGCAATTTCTTAGCCAGACTTTTACACTAATTGCTATAAAATGCACAAATTAAGCAATTCTTTTGGCCAACAGACGCAGTCCTGCGCATTCGGATTGATGGCCAACTTGTCAATTGGTAAGCAGCTGCTGCCAAGTTTTGAGGCAAAGTCGCTGTCAGTGCTTAACCCAGTCTATAGATGGACTTAGATTGAAAGTTGTCAGCGATAGAGAGAGAGAGAGAGAGACTAAGAAGAAAAAAAAATTGGCAGTGGCAGTAAAAAAAAAAAATGGCAAAAACCGTTGAGAAAACGCACAGAAAGAATGAAACTTTTTAATGATGTAAAGTACAAAGTTTTGTGTCTTGTCGTTTGGGCGCTTGAGTAACTTGAGTAAACTTTGAGTTATGCCTTAGATACCAGATACCAGATACCATGAGGCGGCAAGTGCGGACGTCAACGCGAATTCGACGACCTCGAAACGTTGGCCAAAACCCCTTAGCCGTGGTAGGGAGTGCAGGACGTACATCCTTTTAGCTAAATATGTATATATATATATATCGAACGATGGCTGTGGTCTCTGACTGCAATTTTGTCGTTTGTTAAAACTTTTCAACACTCATTTTTATTATGACATACGCGGAATGGCGCCCAAAACTCGCTCAAATTAGTGCGTGTCGAACGGGTGGAGTGGAGGGTAGCCCGTAGGACGAGGGGCAGAGAAGTTGCTGAATGAGTAGCGTAACGCTTTCTGGGACGCTAATAAAATGCCAATTTGCTGCATTGAATGCCGGTTTTATTGGCCTCCATTACAACTCGTACGCATAAAAAGCCGGCCACGCACATGCCTGCCGGTGGCAGCAACCCCCCTACCGCCACCACCCCCCACCCCACAAAAAAGGCCGGTTTGAATATGCTCATGCGTGTGGCGGCTGAGTCTTTAAGACATTTTATGACGGCAACATTTACACGCATAAAATATGCATGATAAAACTTTGTTGTTGCAATAAATCAGCATCAGCCGAAAAGTATGCAACGCATTTTGTTTGATTCCCCCCATCCCCCTTGAAGTGATTACAAAAACGTTAAAAGCTTAATATTGATCCCATGTGTATGTGCGTGTGTGTGTGTGTGTGAGAGAGTGTGTGTTTGCGTTTATTTATGTTATTTGCAATGATCATAAAAACGTTGCGTGACCCAACTAGAAATATTTTTGAAATCAGGCGAAACTCAACTAAAATTGCATTTTTGCCAGCTTTTACGAGCAAATAATGCATTTATCACATGCGATATTTTTATCGTTTAGAACCCGATTTTTAACTGAACGAAAACGAAAGCCAACTAAGTTGAAATTAAAGTTTGATGTGATTTGAAAAGAACAAAATAAAATTGTTTTTTTTTTTTTTAGAATATTTTATATCTTAACTTTAAACTGAAATAAATATTCCCAAATCAAAAACACAATAATTATAAAGACTACAATCTTTAATTATAGTACATAATATTGATTAACTAATTTCAACATTCAGTTAAGAATTCATGAGGTTTTTTTTTTTTGCCTTTTGCCACATTTAAAGCGATCATCAGTCAAGAGCCTATTTCCCCCTCCGCCCACCGCCCGTTGACAATCAGAAGCACTTAGCGGCAAGTTTGTACTTTGTTTACCATTTAAAATGCTGCATAACTTGAGGCAACGGCGGTTTGTTGCTATCAAACAACTTAAACTGTCATTAAACTTTTGTTGTGACTATTGAACCAAAAAAAAAAACTTTTTAAAATTCCTCAATCGGGCGACGTAATGCGAGATGTGCGACAAATGCAAGGAGAGAAGTTGGCATTATAAATTGGCCCAAAAACTTTTGCTTATTGTGGAGGTGCAAATGCGCCCGAAAGCAGACAACATAAACACACACACACACAGACAGATACACACAGACAGACACACACAGATACAGACGGTAACAGCGAGTCTGACAAAACAGTGGCAAAGTCTTCTGTAGTTGCCCCATTGTGTGTCTGTTTTGATGACGCTTTTGTTGCGCTGCATGCATAAAATATTTATGCGCCGCAAAATATGCAACAAACAAAAAAAAAAAATGTGCTTGCCTCTCGCTTTGTATCCGTCTTTATGTGCGTGCAACTTTTCGCACTCAAATGAAATTACGTACAACAACAACAACAACACAAAAAATTGCCAGGAAGTTTGCTACTTAAATGTAGCGTTTTCCATTTTTTTTTTTTTTCATTTTGCTTCAGCTTGTTTCATTTTCTTTATTTTTTTTTACATTTTTTTTTTTTATTACGTTCTGCACTTTATCAAGCATTTTGCTATGGCTCAGTGCACGCTCGATTGCTGCTGGCTCCGGTGGAGGCAATGTGGGGTGGGTGTAAAAAGTTTTCATTAATAACGATTTTCCATTAACTATCGATTGATTTTACAACGCCAACGCCAACGCCAACCCCAACAGCATCCAATAGCAAAAAAACCAAAAAAAAAATAAAAAACAACCGTATCAACAATAAGGCAAAAGTAGCAAACCGAAACGCACTTCAGACAATGCCCCTGCAACTGGCAGCCAGCAGCTGAAAACAATAACAGCAACTGCAACATCATCAACAAGAACTGCAACAACAACAACACTTGAGTCTATTTAAAATGCAAACAACAATAACACAACGGGACTTGTGGGCGTGTTTGTTGGAGGCTCATAACCGACGCCATCGTCGCCATCGCCGTCGCCGTCGACAGGAAAAACTCATTGAAAACTTTTTCTTCTACACTTGGCGCATTCGCGTGCAAGCGCGCCCCCCCCGCACCACCCCCCGCACCTACCCTTCCCATTTAACTTTTCCCTCAATATCTCTGTCTCGCTCTGTCGCTATTTTCACGGCTTAGGTGAATCGAAGGAGCAAGTTTTTAATTTTTTTTCATCGTACATTGCCTTTTTTACGCTTCACATGAGACTCTGTCGATTTTTCAATAATTTTTTAATCATAATTAGTTTGGTTGAATTTGATAAACAACGCATTATTTCTAATTGACTGCGTTAAAAAATAAATATAGAAACTATTTCTTTTTTATGAAATTAATTTCACATGATAAAATATGTTTGAAAGTACATTTAAAAATGTATAATTATTTTCAAAGCATTAATAAATAATAAGCGAATATTTAAGCAGTCCAAAGGGGATTCCAATTTTGTTGTGCTCCAGAAATTGTCTCCTTTTCGTTGCGTTTGCTATTGTTAATATTGTTTTTTTTTTTTTTTGTTTGTTGTGTCTATTATGTGTGTTGCCTTTTGTGTATTTTTTTATATATAGCAGCGCGCCTTGGTCCCAATATATATAAATTATTGCATAAAGTTTGGCGCTAAGTTGCAAAAAGTTTCCTTTTCATTGCTGCGGCTACCGCGACGATGTCGATGGAAATGGCGATGGCGATGGCGATGGCGATGGCAATGGTTATGGCTATGGCCGACATACTACAATAGTCTATAAATCTTTATGGTCAACAGAGATTACATGGGCCAGAGACAGAGACCCACAGTGAAAGAGAGAGTGGTGGCCAACTCCCTGGTGTAGTTTATTGCCCTTTGCTGTTTCGCCTTAGCAGATTTTTAGGCGCTGTTTGCCCACTTTTGATTTGTGTGTTCGTGTTGCTCTTTGTGTACTGCAGCTGTTGTGGTATTTGTCCATTGTGGTGGAGGAGTTGTAGCAGTTAAGGTCTGACCCAGCATATGGCCATAAAAATGTGCAGAGCTCGGCAGATGCGCTGATAAATCATATTAAACCAAACAACTATGCATTATGTATGTGTGAAAATGAACTAAAACGCAAAACAATCTTTGTGGAAATCGCAACAGCTTAGCAAGCGATAAAAATGCAATTGCAAATAACCTCAACATATAAATATTAATATCAATTAATATGAGCACTTTATAACCGAAAGATCGCAAATAATATACTCAAGGAAAATTACTCCTTAACTGAACACTTGAAATTAATTTTTTAATTTTGTAATATGATTTTTAAGTAGATATTTAGTTATCTGTTGTAATTGCCGTGTCTATAAAATTGTTAAAGTTTTGTATAAATTTAATTGGTACTGTTATATATTCCAAGATTTGCTGTTTACAGTGCGTTTCTCACTTTTCTGATTAGCATTTATATTGGATTTTCCATAAGGCTTTAAAAAAATATATTTTATTTTATTTGATTTGCCAAAAAGTTTGCGCCATTGAATAAGAAGAGCGATAAAAAAAAATGTTTAAATGGTAAAATTATCTCAGCTGTAATACTTTATTGGGCTTACATCGAATCTACCTGCACTCAAACACACACATACATACCCACTCATACGGGCCTTTAAGTATGCCATAAAATTTATCCCCAAAATGTCTTTAATTGCGTAAATTTGGTCATTGCGTGGGCGGCATTTGCGATTTACGTATTACGCTCTTTGCCTCGTAAACAACTTTCCCGGGAATGTCGCCTTTATAAGTATAAAAAAAAAAAATAACAAGAAGAAGAAGAAATACTTCTTCTACAGTAACCCAAGCCGGCAGGAAGAGAGAGAAAAAAATTGTATAGCATACCGCACGGCGCATTTTACATAAAAATGCAATAAATAGCTACAGCAAAGCGTTTGGAAGCGCACCAGAAATTTATGTGGTTGGTGGATCTCTCTACTCTACTCCAAAACTCCAACATTTTGACCTACACCCGGCTTGCCCCAACCCGTCCACCTTCCACTCAGCGCTGTTCGCTGTCTCCGCTGTGGCGCACTCGTAAATGTCAAATGTCAAAGGAGGGGTATAGGGGGGGGGGGGGGGGGGGTGTGTGTTTGTGGGAGGCGCCTCAAAGTATGCTTATAAATTGCTCTAAATAGCAATTTTTTTTTTTATTTTTTTTTTAGGTTGTAGAGCAACGTCTTCTTGCTTGCTTATCGTGACCGGGTACGGGTCTGGGGGCTGGGGGGTCTGGGGGCTGGGGGTCTGGGAGTTGGAGTCCTAGTCCGAATCCGGCAACGTAGCCCGAGTGTCGTGTCATTTGTTCGTTTTCTTTATTAGTGTCATGTATTTTTATAGTTCAAAGGACATTTGAATGATTGAATGAACTGTGTTGTGTGTCGGTGTGTGTCGGTGTGTGTGTGTGTGTGTTTGTATTTGTGTTTGTGTGTGTGTTTGTGTGTTTGTGTATGTTTGGCCGCCCTACGGCTGGGCAGTGCCCAAAAACGAGTTGCGCGCATGATTTCATCCCTTGCAGCGCGCTTCAGGATCGTACAACTGCCGTCGCCCCGCTACCACCCCTTCAACCGACAAAGCGTCCCCCATGTCCTTGTCCCTTTGCGTGTGGTCGCGCTCTGGTCAGCCGGCCAGGCACGTTTCATCATGGGTTGCTTGTTGGTTTCGACTATATCAAATAACGACTATTGACTACGCCTGTCTCTCTGCACCCGTCCTGACCCGGTTCCACCCGGTGTATGTGTGTGTGTGTGTGTTTGTGTGTGCAAGTGTAGGGTTACACAACACGCCCTTCACAGAGCTGCTGCTGCTTGCCGCTGCTGGTGCTGGCGCTGTTGCTTTTGATGATGATGTTGTTGTCGTCGCCAGCGATGTCGATGACGAATGAAAATCAATATTTATTAGATTACTTCGAAATTTTATACGAAAATAGAATTTTTATGACATTTTTTTTTTTTTGGAGCCCTTCTCCCTTTCTTCTACACAAACACATGCCCTCTCGTTCTTTCCTGCTGGCCTTAACAAACTTTGGCTAGTTGCTTCGAGGGTTTTTTAATCAATTTTTTAAAGTGTGACTCGGAAAAAGAAAATGTGAATTTAGAAGTTCATCAAACAAGCTTTAAGGAAATATAAATAATATAAATATGAATACTATATATATTTTATATATTGATTGAGTTTATACAAATATTGATCTATTTTGCTTGAATTAAAAATAAAGTAATTCAATTTTTCCATCAGGAAAACATTCTTAATATTAAACTGGTTTCCATGAAGAACCAACTTTGAAAGGCAATATGTTGGCTTAATAAATATATAATTAGCTTAATTGCTTCGTTTTCCTGCAGGATCTCAACTTCATTTTGAGTACTAAATTTCTCATATTTCCCTGCAGTGGACATCTCCCTAATGACTCAACTAATAACATAAAGCAATTACTTAAATTTCCATTCATTTTGTTGACATTTAATATTAACGCTTTCTGTTTATGTTTTCTTGCAGGTAAGTTGCCATCATCCATTAATACAACCAGCCATCAAATTAGTAAGTACTGAAAACGAGCTGCTAACACTTTTATGTGCCTCTTTAAATGTATCTAAAGTGCCCCCCCCCCCCCTCTATTAACAGAAACTAACATGGCTTCTAGCCATATACAAGATCTACACCTAGCCAAAAAGAGACGTTAATAAAAAAAAAAAAACATACGTGTTTATCCACTGAATTTTAGTGTACTCCGTTGACCTCGTTTGGGGCTCGGTTTTTATGGCCAAGAGCCAAAAACCCAAAGCGATGATGCTTCTCACGTGGCTCAAAACTAAAAGCTCCCCCGAGTCCATGAGACAACAGTGCGAATAACGGCAACAACTTGAGCTATTCGTTTGGGCCAAAGCGGCAGCAGCATATCCCCCTTCTCCCCCCTCTCTCCACACAGGAGCCACTTAATTATGAAGCTGCACATGAAGTAAAAACGTCATAAAGCGAGTTGAGCTGAGTTTTTTTTTGTTGTTGGTTTGGGGGCAAGTTGGCAGGGACTGTGGCAATGGCTGCCTTGGGTAGCATCATCAGTCGTCTGACTGCCTCAGCATTGTTGTTGTTGTTGTACTTCCTTTTTGTCGTTGTTGTTGTTGTTGGTTGCTACATTTTGCAGTTAATTTTCCGTTGCTAAATAAACTGTTTATGGCATTTATGCCAAAAATTTTTGGCCAAGCCAAGCGGCGCAGCGGCACCAACTGGATGAAGGATGGCGATGAATGAGGCGACTAATGGTTGGTGGAGCGTGAGAAGCATGTGTGAGTGTCTGAGTGTGTGTGTGCCAAGCAGTATGTGAAAATGTTTGCCTGGCCAACAAACACACACACACACACACACATACAGCAGGAAGAGCAGTTTGGTTTCAGTCTGCAGGCTTCGCTTGCATTTTAATTGTTATTTTTTTTTTTTTTTTGCATGCCTAAGAGGATGCAATTCCTTTGACATTCCTGCCTTAAAGCCAGTGGCGCATTTAAGCAAATTCTGTTAATTAAAATGTCAGACAATAAATGCAACATTTTAGACATTATTTTCAGTGTACTGCAAGTCTCAGCTAGCATTTTGCTACAATCAGAAACTAAAATAAATATTTAAGAAAATATCATCAGAGATTGAAGACTTTAAGAATTACTGTTTTATTTTTGACTAATAAATATGATGAATACTTTTAAATAAATTACACAATTTGTGCAACATTAAAATAACAAACCAAATCAATTTAAAACGAAGTCGTTTTAAGCTCGCTTTTTTTAAATTTTGTGTTTATGGTTGTTTCCCATTTTTTTTTATTTTTGGGAAGAACTTTACAACGCGGAAGCAACTGATTGTGTGTGTGTGTGTGTGTTCGGTGACCCGTGCACACATACAGATACAGCATGCTTACGTATATTAATGAATATTTACATTTTATGCAGCCAGGCGAAAACACACTCGCACAACATCCACACTCGCACAACCACTGACAATTTGGCAGTCACCGCAATCATAAAAATTTCACCCCCAGTCGAAAGACAGTCAGGAAAAAAAAAATGACGAGAAGGGAAATGTTTCTATATATGTGTGTGTGTGTGTGTGTGTGTGTGTGTGTATAACCGAACACGAACCTCGGCCGTCAGTCGCCTCTGCGCCTCATTTAAATGCAAATTTTGACGAGCGGTTTTACCGTTCTTCACCGCATTCTGCTTCTTTAGCTCTTGAATGAAAACATTAAAATTAAAAAAAAAAAAAAAGTGTACGGCGGCCTGCTTTTGGGCAATGTGTGTGTGTGTGTGTGTGTGTGTGTGTTAGTGCTGGTGTTGGTGGATGAGGCAAGCGCTCGTGAGAATAATTCAAGGTGATAGCTTAATTGAAATATGCTTTTAGGCGTTTTCCTCTGTGCCTCGACTCATTTTGCATACTTCAACGTCGACGTCGCCGTCGCTGTCGCCGTCGCCGTCGCAGTCGACGTTGTCGTCATCGTCGGCTTCGCTTTGTTGTGAATTTTTGCCAAGCGCTGGGTGCATATTTTATGGCGGCTGCGGCCGACCACAGAGAACCAAACCGCATAACAAAAATAATATAAAAAAAAACCAACAACAACAACAACAACAACAAAATAAAATTGAGGCTGCTTAATGTTATGCAAAGTGTTTGAGCCTGCGGCAAGCGGGAAAATCAGAGAGCTGAAAGCTGAATGCTGAAAGCAGAAGCCAAGCGAAAACACATCCGGAGTCAACTCGATTCCGAGCGGGACGAGCAGAGCGTCGTCATCATCATCTTTAATTGCTAGCCATTTCAATTCTCATTTCAACTTCAATTGACTTTCAGCGCATACCAAAAAAAAAAAGAGCCAAAAATAAAACTGAATATACAAAATTTATAATAGGATCTGTGTATTTAGCATAGCTGCAGGGTTTTTCAAAAACTTAAATTATTAAGTGCTGGTTTGCCTATAAAAAGGAACTAGCTATTTTTATAGAGATCATATTTATTTTTGTTACTGGGGTTGCTTTTATATATTTATGAAAATACCTACTTATCAGTTAATAATCCGCTTAATCTAATCTTTATTTAAGCCATTAAATTTAGTCAATATATTTAATTTTGCTCAATCATTAATTGCATTTATTGCATTTGAAGTAGCTTAATAAAGTAGATTTTTTATACTAGTAGCAATTGTTAGATTTCTAACTAATTTCTAACTTAAAGTGCAGAAAATGCGCAGCAGCTACTTAAATGCAATTAAACGTGTAATTTGAGAAAGGCGTACACAAAAAAAAAAAACCGCTTTAAATGGCTTTGAGCAGTGCAAATACCAGAAACGCATCTAACACATGCAAATGACAACAAGAACACACACACACACACACACACGCACAAACACACACACACACACACATGTGTGAAGTAAATCTTCGTAATCCCGATTGCTCAAGGCGTGCAAATATTCAATTTTAAATATGCAGCAAAGAAAGGAGATAGACAGAGGGGGGTATGCAGAGTGGGTGCACAACACACACACACACACACACACGCCCCTTGCTCGGCGACTGTGTCATAAACACAGTGTCATGACAACATTTGAAATTTGAATTTCAAAGCAAAAATTTTGCTCTCATTTATTCATTTTCATTTGCTCAGCCATTCATTGCCATTTATTTTATTGCCAGCTTCGAGCAATATGTCAGCCAAAATTGGCTACATGTCCATTTTGCCTAGTGACAACAGATGAAGCCCAAAAGCACCCCCCTAACCCCTTAACCAGACAATCAAACTGTATCTGCAGAGCATCTCTGGCGAAATTCCTTGCAAGCAAAATCAGCTTTTGATCTCACAAAACTCCAACTGTCAATAAATGCGACCCAAAAGATTGTATTAATTTGGTTTCGCTTATGCGATGTGTGTGTGTGTGTGTGTGTGTGTTGCCTGCCTTGGGTTGATAGTTCACAATGGGTCACAGCTAAAACTTGCATTTATATGGCAACATGATTTTATGATCAAAGCGTAGGCTTTTCTCTCTTTTATTCGCATTTTTTGCTTTTATTTTCTTTGTTTTTTTTAAAACTTTAAGAAGCGTCTCTTTTATGAGCTCGTTAAACTTGAAAAGTCCCCTAGATTTTCATGCCACATGCCACATACCCTGAGTCCTTTTTAGGCTGTACGCCAAAGCCTGTGCAAATGTTTTTTGATTATCAGCTGAAAGTTTTTCCATGTGCCGGGGTTGGATTTGTAATAGTAATTTTCTCAGTGCATGTTAATGTTATCGGGGGGGGGGATGGAGTTTACGGCCTTCCCCCTAGGGGTTGGCAATCTGATGTTTAATTCCTGGCCATATTATTATTTTAATAAGCAATTGGCTGTCGTTGCTCAAAATGCGAACACGTGTCGCAACAACACTATTCCAATTTTTGGATGTGGTCTTCATTCATCCATAATTGTTCGCCATCAGCATATTGCTCTTAGGGGTGACTATGAAGGGGGGACTGTGAGAAATGCAATGTGTGCTACTACACGTAACGGTGTGTGAACTCAAATTACTGTTGTTTATCAGCGAACAAAGATATCTTATCATATCGTATGCCAAATGAGACGTCCCACATCAAAATTAATAAATGTGGTCAAAATGACAAAGCGTGTTAATAAGATTTTATTTGGCTAAAACCCGACCCTTAAAAGTCTAGCACTATGATGAGTATTAATTGTAAAATTATAGATTTTAATGTAGTAGCAGCTGACACAGCGAAAATCTGTTTTCCATATACTCACTCCAGCTGAAAAGTATCTTAAAGATACATTTATTCAGGACGTCTTCTGCAGATGCGACAACATTTTGATATTTTAACTCTGTGTTAATCCTGATTTGAAGCTACCCCACCAAGCAGAAGTCCACTTAAAATGTCACTCTCCAAAAGTTTATTAAATATAAATTTATCACACACACACGCACACACAGACACACAGACACATGCACATGTGACGCGACCCTTTCCTTTCAAAAGTCGACGAAAAACAAACAAAAATCAAGTTTCTTCTTTGCCTTTTGCGCGCTAATGAAACAAGAAGGCGAGTCGATTGTCGGAGGTTAGGGGATCGGGGATCGGGGATCAGGTGGTCGGTTGGGAGGGACTCCGCTCTTTGCTGTTGGCTCAAGTGTTTTGCTTCTGGTTACACACTTTGCTCTGTTTTCTCGGTATTTTGGCATAACTTAAATAAATACACAAACATTTCAACACACACTTCGAGTGCCAAACCCCCGCAACAGCCCCCTCTGGTGCGACTTTTAATTTAAGCCCACTTAACACCTCATAAAACAGACTACGTTCCGACTGAATGGCTGACTGAATGACTGACTGAATGACTGAATGACTGAATGACTGACTGACTGACTGACTGAATGACTGACATTTTCTGGCTGTGTCTCGGCAGCTTTCAACTGGATTCTCAGTTTAATATAAATGATATACATTTTATACATTTTAATTTTTACATTTAACTGGCAGCGTAACAACTTCCATGCAATTAGGTCGAAAGGGTTGCCCCTCACACACACACAAACACACACCTATAAAAAATCAACCCTTAACCTAAACCCTTGTTTTATACAGTAATTTTTTTTTTTTTGCCTGGCTTTTGCTTGATTGCTACTTTTGGCAAATTAAACTTGAAAGTTATAAAATTTCCCTTGTCATTGGCAAGGACACGTGCGTGTTTTTTGTGTAGGCATCCGCCACCACCCCCTCCCCTTGCTCAGTACTTCAGCACAAATTTAACCCTCCAGCCGAGAGTTTTGTTAAGTGCTGTTCGAGCATTGAGTCAAGTTTTGCTTTCGTTTTATTTGTATATATATTTTTTTTTTGTTGTTGGTAGCTCATAACTAAATTAAAGAGTGTTGCTTTCAATTGTATCTTTTAACTGACAGCTCTGGTTCCGCTTTTGCTTTGTCATTGATTTGTGTGTGAGTGTGTGTGTGTCTTCTCAGTTGGTGCTTAGATAACGATAAAAAGTGCCGAGCATTGAGCACCGAGTGAGGAGATGCGAGTAACGCTCCTTACTCCAAGTAACCTGTTCCCATTCACAGCCCATAACAATTGCTGTTTATGCTGATTTTTATATGCAACCAGGCACAAACCTGACTATGAATAATAAAGTGTGTGTCGGTGGCAACAACATTCAAATGTTCCGAGCGCTGCTTATTTGCCCCCCTGTAATCTTAAGCGACAGGCATTTCTTTACTTATTTATGCACTTTCGCCTAAAAGCACACACACACCCAAACACACACTCAGCAGAGACACACTCACCCACACACAACTTAAAAATCACAATGGGGGTTTTTTTTTGACTATGGGCTTAGATAAGCAGCCAACTCTGAGACCTGAGATTTGAGTTGCTCCTTTCATTGCCGGCGTTTTTGTTTTGCTTCTTTATTTTTTTGGTTTTTTTTTTTTTTTTTTGGGGGGCATCCTCTGGTTTATTTTTATGCTCTTCGTGTAAGATTTTTATTGTGTATGCTTGTCGTATATGTGGCCGCTATCTGGAGGCAGCTATCTGCCACGTTTGCTTTTATTATTTAATGGAGCACAAAATGCATTTTACTCGCCATTGCCGTCGCCTCCTGCCTCCTGCCGTTGCCTCCTGCCACCAGTCTGGCTTGCTCCACTCATCCTTGTGCTGCTTATGTGTGTGGTTGGGCATGCTAAATTAATAATTTATATATGAAAATGTGCGTTAAGAGCTGTGAGTCTCAGTCTCAGTCTCGACTCGACTCGACTCGAGTGGAGTCTGTTTGCTAAATTGCTTAAGAGAATGCGCGTTAGGCTGTTTTGGCCAAGGTCATAAGTAGGACTTCAGGGGACGGCCGTGTCGAGATTTGTTCGCTTTCCCATTTCCCACTTTCCGCTCTTCTCATTTTGCGCATTTCTCGTAATTTGCTTAATAAAACGCGGTTGGCATATTGCATAAAATATAAGCAAATGTTGTCCTTTTGTTTTCATTCCTTCTGCTTTCTGTCTACTGTTGACTGTTTTTTTTTTCTACTGTTTTGCTTTTCGCAATTTATAAATTGCAAGTCAGTTGGAGACGATTCTTGACTCTCAGTTCAGCTCTGAACTGTCGCCTGTCGCTTTTCATTTGGCGCTACTTTGATATATGGGTGATGCAAGGAAAAGGCGCTCTGCCTCGAGGAGATTGCAATTGGGGTTGACTAAATGCCAAAGTGCTAAGGACTATCGGGGGGAGGGGGTGTGTGATATGAAATGGGGTCAGATGTGTGCATAAATTTTCGAAAAGGCTCAAGGGATGAGCAAAAGCGCTTCAAAAGCCTCTGGGCAACTGCCAAGTGACATAAGCTGACAAGCGACCGACTCGAAAAAAAAGTTGATTTCTTTTCTTCTTATATATTTTTTTTTATGAATGCAACATCTAAAATTAATGTGTATGCCCCGAAGGGAGCACAAGTGAATTGTCATACAACAGATCAGTTTTAAAATTCTAGCAAACTTCGAAAGATAAAAAAAAATTAAAATTTTATTGAAAATATGTATATAAAGCTATGTATCACTGATTATCAGGTATTTAAAAATAGTTAACTGTTTCAGAACTGATCACGAAATTTAATCCATTTAATATTATTGATGGGAATATGTAAATTATTGTATCTGTAGCCCAAAAGCAGCACAGAGATGCAGTATCTTGAAGTGTTTACAGACTGACATGACTCGCATTGCGCTGAGATATCTGCTCGATGTTGTTTACAAAAACAAAAACAACAGCAACAACAACAACAGCAGCAGCAGCATGCAACAACAACAGCAGCAGCAACAGCAGCATGCAACAACAAAAACAATAACAACAACAGCAGCATGCAACAAACGTATGCAGCACACGAATTTCCAATTGAACTCACACGTGTGTTTACACACACACACACATACACACACACACAGATACAGATATACAGTTACCGAGAGCAGTTGTGCTATTTGATGCAGTCGTGCATTCAATCGCTGCGTCGTCACCTCCACGGCGGCCAGCCCGAAAATCATTTCAAGTTAATAATAAATGGAGCATCATCATCAGACAGCAGACTCGTTCAACAAATACAAGAGAAAACACGAGTGTATCCATTTGCTCCCCGCTCTCTCTCCCTCTCTCTCTCTCTCTCTCCCTTACTGCCTGTTTGTTTGTTTGTTTTGCCTGAAACTCTGTTCAAAGTGATTCTTTTAATATATACTCTTATTTTGGGGTATTTTAATTTTGTTTTCCAATTTTGCAACGCCTTCAATTTATTGTTGATAATTATAGTTGATATATATATTCTCGATCAGCATTACTGTGGCACTACATATGGCCAAGTACTTCTGTCCAAAATTTAATTGAAAAGAAATTTCTGTTGCAATTTTATTTATATGCTTTTTATTTTGCTAAAGGCAGCACATAAAAAGGATATTACCAGATCGAACCAATATAATAAAAGGCTGCCTTAAGCGAGATCAGTTAAAAGACTGAATTTTAGTGATATATTATCTTATATATTTTATTATATATTATATTATATATTATATTATATATTATATTATATATTATATTATATATTATATTATATATTATATTATATATTATATTATATATTATATATTATATTATATATTATATTATATATTATATATTATATTATATATTTAGTGGTATATTTATGCCTAGCCCGAGCATGAAAAAAACTTGTATCTTTGCCACGTCGAACACGCTGACATACTCTTCTAGACTGGAGTATATATATATCTATATACATATATATATATTTATATATATCGGCTTTTGGTCATGTAATGAGCTGCTTCTGAAGTGCGCACAAATCAATTAAAATACGTGCCAGGCATCTGAAAAGACGCCTCCAACGCTGACTTGTCAAATATTCTGGGCCTGTTTTTGTGGGGCGGCGCTCCTTATGCGCATTTCATATTGAACATAAGTCAAGAGGCTGCCAACATGCCAACTCAATTGACAGTTAAAGGCATGGCCATATACAGATAAATATATAGATATATATATATATATATATATATATATATATATATAAATGTGTATGCATACATCTATGTCCATATACTATATGAACTGTCATCCTGGTGACAGGCAAGGTAGACCCATATAGCATACACATGAGTGGAGACCTGTATGTGTGTGTGTCTCTCTCTGTGTGTGTGTGTGTGTGTGTTGGCCTTAACAGACATTTTCACAGTTGAGTGCTTTTGTTGGCGGAGGCACAGCATCAGCCCACGCTGAGTGTGTCTCGCTCTTGGCCAGCCTTTGGCTTATGTAATTTATAAGCATTTCTTGCGTGCGCCAGTTGGTATGCAACAAAAATGTTGTATTGGCCATTATATAAGCCGGCTTTGACTGAGCCTCGACTAAGCAAGGTATGCTTTAAATGTTACTTTGACTTGGCATACCAATCAATAAGATGCCACATCCATCCACATAACAAGCCCATCATCCCCCAAACATGCCACATCCCACATTTTTCTAGCTTAAAAATAATACTTAAACTGTATGTTAAGCAGGCCGAAAAGAATGTTTTACATATATTTCAGATCAATACTGGTAATCTTGTAATCAAAATGAGTTTCAAAATAAAATAAATTAAGTTTTAATTATTTTGTTGAGGTAATTTTGAATTTTTTGTATAGATTTGCTTTACACAGTTTATTTATGAATTCTGGCTTTTCAGGCTTTGTATTTCTGTATTTCTGTATTTTCATAATATGTCCATCTTTTTTACGTTAAGCCATCTTTTATATAACAACTGATTGTATAACTGATTCCATTCAGCAATAAAAACCATCTAAGCTCATTTTATTTGCTTCAGTTCTCTTTTTGGCCTCCTTTGTGCCACACGCACGCCATTTTAAATCCATGTGAAACCTTTTCCGCTATTCAATTATACTCGCCTTCAGCCAGGACACCTGTCCTGCCACAGAAAACCTCACAGACACACCCCTGCCGCCCTGTGTCTCCCATTCCCAGTCGCAGTCCCAGTCCCAGTCGCAGTCTCAGTCCAAGTCCGTTGCTCACCCGGCTCAAAATTTATGTCTTCCGAAAACGACACTTGACTGACTTTTGTGCCCGGCCAAGTTGACACAAAAGACACAAGCAACTCAAATGCCAGCAGCAGAACGACAGCTCCCCACCCCACACCCTCTCCCCCTTTGTTTCCGTCCATCAGTTGGTAGCCACCCGCTCCCAAAAATATGCAAATAAATTACTAATAACCCCAGAATATAACCCTAACACGGAAAAAAATATATATATACATACGAATATCCAAAAAGCAACAAACAGTTTATGAGGCTTGAGAGTATGAGTGTATTCCTATTCATAATTCAAATTTTACGCCACAATAAACAAAAATGCCTAAAATTATGCAACACGGCACATGCCGCAAACACACACACCCACACTCACACACACACACACATATTTAGCCAGGCAAACACATTTTGAGCTGAGTAAGTCATAAATTATGTAAATTTAATTTTACGCCCCGCATATACCAGCAATATATATATATATATATTGGATATATAAGTACTTCTATATGGGTCCGCCAAGTCGACCACCAAATTGTAAAACACCAAAAAAAAAAAAACAAAAAAAAAAGGAGGCAGCAAAAACAAAATACAAAATGTTATTATGTAAATAATTAATGGCGTGTAATTATCTAAATTTTAGACAATTAGAAAAAATTAACAGAGCTGCCGCAAAAGGCCGGCCAAAATATTTATGACATTTTTATTATGCGAGGCAACAATAAACAAACCAAAAATAAAAAAAAAACAAAAAGGAAAACCAAATAAAAAACACAAGAAAAGGAAAATTTATGTGGCATGTCCTTGCGTCGAGTTTCCGTTACACATTTAACGGTATTTTAACGCATGCTAATGACCCACTCAGCAAAGAGGAGTCCGCTCCGAAATAGGAAATATATATAGAATCAACTTATCCAAGGTACTAAAACAAGGTGTAGCCCTTTTGAAGGGTTTGCCATTAATTGGACAAAACATTAGTTTGCCTGATTTATTAGCCAGCCATAGAAAATCGTACATGAAATTTTGTAAAAATGTGCCTCAAGTGAATCAATATTTTTGATGGCATCGCCTAAAAGTATACAACAAATTTTGTGAATTAATAAAATATGACAAACGGCCAAAAGTCTTTTGGGCGGCCATAATCATAAACGATTAAAGCAACTAATATCCATGGGTAGGAATAGGCTAAGGATACTTGTCGGTCTACTGAGAGGACATTGTAGACTAAAATGCCACCTGTCCAAAATGGGTATCTATAGTAACAATCAGTGTAGGTTTTGTGAAGTCGAAGTCGAGGAGGAGTCCTCAACTCACATCCTAAAGGAATGTATCGCCCTAGACAGGAAAAGATACAGCATCCTAGGAATGCATATTATGAATGTCAAAGACATCGACCCATTAAATATCCTGACATTCGTTCAGGAGCTGGGGTTGATGGAGGAGCTATAAGCTCAGAGATCTAATTGGTCGCAGTGCAAAAGACCTAAATTTAATAATAAAAATAATAATAAAATATGACAAAGACACAGCTCTAAATTAGAAACATTTACAAGTATATAAAAAAAAAATGATTCCATTTTAGACCAACATCAAATAATATTGATTGACTTTAAGTGTGTATACACTGCTCAATATGCACAGCACACTTTAAAAAACAAACCAAAAAAAAGTTGACAATATTTAAAGGTATCACTCGAAATAATGCCGAAGATTTACTTTACGTAAAGAATTTGATTTGTTCTGCTCAAAAGGTAAACTTTATCTGATCAACAGCAAACTTAAACTGCGATTAATATCAGTTTAATATTATAAACTGTATGCTTGTCGACGGAATAGCAATATTTTTCTATTAAAAACAAATTTGCAGAAAAAATTTAAAACTGAAATTCAAGGCATTTATTATTATCTGGTGCAGTTGAACGTGTGCGGGGTGTGCACATCATACATAAATGTATATATAATGGTCAGGCAATTGTCTGCTCTTAAAATATGGCATTAATTAAGATTGCAGTTATGCCTTTGGCTGCTGTATTGCCAATGGCTCAATGTGTCTTGGCTGGTTTGGCGAGAGCAAACTTTAATTGCCACTTGCTAATTGCAAACACGACCATAGAGCGGCCATTATATACAGTTGCCATATTTCATATATCAAAGATATATATATATAAAGAGAAAAGAAAATAACGGCAAAAGAAAAGAAAAAAAAAAAGAGTAGAGTACGTAAACGTTGCAGCCGCAACACAAACGTGCAACATGGGTGAGAATGGATATAAAAAGCAGCCTCGCATGAGGAGCACCACTGATTAGTATCAAAAGGATGTCGAGGATGTGGATGATATAGTACAAGTATGTTGTTGTTGTTGATGTTGTTGTTGTTGCTGTTGTTGCTGATGTTGGTGCTGTGCCTGTGTTAGTTGCGGTTGATAGTCGCCGTTTGCCCTGCAGCCAGCGCCCGAACAGCAGTGCAAAAACTTTTGATTAAGCCACAGTTATGGCAGGTTGTTACGAAAAGACAGCCAACTACAGAGATAGATATAGTGGGAGTATGAGCGGGGTGAGTGGGAGAGTGGTAGCGGGTGCGGGTGTGCGGGTGTGCGGGAGTGCTTCTTGTTGCTTGCCCCTAAAAGCATGCTGCATGCTATTGTTTTGCTTGCTAGCTCGTTAGTTTGTTTTGCTGCTGCACGCTTGAGGCGCAACATTGTCTCTGCTTTTAGTGGCGCTTCTTCTGCTACGTTCCCCCCCACCCCCGCCCACCGTTTCAATCCGCATTTTTCTTTGATGCCAGTGACAAATTTTGTAGAACGCAACTCTTAACTCTATATCAGCAGCTGCACACAAAAAAACTTTTGCGTAAAACTTTGATGATTTTTGATAAATATATATAAAAAAAAAAGAAAGAAACATATACATTATTTATATATATATATATATATATATATAAAAAGGGGCAAGTTGCGTTTTCAATAAGCAAACATTGCTTAGAGCAAATGCGATGATTATTACATTTCTATCAACAGAAACTTCTGTTGCACTCAATACCAAAATCAGCAACAACATCATCATCATCATCATCATAATCATCATCATCATCATCATCAGCATCATGATGAACAGCATGATGATGATCATCGTCATGGTAGTTCCCCGCTTGTTGAAAGCATAATAAAAATCGCTTTTCATGTGGCGGATTCTCTTCTTTTTTTTTTTTCTCTCTCTCTCTCTTTCAGCGTTTGCTGCTGCTGCTGCTGCTGCTGCTGCTGCTGCTGCTGCTGCCATAACAAAGCCATAAAACGTAGTTTTAATTGCATTTTCGTTGTAGCCATTTTATGTAGTTGAGTTTGGTGAATGCATAAAAACAACAAAAGCACACAACTGACCAGGAGGTAATGTGGGGTTGTTTTGGGCTAGCACTAACTTGGCTTAGTTCAATAGACGGCGCCGCATTCTAATTGCAACGTTTGGGGGGGAGGCATGCAGATGTAGGCACTTACGGCTTGACTGGCGACTACTACTCCCACTTTGCTTTGCATCATAAACTCACGCAGTTTATGGTGGGGTTCATGCACCCAATACACACACACACACACACACACACACGCACACAGTCAGTTGGAGTAGTTGGCAGTTTGGCAGTTGGCACTTTTGGCATTGCATACGCGTAGGCGGCGTCGCCTCGGCTAGTCCGTTGTGACATGCACGACTTGGCCAGGCGCTAAAATTTGCGGTTTAACATTGCCAGTGGCGCCTCGACTGTTACACCCCCAGCCCCCCCACTCTCTCTTCTGTAGCCAAACCCTCCATCTATGGCGTATTGCTCTTTGTAAACGGCTCAACACTTTGTCATAAAGCTAATTGTGTGCTGAGACATATTTTCCGACCAAGTCTAAACATGTTTTCGGGTTTTTTTTTTCTGGTTTCTCCTCGTTTTTTTATATTTATATTTTATTTGCTTGCCGGCAAAATATTTAATTAACAATTTGACTCTCAAAGGCTTCTTCAGAGATGTGGGTTGGCACGCATTTTGGCTTTTGGCTACATTTAAATTTCAAATTATGTACGCTAATTACGCAGGCCCCCTCCCCCCTCTGCCCACTCGCTCTCTCTCACAAACACACACACACACACACACACACACGCGCGCAGGGAAACCTTTTTTGCTACCCATAATTAGCAGGGCCTTTGTGCAAAGCCAGCGTCGGGAAAACGCGGAACGCGGCGTCCAAATTGGAGCTCTCCAATGTAGGAGCTCTCTGAGATGCCTTAGGAATGTTGACTCAATCATGCTCTTCATTAACAGCAAATTCGAGTATTTTATGAGCTATGAATTGCAGTATTTGTTGCTCAATAGCAGAAAAAAATACCAGTTAGAAAATGTTGGCTTTCGTTGAATAACTTTGTTAAATTTGTTTATTGAAATTGGGCTAAGACCACAAATTTGCTTATTTTATTTTAATAAACACAAAATTTTTAGAATAAGAATTAACTCATTTAAATCTATTTTAAACTATGAAAATATGTTAATTTAGATTAGTTTCTTGTGATATTAAAATTAAATAATATAAAAATGTTTTGGCATCTAAATTTTAAATCGTTTATTTAAAAAGTATTTTAATGATCAAGTTAGGATCAGTGGGAATCAGTTGATATAGTCCTGTAGAAAAAAGACACCTGTAGAAAACAGATAATTTCTGGTCATTAGTTTAGTTTTTTGTGACATTAAATTTAAATAATATACAAATCTTTTTGGCATTGAAACGAATCTAAATTTTCAAACGTTTATTTAAAAAGTATTTTAATGATTAAGTTAGGATCAGTAGGAATCGTTTAAGATAGTCTTGAACACCTGTAGCAAACTCATAGTTGCTGGTCTATTAAAGACTATAGCAAATTGAGGTCAAATAGACCCAATGTAGTACAACGGGTTCATTAGTCAACGACTGCAATCAAAAATGGCCAATATCATGGCAGGGAAGAACTGAACACAGAAGCCAGACAATTATGCTGCCTCAGACTCTGGACTCCATATGCCACAGCAGCTACATGTGTGTGCTCTGTGTGCGTGAGTGTGTGTGTGGCTGCGTGTCTGCGTGCGTGTGTGTGTGTGTGTTGTTTTTGCATGCAGCAGCTACAACAGCTGCGGGTGCCGACGTTGATAAAGCATTCAGAAGCAGCAGGCAGCTGGCAGCCAGCTGCAAAAAGCGTTGCATGCAACAATGCAGCGATGAGTTGAGCTGAGATGTCGATGGCTGCACAGAAGTTAAGTTTGAGGCAGAAGCTATTTAGCTGCTCGTTGTGGCAAAGATGCGCTTGATTGTATTGTGTGGTGTGTGTGTGTGTGTATGTGTGTATTGTGTGTGTGTGTGTGTGTGTGTATTGCTTGAGCTGGAAAACGTTTTCCAATTTATTACCCCGGCCACATCAATCATTTATCCAGCCCACAGATGCTGAAACTGGCCCCGTGCCCCCCTGCCCCCCCTGCCACCCTGCCCCCCGCTGCCACATGACAAGCCAGACCGCAGCAGCGTTGCTGAACGTGCGACTAAATGAACATTTTTGGTTAAACATTGGTTTAAATTTTGCGGCGTCATCGCCAGTACCCAGTCCCAGTCCCAATCGTAGTACCCATTACCCAGTACACAGTACCCAGTACCCAGTCGCAGTGGCAGTGGCAGTGGCAGTCGACAACAACAATAATACTCCTGCATCCTGTCACTGTCAACAACATGGCGGCGGCGTTGGCATTGGCGTCGCCGCTGTATACAAAATCAACAAGGCTTCAGTTCATCGACCACTTAATTTATCCAGCTGAGCTTTGAGTAAAGGCAAAAGCGACGCCAATTGTGGTGTGTGGGATGTGTGGGTTGTAGATGTGGATGTGGATGTGGATCTGGCTGTGGGCAATGAGGCGTGGCCGGCGCATGCCTTTGGCCAGACAGAGAAATGCACTTAATTGCCATCACCCAGTCGCCCTGTCGTTAGTTGACTGTTTAGCGCACTTTCTCTCACTCTCTCACTCTCTCTCTCCTTCTCTCTCTCCCTCTCTCTCTCTCTCTCTTCGTGGCGTTGGCATTACAATTAAA
This sequence comes from Drosophila melanosoma, assembly GCA_035042045.1. NCBI lineage: Eukaryota > Metazoa > Arthropoda > Insecta > Diptera > Drosophilidae > Drosophila > Drosophila melanosoma. The sequence goes on along the minus strand of JAWNLY010000100.1, from coordinate 1,374,448 downwards.
AAATCAGTTGGCCAAAATAAAACGCAGCATGCATTTAGGCGCACATGGAAACTGTCAGATTCCGAGTAACTGCTGTCGCTTTAGAGTAGAGTAGATCGATGGGGTGGAGAAGGGGGGGTATGAGAGGAGGCAACAGCCACTTTTAGTCATTCATTATGCATTAATGTAAATACGGTAAATGTTGTCCAATCATTAACATAATTGAATTACAAACAAGCGGGCGCCCAAATTGGGGTCTTGTTCATGCGCATGCATAAATCGCAATTTTAATTACTTGCTCGACTAATGGATTGTGTGTTACGGCCTGGCCGAGGCGTATTACCAAACCAGTCAACCAGCCAGCCAGCCAGCCAACCAACCAGCCAGCCAACTGGCCAACTGGCCAACACTTTTACTAGCACCAAAAAATACTAGTAGCAGCGCAAGCAATGTGTGCAGCAGTCCCATCCTGTTGCTGCAACATACGTCCATTAAATATTTTACGACACACACACACACACACACACAACGTGCCGCATGGGCCGCATGAAGCAATTGAATTTTACAGTTAAAAGCTTCAATCATTTTCAATTGCCGCAAACTAATGGCTGATTATAAAATATGCATGCCGAAAAGGCGGTCGACGCCTGTTCTCCAAAGCTCCACCTTGCCACCTCACCGCCTCCGCCTCCGCCTCCGGCTCCGGCTCTGCCTGTGTTGAGTTGAGTTTATATAAACCAAACTAATGACAGGAACGAACGACTGCGACTGATGAGCCAATCTAAGGTTTGTGAATCGAGCTGAAACCAAAATGACACCTGCTCCTCAAATATATATATATATATATATATATATATATATATATTCCATGCCTGGCATAAAAAAGCAATCATCAAATGCTGCTTTGGCGCTGTGCGTTTATTGATTTGCTTGGGTTTTGCGGTGCCGGAATCGAGCCAAATGCCTCCAATTAAGTTTTATTTTAATGTATTTCATTTGAACGTCTTTTAATGGCATTTTTCGTATAGCAGTCCCATATTACTCATTTGCCATAAACCAAAAGGTGACCACAACACGTAGCTCCCAACTCTCCTCCACTCACTCACATCCTTTTCTTGTTGGGGGCGAGGATGTGGCTGAGTAATGGGGGGGGGGGGGGAGGGGAATGGATGGGCGTCAAGTGTTGTTGCCCGCCAGTCAACGTTCGATGGTCGCCGAGTCGACATGGGTCGCATGGGTGAGATTTAAGCTTTAATGATGCATGAAGCGGCACAGGATGTGGCTGCCCAGTCGTGGGTAAAAGGCAATGAGCGCAAATGTGCAGAAACACAGAGACAGACATCCATTTATATATAAATGTAGAGAGAGGAGGAGTGTGGAAACGAGGTGTAGAGTTTTACCGAAAGATGGGCTTGAATATTGAGTGGCATTAAAATGCTTGAAAATGCTGTGTTGAAGGTGTTTATGAAGAGTGCTTCATCATCAAAAGTTGTTGGCGAATTTTGCGAATTTCCGAATTTGTGAAATTTGTGAAATTTGTGAAATTGAATTTGGCTAATGGCGCTTTTCAGTATTTGAGTGTTGATAATTGGCATGTCTTCATCAATTTCATGTGTATCAATAATATTAGTTTCTATGATTGATTTTATAACAAAATTTTTGTCTTGCTTAAACTGCCAAATAATTTATATTTATCTCTCTTTGTTTTTTTTTTTGCAGATGAACCGTGCTTTACAGCTGAAGCCAGCTGAAAATGAAAGTCGCAGCGGTAAGTAAATCAAATCAAATCAAATTCAAAGTTATGACAAAACCAAACAAAAAATACATAATTTAATTTTACCATTTGGCAAAATTCAATTTGCCGCTTACCAATCAACTCGCCATAGGTGCTCTCCCAAATATAATTACTTTACTGCCAAAAAAACACATTCACAAAACTTGACCCGTCGTCTTTGTGTAAGTTTTTTTTTTCTTCTTCTCTCGTCTGAATCGGAGGGGGGGCGGGGTGTGGCGGGTGGGTGCTTTCTTAGAAAAAGTGCAGCGTCAACGAAACTTTTTATTCACACCTTGCCTAAGTATGTGCCAAAACACGAACACGAACCCCAAAAAGTTGGATTTTTTTGTCGTCCTATTCTATTTTCAGCACCTACAACACACGTCAGCTGAAATTACGAGCGCGCTTCGATAAACTGTCAAAACTGTCTGCAAAAATTTGACATTTAACAAAAAAAAAAAAAAAAACAAAAAAAAAGGAAAAAATCAAAATGCTCTCTGTTTGTGTGTGTGTGTGTGTGTGTATAGAAAATGGGGAGAAAACAAAAAAATAAAAAAAAGTTCTAGCAAAACAACGTTGAACTGTCAATAGCAGGCCAAAGCTGGCGGAGAAGGGAGCACTGCTGTGCCCAGCCCTGTTCTGTCCTGGTCAGAGAGCGCCATATTGTTTTTACTGGGCTGTTGTCATGTTTCACGCTTGTTTCTGACAGCATAGACCACCCCCCCTCCCGAGTCCATCTCCCTCGCAGCAGCGTCCTACTGCGTTCACGTAAAGCTTCACAAAAAAAAGATGGGTGAAGATTTGCATAATTTACATAGCACTTGATTTTTGATTTTTGGGTCATTTTTCGAGTAGTTCTTGCATTGATATACCTATTGACAAGCTCATTATGCCTGAGAGGGGCAAATGGTTTTTTGTAAAAAACATATTCAGAGCATAGAAGCTTTTTTACTTAACTAAAAAATTCTAGTTAAGAATACTTCAAAGTAAGAATATAAAATGAAATTTACTGCGAAACACTTTTCAAAATGATAAACTTCTTAAAAATATTATTGCCCAATATATTTGTAAAGTAAGAAAATTATGATATTAATTGAAAATATCATCTGGATTTATATGAAACTCAAGCGATAAATTCTACCTAAATTTCATACTTTTTAAATTTAGTTTTTCGTAGACCACACTTAATTTCGCCGCACTTTTTGAAGAACTCACTTCATACGATTCGCTCTTTTTGCTGGCCAAAAAAAAAAAAAAAAGTAACCCTGCGAATTTTGCTTGCCCTCGGGCTGAATGGGGTGGGGTGGGTGCAGGTGGAAGCCACAAAAGTCAGTGCACTGCGCGCAATCTTTTAAGACATTTTGCAGCTGGCAACGCTTATCAAAGCAGCGCAGCAGCAACCAAAATGTCCATTGCACAAATTGCTTGTGCACACACACACACACACACACACCTAGACACACACACACAAAGTAAAAGAGAATGTGAAGCCATTGCTCATAATAGTCAACGGTTGACGGTGGCTGTGGCAAAAACTTGACAAAGTTGATGTGTCAAATCAGCAGAAGGCAAGCTGAGCTGCAAGCAGCGGTGGAGGAGGACTCGCAGCAGCGGAGGGATGTGCCAGCCGCTATACAAAACGGATGACCTTTAAACTTTGCCAAAGGACATGAAAGCACTAATCGTTACGTTGCTCCCTTCTTTCACTCCACTCCACTCCATTCCATTCAACGTTCATTTGCCAGTTGCTTCGATTTTACTTCACTGCTGCTGATTCTGTTGAGTTGAGCTCTCTGCTCTGCGAGCGCTTGGCGGCAACAATTTAAACTTTTCTAATCCGCTGGGGATTCAAACTTCAAGTTGCAGCGCAGTGGCAACTTGGCGGCAATCTGTCCGCACAATTGTGCTGCTGCTCTTTACAACCATTGCTAGTTCCGAGTCTGAGTCAGAGTCAGAGTGAGGGCCAGAAGCCAGTTCCAGCACCCATCACCCAGCACCCATCACCCAGGCCCATTAGGAACGCAATCATGTCGACATTTTTGTTTGTTGCTTTGTTTGTATTCGGTTCTGTGATGCTGCTGCTGCTTCTGCTGCTGCTGCTGCTTTTCTGGCCAACAAATTTCGAAGAAAATTAAAGGGCTCAACTTTCTGGGCCGCTATCAGCAACGCACTTGGCAAACTCAACATCTAGCGACTTTTGACTTTGGCTTTTTGTCCCGGGCCCAAATGCCTAAACCTAAATGCAATTATCCAAGGACAAGTTTAATTGCTTGGTTGAAAGCTCGCACAAAAAAAAAAAGACTTCGACTGCAACTTTTGCCGCTGTCATTTGCATTTTTCTCCTACATTTTTTTTTTTTTTTATTTGTTTTGCTGATGTAAGTTTTTCATTCAACTTTAATTGAATTTAAAACCAAATCAAGCATTTGACATGTGTGCCCTAAAAAGATTTATTGACTTATCTTAGCAGCGCAGAGCTTAGTAAACAAAATACAAAAAGTTGACCAGCAATTTTTGGGCTTTTGTTTTTTTCAATAAAGTAAGATTTGTTGCATTTTTGCCTTTTGTCTTTTGTGTCTGTATCGCATACGTAATTTTGCTGTGTGCCATTTCTAAGCTCTGATGACTTTCGTTTCATTTGCCAACAGACACGCACACTCAGGCACACACACACGTTTAGTTATTTATCTTGATATTCTCTCTGTCGCACACACACACACACATTCATGTTTCATCATTATCAAACTCATATTGTCGCCAGTTTCGTCTGCTTCTTTCTTTCATCGTCGTCGTCGTCGTCGGTTGGGTTTCTGGGATGGCGTCTCTCGCCTTTACGCGTAATTTGTACTTGTCTAACACGTAATGATGTCACGTAAATTGCATACGTTGTGACGTTGTGACGTTGTGTTACGAGTTGCGTTGCGTTTTTTTTTTTTTTTTAAATCGAGCAAAGCAAGCAAACAGTCAACAGAAACCCGGCAACTGAACGACCGACTTAAAGTCAAATTAATATTACTCATACGCAGCGTATACCTCGTACAATATGTATAAGTGTATATGTGTGTGTGTTTGTGTGTTTGTGTGTGTGTGAACGCTCCATCTCTTTCCCGTTCAATCTCTATCTTTTTCGCTCTCACATTAATCAATTGTGGAATCCGTGCCATTTCCTCGAACGCAACTCAGATTTATGTTTCTAAATGCGCATTAATTTCCTTACCTTCATCCTGAGCTGAGTCTGTCTCTCTCTCTCTGTGTGTGTGTGTGTGTGTGTGTGTGTATACTGTGTCATACGTCAGTAAATCAGATGACTGCTACCTTGCTCAGCCTGTTTCCCGTCTCCAACTCATTCATCATACTTATAAATATTCATTTCCTTTACCGCGCTTCTACCCCAAAAAAATGATTGCAAAAGATTAAAAATCAACTCTATAAAAAAATGCGCACACATTTCCAGCGCTGATAAATTACAAAGTAAATTAACAAAGGCGGACAGCAAGTGTGAGAAGGAGTTGGAGAAAATTAAATACACAATTGCCCTGTCAGTTCATTCAGCCATTCAGCCATCCAATCATCCATCCATCCATCCATCAGTCAGTCAGTTGGAAAGCGTATGTGGAAATGCGCCTTTCCCTTGACTTGTTCTTATCGATAACGAAACAAAAAAACTTTGAGCGCCTCATTTTCTGGGTGCTCAGGCAGCCCTGATTATTATAGACAACGCCTCATCAAATTGAAAAGCAATGAACTATGAAACAGCCAGAGAAAAACTAACCCTAACAACAACATCAGCAACACTACTAATAACCAAGGAGGCGCAAAAGTTTCTCCTTGGCCAGCAGCAGCAGTGTCTATCTAGCTGGAGGAGTGGGACGACAAGGAGGAGGAGGAGGAGGAGGAGGTGATGGTGGAGGCGAAAAACTAATAATAATAATACGCAGCGTTGCCTGCAAAAACTTTTCTCATTTGTGCACAGTTTTTCTTCTGCTCAAATCCACCCACCCACTCACTCACCCACCCACTCACCCACTCACTCCGCCATCTGCCGGGCATCTTCATCTTAAGGTTGCCCCGCTGCTGCCAGTTCGCATGATTACGCATTTGAATTGTGTATTGGCGCCAATTTGTGCTATTCCCCACTTTTCGGCGACGTTGGCCAATTTCATTATCGACACTTTTACCTGTGCTGTCCCGCCACTCCAGCTAATAAAACTTGGCTTATTAGCGCGCATCAAAATGAAATGTTTATATGTTGGGAGTGTTTGCCAAGTATGCAAGATACACAATTTGATGTGTGCAATAAACTGAAGGAGGCGACAAAAATTCAATTGAATTTATATTGTGATATTTAGTACAACATCTACTTGAGAGTAGAGAGTGGAGAGTGGAACTCGCCTGGCCAAATGATGATTGCGGTTTTTGGTCTTCGTCTTCGTATTTTCGGTTTGGCAAATTAAAAAATTCACCACTAAGCCCAATAACAAAGCCGCACACACACACAAACACACACACACACACAGACAAAAGGCATAAAAGTAAAGGCCAAAAGAGGCTAAAAGCAGCTGCCTAAAAGCAGACATCAATTTCTGCTTTGGCTGCTGCTTTATTCTTTACATTTTCTTCTCATTCTCATTCTCATTTCTCGTTATTCCCCCTCGCAAATTCTTTAATCAGCTTAAATTCACACGTACAGAAAGCGACGTATAGCCATTGATTGGAGGCTTACACATACACCACATCCGTACACCACCCCCCCGCACCCTGTCGAACAATCTTTATATATTCCACTGCTCTTTCCTCTTCCTCTCGCAGTCTCTTTTTTGCTTTTTGTGCTGCTTTTATCAAAGCCAGTTCAAAGGCGCGTATGTGTTTTTGTGTATTTAGGCTTTTATTGTTTTTGACCTTTTCTTATATATTTTTTTTTTTTTGGTTTTATTTTTTTTGTATTCGCTCGCATTTTTTGACAACAAAAAATCGATTTTGAACTCAAACACACACACACACACGCACAAACAGACGCCTACGCACAGCACAGCACAGCAAAGAGAAATTGTGATGAAAATGCTTTCCTCCCCCCCCCAAAATAAAAGTAAATCAGAAGCGGCAGACTCAGCAGCAGCAGCAGCAGCAGTAGTACAAGTTCAAATAAGCGATAATAAGTATTTATATGCCACCGAATAAAGTAGGCAGCACATTTTTTGTTTTTCTTGTTTTGTGCTTAGTGGAAAAGAGGCTGCTAAATGCGTTTTAATGTGTTCCAACAGAGGCGAATAAGAAAACAACTTTGGGTCTGTTCTGGCAACGCAAAAACACAGAGCATCTTAAATATTTTAGGCAGTTTGTATTTTTTATTCTCTTTGTTTGGTTTTTCGCATTTTTTTTTGTTTTGCTTTCGTTCGCTGCTTAGTTTTGTCTGCGCATCATTTTTCTTGCGCTGCTGCTTGATTTTTTCTTTACGAGCGAGTGAAGCCTGTCAATTGGCTGAATGCCTCGTAAAAATGCCAGAGGCCTAGCTCGACGCTTGGTGGTCGGTGGTCGGGGGTCGGGGGGAGGAGTGTGCAGCACCATAGTCAAGTGGCAGCCCAAAAACGATTTGTAATGTTTTCTTGGCCGCGCCGGAAACGGAAAAGCGCACAAACACACACACACACACACACACACACACACACACACAAAAGTTGGCAGTGCCTGTGATTGTGCGAGCTGCTTTTTAGTTTGTTATTGTTTTTCTTTTTTTTTTTTGAGGGAGTTGTGGGCGGGGCTTTTGCTGTTTAGGCCTGCCAAATGTCATCATTAGCGTTTCAATTGCCATTTTAGACCGTGACACTTGAAGCATTTGCATAAAATTCAAGTCAAGTTGTTGACATTGATGGCAAACGTTCTTTGATGTTTGCTTTTTCAACAAAAAAAAAAGAGACTAACGACTAAATACCCTGCAGCTGGCTGGCTGTTAGAAAAATCAGTTGCTAAGAGTATAACAAAAATATAAAAATTGTATAAGACAAGCAAAAAGTGTTTCAATAATTGTCTTTTTACAAAGAATTTAATTAATATAATAAATAAAATTGTTAAGCGTCTATTGTGAGACTCCTCAGCAGCAATTCCTCATTACTCAGCAGCAATTTTAATACCCATTTCAACCTTACTCAGAAGTACTTAAAAATGCAAATTAATGATTTGTATATTCAAATGCAGTGCATTAATGTCGCCCTTTATTCATTTTTGGTCATTTGATTGAATAGAGTCGTTTCGGCTTACTTGTAATTTACTACACCACCCACCTGACCCCGTTGGGCATACAGACAACCAAAAAAAGAAAAAGAAAAAAAGAAAAAGAGAAAAACACTTTTCTGATCTTATCAGCGAGGCAATTGTCTGACGCTTCTGCGTCTGCTTTTATTTGCTTGTGGTGTCTTCATTTCACATGGCAGGATGTGGACTGTGGGCGGAGAGGGGCAACACTGCACGATAAGCGACACGCGAGGCCAACTGCCAAGGGGAAAGCCCGGGGGGGGGGGGGGACAGTAAAGTTGCGGCCGCAATCAATAGTGTCAACTGGGCGATGGCTAGCGGGGCGTATGTGTAATATAAAAAGTAATTATTTCTTATGCAATATGACGACCACAGTGTAGATTAGAAGGTGGCGGAAGAGAGAGAGTGGTGGAGAGAGGGAACGGGGGGGTGCTGATAAACATCTGGAGCAGCATTTTATTGCAAGCGGCACAATGTTTTAATTGTTTGTCGTGCCAGAGTTGCCATTATATTTTTCGTATTTGTGTTTTGTATTTGAACTGGCAAACAGCTAAGCCATAAAAGATTGTAATCTTAATTGCATTTAGAGTGCCTTGCATTGTAGGTTAATAATCATAAATGTTATGATAATAGTTACTACACACATATGTGCTATGTGTTTTGCCCATGTCAAGCATTTTGTTGTGGCTCCAACAATGTTGTACAGGCTCTCGAAAATCAACTTTAAATTTTAATGTACTGACATTTGCAGGTGCAAGTTGGCCATTAAATTGAAATTGATATTGCGTTGCACTCAAAGTAAAAAAAAATCCAAGGGAAACTTGTAGAATTGATAATGTTTCCTAATGCAGTGTAATCAAAATTATTACTCCATTTTTTTTTTGATATATTTGTATTGTTTCTATGATACCTCATTTTTAGATTGTATATAAAGTCAGCTCTTGACTTGATTACAACAATAATAAAATGTTAATTTCATGCCCAAAAATATGATTTTCTTTGAGAAACGTACAAACTATTTTATTAACTTGCAAATTGATTAGAATAAATCAATAATAAAATGTTAATTTTATACAACAAATATTGTTTTATTTGAGAAACATCCAAAGTATTTCATTAATTTGCGATTGACTTGCAGATTTGAATATGATTTTCTTTGAGAAACGTACATACTATTTCATTAACTTGCAGATTGATTATAATAAATCAATAATAAAATGTTAAATTTATACAAAAAATATTGTTTTATTTGAGAAACATACAAATTATTTCATTAATTTGCGATTGACTTGAAAATTTGATTATGATTTTCGTCAAAATTATTTTATTACTTTGCAGTTTTATATTCGTTTACCTTTTTCATATAGCTTCAAAATATCAGAAACTTTAACTTTAGTCAGTTTTAATACAGTTGGTTATCTTCTACAATATATATATATATATATGACATATATGTAAACAAACTCGTAAACTTTGGTTTCCCACGGACATCGTTTGTGACTTGCCAACACGCTATGTAGCCATATCGTTGCCCTCTCACTTCTCCTTGACGTGTAAAAGAGATAGATAGCATTTTATGTGAATGTTTTGTCTCCCCCCCCCCCACCGAACTGTCCCCTTCTCCGACAAGAATACACTTGAGTAAGCGAGCACAAAGCGAAGCTCTGGCGTTTGTTTGGCTCATATACTTTACAAATCTTGATAGCTTAATAGCAAGTAAGATGAAGAGAAGTGTTGGGGGGCGGGTCTAAAAAGCAAAGACATGTTTTTGGCCAGCTAAGAAATTCTGGCACATTAAAGCGCCACAGAGCCAAAAAGCTAAAATAATATAAAAAGTCATAAAAATAACAGCGGGACAACCGCAACAGCAACATCAACAATTGGATGAAAAAAAGAAAAAAAAAATAACAAGTAACGAACACAATTTTTGGTTTGCAAGTTTTTCATATAAGTGTTCCCCCACCCCCCACTCAGCAAGAGTGTGTGTGTTTGTGTGTGTGTGCTAATTTAGCCAAAATCAATGGAACCCTTCGAAAGTGTCGAGCTCTGCGTTGCTTGGTGAAAATTAATGAACGTAGGTGGCGACAACAGAGAAAAGCTGAATTTATGTTAAGTTGGTGACTCACCAGCAGCGACAAAAACTATAAAAATTAACGAGCTGCAAGTAATGGAGCATACTTTCTGGCGTTCTGCCCAGAATGGGCATAAAATGTGATACGCTGCCTGCCTGCAGCATCATTGTTGCAAACTATCCCCCCCACACACACACACACACACACACACACACACCTCCTCTCTTTCTCTCTCTCTCTTTGTGTAGTAGTATTATAATGCCATTATCATTTTTATTATTGCATTTTAAATGCATTTTCATAAATACAATATTATTATTTTTTTCTATTTTTTTTTTTTTGTGGTTTTGCCTTTTTATTCATAATTTTTAATGTTTGGCCAGCGCACAGCTCATTAGGCAGGCAACAACAATCGACAGCAGCAAATTGTGGCAAGTGTCTGCTCGCAGCAAGATGCAGGCGTAGACAAGATTAATGTTTTGTTTCCAACAAGCCACGTATCCTGCCACACACACACACACACATATATAAACACATTGTGTGTGCCACGCAGCACTTTTTATTTTTTTGAAAGTCGCCTCAAAGTCATCTGCACGTTTCTGAGCCAGTGCTGTTAACTGCATTTAAAGTAGTTGTTGCTGGTTTTTCTTTTCTTGGCTTTGTCTTGCTGAACTGAAAATGGCACAATAGTTGAACACTCGCATGCAAGTCGAGTTGGGTCAATCACACGAGCTGTGTGGAGGGGGGGTTATCAATGGAAATGGTTTTCGGGATTCGCTTGCCAAATGCAAACACCCCTTGGGTCACCGCAGCAGCAGGAGCAGCAACAGATTTGGCAATTGCTTGAGAATGTAAGATGAAGATGAAGCTTTTCAGATTACACATTGTTTACACGATTGCATTCTCTTGGGAGAAATAAATCAAATTAGCTGTAAATGCAATCATTTCACAAGTTATGCTAAAAATAAAATATACTTGTGTCAATATTATTATTTGATTAAAAGGCTTAATATATATTTTAAAAGGTGGCTTAAAAAACAATTCTAAGCCAGCTTAAAAATAAATCTTTAATTTTGTTCCATGACTTAATCCCAAGCAGAATGATTCCTGTTGTTATTTAAAACCAACTTAAAGCACTGCGAATGCAATTTATCCTTATGCACTCCGGAGAGAATCTGTTTCTGGTTTGGGCCTGGTTTATTTGTGTGTGTTTATGTTTGCTTGCGACAAACGTGCCTGCAACAGAACAAGCCATGCCCATAGCACACAAATATATATATATATATACACCATATAGCGAGTCATCCAACTATCCATCCATCCATCCATCTATCCATCCGTCTATCTATCTATCTATCTATCTATCCGTCCATCCATCCATCCATCCATCTATGCAGTGCAGCAAGTCATGCAGCGCAGCTCGCTGACCCGCACGATGCCTTTGTCTGCCCCCTGCTCAACTATACATCTCCTCCCACCCCCTTTCTATATCTCTCCCTCTCTTCATCTGTCCAGCTTGCATGCATTTGGTTTAACAAACAATATTTGTTGTTGTTGCTGTTTTCTTCACACAACAACTACATCAAGCTGGGAGCCATCCCATCGAGCTGTGTCTATTTTGAATCCTCTTTTTCACTTTTTCCCCCCCCCACACCGAACACTAAACAAACTAATATGCTATGCTTAAAGCGTACATATTGGACTTATAGTTGTTGTCCTCGCTGTTGTTGTTATTGTTCTTGTTGTTGTTGTTGTTAGTTTGCTTGTTGTTATTTTTGATGTTGTTTGTACACAAGCAGTGCGAGAAAGCAACAGCAGCAGCAGCAGCAGTAGCAGCTCCTCAACAGCTCCAGCTCCAGCTCCAGCTCCAGCTTCAGCTCCAGTTCCAGCTCCAACCGGCTAGCACAAAAGGCCTCCCGCAGCTCTCCTGTGCTCCCGTGCTCCCGTGCTCAGTTGCTCGACCCGGTTGCTGGCTGTCATATTTTGTGCTCTCACGCTGCCTACATGACACGCCATTGTGCTGGCGCAAAGTTCTCCACAGCTACCCGCTGTGCACTGCCTGGCTATATCCGAACTCCTAAACCGAACTCACGTTGACCACCCTTCGAACCCCTACTCCCCCCTGACCCCTTCCCAATTGCCTGTCGCACGCTTATCATATAAATTCTCTTGCTGTTGTTATTTTTTTTCTATTATTTCTTGTACTGTTTTTTTTGTTGTTGTTGTTGTTGTTGTTTTACCCACTGATCCTGGCCTTAACAAAAAGGCTAAAAATGTTGGCTTGTTGTTCTGCCTGCTATTGAAGGCTTAAGCGCCAGTCAGTCAGCTAGTCGTTCAGTCAGTTAGTTAGTTGAAAGGCGCTTGGGTTATTCGTGCCTCTGACTCTATGTAGCACACAAACAAACAAATACAAACACAAACACACACACACACAGCACACACACACACAACACACACACACAATCAACGCCAGACAAAAACAACAACAAAACTGCCTATGCCATGAACTATGCTCGAATTGCTTTCCCCTCTGTCCTCTCTGCCCTCTTGTGCAGCAGCTGCAAATGCATTTTACACTTGAATGCTGTGTCGACCATGGCTTAAAGCTGTTGTCGAAAAAGTGTTGACTTGTTTGTCAGAAATTATTGTCTAAGTTACTATACATTGCGGTAGCATATATCTTCAATTATATAGATTTTGACTGATTTTAATAAAATTATATAAATTGCAGTTGAATTTTTATTGCCGTACAGCTGCTAATCAAGTTTTTTGTATTTGCTATTAAAGCAAAATACCACTACAAAATACAAAAATACTCATTATTATTAACGGTTATAAAACACAACTGCTGTTTGCCACTGTAGACTTGGATATAGACAATTTGGCCACACTATAAACTCATCAGCGTAATGAAAATTACCCAAGTCAGTCTGGGGAAAAGCAGCAACAACTGTCGCTCCTTGTCTTTCCAAAACTCTATCAAAATGAGCGGATGTGCTTAATTACTCGTTTTTGAGCAGTGTGGAGGACGACACATTGTCGGATAGTTAAAAATATACTATGATAATTAAGAATTGCTCAAATAGCATACACAAATCTAATGAAAATTGACAGAAACGAAACGATGGTTTTTCGTCGTTTCGTGCTGTTTGATGAGTTTCATATAAATTTCGAAACGTAAATACGAGCTCCGGCTGGTAATTAATAACTAAAGAGAGTATAGGGGGAGTAGCAGGAGTCGCAGGAGTAGCAGAAGTAGCAGGAGCAGCAGGAGCAGCAGGACGACAGCTCAGCATAGCCCAGCGCAGCCCAGCGCAGCCCAGCGCATAAAAGTATGCTACACAATTTTCAATGCTGAAAGTGCGATAAAAATGAAATTTTATGTTCTGCTTAAGAGCGTCGCTAAAGGTTATTAAATAGCAGGGGTGGTCGGGATGGTGGTGAAGATACTGTCAGGATTGTCAGGGGCTCTTAAAGCTGTCTCGAACACATAGTTTAATTGGAAACTTTACTGTGTGACTTTCAACTGACATTCAAATGGGGAAAAACCAGCGAATACATTAAAGAACACGATGAACACGATGTACAAGTGCAGCACATGGTAATACAATTATGATGTAGTGCTTGCTTCTGGATGGGCAGAGTGACGATTAGAGATGGGAGTTGAGTATAGCGGGTCGCATTAAGTGCCATTGTCTGGCTGTTAACATGCTCATTTCAGGCAAAAGGCAAAAAAACACACACAGAGAGAGAGAGAGAGAGAGAGGGAGAGAGAGAGAGAGCTGAAACTGAAACTCGTTCATGACTTCACTTCAATTATAATTACGTCAAACAGTGCAACAGAAAAAAAAAGTAAATGTGCAACTTGAGGCAAACAAACAGATAGAGAAACGAGTCCATGCATCCCATACACACCAATCCCAAAGCCCAAACAGACGCAAGACTCCAGGACTCCAGGACTCCAGGACTCAGGACTCACTTAAACCAGACAGACTTGTCGACAACACAAACAACTTGCAAGTGAACATTTCCTTTAATGCCTTGCCACTGCACTTTTCCCTTGTTTTTCTTCATTCTCTCCGTCATTTTTTTTTTATATTTTTTATATTACATTACATTTGCTCCCAAAGTGGTGCGCCTGGCTACGGACGAGGACGACGTTGATTGTCATTGTTTTTAATGCCAAAGAGTTTGCTCTGGTCTCTGGCAACATAATACGAGCAGCCCATTCAAAGACGAGCATCGCATCGGACAAAAACTGTCTGAAGAAAACTCATAATTGCCCGCTGCACAAATTGCAAGTTATGGCCAAAGTTGTGCAAGAAAACATCCATACGATTGTGTACCAGAAGCATTCATCATGTAACCCTAGCTGGACAGTCGACCAAGTTCACTGCTCCCCGGCCAGGTGCTCCTTTTACGTTGATGCAATTTATAAAATAAATGCGTTAACGAGAGAGAATGATAAATCGTACGGGTTGTTTTTTTTTTTTTTGTATCATCTGCTTTAGACTAACTTTCAACTTTTTTATGAATGCGATAAAGTTGCAGTTATATTTAAATTATTTTTACAAGGATTATCTAAAATATCCTTTAAATTGACTATTGAAATTAGTGGACTCTCAATATTAAATTTATTTTTGCAACAAAAAGTGTTGAATTTTAATTACTTTCAAAAGAAATTCAGGTGAATTTTGGCTCTGTATAAAATTCCGGAATGAAGTTCTGCCAATCCAGCTGCGTGCAACTGCAATTTAAATATCGCTTAAAGCCTGCTGGTTTTTTTTTCTTGTTTTTTTTGTTTGCCTTGCCCGCCATTTTATTGATGTCTTTTGACGCCGCACTTTGGCCCGGCACAGTACTGGACGCTGTGCATCCAGGACACGCACACAAAACAGTTGGCAAACAGAGCGGCAGACAAGGTCCAGTGTCCGGGACAGCTGCCCGCAGTCCAAGGCAGTTTTCCATTGAAGTCAGTTGGGCGTTTTGTCTGCTTCTTCCTTCTCTGTCTCTATCTCTGTTTCTGTCTCTGTCTCTGTCTCTGTCTCTGTCTCTGTCTCTGTCTCTCATCGCGTCACTCACGGCTGCCAGTTATGATGGTGCGGGACATGAAGGCGACTCTGTATTCTCTCTCCGACTCTAGTTGTAATTTATTTGGGTGCTCTGGCAACGTTTTCTTTATTGCTGCTGCTGCTGCTGCGACTGGGCAAAACTTATTAATTTAGACTTTTTGTTCGCAAATTTGCGTCTGGGTCGTTGGCCAACTATGCAACAACATCAACAAAAAAAGCTTTTGGCTTGTTGTTGTTGTTGTTGTTGTGTGTTGCTTTGCTTTGGCAACATTTATGCAAATTAGTTTTGATTGTCTCTCTCTCTCTCGGTTGTTGGCCAGAAGTGAGGTGGGGAGGCTGTTGCTGTTGCTGTTGGCAGGAAATTGAAAGTTAATTTGCATGTTGCATAGTTTAAGGCGCCACACACAGTTAAATACACAACAATAACTGTCGACTGGGCAGAACGTTTATTCTTTTATATATTTGATTTCATTTCATTTTTATTATTGCATTATCTTTGCACTCCACTCTCATATTTATTTATATATATATATATACTCTGGATTCGGTCAGCCATCGTCTTATTTAATTGTACGTGCATAATTCTTTTAAATTGCAATTATTACAATGCCTGGTAAAATTTATGTTCATTTCTTATGGAGACTGGAGCCCGCTTAAGGGAACGCTTCATTCTGCATTCCCAGCCACTTTTGCAAATGTTGCGCTTTATTTTAACAAGTTGCCACTGGAGCAGTCTCTGCCCCAGCTTGGGTTTGGTGGAGGCGCCTTTAAGGCGCTTACTTGCATATTTATGTCACTGACAGGAATGTGTCGCCTCTGGTCACTCGTTGAGCGTTACATAAATATGAAGTACATACAGTGTGGGCAAGGGAGTGTGCAGGGTGCAGGGTGCTGGGTTTGTTAACTTAGTTGGTTGGCTGAGCTGCCGTTTGCTGCTCGCTCATGTGTGACAGTGGCCAGCTGGCTGAGAGACAGGACAATTGACAGTTTTGTTGCATAAATTTTGTGTGGGGGTGGGGGTGGGGGGTGCTGCTGACAATACGGTTATCAGCGGGGGGGTGGTAGTTGGAGATGGTGCCTGGAACCGAACTGAAACTGACAGGATTACAGCGATGGCAAAGTGCGAACTGGGAGCTGGGAGCTGGGGTTTCCAAGTGGCTGACAAAAATTTCATATGACACTTGCCTCGTCTGTTATCGTTATTAACATAATGCGAGACTTTGTTTTCTCGATAATCCCGTGGCTTACTATTTTTTTTTTATTTCTCTTTTTTCTTAAGGGGATTAATATTGTTGTTAGTAAATAAAGGAGGAGAACTAAAACTAAAATCTTATAAAAATAAAACTTGAAAGAGCGAAAAGAGTTTTGTGTTCGAGAATAAATACAAGAATTATGATTTTAGTTCTGACTTAAAATTTGTCTTTGTATAAAAATTAGAATATAATATTTAATCAAAAAAGTAAAGACAAATTCGACAAATATTTCACTTACAGCTTTTTTTAATCTTTGACTTAAATGTGTTGCAAAATGTTCATCTAATGTGCCAAATTCGACAGTTACCATTGCCTAGTTATATATGTATATGTGTATGTGTGTGCGTGTGTTTGCGTGTGTGTGATTGTCAGCCACAGCAGGCAACTGCAGTCAACTCGTTTGTTGCAGCTCAGTGCACAGTGCTGGCGAAAAATTTCACAACTAATTGAATATTTAAAACTGCCAAACCGCAATTTCAAATTTATTACCCAGTGCAGAAAGCCCGCAACACACACACTCACACACACACACACAGAGAGTGATCCAGAGGGAGTGGAAAGTGTGGCAAGTACTGGAGGCAACCAACCAGTGGAGTGTCCATTCAACGGCCATTACCTTTTCCATGTGTATGTCTCCCTGTCTCCCTCTCTCTCTCTCTCCCTCACTCTCTCTCTCTCTCTCTCTCTCACTCACTGTATTCCTCTGTTTTGCTCTGGCTGTGTCTCTGGTATAAAATGTCACTTAATTGCAATTTAGTAAATTGTTTTCCATGTTGTATAACAACGGCGGCAACAAGCAACAACTACCCCTGAGTACCGAGTGTGTGTGTGAGTGTGTGTGAGTGTGTGCCTACACACTCCCCCCCCCCCCCCCTCCATACCTCGACGAATTTAATGGGACACACACATATTAAAACCATAAATTTTGCGGTGATTTATCTTAATTTAAATGTTGCAACAATGCATGCGGCTGGTTGCTGCGACGTCTGCTGCCTGCCCCTTTTGTTTAAATAACAAAGCAGCTAAAAGTATGCAACAATTTTTATACCCACACACACACATAAGAATACATATTATGTAGCACATTTCATGGCGGTAGAGTGGCAACGTGGCTTTTGTGTTTTAATTTTTACATTTTTTTTTCTTATTTTTTATTTTTGTTTTTTGATTTCGTTTTTTTTTTTTGGACGACGCCACGCTGTGCGCGAAAAATCAATTAAAAATTCATCAAATAATTAACAAAAGCACAGCGCCGAGCAGAGCGTTGCCGGCAAGAAGGGGTTAAACAATAGCTGCCACTTCTGCTCCTGCTGCTGCTGCTGCTGCTCCTGCTGCTCCTGGTGATGCTGTCCTCGTCTCTTGTCTCTCTCTCTGGGGGGTGTTTAACAAGGCCCGCTCGGGGACGTAATTTCAATGCCTGCTGCCTCCATGTGTGTGTATGTGTGTGTGTGTGTGTGTGTGTGCGACTGCGACGCGCAAAACAAATTAAATTCAATTTAGTCAACAGCAGCAGCAGCAGCAGCAGCAGGAGTAGGCAGAGCGGGCAGGGAATGGAAGTGCCTTCTGCAAGAAGGTGCAATTTTGATGGATTGCTTTGGCTGTCTGCCTGCCAGTCGAGTGCTGAATTCGAGGAGAATTCGTTGCCTTGTTTGTTGCTTAGCTGCAAAGTTTACGAGTTGCTGCTGCAAATTTACATATGTGCTGGTTGGCACTCATCTGTGTGTTTGTGTGTGCGTGACTGTGTGTGTACTGTGTATGTGTGTATCGTGTGTTGTATGTGTGTTATATGCTGGACTTAAGTTGCGCCCAAGTTAACGCAGCTGCATTTAAACTTTGTTCACACTGCTGTAAAAAACAAAAAAATACAAAATAAAAGCGACTGCCTTCGCCCCCAAAACAGAAATTAAAAACTTTTACAGCAAATGGCATTAAGCACGAACTTGAGGGCCCCCCAGACAAATGACACACAAACTCGCCCCAAGTGCAACACTTTAATAAATATCTTAAATTAAAACTTTCTTACCAAATCGAATTTATGAAATTTCACCTAATTCGTTTGAGCTTAAAGTCTGTCTTTGGACATGACCCACTGAAGAAAATAGTAAAAAATGTTGTTGATTTATTTCAGATTTATATGTTTTCTGTTTGGCCATTTCAATTTGTATTTCACTGTTAATTAATTTAAAGCTGCTTCTGACATATAGATAAATCATTCAGGTTAAGCACAAATTTATTGCATATTTATTTATTTTTTTTTTAGCAGAAATCATGCCGAGCCTTCAGTCAAAGCGTTGGCTTTATGCTATTTTTCTTGTCTGGCAAATGACAAAACCTTAAGCCAAAAATCACAAAATTTCCGTTTTTTAATGAATGCGAGTGACAGGGGCGACGGGCTCTTTTGGCACGCCCACATGGAGGCGTGGGTCAAAACGATAACACGTCGGCTGTAACTGTTACCAGTTTTGGAAGTTGGCGGCGTGACATGTCAGATTTTTTTTTTTTTTTTTTGGCAACAGCGACGATTTTGTGTGAAAGGAAGGCGACTCCCAAAGAGCATGCAACTTCATTTATAAAACCCCGTTTTTTGACGCTGCCAACTGACTTTTGGCTTTTGTAATTTATACGCGCTTAAAGGCGTCATGTCGAGCAACACCTACAAATTCTTTTTCCATTGTTTTTTGGTTTATTTTATCTTTTTGTTGTTTTTTCCCCTTCCATTTTTTTTTTTTAGCATAACGTCAACGTCTGACAAATGTGCCATAAGCAGCAACAACAACAATAAAAAAAAAAAACATCAGCAGCTTTGAAACTTTTGCGTGCGGCTTTCGGTTTTGGTTTCATTTTTGTGGCCAGCGGTTAAAAAAGTTGTGGCCAAATAAATGGCCAAATGGTAGAAAATGACAAATGACCGTCAATCATGACAGGCCAGACCAGACGAGAGCGTCCAGCTGCCGACTCGAACTCTGCAACTCTTTTTGGGTGTGGGTTGATAAGGCTAAGCTGTGTCTGCCACAGTTCCCAGCCAACTGCTGAGTGGGGGGAATTTGGTTAGGTGGAGGAGCATAGCGAAACACACCTGCTGGTCAATGGCAGTCAAAGCTCATCATTGGCTGTTTTTCAGGGTGGTTTCTTTCTGGCCATCTAAATGAGTGTTCTGAGCCAGATAAGTTGTACAGCTCATATTTTTGTGGATTGTGAATTGCTCTCGGCTGAGGGCATTAGCTGTGCGTAGCTTAAAGTAAAATATATATGAATAATCAGTTGAATATCACATAAATAAGTTGAATTGCTATTGTTGTTGGGACTTCAAATTGTTGAGCTCTGAATTGTTTGTTAAACATAAAAAAAAAGTCAATTTCTGTGCTTGATTTACTTCTAGTTATAACTTGCCTCATGGTAAAACAAAATACTCTTTATAATATTTTTATTATTCTTATTTTTATATGACATAAGTTTACCTCTAGAATATCGCCTTATCTATAACTGGAATTTGGGGTAAGCCACAAATGCAAATATTTGATTGACAAATTCTTTTGGCAACACGCGCTTATCGTAATAATCAAACCGAACGAAATTTGGCAAGCAAAAAATATGCTTTTGGCCCCAGTATTGGGTAAACAAAATCGTTTGGTACCAAGAATTTTCAATTTTAGCTTGCAATCTGCCAAAAAGGCCAAAAAAATTGCTAAGACGACCAGGAAAAATCTTATCAATTTTCCTGGGTTATTTGTGTTGTGTGCGTTTGTTTTTTTTTTTCATGTATTTTCTGTGAGTTGGCAAAGTTTCAGAGTTGCTGGCCCCCGAAGTGCCACTGTAAAATATTTTATTGAATATAATAAGCAACGCAAACTTTGGCCAAGAGGACACAAAGTTGTAGTAGACGCAGCGAGTGCTCTTCCTTTTTTTGCCATTTAATATGACCGCGCACAAACAATTTTGTCGGCTGCCCTTTGTCTTTTTTGACCTCATCCCTTTTCTTTTTGCCCTATTCACATTTCTCTTTTACTTTGCATTTATTGCAGTCGCCTTTGTACTGCTTAAGCAATATAATACCTGCGTGTGAAATAACGCAAAGTTTATGCAGCGCTGAAAAACTTTGCGCTTAAATGAAAACTACAAAACATTCAAGTTCGGGGTAACCTCTACCAAAAAAATTTAAATGCCATGCCCCCCCCCCCCCCCACCAAAATGGGTGGATGGCCCTTGGGGCGAAGCTGAAAATGAAATTTGAAATTTCAGCTTTTTTTTCACTTTCTTTATGTATTATTCTTGCCAAAGTTGTAGACTTTGTAGTCGCGAGACTTTGATGCACACCCAAAAGAAAGTGTCAAATTAAATTTAAAAGTGATTTGCCGCGCTTTCTTTATTCCATTGTATGTGTGTGTGTTTTTGTGTGTGTGTGTTGTGACTCCTTTTTAAATGCTGCCAGGCATGCCACTAAATGCTAAAGTGAAAATTCGCTATAATTTGCTTGAAAAAAAACGGTGCAGCCTTCTCAAAAAGATTTAAGTCTGTCGAAATTGAATTGACTCCGAATTGTGCAGCTCCCAAAAACCAATCTGAATTGCAGAGACGATTTACTTTACACTTGGCTTATAGTCATTTGACATTATATCACTACTTGTAGTAAAGTTTTTAAAACTCTTCTTTCAAAAAGCAAAGCAATTTGTTTGAACAACTCAATTCAATAAGCTCAAAATATTCGAGTAATAAATGGATGGAAGAGATTTGGAAATCTCTGTAGAATATCCATTTACAATGATGGCAAATAAATGTGGCCAAGGCTTTTAGTCTGGGTACTCAATTAAAGCAGCTGCTTGTGATTTTTGCTATTCCGTTGCTGCCGCAAGTCAACAAATAATTTCCATGCAAATATTTTACACTAATTATTTCAAATATTTTCCATATGGCGGCGTTGAAAGCAACCAGCAAAAAAAAAACAAACCCAAGCATTTGGGCTCAACTGACTGTCTGACTGTCTGACTGTCTATCTGTCTGTCTGTCTGTCTGGCTGTGCCCCAAAAATAGTTATTTGCTCAAATTAAATATATACATTTGTGTATTTGTGAAGCGCAAATACTATGTCTCTCTGTCTGAGCGTGTGTGTGTGTGTGTGTGTGTGTGTGTGTGTATGTTTGGGTGTGTGTGTGGAAAAACAAAATTATTTTATGGCGTTTGCCGTGGGTAAACAAACAGTAAAACAGTACCATAGTCAACCAGAGCTAGAGACTCACAGTCGAATGGCAACTTGGTGAGTCACTTGACACGAACGGCACAGTCTGTGCTATCAGTCAGTCTACACAGTCAACAGTCTGCAGTCTGAAGTCTACAGTCGCCGATGCCTAAAACTATGCAGCGCACTTCACATTTTTTTCAGTGCCATTTTCCAGCCTTTAGGTGCGGCTTTAGTTTTGGACACAGAGGCGCTGAAATTGATTAAGTTTGTTGCCTGCCAATGAAAAAGGCACTCAATCAAACGGAGACCTCTACGAAAAGAGAAAAAAAAAAACGGAGTCAAATGTGCCATTGAAATCGCACACAAAAGTGCCTAACCAAAAATAAATGAATGACTGAATGAATGAGAAGCGAATCGCATCGAATTGAAAAAAAAATGGCCCTTTTTTCCTGCCC
Source organism: Drosophila melanosoma (assembly GCA_035042045.1). NCBI lineage: Eukaryota > Metazoa > Arthropoda > Insecta > Diptera > Drosophilidae > Drosophila > Drosophila melanosoma. The sequence continues at coordinate 1,352,419 of JAWNLY010000100.1, read as the reverse complement.
TGTGCACCATGTGCCATGTGTGTTATATTCAAATCAAGTCAAACGTGAAAACGTTGACTTTACACTTACACGCACTTGAGGCACATATACAAAATAAAAAAAAAAAAAAAAACACATTGCCATTTATTGATGAAAATGGTGATTGGGACGACAAGTATCGCTGCAAGCTGAGATTACTGCACGTGAAAATGAAAAAAAATCTGCACTGACTTTTTATGCATGCAACAAATATGCATATCTGCTTTCAAAGAGGGGCTCCCCTTTTGCTTGAGGAGTGTGTCTGTGCGTAGCTTAGAGTATTACCAATATTAAATATTAAGTGAATTTTTTACATAAAATATTATCTTAAAGTTAGCAACCAGACCAGAGTAAAAGTCTTAGTGAATTTTTTCTATTTATTTATAAGTTTTATATAACACTTGCTTTACTCTTTTGAATAGTAATTGATGGAAATCGTGACTAATTTAAATGCCAGCAGTGTAGACAGTTTGTCCATGACTGTCAAGTCCTTTTAATTAAAAGCTATTTTGCTTGCATTTTTAGGGCCTGTGGCGTTGGGCGTATCCACTACCAACTATCACTCTTACCAGCTCTCTCAATTTCTCCCTCTCTCTTTTTTCCCCTCTCTCCCTCTCTCCTTCTCTCTCTCTCTCTTTCGCTCTGTGTGTTTTTTTCTCTACCACAGCTTGAGTGGAAAATTTTAGCATTTTAATTTAAATTTAATGTGGGCGTGTCAGCGCGTTGCGTGCAACAGTTTCAACAACTTGCGCTCTTTCTCCTTTTGGCTTTCATACCTCCCCTCCCCACCACCCCCCTCGTCTTTCGTTGCATTAAGTCAAACGTAATCCGCACATGGCCCGGCCACAAAAGGCAAACAGTCGGAGAGAGACAAAGCAGTTAAAATGTCTCCCTAAATCTCTTTCCCTACCCCCCCCCCCCCCCCACCCCTACCAGTCGTTCCCTTACTCTTTGACTTTATCGTTTGGTTTGCTGTTGCTGGCTGTTGGTTTTGGTGTTGGTTAGGTCTAGTCTACTCACTTGTCTTTGAGGTCTGGGTTCTGGGTTCTGGGTTCTGGGTTTGCTTTGACTGGTTTGCTTTTGGGCAGCTGCTGCCAGCGTCGACGCCAGCGCCAGCGTTTCATTAAGTTATACAATTTAACGCCCTTTCAGCTGGGCAACGTTGTTGGAGTTCTATTTACATTTGCTTTGGGTCAAATTACACAAAATTCTACGGGTGTTGCGGCGACAAAAAGCCATTGACAGCCAGCCGGCGACGTCTGCCCTCGGCATTCGTTGTGGATCTGTATCTCTATCCGACTCTGACTCTGACTCTGACTCTGACTCCAATTCTAGAAACTGGCTTTAGCCTTAGCTAAATAAATTTTATACCAAATGTTTACAAGAGTGTCGCCAACCATTGTTGGGTAATTTAAAACTTTGTTTTTAACGCCATTGCAAATATTATTGAACTCTGCTCCTGATTTCCTTCTGTTTCTTCTTAATATTACTTTTGTTGGCCATTTTACAGCTTAAATACTTTGAAAGATTAAATTCTCTTACATTTCCGCTTTTGCCAGCAAGTTTCTTGGCTGCCAATACTGCCACAATTAGGTGCAATTGCAAAGATTTAACTCACCTGACCCGTTGCCATCTGGCTTTGTGTGACTTTCAAAATATGTGTCCCAACTTTATGTCACTGAGAAAGAGGGAGTCTATGGGAATTTTTCATTCTCACCATTTGCCATTATCAAATTGAATTTTGCATGCAAATTGTTTTTGGTTCTAAAAAGCTTTTAAGTTTTATGACACGGAAATTGGCTCAGCAAGTTTTTGCTTGGTCAGAATATTGTCGCCTTTTGCATACCCTAAGCCGACTCAAATTTATAAAAAGAGGTAATGCACAGCTAAGCGAGTAATCTAGCCATATATATATTTATTTAAATTTTGTGTAATATTCAAATTATAGTCAAATCAAATACTTTTCGTTCTAAGTTGTTTCCCCTTTTATTGTTTAAGCATTTTAACACTATTTTCAAAGGTTGCTTACACATAATAAATAAAATAAAATAAATATACCTTATTGATTTTATTTTACAATCATCAGTTACTCACGTTGTTCACCTTCTCCTCAAAAATTAAAAAAAAATTATATATAAATAAATTATTTTTTAATAAAGAAATGTCAATTAAAAATTCGTTTGAATTTTTCTGGCTTCCACAGGGTATTCTGTACGCACAATTTAACTTGTGGCTTACTTTTGGTTAGCTCTTCACGATTTGGCATACTTAGCCTGGCTTGACTTCTATAACCGGCAAAAATGAAACAAAACGGTGTGTTTTTTGTTAGGCCGCCTCACTAATTTGAACGAACGGCTAATTATGATGTCTTTTACGTGCCAACAAACGTTCAAGTGACTTCCCTAGGCCCACTTCAATATTTATTTTACTGTAAACTCAACCTAAAAAAAACTGACGTCGACAGCCGCAAACGGCAGGAACCCATTCAAAATTCAAGTGGGCGTGTTTTGATGACATGCTTACTGCCTCCTGCCTGGCATGGTGTGGCATGGTGGCATGGTGGTGGCATGGTGGCATGATGGCAGGCAGCAAGTCCGCCAGCCTGCTGCTGCTTACCTACAGCACGTAATGCGCTGGGGATTCGTCAGTATTAGCTACCCGGTAAAAACAATATTAATAACAGTACCAGAGGCAGCAGTTGGCCATGAGGCCTGGAGCCCGCGGCAGGGCCATAATAATACATCAGCTGAGCCAATGTCCCCCACCAAGGGTTTCCTTTTTCCACACAGAGACACACACACACACACAAATAGACAGTGCGACAGACAGAGAGAGAGATGGACAGACGGACAGACGGACAGACTGACTGACTGACTGACTAACTGACATCCCCAGGCAGGCAGCTAATAGTCAACGGCTTCGTTCGACTGACGAACGCTTCATTGAAAAGTTTCCAGCGTAATGGCTTTTGTTTGGCGGCATCGTTGTCGTTCCTTGGACCACGTTTCTCGTTACACTGGCGCGCAGGGAAACGTGGGCGGTCTGTAGCTGCTCTATAGCATTAAGTAATTGATTACATCTCAAGGGACTTTTAAGCAAGCTGGCAAGCGCGCACAGAGTAAGGGGTAGCAACAACAACAACAACAGCAACAACAACAACAACAACAACAAAATGAAATGGCACGCCACTATAAAGCTCATAAATTTCTATATAACTTGACTGCTGTGGAGCGGCTCGGCGCAATATAACGTAAATAAATTTCGCTAAATAGTACACAAAAGCGCAGGAAGAAAAAAAAAACACTGAAAAAGAAAAAGAGGTAGACAACAGTTACCCGATGGAGTCCAAAAATATCCGGTCGGACAGTCGACCTTTGCCGTGTTCTTACCATAAACAATAACCATAATTTAACCCCAGCCAAATGTGTCTGTTAATGTGGTTTCCACGCTGGCTCAGAAAGTTGTATGCTAAGTTTAGCAACTGAAATTGAGAAGAAATGTTGAACGGTTGGGCAGATTTCAAGGTTTTGGGGCTGGTCTATTTGCTAACAAAATTTATGGTTGCAATATGCAGCAGAGTTGGGCAGGAAATTTGTTTTAAATTAATGGCACATTCAGCACTACTTTAATCGAATGAAATGAATTATTTATTGTTTATTTATTATTTATTTATTCCATGACATCAAAACTAATCGATTTAAGTAGGAGAGAAATGCAGCTTTAACACTCATCTCGCACTAATATTATGTTCAGCTGTTCTTCATTAAGATAAATACTCAGTCTAGCAATTATTGGTGCCCACATCCACATCCACATCCAAATGCAAATAGCTTCAACTTAACCCACTCCTCAGCAATGACCGCAATTTTTGCGCTCATCATTTCTAATTTTTTTTTTTTGTGATGTTTTACTTTTTACGTTTCACGTTTCGTTGTGGATTTTAAATTAAAAATACTGCCATGTGCGGGTTGAGGGTCGACAGTAGCAAATTTATATATATATATATATATATACAAAAACAATGAAAGACAAGAAGACAAACAATAACAAATAACAGTTGCATGACTCTGAGGCCCTTTTCGACTATATCTGCAAGAACTGGATTGTGGCCAGGCCACGCCCATTTGGGGGCAAACCGCGCCATTTTTATGGCGCCTAATTGCGCAGCGTTCTCTCTCCCCAGACCCAACTGAACTGTACTGTGGAGGGAACCGAAACGATCCAACCCGACCCGCAGAACGCACAACAACAACAACAACACAGGTCTCGACCGGGCCTCGGCTGTTATAATCATAAAATTGCTTTTGTGGCATACAAACCGGTTATATTGCTCCCGTGTGATAGTCCGCCAATGTTTCCAGTTGGCTGTCTAGCTTGCCGACTCCGGCTCCTGCTCCGACTCCTGCTCCGGCTCCAGCTACGGCTCTGCCAGCTACTTCTTCATTTTGCACAAATGAAAAATGTTGCGGTTTATTTTCATTTACAGCATTTCCACTGCGTCGGTGGTGGCAGCGACGGCGGCGGTCTAAACATAATTTGTTGCATTAATGTTTGCCACATGCACATGAAAATAGCAAATACACACACACACACACACACATGGCCAAACACGCACATAGTTTTTGTTTAATTTCAATGTAAATTACTTGAGTAAGGTGGTGGGCAGTCGTGGTGCGTGGTAGGGGGTACGGGGGGTACGGGGTTTTAGCTGCGGGTCGAGCTGTTGCTTTGTGTGGGCTGTACTAATTGCTTAGAGCCCTTGAGCTAGAAATTTTGCGCATAATTAGTGGCAAATTGCATATGGTAAATGGTCGAGAACTGTCCAAAGCTGGCCATATTGCATATGTGTATGTGTGTGTGCGTGTGTGCGTGTGTGTGTGTGTGGTTGGTTGGTTAAGGGATATTAAGGGAATTATGGCAGCGTAATAGTTCAACTCTATTTGAGGTTAAGGCAAGAACTACAAACTGAAAAGCGCACACATAAATCACGCATCTAACCTAGATGAATCTTGTGAATTTCAGCTGCATAATTTAAATAGCATTTAAATCGAGAACAATAAAGCCTATTTGTCTATTCTTTTCATTCCAACATGTTACCAATTTGACTGTCATACCAACCTACATTCAGCCCTAATACTAAGTATGCCATAAATACTACAACTGGCAAAAAAAAAAAGGTAGCGGACAAGGAGTGGGACACATAAAAATGTGATATAATAATGCCATTGACAAATATAAAGCCATAAATTATAAATGTGAAATACTTACTTATAAACGAAATCTACTTTTCCACAAAGTAAGCAAACAGAAAGCAGCGAGCAATAACCTGACAGCCTTGCCACACACAGAGCAGAGAGGCAGAAGGGAGGCGGGCACAAACAGAAAACAGAAAACTGAAAACGAAGCACAAAACACAAACCGCAACTTGTTATAAAATTAGTAAAATTTTCTCAGCAAACATTTACATTAACTACAAGGCAAATCCCATGCCCATGCCCATGGCCAGACCCAGACCCCACAGACAGTCAGAGCCTGTGCCTGTGCCTGGCACTTCAAAAGACCCATAGAAGCATAGTCAAAGCAAAAAAAAAAAAATAAATAAAGTATCAAAATAATAATAAAAATAAAAAAATAAAAAGAAATCAGTAAAGGAAAGCAGAAGAATATTACAAAATGTGAGACGAGGCGGGGCGAGGTGGGGCGAGGCGGGGCGGGGCGAGTCCCAAAAGTATTAAGAGAGCAAAGCAATTAAAATATGAAAATGTACAACTTTCATCTTTCTGAGCTCATTGCATAAATCATTCCGAATGCCTGAGCCCACATTTTCCTAAGGGTAGCAGTGGCAGTAGCACAGCAGTGCCACATTCAAAATTTAATGTGACGCTTTTCACTAATCAGCATAAGTCCCTGACACACACACACACACACACAGCCACTGGCCCGCACACACACCTTGTTGTTAGGGGAGCAGAAAATGATTTATTTCGAATTCAACTTGTTACCTGTAGCTACTTTAATGCCACTCTGATTCGAGTGGTTGGGGGAGTATCCATGTTGTGGGGTTGTCCACTTACCAAAACCCACCAGATGACAATATAAAATATAATTATATTCATTGCGGCCCTGCTCTTGATTGTAATTACAAGGCAAGCTACGTGGCTGGAAATGGGTATATTGCCCAACACCAATTTTTTGGGTAATGCCCGCGAGGCAACTCAAAAGTGTATTTTAAAATTTACATACAGCAACGCCCATTGAGAAATACGAGTGGGTAACTTACTCCTGGGTGGGGGAGGGGGGGAGGTGGTGCTATACTTATATACGTGTGTGAAAATAGACATTTGTCCTGTCGTCTTCAATTAAAACTTTGTACAAATTGTGCTGGGACACCGCGGTAAATTGACAGCTCAACTGAGCAGCATTTATTCGAGGTTTGTTCTTTTATGTGACAGCATAAGTTAACAGATTTTTCAACATTAGATTTATTACAAAAATTAAACTTGTATTATTGTTAATAGTATCAGTTTTATTTAAGTTTTACTACAAGTAAATTAACACTGCGTCACAGCGCAAACAAATTGTTAAACAAACAGAATTTTATCACATATTTCACTTAAAATGTGCATATTTTGCCGCACAGAGATTAGTTCCACTTCTGCGATTTTGTTGTAAATTGTCAACTTACAGCCTGTCAATAACTAAATACAAAAAATATTTAAAAAAAAAACTAAATAAATTGATCTGCAAGTTTGGAACAACTACAAAAAATAGAAAATACAAAAAAAAAAATAAATATATAGAAAATCCTTAAAAATATTCAAATAAAAGGTGGTTTATATTGAGGGGTTGAATATAGCCAGTGAGTTGTGCGTATATAAACACAAGTATAACCAATCAAAAATCCAATTAAAATTGAGGAAAATTCGATTTGCATGTAAAATATGGCACACAAAAATAAACAACAACAACAAAAGGGAAAACGATATCAAGAGCAGCTGAATGAGAAGCGGGTGGTGGGGAGGGGGGGGGAGGCAAGGAGAGCATAAAAAATATTTGCTGTATACGAAATTGAAAAGCCTGAAAAAAGGCAGCCTGACAGACGAGAGAACTCAACATGGGATTGATATTCCCGTCTGTTGGCAGTCGAGCACACAAAATATATATATAAATAAAAAATAAAAAAAAAATGCACGTGAAAATAAATAAAAAATAAAAAAAAAATAATAATAAATTTGGTTACCTATAAGCGTGTGGCATTTACACACAGCAAATATTATTTTTTTAGCTTGGTGTTGACTGTGCGTCAACTCAACCAGCAACACGTTGCATAAATACAAATAACAGCAACCATTTCAAATATTTCTAGAAGTTGCTGGTAGGTAGAGGGGCGAGCGGGATTTGCTATGATTATATATTTAGTTTAAAAACTACTTTAAAACATTTTTACTAATTTATTTTTCCGTTTCTCTTTTCTATTTTTAGGTAAGTGTCGATTGTGCAGCTATTTTGCATATATCTTTATTAAATTAAGTTCACAGTAAGTTTTGTTAAATATTTATTAAACTTAGTCTAACCACATCAATTTATGTACTAAAGTTAAGGTTACTTTTAAACATGTATATTTTTTTTGTATTTCAGAATGTTAGGTAAACCAATTGAATCTGAATATAATATTTTTCAAATATTCTTTTCGGTTATAATCAATTTGTTGAAATTTTTAAGCATTTTTCTGCCCGTTGCTGTTTCTAATTCATATTAAATATTGGTGTTTCCCTTGTGAACCAAATTGAATTAAATTCTGAAAATATATTGTGCACAATTTTTACGCATAGATAAAGACGATACAAATGACTGTTGATTTAATTAGTTTATTATTTAATTATTGTCGCAATTATGTGTGTATGTGTGTGTGTGGTTGTTAATATTCAAATTATTTTTGTTAATTTGCGTTAATAATTTGCATAGCGATTTTTAACGTGTCTGAAATTTAATTGCTAACTATTCCATACAAATATATATATAATACAATAAAAAAAACTATGCTGCGTGTGGTTGGTGAATGTGTGTGTGTGTTTGTGTGTGTTTGTGTGTGTGTATCTCAGAGTGTTAATTAATTTTGCGCTTGAAACAATGTCAGTTGTATGCAATTGACTGCAGGCCTTGCTGTGTGTGAACTGCTATCGCACACTTTTAATTAGACTTCAGTTTCCAATTATGTAAGCTTTTATATTAATTAAATTTCCATTTTTATATTTGCCCGTCTCTGTCTGAAGCTCTCCTCGTCTCTCATATCTACTTTCGCCCTTGGCGATGCCATGTAATTTGTACTGAATTAATTAGAAATGCCAACTTGGCAGTACTTCTTTCTTACCGCTCTCCTCCTCCTCCTCCTCCACTTACGCTGCTCCACCTGCCATATCGAATTAAATAAACGCTGGCACGCAAAATCAGATCAGACGAGCGAAGGCAAGGTAAGGTAGGGCAGTGGCTAAAGAAATAACTCAAGGTAAATAAATAATTGAATTCATTAGGCAAATGAAAAATGCTGTCAATGCGCCGCACCACACCGGGCCAAAGCCAACGAGTTTTCTAGCCCAGTCGAAAACAATCCCAGCCATATACGATACACATATTGACCCAAATCTGTGCTAACAATGCCTGGCAGTCTGTCAATGTCCGCCAAAGTGTGTGTGTGTGTGTGTGTGAGAGTGTGCGTGTTGTGTGCGTGTGTTGTAAAGGATAATAGCAGCCTGTCAAACCTGTTAAAAACGTAAACACAAATAAAATACAATGTTTACCCCAATAGCGTAAAAGTCCTTCAACTGGGCTCGCTGGCTGGCTGACTGACTGCCTGACTGGCTGACTGCCTGACTGCCTGACTGTCCACCTTTCGTCACGCCCTTCTCGAGTTCGCTGCGCTTTTAACGTTGCTCATTAGTGACCAAAATCGAAGAACAACAAAAGCGACAGCGACAACGAAGCTTAATCAAAAACGAAGAGACGCTGTCAAAAAAAAAAAACTAACAAAAAAAAAAACAGGGGGAAAAAAAAAGAATGAACGAGGGAAACATATAAAGCAACAACAATGGCGTCGACAAGCGGAAGGAGAAGCAAACAATGCGACAAAAATAATACTCGTATGTGTTCAGTGATGAGAGCAGGAAGAACAAATAACAACAACAATAATAATAATGAAGAACACACACACACACAAAAACACACACACACACTCACACACATGCAGAGATAGGTACATTATGGTTACGTTATAGGTGTGTTGTGGTTCTCATATATATATATATATATATATATATGTGTGGGTGTATAGATTTTTGTTAGTTTTCTGTGGCGTCATGTTAATAGAAACAGGTAGAATTGTGGTGGCAACAGACGAGGAAATGGAGGGAGAGCACGTTGTAAGGATGGAACTTTAAGTGCGTTTCGTATTTCGAGTTCTGTTGAGTTAACAATAAAGTATTGGCTTTAATGAAATACCCAATGAAAATTGGAATAAATGCCAGCAGAAGAAAATTACAAACTAGAAAGTAGCGCAAACAAATGTTGATTTAAAACAAATTAACAGACAGCTAACATAAAAAAAAAATAATATTATATTACAAGTAGCAAGAAAATAATTCTTGCCTAACTTATTAATTTCAGAAGTTTTTCTCTCTATTTTCAAAAGTTTTTTAGTAACAATTGTAACTAAACAGAAAATAATATTTGTAGTAAATTGCATTTGAAAGTTACGCCTGCTGCCAAAAATTACCTAAGCAAAACTGAGCACAATTTGGGGTTAAGGAAAAGAATTGCTGCACAGACGACTACTCGCTTAATTATGCAACAAATTAGGCCCAGGATGTTGGCATGTTGAGTTAAGGAGTCGTCGACTCCGGCGATGATGAAACGAACTTCATGCATAATGCATGAAAGTATGCGAGAGGTTGCCACGGCATTATGCTTATAGCTTTCAACTGCAACAGCAGCATGCTCCATTACACGCCAAGAAGATGACACACACACACACACACAACCACATACGCACATGTGGAGTAGCTTTTGAGGAGGCGCAAGTTTATTATGAATTCCCAAAACTTAAATGCATGTGCCCCCAAGGGCAGAGAGTGCACTCAGTGCCACACCCACACACACACACACAAACACACATGCAATCACATGCACAGTGAGTTATTAACACGCTTTGCCACATTTGCTTCCGAGCTAATGTGGCTTTGGTTTAGTGGCTGCCATGTGGCAACCTCGGAAATGGAAGTGTGGAGACTGGTGGCACTTGCAGCCTGCATATTGGAGGCATTCGTTCGTTCGTTACAGCTCCATGCCTGTCATTATGCTAAACTAAACGCCAGCCAGTGCTAGAATTTGCACTCACCGTTAAACCTATCTCTCTCTAACACACACACCTATTCTCTCTCTCCCTCTCTCTCTCTCGCTCTCCCTTGCTCCCCTGGGTGTGCACGTGCTTTGCAGGTAACATTTCCGTTGCAGCTTCCGCTGCGAGCGCTTTATAATTATTTCGCCTGGCGGCCCATCGTGCTTGGCATATGCTGCCTGTTGCCAGGATTGTCAGGACGTGTACGTGTTGCATGCATGGCCAAAAAGGAAGCGAGAGGAGCAGAGAGAGAGCGAGAGAGAGAGGGGCAGCGAGACGTCGAGAGTTATAAGCTTCATTAAGCATATGTACAGCAAGTTGTAAGCTGTGTGTGTCTGTGTCGAGTGTGTGTGTATCTGTGTGTGTGTGTGTGTGTGTTTGTGTGTGTTGCATTAAGCATATTTAGCATAAGGATTTGTCATTTACGCTAAAGCGCACACAGAGAGATAATTAAATGACGCTTGGCAAGTCAAGTGAGTTAATGAAATTTTTAAACGCTTTGGGGCTACAAATATTTAGCAGTTTGATAATGAGCATAGTTTTCTGAGGTTGCCTTAACTGCAACTTCAACTTATGGACCAAGTTTAAATTGGGGAATGTTAAAATAAAGTTTTCACTATTTAGATCTCAAGATTTTGTTACAAGAATAACAAAACGAAACTGTTACTGAATTTTAAAGACTGATAGAAACAAAATATTCGTGTTTATTTTGTCATTTCTTTTAAATTTCAACTTAATAAGCACTTAAAGGGAACTTTATATTTTCTTTGTTGATGCCACACGTACGTGTACCCGTTAGATCTCTTATTTTTTAAAGCTGGCACCCAATTTCCTGACATTTCTATTAAAAGGCATCGTCCCCCCCCCCCTCACGTTGGTTGCCTCAAATTGCTTTGACCTTTGCACAACAGCTGTGACTCTCCATTACAATCCGTTCCCCTGTTATCCTTGCATCCCTGTACGCACCCGCACATAACTCTTATGGAGACGCAAAAAGGAATGAATCGAGGGGAAAAAAAAACAAATTTTACACACGCACATTAAGTCACGTTTTCGCACCATTAACCCATAAAAAACGAGCACAGCTATGAAGTGTGAGCAAAAGTAAGAGAAAGCTATAGTATGACAGAGAGAGAGGGGAGACAGAGGGGAGGACAGAGAACGAAAGTAAGAGCAAAAGATTTACAAATATTGAACTTTTTGCTGGTTTGGCTAGCTTCTGGATTTGCTTTTAGCTTTGAGCTTTCAAGTCGTAAAGCAGTCATGAGCATATTTTATAGATTTTAATATGCGAGCTACATAACGGAGACCAGAGCAATTTCCCCCTCTCACACACAGACACAAACACACACACACACACACACACACACACACACACACCCTCTAGCCTGGCTTAGCAGCATTTTTAAATTCACGCCAAAAAGTAGGCAATGCTTTTTGGCGCCGCTCACCCTCATCAGAAAAGGTCTCCGCATTTCGTTTAGTGATTTTTTTTTTGTTAGCCCTATGACAATGTGTCAACGTATCTCACAGTCTACGTCTGCCTATGTATTGGTGTGTGTGTGTGTGTGAGTAAGTCAGAGCAACAAAAAAAACCCCACTTGATAAGGGTTTATCAAAGCGACACAGTAACATAGTGATTTACTCGTGTGTGCGTAGAATTTTTTTTTTTTAATTTCGAAAATTGAAAAAGTGACTTTTGCTTTCTTGACTCCATTTACAATTTACACAACGGCGTGTGACAAGCAGACAGCGACAAGGACAAGGGCAGGTAGACGGGGGCAATATTGCGTATCTACTAGGCTGGGCCGTTGACAAAAGGCCTGACTCGTGTGTGTGTGTGTGTGTGTGTGTGTGTGTGTGTGTGAGTGTGTCAAGTGCAAGGGCGGTTTTCCTAACCTCGACTCATCTCTCAAATACATATTTAAATAAAGCAGAATTGAGTTACGCTGAGCACTGCAAGTAATATACCCAATTCAAAAAACTCTCTGCTAGATCCAGAAAAAATTGTTATTTTAACCCAATTCAAACTATTTGTTCCATTGAGTCGAGAATGGAATTTAAATTAAATTTGTGGCACTTTAAGGGTATGCATTAACAACAAAGTTAATAATACAGAAAAATATTTTAAAATAAGATATTTAGTACAAAAAATAGTAGCCTTACAAGTTGCTGACATATTCAAAAATAGTTAACAATCTCCAAAAAAAAACTAGTTTTTGGTATAGTAAAAATATTTATTATTTAAACACTGCCAGTTTTAGTGTCCCAATTATAGATAACAAATTTTTTCGGCTTCGGTGTCTCATTTTTAAATGTTTTTATCTATTTCTTTTACTCCAACAGTTAGCAATTTCTTGCAATTTAATTTAATTGTCATCATTGAATAGGCAAATTGGGCTTTCGTTGCAATCTGCCAACTCAGAAAGTTACCAAAAAAAAAATAAAACTTGTGGCTTACACATCTCCACCAATCTCTTTCACACTCACTTCAGTCAGCCACACACACACACGCACACGCACACACGCACACATGCCACAAAAATATGTGTGAAAAAATCGCTTTTCATCTTATGAAATCATTTCTGGCTTTCAAGGATTTCTGAGCTGAAGCTACCTGTGCTGATCAAACAGGCTTACCAGCTACTGTTTAAAATAAATAACAACGTTTCACAAGCACACTCTTACACCATCGCACACACAAACACACACACACGCACACCTTGCACAAACCAAATAAATTGGTTTCGTAACCGCAAAAGCCAAAAACGAGCAGAGACAGTAGCAGCAGCCAAAATCGAGTCTGAATTGGTAGTCGGAGACACGATAGGCCCTCTCACATCAATCCAATTCAATCAGACATCAAGCATATATATATATATATATATATAGATATATACGAATACAACATTTTCGCAAGCAACACACGAATTATACAATCAATGGATATAGCAGTCTCTCAACCCCGCCCAAAGTGCACCATACTTTATGCTATCTCTCTCTCTCTCTTCCGCACTCTCTCTCTCTCTCTCTCACATTCTCTAGGCAGCCATTCGTAAAGGGAAATAAAATGCGGCAGGCACGTTGCAACACTATTACTTATTTGGCATAGCACACAGACAGACTGACAGACAGACATACAGACAGACAGACATACAGACGCCGACAACGATGGCTGAAATGAACTACATTTGTATGTCATTGTGTGTGTGTGTGTGTGTGTGGCTCAGGTGTGCAGCAAGCTCAAGAAGGAGACAGCTAGACGGAAAGAATAAGATTTAAACAGAGAGAGAGAGTGAGAGAAGAAGAGAGGCGTGAATGGAGAGGGGGAACTTAACAGGCGGGCTCTAAAATGCAATAATCTTTCGGCGCCGACGTCGTCAGCGTTTAAACGTGACTTTTAAGCATGATGTTGTAATATTTTAACCTGACTAAGAATTGCTGCACAAAGCGCTGAACCTGGCAAGGGGGAAACCCATGGAGGGGGTAGGTGGAATGAGTGCAGGCAGAACTGTTTTCATTGTTGTGTGTGCCTGAAAATTGTTACAAATGCCCCCAGCGTGCATTTTATGGCCAGTGCGATAAATAAAATGTTGCAACACAGGTCACACACACACACACACATGTGAGCAGTGAAAAAGCACAGAAATATAATATATATATATATATACACACTTATGTATGTATGGGTGTGTGCACAAATAATATGAAAGTCCTTCGGCTGTTAAAGGTAGTCCAAGTCCTGGCACTGCCACACCGCTGCCAGACAAACAATAACATAAATTTTGTTAGCTATTTTGTGCTGTGTGTGTGTGTGTGAGTGAGTGTGTGCCATGTAATTGTGCAATATGTTTTAGATGCCAGGCAGCATTCACAACTACTTAGTTCATACTTGGAATGGGGCCCGAAGTAGCCTTGACCACAAAGTCGAAGATGTTAACAGTGGCTCTAAGGGCTGCAGGCGCTTTTAGTGGCAATTCAAAAAAAAAAAAAAACATCCCTTTTCAATTTATATATTCTCGCATATACCAAAACATTTTGACAGGTAATTTGGTAAGAATTTCTATGCTCTTTATACTGTAAAGTGTATATTCTACTATATTTCGAGACTTGACTAAATTTAGCAAACTAAAATAGAATAAACAATTAATTGGCATTTCTCTCGTTTTTGGCAAGAATATCTTTGTGCTGTTGAGCAAATGGTTAAAAGTCAAATTCAATTGCTAAATGTTTTGCCTACTTTGTGAGCCATTACAATTACTGTTTAAACCATTCTGCTAACCATTTCTGCCAATTGTTTCTTGATTCTCTTCTCTATGCTATTTCCGTTTGCTCTCTCTCTTCTCTCTTTTCTCTATGCGTAATTGTAATTGCAAAAGCCCTGCAGTCTCCCAGCCCCCCCTCTCTCCACATCCCCAGTCTACTGGCCTGAGCCGAGACTAGTTTGCTGCTAAGCCAATGTAAGACCCGCAAGCGTTTCTCATGCAACAGAAAAGAAAGGCCAACAAACTACACAACTTGTTTGTTATTGTTGTTGTTGTTGTTGTTGTTGTCGGCTTGTTGTTGCTGCTGCTTGTGTTACTCTGTTGTTATCGTTGTGGTGTTTGTCTTAGTTAAATTCCGAGAAGCGTAACGGGTAAACGAGCAGAGCAACGTCAACTGTGGCTGCACTGAGTGCGGCTTAAGTGTTCATCGACTGAACCGCACACCAATATACACACACCCACATACACACACACACACAAACAGTACATAAAACCCCTTGTCAATAGTCTGCAACCAAGGCAGAGACTGTGGCAGAGTGTGTGAGGCAAGTGCTGTAAGTTCAATTAATTGCGCGCATCGAGCAAACAAAATAAACAACTGCGGCAACAACTGCCACCACAAAAATTAAATTAAAGTCGAACACTGGCTACGCTCTAAACTGTTTTGCAATGAGACTGGCTGAAATCGAGAAATACATATGCAACACACTTGCCAAAATATTTTTAACAATCTGTTTTTTTTTTAATTTGGCTAATAAATTATAATGTATAAATAATCATTTTTTGTTATACAATATTTTTTCGTTTTCAAATTATGATTGAATGACTTCTATGTGCCACGATGATTGGGCAGTTTTTCAGCTAGTGTCATTGCTTTTCACACACGCACACTCTCCTTACTTGTCCTTCTTGCCGATTACTTTACTCCTTTCGCTTATGCGTTTACATGAGTGATGTGCATTGAGAGCGCTAAAACACTTTTGTTTACTTCCTCCAAGAGTGTGTGTGTGGGTGTGTGGGTGTGTGTGGGAGTGTGTGTGTGTGTTTGTGTGTGGACTAGACGAAGACGTATGGTTATTGTGATGACTCTTGTGTTTGCCATCCCACTCTAGAAAATTGATAAATATTGCACACGCACACACACACACACACACACATTCCAGTGCACATATGTGTGTGCACACACACATACATACATACATATATATAAAATATAATTTAATTAAAATGTTTTATGTAAGACATGTTTATTGAAGCATTTTCTCAACTTGCCTTGCCATTTGATTGACGTCTGACTTGAGGTTGTCGTTCTTGTTGTTGTTGTTGTTGTTGTTGCTCTTGTTGTTGTTGTTATTTTTGTTCATCGGTTCATTTGTTTGTTTGTGGCATTTGCTGTCAAGGTGTTGAGCTCCATTCCACACACACACACACACACACAGCATTTTCCAACTCGTAGCAAAGTCTTTGCATTGATTTGTGCATAGTTTGAGTTATTTGTTTAGCCAGGCAATATATTTTCAATTAGTTATAGGCCCAGACAATTCCTCTAATTATTGTCTATTTGAAGATGAAACTTTGGTATTTGGGATATATGTTGACAACATTTTCACAGGTTACTTGCAAAATTTCAAATTAAAATCTATAAATTAAAATCATATCTATTTAAGACCGTAAATCATTACTCATATTTATATTTATTATATTTGTTGTGATGTATCATTTTATTATATACGTATTTCCTTATATACATATACATATATATATATATAGTGCGTTTTTTTGTGTGCAAAACTTACTATCAATCATCGACCTTTGATGCTTTTGGACATTTGTCATTCGAATAATTTTTTAAACTAGCATTTAAGTTTTGATTAATATCACCAAATCTATATATTATGTAAGTTTCTGTACGTTTTGTGTTTTTAAAAATATAATAAAATTTTTATATCTCAGTGTTGTTGTTTCCTTGATGTTGTGCGTTACCAAGATATAAATCAATTTATAATTAAAAATGTATCCATTTATTAGAAGAACATGTTCAATGTTGTGCTCTCTACTTACTTAGATCAATTAAGAGATTAAAAAAAACTAAATTCAATAAAAATAAAGTGCAATTTGTTATTGTTATTGACATGTAAACATTTCTCGATGTGCGTCATATTTGTTGCTCCAATTTCTGTAGTGCAAACAAAAATGTTTAAAGAAAAACAAACTCATCATTTTAAATTCTCAATAGGCAACAACCAAAAAAAAAAACAACAACAAACGGAGATTATAAAAATTTTATTTATTCCTTCTTTTCTCTTTCTTTTTTCTCTCTTTTTTCACAAACGTCAAAATAATCCAATTAAATAATACAAAAACTACCAAAAAAAAAAAAAAAAAAACAAAAAAACGAAACAATCAAACCGACTTACAAAAAACCCACCGAAAATGTAAACAAAATTTTAGCACGCAGAATGGGAAACGGCAACAATTTGGTGGCATTGAACTGAGAAGCTAAGAAATGGAAACACGCTGTTGACGACATTGCTTGGAATACACGATTAAAACACATTCAAACACCTAATTTATAATAATTAGCAGAAGAAATCTAATTTTTAAAATCAGCTTTACACAAAACGTCCATGAAAATATCGCTTAAATTCCAATTAAAGCCGAAAACTACCAAAGATAAGACAAATTGTACAAAGTAGTTGATGTGGAGCAATTAAATTAACAATTATTACACATACGCCGCGTAGTTCAAAACTGTATTAACCAGTGATTAATTAGAGCTTACAATTAAAAGCTTAGTTCGCAACAGTGAAACAGATTTTCGGAGCTTTACACAAATATTAACCTGAACCTTATTCAACTATTATCTCAATCGTGTTTAAGGTCTTCTGTGAATTAAGAATTTAAGACTACAGAAATATCAATTATGCCAGTTTATTAAATTAACTATCTAAGCGAACTATAGAAATTCAGGAGCTACTCAGTGCTAATTATAATACAGATTTAAAGCAACCTGAAACACATTCCAACAGAACCAAATTTTAAAGCCGGCTTCGAACTCACAGTCGAGTAGCAGTCTCTGAAATTTCTAAACGTAAGCATTCAAATTATATTAAAAATATATCTAAAATGTCGTGTGTGTGTGTGCCATAAATGTTAGAAATTAATTTAGTAGTTAAGAATGCTCTATCGAAATATTTAAATAATTTAACACGTATTATAATTGAGTTTGAGAAAATCTTATGTGTTATCTACAGTACCAGTTGTCAAAAATGTCTTTAATTTTCTGAGATTAGAATGGTATTATGACAGTTTCTAACTTATAAAAGATACTTTTCTGCATAATTTCAAATAGGCACAAAACTTTTATTCTCTCAAATAAAGAGCTTATAACATTTCTGTGACCATTTTTCATAGCACAAAAATTTATGTGCTTGTCTATTGCCTATTACACGCTATCTGCAGCATCATCCCAGGCAAGTTTCATGGCTTAAATCCAGCCACCCCTCGCGCACCCCGAAGCGCACATAGCATTCGTTGAGTTATAAAAAAAAAAAAATGTCGGCCATATAATTATAAAGCATATGGAAAATGCGGTGAATACCCGTCGAATTTCGAGTGCTGCGAGTCCTTCTGTCTAGCTCATAAACTTTAAATTCCACTTTATCGTGAAATATATGCGTTCCCCTTATTATATATATATATACATATATGTACATAATATACATACTTATATAAATGGAAAATCTGCGCACATAAAGCGCCAGCCACAAAGAGCCACCCATTTGACAATTCTACTCCACACTGCAGCTCTCGTTCTCCTCTCTCTCTCTCTCTATCTCCCTCTCTCTCTCTCCGTCTTCTTTTTTTTTCAAACATTTCCCGTGGGCAGACATTGGACACTTTTATGCGTTTGAAATGAAAATGCTATGTGCCATTAACATTATCCCTGACGCGTCACTACTTAAAATAAAAATTTCTATATTTTTTATAGAACGTCGACGGAGAGATGAAGTGTCGGGGGGCGGGGGAGGGGGGAGGATTGTGTGGGAGCAGAGAGAGAGAGAGTGACGCGTGCACCTTTTTTACTTTTATAGCCAATTTCTGGTTACCCACAATGCAGCCAATTTCATGTCAAGCTGCAGCGCAAAATGATAATCCTGGGGTCATAAAAAAAATTTTACTTTATATTGACTTTTAGTGTGATAGTCAACGCCGGCTGTGACTCTGGCTGCAGCTGAAGCATCAGTATCCACGTCCTCATCCTCGTCCTCATCCTCGTCCTCGTTCTCGGCTGGCAAAAGACAACGCCAAGGTGCACATGAAATGTTAATGGCATGTCAAGATTGCTGCCTCCATTTGCCCACTCTATGTCAATCTGCATTTGCTGCATATTTATTGCCAGGTCCTGTCCAAAAATGCACACAGCAAAACCATCTTAAAGACACTTGGAATTACAACTATAAGATCTGGCAGTCTTAATCTAAGCTAGATTCAACTTGAATAAATAGTTTATTCAAAGCATTTTGGCATGGCATCTTAAATCCAATTTACTATGAAATGTTTTGCAGTGTAGACATTCTTGCTGAAAGCACTTTAAACTAAAGTCAAAAACTAATAGAAATTCATGAGTAACTGTAATTCGAATATATTCTTAAGCCCCATCTTTACATTTTGGGCGGCCACCCAGTTCATTTTGGAGTCTCCAAGGATTCCTTTTCAATTTTCATTTGCTTGGTGCACACAAAGCCAAAGTCACACAAAAGTTGATCCTTTTCAATATTAATTAACACTTCAATACCACAGTGGAGGATAAGCTCCAAAGACAAACTTTTGGCGCGTCTTTCTCGGATCTCTGGCGCTGACTTTTGTACAATTTCCGTTGTGCTGTCAAAACAAAAACTTTGACTTTGCCATGCAAAATGCCTAAAAATGCGTCCATTGAAATGTTCTATTCTGTTTTGTGGCTCGACTGACTTACTCTTTCTCTCTCCCTCTCTCTCTCTCTCTCTCTCTCTATGTCTGTGTCTCCTTGTCTGTCTGTGTGCGTTTACAGCCTTGCTGGCTGTAAATACTAATTCACGCTGACACTAATTAACAATTAGGCGCATTTTAGCGCTCGTTTTCGGCATGCCAAAAATGCCAATGCCAAAACTCTACAGTGAACTCTGCCTCAAAACTCTGGTAGAACTTTTGAACTACTTACAACGCTAATAACTAATTTACTTCTGAATTCATCTGTATCAACTGCCTCACCCCCCGCTATCACATTGCAGTGACAGAAAAGATATTCTATACCCATGCTCTCAACATGTCATTTGCACGCCATCATTGTCATTGGTGTCCCCAGCCTATGCTGAACTTTGCGCTTATTACTGTAAATTTCCAACTGACAAATAAACTGAGCACTTTAAGGCACCCAAAGAGACCCAAAGGATTCCATGGCACCGTAACAACAACAAAGCTCAAAATGAGACACGAACCAAGAATGAGACCTCTACAAAGAACTCCAGCCGCAGTTGCCATGGACCCGACCCCACTTGCACTTGGTGTCAACGTCTTGGGTGACGCTGACTTATCACTAGTCATATATAAACGTCAGCGCAACTTGAAGCGATTCTAGATGGGATGCTGGGGGGGATTGGGCTGAAGGCAAGTCCTGTCGCTGGGCAGGGCAGACTTTTGACAATTGCCACACAATTGTCTGGCGACGTTAGTTGGCTGGCATTCGCATTCATCCACCAACTGTTTTCCCGATTGTGGCAGTCATAAAGGAAAAAAATTCAGCTTATTTGCTGTATAAATACTGACACCTCGACGGCTAAAAGAGAGCAAGCCATCTTGCCACGTTGACAGGATGCCACACAGACTGCGCTGACTGCATGGTTGCCATTAAAAATGGTTTCACAATGATTCGCCTGCAGCGCCCAAACAATTCCCAAGTAGGTGTGGCAAATATAACATTGACAGATTGCCGACTGAGCTCGACTCAAATTTCCTTCTAAACATAAGTCAGATGTCATATCAAATATTCCACAATCGAATTAAATTTCAAACACACAATTCGGCATTTAAATGGAGAGCATAATCAATTAATTAATGCAATTTAAATCGAAGTAATCAATCACAAAAATGACGATGCACATATTAAATTTATGAGTCCAATCAACATTAGTTTTGTCAGTAAGTACTTAATAGTAAAAATAAGAAAAATATATAAAAAAAAATATATATATATTACTTATTAAGCGACTTGGCTCATTTCCTCATTTCGTTGGCCTAAGTAATTACAATTTTAATAATTTATTGCAAAATAAACACAGACGAAACGGAAAATGCAGATAGATAAGCTACACATACATACATATATACATTTATAAGTTTATGTGTGTGTGTGTGTGTGTGCGTTGTTCATACTCATATTTCAATCTATTTTTGCTAAACAAATGTTATTCCAGATGAGTAGCAGACTTAACTTGTAATTAGAAGGCAGCTTTTGCCATTGAAAATACCAACAAAATAATTAATACCTTAAATTTATTTACATAACATTTTGAGTTGTGCATTGTACTGGCAGCCGTCTATCATAATCTGATTAGGAGTTTTCAAATATGAATTGGTCGCACTGGAAGGAGATTTCTTGAGACAGATCCTTGTTGCTTTTCTGTGCTAAGCTGTGAAAATTAATGGAGTATTTATTTGTTTGCTTAATGATTTATTAGCTGCAATTTTCCAGTTAAGCTGTTTGCAATCCTAAGAGCTGCTCAAATGAAAAGACTGTAGACTTAGCACATAAGTAGCCAAAATCAATTATGATTTAGGGTTAAGCAGACAGAACTAAACTCAAATTATTATGAGATTGATAGTAATAATGATATCAAAATAGGAGATTCCACAAAAGCGCAGATTAAGCAGTTTTGCTTGGAATATATACATATAAATACACAGATTATAAACTAGATGCCCTATAAACCCTCATTTGGCTGAGTTGCTCAATTCCCCGTGCTCTTTAGCACCTATGCAAATAACAACGTCTTTCCAGTTGTCTGGCTCAAAAGGAACTAATCCTCAGACGCTCATTAGCAACCATTAAATGTCAATTTACATGTCAATTGGCAAAAGTGCCCAGCTAAAAGGCAGCTGTAAAAACAAACGAACGCAAAAAAAAAAAATATATATATATATAAACTGGAACTTGGAACGAGGGAAAAACATGGAAACACATGAGTTTTGAGCTTTGTCAGCGACTTTGTTTTAGTATTTGTACAACAGTTTTATTTTTTTGCATCTCTCTCATTTTGTGTATTTTCCCTTTTTGTTTTAGCCATTTCTTGTATAATTTATAGACGCGACATTGCTTGCTGGCTGGTTGGCTGGCTTTTTCACCTTTTGGGCTAACATTTAAAATACAATTACTTGTCTGGGGCACATTTCGAGCTGACTGCGCTTGAGGGCAGCCTCAAAGATAAGCAAAAACATAACATGCAACAATTAGTGGTGCCTCCATCTATGTACACTCCTGCTCTCTCTGCTCTCTGTTCTCTGTTCTCTGCTCTCTGCTCTCTGCTCTTTGTCGCCTGACAGACAAAAGTTGCCATGTGGCCAACTAATTTAATTTGGTTTTCTTTTTGGCTTTGTTGCCGACTGCTGCTGTCTCTGCTCGAGCATGAGCATCAAAGACAACGACACGTTAATGACTTCTTTTGCCTTGGCAACAGCCGAGGCATAAAATAAAATCTAAAAACTGCCAACACACTCAACTCACATGGCGCACATGACGACCAGGACAAAGAGTAGACCGTGCATAAGCTGCCTGAGGGAGGCTGTGGGAGGCTGAGGGAGGCTGAGGGAGTTGGGGCGACACTAAAAAGAGCCACTTAACTTGTCTATATGAGCCTAATGGCCTTTAATATTATTTTCACTGCTTTTCCTTTTGCCTTTGCGTCTTCTCCTTTTGGCCTTCGCCCCGGCCAACATGGAATCACTGAAAATCGTGTGCATTTTATGCCGTCATGTTGCCATCATCCTTGCGGCCGTCGCTGCCCACCTGTGAGCCCTTCGTAATTGTAGAAAATTGCTGCAACGGCGACTAAACATTGTGCAAATCCTTTTTAGCCGGTTCTCTTTCTGCTGCTCTACTTCAGCTGTGTCCTATCCTGAGTGAGCGAGCGGTTTCCCTCCTGCTTCCCTCCCTTCTTGCCTTTTTTTTTTGCACGTTTTCTTTTCACATTGTCTGCTTTTTGGCGCCGCAACTGTTAAGAGCCAGTTGAACTATGCCATTCCATATGTATGTATACACATATGTGTATACATACATACATATATGTGAATGACCAGCATGCTGCACTATTTTTCGTGCACCTTTGCACTCCTTGCTACCTACCTTCTGGGGAATGCTCCACGTGCTTTACATTTTTATTAAGCGCACCCCTTGGACCTTATGTGGGCAACCCTTTTGGCCCCATAACGTCGCTCGAGTCGTTGAATGCCCCTTTTTGTTGTTTAGCATGCCAGTGGCGTTGTTTGGCTTATTGCACGTGCTTAGCCCCAGTTGTGCGGGTAAAAGGGCAGAGGGGAGAGGGGAGAGTGTGTACAGAGATCAGTTCACTCGTATCGAGTTGGGCACAAATGCCATTAGGCTTACGCCCCCCCCTTACGGCAAGACAATTGCCTGCAGGCCAGTTTGAGTCAGCACGGCCGGCTAACGTGTCGTATTAGTTATTTTCTACTTCGATTGCTTCTGCCACTTTAACGCGACAACAGCAGAGGCAGCTGCCTCTACTTTCCCCATCTCTCTCTCTCTCTATCTCTCTTTCTCTCTAATATGTGTGTGTGTGTGCCAAGTGTTTTGGCAATAATTGAACGCTCAATTTTCGATATGAGACCCAGTTTTATATGGGATTGGCTCTGGAAGTAAGTGTTGTGTTTTTGGGTATTTGGTATTCGATTTGCAACAGCCTGGCAGCATTTTGGCTTGAGGTCTGTTTGGTGTTGCCAAAAAATGCCAATGAACGTGTTTATTGCTTTACACTTGTGCGCCTCATATTTACGTGTACATATATTATTGAAAAATTATTAAGAGAATTAAAATAATAAAACATAATATTAAATTAAAGGTTAACATAATATAATTGCCATATTTCCTTGTTGATGGGTTTAATTAAAATGCTTTCCATATTAGTTGCTAACACTTTCTTCCAACTTAAGCTCTGAACTGTTGTTCTACCTACTTATGTATAAATCTAACTAAATATTTATTAAATACTTTCCAAGTAGTGGCTAAAATGTTATTTACCTTTTATTGTCTATATAAACTTGTAGCTCTGTTGTGCGTGGTATGTATGTGCGTGTGTGTATGCGCGTGTGTGTGTGTGTGTATACTTATTGTGTTCTATATACATATATATATATTTAGCTAACTGTTATACTTATTGTCATAAGACATTTTCCATTTTGTAAGTTGTAAGTTACATAAAAACCAAAAAAAAAAAAAAAAACTTTGCGACAATTTTACTAAATATCACCCATTTTTATCTTCTTTTCTTTCCTTTTTATGTAACACTTGTTCGTGCTCTATATAAAAAAAAAATATATATATATATAAATTTACTTATATATAAATAATTGAAAACAAAAAAAAAATCATCAAAATTGGCAAAATTGGAATACTGACAATTATTTTCTTATACCAAATTTAATTTTTTTTGCTTTTCAAATTTTTTCTACCGAAATTTTTAATGCAACCCCGCAACAAAAAAAATAAAAATTATAATTCCCTTTGGCATATTTGCAATTTGTTGCCGTTTCCGAAATATCAAAATTTTCCCACTATTCCCCACATTAATAAATGTTGTAATTGTATTTGCTCCTATGGTGTCGATATCCAAAACCAACACCAATACCAAAAAAAAAAAAAAATATATCAAATTTCGTTAAATAAATGTTGTTGCTTTTTTTTTATTTATGTTATACTTTCGATTGTATTTTTGCGCTCGTTGAAATCTTTAAAAACAAAAATAAAAAAAAAAATTAAACTAAATTTTATTCAATGTGCCTGCTGCGTTTGTTACCCGTTACAAAAAAAAAAAAACTGTTGCGTAATGTGTAACTCTGTTGCATTTACATCTTTATATATGTCACATATATACTATAACGCTCATATGGCCTGATTTTTCGGTATTTAACAAACATATTTAATTTTTTTATTTCTATTTCCGTTACCGTTACCGTTTCCGTTCGCGTTTCTTTCGACATTTTTCGGTAACTTTCAATTGTTTTTTGTGTTATTGGCCAACTTCTTTCTAATGCTATGGCTTTTACAATTTAATTTTCACACATGCCACTCTTCCATTTTGCTGCCTCTTTTGATACAAACGACAAAAAAAAAAAACCAAAAAAAAAAAATCCAATACGAAACGAAAAAAACCAAAAAAAAAAAACAGAGCTTTTAGATCGCAAGCTGTTCGTTGGCATGCTCAGCAAACAACAAACCGAAGATGATGTTAGACAAATATTTCATCCATTCGGCACTATAGAGGAGTGCACCATATTACGTGGCCCGGACGGTACTAGCAAAGGTGAGTAAACCCAAAACAGTAACCATGTTGTTTTTTTTTTTTGCATAAAAACTATTTCTAATTTTTTTACTACGTATACGTAACGTGTTAAGCTCGTTATTTGTTGTTTGCCAGTTTTCATTGTGTTGACGTTTTAAATAGTATTTTCTATACGTAGTGTTATATTTAAATACATTTTTAAGCTAAACAATAATTATATTTGTTAAATTGTATAATTATAAATAAATTATAAATAATTCAGGCTCAAGCTGGGCTATACTGCTGAATAGGCTGGCGTCTAAATACGTATAAGATCTTCGCATAATATTGTATTTTCTATCAAAATTATAATATATAATATTTATTTATTGTGCTACAATTTAGACACTTACAGTTAAACATTGCGACTCGAAGGTTATCCCAAACTGACACCATATGCCAGTTAGTTTTTTTTTTTTTTTTTGTTGCTAGCTGGCCAGCTGTGAAAAGTGCTTGTTTATGCAGGCCAAGCGATAAAAAGCAAGTGAATCGGTCGGGTAACATTTAGCCAGCTGTGCAACGAGCCAAATAATCATCGCAAGCATAACCATAACAATTATACAGCTTGGCAAGCAGCGTTTTCTGAATTCGTGGCATATATATATATATATATATATATAAAATAAAAATCGGGTAAACAGTTCAATTAAAGTTGTTTGGTTTTCCAGAGCGCTGCTTGCAAGCTCACACGCTGCCCATTTGCATTTATGTGTATGTTTCTGTGTATTAGTATGCATATTTTTATACACACACACACACACATACACATACAGCAGAATAAACAAGAACAAAAAAAATATGTTAGGAAAAAAGTTACGTTTGTTTTAATATGCAAGTAACTTTTTTAACAATAACATTTCATTTTATTATGTCAAAAGTTTTGGTTTTGCGCGCACACACACACACACACACAACACCCTCAGCGTGTGTATGACTGTGTGTGTGTGTGTGTGTGTGTCTGTTTGCATACATATATATATTTTGCTTACATTTGCAACATTTGACTGCCGCTGTCGACGTCGCCTATTGTTGTATGTTAATGTTTGTTATTGTTGTTCTTTTGTTGCCGTTTATTGTTGCCACTTTGATATGCATGAAAAGGCGTCAGGGCCGCCAGTGTGCAGTGGGCGTGGCGCCAAACAGCGACACTTCTCATAGTTTGTTTCTCCGCTGTCATTTTGTTTACTGTTTGTTTTGTTTTTTTTTTTATGTCGCTTATTTGCCTTTTGGGCCACATTAGAATAACACCAAAGTCCAAACAAAGATTCAAAGCGACAGATGCCACTGCAAAAGCGAATAAAAGAAAGAAATCTTATTAAAAAAAATAAACTGTAGTTTAAAGCCAATAAATAATTTCTAACTTTCATGAATGATATTTAATATGCAAATTCTAAATTGATCAATGTATCCATTTCTGACAAATTCTGCATTGTCTAAGTAAATTATCATGTAGCTCATTTATTTCTAAGGCCCCCAATTTATGTTCGTATTAATCCAATCATCATCACAACAGCTAAATCAAATTTATGTCAAATTTTTCCAAAGATGAGCTCACAAATTGATGCAAGGAAAATATATTTTTATTCAATACATTTGTTGCGAATTCTGCGGCCTACGCGAAAACAATGAGAAATCAGCTATAGGAACAATTTGTCGATCTTGATTCGCCGCATAATGTTTGTTGTTGTTGTTGTCGCTGAGAAGGACAAGAGATAACTGGTCGATGTCGTCGTTCGACAAGGATAAGTTCAAAAACCGCGAAAACTGTCAGTTGATGTGGTGTTGTGGCCCGAATGCTTTTGGCTTGTGGCTTGTGGAATGTGGAATGTGTTGGTGATGCCAACATATCATTCTTCATTAAAATGCGCTTCAAAGTCAGTCAGGTAGTCAGGCAGTCAGGCAACGAAGTTTTTGGCGTAGTGACAGGGTCTGTAGTAGTCTTCTGTGTAAGTGCCAAAATCCATCAATGTCATCTTTTTTTTTCCCACTGCCTCGAATTATATTCAAAGAAAATCGAGTCAAGCCACGCGGCTGTGGACATGATTGAGAGATGGGGGTGTACAATGGGCATATGGGGGGGTGGCAAATCAAATGTGTAAACGGCGCAAGTAAGTAATGACGGCAAACGACAGGGAAGAGTTGACTGACTGACTGAACAACTGACGGATTGACTGACTGGGTGGACTGGCTGAACTGAAAATGTATGCAAATGATGATGCATGTGGCGGCAAATGTAAGAGGCAAACAAGAAAAAAAAAAGAAGAATTTAGAATGGGGGAATGAGGGATAAAGCAGAGAGAGAGAGAGTGAGAACAACAATAACAGCTGGCAAAGTCTGGCTGGGGTCGAGGAAGACTGAAGGAAGGTCTGTCTGACAGGCAACAGGAATAAGCGCAACCATCATGTTAAATTATGCAAATTCGATTTCAGTGAGTGAATGAAACGAAACGCAAAAGCAAAAGCAACGAAACGCAACGAATGAAGCGGGTCGAGAACTGACTTTGAAACTTTTACACAAGCCAAAACACAAAGCATGTGGTTGGCTGACTAAGTGACTAACTGACTAAATGACTCACTGACTGACTAACTGACTCACTGACTCACTAACTGACTCACTGACTGACTGACTGACTTGGCTAAGGAGTGTGCTTGGCTGGCAAAGCAACACATGTGGTGCTAATGCAAAAATTGTACAACTTGACAATGGCTCAGTCACAGGCTCAGTCGCAGGCGCAGGCCGTGTGCTGACGAGACAGTCAGACAGTCAGACAGTCAGAGTGACAGTCAACTGTGTGTGTCTGTGTGTTGGCTCTCATTTGATTAGAATATTCATGCATGCACTTCATTGTCATCAAGGCAAGGAGCTGCCTGCCTGCCTGCCTGCCTGCTGCCTGCCTGCCTGCCTGCCTGCCTGCCTGCTGCTGCTGCCAACTGCGCAATCAACACAATTGTGCAGCCCATGAGGAGAGGCAACCTCAAACCCCAATCCCCATTGCCAATCCCAATCCCCATTGCCATCCCAGTTGTGTCTGCTGCACTCTTTAGATGCCTGGTAATCAAACTTTCTATACATGAGCAACAACGGCCATCAAGTGGCAAGTGGCAAGTGGCAAGTGGCAACTGGCAGTCGTGATGCTAAAGCATTTGCATAAGTAGCAGTAGCTGTGGCTCTCTGTGGCCCTGGCCCCGAGTCCTGTTGCTGTCGCTGACAGGCAGCTGGCGTAAGTTGACGTCGGAACGGTTTTCAGAGCCGCTGCTTGTGACCAGATGCCCCGCTGCTGTTGCTGCATTGAGGCGGCAATTCAAACATTAAGCCTAACCACTTGGTGGTTGTGGCATTCAAACATCCCCCATCCCGCTCCCCCCACCCCACGACCTGTCTGCCCCACCATTGACCTGTCATTAAGTAATTGCATCACACGCACTTACACGAATGGGCGTCAAGTGGCCAAGTGGCCAAATGATGGACAGCACTGAGCTGGCCAAGTGAGGCACCGTTAATTACGTTCTATATGCATATTATAGAACTTGGCAAGCATTTGCTGCAAATTCAAGTAGCTAATTTATACTTGTTAGTGAGTCCCGTTTTTAAAATAAAAACTATAATAAAAAATATATTTTCTCTATAATAAAAATATTTATTGATACTTTTATATTATATAAAATACTCTTGAATAAAATACTAAGCATATGCAATTATTATTATTTTTATTATTCAATTAGAATTAGATTTATATCTAAATTTCTATTGCCAATAAATTCAAACAAACTTCACAAACTATTAAATATAGATTTTACATAGGAAAAGATGTTCGCTTTGTGCTAATTAGTTAAGACCGCAAATGAAACATACAAAATACATATGATGAATGTGTAACTGCGAAATTAAATTAAATTGATGTTTATATCTAAATTAATTTAAATGCCTCGCTTTGTCAAATTAACTTTTAATTGGCACGAAATTCAAACTGAAAAGATTCACAAAAGCATCTTGTGCAGCTGACATGCAAGAACAAATTTCAATTAATACACACACACACACTCGCACACACAATGAACATCACACACAGACGCCATTTAAAGTGACAACAACAACAACAACAAAAACAATAACAACAAGTTTTCGCCGTAAAGTAGACTTGAATTTCTTGTGCATTGTCGTCCCCATCCCGTTCAAATGATATCAAAAGCCCCGTAAACCCCCAGAAATGCGAATAATTAATGTGACATATTTGGCATAATTGAGTCAGCTATGCAGCACACACCACACACACAAACACACGCAACACACACACACATTGTATGCTCTCAGAAGCATTCCTTAAACTAAATTGCATGCCAAGTGGCAACTGCTTGAATGCGTTCCAACTGCAACATGGGGCAAGCTAATTGAATTTCACAAATTGCCATCGAGTCGAAAATGCGTCATTCCGTCAGTCCGCCCACAGGTGGAGTCCGGAAAACGACACTTAAATTTATAGCGAGCTGCGTAATTGCTGTGAGAGTTGTGCACAACAAAAAAAAAACTTTCTTAATACGTTGCAGCAGCAAACGCTTTTTGCCAACTTTCGATGACAGTTTAAGTTGTTTTGCAGTGCCCCAAAATGCTGTACCTCCTTTATACTTCAGCTCTTGCGTTTGCAGAGCCACTTCTTGTTTGTCCAAAAACAGCAAAAACAACACACACACACTCAGACACTCACTCACACACACACTTACACACACAGAGACTCGTGAACTTCCGCTGTTGTCAACTCTGTCTCATACATATCATCATTTCATTTCAATTTCAATTTATATGAGCAAAGTTTTATGAAGTGTATGTCATGCTGTCTGTCACTGTCTCGCTCTCTATTATTCTCTCCATCTCTCTCTCTCCTTCTTGCTGGTTGCATTTATTAAATTCCATTTCATTTTCATATGTTCAAAAATTTCAACTCATGTTTATTTTACAGCACTCGACTGCACTAAAAGTTCTAACAAGTGCTGATTGAGTGCTGAAAAACTGTCAAATAAATGTGCACAAAACAAAACAAAACCGAAACGAAACGAAACGAATTGAAATGAAACAAGTGCAAATGTTGTTAAATTCAAATTGAATTTTACGCTTATGACATGGGCTTAATTGTCAATAAAAATAAAATATATATAAAAAGTGTACGATGAAATTTCCATTTCATTTATTGCATTTGAAATAAAACTGATTCATTATTGACAGCGCAGCTAAAAAATGTTTTATTGTGAAACAAAAAAAAATAAATAAAAATAACAACAGACACATAAAAATGTTTGATTTATTCTAAATTTCTAAATTATTTAAGTTAAATTATATTGATAACTTTACTAAACAAGCAAGGCTAATAAATGTTGTCAAATTTTCAATTGAAACTTATCAAAAGTAGCTCACAGCTGTCTAAAAAATATATATATTAAATATATATAGGAAAATTATATAATTCTTGCTCAAATATATGCAATCTGCCAATTTTACTCTCAGTGGATAGCATTATAAATTATGTGGCACATTAAAAACACCCAGAGTCCTAATAAAAACTGTCGCTTAATGCGCCTTAATTAAAATGAAACTCTCAAACAGAAATTGTTAGACTGAGGGTATGAGGCATGTGTAGGGGGAGAGGGGGGAAATGCAGTCAATACGCCAGCCACAAGAATTGCACATAACTATTTATTGTGTGGGCGAAGCGAACAAAAATATTAAGAAAAATCGTGGTAATAATAATAATGTAAGTTGTGGCATAAGCTCATAAGTGCCATTTAAGCCAGTTGTCCTTGTTGTTGTTGTAGTTGCTGCGTCTGCTGCCAGAAGTCCTGGCCTGACTGCAAAATGGCCCACAAGCTGGAATTAAAATACATATCAAAAGGCGCAACGCGAACTTTTGCCATAGACCAGAGAAAATACCCAAAAACTTTGTCGTCCCTGGCTCTTTGTGCCTCTGCCTTGTATGTGTGTGTATGTGTGTATGTGTGTGTGTTGGTATGTAAGTATTTGGCTCAGCTGTTTAATGCAGCTTAAATTTAATTGCAATTTAGCCAAAGTTTCATATACAAAGTCAAGGCACAAGTACACATTGTAGCTAATAAATTTTTATAACACACTCACACAGAATGACAGCCTTGACAAAGGCCACATGTCCTGCTTAATACTAATTAACATGCAACACCCCTCCCCCACCCCAAAAACTATGTAACACAGTTCAAAGGTCAAAGCAATTAAATGTGCCACACATGAGAAATCGGAGACGACAGAATCATAAAAGCCAAAACGCTATCAACTTATTCCATGCCAAGGCATTCTGGGAATTTGTAGCGAAAAAGTCGAATCTTGAATGCTTTCTCGGAACTATTCCTATGGGTATAAAGTAAACATTCTATAAATAGTTAAAAAAAAAATAGCTAAATTTGTGCAAGATAAAATTAGACAATTAATTGGCTTGTTCTCTTGCCTGAAATTCAATTTTCTTTGTACATTCGTATTATTCGATAAATACGACGACATAAAAGTATTATTTCACCACTTTTATATAAAGAAAGCAATGTTTTTCTCTGCCAACATTTACGACTAAATTTACCATAGCAGCAACACTCTCTTTTTGAAGGTAAAAGGGACCTCAGCACGTAGTTTCCTCAATTTTGTTTCATTATGTGGCCAAGTGGTAGCAAGTGTGCTTTATTAACACATTTCAACCTAATAAGTGTGTGTGTGCGTGTGTGTGTGTGTGTGTGTGACTACATTTATTGGAATACATGTACATAACTTTTTTAATACCCGTCGCCTTGGCTGGCTGGCAATGTTCCTCGGCTTTTGCTGTAATAGTTTAATAAAGTAGTAAAGCTGCGGAAATTAGATTTGACCGCACACCGGCACAGGAGACCTCACCGACCCGACTACCACCACCATCACCACCAGCTCTCCACTCACAACTGTGGCATGAAACAGAAGTCTGTGGGCCCAGCTTATTTCCGCCACAGACAAACTTTCTACAGTCCAAGAAGAAGAGTACAGGAAAAAGCACAAAAGAACAAAAAACCCAAGCCAAATAATACGAGTAGAAGTTGTGCATTGAAGGGAAACCCTTGTTTTGAGGTTTTTCCTGCCTTGTCAATAAAAATGTCCCAAAAAGTTTTTTTTTGGCCTAAGCATTAAGTAAAAGTCCAAAAAACCCAAGCATGTTGAAAAGGGTTGTCCAAAAACTACCAATATATATATATTGCACATTACTTAAGGCATTCTGTATATGTCTGTATTAAAGTGCCGATCTAGGCCAAAATTTAATTAACTCAGTTGAGCGCATTTTCTGCGTGGCATTAATAAAAGATTATTGCCGTGCCACGTCAGCCATGAAGTATGCCACTTTAGATATTTGTTTCACTTGGCAGGATTATTGAAAAATTAATGCAATAAGCGCCAGAAGGAATCTTCTATATAACCCAAAAAACTAACACACACCCACACACTGTATTGAGCGCAATTAGGCGAAAGTGAATCTGACAGCCATGCCTTCTATAATGGATATTGATGTGCACACACACACACACATACTTAAGCTATATTATTTTTATAAACAGCTGCCGCGCCGAGAAGGTAGGCTTTAATTTTTTTGTTCCCTCTTATTTTTAATAAACGCCTGGCGGCTTATTAAATGTCAGGATAATGGCAAAAGCAGCCTTGCCACCTGTCAGCAGCACATATTTTGTTATTATCAGTTTAGCCCGCCCAAGTGTATGCCACACACACACACACACACACGCACACCAAAACATATATGTATATGTGTATGTATATTGTGCAGCAAATTTTCTAGCTCATTGCCAGGCCGGATTGGGGGTAGGACATGCGCTAAATTAATTTATTCCACTTTTGTTGTTAGACAATATCCTTTTGACTTGGCCGTAATGGGAGACGTGGCAGCAGCCAGCTAGAGCAACTTGATAGCAGCAGCCGTCGCGTTAGCATTTAATGAAAATGAAAATGTCTGAAGGCCTCAGCACAGCCTGGGCCGTTATCCTTTTTCAAAGACCTCCCCCAACGCAAAAGGATACCAAATAATATAAAACCAACTTGTAAGGCTGCAGTGCAGCGGTTGTTGTGGCCTGTCCTAGTCAGACTCAAGTGACGACAGAATACTTACTTGCTGCCAACATGTCTGTCAAGATTTTGCCATAAAGTAACTATATATTTATTATATATGATAAACTTATTTTTGAAAACCAAACCAGATGCGCCGTTTTTGAAAATATGTATAAACCCTTTAGGCATTTGAGTCTTTATAGCTTTTAATTATAATTAATCTTAAGTTAGTTAAACATAAATTTAACATAGCTAACAAAAATTAACTTTAAAAATTTTAAAGATTTTTATAATAATTCGTATGTTTTTTTTGTGTATTTTTAGGTAAGTGCACAAGGCTTCATCCTTACAACAAGACACGTGCTCTACGTGGCGGTAAGCAGATGTCTTACAATAAACACATTTTTTCTAACTAATTTATGACTTTGTAGAACCAATCAATTCATTTTTAGTGACCTAAAATCCCATCAAATGATTGAGATTTATTATTATTACACAAATACCAAAGAAGAGCAATCTAAAAAAATTGAACCACAAATTGTAGTTAAGCACAGAGTTGCTACATATTTTACCAGATTTTGTTTCTTTTCAAATTAACGTTATTCACACACAAATGCTAAACCACAAAAAAAAACCAGTTAAGAGGGAAACCATATTAACAAGCAAAACTGCATAATAATGAACCGGACATGTTATAATCACACAGAAACACTTTCAGATACATTTTCCCTACTGCCTGTGATTTTTGCATAATAACTGATTTTGTTGCTCAAAGAGTTCACTGGAATATCAATTAATTATATGCAATTTGCAATGCTTGCAAAAGGGAAAAGACAGCGACGATGATGATAAAGATCATTAAAATGCATTTTCACCAAAATTCGCACAAAATTTATTTTGCAATATAAGTAGAAAATTGACTAAGCCTAAAAACTTGCCTGTTGACCTCTTGATGCTGTTGTTGTCTTCCTCTCCTCTTGTTGGGAACTCAATCAAAAATCACATTTCCGTGTTCTTGGCCAGCATTAAAAAATGGATTGCTCACCCACACACACACACACACACACACATAGATGCGCACATCCACTCATAGACAGCAGTCGCATGTGAAGCAAATGTAATTAAAATTCGATATACTTGTTTTCACCCAAAATGCCTACAGAGACTGAAAGAGATAGATGAGGAGAGATAGAGGGGGAGTGGGGAGGGTGAGCGAGAGATGACAGCGATGTCCACAGTCAAAAGCAGAAGTCGAGATCTCGTCGAGCTATGCAAACACCCCCATAGCACACACACACACACACACACACACACGCACACACACACGCACACACACACGCACACACCCACACACGCACACACATGAAACCACAACACAGCCATGCATGTGCAGATTTCATACATCATCATCATCGTCATCATCCATCGGCAACAATATTTACCAGAATTTAAACTTCAATTTAAATTTTTGGTCAGATTTGCACGTTCTCAAAGCCTGGTGTGTTTTTGTAATTACAAGCACATACGCAGATAACATACACACGCACACACACACACACACACACACTGTCACACACACACACATATTTCATGCAAATTGATGTTGCTTTTAGCACACATAAAAGGGGACCTGGTCATATGGCTCAGAAAAATAGCTGCTGCTGCATTTTGGTTGTTGTCTGTGCTACTTTTCATCTGGCTGGCCCACAATGAAGATTTATAAATGCATCACACCCAAAAACTCCGCCCACCATCATCACCACGAAAAGGCAGCATCTGGATGGCAATTTAGTCAACTTTTGCATCTGTCAAGTACTCTGTATGCCATAATAGCCATAAATTAGGGTAGAACAACGATTTGGCAACAACAATAGAAATGTGGGTGGGAGGGGGAAGAAGGGGGAAGAAGAGAGCTCGTTGATCATTGCATCATGATTGTTATCATCCTTTGTGTGGAAAACTAGAATACATCAGCATTCATTATGCATGCAAATTATATCCAAATGTCCTTGATATTATCTAGCTAGCCACATTATTAACAGTTGAGTACAAATAATGCAGTTAGAAAGCTTAAGCATATTACTCATAAATTCTGACTAGAAGTTTGTTGTTCATATGATGCGATAAGGTGAAATGTCTTCTAAGACTAGTATCTGAGATCAGTAATACTACTGAGATTAGCTGCACGTTTTTCAAAGGTAATCCTTAAAAAAATTAAAAACTCTTTGCTGCACAAAATGTTGTATTTCACAGTTATTGCACAATTATATAAATTAATGTTGTGTGTGTGTTTTAGTTGAGAGTTGAAAACTTCCATTTTCAAACTAACCATTTGCAGATTTGCAATTTCATAAATTTGGAGTTGTTTTGTATTGCATAACTTATGCCAATCACATAACAAAATATTTTAGCTTTTGCACAAATTAAATAAACGCCACAGTGCAACAACGGCAAACAGCAACAACAACAACAGCAACAGCAACAACAACAGCAACAACAACAACAACAACAAAAATACTAAATATAAAATCGTACACTCGAGCGCATAGCGTAACAAAATTCAATATCGCTTTTAATTGCATGTTGCCCAGGCAACAGCAACAGCAGCTGCAGCAGCAGCAGCAACAGCAGCAACAGCAGCAGCAGCAGCAGCAGCGACAGCAACAACAACAACAATTGACAGACATTGTAAGCCCCATTGCAAGCAGAGCTGCTGAGTTGAGGCTGGGGATTCAAATGGTAAGGGGATGCAGGGGGTGTAAGGGGTTGCAGGGGGGTGGCTGCTGAGTGTGCTGATGTTTGACTGGCTGGTTTGGCTGGTTGGCTGGCTGTGGCAGGCAGGCGGGCGGGCCACTTATACAAGCCAGAGACTGTTGGAGCCAACCTGTAATTTAGCAAAATGTTATGTAAACTTTAAATCGAGTTATGCATTTTAATTGGTTGTTGTACAATTTGCAAGCAGCACGTTTTGTTGTTTGCAACATTCAAATGCACAGGACACGACCAAAGCGCATATAATGCATTTGGATTCATGGATCCATGCTTAGAAATACGAGTGCACGTTTGCAACACAACAACAGCAACAACAGCAATAGCAACAACAACAATAGCAATGACAACAACAACAATAAAATTACAATGTTTCACATTTTTGCGTAATACAATTGAAATGTTGTAATACAATGTTATTTAAGGGTTTCGCACATCAGAGCACCTGTCAACGTTGTTTATTAAATTAAAGTGCAGATGGAAAAAACTGAATTTCAAAGTGCTTTTTAGCAATTTGAAGACTTACGAGAAGCATGCAGACTGCAAACAAATAGAGGCTAAAATTTACTTGAAGACTTTTCATCATATTTAAAATAATAATTTGAAATTTAAAATTTAGGCTTCATCTTTGGAGAATTCATTTCTTTATTGAAACTGAGTATTTTTATAGCTTAAACAAATTGTATATTTTAGTTGCGCTTTTCTTCTTTCTGTTGATCACAGCATTGTTATCGATATCGAACGATTGATATCGATATTATCTGATTACCACTTGTAACATCTTAACTAAATTACAAGTGGCCTGCTTTAATTAAAAATAGGAATTTTAATTTGCAATTTTTCTCTCTTGCTGTGAAATTGTTCACTTTAACATTTTTCTATTTAATTTAAAATGGAGAAAAAAAAGTTACACTATTAATTATGCAACTCCCAATGGACGTTTTTTGTTTTCTGTAGCAATTTTCTGTTGTTTGGTAAATTTAGTTTCGCAACGATTTGGGGACTTGCATCAAACGCTGCAGCTGAGACGTGGCAAGGTAAAGGCAACCACAGGGAGCGCAGCTATGCCGCAGCTTAAACTTAATCTACCCCTTGGCTTAATTGCTGCCACTACCTGGAAATTGCACCCAAAAGGCCAACTGGAGGCAACCAGACACCCGACACCTAGACACCCAGACACACAACCAAACAATGTTGTCGAGACGGTGTACCGAGTCTTCTTCCGCTTCTTCTTCTTCTTGTGCTTTGCCCACAGCGCTAACTCATTTTAATGATGCTTCACCTCCTGCACCTGCCACTGTCCCCCTCAGCTAGTACAGCTAGAGCGTCTTAAGTGCAGCAGTGTCGTCTTGTTGCTGTCTGGTTTCCGTAGCACTCTGCGACTGTCTGCCTGTCTTTTGTCCCTGGCAATTATGGCCAAGTAGCTGTGCTTACATGTGGCCAAATTGTTGTGGTCGCCTCACGGGCACATTAAAAATGAATAATGTGCGCGACTCGGTCTCAGAATTTATGCACTGGCTTCCAGCAGTTGCCAGCTGCTGCTTCTACTGCTGCCAGCTCCTAGAGGCGGCTTTTCCAGTTTTATTGCTGGCATTCCCTTTTGGGCTACTACTACAATTGCTTGCCCTTTTCAATCATACAAATCCATGCAATCAAATTCCGTTGCGCAATACAATTAGCCTTCCCTCCACCTTCCGCAGCTCAAAATAAAACAAAACAAGCCGCCTGCTTTTGGGGGGCGCACTTTATTAGGCTTAAAGTGAATCCCGCTTACCTGTGCCAGTTGCCAGTTGCCAGTTACCAGTTACCAGCCCCTGCCCCTGCCACAAACCCATGGCATTGGCTTGCCCTTATGCTTTGATGTTCAAGTTAAGCCCAGCTAAATTGATTTTTCTTACTGTGGTCCTCTGCGTTCTGTGTCCTGCATCCTTCTTTGCCTGGTCACACTCGGCAATAAACTTCAAATGAAGCGGGCCGCTATTAAGTTATGCGGCTTTATTTGCGCAGCTTTTGTGTTTTGTGCTAAATAAGTGCAAAAATAAATCGACAAAAGATACAAGTGTAGAAGGAAAGGACACTTAGCACCCGACCAGAAAAAATAATGTAGAAAATGTGAGGCACTTCAAAATAGCAATTCAATGGAATAAAGTATACAAAGTATTTAATCCAACTGGGATCAGTACGAAAATAACTGTTGCAAGCACTAATTTGCCACAATATTAATACTGAGTTGCACCGTTTTGCTGTTGCATCAACATAATAATATATTAGGCAGATGATTGAGTTAAAGAGCAATTTATTTCTTTAATATATTTTTACATTCTTAAAGCTTAAGTTCTTTGTTGTCTGAGAACGTACCCTTAAGCTCTGCTAACCATTTCCAATTTGGCTAAGTCGCTTTAATAACACGCCTGCCCCTCAATGGAACACCTCCCAAAACTCCGAAACCCAGAAACCAAAACTGTGCTTTGCGGCTTTAGTTGCATTTGACTTTGCGGTTTGACGTTGTTGCGTTGGTTTGTTTCGTTGTTGTTGTTGTTGTTGCTGTTGTTGTTGTTGTTGCTGTTTTATGTATTTACTCTCTTTTTTTTGCATTTCATTTTTATTTTGTTGTTGTTGTTTTGTTCAGTGTTGGTTGCAGCACACGCAACAGCTTTTTGTTCACACTTTCGCCAGGCAAAACAATTTTCCTGCTGGCAGGGGGCAGGGGCACCAAATCAGAAAACCTGCAACTAGCTGAGAGTGTTGTTGCTGCTGTTGCTGCTCCTGCCCCCCCGCATGCAATGCGGTTTCTGTTGCATAATTATTATGTTGCGGTTAAAGCCCCACCGACCAAACAGTTGATTTTGTTGTTGATGTTGTTGGAAAAGCATTTACCTTGTTTGTGGTGCGTTGAGCCCTGGCAAAAACTGTTGGATAGGCTGAAGGCTGAAATTACTTTGGTTTGAGCGGCTTTTAAATCTTTTGCTGAACGAGTTTATTTAGGCGGTTGATTTTTCGCTTTTCACCACTTATTTTTTTGGCCACGCGAATTTGGTTTGCCTTTTTAGCGGATCGTAATTTGACCTTAACAGTTTTTCAGTAAATATTTGATAAGTTCAGCGTAAATCACATTTTTACTATAATTTATATTGTTGAGGAAATGGCATAGTCAGTGATTATAATTAAGAAATTAAATACCACTTTATTTTTGCTCTAAATAGATAAATTTAAATGTATCTATCACTTCCCCAATACATAACAAGTATTTGCTTCAAATTCGAATGCTCTAATGGCAAAATAAAAGGGTTAACAACCCATCCATTCACTTCGAATTGTATACGAAAACTAAAACTCCAAGGAATCTGATGCGCCAGCATCCATCCTCCGGCCTATGGTGCCAAACAAAAAGGACACTTTTACGTATAAGTCAACGTAATAGTAAATAACAACAAAACAACAACAGGGACGGGGACAGACAGCAACTGGCAACTGGCAACCAAACAAGAGCAACAAATTTTTCGGTTGCGCTTAACAAATGTTACACAAAAGCGTCGCATCGACTGAGGCGGAGACTGACTCGGAGACTGACTATTTGGCCAACTGGCTGGTTGACTGCCTCGGCTGCTGCTGCTGTTGCTTCCGGTCTGTCTGTCCTTCGAGTCCTTCTTCTGTTGGTGTCATTTGTTAAAGAGGCTTGTCAACATGCCTTATAACAAGCCGGTTACGGTTCGGACTTCAACAGCATCTCGGCTCTCTGCGCCTGTAAAGTGGCCGGTTGACTCACTCGGGGTGTGGTACAGTGGGACAGTGGGTGGATATACCCAAAAAAAAAAAAACTCAAAAGCAATAATATTTTAGCTTTTGTTATAGGGGTTTTCAGCAGCAGCAGCAGCAGCAGCAGCAGCAGCAGATCGTAGCCAACGCCTGTTTGTTTGTATTTTTTGTAGCATACTTTTGTGCATTATTTGCACAGCACTTGCAGAGAGAAATGTCCACTGAGAGAAGAAGTCTTGAGTTGGCTTTTCAATTTGCCAGCCAAAGGGAGACACATTTGTTGTTTGTCTATATACACAAAATATTATATTCTTAATTGGTGTTTATTGTGTGTCACAGACACACACACACACGTATCCCCACACCACTCATTTCGATTGTAAAGGCCAAAGAGGTCACACACTCAAACACACACACACACACACACATCCATTTTAGGCTGTGTTACGCACTCGAGAGTGCCATAAAAATGTCAACGCTGCATTCTGGCCAAGTATTAAATTGTTCGAGCTACAACAAAAGCCCCACAGACAACTTGCCTTCGCCTTGTTCAAATGTAATTTGCAGCTTTCCTTTTTCCAGGGGTACACCCCCTGCGGCCAGCAAATGCAATGACAAAACTCCATTTTTGAATGCTTGTCCAGCTGCTCTTTTCATTTCCCTTCACTTTTCCCCCCGCCACTCTTCTTTCTGTGGCTCGCAGGCAAATTTCATTCAAACAAAAACTTTTGTATCTCTCTCACACACAGATATACATGTGTGTGTGTGTGTGTATGTGTGTATGTGTGTGTGTGTGGTAAATTGCTTATGAAATTGCAATTTGAGCTCACTCTGTATATCCTGGTCACTGATTTTTATTTAATTTCGTCTGCGGATGCCACAGTTTATGTATGTTTGGGTGTATGCAACAGTGGCAACAACGGGCAACAACGGGCAACAGTGAGTGCAAAATGTATCACATTACATGAGACACACGGCATAAATTTCAACTATTTTGCATATTCAGATCAAGTGGACAGTGGACAATGGCATTCACTCAGACAGTCCGACAGTCCGACAGTCGGTCAGTTTGGCAGCTTGTCAGCTTACCAGTTCGTTGGGCAATAAAATGTATTATGAAGTGAATTTGTATGGACAGCCATAATCAAAGCTAAACTTTATTTTCTCTCTCTTTTTTTTTTTTTTTGCCCAATATTATTAACTGTAGTTGCAAAGCCTGGCCAAATCCATTGGCTCATGGCTGCTCTGTAGGCTTTCACAAAGTTTTTACCTTTTTGTTTTTATGCTAGCCAAAGTTTGTCTTCCTTCATTTTTTTTTTGTTGTGTGTGTGTGTGGGTGTGTGTGTGTGACTCAAATCAAGAATAATGGTCCCATTGCAGATCGTAGATGTGTGTGTGTGTGTGTGTGTTGTCTTTTTGATTTGTATGCAAAGTGTTAAGGTTCATGCTTTGCCAAAGAAGAGTTCAATTTCAGTTTGGGCCAGATGAGGGGGGGGTAAAAGCAAAGGAAACGCAAAGAAAGAGAAATTGGCTTGTTTGTATTGCGAGTTGAGTCTATTTGCCGATGTACTAGTTGGCCATATCGATAAGCTTCCCTTCTTTTTTTTTTGTTTTTTGTCAGCCAACTTCATTAGAGAAAAGCGAGTAAAGTTTTTGAAAGTTTAACTTGAAGTCATCCATTGAGCTCCAAGTGATTTGTGGTAACTATCTGTTCTGATTGAAGTTTTTATTGGTAAGACGGTTCCTATGACAAAATGAAATTTATTCTTAGTTTTAGACTAAGATTTAGCAAGCATTTTAATAAAGTTTAAATAAACACGATTTTTAATAATAGAATTTAGTTTGCAAATGATTTGAGATTGTCGAATATTTATTAATTAGTTGAATAACATTATTCGCCATAATATTTGAATATTTAGCAGCATAAAATATTGCTACACATATAAATAAATGTTGGTTTAATTGGATGTTATTTAACATCCATTTGGTTATGCAAACAACTAATGCCTGGTTGCGCATCCATATATAAATCGGCACTTAAAATGATTTATCAGTTGAAATGGCAAAATTCGCTTTTGCCCCAATCTCATTATTTTGGCATTTGGCTAACACATATGTTGTTTGGCCATGTTTGGTTGAGTTTATTTGATTTTTGTTGTGTAGCTCGAAAATATGTGGTCCATTTATGGCCAAAAACGCATTTAACTGTGAGTGTCATGAGGCAAATGCAATTTGTGGAGCTGCAATTGCAACTGTGGCAGCAACAGTAGCAGAAACAGCAGCAACAGCAAAAATTAGTGGCATCCTTCTCGTATGGCAATACCTTGTTTGTGTCCACATATAGTTGATCAGGTTTAGTGTGTGTGGGTGTGTATCTATGTGTGTGTGTGTGTATGTATTTGCAGGTTTCATCATTGGACCTGCGTCACATGCATCAAACAAATTCGATAGCGTTGCTTTCGGGCCACTGGCCAAGTCTGCTGCCGCATAATAAGCGTAAACGTTGGCTAACAAGATTCATGCAACGCTTTTGTGCCCCCGCAGGCAAACATGCAATGGCCATCAACGTGTCCTCTCCTGTCCTGTCCTATCCACTTTCAGTTCCACATATCCCTTGCTCAACTCCCACAATGACGACGCGACCGAATGCCAAATGGCGAACGGAGCGCGCTTAATGCAACTTTGTTGCTCGGGTTCCTGCCACTGCTGCTGCTGCTGCTGTTGCTGCTGTTGCTGCTATTGCTGCTGCTGATGTTGTCAGCTTGGCTGGGGCAGCAGGCAGCGATTGAAAAATCCCACTTGGGCGTTTTTAATTGGATTTTAAAATACTTGTCCCATGCAGGCAGGCAGGCAGGCAGGCAGGCCATCGCAATGACCAAGCCATAACACGAGCATCAGCCTCACTTCTCTCTCTCTCTCTCTCTCTCTCTCTCTCTATCTCTCTCTCTCACTCGGTTTAATACTGAACTGACCAGCAAACCAACCAACCCAACAACATATCGACCAGCAGACGATGGTCAGCAGTCAGGGGCTCAACACGCTCGTTATCCTTGTTTCCTGATGCTGCTGCTGTTGCTGCTGCTTCTGCTGCTGCTGCTGCTGCTGCTGCTGCTACTGTTGCTGCTGATGTTTTTTTTTTGTTGCTGTTGTTGTGCACAATTTGGTTACGTGTTTGACCTGCGGCGATTTTTCATTGCATGGCCGGTTTATTTTTTCGAGGGGAAGTCCATACGTTAATGGCATTGCGAAATTTGTATTGCAAATGTCACTAAGGGTCTTCTGGCCGTGGAATCCCTGCCATAAATATAATCACATGTGTTTTTGTTGTCGAAATCCCTCAGAGCTTCAGTGTGGTGCGTCCCTCAAGAGAAGCATCTTACTTATATGATTTTATAGAGATAAATTTATGTTGGCGTTCATTAGAAAAACACCAAAAATATTGATTTGTTTTTAATCAAATGTATCAGTAATAGACAAAAATGTGATTTATGTGATAAAAAT
The DNA here is from genome assembly GCA_035042045.1 of Drosophila melanosoma. Classification (NCBI taxonomy): domain Eukaryota; kingdom Metazoa; phylum Arthropoda; class Insecta; order Diptera; family Drosophilidae; genus Drosophila; species Drosophila melanosoma. The sequence goes on along the minus strand of JAWNLY010000100.1, from coordinate 1,309,039 downwards.
ATTTAAGCTGTAAAATTTTAATATGCATTTTGGGCAAGTTCTTAAATGTTGTGATAATCTAGAGCCCAAATCTTGACCAATATGGCAATACATTATAGTAAAAAAAAATAGGTTTTTTTCCCCATTTTCATTAGTTATTAAGACAATTTATTAAGGAAGTAATATTTGTTAACCGTAGTCATGGAATTCCACACTCAACTAAAAATGTTTAACTTACTTAAAATTAAGTTTACATTAACAAAATACTAAAAAAAAAATATGGAAAGTCAACTTGCATATCAAATAAAAGCCAGATAATTCAGTTGCCAAGTAAGTCGAGGCAAAGCTTGTAATTGGTCATTACAGCTCAGCAGAGTTTAATTTTAATGAGAGCCTGCGAGTCCTGCATTATCATTATCATTAGCATATTTGATTAAAAAGTGTCATTAGATGCGAGCTACTGGCTACTCAAAGTTGAAACAGTTGTCTGCATCATTTCATGCTTCAATGGAAGTTGCATAAGAAAACCTCTCGCTAAAAAACTTGTCGGCAATGCACACATTTTAATTTCAACTAATTGCGAAGCCAAAGGAAAACCAGTACCAGAAAACAGCCTGAATAATCAGAGAATTATTTCAGTTTTAGCTGCAACTGTAACTTGTCGACGCTTGAGTGTTTAAAGCGTGGTGCACTTCGTTAGCTTTAAGGGCAAGTGTCCTGCGAAGTGTGTCCTGCGAAGTGTGTCCTGCAAGTCCTGCAAAGTGGGGCCCAGTCCTTCGCGCCGCCTAATTGTGACAAGTGTCTGACGCTGTACTTGATTTATATGTAAATTGAATTCAATGTCTTTACTTCAAAAGAAAAGTTGTCTATTTGCCTGTCTGCATTACCTCTTTGGCTGACTAATTCACATTTAATCATTATAATGACTTGAAGTTCTACAAATTAGCCTTAATGCGAGAGTTAGTGCGTCAGCAAAGACAAATGACGTCCGGCAAAGGTAAACAATCAGAAATGTCTATAAAAAAAGAGACAAGCTAAATAAATGCAAGTCGTTCTTTAGCCAGTTCTGTTCATATTGAACAGTTAAGTACTTAAGCTGATGGCTAATCAATTGAAAAGCCGAAAACCTTTTAATGGTTGAACCTTGAGTAAATTACTTGTAAGATAATTACACATATTGAAAATTCTCCGACTAATTGCAGCTGCTCTTAAAGACATTTAATTTCTTACTAAAAAGAACACAATTAAACAAGATGTTTTAAGATTTCATAACTTCAAAATTCAACAGTCCCCTAAGCAAATATTTTTCTTGTTGCAAGTTATGACAAGAAAAATAAATTTCTCATAAACAAAAGCGACCAAAAAACGAAAAGCAACAAAAAAAAAAAGGAAAAGGAAAAGAAAAGAAAAGAAAGCAGCACCCCACACAAATTAGAAACAAAAGCAACAAAAAAAAAAACGAATAAAAAAAAGTACACAAAATCAACTTTGATTTAAGTTTACAAAAATGCTTAGCAATTGCTTTGCTTTTTTAGCTTTTGTTGTCTTTGTGCTGTGCCTGGCATTCACAATTTTTTTGTATGTATATTTTTCACTCTGTTGATCTCTTTCTCTGCGTCGCACTGTTGTGGATTAACAGGCAACAAAATATTTTATTTTTTATTGTTTAGCAACGCTGATTTCCCACTCACCCTCGGCCACCCCGCACCAGCTGCCAGCAACATACTGTGGCTCTGTCCAACTGTTGTCTGTTGTCTGTTTTCTGTGTGGCGCAGGATTTTGTTGTCACTTCAACACACACACACAAAATATAAAAAAAAAAAAAAAAAGTGGCTGCGTAACAAAAATCCACTTGAATTTTGTACACTTTATTTTTTGTACATTTGCAACACGAAGGAAAATAAATATAAAAATCCTGCGACTGTTTGCACGCGAAATTTGCGCTTGTCTGCCTTACGGCTTGTCAGCTCGCATGTTGCATGGTTTTAGGCAGGATTTGTTGCGCGCTTCAATCCCAGCCCCAGCCTCATCCACTGCCCCATCACCAGTCTCTGCCCCTGCCCCTGCCCCTGTCCCTTACTAGGTCATTGGCGACTACAAAAGGCAGCAGCAACAGCCGGCGCCGCAATTTAGTTGCCGTTGCACGTTATTAGGCTGGAGGGTGCCGCTTGCCACCAATGGAAGATGAATATTTTGGTTTTGATTTTATTTCTGATCCGGTTCCCAACGCTTGAGGGTCTTAATTTTCCACATTGTTGCTGCCAAAGGCACAATAGTCCCGTAAAGGTTAAGCTGGAATTTTGTGACCAACTCCGAGGACCTTAATTAAATCCAAAGGGTTTGGGATTTTCCAAATTGTTTGTTTACAAACTCTAAACATTCTTCACTAATATGCTGCAAATATATATATATATATATATATATTTTAAATGCTACATGAATTTGTAATATGTACCAAACTATCAGCACAATATTTAAAAATTTAAATTTTTGGTCTGACTAACTTTAAATCTTTTCGCATTCAATTAAACAACATTTCATAAAACACAAAGCCTCATTTACCGCGCAAATTTTTCTGTTATTTTTCACGTATTTTTTTTTACATTTTTGTGGTTATTGCCTGTGTATTAAATTAGCATAAATGATTTTTAATAATTATGCTCACGAAGCAGCGATGATGCGCCGTGGCTCTGGCTCTGGCTCTGGCCACGCCCATTTTGGCAACGCCCCCAAGCAGCTGGCACACAAATTACAAAATAATGAGCGCCAAGTGCAATGTATTTTTTGGTTTGAATTTTACATTCACCGCCCGGCCGACTATTATTTTTATATAATGGGCCCTGATGGGCGCTGGATGTTGGATACTTGGTTGCTGGGATGATGGGATGATGGGATGTTTGGATGATGATGATGATGATGATGATGATGGTGCTCCATTTTGGCTTTGGCATGGTAGAGCGCGCACCGAGCGATTCTTGTGCGATGGCAAAAATGTTTTTTAATTGCACTTAAAATTTTATTTAAATGCGTTGCACATATGTCGAAATGTGGCAATGATTTCAAATGGCTCTTGCCATTCTTTGAACACACTTACATTGCATAATAATCCAACTTTAGAGTTTTCACTCCACTCCACTTGACGCACATTTCAAATTGTTGCAATAATTAAAATATTTCAAAATTATTACATGAATATTGCATACAAATATAACATTATTATTATTATTATTTTATTTTTTTCAGGCTGCGCTTTCGTTAAATTCGGTTCTCAACAGGAGGCTCAATCAGCAATAACCAATTTACACGGAAGTCAAACAATGCCGGTAAGTGCTTTTAATTGATAAATACTTAATGATATATAAATATATATATATATAAAGACCTCTGCCATCAGCTGAAATGCCTGTTCAAATCATTTTCTTAAGCACCAATGTCAGTTCAAGCAAATTAATAGTATAGTTCACATAGAAGCTTGTCATATAATACCCATATAATTCCAATTAAATCGACGTGTTTCCCTCGCAACAACAATTGAATTTGAATTGGAATTTCAGTTTGAGTTTGGAAATTGGAAGTTGACGTCGACGTCGATGTTGAATTTGAATTTGAAGTTGAAGTTGTCGGTTTGCTGTCAACTCTCACGCTGCTTTTGTATGTTGTTGGCAAGTTGTCCAATTCAAGGTGCTGCCTGTTTCCCATTCAAATGTTTATTGTTGTTGTTGTTGTTGTTGTAAAGTACTTAGCAAACTTCATTTAAGCCTCAAGTGGCGAGGGGGGCCAACTTGGCACTGCACAGGTTTTCAAAATAAATGCGAGAGAAAGTTAAATAGCGAACGGAAATTATTATAATTATTTTTATTATTATATTTAATTTGTGTGCCCCACATCAATGGTATATCAAAACCAGCACGCAGTGCTCTAATTTTCTAAAAAAAAAAAAAAAGAAAAAGGAAACCCACAAAAAATATATATAAATCACAGCATCAAATTGTTTGACAAAAAAACCGAGAAGCTGGCTGAAGGTTTATTTCTTACATTCTTTGTGCAACGATTTTGTTCCGTCGACTGACTTCATTATACCGACATTTTGTAAGAAAATACCATATAACATGTATATATTTAAATGTGAGTATATATGTATGTGAATGTGCGCTCTATGACAACGTTCCTCCTCCTCATCCTGCTGCTGTTGCCCTGGCCTCATCGCGGTTCGGGAATTATTTTTTCTTGTGCGAAAATAAATGAAATTTGCATGACACTTGAGTTATTTTGCACGTAAATTGCTTCTTTTGACAAACAACACAAGCAAATACACAAAACCAGCCAACAAGTGAAGGACAACGCCAACGCAGGGGGGGGTGGAGGTGGGGGATTAAAGCAAACTGAAATGGTTGCCATTGTTGTATTTTTTGGTGTTTACATCAGTGCAGCGAACGGTTCGTTTGCAAGTCAACTCTCTGTGCTAGTGCAGAGTGAGAGTACTGTTCGAGTATCCTAGCCGCTGATGCTCCTACTCCTCCTCCACCTGCTCCACATCTCCTCCAGCTGCAAGTTCTGACTGCCTGCCAGCCTGCTTGCCTGCTTTATTTACCACTCAGTTTGTTGTTGGCTCTGCGAAAGGCGAAGGCGAATTTTACATTTTCGGTTTGTGTGCCTGTTTTTGTGTGTGTTTTAGTGTGTGTGTGTGTGTGTGTGTTTTAGTGTGTGTGTGTGTGTGTGTCTGTGTGTGTGCCTGTGTGTGTGTCTGTGCTTATGTGTTTGCAGTCGCGTTGCCCAACTCGTTGTCGCATTTAAATTCAAATTCAAATATTGTTGATGAAATTTGTTGCTTAATTTGCAATTTAGATGCGTTTTTAAACAAACGCCCCACCCCCCACCTCCCAAAACCACCTACCACCACCACTCTCTGGGTAAAATCATGTGTTTACTTAGGCGGAACTTCTTGACGATGCTGTTGTTGTTGTTGCTGCTTCTGCTGATGATGATGATGATGATTGTGTTGGTGATGGCGCCGTTTGGTAATTACAGCTGCCTGACGCCATCGCCTCGCCTCGCCCCGCCTTGCCTCGCCATCGCCTCGCTTGAGAATGGGGAATAGCAAAATCAATGCAACAAAGCCTCAGGATAAACACAATTTTTTACAATAACACAACTTTCAGTTAACAGGCAGCTTTCAGGCCAACAACAGATGGGGAGTTTCAGTCAATGCAATGGATGGGTATAAACTTCAAAAACATAGCCGCAAGTGAGGCGCAACTACAACCCAAAACAAATAAAAACCGGATACAGGCGGCAATACTCAAACACAAAAAAACCCAAATATAAATCCAAATCCAATCCAAATCAGGCAAACAGTTGGCCCCGGCTTAAGTCAATTTTCCATTTTTAACATGAATCGTCACATTTTACAGCTGATTGCAGCCAATGTTCAGAAAATCAAAGCACAGCCCGAGGTGTGCTCTTGTGTGTGTGTGTGTCTGTGTGTGTGTGTGTACTTGGGTGTGTGTGTGTGTTTGCTCTGAAAGTTTAAAACCATTGAAAGCCTTAAGTAGAACGCAATCCCTCCTAAATATGTTTTCCTAATAAAATGCTAAATTTATGTGGACTTTCGGCTGTTTTTCAAACAAAGTGCTTTTGGCAACAACAACTGAAATTATGTTTTCTTTTGAATATAGTGCCATAAAATCAGAAATATATTATAAGAGTTTTCTTTTCTCATGGATTGTATTTAGCTGAACTTGGAATTTTCTAATGCGTGATTCTTTCTACTCTTCGTAATTTTGTTAACTTGTTGGCGCCTTTCAGGCTACTTTTTAGCCTGGTTGTTTTCTCTGAAGGAGGATGCAGCACTTTTCTTTTTTTTTTTTGTTATAAATGAGTCACGCACTGCTGCAGAGCTATAATCAACTGCACTTCACTCTGAATGATGCCCAACGGAGGCAGCTAGCCGAGGGCTGTCAGCTCTGACCTGCCACGCCCATGCCCTGTACGATGCCCACGGGCCGTGCACCTTAATGTCAGGAGCTAACAACGACAGCTGCAATTTTTCACTTGGGCAATTTTTAAGATGAGCAGCATCGGGAGCAGCGAGCACGCCCTCCAAAGATGGCTACGGCAAGTTTCCACCTAGCGAAAAAAAAAATAAATAAATGTGCAGAGGTTGGAGACCAAGAAAATGAGTAGAGCAATTTCTGTGTTTTCCTGCTATTTTTTTTTTTTTTTTAATTTTAAGAGCGCGTAATTTTTTTTTGCTGTGTTCCTTTTTTTTAAGCTGCCTGCGCATTAAGCATTTTAATGTCAGTTAGGCAGGGATGGTGGGGAGGATGATAGGGGCGGTGCGGCTACCAAGTTGGCAGTTGTAATTGCAATTTGGCATTACGACTCTGGCCAGGTAATTAGCGCAAAACGACGCGGCAGCTGTTGTATAAAAATTTTAGTAGCTTGCACAAAAGTGTGCTATACTTCTGCTTCTGCATATATTAATTATACACCGGGCCGGAGCCAAATTGCTAAGTGCAACAACAGCAGCAGCAGCGGACGAACAAAAAATTGATTGCCTACCTGCAGGCGTCAAAGTTGCCACAGCAACGTCAACAGCAGCAGCAGCAGCAGCAGCAGCAGCAGCAGAAGCAGCCGGAGCAGCCGAAGCAGCCGGCAGACGAACCACAAGTTAATTTCAAGCTTAACAAAGTTTTTTTTTCGGGTCTTCCCTGCTCTTCACCCCTGCCTCCACATTTATCTCATCTCATCAGTGTGCTGCTCGGCACAGCTCTGCACGGCTCTGGCAGGACAGGCTTGGCTCCCTCATGTTGATGTACCACAAAAAGCTTTTAAAAAATTTTTGATTACGCCAAACCTTAAGCAGCTTATGGACGCCACGCCCCTGATGCCCGGCCGTCCCTCCGGCCGGACATTTGAAACCAGCACTCATTAAAAAGGAATTTACAGTCCGTCTACTGCGACCAAAATCGCCTTTCCCACTCGGACAGCCGGGACAGTTTCTATTTGGGGCCCCAGTCTAACATGGATTCGGTTTGCTATTAATCCTCTGGCACTCAACATGTTATAAGTCGCTTTTAGTGCGGTTTGCAAGCGTTTTCTAAACAGAAGCCTCACATAAAAAATATATATATATATATATTCCAATCTTTGGCATAGTCGAATTTTAGTTACTCTACAATGGAACTTTGCACATATGTAAATTTATTTTCATTTTAAATGGCAGTTAGGCCAGTCAGTCCAATATCAGTCTAATAAAATATTAATATTTATATTAAGTAATTATAGTTACTAATTTTATTAAATATAATAAGCAATACTTTTATTTATATTTTGCGAGTAATCAATTAAAAATTTAATTGAAAGCAGATCTATAATTGAATTTTTCTAGATAAAATAAAATTAATACTAATACAAAATTCATATCATAGACATATGACATATGTAGTCGCATATACCCTGGCATATTCTGCAGGGTATTAAAAAGTTTACAGTTGTAAACAATAATTTCGTATTCACTCAACACAACATTCGCTTTTTTCCACACATTTGCATAAGCCGCTAACGCGATTTTTTTTTTTTTGCGACCCGTAGGTGTGTGTGTGTGTAAGAGTGTTGTTGTATGCTGTGTGTAAATGCGGCTTAGAAGAGCAGGGCGATGGGCGTGGCCGGGCCGCTTGTTAATGAAAGCGCGCGCATGCATTAAAGCTGTTCTCCAAATGCTTTTGATTGGCGAAGCGCAAAAGCGCCCAGCAAAAGTGAAAATGGCCAACAGCAACGGCAAAGCAATTGAAGCAACCAGGCTGACCAGGAATGTGGAGTGCCAACTCCTGGTAAATACATAAATAAATATATATATTTTAAATTACAGTCAAAATGACACAAAAACCCCGCATATTGGCAGCACAAGCCAAACGCCGAATAAATTAGGCAATTAGCATTTTTTTTTCGCCCCTTTCGTTCTTTGTATGTATTTTATTCCCTAACTCTAACTCTAACTGGGCAATAATTGTTTGTTTTGCAAATTAGTTGACTTTTGCTTACAAAATTTGCATTTGTCAGCTTTATGAAGAGTCAACCAACTAGCTGTTTACTTGAGTAACGCAGAAAAATAAAAAAAAATAAAAGTCCTCAAATTACTCAAAGGTAAATTGTAGCTGGAAAGTGCACGGAAATTCGAGTCCACTCAAACATCAAAAGCAATGAAAAAGTTGTCCAAGATTATTTCAAATTAACAAGCTCGAATATGCGGAGACAGACATACGAATTCGAGTAAAATGCCTAATTAGGCGTCCATTTACAAAAGCAACTAAAACACAAAATAAAGCAAATATTAATCAAGACAACAAAGTGCTAAAAAAATAAAAAAAATCAGCATTTTGGGTAAGACCTTCGCTATAAAGAGAACTAGAAGACATAACTTTGTTGAATTACGAATTGGGATGATAAATTTGCAATCAGTAGTAGAAAATTCAATCTGAAAATAATTCACTTTCGACTAGAACACAAATGTAATAAAACTGTAGATTTTCTTATGCAAATTGTGTCATTCGCAACCAGATCTTAAGTTCTTAAAGAGATTTAAAAGTATCTTTAACTCGCACATAAGTATGCTGTAAAAAGCTTCAATGGGACTCAGGCACACACACACACACACACACGCGATTTGTACACCCACACAACTAGCAACAACAATAACAGCAACGATAAAACGACAGAAGCCGAAAACACAATCAGGCTGCCAGGCAACAACAACAACAACAAAAACAACAACAACAACAGAAACAGCAAAAGCAACGCGATGCGATGCGAGTTTTTCTCCTGTTTTTCTATTGTTCGCAGCTGCTGCACATTAGAAATTCAACTTCGTCTACTTTTAGGCGCTGAGCAGCAACAACAAACAACAACAACAACAACAACACATAACAAACAATAACAACAGCAGCAACCAAACAATGGCGTGTGAATTAAAATAGAAGAAAACTGAGTCCCGGCGTCTGCTGGTCGTCATCTTGCTGGCTTGCCAAGGTGCGACTCCTTGCCGAAATGAGTGTCGATGTGTGTGTGCGTGTGTGTGTGCGTGTGTGTGTGTGCGTGTGTGTGCGTGTGTGCGTGTGTGTGTGTGTGTGCTTGTGATCCGCTCAAGCGTTAAGCGAGGCATGCCCATTCACCACCCACTTGCGCCATATTGGACGCCATTTTTGTCAAGTCACATTAAGCAATGCGTCTGCCTGACGAAAATTGAACGCTTTGCGAGACGAAATTGTTGTATAAATAAAAACATAATTGATGCGAGCTGAAAAACAAAAGCAACACAAACAGAAACTGTAACACAACATTTCGCCACTTGGCATATGCTGCGCACATTGAGCCATTCAGCCGCAAAGCAAAACTATGGAAAATGGCACGTTGATTAACCACAAGATACCCTGTAAAGTAATTGAATCTATTAATATGTTGTTTATCATAAAGTAGTAAAAATGTGCAAATCTTGTAGATGTGTCCCACTTTTACTCCTTTGCGACTTAAATCTCAATCAAAGTTGACGACAGATGTGACAAGCATAAAATACATTTCTCCTGCCTTTTAACACACCCTTATCTTCTACGCTTTTGAGTACTGGGTATTAAAAAAAAAAAAAAAAAATGAACTTAATGCGCGCACAAAAATTTGTTTCTTTTGCATAATTTACGGTGCTGGCGCTGCTCGTTTCAGACTCAGACTCAGACACCGACTCCGATTCAGATTGGGACACTGCAGGGTAGAAATGACTGCAAAAACAGTTTTGGAAGCGCGCATCTCATTTTTATACGGTTCGGCATAGCGGACACTTCACGGCGTAGCATATTTACGTGGCGCCATGCGTTGGCATTGGCATTTTTCACTTCTTTTTCCTTTAGCTGCTGCTTCTTTTATTGCCCTGCAAACGACGGCTCAGTCTCAATGTCAGTGGCTCCCCCTCCCTCTCCCTCTCTTCCTCTCTTTCTCTCCAACACGCTGTGTTTGTTGTCAGCTTGGCAGATTTGCGTTTTTTTTTTTATTTTTACACATGACGATGGGAAATTAATTTGAAATTTAAATGCGCGTTTTGGCAGCTGGCAAATGTCTTTGATGATTGCCGTGCAGCATTCCGTTTGCTTTTTACGGCATGTGTTACACGTATTTGTATTTGTATTTGTATACGTATTTGTGTTTGTTTCTGCATCTCTATTTATGTGGCATAATCAGCGCTTTGTGTCAACATTTTTCGATGCATTCTTTTAAGGTGTCGTCAGTAATTTTTTTTATAAAAAGCTGTCCATTATTTGCCATTTTTCTTTGTGTTTTTTGGGCATAAATTAACCATATTTTTGTAATGAGAAAGAAAACTCTTTAAGCCACATAATTTCCAAACTGTTGAAGCAACTAATGTAATGAATTAAAAATAATAAAATAATAATAAAATAATAAATAATAATAAGTAATTAATTTTAGTCTTTTTAAACTGTTCTCATTTTTTCTTTAACTTGTAATAAGCAAGTGATGATGAAAATCTAAAGCAGATCCACTTTTTTGAATTGCTTATTTAATTAGTAAATTCAGATTATACTGTTATAAGTCCAATTTATTTCTATTCCATTAATAACTTAAACTAAAGGCCTAGTTATTTTTGTCTACAAGTAAAAAAAAAATGCTGTAAATGTTATTAATCGTTATGTTATTAATAGCTAACGTTACTTGCAACTTTTCACAACTGAATTGTTTGGCTGCTTAACGGATTCGTCGGTTATTTTGGGCATATGCTGCACTGACACGATACACAGTACATAAATCTTGTGGCATTTCAGAAAAAAAAGGGGCCGATGCTGGGGTAACAAGGGAAAACAGCCATTACCAGCACTGAATCAGTGATGTTTAGCATATTAGACACATGCACAGAGGCCAATCTACTTCGTGCCATTCATCTCACACCCGCAAATGCCAAATCCCCCGCCCGATATTGATTTGGCAGCGTTCAGATTCCCGTTCAGCCTGCCATCAATTTCAATTTTGCTCCAGCGATGTGCAAATCTAAACAGCGCCTGCCACATACAATTTTCTAACATTGCCTGCAGACAGGTGCCTCCGATACCCACCCCTGTCTGCAACACCACCCCCCTTCCCACTACCAGAAGCATGCCTAAAGCCACTTTTTCGGTAAACTAATTTTCTTGCTTCAATATCTTGACAGTGAAATTGGCACGACGCTGGCAAAACGCAATCAAACCAGCACACACACACACACACACACACACAAGGTGTGAGCAGTGCGTATGTGTGTGTGTATTCGTATATAAATAAGCAGAGTATACATTTTGGTGGCGATACCTGTGCTTGCTAACATTTTTGGCCCAACTGCTTGCTTATTGAAATCACGTTTCGTTTAAGCCAAAAAACTGAACCACTGCACTGAGACGCTTCATTCTCCGGCTCTTCAAGGGTGCTTTAGTACTTTGCGGCACAAAACTGAGCTATAAATTTGCTGGTTTTAGTCACCGGAAATTTAAGCCAAGTCGCCAAGAAGTTGCTTATTAAAAACTTGTCGCACAACGCACAGACGAACGAAGTCGCAACGAATTTGGTGGGGTGGAAAAGTGTCTTTTTGCTTTGCGAAATAAAAATCTCACATTTCCTACGCACATAAAAGGCACATCGTAATGGTGCATGCCGCTCGTCGTTTGTTGGATGCGGATCATAAAAAATTCGCATGGCAGCTAAAACAGCGCTAAACTTCCGGCTTTTTGTGTGTGTAAGAAACTCGACAGCGTAGTGCATCATTAAAAGTGGCATGACCAAGAGTCGCGTGTGCCAACCGAAAACAAAAAAAAAAAAAAATGTATGCAACATAAAAGTTGTTGCAGCTGCACTACAATTTGTCGCCTTCTACTTGGCACAAACAGCACGTTATAAACAATTTTAATAGACTTGCTTAAGGCCAAACATTTACCAAGTAACCAGGAGACTGCCCCGCCCCTATCTACGAAGACATCTCCTGCCTTTGACAACATTGTCGACTGTTTGCCTCACCAGCTGCTGCTACTTTCATTGTCTTTTGCATATTATTTTTTTTTTTTTTTATATTTTATTTTTTTTTTGCTGCCAGCTGCTGCTGTTGGCCGGTTGTCTACGTGCTTCATGCTGCATGCGGCAAACTGCAAACTGCAAGTGGCGTCCAATGCGGCGGCTACTTAATTTAATGCACGTCTGTTTGCATAAACCCAAACCTTATTGAATCGACGGTGGCAGCATCATCAATGTATGGGCACGTTCCACTGCCTCCAGCAGTTGCAACTACAGCAGTGGCAAGTAGCAGCAGCCAGGACCCAGCAACCAGGAGCAAATGATGAGCAAACTTCAATTCAGCTGCGGATGCAGACAACGTCTGAGAATAAACTTTAATGAGGCACACGAACTGGCCCGAAATTGAATGCTGACGTGATTTTGCTGCTGACAACCTTTTGCCAAAAAAAAAAAAAGAAACAACTTTTGTGGTTGCCAGCAGAAAAAACCAAAGAAACAATCTGCCATTGTTTTTTTTTTTTGGAAGAGTCATTGATCGATAAAATATAGAATTCCACTTGTCATGGAAAATTAATATATTTTAATCTCATTTTTATTGTAAGTGTTTGGCAAAAAAAAAATTAATATAGTTCAAATTCTTTTAATTGAAAAAGTGGCATTATTCAATTATGTACAAGTATATCAATTTTTTTTTTAGAATAGTTAATGTTTTGCTGGCAAGACATATTATCTAAACTGATAGAGGTTTTATCTTTAAAATGATCAGAATTATGTGACAAACAACTTGAAGTAAGGAACACGAACTCCTTCGATATCATTTCCGTTCTGAGTATAAACATTTTACTTATAGTTGAAGTTTCTGTCTGGTTTCTGTCCTGATTTAACTTCACTTTGCCAGGCCAACAAAAAAAATGTTGTCAATTTTTGTGTTTTTTTTTTTTTTTTTTTGGTATTTTGTTGGTTTTTTCGTTTTTGTGACCAAAGTTTTGCGGCGTTGTCTCTGCGCTGCTTGTCAAGTTTGTTGAGTTGTTTGTTTCTATTTCGGCTGCTGCTGTTGCTGCTGTTGCTGCTGTTGCTGCTGTTGCATACCTTGAGGCGCTGTCAGCTGTGCCTGGCTTTTGTGGCATTGCTTTTAAGTTAATAGTGTTGCATATTTTGTGCCACTCCCGCAGGTATTTCGCATGCTTTTAAAGCTACCAACTATGCAGAGACAACAACCCGTTTTTTTTTGGTTTCTGGCTTATTGTTGATGTTGTTGGCGGTGCTCGAAGGCTGCTTTAGATTTTTATCGCACAGCAAAACACTTCAACTTTAAGGGCCAGCCTTTTTCCGGTCTTCCGCCTGCTTCCACACCGACTCCCCTCCCCCGCCCTCTTTTAACCACGCTTACGTGCCAATGATGACAATTGGTTTTCTTTCGGGCCGCGCGCGGCTTCGATTTCGACTTGCGCTTTGCCTTTGGCCCGTTTCATTCTTTGGCTCGTTTTGGGTATTCTTTGGGTTTTTTGTTTTTTTGTTTTTTTTATTTTTTTTTTTGTTTTGCACGTCGTTGTCATCGTTTTCGTTTGGTTTTTCGCCGCTTGTCTACAATTTCAATAAAATTTTATTAACGAATTCCGGCGACGGTCGGCGGCGATGACAAGGCAGCATTCGGCAGGACTTTTTTCTTCGTCCATGCGAAATTTTTATACCTTCAGTTAGAATGCCGAATCGATATTATTATTACAATAACAATAACAACAGCAACGGCAACGGCAACTGTAGCAATTGCCTGTCAGCATTGTACTTGTCGATTTTGCAGCTTACTTTGCTGGCATTGCATACTTTTAAGGCGCTTTGACAATTCTTTTTATCTGAGCCAGGACGACGACGACGACGAGGAATAGCAGGACAACAACAACAACAACAACAACAACGAGGACGTTGGCAAAGACGTGGACTAACAGGCAGAATGGGGACGCGGACGTTGCTTGTTTGTTTGTCATTTACGCCCTCCTTTCGATTCCCCCCCCCCCCCCATCCCCATCACCCTCCTGCTTTCCGAGCGGCAGCGCAGCTCCTTGTGGGCCAAGTTAAAAGCCCGCAGTTCAATTCTCAATGGCGCAGCAGAATTCTTTCTTTTCTAATGGCGGCATTTCCGTTTGGTAGTTGTCGCCAACGTCGCCGTTTTCAATTTTTGGTTGATTTTCTTTTCCCTCTCTTCATTTATTTTATTATTTTCTTTCTTTTTCGTTTTTTTTTTTTTTTTTTTTGCTGCTCACCGAAAGTTGACATCAATTTTCGCTCAATTTTATTATTTTCATCTTCACACAGCACCCGCGCTCAAATCTATAATTGTATTTATGTCAACTTTTTAAATAGATGATGTGCTTAATGCTTCCCTCTTTCCCCCTCTCTCTCTCTCTCTCTCTCTCTCTCTTTCTCGAGGGATATTTGGCATTATAATAATGACTTTGCCATTGTGATAACGACTTACGGAAACGTTTGGGCATGTCATTAGCATTGGTCCTCCGACTAGAAATTTGTCCCGCAATGTTATTATTAATAGGGAGAAACACATCGAGCGAATTTATTGGGCGCCAGCGAGCAACTATGCAAAATAGCTGTAAAATTTATGTGCAAAGTTCTAAGTGCAGTATAAATTAAATGTGTGCGTGTGTGTGTGTGTGTGCTGGCAAGGCATGACAGAGCCAACCCTTCGTATGAGTAATGTCTCCAACTAGAAGCTTCAAGTAGAAAAATAACTAAGTGGCAAAGAGTCAACATAAAAAAAATATATGAAAACGCTGCAACAAATCAAAGATAGTTGGATTAATCCTTAAAGTAAAGCCTAAAAACTATTCTGCTGCGCACTTTCCTAATCATTTTCTATATATATATTAATTCTTTGCTCAAACAATATGCAACAAATTGTACAACGTTTGTTTTTTTGGGGGCAACCAAAGGGTATCTGACCACACAGCCTTAATTTGCCAATATCAGATGCAATTAAAGTCTATGCCACTATCTTAGTAGAAAAGTTTTGCCAACCATTTTTGACTTTCAACTTGCTGGAAAACCAAAATAAAAACAAAAACCAAAAAACAAAAATAAAAATGAACAACAACAAAGGAGTCCCAAAACTATCAACTGTAATCAAGTTGCCTGGCCTAAAGCATCAGCACACTAAAAGCAAAAGCTGCTAAAAAGCATTAGGGCGCTGCTGCTGCTGCTGCTGAGGCTGCTGCAGGCAAGAGCAGAACAAAAAAAAAAAAAAAAAACTATAGTCGGAAGTCGGCAGACATTAGTGCCAAAAGTGCGTCACAAACAATATTTCCGTATCAGCAACAACAATAGCAATGGAATGCGCTGGGCATAGCCTAGACACTTTTTAAGAGATTAAATTTTTGGGGGGCTCAATGTCTGCGCCCAAAACTCTGCAGCAACACATTTACCGTAAGCACATCTACACACATGCACACACACACACACACACACACACACACCACATGAGCCGCTTGCAAAGTTTTGCCAAACAACAATGGCTGACAATGGCGAGGGGTGGTGAAAGGGTGATAGTGTGTGGGGGGGGGGGGGTGGAGCGGCTTAGGAGACTGCAACTAAAATAGCCAGCAGCATTTTTGCGTTTGCGTTGTTTAAACATGCGCAAAGTTCAGGGTTTGAACTTTTATCAAACATACGCCATACCAAACCAGGCACAGCATACTTTTAGGGTTACAACAACAACAACAACAACAACAGCAACATCATGAAGAACAACAAGAACAAGTGGAACAACATGTCGGCTATGGGGAAAGCGTATCCATGTAAAGCAACTATCAGCGCCTGGGGCTCAGCTTGTTATTTCAGCTTGGCTCACTTCCTTGTTATGCTAGTGCGATGCATAGATACCAAAAGGACATTAAGGAAATTACCCAAAAATTACTAATACCAGAGTATAAATTACCAAAAGGGTTAAGTTCAAGACTCGGCAAAATTATTTACTTGCACCACAAATCTTTAACAATTTCAAATTAAATGAAAGTGCTTCGCTTCACAAACAACAAACAATTCACAAATGCTTAGAAATTATTAAAAAATAAAAAATAAATAAAGTGAACAGTTTTTGGGACGATTTCAAAATGAACCAGCAGCGAAAAAAGCGCTGAACAAAACTGAATATGAAAATTCAAATAATTTGCCGTTTTACGCATTTTTGCATGCCATAAATATTTCATGAGGCGCCAGCCACAAAAACTGACAGCTGTCAAAACGCGACTGTTGCCAAATGTAAAATGCTAGTGTATATATATATATATATATAACATTTAACAGCATGGCCCAGAATTTGAGGGGGATGCGGGGGAGGTATAGCAGCTAATACTTATTTACTTACAATATAGCACAGCTTTCAATTTTCATTTGGCAACTACAATGCGACAACAAACTTGATGACTGTCAAAAGTTATTGTTGTTGTTGTTATTATTGTTGTTGTTGTTATTATTGTTGTTGTTGTTTGCATTTGTCTTGGGCTGTGACTGTGACTGACTGTGTATCCCAGGCGATTAGTGGCGGCGCCGCAAAGTATGCAACAAATAACAAAATTTTTAACACAAAATCTTTTAATCCCAATGAACTGTGGCTGTCCATTCGAGTGCCCCAAGTGTGCATCAAGTTGAGGCGACTCGACTCGACTCGACTCGACTCGACTCGACTCTCGTGGACTTTGCCTCATGTTCAAAACAAACGTCGCAGGCATTTACTTAATCGACAAGGGATTAGCTTGCAACAGCTACCAGCTACAGAGGGATGGTCAGGGGGATGGTCAGCCAGCGTTTGGAGCGTTTTTGTAATGTTTTCATTTGTGTGCGTTGCTCCGCTGTGGGCTGGGCTGGGCTGGGCACTTTAAATTGAGAATTATTGTCGCAAACAAATGTTGTCTGGACGCCGCACACAGAGTAAGTGGCACAAAGGCACAAACACTCCGACCACTCACTGATAAGGATATATTGTGTCTCACGCAGTTAGACAGCTTTAATCTCGGTTCTACTACGCCCCTGGATCTCTTGGATCTCTCTCACAGTGTACGTGCTTTATTTTGTTTGCATTTTTAAGCCCAGCTTCGTTGCTCTCTGGATACCCATCCCCCTCCCCACACCCTCCCTGCTACATGTTCGCTTTGTGCTGCCTGCAGTTAGGCTACAAAAATCACGCAGCAGGCGTTCCAGCCAGGACGAAGGATGCGATGCCAGTGGTCGCATGCGCTTGCCAAGGATTAACGCTGATTGAAATTGCAAATGAAAATTTATTTTTACGGCGTACTCACCACGACCAGGACAAATGTTAGTTTAGCTCAGCTCAGGGACAAGCAATGGTCGGTGGGGGGGGGGGGGGGGGGTCAACATCCCTCGGTCAAAGCGCATTGTATTAAAATTTAATTGAGTAACTGACATTTTATTTTTGTATAATTAAATTAAGCCTGGGCTTAGCGTTTGATTTTAATTTGTGCGACATTTGTCTGCTGCAAGCGCTGTCACAGCCATTGACTGCTGTGCCCCAACCTGACCGTGCCCCAACCTCACCGTGCCCCAAATCGAACCCACGCTGGCAGCAGCTTCATTATTTCGCCATTAAATTTGTTTAAATAAATATTAATGAGGCTCTGGCAGTTGCCTGAAACTTGCCGCAGGATTAGTTGCAAAAATTATGTTAAGTTCTCATTTTTTTTTATTTTTATTTTTTATTTGTTTAAAGGCTAGGTGCACACGTTGCCACATAATTTAATGGCCCACCCATTTGAGCCCAATTGCGCAGCTGTGTCCATGTTCTAGGCATTATTGGCCATCAATGGCTTACCAAACTGTTGGACCAGCTGTAAGAGAAAGAGATAGCAATTGCTTGGAGTGGGTGAATAGCACAGAAATTAATTTGAATGGACGATAACCCAAAATATCTGTAATTAGAATAAAAATACAAAAAAACCATTTCAGTTTATGCTTACTTAAAAAATTTCCAAAAATATATTTAAAAACATTCATAGCACTTTTGCCACCGACTAGAAACAGTTGAAGTTGCTCAGCTTTAAAGTGTAATTTTTATATTAATTAATTATTATGAAACAGTTTGCTGATTATGTTGCTAATTCGGATATATAGCAAAAGTAAACTCATTAACTTATTGGACTGTTTAACCTATGGATAACATTACAAAACAATGTTGAGCATTTTTAGCTGGTTTGCTCCCCTTTTTGCTAAGTAAATATTAGCCAGAGCGTTGCCCACTTTTTTTTCACATTTATTTCTTCTTTTTTTTTTTGTTAATAATAAAAATTTCATTATTTTAACAAAGAGAGTCGGGGAAAAAAAATTATTAGCACACGCGAAGGGGAGCCCGACTTACAATGTTTTTAATTAAAAAATCCTTTGGTCAAGCAATTACGAGCCACATTAAAACAAACACTACGAACACACACATATACACACACACACACACGTATACACACCCCAAACTAAGCACGGAGGGAGTCCGCATTATTAACAGCAATATGTACGAGCGAGTATTAAATTATTATATTACAAGCCGGGTCTTTCATCTTGCGCGTTTTGTCGGTCCGGGCTCTGACCTAAGTAAATATTAATAAAACATATTAATAAAACGGAAACTGGGACGCCAAAACCCGATGGCTATTTGCATGTAATCCCCGTAATGCACATAAAAAAAAAAATACCGTTTGCCGACTCTGTAGCAAGCTGGCCATCAATATATATATATATATATATATATGCGAGCTTAAGACAATTTGAAATATTTGCATAGCTTTAAATGCGACTTAAGCTCAAGCGAGACATATGGAGGGTGGTCGGTAGGGTGGGTGGAGGGGGGGGGAGGGGCATATATATATATCTCATGTGGCCATTATTTAAGTTACCAGCAACCACACCTTTAAATGCCTTTTGCATTAATTTATGGCATACTTTTAGGCGCGCTGTCATTACAATTAAGCCAAGGCACACACAAACACACACATTCAGCTGGGGGTTAGGGAGGGGGAAGAGATGCTGAGCCACACCGTCCATTTAGCCGGCTTACTTAAAAATTACATAAATTTTGCTTTATTGTACGTCGTTGTAGGCGGCATGCATATAGGCCAAAATCCTAAGCCTTAGATCAGATCTTTGGCCAAAAACCCCATACATAAAGTATGCAATTAAATTTTCACTTAAACGATTATCACATAAATCCAGAGGCCAAAGCCAAACGTGTTTGCATTTAAATTAAAAGAGCCATTTTTCTTCGACACGGCACAGCCTTCCTCGCCTCTGTGTGTGTGTCTCTGTGTGTGTGTGTGTCTGTGTGTGTGTGTGTGTATGTTATGTTTGAGGTGTAGGGTGTGCTTTTAACCACAAAGAACCCGCCCACCTTATGATAACGCCATTACAGCAGCAAGAACACGTATGCTTCATGTGGCTGGCAGATATCTGCCTTGAACCGCAAACGCCTAGCACGTAGTCACACACACATACACACACACACACAGAAGACCGTTGTATATATTTGCTTATGTTAATTGCCGTTGAATCCATTTCCATTAAGATGCAAGTCCTGCCACTGACGATAATTCCACACCCACTCACACACTCGCTTACACAACAGCATAATTGCCAGGAAGGCAGCCAGGCAGACGCAGGCTGTGTAAGTGTAAGGGTAACCCCTCTGCCCCCCTCTGCCCCCCTCTGTGAAAAGTATGCCTTGACCATGGCAACGTTAAGCTGCGTCCAATGCCATCATCCCACTGTTGCTTTTCAATATGCACAGCAATATCCTTTGGTAAACACACACACACACACACACAAAGTCCTTTTCAAGAGGGAGCGAGCGAGCGCTGGAGCACTGGGCTAGTGTGCCTGGTCCACAGCCATTATATTATACAATAACACAAAAAAAAATTATATAGAACCCATAGCATACCAAGTTGGGTGCTAATACCATGCAGGCTGCTGACCCCTCTCCCTCTCCTATCCACTCTCCTCTCTCTTGGACTTGGTTTTCCTCTTCAGCTGGGAGTGGTACGTGCTCTTACATATTAGTAAACTTCATAATTTTTAATTGATACATTAAATTTCGTACAAATATTAGCACAGTAGCACGAGTGGCACTTGCCAAGGCAGTTTAGAGAGGGTCGAGGCGTGTGGGTGTGGGTGTGGGCGTGGTTTTTTAGGGCTGTCGTCTTGAGTGACAGCTTAACGTTGTAAAGCTCAGTTTATTATGCATGGCAGGTCGTTATGGGTTTGGCTGCGCCTTGGGATTATCAACAGGCCTCGTAAGCTATTTTTTTCTGTTCCATCCATTTATTGGGGGCAAAACTCAAAAGTAGGCAACGTTCTGTTTGATCTCCTGTCAAATTTGTGGCAAACTTTTCGTTGAAGTTTTGAGGACACTTTTCGCTTAAGACTTTTGTGTTTGCTGGGAATAGAGTGTACTTTGTATAGATTCTGATTGCTTATTTTATATGCAAGATAGCTTCATAATAGGTAGACAAAAAAATTTTTACATAATTTGAATATTATTATAGATTTCACTATTTGATTAAGCTAAGCTAAATTTGCAAGAAAAATAAATTATTTAAAATAAAACAAAAACCGAAAATAGAAAAATACTAATTTTATAGTTCAAGCTAAGAATAAATTAAATGAATTTATAATTTAACAATAAATAATTATAAATCGAATTTAAAATTTAAATTTATACCATAGAAATTTTCAAATTTCTGATTAGGTTCTTTTGATTATTTTGAATCCGCCCTCGAGAGTGTCCCTAAAGTAGTCTTCAGTTTTGTGTAAATTTCATTCCGTTCACGCCACATCCAAAACTTCATAGGAAGATTATGCATTTTTTTTTTTTTGTATCTAGCTTGGAATTCAATATGCTTATGATCCGGCCAAAAAGTAGTAGGTAACACTTTAGACATTTTGACTGTTTGCTTACATTTAGCCCGTCTACGGGGCAGGCACTCAAAAGTAATCTTTTTTGTTGGCTTGTACAACGACTTCAGTTTTCCTCATTTTTTTTGAACATTTTTGGTATTTTTGGGTTTTTTTTTTTTGTTTTTTTGTTTTTGGCACTCAGGCAGCATCTGAAACGCTTGGCACTCAACCGCAAATGCATTTCAACGTAAAGTTTTTAAACAAATATTTGCGCAACTTGGCTGGCACGGACGGAGTAGGCGTGAGGGCGTGGCAGCGACTACACGGTTGATTCTTTTTTTTGTTTTTAGCCTTCCATTTTTTTTTTGCACTGTGCACCGGCATTCAAACAATGCGCAGCCAGGCGAACTGTGCAAAGGCTCCAGGTCCAGGAGCAGCCAGCCGGTAGCCAGCCATAAAATGAGCAACGGTGCGCCACGCGGTATGCAACAGCTCCATCTTTTTGTGTTGCCTGTGTCTGTTGCTGTGCCTTTCATATTTACGCCCAGAAGCAGAAGCAGCAGCAGCAGAAGTAGCAGCAGCAGCAGCAGCAGCAGCAGCAAGGCAAACAAATGGCACAAAAATGTATTTGCAACTGTTACGTTACGTGGAGTTTGCCTAGAGACCAACTCACACACCGGCGGCAGTGGCAGTGGCAGTGGCAGTGGCAACTCTATAAATGAATGTCCTTTTGATTTTGTTCAACGAGCCTAGCGAGTGACTCAATTCAGCGGCGCAGTTCCGGTTCGCCTTTTGTTTTAGCCATGGACATGCATTCTGTTTGAGCCAGTGTGTGTGGTGCACAGCCATAAAGGGGACTTCTTCTTCTTCTGCTTCTTGTCCTGGCGCCTTTTGTATATGCAATATGTATTTCCTGGACTTTGTGTGTTACTCTGGGTGTGTGTGTGTTCGTCTTGCAGTTGTGTGTGTGTATTTTGTTGTTGAGCTCGTCGTAGGAATGTTTTAATTTGTTTTCCTATCCGCTTCGCTTGCTTCTTTTTTATTGCTTTGCCACAGGCTTCGTTTCGATTGTTTGTTGCCTGCCACTTGGTTTTCTTCACTGTTCTTGTCTAGTTGTTGTGGTTGTTGTTGTGGTTGTTATTGTTGTTGTTGTTGTTGTTTTGCTTTTGCATTCATGACACGACACACGCCCTCAAGTATGCTATGGTTTCCGCTTGCCATTTGATATTTGTCGCTTGGCTGACATAAAATATGAGCACATTTTTATTATTGTTTGCTATGATGATTAATTGAAGTGTCATAATATTGTAAGAATTTTCATTGCTCTCGACAAATACGAGACGTGTATGCAATGCAACCCATTCTTGCCCACTCCTTCCACATCAAATCCATTTAATTAAAACATTTCACTCCAGCCCCCCAAGCCATCAATTTTAATGTTTGTTGTATTTTTTTGTTCTGTTTCTCTATTTGCAGGTAAGTTGATGTCGTCTGTGCAATAATAAACAGTAAATTGTAAGTCCTTTTGCCTAATGAACAAATCTACTTCAGCTAAGCCACAGTTTGGTTCGCTTTCGTTCTGCTATTCTGTGGTTGAGTCTTGTGTATTTAATTACAAAGCAACTATCTTTCAATTATTTACACCTGCTGCAACAACAACAAACAACGGACACGTGCCCCAGCTGTGCGAATCCGCCTCGCCGTCTTTGTCTCTGCCTCTTTCGCTATTTCCCACTTCCGCCTGTCTGTGCCAGGATCTGACTGTGGCTCTAGCTGCACTTCTTGGCCAGCCAAAAACAAAATATATATCCGCTCTTTACATTGATTGCCCTCGAAATTTTCGCGGAGCCGCTTACGAAACAGATAGATATACCACTCGCTCCCCGGTCCCAAGTGAGGCAGCCACTTACATTCGCCCACTTGACGACCGCGCCCACTTTCGATAATTAATTGCAGGCATCAGTTGCAGCAGCGTGCTTGGGTCTGAGCTGCCTTGCGGCTTCTTCTTCTTCTTCTTCCTTCTTCTTCTTCTGAGCAATGAGGCATGCCATCAATTTGTCTCACTCTTGTGCCGCACAATTGTTTTGCCAGACAGCCAGACGAAGACCAACTGTGCACCAAACTGAAATCAAGCTAAAGTGAAGTGAAGCGCAGTAAAGTGCAATTACAAATGCAACTCAAGAGCTCGTCACAAAAAGAGAAAATGAGAAAAAAAAAAACAAACAAACAATTCGCCAGCGATTTACCTACAAAACTGAGGCAAAACTGGTGACGACTGAAAGAATCCATTTTTAGTTGTCAGTTTTGTAAAAAAAAACAATTGATTTATCTGTTTCATTCTACGTCACGAATGTAATAATAAAAAAAACTGACAATTGTTCTCTAAATAGTAAAAATGATGAAAATAATAAGGCCAAATTCGAATTCGCAACTAAATCAATTTTCATTCTTAACCACAAAAATTCGCAAGCAGTTTTAACCACAGCCAGATTCAAAATAAATTGTAATTAATAATTCAATTCCATTTAAAAAGAGAAAACGCTAAGCAGCAGAGAATAGAACAAAGGACCAAATGCACTTTTCCTGTTAGCACCATGACAAAGTTGCTTTACCCCTGCCAACACCCCCTTTTTGCCACAAACTCGATCAACTATTGCACGGCATTTAGCGTGGTTTTTAAAAGCTGAAACGTGTTGAGGATAAGCAAACTAGTCAAAAACTACTCACCTGCTTTTACTTTTTCTACACCTTGAAATTAAGTTGGAATTTCAAATTACCCACACACACACACCAAGGCACACACACACACATTCAAACTCTCAAGTGAGACACACAAAAAACGTAGTCTACTTTTGTGCACTCGGAATTTAATTAAAAGAATTGTAAATGTTTTTCACTCTTGTCGCACACTCCCTCTCTCCCTCTCTCCCTCTCTCCCTCTCCCTCTCTCTCTCAGTCTCTTTTGCGGCAAATTCACACCGCTGGGTAATTAAAGTCACTTGGAAGTTGCAACAGCAAAGAGTAAATAAATGCAACTTGCTCATGAGCTAATGCGCTCAATGCCCCCCTCGCTGCCATGTCCCGTCTCGCCAACAAGAATGCACTGACTAATTGCGTTTTATGAATATTGCTCTTAGCGTGTGACGTTGATAAAAAAAAAGAAAAATGGCCAACAATGGCTGTTGCCAAGTGGCCAAATGTTGGCCCAGCTGTCTGATTCTTGTCTTAAAAGTCGCTGAAATTCCCAGCGAACACTGCATTAAATTAATTAAATACATTTTAGGGTGTGTGTGTGTGTGTACTTTAATAAAAATATATATCTATCTATCTATGTGTGTGTGAGTGCTAAGCAAGTTGTGAAACCCTTTTTTCCAATAAATGCCAAATTAATTAAAAAATACAGCGCAAAGGCAAACGCCGGGACCAAAAGTAAAGAAAGCCAACTCAAGTAAACCCAAAAAAAAAAAACAAAAAAAATTAAAACAAAAACTTGAGACACACAATGAGCAATTTTTTCTTATCTCTGCTGTCTTCTGTCTCTTCTTTATAACGTATCTATGTGTTTTTATTTTATTTAACTTTCTTTCTTTTTTTTTTTTGTTTTGTTTTTTTTTTTGGTGTGCTGTACGCGCGCCCAACTTAAAAGTGTTAATTAAAAATTGTTTCACAGTTTAGCTGCGAAAATGAAAATTGAAAAAGGGCCCGGCCAACGCAGACCTTCATATTTTTTTTTGCCCATTCTTGTTGCTTTTTTTTCATTAGCCGCTTCAATTTCAGGCAGAGTCCAAGTGTATTTATCTTAGCCGCCGAAACTTGTAGCTGTAATTGTAACTGCACAGAGCGCATAGCACTGGATACTTGGCCATATCACGGCACTAGCCTAGCCATGCTCCGTTGCCTCTTCTGCCACTAGCCACTTACCGCCTGCCACCCGCCTCCCGCCGCCTGCTTAAAGCAGCGGTTTTGGCAGCCAACTTGCCCAGGCGTTTGTCTCTGTGTCTTGGCCTTGGTCCTTTCCTGTTCTGCCAGACCAGCAATTGCAGCTGCAATCGCCATGCAGCTTGTTAACCCAAGTCACCGTTCAATGTTGAGCTCTCCCAACTCGCTGCGGAGCTCTTTGAGAGCTCTCCGGTCTTCCTTGCATCTTCTCTATCAGCATCTACGTAGTAATTGCACACACTTAAACCGCTTCGCTAGTCGTTTGATGGCCAGGCCAAGCAATTGTTAGACAATTAGCCTGCTTCTTCTAATTCCTCTTTCAACACAAAAAAAAAACTAGAAAATCGAAAAAAATAGTGTCTGTTTAAAAACAAAATTAGAAGTTGGAATAGATGATCTGCTTGGAATATACCATTAAATAAATATTTTTTAAATAGTGCATTTCATAGTAAAAAAAAAACAGAGAAGATTTTTTGATATATTCTTTGGCTGCTTTTTCTGCTCATGAGTTTTTTTTTTTAAATATATTTGGCTCAGTTTCACTGTTCAAGTTGCTATTTGAGTTTCTCATTAAAGGGCTGAGCGCAAAAAAATATAACTCAACTCCAGGCTGTGGCCATGGCTCTAGCTATAGTTGCCACAAGCTCCAACTGGAGGAGGAACTCTTTGGCCAGAATGGGTTTTGTTTGATTTTCACTGGTGCGTGTTTTTAATTTTGCGCGTTTCGCTTGTTCTAATTGAAAGCCGCGTTGTGTGTACTTTGTGTGTGTGTTTGTATGTTTGTGTGTTGTTTGTGTGTGTCTGTCTTGTGTTTGTCTTAACATTTATACACCCTACCCTACCAACTGGCACAGAGTGTGTGCCTTGTGCACTTCCAATTTCCTCTCGCTGTTATACATACTTGTAGATAAATAATTTACTTTTTGCGCACTAAGGCACAAACAAACAAGGCTAAGCAAAGATGGACGGGAATGCGGGGGAGTGGCTGGGCAGGGACAGGGACAGGGACAGGGACTGGCAACTAAATGCGACGTTGTCGGCATATCTCACACAACAGCAACACATAGCAAATATTTATAAGTATATATGTACACATATACATAACTGTACATATACATATTTATATTGTTGTAAATATATATGTTTGTTTATAATGTATAGCAAACGAAGGCTAAGGAAAAAAAAAACATACACAAGAAAAACAACAAAAATAAATAACATTTTTTTACATGCTGTTTTGTTTGTTGATTTTGCGCCAAGCCAAACTTTGCACATGAACCCTTTTTTGGGGCAACTGCCCCACCCTCCCCCTGCAACCCTTCAGCGGAAGTGTTCGAGAGCTGGAATTTGGTCCTGTGCCCCTTAGGGGACTTGCAACGCAGTTTTCTTAGCTAATTTAAAAAAGAATCAACTTTGCTTAGCCCTGAAAAGTATGCTACGGAATTCTGCGCTGGCCAATGAGATGCCCTTGAGCCATGACCTTGTGGGCGTGGTCGTGGTCATGTTATTGCCCCCCATAAACAATGCGACAGCCAAGTATGCAAATGTTGCAGGCCACATGCAACAACAAGAGGCAAAAAAAAAAACAGTGCACGGCATAATTTATGGCGCTTTTGCATAGTTTTTTGTCAGCACTGACAATTTGGCACGTTGTAAAAGCGTGTGATTTGTCTTTGCCTGCAACTTTTGCGAGCATACAAAAACATAGGTTGTGGCGGGGTTGGGTGGGGTCAGAGACAGAGGCAGCAGGCAGCAGGCAATGCCTGCGGTTGTTTTTGTCTGGCAAATGTCAACAACAGACGACGTCCAGGCTCAGAGGCCCAGGCTCCCCAAAAACGCCTGTCGCAATTTTGACGAAATAGACAAATTTGCGTTTTGCTGCAACAAAACGCCCCATAACGTCAGCAGGACCAAGAGTCCATGTCCTGGAAACGGCACATGCATTTCCCTGCAATAAATCATATGCAGAGAGAGAGAGACACAGCAACAACAACAATAACAACGGCAACAACAACAACAACAACCAGCACCAACCATCAACGCTTTTACACACACACACACACAAGCAAAAAAAACAATGTTGTGGCGAAAAAAATAAAATAGCTTTTCTGTTGTTTAGCCTGCTCAGTTATCCCTTACCATTTTACTTGTCTGGTATATATTTTTTTTCTCCCTTTTTTTTTTGTTGCCACATGCCTGACAAATACATAAATTTGCCAAAAATGTCGCCGCCTTTCAAAAAATTTGAGCTGGCAATTGGAATTCACCGTTCTCCTCCACATACAATTTTCACCTTAACTCAGAAAGTTTAACAGCAAAAAAAAAAAATAAAAAAAAAAAATATGGCTCCAGCGTTGCGTGTTGGCCATAAATCATATGAAAAAGGCGTTAAATTTTCTACTTACTCCATACGTTTTACCTTGGCGATGCTCATCAATTTTCTATGATTTAATCTACATGAAGCATTTGTGTAGTTCCGCTCTAAGTGAAAGTGTTTGCAATTGCTAGATTTATGTGAGCTCTAAATATTATTATTTTTATCTATTTTATATATTTTTTGATATATATAATAATAAGTATATATATATATATGTGGCATATGCAGATACTAAAATCATTTTCAGTTTCTGTTTTTGAGTCATTACTTATGCCTTTATCGGATTAAGTATTAAAATTCTGATTTATTTTAAAGCAAATGTGAATTTTTTTTTTTGCACAATCGGATCGGATTGAAAACATAAATCATGCACGGAAACAGTTAACCCCCCCTATTTGCTTGCTGGCAGAACATTTGTCGGGTCACTGAATGCATTTTCATTGAGTGCACTTTGCTTGCAACATGCTGCAAAGTATCGCAGTTCATGTTTGGTGTTGTTTATCTACGCGTTATCTACTAAGTAGTCATGCAACGAATGTTGCAGCATTTGGCTGCAAGCATTTCTTTTACTGGCAGCACCATTCCTCATGCTTGCGTTAAATTAAGCAAAAAAAAAACAAAAAAAAAAAACGAAGCAAAATGAATAATTTTTTGTGTCGTTCGTTTCACAACAGCAACAAGAAGTAAAGAAACAGCAGCAGCAGCAGGAATAAAAAAAAAACTGCTGATACATAATTCACATGGCAAAACAGCATGAAATGTTTTGCATGGCCGCCGCCCTAGCTCCGTTCGGTGGGCGTGGCTAGAAGCTTGGTGGAGCATTGTAGTCGTCGGCAGACGACAACAAAGTGGAAGCCATTAAATTTCATGCAAGCAACTAGTACAAAAAAAAACACACACACACAGACACACACACACACAAAATAAGCAACATATCTGCCACGCCCACGCGCTTGCACCAAACAAAATGAGTTTGCACTTTGTTATGCAAAAAACGCAGCGCCAACAGCGAACAGTGAATAGATGGGGGGGTGGGGAGGGCTGCACAGCTATACACCTGCAATGTTGCACCTTAAGGAATGTCTGGCAGGGAAATAAGAAATATGAAGGGGCATGGCCATGGTAGAAATAAGCTGGGAGGCATAAGAAATGATGGTGAGACAGCAGCAAAAGCAGCGGCAGACGAAAACTTTGCATGTTTTTCATATTTATCCTGGCAGAAGAGTCAGCGCATTCCAGACATAAACAGAGCGCGACAGCAATGGAATCCTCCACTGTCCTTCCTATCTACAACCTGTCTTCCTACTATACTATACTATTATATATGCTATGCTGTGCTGTCCTGCGCCTCCATCTCGGCCCGGCCAGGCAAAGGGTTAAAGGATGCGTGTGTGTGCAAATTATTTAGAGACCAGAGTGTCAGAATGCCAGCTACCTGGCTACAGTCGTGTCCTGAAATATTTGTGCTGCCTTATTTATGGCACGCACACCAACTCACATAGTATACACAGAATGGCATGTGTATGTGTGTGTGTGTGTGTGTATCTGTCAGGTGTCAGTGGCGGAAGTTATGAAAATACTTTGTAAACATTTCCTATTTCTATTAGCGCCGCAGCATACTAAAATCCCAGCAATCCCCACCCGCTTTAATTCCCGTGCACCATTTGCAACAATGTGCAATGTGGCCTTCAAAAACTATGCAACATTGTTTGTTAGACAGCAAACGTGAAACTTTCTGGGGCCATAAGTGTTTTGCACACAACCCCAAAAAAAAAAAAAAGAAAAAAAAAGTATCTTACGAATGTGGCCCTAAAAAGCGTATCTTTTACCTTATCGACGACGCGCGTTCAACCCGCGGCAATATGGATGGCCATAAATTATATTTTTTGAACTCTCAAAGTCTCAAAGTAAGGCGAAAACAACGAAAAAAAAACTTTTTGGCAGTTATTACCAAGTGTTTTGTCGTCGTAGTCTACTGAGTCTCTTGAGTACCTTTCGCACTACCTTTCTCTCACTCTCTCTCCCTCTCTCTTCCCCCCTTTCGCTCTCTGCTATACTCAACTACACAACATATCAGTAAACATTTTTGCGACTTTACAACGAGTTTGCAGCGCACCTGAAACAAAAGTTGTGAACTTTAGCTGCGTTTTTTCAATGTGCCACGTTGCTGTTTGGTTTTTTTGTTTTTTTTTTTTTTGTTTGCTACCTCTTTAATTATTTTGTGATAAATGATGACATTTGAGTGGGCAAAAAAACAAAAAAGCTGCAAAGCATTTAGGGGATTTTGCTAGACATTGTCTGCACACTTCATTAGCACCTGGTGTGGCTGTGAGTGCGACTTACAAACTTGAGCTGCTACACAAAGAAGTAGTTCTACAATTCGCCCAGGACAGCCCAAGAATTCTTAAGCTTGACAGGCCGAACATGAAAATATTAGTACATGTCGCCAGCAAACAACAGCTGACAATGACAAGGCAATAGCAGAAGCAGCAGCAACAGCAGCAGCAGCATCAGCAAACAACCAGGGCGAAAACAATAGCCCAAGTTTTGGAGATGCCAACTTCTCCCAGTACTAGCTAAAAGCGCTTTAAACTGGTAACAGGCTCAACGAGCGTCTTGGCCAAACAAAGACCCTTGTCCAAGCCACAAGACTTGGACGCTGTCCCCCTTTGCATTGATGATTGATGACGGCATGTGACACTAATGGTGATTGTTGCTATTTTATCACACACACACACACACACACACACACACACACCAACATACACACACTCGGCACACACAATGTCTGAGGCTAGTGCAGCACCTGAGCGCAGTTTGTTCGCATACATTTTTAATAAATATTGTGTGCCTCCCACTCAGTGTTGCGATTGGGTTGGGTTGGGTTTTGGTTCTTTTACGGTTTAATTTTACATTTTAATAGGGTTTTATGAGCGCGCCTAAAACTATGCAGCATGATTTATGATGTGCCAAGACATAACCCCGAACAATTACTCAAATTTCATATTCTGCGCAGCGGCCAAATCAACAGGAGCAGCAGTAGGAGATGGAGAAGGAGTAGCAGTTGGAGTTGGAACAGAAGCAGGGGCAGGGGCGTTATAGAAGGCTGTGTTTTCAGCTAGATTAAATATTTGCTAGGTGCGTCCCTTTGGGCATTTGATTAATGTACCAAATAGCGCCAAAGTGGTTTCAAGTTGTTCACTGAAGCAACACTAAAATTATTGCATAGCATGCTCGAGCAAGCGAATAAAACAGCAGCTTTGCAAAGATCATTGTTTTACTGTCTCTTTCAATCTATCAATTTTTCAAAAAAAAAAAAATAAATACAGTCAAGGATTTAATTTACTGTGTTTTTTTCTACTTAGTCAAGCAAAGCTTTAAATGCGGAATGCTTTTTAAATAAAACATCGAATTAAATTTCATTTTAATTGTCAACCAAATATATCATATATGATTGCACAGCGTTAAAATGATTGTTAATTAACTTATTGTGAGGCATTTTTCTCTATTGTTGCCAGCTGAGTGAACTTTGAAAATTCCAATAAGTACAGTAAATACATATGTATTAAATACACGCAACAATCGGAAATTATATTTATACATTAGCAACTGAAAACAACAAATGCATTTAATGTAATTTGACATTTATTTATGCATTTTCATTAAAACAAATAATCACGAAATTATAATAATAATGGGAATGACAACGAAATGATTTTCAACAGCAATGCAAATTTTGCACCACACACCATGTAAAACTGATGAGTCGCTCATTTAATCATTTTGAAATGCATTAGTATTTTTTTTATTATTATTATTATTATTATTACATTTGGTTTATTTTGCATTATATAATTACCTAACTGTTTATTTGAAAGAACGGAAGTGCTATCCTAATAATATGCATACTCGAAGCTATTTAATTATTTATATTTGCGACTGATCCAATAAAAATTTAAAACTACATTTGTACACATATTTGTACAACGGAAAATTTTATGTTTTTAGTCGCTCTTAAATACAACTCGATTTGTTGCTTGCGGCCATTGTATTTTAATTAAAAATCAAAAATAATTAGCTATTTGTTTAATTACATGAAAATCATTTGTGCCATTAATATTTATTCGAAATATGTATATTGAGTTTTATCTGTGAACTCACCCTCACATTGCAATGGATTTGCATTATTTATTTACATTTCAAACATGTGTCAACATGCCCACTGGCCAAAATGCATTCAAATATACTTACATAAATGAGAGCTTGCAGAAATTACATTGAAAATGACAGATATAAATACTTGCGTATATCCATAGATATACAGAATACATATATATATATATATATATATATATATATATATATATATCGCGGCAGCCAATAAATGCATATTTTATTACAAAATTAATTAACATGAAATATAAGTAAAGCAAAGGCTATGAAAATACAAACAACAAAAAAATAATATATATATAAATATATATATATAATAAGCTTTTTTTTAATAAAATTTAAACTGCTGCAAAGCATTAAGATATTAAAGACAAATAGATTGGATTTTCATTTTGCTTTCATAATTATAATTTTATTAAAAACAAACAAAATATTAAATATGCAGTTTATCATTAAAGTAGTTGGTTTTCATTAAATTATATATTAGAACTCTTGGGTTCCAGAAAACAGAAATTAATAAAGTGTTTAATATAATAATTTTTTATTTGTATGTAATACAGTTTTCACGAAAGGATACTTCCATCTATGACTAAAAAAAAAGGAAGGTTATTGCACCAAATTGGTTCCATATAAATTTACTTGATATAATTTATCCATGTCTCTATCGTATGTCTATCAATGGTCAGAGCTTGCCTGGGCCAAATGTGCTTCAATCAATTTTAATTTAATTAATTTTCTCAAACAACCCTCTGGAAACAGGGCAGCACAGCAAACACACACAAAAACACACACACACACATATACAAATAAACACGAAACCACACACCTACAATGAAATGCTTGAGCGTCGAAAGTTTTTCCAGTAATTTGTGCCACAGCACGCACTTAAACCGAAATGAGTTAATATTTGGACTAGCATGTAAGTTGATGCTACGTTCATTCCCCCACACACCCCACAAACTCCCAACTCCCACATCCGCAACTTAACCAAGTTGTATGCCTCGGGCAAATATCACTTACTTATGTTTAGTTGTTGCTAATAACTTTTGCAGGCCGAGAGCTGTGGCGCCTGCTGTTAATGACACAACCGCAAACAAAGTGCACACACACACACACACACACACAGAGAGAGAAAAGCTTATGGAGACATAGTGATCGAGCAGGAGGAACTGCTGGTGGGGTGGTGGTTTGGGTGGGTTTGTTGTGTAATGGCAAAGCTCATTAGCTTTGCACGCAAACAAGTTTTAAAGCATGCATTTAGGCCCGCTGTGGTTTGACAGCCACTGGCGGCATACACATATGGAAAGCGCTACACTTTGCAGCCTGCAGCCTCCTTCTGTGTGTGTGTATGTTGACAGAACAATTAAAGGCATTTAAAATAAAGCATTGCCTGGCTGGCAATAGGCGAACTACCAGCCTACAAGCCTACAAGCCTACAAGCCTGCCAGCCACATGCGTTCTGCGGCCTCTGCGGCCTCAGCAAATGCATTAATTGTATAAGCGTGTGTAAGTGTGGTTGGTTGTGTGTGTGCGTGTGTGAGTGTGTGCGTGTTTGCATATATGTATGTCTCACTAATTACCATGTCTTTAGCTTTGGCATGGCTTATGCCATTGGCGCTCACAGTTCTTGACGTTGCAGCAGTTAACGCCTTTTGTGTTAGGCATTATTGCTGGTTCATTGAGCTAAAACATTTAAACCACAGTAGTTGAAAATGAAATCTACTGCAATAGTTAGAAACTACACATAATTACTTAAATAAATGTATATCAAAGATTTAACTTACATCAAACATTTAATTCTCCAAAAACAATGATCACTCACTTTACACATCTTCATGGAATTACTCTTTAATCTTGCAAGTGTATTCGGAGTTCTGCATTTAATTTTCTTGATTTATAACTATGGCTAATGCCATAACCAAATGTTGAACAGCCATAATTAAGGCCTGTCGATTACCACTACCCCCCGCCCCGACAAACACACCCATAACACCAAAACTGAAATTGACCGCAAGGCGTTTGACATTTGTGATTTAAACTAGTTGTGGATGCATTAAATGTCAGTGTAGCTCGCCTGACAAACAACAAATTTCACTTCAAACAAAAGACAAATTGCTACAGGGGCCAACAGTAATTCTTATACCACTCGCAAGTACAGTAGTCTCTGTGCTGTTGCTTATCAGGCGCCGACAATCTGACGTCCTGCGAGTCGCTTTTCGGCTCTGAGCGTTTGTCGAGTGTTTGCCAAAGGAGCAGGCGGCAGGCAGTCAAGGAGCTGTTACAAAAAAAAGTTAGCAGGTTGTAGAATTCAGCTGACTGCTAAATTGCAAACACATGCTGCACACAAAGGACGCAAGGACGCAAGGACAATGGACAAACGCCAGCGACAATGGCCAAGTTAAATCAGGCGTGAAATCAAGCAGGTGTTTCAATTTTTACCAAATTGACTTGACTTTACCTGAAGCTTGGCCCACAAAAAAAAAAAACCTGATTGTCTCCAGACTCGCCTTTGTCAGTTGTTGTCTGATAAATCACTTTTGCTGTTGCTGTTGCTGTTGTTGTTGTTGTTGTTGTTGTTGTTCTTGCCATTGTTGTTTGGCTGTCAGCTCGTCTCATTAAAACGTTTATTATGCATTGCATTTCTGATTATAAAACCAAATTAAAACTTATTTATGCAATGCCTCGCCCAATATATGATAAAATAATCATTATTGTTATTGCTATTGTGTGGCATATAATTTTTCATATTTACTCCCTGACAACACGAATCAAAATCAAATAAAAACATAAATATCGACATCAGTAGAGGTAAAATTAATTATATATATATATATATAAATGCATATAATAAAGATATGCAAAATAATAATAACAGTAGTCTGGTTGGTCCACGCATTGATTTCGATTACCAATGAATCTGCGATTATAATTAATTTATTTATAAAAAATTTAACTACTTTTTTTGAGCATAGGCATTGTTATGCAACTGCATAAATTCAGAGGCTTAATGTGTGTTTTTTTTTAAATAATTATTGGAAAACAATTTTAAAGTTTCAAATTTTAGAAGCTTTAATTTATTCTAATTTATATATAATTCTTTTGCAGTTGTTTAATGTAAGTTGCCCGAAAATGCATATCGAATGTTCACTATTTAAAAACCCAATTAAAACCAAAGAGATTTAAGCTGAATTTTTATTAAAAAAAAAGAATGAACACCTCGTATATATATATATGTGTGTGGCACGAACACGTCTGCCTATTTGCGCCGCTGCTTCAGTTGTGGAGTATTTTTTTATTTTTATTTTTTTTGTATATTATATGTCAAGCATAAATTGGCATTTCAACTGGATTTGCATGTTAATTAAAATGCTGCACGCACGGACAGTTGAAAACAAATGCGGAGACAAGAGCATTAAAGCACCCAATAACTAGCCGACTAGTGTGCGAATATATACATATATATATATATATATATATATATATATAGCATATATACAACGGATATGCGAGTAATGCAGTCTGGTACTACAACGCTTAACAGCTGACTGAACATTGTAAGCCTTTAGTGGCGCCTGTTGTCCTGGTTATCCCGGTTGCCCGGACTGTTCTTGTTCTTGTTGCCTTGACCAGATCGATGTCAGACCAAGACCTGGCACAGCCAGGCACTTTACTCACTACTCAATACTTGACGCGGCTGGGCGCATTTCATTTCGAACTCTATTTGCTTAAGTGTTCGCCGAGAAGCATAAAAATGGAGACGAAGCTTACTTCTCGAGCAACAACAATCAACTTGATGGCTTGTGGCAGCAGAGGAGGAGCAGCAGGAGAGAGAGAGAGAGGGAGCTCAATGCGACCCGACCAACGACCTACACTTGACTTAACCAGCATTGTCGATTGCATTGCTGCTGGGCGCGTTGTGGGTGTTGGGTGGTGGGTGTGGTGTTCTGGGAAACGCCCACACAAACTGCATGCCATCGTCGTCGTCAACGCCTACGCTCTTTTTGGAGGGCGAGACTTTAATGATGATTTGCTTGGCGCTTAAGTCGTTTAAACTGCGACCCGATGACGTCGTTGCACAAGACTGACGAGTGCCTTTTTTGTGTCTGACTAGAAGACGGCAGGCGGAGTTTGCTTTTTTATTGCTTCGGCCTGCCTACCCGCCCGCCTGCCCGCCTGTTCGACTAGACTGGAGTGACTGCGTCTGCAGCTGCTTCTTTCATGTGCATTATGAAACACTCGTCTTCAGCTGCTTTTGCTTTTGCTGCTTCGCTGTGCTTGTCGCTCTCTTGAGCTGCTTTAAGCACTTGACTTTGCCTCGAGTGCAACCCATGGAAACAATCCTCCAGCGCCCCATGCCACTCAAAACAAGCGCCATGTTGGCTTAAAGATTTTTCGCCACTGATGGAATTATTACAAGTGCCACCACGGACGAGTGACGTGCATAGTCGTAAAGTTCAATATTTTTATAGCATACTTTGGCGCATTTCCGAAAAAAACACAGCTGCCTAAAAGCAGGCAACTGCCAATTGCTTCCCAATAAATATAAATGTTCTTTTGAAAAAATTCTTCATTTAAAATTGTATTTTTACAGCATGTGAAATGTTGTGATTGCTTTACGAATAATTGAAAGTTCAAATCATACACAGATACATTTAAATACATAAATCTAAATATTTTTTATCTAAACAGTTTTTCACATATATAAATTCTCGAAATTCCCCAAATACTTTCTAAACACATGCAATGCAACTAATTCCAATAAAGCCAGAAAACATTTTTTTGTAACCCAACTGTAGATAATTTGTTGCATTTGTTTAATTTATGTCGCGGCAACATTTTATAATTTATTATAAACAGCAGCCGTCTGGGCGGCCTGTCAGCGATTGTTTGGTTACGCCTCCAGCGCCCATGCCAGCAAAATGCCCATTTAATTGACATATTTAAAATATTAAATTGCATCCGTGTGCTGAAATTGGTTTGGCCGTTAGGCATTTGCTATATTTGTATTTTGTTTTTTGTTTTTTGTTTTGTTTTTTAGCTTCAGCTTCAGCGATGTTTTGTATGCAATTATTAATTTTTAATCAAGTAAATAGCTGTGCACACACAAACGCCAAACAAACCTGTACGCAGACATGCGAACACACACACACACACTCACATCCACTCACACAAGTGTCGACAGCACTCTAACCGCAGTGTGTGTGATTTCCGCTTTGCGTTGCACAAAGCCAATGACAACAAAAAAAAAACGATAGAAAAAATTGCCACAGCCCATTGAAAAAATTAAGCAATACAGACTCGCCTAATCCCCTACACTCCTAACGTATTAAAGTAGTAAAAAATAACAGTCAAATCAGTTTCAAAGAAATATAATTTTGCTTAAAAACTTATTTATTTTTGTTCCTTTATGGAGTTATTAAATAATGTTTATGCAATAAATTTAATGTGAACATGTTTAGGACTTTAATAATTTCC
Organism: Drosophila melanosoma; assembly: GCA_035042045.1. Taxonomy (NCBI): domain Eukaryota; kingdom Metazoa; phylum Arthropoda; class Insecta; order Diptera; family Drosophilidae; genus Drosophila; species Drosophila melanosoma. Next base: position 1,272,153 of record JAWNLY010000100.1, on the reverse strand, counting down.
CCCGCTGGGGGCCGACTAATGTTATTAATTAAATATCGCTTTAAAGTATCAAAACATACATTTACACGCTGAGGCTAACTAAACCATGTTGTTTATTTTATTATTATTATTTTTTTTTTTTTTTTTGGCATGTGCAAATTTATTTTCAGTGACAGGGCAGACAAACAGTGGCCGGGCTGTGGGACAGGACTTGCTGACACGCTGACAAAAATTAATAATAAACTAAAAACCACAGGATATTTACACTGCACTCGATGCCCGGCACTGACACGTATGTGTGCACCATTTGTGTGTGTGTGTGTGTGTGTGTGTGTGTGTATGTCTGTTTTGGCATTGCATTTCTGCTTTCGGGCATATTGTAAATTAGTTTGTCTCTCTATAACATTTTGCTACTCGCAGCTGTGATTTCTGATTTCTTTTTTTTTTTTTTTGACAAAATTAGTTGGCTGTTTATCGAATGTTTGTTCATGCGTAAAATGCGCTGATTTGTGTTGCATAATTTTGTGGGCGCACGTTTATATATATATATATATATATATAACTGTTTTTCGTTGATGCCCCCCAAAGGTAAACACACACACACACATAATCGCAAACAGAACTCTTTGATCCATTATGGAAGATTCATGTCAAGCCGCAGGCAACCACAAAAGTGCTTTAAAATTCAATATTTACATTTCAAGTTCAACTTGTACTTTCTTCATATAATCCAAAGCTGTGTTAGCTGCAAAATGCTTTTATGATTACTGAAATATTTTAAAATAATTTAAAAATGTTCGCATTTTGTATATGTTGAACTCGTGTTCCTTTTAATTGTCACACTTTCTCCCCAAAAGGAACTGCAACGATTTCACACGATTTATGCAAAGCTGACACAAATTCCATTTTGAATTTTCTAAAAGTCTGCTTTAAATTGTAAAATGCTTCAATTGCTTAAAGTTGTGCTTGCAAATTTGGATATGCTTCATTGCCTGCCAAAAGGTACATAATGTTCAAATCGAAGTATGTGTGTATGTGTGTGAGTGTGTGTGTGTGTGAGTGTGTGCTTGTGTGAGCTTGCGTGTGTCTGATTTGGCCTTAACCGTTCCCTCTCGAACTCTATCCCTTTATTTCTTGAGCATTCCCTGCCATATAAATGCTTGCTTTGTCATTCGTTCCGAGTCATTTCATTTTCACTTTGTTGTTGCCTCAGTTACAAGCCCCCTGCAACGCCATTTACTGCCACTGCCACTGCTGCTGCTGCTGCTGCTCCTTCTGCCTCTGCTGCCATAGTTCCAGCTCACTAGTTACCCATGGCACTGCCTTAAAATGACAAACAACATTTGGCAGTTCCCTTTGCTCCTTTGCAAACCTGCCCAACTGCTTGAAAGCGAAAAATGCTTTTCGCAAGAGACAGAGACAGAGAGACAGAGAGAGAGAGAGGGGGAGTGGGGGTGTGGGTGTGGGAGAGTTGAGGGCATGCTGCGCGTACATGCCATTGCACAATCATTGGATTCCGAAACATTTCTAGAATATTTAATAAGAAAACTGAAAATCGTTGAAATGCCAGCAACACTCATAATATCATCGCACAGACGCACACGCCTTCCATTTTAGCCAGGCATCATCAGCTTCACATCCCAACTACCAACAACCAGTTCCCAGCTCCCAGTTCCTAGTTCCCAGTTCCCAGTTCTTAGTCAAAGTCTACGCTGTCTGTCCGCTGTCTGAGCTCGTCTCTCTGTGTGTGTGTGTGTGTGTGTGTGTGTGCGTGCCGTGTCACCGCCCCTACAATTTCTGCCAATGCATTTTCTAGATAAAAGGCTAAGGTCAAAGACAATATTGAAATGCCAATTGAACTTTTTGCTATTATTAAAATTTTATTACAATCCAATTCCGTTGCTCAAGTTATCAGTTTAGAAATACTTTTGCCAATGGTACAATTTTGGCAATACATTTAGGCCGACCAAATAGGTTTGGCTTAATTGATTTTGTTGGTTTTTTGCAAAGCAAAACATACAGTTATTTAAATTTGACGGACATTATGAAATTAGTTAAATGGAGAAATACGATTGTTTCAAAACTTTTAAGTTAGTTTTTGGATTAGGTTTATTTTCTAAGAGACAATAAATTAAATATATTGTTGGGAAATTAGTTGATATATCAATGTATACTTACACGGAGTGGATTATCAGCAATCTAATAATAGCTCATCCTCATCCTTATCATAAAGTCCTTAATCATAAATTTTGACATTTACTTACAAAGCCATTTTAAATGCCAACGTACTAAAATCTATGTTTTCCATTCTTTTCTTTATCTTTACAGGTATGTACGACTACAAATTTGCATAACACTAGCAAATCATAAGAATAATACAAAAAAAAAAAAATACCCTTTTGGGCATCCTTTGTGTAAGTGCAGTGCCCTAGACCAATTGTGGCAATCCTTGCAATCTATGCACTGGACACTGGGAAATTTGTATAGCTTATTATTAATAACTTTGGGCGGGTGGCAGAGATCAAGTAGCTAAATCTTGAGAAGCATTTAAGCAGCATGTCAGAAACAAAACACGAGCCAAAAAAAAAAAAAATGCAAAAAACGAAATAAAAGTAAAAATCTGGGTATAAAAAATGGTCGACATTGACAGTGATTACAAGCTAAAAGTATGAAAAACAGTAAAAACTACTTAAGCACAAGAAATAACAAAAGACGACCAACCCAACCAATGCCATAGACAGTAGACAAATTTTTTGCATAAACAGAGACGACAAAGCCAACTAGGGGCTGCACTTAAAACAAGAGCAGCAGCCAAAGCCAAACCCGGTTCCAGACCCAGACCCAGACTCAGACCCAGAACAGAACGCAGCACAGGACATGGCAGGACAGGCCATGCAAATCGAAGCCAAGCGAAAGTCATCGAAGCTCAGATGCCCAAAGAATTTTCCTCATTTCCATCCTTACTTTTTTTTTCTTTTTTCTCTGTTGTCTTGATGTGAGATGCGAATTTTTCAATAAGTGCGACGGGACGCGCGACCAGAGCACAAGAATAATAATTTTCTGTGGTGTGTGGAACAGGACAGTGGTGGGTGGGGGGGGGGGAGGGACGACGACGTCGTTTAAAAAATGCCGGATTGTCGGGTCGGGTCTGTTGGCTAGTAGCATCAGGAAGCATACAAGTAGAACGGCTCAAAATGCAAAGTAGACGACATCCGCTTTGAGATTGGATGACGTTCGTCGTCGTAGTCCTAACCGTAACCATAGCCGTTGCCATCGTCAAGTATTAAAAGCAAATAAGTAATAAAAATAATAATGGAGCATTTTTACCATTTTTGCTCCTACGAAAGAGCAAAGTAAAATAAAAAAAAAAAAAAAAAATAACGCAAAAAAAAAGGATAAGCATCTTAGCGCAATTTCTTGCTGCCTTCTCAATATAACAAAAGGTCCTTGGTTTGGGCCAAATGTGCCGAAAATGAAGTGGGGGTTGAGTATGCGAACTGGGCAGGGGGGGAGTTGGTGCGGTGGAGCTCGCCGAGCTCAGCTGCTGGACCTGGTCTGATGCGGGCAACGCTGCTGTTTTGTCCTTTATTTCCATTTATTTCTTCCTTTTTTGTCGTTGTTGTTGTTGTTGTCTTTCCCATATTTCTGGCCGAGTCCCCAAAGGACAACAACATAAATGCAGGAAATTTGAATGGACGAGCGCAGTGAATGAAATTTGCAAATATTTTTCAAAAATTGAACTTCTCTGGCAAATTTTTTGCGTCCTCCGGCTGCCCAGAATAGAATGGGGTTTGGCAAAGGTGTGAGGTGAGGGGTGCGCCGGCTGGCGGTTTATGAAAATAAGTGAAGAAAATTGATTTGAAGTACTTTGAAGTGCAAAAACGCGTAGCGCCGAATCATTGAAGAATGCCTTGGCATATTATTTCGTTTTGACGGACCCGGACAGTTTCTTATTCCCCTTTCCAATTCAGTTATGTTTTTTGTGCGTTTTTTTTTTTGTTTTTTTTTTGCTCTTCCTGGGCAACTTTTGTTATGATAAGCAAGTCAAGCAGAAGCACAAGTGATGCATGGAAGACAAATGCAGCACAGCAACTAAAATATTGCATGTTTAAATAAAGTTAGAAAACTGAAACAAGAAAATGCATTGTAAATATTTAAATGCATTGTAAATCCATAATAAAGTAAGCTTTCAGCTTTATTTTGAATAGGATAAAGTGAAGGAAAGAGACTTCAACTCAAATAAATAACCAACACTTTAAAAAGAATGAATATTTTCTGCTTTAACTTTGGCAAAGCTCCAACGATTAGCTTAATGATTATGACATGTTGCAATAGATTGGTTTCTTGGCTCAGTTTCTGTTGAAGACTCGGCGACACCCTCAATCAAACAAGAAAAGAATATTTGGGTGAATAAATTGGGTAGAAAACTACGCACTGCAAACTGGCGTCTATCATATCCGCTGGCAATTTGTGAAGTAGAAACTTCCTCTATACTTTATTTTTTGTTAAAGTGGAAAAATTGTCAAAATATAAACCGCCATGGAGACGATTCACTGTGTGTGCGGGTGTGTGTGTGTGTGTGTGTGGCAGGTAACTGAGCTTGCGCCACGACGACACTCGTTTATCAAGAAGAGGCAGCCTGAAAACTGTTTGCCCAAGTAAAACGTTTCACGCCAAACGCCTACAAACATGCCAGCAATGCCAGGCAGCCAGTCAGGCAGTCAGGCAATCGTTTTGGCCAAATATATTCATTGCAAAGATTTGTTGCAAGTGGGTGGAGCTGAAGCTAACTGGCAGCTGCCAACAGTTTTTTTTTTTTTTGCATATGAAACTGCAGTCTGACAGGATGTGTGTGTGTGTGTGTGTGTGGATGCATATGTTCCCCCAGAGACTTATGCTTGAATTGCAAATAGTTAGAAAAGATTTGCCATGATTTGGTAGTAACTTTCCTTCTGGCACACAAAAATGCATTTTTTCTCAATTTCGGCTTGTGCCTTACCACCAATTGCCGAGGCAAGCCAAAGCGATTTGTGCTTACTGCATTTGGGCGTTCAAAGATTTCGAATGATTAAATTAAGTCGAAAAGTGCTGCAGGCTTTCGACTCGACTTTGAAGTCTTTATATTTTCGATTCCTTTTTTCTACTATTTTTATTATTATTATTTTTTTTTTTGTGGAATTTTTGTAGGGCTTAAACTGGGCATTAAATGAAATGTTATATAACAATCAGAAATCAACGCACATGCAGCAAATAAAAAAATAAATATATATTTATTTTTACGTATAAAACATTTGCGGCCATTTGCCATTGGCAATTTGCTGGCACACACAAACACACACACACAAGCATACACACATTAGTGTGCAATTTGGCCAAATGTCGCCAACGTGGCAGCCTGTCCCGGCACTGTCGTACTCCGGACACCGGTGCTATCCTCTGCAGTACCCCCCCCCATCCCCCCTAGTCGGACTGTCGAACTGTTGTCCCCAAAAACTTTCACAATATTTCCGCAAAACAAATTGCGCGTAAAAATGGCAATGCAATTTTTGGTCGTTTGTTGCGGACGGCCGTGCCCAAATGGACGCCATGTTGCATCCACATATGTTCCTACCCAACCTTCCACCCTGTCCCCTCCCTCGCTCTCTCCATACTTGTGTGTGCGTGCCAGAGCCATGTTTCTGTAATGTTTGCCCAATTGAATTTAATAATATTTTCATTTGGATTTTAGTTTTTCCCAGAATATATTTGTACAATTTGCACCAGACCAGAAAACTGCAATTGCAGCTCCAACAGCAGCTGCAACTGCGTCTGACGTGTCCTTTGAAATGTTTTGCTGTTTGCGGCTAAAAGTTGGCACGGAACTGGTCAGCACATTGGGCACCAATGGGCAAAATATCAAAAAAAAAAAAAAAAAAAACATTGGCCAACCAGGCTTACACGACACCCATTAGTACAGTTATCGA